>OW052244.1:102477210-104877210 GCA_932526585.2 Philonthus cognatus
TGTTCGATAAAAAAACGCCCAACGCCATAACTCTCTTATTTATTGATCGATTTGAATGAACTAAAAAACAAAGTCAATCGCAGTTTCAATACCATAGATTCACACTAATTATATATTTTTTTCAAAATTAACTTCATTTTCAAATAAAAGTCAACTTTAAATTTGTATATGGTATATTACCATTTACAAATTTAAAGTTAACTTTTATTTCATTGCCAAATAAAAGTCAACTTTAAATTTGTAAATGGTAAATATACCATTTATAAATTTAAAGTTAACTTTTATTTGACAATGAAGTTAATTTTGAAAAAATATATAATTTGTGTGAATCTATGGTATTGAAACTGCGATTGACTTTGTTTTTTATTTAGTTTATTCATCTTTTCTTATTTTATTATATCTGACATTGGTTTTCTGAATCCAATTATGCTCGATATGTTGATTTTAATTTAGTATTTATGCTAGAAAAAATTAATAATAAATCTTGTTAACATGATTTTTTGGCAATAAATGTAATGTGCCTTGAAACAAAATTGGAATTTTAATACTGATCAACATTTATAAATAGAATTAGTATGTATTATCAGCTTAGAAGATTCAACATAATTTATCAACCAACCGAACAAAATTAAGGCTGGTATTTTTAAAACCTTACAATATTTCAGTGTTTTATACGCGTGGCGCATGAAGTAAAATTTCGAGTTTAGAAAAGCCCCGTGAAAATTTGTCTCGGGTCGCTGCGCGACCCTCGACAAATTTTCTACGCGGGGCTTTTCTAAACTCGAAATTTTACTTCATGCTTAGTCTGGGAGTGGACCGTCAAGATTTTCAACATGTCTAGACTTTCAATGTTTCTAGATTTTTGTCGATTTATTCACAGTTTGTTATTATATTAAATGCAACTTTAATATTTAATAAATACTGTGTTTCTTAGGAATAGAATATTAACCCATTAAGAGCCGAGCAATTTATGAAGTTAACTCTTAAAGTTGATTTTAGGTAAAATTTTGCATCTTTTTCTATGATTTCAATGCATGATTTATTATATTACGTACTTCGATTTTATAAAAGAGTTAAATTTAAAGTTCGAACGAGTGTTTCCACTCCCAGACTAAGCATGAAGTAAAATTTCGAGTTTAGAAAAGCCCCGCGTAGAAAATTTGTCGAGACAAATTTTCACGGGGCTTTTCTAAACTCGAAATTTTACTTCATGCGCCACGCGTATAAAACACTGAAATGTTGTGAAGTTAGAAATACACTTAAAAACATTAGTCATAATCGAAATATTGAAATAACAAAATACTTACAGTTTTCTTTTACTTTCATTCTACATTAAGTTGTAACGTAGATACTTATTTGTTGTTTCGTTATTATAATTGGCATAACCTTACAATTAATGACATTTGTCACTTTTTTTACAAGGCACACTAATTATAATTTTTAAAAAACGTAATTTTTAATAGAAGATTTAAAAAAAATCGACCAAAACATTGAACAATAACAAGAAATTAAGTGTTATTCGAATATTTATTTTTTCAATAATAACTTCATTTCCAAATAATAGCCAACTTAAGATTTTTTAGTGGCTGCCTCTAAAACCAGTCAATGGCCGTTTAGATACTCAAAAATGACATGAATATTGATTTTTTTTCAATAATAACTTCTTTTCCAAATAATAGCCAACTTATGATTTTTAAATGGCTGCCTATAATTTTTTTATTTTATTACATTAGACCAGCGGCGGCTCGCAGACTAACTTCAGGGTCGGCCACAGCGCCAAGGCACACAAAATTTGAGGTTGAGATCGCGCTTTATAAATACAAGAAATTGCACAACAAAGTCACCTTTCAATAACGGATACATATTACCTTGGCTCTCTGGCCTGCCCTGAAGTTAGGCTGCGAGCCGCCGCTGGTCTAATGTAATAAAATAAAAAAAATATAGGCAGCAATTTAAAAATAATAAGTTGGCTGTTATTTGGAAATGAAGTTATTATTGAAAAAAATCAATATTCATGTCATTTTTAGTATCTAAACGGCCATTGACTGGTTTTTTGTTCAATAAAATCGGCCAATAAATACAAGAGCTATGGCGTTGAGCGTTTTTTTTATCGAACACCCAGTATATTTCGTTAGTATTCGAGAACTTGTTAACATAGAAGCATACTACTAAAAATTGAATCTTTTTAAGTTAATTCGTTCAATAGTTACAGATTGAGGACTTATCTATTATTTTCAGGGTTTTGAACCGTTCTTTTTTGCTTTCCGGTTTTCGTTCCGGTTCAATTAATAAAACATATATCGGTTCGGTTCCGGTTTTCGTTCTCAAAAAAATAACGGGTGTTTGCGGTTTTCTGTTTTTTTTGGAACAAATCGGAAAAACTTGGAACAACTTAAAAAAAAAAACTAAGTGAGGTTTGGTTTAAAAAATGTTCCCATCAAAAGACCTCCTCGCGTTATATTCTCCTCGTACAAATCAAATAAATATTCAAACTACTTTTGAAATGAAAAATGTTGAAGTGAGGTTTGATTTAAAAAAAAATCACGCCAAAAGACAGACCTTGCATTCATATTTTCCTGATACAAATCGAAAACATTTCGAACTAGTTTTCGAATCAAAATTTTCAACAAAATGTTAATTTATAAAATTGTCAACAAAATGTTAATTTATAAAATTTTCACCAAAATTTTAATTTATAAAACTGTCAACAAAATGTTAATTTATAAAATTTTCAACAAAATTTTAATTTATAAAATTTTCGTGCTAATTTTTTCCGGTAAAAGACCTCCTTGCGTTCACATTTTCTACAAATTGAAAAAAATTCGAACTGCGTTTTGAATAAAAATGTTCAACAATATTTTAATTAAAAAAAAATCGCGGCAAATTTTGGCCGGCAACAGACCTCCTTGCGTTCATATTCTCCTTGTACAGGGTGTTTTTTGTTGTTGTTAGTATTATAGGGTATAGGCTAAAGGGTAAGAGATACAAAAAAACTAAGATATGTATCCCGTTCTCTTTTTTTGTGTTTAGTTTAATGGCGCAATCAGATCTACGCTAACTAGATTGGTTTAGAAGATACAGGATGATTCTCAAAATCTACTGGTTTTTATTATCTCTTATGACTCGGTTATTAATAGAGATAAAAAAATATTTTAAATACAAAAGTTTTTTGACTTTTTACGTGGAATCTAGTGGTGTACTTAAAAAAAAGTATTGATCATTTAATTGATGAAGCGGATACATGATGAAACTCCATAATACTATTTGAAATAAAACAACACAGTTGGGAGGGTTTCACTTTAATTGTTGAACACTGCAACATGTTTCACCACACAGTGGCTTCATCAGAAAGATGAAATAATGATTATTATCTCAATAATAATGATTATTATTTCAATAATAATGATTATTATTTCATCTGCCTGATGAAGCCACTGTGTGGTGAAACATGTTGCAGTGTTCAACAATTAAAGTGAAACCCTCCCAACTGTGTTGTTTTATTTCAAAGTATTGATCTTTTAATTTTTGAGATATTATCAAAACTAACATTTTCTTAAATGGGACATCCTGTATCTAAGTATTTAAAAAAATTGCATTTTTTTTGTGATTGCAACAATATGTAACACTTAATATTTTGCTTTGTCCTAAATAGCTAAAATACCAAAAAACAAAAACAAAAAAGATTTTCTAGATGGCCTTGAATTGAATAATTATTCTTTTCTTTTATAATAGGTATATTAAAAACCCAGTTAACAAGAATATTGAAACATTGATAGACTAAAACAACAAAAACTACAAAAAACAAACAAAAATTTATAATAACTTAACAATTATCTCATATACTTATACAGGGAATTTTGTTATCAAGTATACATATGGATGCGCTGCAAATTCTCCGATATTCGTTGCTTCTTAAAAGAGTTCAATTTGAAGCTTTAAATGAGGGTTATCCACTCCCAGGCTAAGCATGAAGTAAAATTTCGAGTTTAGAAAAGCCCCGTGAAAATTTGTCGAGGGTCGCGCAGCGACCCGAGACAAATTTTCTGGGCTTTTCTAAACTCGAAATTTTACTTCATGCGCCACGCGTATAAAACATTGATTTCAAGTGAAGTTTAAATATACATAAATTTCACAATATTTTAATGTTTTGTACGCGTGGCACATGAAGTAAAATTTCGAGTTTAGAAAAGCCCAGAAAATTTGTCTCGGGTCGCTGCGCGACCCTCGACAAAATTTCACGGGGCTTTTCTAAACTCGAAATTTTACTTCATGCTTAGCCTGGGAGTGGAAAACACTAATTTAAAGCTTTTTGTATCTCTTACCGATTAGCCTATACTCTGCAATATCAACGAAAAAAAATCACGCTGTACAAACCGAAAACATTTTTAGCTGCTTTTTGAATACACATTTTCAACAAAAGTTTAATTAAAAACATTTTCGCGCAAATTTTTCCCTGCAAAAGACCTCGCGTTCATATTCTCCTGGTAAAAATTGAACAAATTTCAAACGACTTTTCGAATAAAAATATTGAACAAAGGTTTACATTACTTTTTGTACAACCTGTATAATCATACATTTTATTAAATATTTGTAGGTACTTAGTTTATTATGGTAATTAAAATTACAACACGTGATAAAATCAACAACTCTTTTGTAACAGCAAGGTTTTCCCAATTTACCTCATCGATTACATATCTCCTCACACCGACCTTCGTAAATCGAAATTCCCAAACAAGAACTGGTATTAAAATAAAGCACACATCCATAAAAGAAAACATACAAAAAATTGAATAAAATAATGGGTAATTACATTAATGTAAATTACAATGCGACAGTAATTGAACCTGCAACCTGTCTGAAGATTATAATTTTATTTACAATATACAGTAGAACCTCGTTATACCGGGATGGCTTTTGGCTATACCTAGCACGATATAAGGAAAATACGGTATATCCGAATATATGTAATTTGTATAATAGTCACATACACACACGCGCATATATATATATATATATATATATATATATATATATATTCAAGGGACCCACTATTTACTAATCCCCTTAACATAATAGGCTTAATGCGGGTATGTGCAGTAGCCACCTACATAACAAGACATACTATATAATACAATAATGACGCCGGAACGTTTTACCTAATCAGGGCGGTACGCAGTCAATTGTTAAAATTAACATCTTTTAAAAAAAAAGAAAAAAGACCCCGATATATCCGAATCACGGTATCTCGAGGCCCGGTATAGCGAGGTTCTACTGTATTGGGAAAACACTCTTATAATTACATTTATCAAATTCAATTTAATTCATTTAATTTTAAAACTAAATAAAAATGTTTGTACTCGTATTTAAAAAGAAAACAATTTATTCAGACGCTACATAATAATAAATTAAGGAAAGTCGCTGCTGCATCATCCTAATAGGTCGAAACTGTAGGTGTTCCCGACCCCGCACCAAACAGGTCATATGCTAATAGGAGTATTAAACAATTTATCCTGCGTCGCTACTCATCGTCAGTCATTATTACCACAAATTCCCACAAACAATTAGTCCGAAAAGAGCGGCAAAAGTGAAACTGGAACCACTCGCGGCAGCACCACCACCGCCGTTCGCCGTGCAGACTTTCACTATCGAAGTCGTCGAAAGTCCCTTCCTGTTCAAAAGGCTATGAACTCCGTGGATTTCGTGCTGGCTCAAATTCTGCACTCTCGAAAGGATCACGGTGAAGAGTTCCTGTTGCGGTACCCTGTGGCAAAAAACTAGAACCATGTGGTTTCCGACGGCTTTCAACACCTGGATCACGCCGGCGAATCTCTTGAATTTCTCGTCTAGAGATGATCCTGAAACATTCGAGACGTTTTTTTTTGTAAAGGTCGTACGGGTTAAGTGATATGAGTAAGTGTCGACCTTGGCACTTGTTGTTTTAAAGCAATTATGCAATGGCGATCGAGCCGAAACTTTCCGCATTGGAAGCGTGCAATTAGCGTGAATTGTTTAATTTTGGTCAATTGTTTTTTGGGGAAGTATGGGTTTTTCAAAAGTTTTTGTTTGCCTAATCCGGTGTTGGTTTTATAATAGTGCATGTGCGAAGGCAATATTGATGCGTGCTAAATAATTATTGTCAATAGTTTGCGGTACAATTATGGTCGAGTGGATTCAATGGGCTCGTTCATCAGAGACAACAGTTAGGAGTTTACTAACAACTGTTGGGGAATTCTTTGATGACCGGATTATTAATCGTGAACGTGTTTGGGGTTTTTGCAATCGTACAAAATAGACCGACCGAAATACCGTACATTAGATACCAACATACATCACAAACAAATCCAAACATGTTGAATGTTGAACATTTTGATGAACGGGCCTATTCACTTAAATCCTGGGTCTCCAAACTATCTTCTTCGCGGGCCACAAATACAATTCTACATAATAAAGTCGGCCAAGATCCGATTATTCACATTTTATAAAATTATGAAAAATTTAAGGAACAATTGTAACAATATTTCAAAATATGACATTTACAAAAAAAATTACAAACAATCGCGGGCCGGATTCATGCAAGTCGCGGGCCGGATTTGGCCCGCGGGCCGTAGTTTGGAGACCACTGACTTAAATTAATGGGCCCCATTTATCAAAATGTTCAACATACAAAATGTTTGGATTTGTTTGTGATGAATGTTAGTATCTAATGAACGGCACTTCGATCGGTCTATTTTGTACGATTCCAAGAATCCCAAACACGTTCACGATTAAAGGCCAGTTGCAACAAACATGTTGACCTGGTTCAACTCTAAACTTGAGTACAAAGTGACATTAGAACAATAGGAACTTTCAACTTGAACGATTCTGGCGCAACTGGGCCTAACAATTCGGTCATTAGATAATTCTCCAACAGTTGGCAGTAAACTCCCAACAGTTGTATCTGATGAACCGGCCCAATAATACAATTGTTTACATCACACATTTACCAATGTATAAAATTTTTTGCCTTATAATAACATAAACACTTTCGTTTTTTTTAGTCTCAATAACCGTTTTAAAAATTCGACGGTTTTTAAAATTTCCTAAAACACTTTCTCTCGTATTTAAACACCTAGTCTCTAATCTACATACCTACATAAGACTCCACCAAATATAGGCTCTAAACTGGAGTGTTTAGGAAATCTAGACTATAAAATTTTTTGCCTTATAATAACATAAACACTTTCGTTTTTTTTAGTCTCAATAACCGTTTTAATAATTCGACGGTTTTTTAAATTTCCTAAAACACTTTCTCTCGTATTTAAACACCTAGTCTCTAATCTACATACCTACATAAGACTCCACCAAATATAGGCTCTAAACTGGAGTGTTTAGGAAATCTAGACTACAAAATTTTTTGCCTTATAATAACATAAACACTTTCGTTTTTTTTAGTCTCAATAACCGTTTTAATAATTCGACGGTTTTTTAAATTTCCTAAAACACTTTCTCTCGTATTTAAACACCTAGTCTCTAATCTACATACCTACATAAGACTCCACCAAATATAGGCTCTAAACTGGAGTGTTTAGGAAATCTAGACTACAAAATTTTTTGCCTTATAATAACATAAACACTTTCGTTTTTTTTAGTCTCAATAACCGTTTTAATAATTCGACGGTTTTTAAAATTTCCTAAAACACTTTCTCTCGTATTTAAACACCTAGTCTCTAATCTACATACCTACATAAGACTCCACCAAATATAGGCTCTAAACTGGAGTGTTTAGGAAATCTAGACTATAAAATTTTTTGCCTTATAATAACATAAACACTTTCGTTTTTTTTAGTCTCAATAACCGTTTTAATAATTCGACGGTTTTCTAAATTTCCTAAAACACTTTCTCTCGTATTTAAACACCTAGTCTCTAATCTACATACCTACATAAGACTCCACCAAATATAGGCTCTAAACTGAAGTTTTTAGGAAATCTAAACTAGTCTGTTGACTCCAGTCTGATCTTTACACTCTAATATCTCGACTGGAGTCTCTAAGACAGTGGTTCTTAAACTCTTCAGAATCACGGAACACATAAATTTACAAGATTTGTATGTAACACAGCCGAAAAATAAAACTGACTTTCACTTTTTTTCGTCTTAATTGCCGTTTTAATTTCTCAACCAAATATTTGTGGAACACTTTCGACTAGAGTGTTCTTAAGTGTTCCACAAATATTTTGGTAATAAATTAAAACAATGGACTCTAGCCTCCAATATCACACATTAAACTGTAAATTGTAGATACTAGATGCTGGACATCTAGAATTTATTATCTTTAAACTCTTGACTTGGGACTTTAAGCAGTGCACCTAGACTATAAATTGGAATCTTTAGACTCTAGTCTATAGACTCCTGTCTCTAAATTCTAATAACCCTTGAGCTCTGCATCTTTTTGTGCTCTAAACAATGGACTGGACATTAGGCGGTAGACCTATAAGCTAGATCCTAAGCACAATTTAGATTCTAAACTAATTTCTAGATTCTAGACGGGTAATATGAACACACCTACACTAGTCCCTGTAGATCTCAGCCTTTAAACTAGTTTATAGTTATAGTTTATTACATATTGAACTATAAAATCTTATAAACATTAGATTTTATAGTTCAATATGTAATAAACTATAACTATAAATTAGTTTAAAGGCTGAGATCTACAAGGACTAGTGTAGGTGTGTTCATATTACCCGTCTAGAATCTAAAAAATTAGTTTAGAATTTAAATTGTGATAATGAAGGTTTAAATTAAATTACACTTGGTTTGTTTCACAATTTTTTACTTTACTATTTACTCGACTAGTTTCGCGTTTTATATATACCAACAAGCTTATATATGGTCAGGTAATTTAATTTAAACCTTCATTATCAATATTTAAAAATGTTTCACCAAGTGATAAGTGAGAAAATTATTCAAGAAATATTTAAATTGTGCCTAGGATCTAGATTATAGGTCTACCGCCTAATGTCCAGTCCACTGTTTTGACCAATATGGTCCAATATGTAATAAACTATAACTATAAATTAGGTTCACAACCTTATTTTGCCCATGATTTAATAAAGAAAACACTTGGTTAAATTTCACTAATATTTTGGTTTTTTATTCTAACTAGTTTCGACTTTGAGTCATTCTCAAGGAGTACAGGAAATTACATTTTATAAACATTATATACAAGAGAGGTTAATTTAAATTTTATGGTTAAGCAATAAGGGCTGTCATGATGGGTGAGCTCCACAGATCTTCGATGTCATTACCAATTGGTTTTCCCTGTTTTATTGCTTTCTGGATTTCCAGTCCTTCGCGATAGTTGAGATGACGACCTTTATTGCCTGTGTATAAAATCTTTAGCGTTTGGTTATTAAAAAAGTGATTATTGTCAATGCAGTGTTTAGCTAACCCAGTACAATATTTTTTATTTATGATTGAAGCTTTGTGTTCTTCCAGTCGTTTTTTGAAATTCCTCCCGGTTTGGCCAATGTATGTTGAGTCACAATCGTCGCACTGGATTTCATACACTCCACACTTTTTAAATTTATCAGTTTTTTGTTTACTATTCACTAGGAGTTTGCCTAAATTTATTGGGTTAGTCATGATTATGTTAAATTCTTGCCCTTTAATACATGTTTTAACTTTTGGAGAAAAGTCGCTAACAAAATCTAACTTTCACCAACTTGTGTTTTCTTTCTTGTCTCGGATATAAAAATATTTTTGGTACTGTTTTGCCTATTTTGCCCACCGGCCACTTTGAGAATGTAATTTTTTTCTAAAGCCCCCTAATTTTTTTACTTACCATTTGTCGCGAATCTACAACAGCTATTGCCATGATAATACAGGGACTTGTTCTTTTAAGTATACATGTCCCAATTTTCTGCTGTACATTTTTAGATATTCGTTTTCTTTTAAAGAGTTCAATTTGATGCTTCAAACGAGTGTTTTCCACTCCCAGGTTTTCAGGCTTTTCTAAACTCGAAATTTTCCTTCATGCGCTACGCGTATTTAATATTGAAAACACCGAAATATTTTGAACAAGTGGACTTCACATGAAATCAGTGTCTTGTACGCGTGGCGCATGAAGTAAAATTTCGAGTTTAGAAAAGCCTGAAAATTTGGTTTGGTCGCTCCGCTTCGCGGAGCGACCAAACCAAATTTTCAGGCTTTTCTAAACTCGAAATTTTACTTCATGCTCAGTCTGGGATTGGAAAACACTCGTTTAAGCTTCAAATTGAACTGTTTAAAAAAACGTATGCATATGTATACTTAAAAGAAATATTCGCAGTATTTAAACGTGTAATATTATACGCCCCCTAATTCTCTCTGGGTTTTCTACTGCCCACCTGAAAGTCTCAAACGCCCACAGAGGGGCGTTATTACATACGTTGAGAACCTATGCTCTAAACCTCAGCCTTTAGACTAGTTTATAGTTTAGGATACTTAATTAAAACACTTGGTTTGTTTCACCAGAATCAGATTCAAAAATGTTTCACCACGGGTTAAGTGAGAAATTAATTAAACATATAGTCTATAGTTTCTTGGAGTCATTTCTATACTTTAAAGTCAGTACTTTGAGATCTAAAATCCAAATTTTAGACTCTGGATTTTATGCACTAGCTTCTAGATTTTCATGTTTTTTTTAACTCTAGACTTTACACCTTAACCAGTTGACGTAGCCTAATCTAGGCTGTCCAAAGACTCCAATTTATCTTTGGACAGCCTAGATCCTAATCTGTAGACTCTAATAACCTTTAAGTTCTGCACCCCTTGGTGCTCTAAACCAGTGGTCTCCAAACTACGGCCCGCGGGCCAAATCCGGCCCGCGATTGTTTGTAATTTTTTTTGTAAATGTCATATTTTGAAATATTGTAACAATTGTTCCTTAAATTTTTCATAATTTTACAAAATTAATCGGATCTTGGCCGACTTTATTATGTAGAATTGTATTTGTGGCCCGCGAAGAAGATAGTTTGGAGACCCAGGCTCTAAACTATAGACTTGGGACATTAGGCGATCGACCTGCATAGTTCTAATATGTAATATGAACTTATAGTTTCTAGGAGTCATCTCTATACTTTCAATTTAAGGCTCTAACTTCTAGAATCCCAACTGTTGACCTAGATGCGCTAGTCTCTAGATTAGTTCTTTCTCTCATTAAACTCTAAACTATGGACTTTAAGTAGTTAACCTAGACTCTAAATTGGAGTCTTTAGAAGGTATAGGTTCTAATCTGCCAATTCCAGTCTCTAATTACCTTTGTTTGGTCTGTACCTCTTGGTGCTGAACTCTAGATTTTGGACATTAGGCGGTGGATCTCCACTATAGATCCTAGACCCCGCACAGTTTGGATTCTAAATTAGTTTAAACTTATACTTTCTTGGAGTCATCTCTATCCTTTAAATTCAAGACTCTGATATCTAAAATCCAAACTGTAGATCTAGCTGCACTAGTCTCTAGATTAGTTATTTCTCTCGTTAAACTCTAAACTATGGACTTTAAGTAGGTAACCCAGACTCTAAATTGGAGTTAACCTAGACTCTAAATTGGAGTCTTTAGACGGTACAGGTTCTAGTCTGCCGACTCCAGTCTCTAATTACCTTTGTTTGGTGTGTACCTCTTGGTGCTGAACTCTAGCTTTTGGACATTAGGCGGTGGATCTCCACTCTAGATATTAGACCCCGCACAGTTTGGATTCTAAATTAGTTTAAACTTATAGTTTCTTGGAGTCATCTCTATACTTTAAATTCAAGACATCTCTAAAATCCAAACTGTAGACCTAGCTGCACTAGTCTCTAGATTAGTTCTTTCTCTCATTAAACTGTAAACTATGGACTTTAAGTAGTTAACCTAGACTCTAAATTGGAGTCTTTAGAAGGTATAGGTTCTAGTTTGTCGACTCCAGTCTCTAATTACCTTTGTTTGGTCTGTATCTCTTGGTGCTTAACTCTAGATTTTAGACATTAAGCGGTGGATCTACACTCTAGATCCTAGACCCCGCACAGTTTGGATTCTAAATTAGTTTAAAGTTATAGTTTCTTGGAGTCATCTCTATACTTTAAATTTAAGACTGATCTTTAAAATTCAAACTGTAGACCTAGCTGCACTAGTCTCTAGATTAGTTCTTTCTCTCGTTAAACTCTAAACTTTGGACTTTAAGTAAGTAACCTAGACTCTAAATTGGAGTCTTTACTTACTAGTAATCCTTGTAAACCACATTGATAATGGTCGTCTGACCGAAACTAGTCGTGGAAATAAAATATTGATTTCGTGAAACAAAAACCAAGTGTTTTATTCTATCAACCTTATATAAAAAGTGTAAAGATGTTTCACCAAGTGTTAGATGAGTCAACAATCAAAAGTCTAGATTAGTGTATGAATTTCAAACTGCAGCATTCTGAAATATAGATGCGTTATTGTAGACTCTTACCTATAGATTAGTTTATGGGCTCTAATGTCTAGTAGTCTAAAATCTAGACACGTAATCTCTAGATATGTTTATGGAGTTTAATCTGTATTGCGTAACAGAAAATAACCCAATCAAAAGAATTACATTGTCTTTTGATTGGGTTATTTCCTGTTACGCAGTACAGATTAGATTCCATAAACATACCTAGAGATTACGCGATTTTAGACAACTAGACATTAGAGTCCATAAACTAATCTAGAGGTAGAAGGTAATGCACATATTAACCTCGTTTGCAGTTTTGTTTTTATAAAAGCTAATAATTCAATGAGAAAAATGTATTAATATTGGAAATACCTTTTGATTTTTTCAATAATTTCCACGTATTTAATCGACAGATATGTGAAATGCAAATTATAAAACATTTGCATTATGAACAAATTATTATTTCTTTAGCAATAGTTATGTAGATTTAAAAATAACACATTTGAAAATTAATATTTATTCAAATGAACGAAAAATTAAAAAAAATAAATATCAATAGCTGATAATTCTATAAAAATATTTGAAATTTGAATATGCTAGAATTTTTTCAACAATTTCCACGTATTTATTCAACAGATATGCGAAATGTAAATTATGAAACATTTGCATTATTAACAAATTATTGAGTTTATTTTTTTTAGCAATGCATATGTAGATTTAAAAATAGCGTATTTTAAAATTGATAATTATTCAAATGAACAAATAATCGAAAAATATGTATCTCCAATAGGAAATTCTCCTGGAAATCAATGCGAGTGGAAAATTGTTGAAGTTTAAAGATAAATATTTATGACGTTTTTTATTGACAATTGTTTTTATGCAAATTATGCTTGTTGCAAAACATTTGCGTACAAATATCAAAATTACTTGTAAAAGTAGAACATATCGTGCGATCGTTAAAAACATGATTTAGAGTAGGCTTTGAATTTTAAATTAGATTGGCACTACTGACTGTGCACACATAGTTTACCATAACCTTAAATGTATTCTACCAAGGACAGTCGAGTAGACGGTAAGAAGGATCGACAGAATCGAAGATTTTAGAGTAGCGGTGGAGTTCGCTTACGTCACAAATGCGCGCTGAATTGAAATGTGGTTACTTCATGGTAAACATGCACAAGCTGTAAATTTTCTGACATTCGTTGATTTTTAAAAGAGTTCAGTTTGAAGCTTTAAACGAGTGTTGTCCACTCCCAGACGAAGCATGAAGTAAAATTTCGAGTTTAGAAAAGCCCCGTGAAAATTTGTCGAGGGTCGCGCAGCGACCCGAGACAAATTTTCTGGGCTTTTCTAAACTCGAAATTTTACTTCATGCGCCACGCTTATAAAACACAGATTTTAAGCGAAGTTGGAATATACATAAATTTCACAATATTTTAGTGATTTTTACGCGTGGCGCATGGAGTAAAATTTCGAGTTTAGAAAAGCCCAGAAATTTTTTTTTTTAGTAAATTAAGTTAGCTAAATATTACTCATTGATCCTTTTGTGATCAGATTGTAATTATAATAAATTACAACTAAGTGTTTTGCAAATAATAATAAAAAAAAATAAAAAGAAATGCGCCACGCGTATAAAACACTGTAATATTGTGAACTCTGTGTATATTTGAACCTCACATGAAATCAGTGTTTAATACGCGTGGCGCATGAAGTAAAATTTCGAGTTTAGAAAAGCCCAGAAAATTTGTCTCGGGTCGCTGCGCGACCCGAGACAAATTTTCACGGGGCTTTTCTAAACTCGAAATTTTACTTCATGCTTAGTCTGGGAGTGGAAAACACTCGTTTAAAGCTTCTAATTGAACTCTTTTAAAAAACAACGAATGTCGGAAAATGTACAGCTTTATTCCTTGTATATTGATCAAGTAGTAATTTAATATATAAAATTACGAAAAAACTATTCGTGAAAATGCAAACAGTGTCTAAATTAATAAGACAATTTAAGACGATAAATATCCATTGAAACAACTACTTCCCGTGCAAATACACCTCCGGATATTGAATTATACAATGAAATATTTAAAATCTTATTTAATTTGATTTGTTACAACACTCTATTAAAGTATATGTAACGTTTAGGTCAAATTCTCTTCAAACCAACTAACAATACAATTTAAAATGAAAGGAGAGATAGCAACAAATTAAAAGTGAAAGGACTTGGATTAAAACTAATGTCTTAGGCCATCTATAGACGCGTTTCGAGATTTATCTCTCTTCAGTATAGCTTTGCTTAAATAAATCTCGAAACGCGTCTATAGATGGCCTAAGACATTAGTTTTAATCCAAGTCCTTTCACTTTTAATTTGTTGCTATCTCTCCTTTTATTTTAAATTGTATTGTTAGTTGGTTTAAAGAGAATTTGACCTAAACGTTACATATACTTTAATAGAGCGTTGTAACAAATCAAATTAAATAAGATTTTAAATATTTCATTGTATAATTCAATATCCGGAGGTGTATTTGCACGGGAAGTAGTTGTTTCAATGGATATTTATCGTCTTAAATTGTCTTATTAATTTAGTCACTGTTTGCATTTTCACGAATAGTTTTTTCGTAATTTTATATATTATGTTTAAAGTGTGCAAACTATAAGAAGCGTAAGCTTATTTTCTCGAATTCAAATAGTTTTGAATTTGAATTTATTAAGTAGTAATTTAGTTTTTATCATTGATTGTCATGGTACTATTAAAAATGATTACAATAAATAAGTTGTTCTTTCATGCTTAAAACCCGAAGTCTCCGGGTCAAACCCAAAGAGGTGGTATGCCTAGTCAAAACTGTATGCTGCTAACGTCCATTAATAACGTTGTTTATGTTCAGAATCCAAAACAATGTACATGACCTTGAAACGATCAAATGCAATTATGACAGCACGCAATAGGCTTTTAGTGAAATTGAGACAGCAGCAATAAATTAGCGAGTTGCAATAAGCGATGGATAATTGCGTGAATGACTTACCATTTTGTGGGCCGGTGCTTATCCAAAAACCAGCACGAGACACGTAGTATCTAACGGAATATTCCGTCTCGTCACCTTTATCAATCGTTAGAATCCTCAACCATTTCGGCTCACCCTGATTTTTCCGTCTACCGAAATATACACTATCCCTGTTGTAATTGTAATTCTCCTCGTTCGATGTGTAAATTTTGAACCCGTCCGTGTATGTTGTACCTTGCGTTGAATACATGTAACTATCTGAAATTAAATTTTGATTTAATAAACTAATAGCAAATTTAAAATTATTAATGATTTCGATAGCTAACGCCATCTAATGCTTCATAGTGGCATCGTCGTTTAAAATTGTTGTATTGCTAAAGCTTGTATTAGACGATACTATTTTCTTGTACAAGAAAATAGTATACTATTTTCTATCGTAGTGAACCAAATAGAATCTGTTCTATTTTCATTATATAAAACTATAGAGGGTGGCCCAAATTGGATGTTACTATAGGAAATCTCGGTTATTAGAAGAGATAGAAAAAAATCGATGGCGCATCCTCGAGCTCTTTTCTCGAGGAAAACTCAATGTCGAAAACAGAAATTAGCTATCGTCTTTTGTTTTCAAGTTATAGCCAAAAACTCAATATTTTCCATATTCGATTTTTATTATTATCTCAGTCATTTATTATTTTGTCAAGATAAGAATTGTATGTTCTACAGGTACTTTTTCTAGGGGAATCGAATGCAATTTACAAATTATTTCAAATCTTCATTAATAAAAGAGATACAGCCCAAAGTTATATTTTTTTAAATAGAAGTTATAGTTGGCTGTACTATTAATAAATTTGTTATTTTTTTCTCTTTTCATTGATGTATAATATGAGGATGAGGCACAAATTTTTTCTATCTCTTTTAATTACTGAGATTCCCTATAGAAACATCCAATTTGAGCCACCCTGTACAAGATTCATATTTAGTCATATTTTGTGTATTACACCATGATAGAAAATAATGTCGTCTTATACAAGCTTAAAAGGGTATTTTGTGCTGGGTTAGGGGTAAAACGGTATTTTAGGATTGGCAGCACTACTAAAATGTTCAGAAGGATACGCATAATATTCCGACATTTCTAAAAAATCCTGATGAAATAAACTCCTATTTCGTTGACTCTATACCCAAAAGTGGGAATAACAACACCCTTAAAGAGTATTATAAAAATAACCTAGTATCCAATTCTTCTTTTAACTTTCAGCCCGTAAGTGAAGAATCAATTAGTGAAATTCTAAATAACATGAAAAGTAATGCAATCGGTTGCGATGGCATTGGTATCAAAATGATACAATATTGTTGTCAGCATATTTTGCCACAGATCATTGATATAGTAAATATGTGTTTAGAGAAAGGTGAGTTTCCGGCACTTTGGAAAGAGGCTATAGTTACCCCAATTCCTAAAATTAAAACCCCCCTTCAGTTCAAGGATCTGCGTCCTATTAGTGTGCTCCCAGTTATGTCCAAAATCTTAGAGAAAGTTGTTGACCTTCAGTTAAGAGATTACATCGCTTCTATTAACCTGTTACCTCTAACACGATTAGGTTTTCGCCCTAAGTATAGTTGCACAACCGCATTGTCTAATATATGTGACAACATTATTAGAGCTACGGATAATGGCATGCTTTCTGTGATTGTATT
The DNA here is from genome assembly GCA_932526585.2 of Philonthus cognatus. Classification (NCBI taxonomy): domain Eukaryota; kingdom Metazoa; phylum Arthropoda; class Insecta; order Coleoptera; family Staphylinidae; genus Philonthus; species Philonthus cognatus. Next base: position 102,494,305 of record OW052244.1, read on the forward strand.
GCTAGATTATAGCAAAGCATTTGATACAATCGATCACGATACGATGCTACTTATCCTAAGGCATATTGGGCTAGCTGAAGTGCCTGTAACTTTTTTCAAAAATTACTTAAGAAATCGCACTCAGCGGGTCAAAGTTGAAGAAAATCTCTCGAATAGCCTACCAGTTCCCTCAGGTGTACCCCAGGGATCCATTTTGGGACCCCTATTATTTTTAATATATTCTTCCTTTCTTCATAAATCTATTAAATTCTGCAAAACCCACTTCTATGCTGATGATACTCAGCTGCTTTATTCTTTTCATAGCTGCAATACAGTGTTAGCGTGTAGTCAAGTCAATGAAGACATTTCAAATTTAGTTAAAGCCTCAACAGAACATAGTCTCTATGTTAATCCTGACAAATCGAAATTAATTGTCTTTGGCCCAAAAAAAGCTAGAGAACGCCTTATGCAAAACAATTTATTCAGAGTAACGATTAATAATACTGTGCTTCCATATAGCAATGAAGTCAAGAGTCTAGGGGTTACCATTGACTACAGGTTTCGCTTCAAATCACATGTAAATCAATGCATTAGAAATGCCTATAGTAACCTAAAAAATTTATACAGTAATCGCTGCCTCTTTTCTATTCGATCAAAAAAAATGTTGTGTGAGTCGCTCGTCTTATCACATTTCAACTTTGCGGATGTCCTCTATAATCCATGTATTGATTGCGTAGATATTATGCGAATACAAAGAGTGCAAAATGCAAGTATGCGCTTTATTTTTGGAATAAGGAAGCATAACAGAATTAGTCATAAACTCACGGATCTAAATTGGTTAAATATGAAAAACAGAAGATATTTACATAGTGCGTGCTTATTTCAATCTATTATAATTAATAAAAATCCGCCCTACCTCTACAATAAAATAAAGTTTCGCACAGACGTTCATAGTCTTAATATTAGGTTTAAGGGTACACTAACACCCCCAAAATTTCGTTCAGCTCTTTTTATGCGAACGTACTCCTATGTAATTACAAAAATATATAATAACATTCCAGGTAACTTTAAGACTATGAACGTCCTACTTTTCAAATCTAGACTCAGAACTTATGTTCAGCAACACGGTTAATACTGCTGTGTAATCCAAAATATATCATTCGTTTCTTCAATTTTTATTTCTTATGATTTTTATTTACTTTTTTTGTTATATTGAATCCATCACATTTGTTACGGTAATTTATTGGTTGAATGGAAGATCAGCCGCACTTCGGTTGCGCTGAATTCATACCTTTTTATTTTCCGCCTGGTAGGATCATTTTGTAAAATATTCATTGTAATGTTAGTTGTAATGATTGTAAACAACCTGTTGATTTTACTTGGTAAAAATAAATAAACTTTAATAATAATTATACCGACCTTCGTCTTTTCTTCTGTTGTATCGATCCCGGTGGTTTTGAGGGTACACGTAGCCTAATGTGGGTTCTGTTGTGCTCGTTGTGTGAGAACTTGTGTCCTCGGTAATGTGAAAAACTGGACATGATTCGTCGTAGATCACTTCGTGGATGTTGTCTCTTTTCTGGTGGATTATTTCTATGCCGAACCACATTCCCATTAACTACAATTAATAAAAAGTATCCAATATTTTATAATTGTATATATTTATCCCATTTTAAAGTACCACCTGGAATATCATCAGAACCATACACCGAATGAAAAAATTGACCATTATATTTTAAAAAGTGGTAGCTTTGGGTTTTTCAGAAATATCACAAGCATATTTACTATGATCGCATGACAAGGAAAGTACTACGATAGACACATCATAATTTTTATAACAAAAATAAGAAGTACTCACCTGTTCAACATCAACATGATGTTGTGGATCATGATCCCTGCAGTAATCATCAATACCGGAGTACCCTAAGCAAACTACCGCGAAACACAAAACAAACACTACAACAGCACGCATAATTCCGAAAAAAAAAAAATGTAAAACCGCCAACTCAACCAAACTCTTCTTGGAAGAGAACTGGACCCAACATTCAAATTCACCTTCTCTTAATCCCTCGTGGGATGGACAGTGATTACGTGTCTCTCGTTTAGCTTAATTCGTACCAATTAAAGGACGTTTGCCAAATGACTAACATGAGAATAGGAGACGTCGTCGTCTATATAGCCTACAATTTTTCTACAAACGTTTACTCATTAGAGCCGGTTAAGTAATTCGTGAATGGGGCACACGCTTAAGTAACGTGAATGCTTAATTCGCCATAAAGCTCAATTCCGGACTATAGGAAGACGGAACGATTTTCTGCGTCTCTGGATGTTTGAGGTCAATGCGTAAACGTTTAACGCAGTTTTTGTTAATTGTAATTGTCCGTGTTTATTTGGGTTATTTGCGTTTTGAAGTGAGTAGGTGGTATTTATTGATGATATTCAGAGGAAGAAGAACTAATCTGTATCTACCATGGTGGCTACCAATTTGAAATGTAAAATTTCCCTGACTCTTCCCTTATTCCAAATTTATTTTTCCCTGATCCCTTAAAACAATTTTACATAACCAAACCAAATATAAGGGAGAAAAAATTTGGCATTAGTTCAGGAAAAACAGGGAAGCAGTTTTAAATTGCCTGCCGTTCAAATATCTAAATTTTAATTTTAGGTTAATGTTAAGTCACTTAATTAAACACAGTTATATTCCTTTCTTCACTTTTATTTTTCTTGCTAGATGTACATTTCGGGTACTGAGTACCCATTATCAATAGCTAACTAATTTTAGGTATTTGGTGGGGCTTAGATGTCATAATTTTTGGTTGAATTCAATTTATCCATTTATGATTATCCTGAAAATTTAGTTTGGTCGCTCCGCTTCGCTACGCGACCAAACCAAATTTTCAGGCTTTTCTATACCCGAAATTTTACTCCATACTTCATCTAGGAGTGGAAAACTCTCGTTTAAAGCTTCAAACTGAACTCCAAAACAACGAATATCTAAGATTTACAGCATATGCGCTGTAAATTGAATTGTAAACTTAAAAGGAAAACTCCATGCATTAATAATTAAAATCCTGCTAAAGTTTATTGTTTGATTCTCCAGTTTTTATAGAAGTAATATGAATTATGGTGTATTTCAACAATTTGCAAATTCAGTTTCATTTTGTACTGAATATGTGCATGAAATTATGAAAAAAATGATAAAACCTACAACAAAATCAACTTTGAATACAAACTGTGGTTAAACTGTAAGCTTCCGATAAAATCGGATTCCAGATTCGTAATTTTCAAGCACAAACACAAGTAGTTCCTTAAAAAAGTCAACGTAATTCGGTGTTATAATATTTAGTCAATCCACGCGCAAATAATAATCGTGTGGCTTGACTGCATATCGTGGACACCGGAGTTCGAAGGTTTTTTTTAATGTATTTAAAACTTTTCGGCTCTTACATTACTGTTTTTCGATCAGGACGATTCAGGAAAATGCTTTTAAATTCAAGATTACAAAAGAATGAGTCAGGATTAGGGCTGAAAGCTCGGGTCACCTTAGGTTAGCTCACGTTCTATTCAGGTATATTTATTTCAATTTAATTATTTCCAGTTAGAATGATACATTATGGATAACTTAACTTTAGTTTAGTATATTATAGTTACACAAATGTCTAGCAAAATATTGAAAAGTCGCAAATAAACATAATCACAAACTTGTAAATAAAACACTTTTTACTTTGTTTAACCACTGAATTTTACATTTAATTGTGTGACTAGTTTCAACTATCTAGTAGTCATTCTCAAACTAAAGTGTGACTACTAGATAGTCGAAACTAGTCACACAATTAAATGTAAGATTCAGTGGTTAAACAAAGTAAAAAGTGTTTTATTTACAAGTGTATTTAAGATGTACCACAAAGTGAACGCCTACAACACCAAACAGATAATCACAAACATAAATATGTAGAAACAATTAACATATAACAAAAATTGAGGCAGTTAAAATAAGGTTATATAAAGGATGTGTGAATAAACAATGGATAGATAAATGATGTGTGTGCTTTTTAACTTAACACTAAATCAGTGTTTTATACGCGTGGCGCATGAAGTAAAATTTCGAGTTTAGAAAAGCCTGAAATTTTGGTCTGGCCGCTCCGCGCTTCGCGCTACGCGACCAAACCAAATTTTCAGGCTTTTCTAAACTCGAAATTTTACTTCATGCTTAACCAAGGAGTGGAAACACTCGTTAGATGCTTTAAATTGATCGCTTTTAAAAAAGCAATGAATGTCTGCAATTTTATAGTGCATTAACTTGAACATCAAGCGAGAGTCAATTTTAATAAATTTAAATGGTATTGCAATTTCAAGTGATCATAATTTAAAAATATTTTAGGATATCTTTATAAAATTGTGTGTGAATATTAATCAAATATTGCTCTTTCAAAATATGTAAAAATCGAAATATACCGTATTAATAGTTGTTGATTTATTTTCAGTTAATCGTCAATCGAGAGACAACTTTGATAAATTTGAGTAATTTACAAATTTTAAGAGATCATAATTCGAAAATTATTTCTGATATTTTTTATAAAATTCAGTGTAAATATTAATCAAATATTGTTTTTCCAAAATATATTAAAATGAAAATATACCCCATCAATAGTTTTTGAGTTATTTTCACGTGAAACGGGAGGAAATTTTAATTATTTTGAGAGATATAAAAAATGTAAGAGTTTATAACTGGATTATTATTTAAGATATTTTAATAAAATTTAATGTGCATATTGCTCAATTATTGGTCTTTCATAATATGTGAAAATCAAAATATACCCTAATAATAGTTTTTGAGGTATTTTCACTTGATCGCGAAACGGGAGAAATTTTGATTATTTTAAGTGATATAGAAATTTTAAGAGTTCATAACTTGGATATTATTTGAGATATCTTTATCAAACTTGGTGTGCATATCATTCAATTATTGATCTTTCATAATATATGAAAATCAAATTATACCCCAATAATAGTTTTTGTGTTATTTTCACTTGATCGCGAAACGGGAGTAAATTTTGATTATTTTAAGGGGGTTTCCGGTATAATTTTTTCAAAAAATCGATTTTTTTTATATGAAATCAAAGCTAAACCTGTCTAGAATATGTGGGTAAAAGGATATTTCGATCCGGCAAATATTTACGTCGCTACAGGCCTTTGAATGCATCGCCGTCCCGAGCGGTATGGGTCGCGCAGGTATAACTTTTGTCGCGCGCCCAAACTTTAAACGCGTTTTTCTCGAAACTACATTTTTCAAAACTGCGAGCATTCTAGCGTTTGAACGGTTCAACCAATTGACTTCGTTCTTTGTTTACGTTATTGAAAACACTTTTCTTCATGGAATGAACTAACCTCCCGGTGCAATTTGCAATTTTAAAGATTTTTTACAGCCTGTCAAAGTCAAAAAATCGACCGAAAAACACGACTTTTTTTTCAAACGCCCGCCATTTTGTCAAATTTTGAGTTTTTTCAAAATTTCGTAGTTCATTCCATTCTCTGAACTATACTCTTCAAGAAACTGAGCTGATTTTGTGTCTAGGTGACGAATAGCGACCCCTAGGCTGCTCGCAATTTTGGAACATTTCCGCCGGGCAGCCGTCATATTGGACGCCATTTTGATTTTTTTGACTCGACAAAAATCCCAATTGTAGAGCAAGGATGAATAAAGATTTAAAAAAAAACCAGGTCTCTAACTCTTACCAGTTCCCTGGAAAAAAATCCAAAGTTTTGGTCAATTATACTGGAAGACCCCCTTAAGTGATATAGAAATTTGAAGAGTTCATTATTTGGATATTATTTGAGATATCTTTATAAAACTTGGTGTGCATATCACTCAATTATTGATCTTTCATAATATGTGAAAATAAAAATATACCCCAATAATAGTTTTTGAGTTATTTTCACTTGATTGCGAAACGGGAGAAATTTTGATTATTTTAAGTGATACAGACATTTCAAGAATTCATAACTTGGATGATTGGGCCCCCTAAAACATTTGTGTAAATTTTTATTATTATTAACTCATTTTGATGGTTTTTGACAATGTCACTTTCTCAAACATATTTTTAAAAACCATTAAAATGTAAAATGTTTAATTTTATTAATTTGAATAATTACAATGAAATAAATAAATAATTATTTTATTCAAAATTATGATTACATTTACCAAATAACATGTTTATATACGAGCCTGCCAAGTAAAGTTAAAATATAATATTTAATCAAAACAAAATATTTTGAAAATAAACACGATTGTTTGTTACGTTACTAAAGCTAACTTGGTTGAAACAAACAATAACCTTTGCGATTTTAACATACATTCTTGTCTATAATAAATATTTGATTTGTTCCAATACAAGTTTACTTTAAACAAGTTTATCGATTGGCTTGAAGATTGTAAATGGTTTGATTAAATATACAATATAATTAATGATTAATGTTTATCAAACTGTGTTGTTTAAATAAATAACGTATTTTGTTTATTTTTACTAAATGGACGTATTTAATTCAAATAACCCACTGAGCAAATCCATTTAAGTAATGGTTCATCAACATTAAAACAACGTTTAATGTTGCTACAATGTTGATATAACGTTATTTGTTTGTTTTTTGCTCAGTGGGAAGTGTTATCGTGTTTACCTGTTTGGAACGACCAATAAACTTTTTTGTAATAGTTATTGGGAAACAGACCTTTCATTAGTTTCTTATAAAATAATAAATATATAATAAATAAAACACTTAATTAAGAACATATAATATTTACAGATTGAAATCGTCAAACATTTAACTTTAAAGTGATATGCTTTTTGAAAAAGATAGTAGTAACAAAGGTTTATAATAGGCAACCCATGTTACAACTATGTAATACCATAACATACGTACTTAACAAAAATGGTTGTATGAATGACAACAGATAGAGCCACTAACCGCAAAGAATGGAAATCAAACACGAACCACGGAAAGATTAGACATTTGCTAACTCCTATTATTATTTAAATTTATATTATATTTTAAAACAATTCGTTTTTCGCTTAAATAAAACACTTAATTAAGAACATATAATATTTACAGATTGAAATCCACAAGCATTTAACTTTAAAGTGATATGCTTTTTGAAAAAGATTGAGAGAAATCACAAAGGTTTATAATAGGCAACCCATGTTACAACTATGTAATACCATAACGTACGTACTTAACAAAAATGTTAGTATGAATGACAATAGATAGAGCCACTAACCGCAAAGAATGGAATTTCGATCACGAACCACGAAAAGATCGGACATTTGTTTACTCTGATTATTATTTAAATTTATTTTATGTTTTGAAACAATTTGTTTTTCGCTTAAATAAAACACTTAAGAACATATAATATTTACAGATTGAAATCGGCAAATATTTAAGTTCAAAGTGATATGCTTTTTGAAAAGGATAGTACAGAGAAATAACAAAGGTTTATGATAAGCAACCCATGTTACAATTATGTAATACCATAACATACGTACTTGACAAGAATGTTTGTAATAATGACGGCAGATGGAGCTACTAACCGCATGAATGGAATTTCAAACACGAACCACGAAAAGATCCGATATTTGTTTACTCGATTATTATTTAAATTTATTTTATGTTTTGAAACAATTCGTTTTTCGCTTAAATAAAAAACTTAATTGGGAACATATAATATTTACAGATTGAAATCGAAATACATTTAACTTCAAAGTGATATGTTTTTTTAAAAAAAGACAGTAGAGAGAAATCACAAAGGTTTATAATAGGCAACCCATGTTACAACTATGTAATATAATAATAATAATAACGTTTATATCTATATATTACAGGAAATATAGAAAATATATGTATATGGCAACAGAAACAGGTCGGTTGGATACATAAGATATAAAAACAATAGCTAACTAATATTTACATAAAAAAATTAATTAATATTATACGGTTCCAGTTCACACATAATTCCGGAAACATTGTTTTAAAATTGAATATAATTATCTATAGCTTTTACTCTACTAGGAAGATGATTTATTATTTTTAAGCATCAATAATATGCCCCCTTTTCAAATTTGCTTAATCTGTGAGTTGGATAGTTATATTTAAAGTTGCTTTGCGGATAATGAGGCGTTGGTGTACACGTTTGAAAAATGTATTTGTTCTTAAACCAGAATTTAGCACATTCGTGAACATATATACCGGTCAAATGTTGTTTCTTTTGAACACTCCTTTGCACGAATCTCGCGCCCGGACCTTATTCACTATTCTTAGAGCTCTTTTTTGTAGTATGAACGCGCGACAAACGTCTGGGGATGTACCCCAAAAAAGGATTCCATATCTCAGAAGAGAACAGAAGTTCGATAGATAAACCAGTCTAGTAAGATTATTATCTGCCGTCTTAGATATCGTTCTCAGTGCATAGCATACTTTACTTAATTTATTACATAGATATTCTATGTGATCTTTATAATTTAGCGTTTCGTCGATAAAATACCATAACATACGTACTTAACAAGAATGTTTGTATAAATGACAACAGGTAGAGCCATTAACCGCAACGATTTGAATTTCAAACACGAACCACGAAAAGATCGGACATTTGTTCACTCCGATTATTATTTAAAGTTATTTTATGTTTTGAAATAATTCGTTCTTTGCTTAAATAAAACACTTAATTAAGAACATATAATATTTACAGATTGAAATCGACAAACATTTAACTTCAAAGTGATATGCTTTTTGAAAAAGATAGTAGTGAGAAATAACAACGGTTTATAATAGGCAACCCATGTTACAACTATGTAATACCATAACATACGTACTTAACAAGAATGTTTGTATGAATGACAACAGATAGAGCCACTAACCGCAATGAATGGAATTTTAAACACGAACCACGAAAAGATCGGACATTTGTTTACTCCGATTAATATTTAAATTTATTTTATGTTTTAAAACAATTCGTTCTTCGCTTATATGAAATACTTAATTAAGAACATATGATATTTACAGATTGAAATCGACAAACATTTAACTTCAACGGTTTATAATAGGCAACCCATGTTACAACTATGTAATACCATAACATACGTTCTTAACAAGAATGTTTGTATGAATGACAACAGATAGAGCTACTAACCGCGAGAATGGAATTTCAAACACGAACCACGAAAAGATCAGACATTTGTTTACTCCGATTAATATTTAAATTTATTTTATCAATCACGTGTAAGTGATATAGGGTGAATCATTGATTGTTTTTAAAGTAAACAGGACACGATGATAGATTATTTAACAATAATATGCAATGATATTTCAATCATTTATAATCAAGTGTTTATGAACAGAAATATTTTATCATTTGTAAAAAGATAGAAAGATTTTTAAATCATTTTTTTATTTTGGATTATTGGACATAAATATTTTGATATAAGCAAAAATATACAATATTATTTCAATAATTTGTTATTTCGTGTTTATGCACAGAAACAATTAATATAAAATTACATTTAAATAAATGTACAAATAAATAGGAAAGAACTGTACTCAAGATCTATAATGGTTTCTTGTTGTTATTTAAATATCTAAATAAATCAATAGTACTCTTAAATAAATGTGAACCTATTTAGGTTAGTCTTGACCTCAAGGATATATCCTAAAAGATCAATATATGCTAGACTTTTGGGCGCCGATGATTTAGCTGAAATTATCGTACTAGAAATATAATACGCCGTTTTTGTATATTTACCATTTATTAAATAATACGTAAATGTTCATAATTATTTACGACGTATTTCATAAATATGGCACCGCGAGAACAACTGCAAATTTGTATTCATGCAAGCATGTATCTCCTTTTAAATTTGTATCTAACAGTAAATAGATTTGCATGATGCCCAAACATTTATATTAATTCAAGGTATAACTAACAATAGTTCATTTTAAATTATGTTAATATATTCATTTAACATTCTCAAAGAAAATCAATATGAGGAGCTTCCTTAAATTAAGAGCGCAATACAGTAAAGTGTTTACGATTTTTTAGACAGATCTTTTTGTATCAAAATATAGCCATGTTACGGGTCAAAATATAACCTTAGCCCACGTAGAACTTTACTTCAGGTCAAAGTAATGCAGTGTCAGGTTAAAGTAATGCATTGTCGTATCTCAAAATATTGTGCTATTGTAGGTCAAAATATAGCCTTTTGGCAGATCGAAGTCTAGCTCAGCCGCTAGGTGAAAATATAGTCTTGTTACAGGTCAAAATATAGTCTTATTACAGGTCAAAATATAGTCTTGTTACAGATCAAAATATAACTTTGCCACGGGTCAAAATTAAGGTCAAAATATATACTGTTGCAGATAAAAATATAGCCTTGTTTCTGGTCAAAACATCTTTACCACAGGACAGAGCTGGGACGAATCCTCGAATCCTTTTGAATCACGAATCCGAATCAACTAATATGATTCGAAAACTGTTGTAGGCTAGAGATATGTTATATAATCAAATTTTGAAGTATCGAGCTTATTAAGATCTAAAAGTAAATAGATTTAAGGACTTTATAAAGCGTTATTTATCCTAAGTAGAGCATTTTAATTCATTCTAGTAACGTCTATTAATACGTCTATAATACTTTTTGTTTTGGCAAGGCCGTAGCCAGGGGTGGGGGGGGATATGGGGGTTCAAACCTCCGAAATTTAAAAAATGTCAAATTTTGCTGTGTCAAAGCGAACCTGTAAGAGCTAAAACAATATTTTTACGATTAACCCGAAATTTTTTGTCTGAATTCTTAAAGTCACAATGCTTCAGTGTTTTATATGCGTGGCGCATGAAGTAAAATTTCTAGTTTACAAAAGCCTGAGTTTGGATTTTGGACGCTACATTTGTAAAATTAATTAATGTGAGATTCAAACATAAAATCAAGTTAAATATATTTTGAATTTCAACTGAAATCAGTGTTTTATACGCGTGGCGCATGAAGTAAAATTTCGAGTTTAGAAAAGCCCTGTGAAAATTTGTCGAGGGTCGCTGGCGCGACCCTCGACAAATTTTCTACGCGGGGCTTTTCTAAACTCGAAATTTTACTTCATGCTCAGTCTGGGAGTGGAAAACACTCGTTTAAAGCTTCAAATTAAACTCTAACAAAAAAAGAACACAATTATCTAAAGTTTTAGAGTAGGTTTGAGTAGGTTGGGAAACGTTTTCCTAAAAGAAAAACTCTCCTGATCAAAATTTATTGCCGGAAAAAATTTCAATATTTTTATGAAATAGAGAATAAGACAAGAAGGCTAAGCACCACATCAACATCTCAATAAATATTGATCACCATCACATCTAAGCGTATATTTTTAACTTTTCTGTAAATCAGTATTATATACGCGTGGCGCATGAAGTAAAATTTCGAGTTTAGAAAAGCCTCATTATTTATTGTTAACGCTGGACATCGTTGATAACAGACTAAATATCTGATTCCGTGTTACTCTGATTGAAGATGTATTTGTGTGTTTTTTAATTTCCCTTCAAATCAGTGTTTTGTACGCGTGGCGCATGAAGTAAAATTTCGAGTTTAGAAAAGCCTGAAAATTTGGTTTGGTCGCGTAGCGCTACGCGCTACACGACCAAACCAAATTTTCCGGCTTTTCTAAACTCGAAATTTTACTTCATGCTTAACCTGGGAGTGGAATCACTCGTTCAAAACTTCAAATTGAACTTTATTATAAAATAGACAAATGCCTGATAATTATGGTAATAAAAAATTCCCTTGAATATCAATAAAAGTCAGAGAAAAGTCATGGAATTATATTTAAATTGAATAGAACACTAAGAAAAAAGCCATACGATATTATTAAAATTGTCAAAATCAACAGGCATCATAAAAATTACAAAACACGTAAAAAATATATAAAACCAACTTAAATATTTGCAGAATAAACCTATATTTTTAATTATTTTCAATTTGTAAAGAGCTTTTTTCCTTAAATAAATAACCAACTGATTTTGAATTTTTCTACATGTCTGGTTTTTCTAATAAACAATTAAAATCGAGTTTATTTCTATCCATCCACTTGTAAAAGGTGAATATTGAACATTTTATAACCGGCATTAAACTAGTCTTCGCAATATTATCAATCTTAGGTGAAGGCCTTTAAAAAATAATTTACAGCAATAAATAATTGTAAATATTAAATCTAAAATATCTGGTATCGAAAATTACCGATAATTTCAATATTGATACTTTTCACTAAGATGTAATGTATTTTAAACTAACAAGTGTCTTCCACTTCCAGACTAAGCATGAAGTAAAATTTCGAGTTTAGAAAAGCCCCGCGTAGAAAATTTGTCTCGGGTCGCGCAGCGACCCGAGACAAATTTTCACGGGGCTTTTCTAAACTCGAAATTTTACTTCATGCGCCACGCGTACAAAACACTGAAATATTGCGAAGTTAGAAATACATTTATGTATTTTTTTTAATAAGTATTAATCGAAAAAATTTAATAACAAAATACTTACATTTTTCTCCATATATTTTTACTCTGTAAATTTTCAGGCATTAATCGGTTTTTTTATAAAATCGTGCGATATAAAATTTGGAACAAGTGTTTCCACTCCCAGACTAAGCATGAAGTAAAATTTCGAGTTTAGAAAAGCCCCGCGTAGAAAATTTGTCGAGGGTCGCGCAGCGACCCGAGACAAATTTTCACGGGGCTTTTCTAAACTCGAAATTTTACTTCATGCGCCACGCGTATAAAACACTGATTTATCCTGAAGTTCAAACACTCATATATCATCATTTACTAAAATAATTAATTAATCTGATCTGAATCTGGATCATAAAGGGGGTGTGTACCTAGACACAGCAATTAGACCCCAATGGACCCCAATCGGCCCTTTTTGCATTAATAATTAATCTGATATTTAGTCTGTAAACAATTAGGTTTTGAACACTTTTGTTAATAAAAACTGACGGCTATATTAAAAACGTTAAAAGTTGCAAATAATAGATTCAATTTTATTTTTAAAGGATTTATATCCGTGATTCAAAAAAGGGGATTGGAATCTTTGATTCGAATCATATTTTTCTCTAAAGAATCCTTTATTCAAGTATTCGTGATTCGAATCATATTAGGTGATTCGGATTCGTAATTCCCAGCTTTTATATTACTATATCGTGGTATGTATACTTAAAAAAAAAATTCTTTGTATACTGCAATAAATAATTGTCGAATAATGTAATAACAGTAGTAAACAAGTACAAAAGAAACCTACCAATCAAAATAAATGAGTCGCTGCTATTTTTAAAAATAAAACGAAGTACTAATGTCACAAACAAAATAGAGCACCATTAATTATCCATTAGTTTCGGATCGATTGCAACCTTCATGTATTCATACAACACATACAAAGTTACGTCATCATTGTGAAACATTCGATTCGGTATTTACTATCCTCAGGATGTCCATACATTACTGATAAGATAAGTCGTATTTACCTGTTTCTTTATAAATGCGTTAATCGTTATCTTTAAGTACTTATGGCTGATGCATACATACTATATAATATGACCCTATTATATAACATCCACGTATTTAATTGTATAAATTGTTTTTTGTTGGTGTGCGTTTTAAAATGTGGTATGTTAATAAAAGGAAGAGGTTAAAATGTGGTATGTTAATAAAAGGAAGAGGCATGATTGTGTTTTAATTATTTAATTTACGAGTTGATTGTTGTGTGGGTGAGATTTTAAATTGATTCATTTAGATGGAATTCGAAGCATTTTATTTGTTTTAGTAATTACACTGATAAATCGTGTTTTATCAAACTATCATATTATCATAGATTGAGCGAAAATTATCGAAATTAGTCACGATTGTAGAATACAAGTGATCCAAAAGTAAGTTACGCGTTTTTCTTCTGTTTGTTTGTTTATACAGTGTGGTAATTATCGTTTTATTTGTTTTAGTAATTACACTGATAAATCGTGTTTTATCAAACTATCATATTATCATAGATTGAGCGAAAATTGTCGAAATTAGTCACGATTGTATAATACAAGTGATTCAAAAGTAAGTTACGCGTTTTTCTTCTGTTTGTTTGTTTATACAGTGTGGTAATTATTTTTTTTAAATGACAACCTATACTGGGTGTTGATTTGGCGGACGCAACATAGAAAATCTCATGTAAATTTTAAAATGTTCAAATATTGGCTTTATCTTAAAAATAAAATGTATTTACCTTTATTGTGCACAGAAAAAAATTCTGAATTCATTCGCGTTAACGTCCATCACTTTAAGTTTCTCTTAGTTAAAATAATTAAGGAAAAGTAATGTGATTTTATCAAAATAATGACATGCCGTGGAATTGAAACAACAAATGCGGATGTCAAAATGGCACAAGATATCGCTGTCACTTGATTTAAGTAAATGTTTTCTAAATAATTTACACTACACAAGAAACCACTCCTAATTAAGTGGTACTATGCAGACCACAGTTATTACGATGTTTGCGATATGTATGTCCTTAATCAAGTGCTTTTGTGCCATTTTGATACGCGCAATTGTTGTTTCAATTCCATGGCATGCCATGATTTTTATAAAATCACATTAAGTTTTCTTAATTATTTTAACTAAGAGAAACATAAAGTGTTAAGTGTGAACATTAATATATTCAGAATTTTTACCTCTACAAAAAAGTTCAATACATTTTGTCTCTAAAATAAATAGCAGAGCCAATATTTGAGTACTTAAAACGTGTGAATTCCTATGTTGCGTCCGCCAAGTCAACACCCGGTATTTTAGATTTTCGATTTCGGTAGAGCTTTTTAATCTGTTTTCAACCACACAAAATTTTAAATAGGTTACATAAGAAAACATTAAAGAAATATGGTCTTAAGATTGAATTCTTGGTTTCTCTGTCAGCGATGCCATTTTATTTATTTTTTTATTTATTTATTAACGGAATCTCCATTTTGGTCAAACAAGATTCTTACTACGTATAAATACTCGTATCATCTACAAGGAATGAAAAACGCACTAAATATTTGGCTTGTCAAAGTAAACACACTGTTTTGTTTGTTGTAATTCCCGATAACTAAGATTAGGGACAGTTGCATCAAACACATTATACTAGTTGAACTCTGAACTCGAGTTTAAAGTGACATTGGAACAATATTAACTGTCATCTTGAACTGGAGTTCAGCTTAAACTCAAGTTCAACGGTTTTGGTGCAACTAAAAACTTATTTTTATATCTTCAAGGGGAGCTGAGATAGATATCTTAGGCCCAGTTGCACCAAAAACATTAAACTTAAGTTCAAGCTGAACTTAAGTTCAAGGTGGCAGTTTATTTTGTTTCAATGTCATTTTGAAATCGAGTTCAGAGCTGAACCAGTTCAACGTGTTTGGTGCAACTGGCCCTTAATATAATAATAATTAAATAGTACAGGGTACATTACTTCAAACACGTTTATAATCATTTCATATCAAATAATGTAGATAATTTTTGTGCCCATTTGTTTGTCTGTAAAATGGCTCTTGATGTTTTTAACTATTTTCCCCACTGAGCAAAAAACAAACAAATAACGTTATTTCAACATTGTAGCAACATTAAACGTTGTTTTAATGTTGACAAAACATTACTTAAATGTGTTTGCTCAGTGGGATAAAAAATAATTCAAAAAATTGGTTTTAGGATTCATTTTTTTGTTTCTGTCAGCGATGCCATTTTTGTAAAACAAGATTATTACTACGTATAATTACTCGTATTATCCACAAGAAATGAAAAACGCACTAAATATTTGGCTTGTCAAAGTGAACACACTGTTTTGTTTGTTGTAATATCCGATAACTAAGATTAGGGCCAGTTACAACAAACATATTAAACTAGTTGAACTTTGAACTCGAGTTTAAAGTGACTCTTATCTTGAACTGGAGTTCAGCTTGAACTCAAGTTCAACGTTTTTGGTGTATCTAAAAACTTATTTTTATATCTTCAAGGGGAGCTGAGATAGATATCTTAGGCCCAGTTGCACCAAAAACATTAAACTTGGGTTCAAACTGAATTTAAGTTCAGGACGACAGTTCCTTTTGTTTAAATGTCACTTTGAAATCGAGTTCACAGTTTATAATATATAAAATTACGAAAAAACTATTCGTTTTCGTAATTTTATATATTATGTTTAAAGTGTGCAAACTATAAGAAGCGTAAGCTTATTTTCTCGAATTCAAATAGTTTTGAATTTGAATTTATCGAGTTCACAGTTAAACCAGTTCAACGTGTTTGGTGCAACTGGCCCTTAATATAATAGTACAGAGTACATTACTTCAAATACGTTTATAACAGAGCTGGGGCGAATCCTCGTTAAAAGGATTCGAATCACGAATACGAATCACCTAATATGATTCGAATCACGAATACTCGAATAAAGGATTCGTAAGAGATAAATATGATTCGAATCAAAGATTCGAATCCTGTTTTTTCGAATCACGAATACAAATCGTTCAAGAATAAATTTGATTTTATTATTGTTTTACAACCAATAACATATAAATATCGTTATCAGTTGTTTTAAGAAAAATATTCAAAACCTAATTATTTATTATTAACACTGAACATCATTGATAACAGGCTAAATATCTGTGTTACTCTAATTAAAGATGTATTTGTGTGTTTTTGAACTACACTTCAAATAAGTGGTTTATACGCGTGGCGCATGAAGTAAAATTTCGAGTTTAGAAAAGCCCCGTGAAAATTTGTCTCGGGTCGCTGCGCGACCCTCGACAAATTTTCTACGCGGGGCTTTTCTAAACTCGAAATTTTACTTCATGCTTAGTCCAGGAGTGGAAAACACTCGTTACTTTAACTGTTAAACTGTTAAAGTATGTGTCGTCGGATGCCCGTCTTCAGGGGTGATATGTAAGCAAATTATGGGTCCTAGGAGTTGCCAAATAAGTGAGTTACTCAACTGTTTCCAAGGCACTTTTTGAATAACCAAAAGATTAAAATTTTACATATAAAATGTACAATAAACTATAAGTGTCATACATCATTGAATTCAGTAAAAAATATTCTTCCAAAAAATATAAAAATCCAAAATGGCGCCTATAAGAAAAACAAAAGTTTACTATGGTCCCTAGGTAAATCTTAGTTATCTTAAAATAAAATATGTTACTAGATTTATCGTTAAAAAGTGCCAATCATGTCAAAGTTTTGAATAAAAAAATAAAAACGAATTTTCAAAAAATACGTCTTTTGACAATATCTCATTAACCCTTTCAGGACAACTGGTTACTGCTGCTAACCACAAATTTAAAATAAATTGTCTAAGTGTCTACTGGTTTCTAGTTAAAACCACGGTGCAATATGTGTTGCCTATGTAACAGAAATAGTGCTTGTATAGATTTCATGTTGGTATCATTGTCTTGGAGCTTATTTCAGACTATTTATTGTGGCGATGTGCACATGTCGGGATAATTATAGGTTATGTGTATCTTAGTTCATCAATTTTGTGAGGTTACTGAACGAAATAAACAAAATGACAGGTGAGTTATAGTCATAATAATACCAAAAATAAGTAGCTTTATATATTACCTCCTATTTTCAAGAATAAATGCTTTTTTATACTTTATAAAACATGGTCTTTGTTGCTAACCACCAGGCACACAATGTGTATTTTTATTTTTGTTGAAGTAAAATTTTGAATCAAGCTGTGTGCACAATTTTCAGTATAATATAGTACAAATTTTGTTTTTAGCCATGAATAGAAAGTGGAGTATTAGAGAATTGAAAAATATGACGCAAGATGAAATATATGCCTTTATCGATGATATACCAAGTGATGCCTCAGAATCTGATGAAGAGGAATTGGAAAATGATGAGTAATTGGTGGAAACTGAACGTCATGAAGATGATGATGAAGATCTTATAATTAGTGATTGGGAATGCGAGGATGACGTACCGCTATCCGTTTTGCAAATGCAACAGTGAGGGGATGACGTTATTTGGACAAACAATTCCTCAAATGTAGGACATGTAAATCCCTTTTTAGAAGATAGTGGACCAAATATTCCAGAAGACATTGAAACTCCAACCGAAATATTTAAATATCTGTTTCCAGAGAGGTTGATGGATGAAATTGTTTTTCATACAAATTTGTATGCGACACAGAACAATGGTGGTAACAACAATTTTGTGCCCACAACAAGTAATGAAGTAAATACGTTTTTAGGCGTAAACATGATAATGAGTTTAAAAAAGATGCCTAGCTATCGTGATTATTGGTCATCAAGAATGGAAATGAGGGATAGCTACGTCAGTTCGTCAATATCAAGAGACAGATTTTCCTGGTTGCTCACCAATTTGCATCTTAACGACAATGCTATGCAACCTAAAAAAGATCATATAAATTATGATAAACTCTACAAAATTAGGCCCCTCCTCAACACCTTATCAGAAACTTTTATAACATCACTGAAACCAAGCGAACATCAATCAATTGATGAGTCGATGATAAAATTCAAAGGTCGAAGCACTATTCGACAATACATGCCGATGAAACCCACGAAACGAGGGTACAAGGTTTGGGTGCGAGCTGACCGAAGCGGTTACACGTGTCAATTCCAGATTTATACTGGAAAGGTCAATCATGGGACTGAAACAAATTTAGGCAGTCGGGTTGTAAAAGACCTAACGAGAACACTAGTTCGTAAAAACCATAAGGTGTACTTTGACAATTATTTCAATTCTGTCAAATTGCAAAGAGATTTACTTGCAGAATGTATTTATTCTTGTGGCACGGTCCGTAAAGGAAGAAAAAATCTGCCCGAATTCAAAGCGGACAAGCAATTGAAGAGAGGAGATTCAGACTGGCGGGTATCAACGGATGGTATAGTAGCTCTCAAATGGATGGACAATCGCAGTGTTTTGTTTCTTGCGAATTATATTGATCCCTCAAATAACTCTATTATCACAAGAAGAAAAAGAGATTGGTCTGCAGAAGAGGTTTCTTGTCCCCTTATATGTAATCTATATAACAAACACATGGGATATGTGGACAAATTTGATATGTTACTTTCACTGTATCAAATCGACAGAAAATCCCATAAATGGTGGCATAGGATTTTTTGGTTTTTTGTAGATGCTTGCGTTGTAAATGCATATGTTTTATTTCGAAATAGATGTCCAAACGAGATGCCATTGAAGATGTTTCGCCTTTCAGTTGCGAGCGGCCTAATTGGTGCTGCACCAGAAAACCTAAAGTGTGGTAGAAAATCTAAAGATATGCCAGGAAACAAGTACAAAAAATATGTGCCACAAGAACTAAGGTATGATAAAGCTGCACATATGCCGGAACGGGTACAGTCTCTAAGATGTGCACACTGCAGCACAACAAAAGAAGTGCATAGAACAATTTGGAAATGTTCTATTTGCAATGTGGGCTTGTGTCTTAATAAAGACAGGAATTGTTTTACATTATTCCACACAAAATAATAAGGTACTACAAGTGCCTCCTGGTTACCAGCGCTAACCACATCCTGGAGGATAATCAGGACATGATTTAAACATTTTCTTCTCATAATTTGCTATAGATACTTATTTGTAAATAATTTCTAGAAATAAAAATGTGTTAAGTAAAATATTTTTATTCTGTCCTCAAAGGGTTAACGAAATAAGATATTTCAAACTTGTTTATGGATTATTATTGGGTTCTAAATTACGCAACTTTACCCCAATTTAACCGACTCTCTATCTCTTTAAATAACCGAGATCCCTATACATTCTGTTGAAATACGGACACCCTGTATAATAATAATAACAATAATAATATAAAATTTATTGTATTGTTATTTCCTAAATATTTTAATTAAATAAATATTTTACATTGTTTACCGTATATTTACGAATATATTAAAAAATAAATACTTATCTCAGTAATTTAATATTAATTATACCATCAAATGTCTAAAAGTCTTGTGTTAAAAATTACCAGAAATCGTTAGATGTTTTTTTATTAAACGAATTTCACTATGGCTTTCGACGTCTAAGTCAAAAAATGTTTAAAACAAAAGATGTAGCCAACGAAAAAATAAACCTCTTTTACCTAAAAACCTTTCACCTCAGCTCTTTTGTTTTTGTTTAATAAACCGAGAAAGATTTTTTTGAAAATAAATACACAACTTTATGAAAACTTTATGATAATTCAAAAATTTACGAACGAGTGTCTTCCACTCCCAGACTAAGCATGAAGTAAAATTTCGAGTTTAGAAAAGCCCCGCGTAGAAAATTTGTCGAGGGTCGCCCAAAATATCAAAATGACCAAAATGTCATCTCGTAAATATAAAAAATATCAAAAACGTCAAAACTTCGGCGTTTTGATAAAATCGATTTACCTCAAAATTATCATTTTATGTCAGTACGTGACAGTTTGACAAAAACGTTCTTACAAAAACTAAAATTTCTCTCAAAATCAGTAATAATGTCAAAAAAGTTATCTAATAATATAAAAATTGTCATCTAATGTATAACAAGTAAATATGTAATATCAAAAATATCAAATGTCAAAATTGTCGCCTAATGTTAAAAAAATAAAAAAATATAAACTGTCAGAACTGCCATCTAATTTCAAATAAATCATTTAATGTCAACATCAGAAATGGTAAAAATGTAAACATTTCATTGTTTATCAAAAGTAAGATCTAATGTGAAACATGCCATCTATTGTCAAGAAACATAGTCTAATATTAAGAATATAATCTATTGTCAAAAAATGTCATCTCAAAAGGTAAAAAATATCAAAAATGTCATTCAATGTCAAAAATGATTAAATATGTCTTAAAGAAAAAAAAAATCTCAAATTTGTGTGTTCAAATAATGAGTCAATCATTTTTGAAAATCGTTACAAATCTGAATAAAAGTATTTATTTATTTATTAACGGAATCTCCATTTTATTACATAAGTGTACATATACATATTGTAATATATGACAAAAATAACAAAAAACATAAAAATCATATAATGAATTACATTGATTACAACCGACTAAATTATTACTGAACAAAAATAACAAAAACCATATAAAGAGTTACATTGATTACAGCCACCTAAATTATTACTGAACTAAAGATCTAACAGTCAACGACATTGGATAGCCTAATACGACGTAACTGGACCTTAAACTGATGAATTGATGGCGTAAATAAAACAAAATAGAAAGACTGTTATTCCTTACTTCACTTTTTATTTTTATGTTAGATGTACATTTCGAGACACAAGGTGCTCATTATCAATAACAAACTAAATTCTTAAAACTATGTGCGCGGTATATATAGTTGACGGGATATCGGAAAAACCAAAAAGTAATTAAACCTATTGTTAGCGCCTAAAGGTTCTAGATGGGTGTCGGTGTCATTACATTATCTGCGGGATGGGACGGCGCGGGCGGCTTATGGATCGGGAAGTTGGTCGGTAGGATTACATTCACTGAAGGATTATTTTTGGGTAACAAATCTAATAATGGATTAACTAAGGGACTAAGATCGAAATTCAGCAAAACATTTTTATTTTTATACATTTCAATGGATTCAAGCATATTTAATCTACGATGACTTGATTGCTTTAAAAGTTTAATATTGTTTACCGAGAATGTGTGTCCTGTTTCAATTGAATGGTGTGCAACTGCTGATTTGTCCGGGTTTTGAATTTTAAAATAATACTGGTGTTCTTTAAATCTTTTTAATATGTTACGTTGTGTTTGACCTACGTATATTTTATTGCAATTGTTGCAGTTTATTGAGTAAATTCCGGATTTTTCTAGGTGGTTTGTTTTAGTGAATGTGTTGCCAAGTAAACATTTTAATTTTGTGTTGACATAAAATGCAGGAGAAAGGTTGAATTTATTCAATAAACCACCAATTTTCATACAAGTTGCTGGGTGGTACACGAATCTAGCATACTTTTTTGGGGCGGCTTCCTTTGAGTTGGTTAGTGTGGAATTTGAAATAATTTTATGATTCCTAATTTGTTTGTTAATTAATCTATTGATTGTGTCAATGCTGTAATTTAATGAAATGCCTATGTTCTTGATTAAACTAAATTCCTTTTCCCTATTTTCTTTGGATAATGGTATGTTTATTGCTCTAAAAATCATGCTGTTAAAAGCTGCTAATTTGTGTTTAAAAGGAGAAGACGAAGATGAGTGGATGTAATTAAATGTGTGTGTGTTTTTTCTGTAAATGTTGAATTCTATTTTTGTATTATTGTTTTTTATCAAAAGTAAGTCTAAAAAGGGAATTTGATTGTTTTCTTCTATTTCATAAGTAAAGTTAATACTAGGGAAAAGTTTATTTAATTTTAATGTTATGTCTTTCATATCTGTGTCTGTTTTAACTATTGCAATAATATCATCTACATATCTATACCAGACCCTCGGAAAGTTAGGGATTGTTTTCTTAGCCTTATTTTCAAGATGGTTTAAAAAAATGTTTGCTAAGAAAGGTGAAAGGGGGTTGCCCATTGCTGTTCCGAAAGTCTGTTTATAGTACGTGTTGTTGAATATGAAAGTATTGCATTCTATAACAAATTTCGTAAGTTTCAAGTACTCTTCTATTTTTCGAGTTTCAATTGAGTTTTCGATCAAAAGTTGTTCTAGTATTTCATATGTTTTATGTAATGGAATGCTGGGAAAAAGTGCTTCAACGTCGAAGGAAACCAATTTTTCATTTTGTTCTATTTGAATATGTTTTAGTTTTTCAGTTAAGTGAAATGAGTTTTGAACTGAAAAATCATTACTAATTTTAAGGTTTTTATATTCGTTTACCAACCATTTAGCTAAAAAATACGTAGGAGAATTAATATTTGAAACAATGGGTCTCCATTTATCGCCGGGTTTGTGAATTTTCGGTAAACAATACAACTTGGGAAGTGATGGATTTTTAACTTTGAGTTTAAATTTAAGTCTATCGTCTATCAAACCTTTCGAATCCTTCAGTAAACTATTTAATCTATTGTTGTAAATGTTGATTGGATTTTTTGTTTGTTTTATGTAGGGTCCGTCTTTTAACATTAATTCTACTTTGTTGTAATAGTCATTTTTATTGACAATCACAACTGAATTACCTTTATCCGATTTAATGTAAAAGACGTCCTTTTCTTTTAACAATTTAACGGTTTTTGTTTCGGTGTTATTCATGCTGTTGTTTTTGCTTGGTTTTCTTCGTATTTTCTGGATGGTTTTTTTAACTGCGATTCGAAAGGCTGTGGCATCTTCTTGTTCTAGTTGTTGGGCTGCTAATTCCGTATATTAACAATTTTGTGTAAGAAAGTCAAATTTAAAAATACTCTTCTTTCAGCTAACGATCTCAGGTTCAATAGCGATAACATGCCACTATTGAAAATCATTCATATAAACATTTTATATAATTTGAGGAGAAAATCTCGAAATATCGAAAATTTCATCAAAATCGATAAAAATGACAAAATATCAAAAATCAAGGTATGTTGAAAATCTGATAAACATTTTCATAAATTAATTAGAAATCCCCAAATATTGAAAATGTCATCAACATTCGATAAATTGAGGAAATATTACAAAATCTAATGAAAATTTTATGAATCGACGAAAATCTCGAAATGATGATGATGATAAAAATGTTATAAATCGACATGTTAAGTGTAAACATTTGATTGGGAATGTCAATTCATAGGAAAATGGTCCAAATATAATTCGAAACGTCATAAATGTCAATCCGTGTGAAAATTGTCAAAATATGATATGATTGCTAACGTCAAAAATATTAATTTGTGCGAAAATTGTCAGAATACGATTGAATACGTCGAACATTAAAAATATCATGTTTGAGGGAATTATTTAAAATACAATTAAAAATGTCTAATTTGACGAAAATTATTGAAATTTATCAAATTGTCAAAGTTGACAGAAATCATCAAATTTCATCAAATAGTCATAATATATAATAAATACACAACTTTATGATAATTCAAAAATTTACGAACGAGTGTTTTCCACTCCCAGACTAAGCATGAAGTAAAATTTCGAGTTTAGAAAAGCCCCGCGTAGAAAATTTGTCGAGGGTCGCGCAGCGACCCGAGACAAATTTTCACGGGGCTTTTCTAAACTCGAAATTTTACTTCATGCGCCACGCGTATAAAACAGTGATTTAACGAGGAATTTAAAAACATACAAAACTAAATTTCATGTTAATCCTTACGATTAATTCGAATTATTTTTGACGATCCGAATCCTTTTGTAACTATTCGAATCCTTTTGTAAGTATTTGAATCCTTTTAATAATATTCTAATCCTTTTATGAGGATTCGAATCCTTTTATGAGGATTCGAATCCTTTTACGAGGATTCGAATCCTTTTATGAGGATTCTCTTCTTTTTATGAGGATTCGAATCCTTTTATGAGGATTCGAATCACCCGCATTTGGATTCGAATACGAATCCTTTTAAAAAAGTGTAACGAATCCGGATCACGGATCCAGTTGAACTTAAGTATTCGAATGCCTCTTTTGAATCCTCTAAAAGGATTCGATTCCAGGATTCGAATCCTGAATGATTCGAATCCTGCCCAGCTCTGGTTTATGATAATTTTATATCAAATAATGTAGATAATTTTTGTGCCTATTTGTAAAATGGCTCTTGATGTTTTTAACTATTTTCCCCATTGAGCAAAAAAAAAACAAATAACGTTATATCAACAATGTCACGACATTAAACGTTGTTTGAATGATGATACATTACTAAGATGTGATTGCTCAGTGGGTCACTAATTAATTTCAAATCAAGTAAGTTAAGAATCATAAAATACCAATTATTTCATAGTATTGGTCTAGACTTAACGCATATTTCGCATAAAATTATAGATAAAAACAAAAACTCCACTGACTCATATTACTATTATTCCACGAATTCAACTACGCCTTCGTTGTCACGCCCACATTAGCCGATCATTCCCGACAAAGTCTCATCAATACTTTGTATTTTGTTATGAATTCCACGACATACACAGCACCTGTCAAATGAATGGAAGACTCAAACACGCACTATTTCCGTTTATTTTTGTCGGTGATTCATACGTTTTTAGAAGAAATCAATTTTATCGGAGAGTATATATGTTGGTCGGAGTCGCGCCACGATTCAGTGCGGCCGCAAATTTTGGCCGAGTAACAACAGTTCGACGCACCAAGTATTTCTTATCCACCGGTAACTAAACCAAGGAATCCAATTTAAATAAATAACAGTTTTAATTCATTTTTTATTTGTGGTCTGTTCCGTAGATAACTCAGGGATTACGTCACGTATTAAGGATTATTCCTCAAGTTTTACAATTTCACGTAATGTATATTTTTATGTGATTATTGTGTGTGTGTGTGTCTTGTTAAGTATATTTTGCGTAAGTTATAATTCTACTGCCCTGGCTTCGAAGTGTACGTCAAATATTTTAGCAGAGGCGTAGCGTAGTGGGGGCGAGAGCACTTTTTGGGGGCCGGAAAATTTCACAAGAAATAATCATAATATCCTGAAAATAAAAATATTTATTATTTTATTTCATATTTTTATATACGAGGAGTGATCAGATAGAAAGGTAACAAATCTATCATTGAAACGTGTATAGTTTGTAACCTTAGTTTGTTATTACTCCTTGTAATGATGCTTTTATAAACTAATGCTCCGAATAATATATCGTATGTTCAATAAAAAAAAACCTCTGGAGTGCCATGATTTCATCTTTTTTTTTAATTTAAGTTGGCTACACCCTTTAGGAATTGTCATATTAAAAAACCTCTGGAGTGCCATGATTTAATCTTTTTTTTAAATTTAAGTTGGCTACACCCTTTAGGAATTGTCATATTAAACGTCAGAGCTAATAATTATAATGTATCATTTCAGAGTTGACAACCTACAATTTATTCCATGGCACTCTAGAGGTTTTATTTTATTGAACATACTATATAATAATAAGCAATGCCAGCTGTCTGAGAAGTTTTTCAAAATTAAAGTTGATAAAATATAATTTAAGATCATGTTGTGTTCCTGGGATGTTGACACGTCGAAATTAAACACAGTAGTTCACTTAACTAACCAATATATATTCACAATCACAAATAACAGTTTACAACGAATTCTTTGCGTAATACTCGGATTAACAGTAATATAGTTCGGAACAAGTTGAAGTCACTTTGTTTGAAACTAGTACTTAGACGTTTATCGCGGAGTTTGACTTTTAGGAAATAGTGCGACACGATTGTTAACTGGAAATAGCTAGACTCGATTACTGACTTAACACTGACTTAAACTTGCTCTGTTCTTTAGTTTTAAATGAAAAGTAAGTTTTGATAGCTTAATTTCTATTGGGAAGAGATGTTAGAAACTGGAGGTGGAGACATGTATTTATCAATCAGCTTTAAAGTTTTTGATGTGGGCGTGTCCGAAGGGTGGTACCCTTCTTGTCACGTTCACATTGAGTTTGAGGTACCTGGAAGCTATGCCCTTTGATTTTATAATCAAGTTAAAATTTGGAAGATCTTCCCTTTGAATTAATAATTAGATTTGAAGTACAATCGGAAGATCTGTCCCTTGAATTCATAATTAGGGTTGCACGTGTACTGGCGGGTGCACCGTAATAAACACATCCGTATTACATAAGGGATGTTTAGGGTTTAGAATATCTAATGCACTCACGCAAATCTCCAAAAATAAAAATAGTACGTGATCGATGTTATTAATAACGAGGTGATTAAATAGATACGTGATGTCTCCTAGTAATGAAATGATCGGAATCTAACAATCAACAGTAAGTACTTTAAGGCTAAGCAATTAATATCTAGTCTGAAGAGCAAGAAGTGTGTGATACGTCGACATTGATAGTGCAATAAAATACTTTGCTCTTAGAAAAAGTAGACGAACAAAGTTCTAGCATTGAGTAATTATCACAATATAAATATGTACTCAGTGGTTCTAGTTAAAGATTGACGCTTAATTTTTAATTCTATTAATTTTTTATGCAGGGTGTTCTAAATTATCGTGCCACCATTGGTAACTTTCTTGACATTGGAGCTACGCAGTCGGTTAAGTTAGCAAACTAGTAGTATTTTTTTATGTACATTACGATGGTGTAAACAGAAAAACAGGCGAACCTCAAGGTTTTTGATTTATTCGCAAAAGCGACATTTTTTTAAATGGGATGCCTTGTATATTTTGATATTTAGAAAGAGAAAAAATACATAAACAAAAAAGTCTAAATAAATGATTATCCTAAAGTTGATGATAAATGATGTCTTAGCCATTAAAATACTGCATATTTTATAGCAGGATTACTTACTCGAAATCAAAATGGCGATAAACAAACTATGTCGGATATTGTCAAAGTATCCATGCTTATTGACGTTTACCAATTTTCTTGTATTATCGTAATTGCCATGCCTTTCTGTCATAACAAGAAATGTGACATGTTAGAGTGTTATTTATCATGGTCCAAAAATGCATTAGTTAATTATTTATTAATTCTATCATTTTACGTTCTAATTCAAAATCGTTAACTTACTTTAAGTGTGTAATTACTTTAAATACACGTACACTAAATTTGAGTAAATTGTATAAAAAATGTTTTTTGTGACTAATTTTAGGATAATCATTTATTTAGCTTTTTTGTTTGTGTATTTTTTCTTTTTCTAAATATGTCAAAATATACAAGGCATCCCATTTGAAAAAATGTTGTTTTTGCGAATAAATCAAAAACTTTGAGGTTCACCTGTTTTTCTGTTTACACCATCGTAATGTACGTAAAAAAATACTACTAGTTTACTAATTTAACCGACTTCGTAGCTCCAAAGACAAGAAAGTTACCAATGGTGGCACGATAATTTAGAACACCCTGTATACTTTTATTACAAAATTAATTTAATTTTAATTTAATTAAAAGAATTAAAAATTAAGCGTCTATCTTTAACTAGAACTTTATTCGTCTACGTTTTCTAAGAGCAAAGTATTTTATTGCAAAATTTGTTTTTGCGAATAAATAAAAAACCTGAGGATCACTTTTGAAAATTTACGGAAATCTTAGATATTTACGAAAAAAATTAACGAACGCTAAGATAACGGATATCTATTAAATTTACGAAAAATATAAATTTTTTAATAATTAACGGATATTTTGAAAATTCAATAACAAACTTTAACATTTTTAAAATTTAAAATTTTAATAAATACATGAAAGGCGGCAAAATATTGAAAATTAACGACAATCTTGGAAATTCCTGAAAAGCGTCAATATTTTTAAAATTAACGAAAATCTTGAAAAAAATTGCGATAGGCGTCTAATTTCTTAAAAATTCAATTTCACGAAAACTGACAAGATTTCTAAAATAAAAGGAAATCTAGGAAATTCAGAAAAAGTTTTGAAAAAATTGCAATAGGCGTCTAATTTCTTAAAAATTCAATTTTACGAAAACTGACAAGATTTCTAAAATAAAAGGAAATCTAGGAAATACAGAAAAAGTTTTAAAAAAATTGCAATAGGTGTCTAATTTATGAAATTTTAATTTCATGAAAACTGTTAAGATTTCTAAAATAAAAGGAAATCTAGGAAATTCAGAAAAAGTTTTGAAAAAATTGCAATAGGCGTCTAATTTATGAAAATTCAATTTCACGAAAACTGTCGAGATTTCTAAAATAATTGGGGTAATCTAGGAAATGCAGGAAAAGTTTTGAAAATTAATAAAATGTTTAGAAATTCACGAAATATCGTCGAGATTTTTAAAATTAACTGAAATTGTGAAAAATTTATTTTTAAATGTAACGAAAATTTAGGAAACTTACGAAAACTGTTAAGATTTTAAAAATAAGATGACGAAAAGTTATAAAAAAGTACAAAGTGTTGAAAATCTTGAAAATTCATGAAGAGTATCAAAATGTCTAAATTTAACGAAAATTAAAGGAAATTACAAAAACTGCCAAGATTAAAAAAATCAACTAAAATTTATGAAAAGTGTAAAATATTTTAAAATTACCGAAAATTTAAGTAATTTAGGAAAACCGTTAGATTTTTGAAAATTTACGGAAATCTTGGAATTTTATGAAAAACTCCAACATTTTTTAAATTAAAGAATATTTAGTAAATTCATGAAAACGGCCAAAAATTTAAAAACTGAAGATAATTTTAAAAAATTATGAAAAGTATCGAAATTTCGCCAAATTTGACATTTTGATAAATTTCGATGATTTCTGGCAACGTTGACATTTTGATAAAGATAATTTTAAAAAATTATGAAAAGTATCGACATTTTTTAAATTAACAAACATTTAGGAAATTCAGGAAAACCGTCACCATTTTAAAAATGAAAGACAATCTTAGAAATTTACGAAATGCGTTAAAAATTAACTAAAACCTAGGAAATTTTAAAATCTTGAAAATTCATCAACATTTTCAAAAAACTAAACGAGTGTCTTCCGCTCCCAGACTAAGCATGAAGTAAAATTTCGAGCTGAGAAAAGCCCTAAGAATTTAGATAACGTCACATGACATTTAGATTATTATGACAGTTGGCATTCGTGATATTTCTTAGTTTAAAATGCCAATATCTTCACTTCAAATCAGTGTTTTTATGCGCGTGGCGCATGAAGTAAAATTTCGAGTTGAGAAAAGCCCGAATTTGGATTTGGACGCTGCGCGTCCAAATCCAAATTCTTAGGGCTTTTCTCAACTCGAAATTTTACTTCATGCTTAGCCTGGGAGTGGAAGACACTCGTTTAGTTTTTTTTTTAAATTTTGGTGAGTTTTCAACATTTTAGAATTCTCAAAGTTTTAGTTATTTTTGAACGCTGTTCGTAAATTTCTAAGATTTTTTTAAATTTTCAAAATTCTAATGGTTTTCCTGAATATCCTAAATGTTTGTTAATTTGAAAAATGTCGATACTTTTCATAAGTTTTTAAAATTTCCTTCAGTTTTAAAATTTTTGGCCATTTTCATGAATTTTACTAAATATTCTTAAATTTAAAAAATGTTGAAGTTTTTCATAAAATTCCGAAATTTACGATAATTTTTAAAAATCTAACGGTTTTCCTGAATAATCTGTAAAAAAATGACAGTTAACGATTTGATAGTAAAACAAAATGACAGGTATTTTGTTTTTTTCGAAAATGACAGTTAACTGTAAACCATCAACTGTCATTTTTGAAAGAACCAAAATAATGACGGTTGACAGTAGAAATCTTGCAAATTCTTGATTTTAATGATTTACGAAAACCTTGAAAAATTCATGATAGGCGTCAAGATTTTTAAAATTATCGAAAATCTTTGGATTTCACGAGAACCGTCGGAGTTTTTAAATTAACGGAAATCTTCGAAGTTTACAAAAAGCGTTTAGATTTTAAAAATTGACTAAAACATTGAAAATTCACGAAAAATGGTGGAGATTTTGAACATTAACAAAAATCGTGGAAACTCGTGAAAATTAACGAAAGTTTTGGAAATTCATGCTTGACTGTAAAAAATACCAGTTGAAAGTTTAATAGTCAAAATGACAGTTGACGGTTTGATAGTAAAATATAATGACAGGTATTTCGTTTTTTACAAAAATGACAGTTGATGGTTTACAGTAAATAATGACAGTTGATGGCTTACAATAAATAATGACAGTTGCTAGTAGAAATCTTAGAAATCCTTGATTTCAAAGACTAACGAAAGTCTTAAAAAAATCATAATAGGCGTTAAGATTTTTAAAATTAGCGAACATTTTTGGATTTCACGAAAACCATCAGAATTTTGAAAATTAACGAAAATCTTGGAAATTCACAAAGAGCGTTTAGATTTTAAAAGTTGACTAAAACATTGAAAATTCACGAAAAACGGTCGAGATTTTGAATATTAACAAAAATCGTGGAAACTCGTGAAAATTATCGAGAGTTTTGGAAATTCATGCTTAACTGTAAAAAATACCAGTGGACAGTTTAATAGTCAAAATGACAGTTGACGGTTTGATAGTAATACAAAACGACAGGTATTTTTTTTTTTTAAATGACAGTTGATGATTTACAGTAAATAATGACAGTTGATGGCTTACAATAAATAATGACAGTCGCTAGTAGAAATCTTAGAAATCCTTGATTTTAAAGACTAACGAAAGTCTTAAAAAATTCATAATAGGCGTCAAGATTTTTAAAATTAGCGAACATTTTTGGATTTCACGAAAACCGTCAGAATTTTGAAAATTAACGAAAATCTTGGAAATTTACAAAATGGGTTTAGATTTTAAAAATTGACTAATACATTGAAAATTCACGACAAACGGTCGAGATTTTGAATATTAACAAAAATCGTGAAAATTATCGAGAGTTTTGGAAATTCATGCTTAACTGTAAAAAATAGACAGTTTAATAGTCAAAATGACAGTTGACGGTTTGATAGTAATACAAAATGACAGGTATTTTATATTTTTTTTAAATGGCAGTTGATGGTTTACAGTAAATAATGACAGTTGATGGTTTACAATAAGTAATCACAGTTGACAGTAGAAATCTTAGAAATTATTGATTTTAAAGATTTAGGAAAATCTTGAAAAATATAAGATAGGCGTCAAGATTTTTTAAATTATCGAAAATCTTTGGATTTTACGAAAACCGTCAGAATTTTGAAAATTAACAGAAATCTTGGAAGTTTTCGAAAAGCGTTTAGATTTTAAAAATTGACTATAACATTGAAAATTCACGAAAAATGATCTCCACCATTTTTCGTGAAGTTTCAATGTTTTAGAACACTAACAAAAATCGTGGAAACTCGTAAAAATTTACAAAAATTTTGGAAATTCATGCTTGACTGTAAAAAATACTGGTTGACAGTTTAATAGGCAAAATAACAGTTGACGGTTTGATAGTAAAATAAAATGACAGGTATTTTGTTTTTTTCAAAAATGACAGTGAAAATTTTTGAATTTTAAAATTAACGAACATCTTAGAATTTCACGAAACGCGCCAACATTTTAAAAATTAATAAAAATCTTGGGGAAATTCACAGAAACTGAAGAATTGACGAAATGTATTAACAATTTTTAAAATTAACGAAAATCCAAACAATTCAGGAATTATAAGAAATTAAAGGAAATCTACGAAAAGTATTAAAGATTAACTAGAGTAACCGAAATTCCAAACAGTTCAGGAATTATAAGAAAGTTTTGAAAATTCATGCTTGACCGTAAAAAATACGTTGACAGTTTAATTGTCAAAATGACAGTTGACGGTTTGATTGTAAAATAAAATGACAGGTATTTTGTTTTTTTTCAAAAATGATAATGAAAACCGTCAGAATTTTAAAAATTAACGAACATCTTGCAATTTAATGACACGCGTCAACATTTTAAAAATTAATAAAAATAAAAATCCAAGCAATTCAGGAACTATAAGAAATTAAAGTAAATCTACGAAAAGCGTTAAAGATTAACTACAATTTTGGAAATTCATTCAAAACTTTGAAAATGAACTAAAATCTTTTAAATTTACGGAAACGACAAGATTAACAACACTTACATTGTCGTCAACATTGACATACTGGTTTACAATAAATAATGACAGTTTACAGTAAAAATCTTGGAAATTCTGGATTTTAAAAATTTACGAAAATCTTGAAAAATCCATAATAGGCGCCAAAACTTTTAAAATTATCGAAAATCTTTGGATTTCACGATAACCGTCAGAATTTTGAAAATTAACGGAAATCTTGGAAATTTACAAATAGCGTTTAGATTTTAAAAATTGACTAAATCATTTAAATTTCACGAAAAATGGTCGAGATTTTGAATATTAACAAAAGTCGTGGAAACTCGTGAAAATTAACGAAAGTTTTGGAAATTCATGCTTGACTGTAAAAAATACCTGTTGACAGTTTAATAGTCAAAATGACAGTTGACGGTTTGATAGTAAAATAAAATGACAGGTATTTTGTTTTCTTCAAAAATGACAGTTGATGGTCTACAGTAAATAATGACAGTTGATGGTTTACAATAAATTATGACAGTTGACAGTAGAAAACTTTGAAATTCTTGATTTTAAAGATTTAGGAAAATTTTGAAAAATTCATGATAGGTTTCAAGATTTTTGAAATTATCGAAATTCTCTGAATTTCACGAAAACCGTCGAAATTGTAAAAATTAATGGAAATCTTGGAAATTTACAAAAAACGTTTAGATTTTAAAAATTGACTAAGACATTGAAAATTCAAATTTGTCTCGGGTCGCTGCGCGACCCTCGACAAATTTTCACGGGGCTTTTCTAAACTCGAAATTTTACTTCATGCTTAGTCTCGGAGTGAAAAGCACTCTTTTTAAGCTTTAAATTGAACTATAAAAAATAAGAACGAATATCTAAAGATTTAAAGAAAATAAGCTGAATTTGGAATATTTATACTTTAAAGAAAAACTCTATAATACTTTTTCATTGAGTTTAATTTAAAGCCTAAAACGAGTGTTTTCCACTCCCAGACTAAGCATGAAGTAAAATTTCGAGTTTAGAAAAGCCCCGCGCAGAAAATTTGTCGAGGGTCGCGCAGCGACCCGAGACAAATTTTCGCGGGGCTTTTCTAAACTCGAAATTTTACTTCATGCGCCACGCGTATTAAACACCGATTTTTTCTAAAGCTGAAAATATATTAGATATTATATATTATGTAGATTGCGAAAAGAATCGCACTTTTAATGCTTGAAGTATTCTGCAACCAAGAATTGGCAATTTAATTTATACTCAAAATATATTGATTAGGTATGTACAGGGTGCAGCATTTCTTTTTCAAAAACTAATATATACTTCCAGAGCTTTTTTCTAGAGCATATTTCATGTACCTAATCAAAATTTGTCTATCTTCAGTTGTTTTCGAGTTATACACGAAAACTCAAAACTTAGCTATTTTGAAATATTGAAATAACTTCTTTATTTAATGTGTTGCAGCGTTCACCAGTGACTGTGTTGTGCCAGTGCTCCGAAAAATTATTCAACGATATTTTTATTCAATAAATCATACTATCCTGTAATATGTAGTCACTGTTCACGAACTTACATGTATCTTTCCTTTTCTTATTTATTCAAATTTTTGTTCTATAATTGGGTTTATCCTGTTGGACAATAAAGTTATTATTATTATTATTATTAAAAGATATTGACATGCGGTAAAAACGTTCTTAAAACACCTTTTTACGTAGAATGTGGGGATTATATCAGATTTTGTCTTCAGTTTAACCTCAGTGAGACATGACATAAAGTTGTGTTATTTTAAATGTAACGTACGAAGGTGTTGCTTTTCGTTACGGTTCTTTTATATATTTTAAATTTCCTGTATTTGTCGTTCAAGACCCGATTTAGTCAACTTGGGTCCAATCACAGAGATTCAAAGTTGTATTGAATTTGATACTTAAAAAATGAATTTACAGATTGAAACAGAATTAGATTTATGATTTAGAGTTCGAAGATTCAGAGTTTTAGATTTATTATAGAGATTTAGAATTTACTGTTTTGATCAACTGCCGAAATATTCCGCAATTCAAACATTTTTCACAATCCAAATCTTTTCTTAGTAATTATAATCTCGTTTTGTAATAGCACGTTATGCGCACACATAATCAGTGTCTTATCTTATCGCTAAAGAAATGCAGTTGTTCTGATGTTGAGGAGAACACTTCTAGTTCTCCTCAACATCAGAACAACTGCTTTTTTTTAGCGATAAGATAAGACACTGATTATGTGTACGCATAACATGGAATAACAAAACGAGATTATAATTACTAAGAAAAGATTTGGATTGTGAAAAATATTTGAATTGCGGATTATTTGCTATTTCCACAGTGTAATTATCTCCTTGTAAACATAATATCTTTACAAGGAGATAAATACACTATAATGATAAATATATACAGAGTAATTCATAAACACATTAAATATAAATTAAACTAAGAGATATATTACATAAATACAAATCATAGTTTGCCTTGACTTCAGTTGATTGCATTTTCTGTAAGCTGTAAGCTGTGCCCACATGTGCGGGCGCCCATGGTGAGGATTTGGTTTCGTGATTCAAATCCTTTTTTTTTGAGGATTCATCCCAGCTCTGGTGTGGATGCATACATACACTTTAAAATTTTCAGTTAGCGACGTCGCAAGTAATTTACAATAAATAAATATTTCTGTTTCAGAAATCGTCGTTCTTCTAACGTTCCTAATATCGTTAACCATGGCAAACGAGAACGCAGTAGCCGTGACCAAAGGCAACAACGACTTCACCAACAAACTCTACACCCAATTGGCTTCAACTCCGGGAAATGTCTTCTTCTCGCCAATCAGCGCACACACCATCCTCGCCTTGGTCCACCAAGGAGCCGAAGGCTCAACAGAGGAAGCCCTAAGAAACACACTGGAAATTCCAGACAAAGCCAAAAGCGCCGACGGCTTTTTCCAAATCATGAACACGATTAAGGACGTCAAAAACGTCACATTGGAAATGGCCAACAAGGTCTATGTCATGGAGAACTACAATTTGAAGCCTAGCTTCAAAGACATCGCCGTTAAGTCTTTCTACGCTGACGCTCAAAACGTGAATTTCGCGGAAAACACCGCCGCGGCTAATACCATTAACAGTTGGGTCGAGGAAAAAACGAAAAACAAAATCAAGGATTTGATCCAGCCTTCCGATCTCGACGGTCTCACCCGTTTAGTCCTCGTCAACGCCATTTACTTCAAGGGTGATTGGTTGGACAAATTCCAAGAATCCGCCACTACCGATGATAAATTCTACATCAACGATAAAGATACGGTGCCTTGCAGAATGATGCACGCTACCAGGAAGTACGATTATGCCGATAGTGCCGAGTTGGACGCTCAAATTATCAGTTTGCCTTATAAAAATCAAGATATCAGAATGGTCATTATTTTGCCCAAACAACGGGACGGTATCGCTGCTTTGGAAGAGAAGTTGAAGAATTACGATCTTACCTCGATCAAGGGCCAACTTTATAATCAGGAGGTGCAGCTCAGTGTGCCTAAGTTCAAGTGCGAGGTTACGACGCAGCTGAACGAGCCTCTGAAGAATGTAAGTCATCTTAACTCGTTTTTTCTGTCTTAGTAAAGTGTTGTAAAAATTAATTCGTTAATATTTCGAAATTTTTATATAAATTAGCACATGTAGATAGCGGGTTCTGAGCCAGAAAGTTGCTCCCGGAAGTAGATTAGATATGGACTTCCGGTAGATTGTGGTTTCTAGTTGGATCGGATCTAGATAAAATAAGATTGCGGTTTCCGGTCCCTCTCATTACTCTCCCGTTACCATCCCGTTACCCTCTCATCACCCTCTCATTACCTTCCCGTTACCTGTTCCTGTTCCCCTTCTGTTGCCCTCATTATTACCCTCTTATTACCATTTCATTAACCTCTTATTAGCCTCTCTCTCTCATTACCCTCTTATAAAGCTCCCGTTACCCTCCTGTTACCTTCATGTTACCTTCATTGCAATCTCATTACCCTCTCATTTTCTTCTCATTACCCTCCCGTTACCCTCCTGTTACCCTCATTACCCTTTCATTAGTCTCTTATTACCCTCTCATTACCCTTTCATTAGCCTCTCATTAGTCTCTCATTAGTCTCTCATTACCCTCTCATAAACCTACCGTTACCCCCTGTCACCCTTATTGGCGTCTCATTACCCGCTCATTACCTTTACATTACCCTCCCGTTACCCTCCTGTTACCTTCCTGTTGCCCTCATTTCCCTTTCATTACCCTTTCATTAGCCTCTTATTAGCCTCTCATCACCCTCTTATAAACCTTCCGTTACCCTCCTGTTACCTTCATTGCCCTCTCATTAACCTCTCATTACCTTCTCATAACCCTCTCGTTACCCTCCTGTTACCCTCATTACCCTTTCCGTTACCCTCCTGTTGCCCTCATTACCTTCTCATTACCCTTTCATTAGCCTCTTATAAACCTCTTATTACCCTCTCATTACCTTCCCGTTACCCTCCTGTTATCCTTCGGTTGCCCTCATTACCCTTTCATTGGTCTCTTATTAGCCTCTTATTAGCTTCTCATTAGCCTCATATTAGCCTCTCATTAGCCTCTCATAAACCTCCAGTTACGGTCCTGTCACCCTCATTGCCCTCTCATTACTCGCTCATTACCTTCTCATTGCCCTCCCGTTACCCTCCTGTTGCCCTCATTACCCTCTCATTACCCTTTCATTAGCCTCTTATTAGCCTCTCATTACCCTCTCATAAACCTTCCGATACCCTCCTGTTACCTTCCTGTTACCTTCATTGCCCTCTCATTACCTTCTCATAACCCTCCCGTTACCCTCCTGTTACCCTCATTACCCTTTCCGTTACCCTCCTGTTGCCCTCATTACCCTCTCATTACCCTTTCATTAGCCTCTTATTACTCGCTCATTACCTTCTCATTACCCTCCCGTTACCCTCCTGTTACCCTCTTGTTGTCCTCATTACCCTCTCATTACCCTTTCATTAGCCTCTTATTAGCCTGTTACCTTCCTGTTACCTTTATTGCCCTCTCATTAACCTCTCATTACCTTCTCATAACCCTCCCGTTGCCCTCCTGTTACCCTCATTACCCTTTCCGTTACCCTCCTGTTGCCCTCATTACCCTCTCATTACCCTTCCTCTTACCTCTTATTACCCTCTCATTACCTTCCCGTTGCCCTCCTGCTACCCTTTGTTTGCCCTCATTGCCCTTTCATTAGTCTCTTATTAGCCTCTCATTAGCCTCTTATTAGCTTCTCATTAGCCTCTTATTAGCCTCTCATTTGCCTCTCATAAACCTCCAGTTACGGTCCTGTCACCCTCATTGCCCTTTCATTACCCTCTCATTACTCTCTCCTGTTACCCTTTCATTAGCCTCTTATTACCCTCCCGTTACCCTCCTGTTACCCTCCTGTTACCCTCCTGTTACCCTCCTGTTACCCTCCTGTTACCCTCCTGTTACCCTCCTGTTACCCTCCTGTTACCCTCCTGTTACCCTATTATTACCCTTTTATTAGCCTCTTTTTAGCCTCTCATTACCTCTCATTAGCCTCCCATTATTCTCCCATCCGTCCCCTATCTACTTTCGGTCCAACTGAAAACCGTTCTTAACCTGAAAAATGTTATAATTGAAAAATCGACCAAAAATTTAAGTTTTAAATGAACCGTATATTTTGAACATTACACTAACTCAGTGTTTTTATGCGCGTGGCGCATGAAGTAAAATTTCGGGTTGAGAAAAGCCCGAATTTGGATTTGGACGCTAGCGCGTCCAAATCCGAATTCTTAGGGCTTTTCTCAACTCGAAATTTTACTTCATGCTTACTCTGGGAGTGGAAGACACACGTTCGGGAATTATCAATAGCTTTTTCGAAGATTTTTATTCATTTATTCATTTTTGCGGTTTTTAAGATGTTCGTTAATTTTAACGGTAATTAATACTAAATTTCGGATAATTTTTGAAATTTTTACACTTTTCATAAATGTTCGCCAATTTTTAAATCCTGGCAGCTTTCGTGAATTTCCTAAATTTTTATTAAATTTCAAATTCTTTCCGAGTTTAGAAGCTTAAATAAATAAATGAATAAAACTCTATCGATTTAAGGATTAAATAAGAATATTTGTAAATTTAAAAAATCGACGAGACAATTTTTAAATGATGAAAATCTGAAGAAAATGTCATAAACATTTTATAAATTGATGGAAATCTTGAAATATTAAAAAACTTACGAATATCTCAAATTATTAAAAATCTTATGAACATTTTATAACTGGAAAATCGCCTAAAAATTTGAATTTTAATTGAAAACTATATTTTGAACATTACATTAAATCAGTGATTTTATGCGCGTGGCGCATGAAGTAAAATGAGTGAGTCGAGAAAAGCCCAAATTTGGATTTTTCATGCTTAGTCGTAAACATTTTATAAATCGACAATAATTTAAAATTTTACGAAAATCTCGAAGTATCGAAACTCTGATGAACATTTTATAAGTTGATAAAAACCTGAAAATATCGTAAATCTTACACAAATCTCGAAATATTGATTCATTAACATTTTATCAATCGACGAAAATTGAAAATTTTACGAAAATGGAAATATCGAAAAGTTTACGAAAATGGAAATATCGAAAATCTTCATAAAAATGTAAAAATAAAAACCTCAAAATATTGATCTCATGAAATTGTTCTAGATCGACAAATATCACACAATATCGAAAATCTCATAAAAGTTTTATAAATCGACAATAATTAAAAATTTTACGAAAATCTCGAAGTATCGAAAATCTGATGAAAATTTTATAAGTTGATGAAAATCTCAAATATCGAAAATCTTACGCAAATCTCGTAATATTGAAAATCTCAAATATCGAAAATCTTACGCAAATCTCGTAATATTGAAAATCTCATTAAAATTTTATAAACCGACAAAAATTGAAAAGTTTACGAACATCTCGAAATATCGAAAATCATGAACATTTTATAAATTGATAAAAATCTCGAAATGAAATTTGTCTAAATCGACAAATGTCACAAAATGTCGAAAATCTCATGAAAATTTTATAAATCGGCAAAACGTGTTTTCCACTCCCAGACTAAGCATGAAGTAAAATTTCGAGTTTAGAAAAGCCTGAAAATTTGGATTTGCTGGGGCGCGCGAGCGAAGCGAGTCGCGCCCCGGCAAATCCAATTCAGGCTTTTCTAAACTCGAAATTTTACTTCATGCGCCACGCGTACAAAACACTGATTCATTGTGAAAAATTATCTCTATAATCACAATCTTGTCATTTCAGTTTTATGTTTAAACAAGAATAATTTAAATTCAAAACTGTTTGAATTCGAGAAAATAAACTTATGCTTCTTTTAGTTTGCGCACTTTAAACATAATATATAACATTACGAAAAATTACATATTGTTCGCATTTCACTCGAATTTTCGTAATTTCGTATGTTATGTT
This sequence comes from Philonthus cognatus, assembly GCA_932526585.2. NCBI lineage: Eukaryota > Metazoa > Arthropoda > Insecta > Coleoptera > Staphylinidae > Philonthus > Philonthus cognatus. The sequence continues at coordinate 102,534,304 of OW052244.1, forward strand.
TATGTTTAAATATTATTAAATTTATCATTATTTATTAGTTTATTTATGGAACCTCCTTTTTTAAAAACAAAACAATCATTATTTACAGATGGGTCTTAGCAAAATCTTCAGCAACGAAGCCAACTTCACAGGCCTTTTGGATAGCGACGAAGAATTGAAAGTCAGCAAAGTCGTACAAAAAGCTTTCATTGAAGTAAACGAAGAAGGCGCTGAAGCCGCCGCGGCTACCGGTAAGTGCATGCGTTCATTTACTTGCTTGATTTTGTTTGTTTTTTGCTATTATTGTGTTGGGTTCTGCTTTTGAACGGTTCCGGGTGTACTTTGTAGTCATTGTTTGCCCTCATACATCCGACTTTATATTTCCGCTACTCTATATCTCTTAACGCTTAATTTTGAATTGAAATAACACGTTGCAGATGTTTATCATACATTTTGCTGGGAAGGAAAGCATGATTGGCTTTCTACAAATCGATATTTTTTATTAGCTACGCTCTTGGACATAACTAAAGTATCTTTGATACAATCTTGCATTGTTAACAAACTACGTGGGGGCGATCAAGAAGTAAGGTTACAAAGCCTGCAGTAAAACGTGTACATTTTGTAACTTTACTGTTTGATAACCCTCGTACAAGTTATATAGTATGTTCAATAAAATAAAACCTCAAGAGTGCCATGGAATATATTGTAGGTTGGCATCTCTGAAATTATACATTATAATTATTATGTCTGGCGGTTTATATGACAATTCCCAAAGCGTGTAGCCAATATAAATTTAAAAAAGAAAAAATCATAGCACTCTAGAGGTTTTTTTTTTATTGAACATACGATATTTATCTATAAATTTTGTAACCTTACTTTTTGATCAACACTCGTACAAGTTATTAAAAAAAATAGTAACTAATTAGTGTCTATAAACTGTCGGCATCCCAGTAGGTTCTGACTTCAGAAACATACGTCGTAATTAAATTTAGCACAGTGACACTACCCATTTGACATTTCCAATATTCACCGTTTCGTGTGGCATAATCTAAGATAATTTCTTGGAATAATGTCTCATCTGGCACTTGGTGAAACATTTTAGAATATGTGAAGTTATTTAAATTAAAAATAATTAGTATTGTTTCACAAATTAAAAATGGTCTAACAAACCGAAACTAGTCGGAATAAAATTTTAATTTGTGAAACAATACCAATTGCTTTTAATTTAAATAACTTTACAAATTACATATCTTAGATTAATGTAATTTTTTAAAGCAACCAAGATGCCGACAGTTTATAGACACTCGTTATAAAACAAATAGAAATGATTAAACTGAATAAATCATCTTCAACTTTCAAATCGTAATAATCATGTTTACTATGTTTAAAGCCACCACATAATATGACTATTGTAGTATTTTTTTTGTTTATATTTTGCCAATAATTAGCAAAATATAAATATAAAAAATACTACAATAGTCAATTGGCATCTTTAAGACTACATTCTAAAAAATTAAAAACAAAGAACAAGAAAAGATTAAGCAATAATAATATACCTACGCACTGAGTAAAAAACAAACAAATAACGTTATATCAACATTGTAGCAACATTAAACGTTGTATTAATGCTGATAAAACATTACTTGAATGTGTTTGCTCAGTGGGTAGTACATGTAAACGCATTTTTAAAGCACGGGCGACGAAGGAGCCTTTATTTGTTTAAACGCTGAAAAATTGTTCACTCATTAAGATTGTACAATATTTTGTAAACGAACAAATTTTAGTGGTTTTTTTAATCGAAGAGGGATATGGGAAAGAGCATTCCATGATTTCGGATTATTTCACTGCTCGGCTCAAAACGAATGTACCCAACATAGATTAAATTAGATTGATAACTCCACGTATCATGATTTTAGTTGACCGACCCACTCGATGGGGCGGCGCTGCAATCGCAAATGACGTCATTCGGCACTGGGAGCAGGGTGCGCAATGTAGGGGGTTATAACATTGACCCTGGTTTTAAATTTGTTTGTCTGTAGACTTGTTTAAAATAATATAAAAAAACTTAAAATTTTAAAATATTAAAAATACTTACGGTTGTAATTATTTTCATTTATTAACGCTCAATTCGAAACGATTTCGCCTTATCGGCATTTTTGTGCCTTCAGATCTGACAGCTGTTGATTGAAAACTAGAGCTCACATGTTCGAAATTGCGGGAAATTTGAAATTCCTACATATGCGCCCTCCCATCGAGTGGGTCGGTCAACAATATATGTGAACTTACAGAATCAAATGGAGTCGACGGGATTTGGTACCAAACATGCTCGTGAAGTAATTTGGGCAATGATTTGCCATATTTTTGAGTTCAAAATAAAAGGGTACTAAAAGTTTATATTGTTATAACTTTTGACTCAATAATTTGTTCAACCTCTAGTAACAACTAAAGCCACGTCTTGATAACCTTTATAATACCCTGATGTACCCTGAAAAACTGTGCACTTATTTATGGAATGGCCGACTGTTTATACAGAGAGATTAATGCAACACCGAACATTTTCATAACGAGAATTTTTCTTTTAAGTATACATAAGCATATGTTGTGCATTTGCCGACGATTGGTTTATTTAAAAAATAATAATTAGAAGCTTTAATCGAGTGTTTTCCACTCCCAGGCTAAGCATGAAGTAAAATTTCGAGTTTAGAAAAGCCTGAAAATTTGGTTTGGTCGCGTAGCGCGAAGCGCGGAGCGGCCAAACCAAATTTTCAGGCTTTTCTAAACTCGAAATTTTACTGCATGTGCCACCGGTACAAAACACTGATGCAATGTAAAGTTTAGCGGTGCGTTTTAAACTTTGTAATATGTCAGTGTTTTGTACCGGTGGCGCATGAACTAAAATTTCGAGTTTAGAAAAGACTGAAAATTTGGTTTGGCCGCTCCGCGCTTCGCGCTACGCGACCAAACCAAATTTTCAGGCTTTTCTAAACTCGAAATTTTACTTCATGCTTAATCTGGGAGTGGAAAACACTCATTTAAAACTTCAAATTAAATTCCGAGTTTAGAAAAGTCTGAAAATTTGGATTTGCCGGGCGGAGCGAAGCGAGCCCGGCAAATCCAAATTTTCAGGCTTCTCTAAACCCGAAATTTTACTTTATGCGCCACCGGTACAAAACACTGATGCAATGTAAAGTTTAGCGGTGTGTTTTAAACTTCGTAATATGTCAGTGTTTTGTACCGGTGGCGCATGAAGTAAAATTTCGAGTTTAGAAAAGCCTGAAAATTTGGTTTGGCCGCTCCGCGCTTCGCGCTACGCGACCAAACCAAATTTTCAGGCTTTTCTAAACTCGAAATTTTACTTCATGCTTAATCTGGGAGTGGAAAACACTCATTTAAAACTTCAAATTAAATTCCGAGTTTAGAAAAGTCTGAAAATTTGGATTTGCCGGGCGGAGCGAAGCGAGCCCGGCAAATCCAAATTTTCAGGCTTTTCTAAACTCGAAATTTTACTTTATGCGCCACCGGTACAAAACACTGATGCAATGTAAAGTTTAGCGGTGTGTTTTAAACTTCGTAATATGTCAGTGTTTTGTACCGGTCGCGCATGAAGTAAAATTTCGAGTTTAGAAAAGCCTGAAAATTTGGTTTGGCCGCTCCGCGCTTCGCGCTACGCGACCAAACCAAATTTTCAGGCTTTTCTAAACTCGAAATTTTACTTCATGCTTAGTCTGGGAGTGGAAAACTTCAAAGCTTCAAATTAAATTCTTTTAATAAACCGAGCGTCGCACAATGTGCCAAATCCGAGCGTGAGCGCCAGGGGGAGATTTGGAGGAAAAAAATTAAATTAAAAATTTCGAGAAAAAAACATATCCACTCCATTGTAGATACATGAAACCCTTATAATCTTGCATGTTTATATTTTTTAACCCCCTATATTATTAACAATTAACGCTTAAAGTTGAGCAATTTAGAAAATATAAATTTTACGGCATTTCACTCCCAAGTTTAAATAATTTATTACATGGATAGTAGGCGTACTATCAATATAACATTATACACTATTGTTTATAACATAATACTGTATATTATGGTTGAAAGATCAAGTCTCTAAATATTTTAGAAAAAAAGTTAAAAAAATTTGAATATGAAATATATTTTAAATATAAATTTTAACTTTAGAAAGTGTTATAAAAAAATGCTAACTCGATGAGGTCTGTGACTATCACTAAAAATTAGTTCTATGTTTTCTCTAACTACCCTCAAAATTTCGTATCTCCACCGGTGCGTTTTTGGGGTCTTTTTAATTTTTTTATTCGACGCCACCAATTAAAATTGGGTCGGGCGAGGCCCGTGTGCGGTGAGCATCGCGGAGTCGAACGCGCTATTCTCCAGCAGCACGCAACATGATTTCTACGTTGGGCCCGAACAAAAAAATAATATAACGCACTTAAAACGCACATGTAAAAATTTAAAAAAAATAGGGCTGTTACAGAAAATATTGACAAATGTTTACATAATAGTCATAATCCTCACAATCTACAATTTTTCTAATATACAGGTATATAGTATATAGTGAAATTATTTCTTCTCTCAGTATTTTTTGCACCATTTAAATTACATTTACAAAAATAGTTTTATGGGTTTTTTTCTTATTGATATATAAGGGTGTACATCTGTTACCGATAAAGGTCATCTGGTTTGTATTTACATTTTTATTAGGGGTCCGATTGGAGCTGTCATTTACCGTAACAAATGGTATTCTTGTCACGCAGTTTTTCCGGTTTAAGTATCTGAAATGAATTTTTCTTAATTTTCTTGAAAGCAAAATATGCGTTTAGTGTTGACCGAAGTCTCCAACAGTTCACATATTTTTCTGATCCCTAAGCGAACGATTGAACATTATAAAGTAGTTATTAATTAAGTTAGTGTTAAGTGTTATTTAATTTGTTGACTATATACTCTTTCTTTGATTTAGTGTTTTTTTGTGTATAAAATAGTTTAGTTTAGTGTTTAATAGTTTACTTTAATTAAACTAGTGTTTAGTGTTAGTGTTAGTGTAATTTAATTAATCCAAAACGCTGAGTGATAATGGAGAAAATTAAAATTACAAACGGTGATTTATATAAGGTATGGTACGAACTTAAACCTAAAACCTTATTCAGTCAAGCAATACCATTGATTATTTAATAAAATATATTGAAAATGTTTCGACGAAAAACAATAGTGAAAATGATGACATTCTTTAAAAAGTTAAGGGTTTCTGCAGTACTCTTAATAGAAAGTGGAAAATGTGCTCAAGATCTCATATCAATTTCATTAAAAAAAATAGAAATTGGTTACTGCTGCCTTTTAAATAGAACGAGGGTTCTGCCTTAATTGAAAATACAAACCTCTTTAAAAATATAGAAAATATTTCACCAATACCAAGTACATCAGGTACACAGTTCACAATACAAAGTAATACATCTAAAAGAAGACAAACTAATTTATTGATCACCGAAAATACACCAGAACAAATATTTTCAGCAGCAAAAAAAAATTTACGCGATAAAGGAAATATACCAGCGGCCAAATTAGTGGAAAGTGCTTCCTCGGATTCACAGGAAAAAATAAAAAAAGTCTTAACTTATCTAAAAACAAATGAAGTTGTAACTGTAAAAAAATTTACAGATGAAGAAGCTCTATCAATTTTTATTGATTCAAAAATGACGGCAGCAAGTTATAAAAATTTAAGAAAAAAACTACGTTCTCATGGAGCAAAAGACCGTTTACCATCTTACAATAAAATTAAAATAATGAAGACAATGTGTTACCCAGCTAATATTTCTATTTCTCAAAATGGAGCATCAGTACCTTTGCAGAGCCTTCTTGAGCATACGTAGATTAATATCAACAATTAAATTTCCTCAAGATACATCATTTAGTAAATTAATTTTGTTGTGTAAATATGGTTGCGATGGCAGCTCAGGGCACTCTACTTATATGCAAAAGCCATCTGATGATAGCAGTACAGATGAAGAAGAAATGACAGAGAAGAGTGTCTTTGTGTTTTCACTGGTTCCACTTAGATTATTTTCTGATGAAAGTGTTATTTTGAAAAACGAAAAACCTTCATCTATTAAATTATGTAGACCGATAAAATATATTTATACTAAAGAAACAAAACAGCTTATTCTAGATGAAGTTAAGAGTATGAGGCAAGAGGTAAATTTATTGGAAAAACAACAAATTTATATTAATGGTAACCATGTAGAGGTAAAATTTAATTTGTTGTTTACAATGATCGACGGCAAAGTTATAAATACCTTAACAAATATTCCGAGCTCAAATTGTTTTATATGCAAATGTTCTCCGAAGGAGATGAATGATATTGGAAGAATTAAAAATATTCCTATTATCGAAGATAATTTAAATTATGGTATTTCTTCCCTCCATGCATGGATTAAGTTCATGGAATGTGTTCTTCATATCTCCTATAAATTAGATTTGAAGAAAACAACTACTCACGGATCTACGATAGAAGAGAAAAATAATATATTTAGTCGGAAAACTAGAATACAAAAACTATTACGTAAAGAGTTAGGGATAAGGGTTGATATTGTTATGCAAGGAGGAGGTACTTCAAATACTGGCAACGTTGCTCGAATATTTTTTCGAAATTATGAGAAAGTAGCTGTCATCACTGAATTGAATGAAGAATTATTGAACAGATTTTATACAATTCTTATAACAATGTCGAGTTCTCGTAAAATAAATGTATTGATGTTTGATAAATATGCAGAAGATACGGCCCGACTTTACACCTCATTATATGGATGGTATAGAATGCCTCCTAGTGTCCATAAAATTTTAATTCACAGGAGCAAAATAATTGGACAATGTCTTTTACCAATCGGAGAACTTTCGGAAGAGGCACAGGAAGCAACCAATAAAATATATAAAAGAGTTAGAGAAAACCATACAAGGAAAAACTCTAGGCTTAATACAATTCGAGATTAATTTAATATGCTTCTTGTATGTTCTGATCCAATAATTTCTTCTTTAAGAAGCGATGTAAAAGTTCATAAAAAACAACTACCAGCAGACGCAAAAAATTAGTTATTTGTGAAACGGACACAAGTGACAGCGAAGACGAACAGACTGATGAGGATACTGACAATTTTTCATTTTAAAAAAGTAAGTAAATAAAACAGTATAAAATACATAACTTCGTTGTGCAAAATCAGAAAAATGTAATGTATATTCTGATTAAAAATTCATATTTTAAACAACAGATTAAATTATTTTTAAACTACAGCAGATACTTTTCACATTTGTACGTTTTTTTTGAGGTGCTTTATTTTTTATTAGGCCCAACCGATAAAAATCGACTCGGTCATTCGCAAAAACCTGACACAAAACGCACATGTAGAGATACGAAGTTTTTAGGGCATTTAAAAGCATACCACATTTTTTGGTGAAAGTCACAACCTATGTAATGATTATAACAATTGTATATAATTTTGCTGCCTTGAATTATTATTATATTATTTTTTTTAGAAGATTGCAAACCGGAAGAACTGTGACTATCATATAAACATTTTTTAATATTTTCTGTAACTGCCCTAATTTTTTTGAATTTTTACATGTGCGTTTTAAGTGCGTTTTTATTATTTTTTGTTCGGGGCCAACGTAAAAATCATGTTGCGTGCTGCTCGAGAATAGCGCGCGCTCGACTCCACGATACTCACCGCACACGGGCCTCGCCCGACCCAATTTTAATTGGTGGCGTCAAATAAAAAAATTAAAAAGACCCCAAAAACGCACCGGTGGAGATACGAAATTTTGAGGGTAGTTAGAGAAAACATAGAACTAATTTTTAGTGATAGTCCCAGACCTCATTGAGTTGACATTTTTTTATAACACTTTCTAAAGTTAAAATTTATATTTAAAATATATTTCATATTCAATTTTTTTTTAACATTTGTTCTAAAATATTTAGAGACTTGATTTTTCAACCATAATATACAGTATTATGTTATAAACAATAGTGTATAATGTTATATTGATAGTACGCCTACTATCCATGTAATAAATTATTTAAACTTGCGAGTAAAATGCCGTAAAATTGATGTTTTCTAAATCGCTCAACTTTAAGCGTTAATTGTTAATAATATAGGGGGTTGAAAAATATAAACATGCAATATTAGAAGGGTTTCATGTATCTACAATGGAGTGGATATGTTTTTTTCTCGAAATTTTTAGTTTAATTTTTTTCCTCAAAATCCCCCCCTGGCGCTCGCGCTCGGATTTGGCACATTGTGCGTCATCGACAAATGCACAACGTATGCTTATGTATACTTAAAAAAAAAATTCTCGTTATGAAAATGTTCGGTGTTACATAAAACTCTCTGTATATCTAATATCGAAAAGAAAAGTTTCACCCTTCTATTGTAGGATAAAATAAGGCGACTTAAAGAAATTGGTCTCAAAAGACGGAAAGTTTGAATATTGGAAGGTTCGATGGGCACATATTTGTTATTTACGATGCAGTCAATTTACAGAATGACATAACAGTTTTTGATTAAAACCACACCCACTGACGCCTGTGAAGGTTACCTTTGCACGAAATACAATACGCTAAGCGCTAGGCAATCCATAGTTACAGCCTTGAACGCGGTCGTCTTTATTTACGACGCACGATGTCAAGGACTTAGTAGGCTCTCTTACAACAAAGCACGCAAAGTAATTTTAGCGAAAAGTTCATTAATTTCGAACTCCACGCAGTGTAATTATTTTCCCATTTATTTTCTTTTGGTATGGAAATACACGCTTGAAATTAACAGGAAACCGCTTTACATTTTTCTCATCTCATTTTTTGTTTACTAATTTTTTATAGGGATCTGTGTGAGACGAAAGAGGTGCATCCCTTACTTGGAACAGTTCAGATTTAGGGCGGATAGGCGGTTTGTGTTTTACATTGAGGCGAACGGTCGGTTGTTGTTTTATGGGAAATTGGCGGAGACCACTGTGGAGAAAGGAAAAGATATAGTTGTTGTGAAGGAAAAGGAGGATAATAGCGTTGATGCCTCTGAGGAGGATGTTGACATACATGATGAGCTTTAGAAAAATAAATAATTAGTTTGCAAATATTTTCGATCTGATAATGACAAATTTTTTGAATATTTATTTTCAATTACATGATGAACTATAAAAATTGAATAGTTTGCAAATATTTTAAATTTCCCACTGAGCAAAAAACAAACAAATAACGTTTTATCAACATTGTAATAACATTAAACGATAATGTTGATAAAACGTTACTTAAATGTGTTTGCTCAGTGGATTGATAATGACATATTTTGAGATTATTTATATCTATAAAATGTATTTACAATTAAGTCTAAATGATTATCATGCATAACGATTTTAATCTGATAAGTAATGACATATCAATATTTCAATAATTTTTGATGTAAACGACTGAATTACAAATTTAAAAAATTTATAAAATCAATGACCATAAAAAGTTACCAAATGTTGTAATCATCCGGATATGTATACTTTAAAGAAACATTTTTGTAGGGAAATTGCGTTCTACCGAAACCTCAAACAATATTTTCAATAAATAAAATATTGTTCTTAAGTGCATAATGGGGTTCATCAAAATGTTCAACATTCAACATGTTTGGATTTGTTTGTGATGTATAATGAACGGTACTCCGGTCGGTCTATTTTGTACAATTGCAAACATCCCAAACACGTTCACGATTAACAATCCGGTCATCAGAGAACCTCAACTGTTGTTTCTGATGAACGGGCCCATTGCTTTCTAGAGGTTATTTTTCAATAATTATTAGTTCTGAAGATAGTAACAGAAAAAATTAATTTGGGATAAAAGACAGTTCAATACATTTTGAACTTCTGCACTTTGGTTGAATGGAGTAAGTTTAAGGAAACTAACAAATATTAATATACATAGATAGGTACGACAAAGAGTGGGAAAATTCAAGATTTAACTATAAAAAATTTATAGCTAAACATATCAACGTTTATAATTAAAATCACTATTTAATCATTAGTGTTTATATATTTTGATATATTTGCAAATTTTTTACTTTGTAAAAATATTTTAAAACAAAAGACTAATCCAATCAAGATAAAAAATCGTTTATGCATGATATAAAAATAATAACACCAAGAAAAAATTCCACTCGATACCCACCAGCATATGTAACGTGTTCGCATTGTTATGTTTCCAATAAGTAATATTTTTACTTCGGAATGTTTTGTGAATGTGTAAATTGTTTATGTTTGCGTTTTTAACCAAGATTTTGCTATGAACAGATGTTTCTAATCTCGATGTATGTTTATTTTATGTGAACATGTATATTTCTTGTACAATATCATTCCGCACGGATTTTTGTTACAAATAGACGCAGAAGTTATTTTCGGACGTTGTGGTGTTTTTCAAGCAGTAAATTGATTTAGCCTTCCAAACATCCATTCCTTCTGAATTATATCATCGCGCGTTTAAGGCTTGTCTAACTGTAAATATTTACGTGTATGTTGGGTTGCCTAGGTTAAAACATCGTTTTATATTTCTTTTGATTCGTAATACATTCAACCCGATTTTGTCCACGAAATGTTAAATTTAACGTACATGCAAGGCCGGTTCAACTCCTCCCCACCCCCGGAATTTTAAAAATATTAAATTTTACTATGTAAAAGCGGTCCCATTAGTTCAAATAGAAAATGTTTACCATTAAAACCCCCCTCCCCCCGAATTTTTTATATCCACCACCCCGAAATTTTTTTCTGACTACGGTCTTGCCTACATATTAACATCACAGTCTAAGCGTGTTCAACATTTGATATGAATGCTTAGATTGTGAGGGTAATAACGTATACGTTAAATTTAATATTTCGCGTACGGAATCGTGGGCATTAGGATATTTATAAATTAAGGACGATAACATATTTTATAAGGATGATCTCTTGACTAGCAAATTTAACTAACCCTTTTATATTTCGACAATTGAATAAATTTAGTATTTTATTTCATTGTTTTCGAATTTTAATATAAATTAGAATAAGAAACATTATTACTGTGTTTGAAAACGTGTATGTGTAATAATATATAAATTAATTATACATGTTTAGTCATTATTATTCAGTTTTCAACTACAGAAATAATAAATGTTTGTTGTTCTCATTTATATTTAAATTCATAGACAATAAACAATAAATTCTAAATTAATTAAGTTTTGTAATAATAATTTTATCGCAGCCTAACTTCAGGGTAGGCCAGAGACCCAAGGTAATATGTATCCGGTATTGGAAGGTGACTTTGTTGTGCAATTCCTTGTATTTATAAAGCGCGATCCCAACTTTAATTTGTGTGCCTTGGCGCTGTGGCCGACCCTGAAGTTAGGCTGCGAGCCGTCGCTGGTTTAAACATATTCTATACGAATATCAAGAATATAAATTTGTGTCAGTACTCATTCAATAGATGGCGTTTACGCTTTCGAACATATGTATATGGTATTCTATACGACAATTAACTGAAATTAACTGTCTATATAAATATTTAAAAAAAAAAAAAATTCAAATAAAATCACTTGGTATGTTTCACTAATTTTATGTCTTTATTCCGACTAGTTTCGGCTATCAGCCATTTTCAAGGAATAAAGACGTAAAATTAGTGAAACAAACCAAGTGATTTTATTTTAAATTAAATTTTTTTTAAATAATTAATTATGTTTCATCAAGTGATCAATGACAAACAAGTTGAAAGTCTATATAAAGTTAGAGTTGCTGAGGTTTTAAAATATACCAATAAAATGTATTATTCATGAATGTATTATTCATGAAGGGTATGTATTACAATAATCTTGAATGTTAAAAGAAGAAGAAGAAGAAGAAATCGCAGTTTTAATATTTGAAGAATTCTGCAACCTGCATTGGCATCGTCGGACAAAATTAAATCTAGTAACTAGAAATAAAATTGCAGACTTTTGAATTTTTAACGCAAGATTGTTGGGGGAAATTATAAAGAATAACAAACATTACTATTTAATTTTTATTCACGTAATAAAACAATTAAACGTCAATTTTTCATTAAATAAGTAAACATTAGCATCTGTAATTTCGAAAAACAATACGTATTCAGTTTGATTTAATAGATAAACTGTAAATGACGTTACTAAAGCTAACTAGATATATTGAATATTAATAATTGGTTAAATTAAACATGTATTATTTTCGACTAGCAATTTTGATGGATACCAATTACATGACAATAATATTTTTTGTGATCAATAGGTGCGGTGATGATGCTTCGTTGTATGCCAATGATGATGCCAAAGAAAGAGTTTACTGCTGATCATCCCTTCATTTACTACATTACCCATACCGGGCACAACCTGTTCCATGGAAAATTGTCTACCACTCAATAATAAATCAGATTTATATAAAAATCGAATACAAAAATACATAACAGTTTATCGCTGAGAATCCCAAGATTCAACGCTCGAAGAGTACTTATATTTGTAATAACGAACAAGTAAACCCGCCTACTATTGACAAATGAACAAAATAAATTTAACAATAAAATAATTTTAACTTTGTTTGTGTAAGTAATCCTTTTATTAATTTAATGTGGACGCACCCACTGAACAAATCCATTTAAGTAATGTTTTCTCAACCATGTTTAATATTGCCACAATTTTGACATAACGTTATTTGTTTGTTTTTTGCTCAGTGGGCAGTTTCAGCAAATTCAAACCATTCAAAATTAGAAAAGTCTCGACGAGACTTAAGTTTTGCAGAAAATCGATATGAATTTTATTTGTAAATATTCTGCAAACGATTGGCAAATTCAATTTCACTTTACATTAAAAATTCAATGTTGTAAAGTTAAAATTCAATGTTGTACAAATAAAGTTAATTAAGTATCCTTCGGGGCATTTGCTCAAGAGGTAGTTGTACTAATCAACGAGATAAAAATATTTGTAGAAAGCGAGATAAATTGCACTTTGTATTTCTCAAAGTTAAAAGTGTTTTATTGTTAACTTAAATGTTGTATAACGAAGTAGAAAAGCCTCCACAATGCAAAATAATATAAATATCATTTACTTAGTACTAATACTGCCTGGTGCAACGTATTGTAATTGATAACTTATATGTATTAAAAATATTAGATATCTTATATCTTTAATATGTTTATACTCACGCAGATGAATGTGCTCTGTAATAAGTTGAGTAATAAAGAAATAAGAAAAAATACATTTTATTTCATAATTAAAAGAATTATTATTTTTATTTATCTTCATTACATCGATGTATTTTTTTTATTACAGTTATGTATATTAATAAATTACTATTTATAGTAATACAAAAAAATCAGTTTGACTACCATATCCTTTAATACAGCGTATCCCAAACGGTGGGTCACGAAGTACATTTTAAACTTCGCCTTAAGTCATTTCGAGTTTAGAAAAGCCTGAAAATCAATCTAGCTAGTGTTAGGTTGTGTAATGGACTTAGGTTAGTGACCCACTTAATTTAAAAAAATGTGAATCAAGCTAACCTAATTACAGTCACATATGATATTTTTCTCTAGGTTAAGTAGTGAGAACCAACGTAACCCAATATCCCTTTCATATAACATAACCTAATGTGATAGACTTAAGTTAGTGATTAACTTGAATTGAAAATTTGAGAACCAACCTTATCTCATTAGCGTTACATATATCACAACCTAATTTAACAAATATAGTTAGTGTTAGTTTATGTGACAGACTTAGAGACTAACCTAAGTCTGTCACATAACCTAACACTAACTATATTAATCATAACCTACCTATATTTGTGAAATTAGGTTATGCCATATGTAAATAGTAACCGTTACATATGATACAACCTAATTTGACACATCTTGTTAGTGTTAGGTTATGTGATATGTGATAATAATAATAATAATAATAATAATAATAATAATAATAATAATAATAATATACTTTATTGTCCACGGAAAAACCACAAATCGGACAAAATCATACAATACATAAAGTTAACAAAATTATATATAAAATGGTGTAAAATATACAAAAGTTGGGATAATTAAAGATTTACAATATTACAAAATATATCAGTAAAACGCGAATTAGCATTAATAGACATGTGATATATTGGCGCTTTTAGTAGTATATTGGTATTAACTCTTGGTAATAGAAACGAACTACTTTGCCGCGAAACTATACGTGGCGTATTAAAAGGTATCATAGAGAGTAATTGAGGAACATCTATTATATTATGAACTAATTTGAACATTAATGTACTACTAGCTAACTTACGACGATCAGCCAAAGATATCATACTGTGTATAGATAATAAAGTGCTGTAGTCAGTGAGATAATCAGGATATATACCAGTTAACTTAAAATTTAAATATTTTAGAAAACGTAATATGGATAAAAAATTATGGAACCGTACTCTAAGCGGCTTCTAACTAAGGCACAGTATAATACCCTGATCAAATCAGTATCATTAAAATACTTGCAAGTCCTAATTACAAAGCCAAGCATCTTGAAAGCTGATGAGGTGACGTTGTAAATATGATTAGTGAATGACAACCTGTGATCAAACGTAATACCAAGATCTTTGAAAATTTGGTCTCGTTTTATGGAGGCACCATCTACCCAGTATTGATGATTAATGGGATTGGATTTTTTCGTATATGAAATAGTGACACACTTACTAACGTTAAGAGACAGGCCGTTATTGTTACACCAACCACTTATTATATCCAAATTTCTCTGCAAAGTAACACAGTCGTTTAGATTGTTGATGACATTATATATTTTAATATCATCTGCGTAAGCTAAAACTGGACAATTTATGGATTCAATTAGGTCATTAATATACAAATTAAATAATAATGGACCTAGATTAGACCCTTGCGGAACACCTGAAGGGGAATAAAATTCATAAGAATTGAAGCCATTAAAATAGACGTAGTTTGTTCGATTTATAAGATATGAAGAGAAGAAAATGATAAAGTTATTAGAAAGTCCAAAATTGTCCAGCTTACTCAGTAAGATATTATGATTTATGGTGTCGAAAGCACGAGCAAAGTCTGTATATACTACATCAATTTGCTCGCGTTTGTCCAGAGCCTCGCTAATGTGTTGTGTAATTACTGCTAGGTTTGTCATTGTCGAGCGACCAGACATAAAACCATGTTGAAATGGAGAAATATAAGGTTTGACATGAAATGATACTACACTATAAATAATTTGCTCAAAAATTTTAGCAAAATTAGACAGTAACGCGATTGGCCTGTAATTTGTAATAACGTCCGTATCACCACGCTTCAACACGGGAGTAATTACAGCTCGTTTCCATAAATCAGGGAATGTGTTAGTTTGCAGAGAAAGGTTATACAATATGGACAAAGGATATGAGAAAGTGAATTTACAGTCCTTTACAAGAAAATTTGGAATTTTGTCATCACCACAGGTGTTCGAGTTTTTGGTACGATTAATGCTTCTAATGATATCTTGTTCCTCTATTACGGGGGTTAGCAACGTCTGACAATTGGAGATGACATTGTGCGAATCTAAGTTAATCGTTGAATACATACTGGAAAAGTTATCCGCAAATGCATTGACAATGTCAGTCGGGGTTTCGTAATACAAATTATTTCCATCTCGCAGACGCCCAGGAATACGGGTTTTGCCTTTTTTGTTGTTGACGAATTTCCAGATGTTATTTGGAGAAGTTTTAAGATCCTTTTCAATCATATTTATATACGTATCATAGGATGTTGCAATTTGTTGCTTCAGTTGTTCCCGAATTCTCTTAAATTGGCTATAAGAATAATTGCTCCCGGACCGTTTCCATTTTTTGTGATAGTATTTTTTTAATTTGAAATTACGTTTTATACTGTTAGTAAACCATGGTGGGTAAAATGTATTACTTACATGAGTAGAGCAAGGGACGGACTTGTTTAGAATAGTATATAATTCATTGTAAAAAGCATCGCATGCATCATTTACATTGGTATATGATTTCAAGAAGGACCAGTTTACGAGATTTAGATCTTGGTATAATTGAATAAAATTTGCTTTTTTAAAATTATATTTGAAGTTATTGTTCACTGGAAATGGATTGTTGGTTGTATTGTGTTTTACACATGATAGAGATATAGATAGAGCTGGGTGATGGGAATCTTCTGGTATTAACGGCAATGAGTCTCTTTCAATATTTATAGAATCTGTAAAGTTACTAAAAACCAAGTTTAATAGCACATTATTAGCATTCTTAACACTGTTTAGTTGTTTCAATCTCAGAATATTAACAAAATGCGATAATATTGTGCTTTTAGAGTTGGTGCGATTATAGTCATCTATATGACTATGAGAGTCGCCTATTATTAATAACGATTCATTACATACTACACGTTCAATTAACTCGAAGAATAAATCAAGTGTTGTTGCGGAGACGTCGGGAGGAATGTAAATTACCATGACATTAAATTTAAAATTATTGATGCTACATTTACACAAAATAAAATCTATTAGCGGACATTGTGAGTAAATATGCGGTAAATCAACACGTTCAGTAATAATAGAGTTCTTGAAGGCTAATAGCACTCCGCCACCAACACTTCTTTGAGTTGATACGAAATCACGATCACGACGCATAATTTTGTAAGTATTATTAAACAGTTCAGAGTCTAAACAATTATGTGATAGATTTAGTTAGTTTAGGCTATTAGATTGCAGTTACATATGACATAACCTAATTTCACAAATATACCTGGTGCTAGATTATGTGATAGACTTAGGTTAATCTATCACATAGCTTAACATAACTTAATTGTTGAGGCAGTTAATAGTTGAAAGTTCATTTTCACTTTGATTTTAGTTTAAATAAAACACTTATTACTTTCAAACACTTTATTGTACTCGATACTTATAGTTGACAACTATGTAACTGTCAAATTAGCGAGTACAATAAAGTGTTTGAAAGTAATAAGTGTTTTATTTAAACTAAAAACATAGCTTAACACTATCCAGATATGTGAAACTAGGTTAATCATATGTAACGGTTACATACAGAGAGTTTTATGTAACACCGAACATTTTCATAACGAGAATTTTTTAAATATACATAAGCATACGTTGTGCTTGCTCCGACGCTCGGTTTATTAAAAGAATTGAAGCTTTAAACGAGTGTTTTCCACTCCCAGGCTAAGCATGAAGTAAAATTTCGAGTTTAGAAAAGCCTGAAAATTTGGTTTGGACGCGTAGCGCGAAGCGCGGAGCGGCCAAACCAAATTTTCAGGCTTTTCTAAACTCGAAATTTTACTTCATGCGTCACCGGTACAAAACACTGATGCAATCTAAAGTTTAGCGGTGTGTTTTAAACTTTGAAGTATGTCAGTGTTTTGTACCGGTGGCGCATGAAGTAAAATTTCGAGTTTAGAAAAGCCTGAAAATTTGGTTTGGCCGCTCCGCGCTTCGCGCTACGCGTCCAAACCAAATTTTCAGGCTTTTCTAAACTCGAAATTTTACTTCATGCTTAGTCTGGGAATGGAACACACTCATTTCAAGTTTCAAATTGAACTCTGTTAAAAAACAACGAGTATCTTAAGATTTACGGCATATACGTTGTAATTGGGACATGTATACTTGAAAGAAGAACTCCCTGTATGTACAAGTTGAGGCATTAATTGCGATTGATTGGCTACAATTTTTAATGGTCATATAGGCAACTCAATTTACACACAACTTAAAAATTAAGGGTGTCAAATTGTATTGGATGCAAATGTTCGGTGTTACATAAAGCTCTCTGTATGCCATCACATAATTTCACAAATACATACAGCTATGTGATAACCTAAAACTAGCTAGATTTGTGAATTTAGGTTATATCAAATGTACCGGTTATTAGGTTTGGTTTATTTTCTATCAAGATTAGGCTATCTACCAGTTACTCAAGTCAAAATGATTGTTGGTTACTAAGGTTATTGACGTCCAAGTTAACCTAAGAAGCTTAGATTACAAAAACTCAAAAAATAAATTTCATTCTGAATACTTAATTTTTTTTTTAAATTATGAAGAAATCAATGAGATTGTGATTATGATTATTTAGAAATTATTATTATTTAATGATTATTATATTTAAAATTTAAACTTTATTTTAAAGTTAGAAGTACCGAATAACAAGAGATACTTATAGTTGACAATTATGTAACTGTTAAAAAACTGCATGAAAAATTCATAATCGTCACAAATATCACAACTGTGACAAAAATCACTAGCCGACATTTGAACCAGAATGACAGCTAATATAAGTTAAAAGCTAGTTCAGAGAGCGACATCCTACCTAACCTGACTTGTCAAAGTGACATATAAGCTAACTTATCGATGTGTCATCTAACCTAAACTTTAACACAGTCAATATAGTCAATAAAGTAAAGAAAATGTAGTCACTACGCGCTACGTGACCAAACCAAATTTTTAAGCTTTTCTAAACTAGAAATTTTACTTAATGTTATATGTGGGATTGGAAAGCACTCGATTAATGCTTCAATTTGTACGCTTTTCAAAAACAATGAATATCAAAAGATTTACAGCTCAACCCACTGAGCAAATCTATTTATGTAATGTTTCATCAACATTAAAACAACGTTTAATGTTGCTACAATGTTGATATAACGTTATTTGTTTGTTTTTTGCTCAGTGGGTATACTATATCGGAATATGTATACTTAAAAGAAAACCCACATGTATAAAATTACTAATATTAAATACAGCAAAAATGTGTACACAATACAGCAATAGAGGCTTAGTATAGTCTGAAATCAGTATTCCCCAGCACTAGATCAGAGCCTCACTGACGAGAACTTTGAAGGCCGAAACGCGTCTGCGGGTATTCGGTGCCGGAATATTAAACACAAATTCAATTTTAATTATACACGAATTAATCGGAATTAACACAAGTTTGGAGTCATTTATATAAAATTCTAAAGTCGGTAATAAAATATATTGAATTATTAATAAAATCATAAACCAAGAATGTTTTCATCTTCTTCTTCTCTAATTTATGATATAACTACGTTTTTACATAATTTATATTATTCCCAATAAACCAGGTTTTTGTACACAAAATTGTTTTAAATTTTAAAAATAAAAAACAATTGAGTTACCTATTTCCAAAAACGAATTAACACAAGTTTCTAGTAATTCATGTAAAATTCAAAGTCGGTACTAACATATACTCAATGACATTAGAAGCGTAACACCCAAAAGGAGTTATTATTTTAACTTGATTTTTTGCCAGTATGGTAGTCTTACATCAAGAATAAAATGATTACATTTTCAAGAAATATTATTAAAAAACAATCTAAAAATAAATTATTAAGGTGTTTGGCGAACCCTTTGCTGTATACACTCCTGTAGACGTCTGGGCATCGACAAAATGAGATGGTCGATGTCTTCTTGAGGCATCTCGTTCCAAGCAACTTGAATTTCATCGATCAACTGTGCTAGAGTCTGTGGAGGATGGTGCAAAGAGAATATTCTTCTTCCCATGATATCCCACACATGTTCAATGGGATTTAAATCCGGCGAACGGGGCGGCCACACCAAAACATTAAAACCAGCTTCATTAAGAAAGTTTATAGTTCGACGAGCAATATGGGGACGTGCGTTATCTTGTTGAAAAAGTACGTCTGGGCAGCTATCTAAATAAGGCAACAAAGTTGGTCGTATGACGTCTTCAACATAACGCGCAGCTGTCATACTGCCTCGAATAAATACAAGAGGTGATCGACTACCATAAGCAATAGCCCCCCAAACCATTACTCCAGCAGTCCTGTGTACATGCCTCTCAATAGCAAACCTAAGATCAGGTCGTTCTCCACGGTAGCGTCGTACCCTTCTACGGCCATCATGCGTGCCTAGACAAAATCGTGATTCATCGCTGAATACGACATCGTGCCATTCTGCCTCCCAATGCTGCCGTTCTCTGCACCAGTCCAACCTTTGGCGACAGTGTCTCGCTGTTGAAGGAAGCATTAATCTTGGACGGTACGAAAGAAGCCCAAAGGATTGAATGCGGCGATATAAGGTTCGCATACTAACGGGCCTACCTTCTTCTCCAATCCATTGATCACCGATTTGACGCGTAGTAGCGAAACGGTCTCGCAGGGCTATTGGTCTTAAGCGCCGATCTTGACGTTCTGTGGTACGCCTTGGTTGACCAATTGGTCTTCTTCTTGCTCCTCTACCTTCTTCTGTCCATACCTGATACACACGTATTACAGTTGCTGCAGTGGAATCAATACGGCGGGCAATTTCGCGATAGGACATACCGACATCTCGATAAGCAACAACTCGACCCCGGTCAAAATCGCTCAAATGGTGATATTGTGGACGTCTTCGGACTCGAGGCATTTTATTTAAGCTTAACACACTCAACGGAAACACGAAAACTAAAAACATCTGTACTAAACAGCTCATATAAATAGTTTTATCAAAAAAGAAAAAGTGAAATATTTTTTTTTCACAATAAATATAAAAGGCACAAGGTTGAAATTGTTATCAATGTATGCTTTAAATATAGTCACTCTGTTGCTAAAATATGAATTCAAAAAAATCATTCCTTCTTGGTGTTACGCTTCTAATGTCATTGAGTATATATTGAATTATTAATAAAATCATAAACCAAGAATGTTTTCAAAAGCGAGTTTTTCTTCTCTAATTTATGATATAACTATGTTTTTACATAATTTATATAATTCCCAATAAACTAGGTTTTTGTACACAAAATTGTTTTAAAGTTTTTAAATAAAAAACAATTGAGTTGCCTATTTCCAAAAACCCCTAAATCCATTGTTTTCGAATGGATTTAGGGGTTTTTCGAAAAAAGCGACTCAATTGTTAATCCCTATTTGTTTGTACATGTATGACTGTTTATTTTTCTAGGTATGGTGATGATGATGTGCTGCGCAATGCCCACGTTTGAATTCAATGCTAACAGACCCTTCATATACATGCTCACAAACAATGACCAAACTTTGTTTTACGGAAAGCTTGCAAACCCTTGAAGAACGAATTTATTGTCCAACATAGCAAACAAATATTCGCAAAAATTATTTATTTTCTTTTAAGCCAAACAATATATGATACTTTTTGTAATACATTAATTTTAAAATATTACTCCATTACGTTATTAAACGCTCAGTAGTAAATGACTTTAATTTATTTACATTTAAATTATTAAATATTATTTTTCGTAATTAGCATACGTCCCACCGAACAAATACATTTAAGGTATGCTTCATTAACATTAAAACAACGTTTATTGTTGATATAACGTTATTTGTTTGTTTTTTGCTCAGTGGGGTTGGTATAAACCAAGGTATTTAACAACAAAAATTAAATTAATTATATATGCAATATTATTTTCTTCGAAAATCCTTATTTACATTTGAATACTTATAAATAAATATTATAATATACTACGATATTAATTTTACAGTTATTCTTCAAAGACAGTTTTATTTCACTAATCAATTACTCTTTTGGAAAATATATTGGTTTGTAAATGACGATGCCACTATGGAGCATTAGATGGCGTTAGCTATCGAATCCATTTAATAGTTTTCACTTGATTTTGTTTCACTTATATCTATTTTATTTTCTAATAGTTTCGGCTTAATGCCATTATCAAGAATAATGTACAAATTAATTTGTTTGGGAATATATACAGTTTTGAGTTTTATTGGGTATGTTAGTGTGTCTAATTTCAAGGAGATTATTTTTGTATGTATTTGTTTGTCTCTTTTAAAAATTGTTCGTCTTTGTAAATATGTTTCTTTTCGTCTAGACGTATTTCTGTAAATAGTTTAGTTAAAATCAATTATTTCCGCCCTTTTTTGAAGGCGTAACGGACTGAGTGCTACAGACCCTTTTTCTATAACAAAAGGAAGTGACCGTTGCTGGGGCAAGTTTCCTGGAAATAAGAGAAAGTGGTGCACTAGTTCACATTCCAGAGATTTGCACACGCATCGAGTCAAAGTAGGTAGAAAGTACACCCTATTGGTGGTGTATTTCGAACCTACCAATAGACCACCAGTTACCCCCAATTTCAGGGCGGTCCCAAAATTTGCATTTTTTCATCGTAGCACTCAATCCAAAAAATCACATTCATTCGAAAACTAGACTTCGTTCGACCCACACAAAAAATTGTAAACTTTATGTAAAAAGTATAAATAAATCGTTGTTGTTTTGCCAAAAAATTTACAAGTTTATTGTCACTTAACCGAACCAGTATCTCGGGCACGCGAATAGAATTTAATCGTAAAAAAGTTCAACGCGTCCCACTAGGGTAAAAGGGCATTTAATATCGGAGAATTCTAAGGGTCTTCGCTGTCGTTGACCACATTTTTACTCGCCCTTAAGACTTTTGAAATTTCTAAACCCTTCCGATAATTAGGCATTAATCCCTTATTACACGTGTGGAGAATTTTTAAATCGATTGAAGAAAAGTGGTGATTAGATGTGAAACAGTGTTTAGAAAAACCGGTGGTTTTTTTTTTTGTTGGGTTTTGGCTTATGCCTGGCCTTGGGAACTTTCCCATTAGCCAACATCATGTATTTATATATTTGTATTAATTGTTACGATTGCAATTTGTAGTATGCTATTATACGGACAAACACTCAGATTTATACCACGCCCAGGGTCACGACGAGAAATTATTTTTAAATAAAGTCTCCCCGTGCATGGGAATCGAACCCGAGTTTGTGGCTCGCCGAGCGATACAGCCCGACGACGTTACCGCTCGGCCACCACCTGCCCAACCGGTGGTTTGTTTATAATTATATATGTCGTTTTTGTGCTCTTTCAACCTGATATCAAAAGATCTGCTGGTTTGTCCTTTGGAAGTTTACATTTTTGTTGATTTGGTTATTTTTTTTCAATTTTTATCAATTTGTCCTAGTTTTCATAGCTTTTGTAAAATTTCATGACGTCTGTTGGTTTTGACGATATAACTATAAACAGTAATGATTATTTAAAATTTGTGATTTTTGTTAAATATTCACATACAGCGATTTTTTTTACTTTTATGTGTTCCATATAAACATTTGTAAAATTAATGAACATGGGATCAACCCTAAGCAGTATATTTTGAACTCCACTTTAAATCAGTGTCTATTCAAGTACGCGTGGCGCATGAAGTAAAATTTCGAGTTTAGAAAAGCGTAGCGCGGAGCGACCAAACCAAATTTTCAGGCTTTTCTAAACTCGAAGTTTAACTTTATGCTTAATCTGGGAGTGGAAAACCTCGTTAAATGCTTTAAATTTAAATAACAACGAATATCGGAAGATTTAAGTATACATATACGCTGTAATCAGAGCTGGGCAGGATTCGAATCATTCAGGATTCGAATACTGGATTCGAATCATTTTAGAGGATTCAAGAGGCATTCGAATACTTTAGTTCAACTGGATTTGTGATTCGGATTCGGTACATTTTTTTTAAGAAGATTCGTATTCGAATCCAAATGTGGGTGATTCGAATCCTTATGAAAGGATTCGAATCTTTATGAAAGGATTGGAATATTTATAAAGGGATTCGAATATTTATAAAAGGATTCGAATATTTATAAAAGGTATCGAATATTTATAAAAGGAATCGAATACTTACAAAAGGATTTGAATCGTCAAAAATAATTCGAATTAATTGTGAGGATTAACATGGAAAATGTCTTTTGTGTGTTTTTAAATTCCTCGTTAAATCACTGTTTTATACGTGTGGCGCATGAAGTAAAATTTCGAGTTTAGAAAAGCCCAGAAAATTTGTCTCGGGTCGCTGCGCGACCCTCGACAAATTTTCACGGGGCTTTTCTAAACTCGAAATTTTACTTCATGCTTAGTCTGGGAGTGGAAACGCTCGTTCGAATCTTCAAACTGAATCCTTTGACAAGAACATTAAATGACTAAAAATGTTTTTAAAGATAATAAACTAGTTTTCAAAATTTTGTTAATTATTATTCGAAGTATAACTGACATGGTAGTTACAATCCGAAATGTTAAAATTTTCCGACATTTCCCTGATTCAAGATTTTTTTCCTAGGCCATTTAACATAACTTTTTACTGTGTTAAACTCCCATTCTGTTAAATTGTTTTTGTCAACATTTAAGTTCATTTTATAAATTTGTACGTGTTTTATAATTTGCCTACTGATTTTGACAAATTTAATAATATCATATGGCTTTTTATTAGTGTTTTGGTCAATTTGAATAAAATTCCATGACTTTTCTCTGACTTTCCCGGTTTTAATGACATTCAGTGAATTTTTTATTTACGTAATTTTCAGGCATTCGCCGATTTTATTATAAAGTTCAATTCAAAGTTTTGAACGGGTGTTTCCACTCCCAGGCTAAGCATGAAGTAAAATTTCGAGTTTAGAAAAGCCCCGTGAAAATTTGTCGAGGGTCGCGCAGCGACCCGAGACAAATTTTCGGGCTTTTCCAAACTCGAAATTTTACTTCATGCGCCACGCGTACAAAACACTGATTTGAAGTGAAGTTCAGAAACACACAAATACATCCTTAATCAAAGTAACAGGGAGTCATGTATTTAGTCTGTTATCAACGGTGTTCAGTGTTAATAATAAATAATTAGGTCTTGAATATTTTTGTTACAACAACTGGTAACGATATTTATATATTAATGGTTGCAAAAAAGTAATAAAATCAAATTTATTCTTAATGGCTTTGTACTCGTGATTCAAAAAACAGGATTCGAATCTTTGATTCGAATCATATTTATCTCTTACGAATCCTTCATTCGAGTATTCGTGATTTGAATCATATTAGATGATTCGGATTCGTGATTCGAATCCTTTTTACGAGGATTCGTCCCAGCTCTGGCTGTAATTGCTTTGTGTATACTTAAAAAAAAACTCCTTGTATTTAAAATTTAAAGTCCTTTAAAATCTCGCAGAAACCTTCAAGACATACGATTTAAACAATACATATATTTTAAAATTCTAACTAATTTTTTCTGATGACTTTAAAATTTTGACTATTTTTTTCTTATGATTTTTTAAAATTTTGACTAGTTTTTTCTTTTGTTTTTTAAAATTTTAAACTTTATAGGAAAATAAAATAACTCCAAAAGGATATAATTACATGTTTAATATCTGTATATTTTGTTTTTTTTTTTTTCATTGGCCAACCAAATTTGCTACTTATATTTCTTTAGAATTGTATTCTTTATTTCAGTTTTTATAATCGTGTGTATTTATGCTTTTAGGTGTGATGATGATGGCATTTTGTTTAATGCCCACATTTGAATTCCAAGCGAACAGGCCATTCGTGTACATGATCACAAATAAGGCTCAAACTCTGTTTTATGGAAAACTATCAAAACCTTGAAGTATAAACACCAAATTTAATGTAGTTTAAAAAATATTAAATATAAATTTTATAGTATTTATAAAGTTATTTAATGTAATACAATTAGATTATAAACCTAAACAAATATTTTTGTATTTAATTAAATGTTTCACAAAGTAACCGCCTTTACCACCAAATATTTAAATATTTTTGTAATTATTGTGGACATTTGCTTACTGAGGAGCTTGGTAAACTACTCAATAGGTACACATAGGTTATGTATACGTCAGTTTAGAATGATTTCATTAATCACAATATGATTAAAGAAATTCTATACAAGGTAATTATTCTAACTCTGATTTTTTTTTCAAGACTCACAAATAATTCTATTGAAGTTTATATAAATAAATCAAAAATATGAATTTGTGTTCAGTACTCATTCATTCACCGGATAACTATATACGCGTTTCAGGCTTCAACTCCATCATCAGTATAGTCCCGAACCAGTGCTTGCAGAATGCTGAACATCTTTGACCATTTATTACGGCCTGTGCAATTTACATATGTTTCGAAAGCGTAAACGCCATCTAATGCCCCTTAGCTCAAGTAGCATCGTCAATAGCTGGCAAACTACACGTTTGTATACAGCAATTATTCGTCCACAAGAGGGCATTATTTAATTGACGATACTACTTGAGCTAAGGGGCATTAGATGGTGTTTACGCTTTCGAATCATATACAGGGTCGCTACAAAGTATGGAAACACGGCTCTCACGTGAAAACGGCTAAAAACAGAACCACCAAAATTGGGATTTCTAAATGGGATATTTTCTTGAACAATTTGGCGTAAAAAAATCAAAAATGATTCTCAGGATTTTCACATACGGACTTTTTTTAAATAGAATTCGATTTTTTTTATTTTACAACTTTTATAGACCTTATAATTCTGATTACAACCATATACCTTTTTTTTAAAAAATACTTGTCTTTTCATCGATAAACCGGACTTTGAAAAGTATGGACACAGCGAAATATTTTGAGAACGGTTTATCGGAATGTCCTTAAATTTTGCAAAGGTTTAGAGTACGTTAAGGCCTTCAACTTACTCTAAACCTTTGCAAAATTTCAGGACATTCCGATAAACCGTTCTCAAAATATTTCGCTGTTTCCATACTTTTCAAAGTCCGGTTTATCGATGAAAAGACAAGTATTTTTAAAAAAAGGTATATGGTTGTAATCAGAATTATAAGGTCTATAAAAGTTGTAAAATAAAAAAATCGAATTCCATTTAAAATAATTCAAGATGGCGTCCATATGTGAAAATCCTGAGAATCATTTTTGATTTTTTCACGCCAAATTATTCAAGAAAATATCCCATTTAGAAATCCCAATTTTGGTGGTTCTGTTTTTAGCCGTTTTCACGTGAGAGCCGTGTTTCCATACTTTGTAGCGACCCTGTATAAATAAAACAGTTTAAAATCGAAATTTTTGTTTTCTCTTATATACAAATTACATAAATTTCCATTTTAATTAAAAACTCTATTTGGGTTAATATTATACAAAAAAAAACGTAATATGTTTAACACATTTATATTTAAATAATTATATTGAAAATTGGAGTCGGAATTATACAAATATTCCAACTCCACGGTTCCGTTTTCCTCTTCACAAAAATACTTAAATTCCGACCCCACAGTTTTAACTCTAACTCCGAGTTCACAGCACTGGTTCAAACTGTTTTCCATTTACTTCTAAACACTATTGAACTGTTCTGGTACTCATACCAGTGGCCCTAAGTATCTACTTTTAAAATAAGGTAGCCATGAGATATTGATATTTGATAACTTCAATCCAAAATTACTCACAACAAACGCCGGTTACAAAAATATTTTCCTACAAAAGTTGCTTATTTTTCAAAGACCTTTTAAATGATACCACTTTTGACCTGTCATGCCATTTGAAAATCTTGGGTTTTTGACATTTTTAAGCAAAATATCAGGGATTCCAACCTTTTTGGGAAAAAAACAATATCACTATTCGATTTTTCAATATGGCTTTAGTAATAATTTTTTTATCCCAACTCTCTAAGACTAGCCGTTTTCTGAAAAAATGCCTGATACGGGTGGTCTGGGACACCCTGTATAAATACAGGGTGTTACGATTAAGCAGTCGATGCATGGGTATCTTCTAAACGGTAAGAGATAGAGAATCGGTTAAATGGGAGAAAACAAATTACTAATACTAACTAATTTGCAGCGTCGACTACTGTCGTCACTATTTTGGCTAGTACCTTCTTAAAACTAAAGGGTTTTCTAGTTAGCGCGTCAGAACTTTCGACTGAAACAATATATTAAGTAAAATTGATTGATAAGGCTGATAAATGTTGAAAGTGAATATATTAATAGTGAATATATTAAGTGTTCAGTATTCCTCAGCACTAGGTCGAGACCACACTAACGAGGACCTTAAAGTCCGAAACGCTTCTGTGGGTATCTGGTGCCGGAATACTGAACACAAATTCAATTTTGATATTTGTTTCCTGGTTTCACAAACAGAGTATAGCTCGTTCGTGGACGAAACAGTGACCTGTATATGCACTTTGTGCATTCTTGTCATTGACGATGCCACTATGGAGCATTAGATGGCATCGAATCCATTAATAGTTTTCATATATTGGCTTGATATAGTCAGAAATGTTCAGTATTCCTCAGCACTGGGTCGAGACCACACTGACGAGGACCTTGAAGTCCGAAACGCGTCTGTGGGTATCTGGTGCCGGAATACTAAACACAAATTCAAAAATATTAAGTCCTTATGAAAATCGATTAATTTTTATTCCATTTTAAAAAACAATCGGTGGCATTAAGTTTTAAAAATAATGTAATTTTCGACTTTGTTGAGCACCCAATTTGCGACCACTCCACTTTGAATGATGAGTTCAATGTTCCGCTTAAGGCTGGACATTGTTCGTGGCTTAGTATTAGACAGTTGACGTGAAACAAAAAACGATTTAAATAATTTTTAGTTTTTAAAATGTGTAAAAATTCAATGGGTTTGCTGAATTACTTTACATTCCTTTTCGTAGTTTGTCGATTCTGTCTCACCTCTGTTGGTTTTATTTTTAACCTTCCAATTAATATCAAGTTTTAGTTTGTCCTAAAGAACCTTAATCGCATGGTTGTTTTATTTACATTAAAACGCTAACGTTCTCTGAATAATTGCGTTATTATTGTTTTATAATGTTAGTAAATAAAAGTAATATATATATATATATTTTTTCGTATCATTTTTAGCAACTGTCATGCGCAGAGTCAAATGTTCTATTCGGCCCTTGCAAGAAAGGATAAAGTTTGAAGTCAACAGGCCTTTTATTTATTTGATTATGAATAAGGACAGCTTTCTATTTTATGGAAGAATAGCAACAATTTGAGCGTACTTATCGCATCAACTAAACATAATAGATAGATAGAATATATATATGTTGTTTTGTTTGTTTATTTCTATAAGCGAAAAATTGGGATAATAAATATATTAATTGAAACAAAAATGGTGTATCAATATTGTAAAAATGTTAATTAAATGTTGGCAATAGCGGATTTTTGGGCAGGCGCAGAAAGCGCGTGTCTAAGGTCTCTTAACCAGGGCTGTTATATTTAAAACACTTTGTTTTAAAACTATGTTTCGGATCGGTAAAATGTTTTAGAGACTACTATTGATTACAACTAATAATTTAATGGTCATAGTTTAGGTCTTATACATAACCTCAATTTTCATAACAAAATAGGGTTATTTAGAATTCACTTAATAATGCAATAAAACATAAATGTATGAACCTTTCAAGATATTTTGAACTTTACTTGAAATAAGTGTTTTATACGCGTGGCGCATGAAGTAAAATTTCGAGTTTAGAAAAGCCCCGTGAAAATTTGTCTCGGGTCGCTGCGCGACCCTCGACAAATTTTCTACGCGGGGCTTTTCTAAACTCGAAATTTTACTTCATGCTTAGTCTGGGAGTGGACGACACTCCATATAAGTAAATTTCAATCTAATAATTTATCAGAAGAAATACAAACAAAAAAAAACAGTATATTTACGTTTTTCGACCAAGCGGTTGGTTTTTTAAAAAACGTTTTTATTTAATTATATATTTTTTATTACACATAAGTACTGAATTACAACAACAACACGCGCTAATACTAATTACAGGCTGGAACTCTATCAGGAACTATCAGGAACTGACTACAATAGCATGCATTAGATTATATATAAGAGTAAATGCGAATAATGCAAAGATAACATTTAATAGAATAAGCATAATTATCTATCATAAGGAATGCATTGAGAGAGATACGTAACTCCTTCCCACTTAGAGGGTGCTTTATATTTTTGATAAATATAAAGGATTTTCTAAATTTTGTATAGGTTCATGATTCGCATTTAAACTATGTTTGTTTACAATATAAGGGATAATAACATATTTATAAAGAATAAAACATACACATACAATTACAATAATATATAATATAACAGTCCAAACACTAATATTATGAAAGTTGTTCACTCTTTTCGGCGATAAATATTTAATCTGCTTAACATGATCTTGTAACTTTTTAAGTTTATCTGGTTTAATATCACTTATTTCAATTGTCGCAATTTCACTTAACTTATTTTTATTGTCAATTACAATATTAGGAAGTAATATAGGCGAACTATAAGATTCAACACTATAACTATTAATAAAGTTCATTTCTTTGGTAGAAAAACTGCAATTGTGTGGTAAGTTAAATAAAAAGTTGCCTTTTAAATTTAAAATATTTTCAGTTTTACAATTAGTATTTATTTTAGTAAAATTTTGAAAGATTCCTATATAATGGGAATTATCTACTTGTTCAATAATAAAGTTAGGTATATTAATTGATTGATAATTACATGAGCTATAATTATTTGTAAGTTGTAAAATTTGAAAAATACAATCAGTTTGTTTTTGACTATTAACAAGATCATTATTTGCGCAAAAGTAAGTACCATTTAGATTTCTGCATTTCTCAGCTGTGTACATGTAATAATTTTTATATGTAACTAAATATTTTTCAATCGGGATTAAGGTTTGATATTGGTTATTTGAGTTTAAAATAGGAATAGGATACAATTGGTAATAATTATAAATCTCTGAGCGAACAATAGGAATGGAAAGTACAAAAGTAACACGTGAATTTGAAATGTATGTTTTAACATCTAGAATTTCATAAAATTTATACATTGATTCTAAATTTATCGGAAACATAAGGTTTTCTTCTGATATATATGATAAAGTTGTTGATATTAAATAAAGTAGTTCTGTAGGTTTAATAATTGAATTATGAGCAATACCAATTTTTGCAAAAGTTACAGCATTTTCTAAATCCTGTAATAGTTGAATAATCATATTTAGAGTTGCGTTTATTTCATCCAACAGATTCTTAAGAATTATAAATTGATCATTATCAAAAAGTCTTTCATTTACGTCTTTAGTAATTTTATTAATTTGATCTTTTAAAGTATTTTCATTTTGTTGAATCGAAGATATTGAATTATTAAAAGTTTGAATAATTTCATTTGAAAGTGATATTTGTTGATTTACAGTATCAATGATTTGATTTTGATTTTCTTGTAATGTCTTTATATAACTATCATATTTTATAGCATCATTAGCATCTAAATTTCCAGTAATTGATTTCAATATACTACCAAGACCATCTATTAAACCGCGTTTGCTTCGTTTTAAGTGAGGCATAAAATTTAACAATTTTTGTTTCGCATGATTAATTTGGAATAATACAATTTTTTCATAATTTCCTAATTCTTCATGATATCTAGAATGTAAGTATTTTATAGTATTATTAATTTTAAAATAATGTTTACTAATTAGTTCAATCTCATCGCTTATATATGACACATCAAAGTAATGAATAAATGTGCGGGAAAAATAATTAATTTTAGCTTTTCCAATTTTGAAAGGTAGAATACCTGGGTTGTCCTTTAAGTTTGTTATTTCAATGTCGGCGGATATTATTGGGATAATTAATCTGTAACAAAAATCTTATATTATTTTGATAGACGTTTAATTTGATCTTTATGAATTTTAGGGCGTACGTTAGTAGAGCATGTTTTATCTTGAATAGATTGTATAGTATGTGGTTCATATACATTTTTTAATTTATTTCTATTATATTGTTTTACATATACTCTATCTTCTTCTTCTACATCAACGTCAGGTTCTAAATTCCTATTTCTATTTGAGATTATTTTATCTTTATGTTCAATCAGTTTTTTATTTAGTTTACTATATATTAATTTTGATTGATCTCTATGTTTTTGAACATAGTCACTAACAAGTTGTTGTTCTATATTTAAATCAAAAGGATTATTGTTTTCAATGTGTCCAGAAATTACTTCCGATGGTGTTAATTTAGTAGCGGAGTGAATCGAATTGTTATAACCTAAAATTGCGTATAACATTTTATTTATTATTGGTTTAATAGAAAATTCACTATTATTTAAAATACGAATATGTTCAATAATTGTTGAATGGAATCGTTCTATTATTCCGTTCGACTGAGGGTGATACGGTGTACAAAAATGTATTTCTATTTTATGAAGTTTTAATAAATCATTAATTATTGAATTTTTAAATTCTTGACCATTATCTGAAATAATTTGTTTGGGGATTTGATGGTGTGAAAAGAAGTTTAATAAGGAATTTACAATTTCTACTGAATTCAGTGAATTTAAAGGATAAGCTTGTCCATATTTAGAGAATGAATCTACAATTGTTAAAAACTTTTGTTTTTGAATTTGAAAAGTATCAATATGTATAATTTCAAAAGGTTTACTTGCAGTAGGGGTTATACTTAATTGTAACTTGACTGGATTTCTATCATATTTAGAGACTTTACAAATTTCACATGTTTTAATATATTTTTGAATAGCTTTACGTAAATTTGGATAATAGTATTTATTTTTTATTTTATTCTCTGTTTCATCAATACCTCTATGGTTTGATTTTCCTTCATGATGATTCATAATTACATTTTCAAGTTCCTCTTCATTTTCGATATCAATTAATTTTGTTAAACAACGCTTAAATTTATACGAGGGATATTTAAAAGTTTTTCTTACTATCTCGCAAAATGGTTCATAATTAGTACTTTCTTCAAAATATATATAATATACGACATCGGGAACAATATATTCTTTTATAAAATTAATTATATCTTTATTGAAACTTATTGAGGATAATTGTACAATAAATTTTTGTTTATCGAATAATTTTATAACCTTTATTTTTGCTGGGGAGTGGTAAACGTATTGGAAAATAATTTGATTTTTTCCATAATTTAGAGGGGAATCAATAATAGGGACATCGACTATCGGATGTTCATCTTGATTAGAATGAATGGTTCCTTGTGTTATATGTTGATCTTCATTTTCAGATTGTGAATTAATTTCTATTATTTCATCTAGTTGATGATGTTCATTTTCATCAATATTAGCTTGTACCGTTTGATTATCAATTTCTATATCTCCTAAGGGATTTCTTTCAAGTTTTTTATTAAATTGTTCAATATAATCTTTTAATTCGTTAATATTTAATTCCGCATTATTATTCTCTTTATTTAATTTAATTCGCGATAATGCATCAGCATTAGTATTTAATTTTCCACTTTTATAATACATTGTATAATCAAATTCTTCTCTATTTAAATGTTGAGTTCTAAACTTTACTAAATCTAATTTATGTTCATAGGGTTGAACATCTAAATTGAAGTTATTTATTTCATCAATACTATGGATAAAAATTTCAATATTAACGTCATTAAATATGTACATTAACATTTTTCTTACGATAGAAAAATTTAACTTATCTAATCCTGAGCCTATTTTGGGCATCGCTAGTTTATTAATATTTTTATTAATACATAACTTCTTTAAATTAATTAATGTATTGAACATATCTTCATATGAGGGTTTCTCGAAACATTTATTTTTAGTAACTAAATATAAAATATATCTATTATTATCTTTTAGGAAACATACTTTGTGTTTTATAGGTTTTTGTAAAAATAAAATATCTTTATTCTTAAATTTCTTATTAAATAGTTTTGCTATTCCTTGTCCCATTTTCAAATCTGCGCTAACACAATGTGCTAATGAGTATTTAGAATTAAAAAGATTTCCATTTAAATCCTTTACATTTGAATTTTTTATTTTATTAGTCTTTGCTAATTTATTAAACATTTTAAAATTATGTTTTGAATGATTACTCAAGAGTTCATATTTACCTTTGGTTGCTACAGGAGTATCATTTTCATTATTATTTATTCGATTATTACTCGAGAATTCAATATTTATTTCATTTGTTACAGGAGTAAAATCAATATTATTTTTATCATTTTTATTATTATTATTTTTATTTTTATTGGGACTATATATTTCATAATTATTATTATCAAACTTAATAGCTTTTATTGGAACAAAGAAATTTAAATCTATTGGTTTTGGGTTCTTATTTAATATTTCAATATTTGCAAAATTATTTTTAGCAATTGTTAGAGTTTCGGGTATTTCTAAATTATTAAAATTATTATGAGGAATAATTATTTCTCCATTATTAATATCTACAGGTACATTAATTATATGTTTTGTATGCGGTTCTAAATGTAATACACAAATTGGTTTTTGATATTTTAAATTAATTTTTGTTCTAGGAGTATACAGTATAGAATTTTCAAAATCAATTTTTACTTTTAATGTTTTCAATAAATCCATTCCAATCAACCCATCATATTTATTATGAAATTTAAATAAATAAAATTTAGAAAAACTATTCCGAAGATTAAATTCATCCGGAGTAGGAATGATTATTATATTTTTATGTTGTGTTGTATGGAATGCTGTTGAAACTACAAAAGGTTCTTCAACAATTTCATTGTAGAAATATTTTTTAGCAATTTCAGGATTCATAAAAGATTTATTAGAGCCTGAATCAATTAAAAATTTCAAAATATTTTCATTATTAAATTTAATTTCTATATACGGTAAACCTTCATCTCCTAATGTTAAATTTTCTACCTCTGTAATTTTTCTTGTTCGGCCAAGTGAAAATTTTGATTATCATCATTATTATTAATATTGCTTCTAAATGCACTAGGTTGATCAAAATCTTGATAATTTGTTGTTTCTGTATTATATAATTCTTCCGCAATATAATTTAATTTTGGTTGATAACTTTGATAATTAGGTCGGTGAAAATTAGTATTTCTAGTTTGAACACTCATAGGGGTTTGTTGATTATTATTTTGAAAATTTGTTTTTTGGGTATTTCTTGTTTGTATACTCATTGGAGTTTGTCTAAAATTTTGATTTTGGTATCTTGGTTTCCATGCATTTTGTGGTTTAAAGACTTGGTTATTGGTAAGAAATCGATTATTTACATTTCTTGGTTGTAATTGAATTGGTTGACTTGGAAATTGTGAATTTTGTCTATTAAAATTATTAAAATTTTGGTAATTATTATTATTATTATTATGTCTTATTGGATTCCATGGAGGAATAAATCTTTGATTTAAATTATTAAGATTATCATTGTTATATCTAAAACTATTATTATTTCTGGAAAAATTATTTCGACTTTGATTGTTGTTAACTGGTTTAAAATTATGTTTGTTTTGAGATTGCAAATAATAAATATTTTCTTCTTGATTAACAAATTGGAGTGCTTCAGCTAAGTCTGCTGGTCTCATAGAACGAATAGTGGTACCTAAAGGATCTTTTAAGCCTGCTAGAAAAGTTTTTAAAGTTAAGCTTTTATATAAATCATTTTTTAAATCTCGGTTATTTACTAACTGTTCATGAATATTTACGTATGAGCATATTATGTTTAACATTTCTAAGCATCTTTCATAAAATTGAGTAGGCGTTTCATTAATATTTTGTTTTAAACTAATTAAATCTCTATTTAAACAAGCCTCGTCTCTTGGATCAGAAAAATTACGAATAAGAACATTTTTTAAACTATCAAAATCATTAATACGGTTGACATTAACAACAAGTTTCGCTCTCCCTGTAAGTTTATTAATTAAGCTATTTAATATAAAGTTATTCAGAAAAACATTTTGATTATTATAAAATGTATCTATAATTGTTTGTGACACTTCTATAAAATGATTCAATTCATTTGCATTTCCATTAAATTCTGGAACGCATTTTAAAAATTCTGGGCTAAATTGTGCCATTTCGTCTAAATGTAAATTATTTAATAAATCTAATAAATTATGTTGTAAATTATTGTTATCTATATTACTTTCATACGAGTTAGGAGTTAATGGAAGAGAAGGGATAGAATTTTGTGAACTGTCAGAATTAGTTGACATAAAATAAAACTGATTTTTGAGAAAAATGCAAAAATTGAAATTCGACTTACATTAAAAACACTGTCTTCATTCTTGAATATTTATCCTAAAATGGTGTTGCTGAGTTGAGTTGTGGTGAGTTCTGGTGAGTTCTGATTTCGAGTTGCCTTCGCAGGTGTTGTTACAGTTGTGTAAAGTTGCTGGATAGGACTATGGGAACTATGCCTTGGAGTACTGTGCCTCTCGATCCTAATTTTGTTTCTTCTGGACTCTGGAAACTATGCCTCTGGTCCTTTGTTTATTTTTGGAACTATGCCTTGGTTCAATAAGTTCTTCAGTAAATACTTCAGTGTATTAGTAATGCTTTTAAACACTTTCTGGGTTCACTACACGCGAAAGTCCACAGATTTTTGGTTTTAATTTTTAAGCACTTTTCACTAATTTTTTCACTGGAACTTATCCGTTACGACTGCGCCATTTACGTTTTTCGACCAAGCGGTTGGTTTTTTAAAAAACGTTTTTATTTAATTATATATTTTTTATTACACATAAGTACTGAATTACAACAACAACACGCGCTAATACTAATTACAGGCTGGAACTCTATCAGGAACTATCAGGAACTGACTACAATAGCATGCATTAGATTATATATAAGAGTAAATGCGAATAATGCAAAGATAACATTTAATAGAATAAGCATAATTATCTATCATAAGGAATGCATTGAGAGAGATACGTAACTTATAATATACCTTCTAAATTACTTGATTACAATGAAGAAAAATGTAATGTTGCCACGTTGATTTTATCATTATTTCAAAACTAACTAATAGCATGTAGATTTTGCTCTATTAATACGAAATGTTAGCATTGTGTTTGTATGCGTTTAGTAGAGATTACCTAGCATTAAACTATAATGATATTAACGGCAATTCTATTAATAAGGCTGAACATGTTTAAAAGACGTTTAAACATGTTAAAAACAGTCGTGTTTTAAACGGTTTTGTTTTAAACATGTTTTAAATCTTAAATTCGTTTAAAACATGTTTTAAATGTTAAATTTGTTTCTTTTTATCTTAAATTAGTTAAAGTATATTTTGTACTACTTTATTAAACATGTTTTGTTTACGTTTTCAAATTCTAGTTAAATAGTTGAAGATATTTCAAATAACATTATTCAAAATAGCATTTTATCGTAATAAAATATCACAATTATGTGTGCATAAATGTGATTTACAACGCGTTTTAAACATGTTCAGCCTTATTAATAGAATTGCCGTTAATATCATTATAGTTCAATGCTAGTTAATTTCTACTAAACGCATACAAACATTATGCCAACATTTCGCAATTTTATTAGAGCAAAATCTACATGCTATTAGTTAATTTTAAAATAATGATAAAATTAACGTGACAACATTACATTTTTCTTCATTGTAATCAAGTAAATTAGAAGGTATATTACACTGTTTTTTTTGTATGTTTGTGAAAATGTATTTCTTCTGATAAATTATTAGATTAAAATTTAATTCTAACGAATGTCTCCACTCCCAGACTAAGCATGAAGTAAAATTTCGAGTTTAGAAAAGCCCCGCGTAGAAAATTTGTCGAGGGTCGCGCAGCGACCCGAGACAAATTTTCACGGGGCTTTTCTAAACTCGAAATTTTACTTCATGCGCCACGCGTATAAAACACTAATTTCAAGTGAAGTTTAAAATATCCTGAAAGGTTTATACATTTATGATTTATTGCATTATTAAGTAAATTCTAAGTACCCTATTTTGTTATGACAATTGACGTTATGTATAAGACCTAAACTATGACCATTAAATTATTAGTTGTAAACAATAGTAATCTCTAAAAACGTTTTATTAATAACATGTCTATATCTTTACCATTTACTCGACTAGTTTCGCGTTTTACAGCATTATCCTGATAATGCTGTAAAACGCGAAACTAGTCGAGTAAATAGTAAAGTAAAAAATTGTGAAACAAACCAAGTGTAATTTGATTTAAACCTTCATAATCAATATTAAAAAATGTTTCACCAAGTGATAAGTGAGAAAATTATTCAAGAAATATGTCTATATCATCCATAGATGATTAGGCCGAAAGGGTTAAAGCAAGCGGGCCTCGGATCTCAGGTTTATTCGACACTCGGTATATAAATATAAAAGTAAGATCAGTATAGACATTTTTGCACACTCAGAACATATATTTTTGTTTGAATGAATGAAATTACCAATATTTGGTTGTAGAATACTTAAAATCATTCAAAGTGCGATATATATTTTTGTGGTAGGTATACATGAATTTGAAGTGACTACTCGTAGCTTTTTTATCCATTGACTTACGATATAAAGTTACATTTAAGACACAAAAAACTTTTACATATTCCAAAACAAATTCCTTAATCAAAATTAACATTTGTAAAATTAACTAACATCAGATCAAACAGAAGCAATATACATGTATTTTGTACTTCACAATATTTTAGTGTTTTATATGCGTGGCGCATGAAGTGAAATTTCGAGTAGAAAAGCCTTAAAATTTGTTTTGGTCGCGTAGCGAAGCGGAGCGACTGAGCCAAATTTTGTAAACTCGAAATTTTATTTATTTATTGAAATCTTGTATGAATACAGCGAATATCTGAATATTCACAATTAAAACTTGTAATATGTATTCCAATATTTTTATTTACATAATTAAACTAATTAAAGTCTCTTTTAATGTCATTATATAAAAATGGGTTAAACTTAATAATTTGGAATTTATTCTTGATGCTCGTATTGTAAATGATAATATAGATTGTAAAATGGAGATTCCGTAAATAAATTAAATTAAATATAAACACAAATCGATAAATTAGTTCTGCGCTCTTCGTTTTTTTTTTATATATCTTTATCGTTTCTATATTCTTTCTTCTTTCTCGTTTCTGTATCACCTTATTTTTTTTTTTTTAGCAGTTTATTTTATTCCGAAGAACATTAATCATATGGTTGTTTGATTTTTTTTCTAAAAATAAAGATTATAATCAATATTAATTAATTAATAATTTAGAGTAATAGTACAATTAAATGAAAATTATTGTGAAACTTAAAATTATCACGATTAAAAGAATCTAAACATAAAATATCTAGGCATTGTTATGGTTTCATAAAATATTGTGCCATTTTATGAAACCATAACAATGCCTAGATATTTTATTTATAGATTCTCTTCAATCAAGTTTGAGGTATTTACTCACTGGGCAAAAAACAAACAAATAACGTTTTATAAACATTACAATCACATTAAACGTTGTTTTAATGTTTATTAAACGTTATTTACAAGTGCTTGCTCAGTGGGTATTATCCTACATTTCTGCAATGTTTAATTCGTAGTTTTGTATTTCTGTTTCTTTATATTACTATTTTAAATATCTTAGTGTCCAATATGCATTTTAAGTAATACAAACATATTTTCGTGTCGTTTTAAGAATTATCATGAAAATACAGGTTGAGATTGGAAGGATTATTATTATTATTATACAATCCTTTTGTATCACCTTAGGAGAAAAGATTGTATTTTGAATTGTCGAGGCTTCTACTTCGTTATACATGTTAATTTAACACAATAAAACACTTTTAACTTTGTTTGTATAACACAATTTATTTTTATGTGACTGCAGTTTCGGCAAATTCAGCTTGCCATTATCAAACATGAAGTTTGATAATGGCAAGCTGAATTTGCCGAAACTGCAGTCACATAAAAATAAATTGTGTTATACAAACAAAGTTATAAGTGTTTTATTGTGTTAGAATAGATTGTGTTTGAAGTCAACAAGCAGGCCATTTGTTTATTTGATTATGAATAAGAACAACATCTTATTTTATGGAAGAATGACAACTGTGGAAGTGTCCTTTTCGCATCAACTATACATAATTGATAGAATGTATAATTTGCCTTCGTTTGATCATTTCAATGCGAAGAAATGTTATAATAAATATATTTTGCTGCAAATAATTATTTTCTTAAATTTAGTACTTCTATGTCTTTGAATAATTTCGCTTTTACGATTTTACTACTAGTGTTTAATACTCTGCTGTTTAAATACCAAGTAATAAAGACATATTTTCATGTTGTTTTAGGAATAATCATGTGCTCATATTCCCTTTGTATCACCTTGGACGAGAAGATCGTGTTTGAAGTTAACAGGCCTTTTGTTTATTTGATTATGAATGCGGACAACATCTTATTCTATGGAAGAATGACAACTTTATCCGCTTAGTTATCGCATCAAAAAAAAAAAATAGAATGTACACGTTGCCTCAGTTTGTTTCTTTCATAGGAAAATTGAGATTATAAAAAATGTTTTATTAAAACAAGTTTTATTCTTAAATGTTGTATTTCAGTTTCTTCAAATGATTACGCTGTTATGATTTTATAATGCTGGTTGTACTGAATATAATAGATATTATGTACAGGGCTATTCAAAATAAAGGAACAGACTTCAAACGTTTATTTCTTTCAAACTACAAAAGTTAGAACCATAATTCCAACGTTCCTGGACAGATAAAAGTTTAAAATTTGAACAGTCCAGGCAGAAGTTTCAACCACGGCCGCAATGGCGCTATTATTTGTCATGTTGATTGTCTGTTGTAAAATGGCGACACGACAAGAAAAATCATTTTGTGGGCTGCAATTAGCACAACTAGAACCCATTATTGTAGTTCAACGTGCTTTCCGCCGTCAGTTTAATAAACAACCGCCTCGTCATGAGTAGATTTACCAGTGGCATCGAAAATTCGTAGACGATAGTTGCATCTGCAAACAGAAAAGCACGGGATGTCCACGCACATCGAATAAAAATGTCGATCGTATTTGTACAGTTTACGAAAAGGAGCCCAAAAACCTTTCTTGAAAATATTCGACATCGAATTGTTGAAGCTGTAAATTTGATAACTAGAGACCAACTGATTCGTGTGTGGCAAGAAATGAGCCACCGTTTTAATATTTGTTGGTAACACATGGTGGTCATATAAATTCCTAAAATTTGAACTTTTCTCTTTTAAGGAACGTTGGAATTGTGTTTCTATATTTTGTTGTTTAAAAGAAATAGATGATTAAAATCTGTTCCTTTATTTTGAATAGCCATGTATAAGTTGCCTCAAATTGTTTATTTCAATGATAAATAGAGATAATAATTATACAGTGTGTAACGTCCACATGACATATTTTCTTCCTCTATGTGTGCGGAATGCTTCCTGAAGGTTTGGTATGGCCACCTTGTATATTTTTTGAAACCATTTATACTCTTAACTGTTGTATTTGTAATATATAAAATTACGAAAAAACTATTCGTGAAAATGCAAACAGTGTCTTAATTAATAAGACAATTTAAGACGATAAATATCCATTGAAACAACTACTTCCCGTGCAAATACACCTCCGGATATTGAATTATACAATATTCAATATATATTCAATATCCGGAGGTGTATTTGCACGGGAAGTAGTTGTTTCAATGGATATTTATCGTCTTAAATTGTCTTATTAATTAAGACACTGTTTGCATTTTCACGAATAGTTTTTTCGTAATTTTATATATTATGTTTAAAGTGTGCAAACTATAAGAAGCGTAAGCTTATTTTCTCGAATTCAAATAGTTTTGAATTTGAATTTATCTTGTTGTATTTGTGTTTCATTGAATTGCTTTGTTATAATTTTATAATGTCAGTAGATGAAATTAATAAAGATATATTTTCGTGTCGTTTTAGCAATTATCATGTGCAGGATGGCCTGTGCTATTCCCATGCGAGAAAGGATCAAATTTGAAGTCAACAAACCTTTTATTTATTTGATCATGTATCAGGACAACAACCTATTTTATGGAAAAATGACAACTATTTGAACGTAGTTATTGCATTAATTAGACAAAATATATATATTGTATAAGTTGCACTGTTTCTTTATTTCAATATAAAAGTTGGGGATAGTATATATTTTATCAATATATCAATATTGTAATTGTCACGTGTTCATTTTGAACAGTAGTTCAGAATATGTTAATTAAACGTCAGTGATAGAAAGGAACATTATTTGTATATTTTATGTATATCAATAACGTTAACCCATTTGAATCCAAGACATTTTTTTTCAATAAGTTTTATTGCGAATTTCGACGCTATACTTGAATTTCTGTGTCCATTTGATGTTGTGTATGCAAATATTGTGAAACGTTTTACTTTCTAATGCAGTTTAAACAGTTAGTAAGCAAGTAGTTTATTGATGCCTATTGGGATGTTTATTGGGGTACTATTTGGTTTCATACATTTATTTTTCTAAAGTTGTACGAAAACAATTACAAAAAATGATGATGTGTTCATCGTAGCACTTTCTCATTTAAACAATTAATGATTGACATACAAACTTGTTAATTGGTTAAAGACCATTTCAGTTAAGCTGACTGAACTTCGCCTACGCTTATAAGTATTTATTTTG
This sequence comes from Philonthus cognatus, assembly GCA_932526585.2. Lineage (NCBI taxonomy): Eukaryota > Metazoa > Arthropoda > Insecta > Coleoptera > Staphylinidae > Philonthus > Philonthus cognatus. The sequence goes on from OW052244.1 coordinate 102,576,558, forward strand.
TATTTATTTTTTGTATGACAAATAAAGGCATTTATTATTCTTAAAAAAAAAAATGTTCTGTCGCTCCCTTTTTATATGTTAGTAGATAAAAGTAATAAAAATACATTTTCGTATCATTTTAGCAATTATGTGCAGTATCACCTGTTTTATACCCCTGCCAGAGAAGATCAAGTTTGAAGTCAACAGGCCTTTTATTTATCTGATTATGAATAAAGACAGCAACCTATTTTATGGAAGAATGGCAACTATTTGAGACATAATAGATAAAATGTATAAGTAGCTCTGTTTGTTAATTTTAAAGAAAAACAAATGAAGATAATAAATATATTTGTTAGAACACAAAAAGGGTGTATCATTAGGTGTGATGTCACGAATTTATTAAGTTTAAACTATGTCAAATTAATACAGGGTGCAATAAAAGTCTTTCCCGGCTTTCAAGTGACTATATCTGTACAATAGTTCCAGACATTAGATAATACATTATATTTAGCAAATCAGAACAATGAATTCTTAAATAATAATAATAGTAATAATAATAATAATATTTTTATTTCAAAAAAAAAAACAGATTTACAAAGAACATGTGTAAATTTAAAAAGTCAAAAAAGAACATGTGTAAATTTAAAAAGTCAAAAAAGAACATGTGTAAATTTAAAAAGTCAAAAAAGAACATGAAGTAAAGAACATAATATATATATATATATATATATATATATATATATATATATATATATATATATATATATATATATATATATATATATAGGGTACATATGTGAAACTTAGGTACAGTAAGCCTTCAAACATAACCTATTTTATTCTCGCACTTATGTACGTTGTTAATACTGCCAATATTTTGACAGTGTTTTCGAAGTATGACACCCGAAAAACATTTTCGTAATTTTATATTATTTAAAGTGTGCAAACTATAAGAAGCGTAAGCTTATTTTCTCAAATTCAAATATTTTTGAATTTTAATTATTCTTGTATGACACACGTTTGAATTTGCCACTCATTTTTGACGTCATCACTTTTTTTATAGTAGACCATTGTCTCGCCTCAGAATGGAAAGAGGAGAGTCTCAAGTTTTATTTGTTTGCCAAATCCAATCAATTTTTCTTTACAGAGGACACTGTGACAGATAATACATACCTCGAAATGTTAGAAAATTGTTTGTTTAGGGAATACCAAGGGGATTTCATTTTATTTCAGTACAAAAATATTAAAAAAATATAAAAACGAATTAAAATCGACTTTCTGCAAAAAGTTTGTCTCCAAATATTCATTGAAACAACTACTTCTCGAGCAAATACCCCGACAGATATTGAATTATACAATGAATATTTGCATTACACGACAGCACTGCTGTTCTATGCATAATTTATATGCAAAATGCAACATCAGGTCAAACTATTCTCTAGCCAAACTAAATGAAACAGAAGGAAATTGAAATAAATTAAAAAATTACAGGGAATGAATTTTAATTGTCTTAAGCCATCTATAGACGCGTTTCGAGATTTATTCCTCATCAGTATAGCTTTGCTTTAGGCTTTCAATACAAAAAATATTAAAATAAAATAAACAGGAAACTTACAGGAATGTCGAAGTTTGTCGTCGAAACAGGTACATAAAACTGGGGCGAGTGTTTCGACGACACACTTCGACATTCCTGTAAGTTCCCTGTTTATTATATTTTAATGGTTGTGTAATGCTGTTATTGCGGATTTATTTTTCATAAAACTTTACTGGGTTTAAAAATCTGTTATTAATTATCTTTACAAAAAGTTTCAATACAATAACGGCCGTACTAATAGTCAGGGATTGATCCGGGATTGAGTATTGATTCTCGGATCGCGTAAAAACGTATAAAATAGTCGACATAATCCTAGATTTATTTAAAAATAATCCTTCCTTAAATAATCCTCTCCGAACCAAGATTAATAATAGATTATTCGTTAGTTGTCTGATTATTATTTATATAAAAGCTAATATTTTTAACATTTGGTATGATTTATGTATTCCGTGCAAATATTTTGATTACGTTAATGAATTGCTAAATGATCGATTGTCTAAAAAGTGTGCATTTTATATCTAACCTATAAATTGAAAAAAAAACAATAACCTTGTCTATAAATTTATAAGGTACATCAGAGATGCCGAAAATCTATTTGAATTTTTTGATAGAGAAGAATTTAAGAGAAGATACAGATTTATTAAAGATATTATTGCACAGATTTTATTACCATTAGTAGCAGAACAGCCCTTTAAACCGATTGAACAGGCTATTTTTTTGACGATACTACGCTGTAAGTAATGTTTAGGTAAAGCCCTAATTTATATTATTGGTTTGTTTTGTTTACTCGCAAGTGTTCAAGACAAAAAGTACAATTTCAATTATCAAACCCTATCTTTATACATTATTTTTGCAAATGTTATTTTATTTCAAACCGTTTGTGGTTTGGTTAATGTTTCTCAGATCCTCTGCTTTTCTTGAACAGTCGCATTGTTCGCCTCTTTATTTTTCAATAAAGAGTAATCCTTTTCTAAAGCTGCCAGCATTATTTTTTCTTATTCAGTATAATGTTTATTACACTTTTCCTCTTTCACAAAAAAAATATATATCACGGAAATAAATTGAAACTTTAGGTTGGTATGGTATGGTATGGGGTCGGTGGGTCGTGTGGCCTCTGGGCCTTTCGAAGTTACCTCGACCTAAAAGATCTTTTGTAACTATCCCTGACCTACTTGAGTCCCTCAATGTCTAGACTTCTTATGAAGTCTACTATAACTTGAGGGTTAATGTGTACCAGTTCCTCGGTGTTTAAAGTGGCCGATGACAGGTAGTTCCCTCTTTGAAGGGACAAGGCAGGGCATTCACAAAGTAGGTGTTCTGCTGTTTCTTGTGCCTCGTTGCAGAACCTGCAGTTGGCATCAGTTGTCTGACCCATCTTGGTGAGGTGGTACTTCAGAGGACAGTGTCCAGTTAGAAGGCCGGTTATGAGCCTTAGGTTCCCCTTGCTTAACCTGAGAAACTGTCCGGCTCTTACGGCAGAGAAGGCGATGAACCTTTTCGCCTGCCGCAGACCAGGTGTGTTTCTCAGGTGAGCACCTTTGGCAGCATCTTCCCATTCCCGGATCATCCCCTTGATGCGGACTTTAGTTATTCCACTGTAAGGTTCTGGTCCGACAAATGGAGTCTTGGACCCTTCCTTGGCAAGGTTGTCGGCAATTTCATTGCCTTTGATCCCTGCGTGTCCCGGAACCCAGACCAGTTTGACTCTGTTGTTCCTAGCCAGCTGCTTTAGGGATAGCTTGCACTCCCAGACAGATTTAGACTTGCATGTAGGCGATTTTATTGCCTTTAATGCAGCTTGACTGTCTGAGCAGATGCAAACCCTCTGTTTGTTACACCAAACGTAAACTATAATAAAAAATACAAATATAGGTAAAGTTATTACTTACAACTGACAATACTGACGGCAACCGCCACCGGGGCTGTGAATATACATTTGGTGATTTCACTAGATCCGGGATTGAATCGAGGATTCGTCGAAACCACCCGAATCCGTGACTTTTGGATACATCAATAAGCATCCACGGATCCAATATTCATCAATCCTAGATTAATCCCAGAATTGAGCTATGTCTATTACTACGGCCGTAAGAATATTTTATTGATAAAATACCTTATCGTTATAACAGGACTGCAACTGTTCGCAGTAAATACACCCTAACAAAGTTTACTTATAAATTTTACTCCATTTTTTAAACTTACTTTTCTAACCAATTAAGTCACTTTAATACACATCCGATCTGTCTTGACATACTTCTTAGCCAGCATGCCATTTAATACACATCCAATTTGGTTTTACATATTTTCTTAACATACTTCAATTGACGATTTATTTTCGTGTGGTTTTAGCAATCGTCTTGGTTGGGATGTCCCTTCGCATTTCAGCAGAGTTTGAAGTTAACAAGCCATTTATTTTTTTAATTTTGAATGAAGACAACCTCATATTCTATGGAAAAATGATAAGGGTGTAGTTATCATCAAGAGCTTTATATTTTCTGCCACAGTTTACGTTCTTTAATTAAAAAATATGAATAATGTAAATAACATTAGTTTCTTTTTACTAACCATTTTACCATTTGACGTTTTGTTCATCCGAATTATTTATATTCCGATTAGAATAAAATATTAAGAGCTTCGCAGAAATCCTCTGATAGCAAAATTCTTCATGTTTTTTAATTATGTTTATAATATAATGGCAAAAAAATAAATTACCAATAAATTTATTCATAGATATTAATATATAAAAAAGCAGCGTAAATCCAATACATTTATAAAAGTTCTAAAAATGTAAATTATTGTTATGTATATAAATATCTTTATTGACAGAATTACATTCATAAATCAATTTTTTTTTTTTTTTTGGTTTTGGCTTTTGCCTGGCCTTGGGAACTTGCCCATTAGCCATCATCAATGTTTATTTTTGTATCAAGTAATTTATTACAATTTTTATTAATAACTATTCATTCGGACAATCACACACATTCATACCACACCCAGGGTCACGACGAGACATTATTTTTCAAATAAAGTCTCCCCGTGCACGGGAATCGAACCCGAACTTGTGGCTCGCCGAGCGATACAGCCCGGCGACGTTACCGCTCGGCCACCACCTGCCCCAAATCAAAATGAATACATTTAAATACAAAGAAAAATGTATATAATTTCTTCTACCAATTGGCTATCGACCATTGGTCTTGCCGCCTGGATTGTGCAGTTTCTGTTACTGTCGATTACGATGTACAAATGGGTCATGATTGTTAATGTCGTCAATTGTCTTGTCAAAAATTATTTTATTAACTGGGATTATATTGGTTTTTATTTTATAAACTGCATGCTTTTAAAAGTATAAAATTGGGCAAAACTGTTATTAATTGAATGAAATAAATTGTAAAGCATGCTAGGATACAAAATTTAAGTTGAAATTATTGGATTTTTCTTTTTAGCGGTGATAATGAAAACCCGCTCAGGTCACATGGTCTGGAAAGAATCCTTCATAGCCGACCATCCGTTTGTATTCTTCATTACGTCCGGAAATCAAAACGTACTATTTGCTGGAAGATACAGCAAATTCGATTAAAAGTATATACTATTTTGTTTCTTTTAAGCCTTAATTCTGATTAATAAAATGCATGTAATGTACCTATAAGTTATTTTTGTATAAAATTATTTCATAGAATAAATTATAAATTTGGTAAATCGTGCGTAATTACATGGATTTTCCCCTTCAACACCATAAAAAAAAGTTATAAATAATAATAATAATAATATTTATTAGTCGAAAATGTACATACATACATATGAGAACCTCAATATACATATAGTAATCTTAACAATTAATTATTAAAATATTCGCTTATATTATATATAGATTTATTTAACAGAAAGGCGTGTAATTTATTGCAAAAAGTTTTCATACTGCTATTTGATTTTATGTCGACTGGCAGTCGGTTGAACAGTAGCGCACCGAGTACATTGGGGGAGTTCTTAAAAATATTTAGTTTGTACTGTTTTATGTAAAGATTATCAGCTGTCCTCGTAGGGTAGTTATGTATTTGTTTGTTTAATACCAATGCAGGATCATTTTTGTTTTTATAGACGTACAGACATAGTTCGTAAATAATTAGAGATGGTAGTGTTAGTATACCAAGCTTCTTAAAATAGTCTTTACAGGAATCTGTTCTACCGATACCAGCCATCGCTCGAAGGGCTCTCTTTTGGGCAATGAACACTTCTCGCCATGAACTAGACATTCCCCAAAAGCAGACTCCGTATCTCAATCGAGGCTGAATGACGGCATGAAAGAAATGTTTAAGCTGACATAAAGTAAGATAATTCTTGAGAATACGTATGTTATATCAATATTTGTTAATTGTTGAAGCTAATTTTCCGCAGTGTATATTACAGTCGAGATTTTGATGAATATATACTCCTAGAAACTTTGTATTATCAACTGGCGCCAGCTGGTGGGTATCTAGTGTAATATTTAGTGTCAAGTCTTTCTTAGTTTATTTGGTACTGAATCTAATGTACGCAGTTTTTGATAAATTTATAGAAAGTTTGTTGAAGGCAATCCAATGGGATAAATTATTTAATGTTGCATTACAAGAGTGCTCTAAAATAGGAGATTCATGATGGCTTACAATAGCTGAGGTATCATCAGCATACATGAGAATCGAAGCGTTGGAAATGTGATTGACAATATCATTGATATAGATTAAAAATAATAGAGGTCCGAGGATGGATCCTTGAGGAACACCTATATTGGTTATTACGTAGTGTGAATTTATGTTATAGGGGGTATCATGTTTATAGTCAGTTATTTTTACTCGTCGTCTATTAGAGAGATATGAATTGAACCAGTTATATGCTATACCTCGTATACCGTATGTATACAGTTTGTCTAGTAAAAGATCAATATATAAGCAATTAAAAGCACGGCTGAGGTCGATGAAGATACCAACGGGTTGATTACCTGCTTCAAGAAGTTCTGTAATTATTATATAAAAGGAATTGAGTGCAGTGGTGGTCGAAAATGTTCTTCGAAACCCGTGCTGTGCTGGTGTGATGATGTTGAATTTGTTTAGGTATTCTGTTAATCTATTGTGCATGCATAATTCAAACAGTTTAAAAAAGGTAGATACTAAGGCTATTGGTCTATAGGGAACTTTTTTGCTGTTCAAACATATAAATAGGGTTGATAGAAAGTATAAAACAATTTAAATCTTATTAAAAAAGTATCCGGTTGACTGAGAGAAAATTAAACAAATAACGTATAAACGTTACAACAACACGAAACAATAAAAATATGAATTTGTGTTCAGTACTCATTCATTCACCGGATAACTATATATACGCGTTTCATACTTCAACGCCATCATCCGTATAGTCCCGAACTAGTGCTTTGGGAATACTGAATATCTTTGACCATTTATTATGGCCAAAGTAACGAAACATTGTTTTTTTGAGGAAATACATTTACATAATGTCTGATCAACATAGACATTATGTAAATGTGTTTTCTTAGTGTCGATGTTCCAACATTTATCATTACTTATCCATTTTATTCTAGTCGTTATTTCTATTTGTTACTATTTGTAATGATAGTGGTGAGAATACTTTATACTTTTTTATAATGATTTACTTAATAAGCACAAATCATTACTTATCCTAGTTGACAATGCATCACACTTACCAACACATTTGTAATTAACTCAATAAGTTTAAATTTTCCTAAAATTCTTTCCGCTTATTTGATTTTCTAAGTACAACTTTTGTATTTTTCAGGTGTTATCTTTCACGCGACATCCCTGGTTATTCGACCCAAACCAAAAATTCTCTTTACCGTCGACCACCCATTTGTTTTTTATATTTCCTACGGTGATGTGGGAAGCTTGCTTTTCAATGGAAAAATTATTTCTCCGATTTAATAAAAACAAATAACGTTAGAATAGATCTCAACTACTGTTTACTGTTTCTTCTTGAATAAAATTCATAGTTTTCATAAAATAGCTTGTTTTTGTATCTCTTAAATTTATACTATTGAAAATCATGTACAGGGCCGTCGTTTCGATTAAGTGGCCCCGTGCACAACAATTGAGAGGGAACTCTTGTAAATAAAAATGTGAAGATAGAAAACTACAACTATTATTACAAATAGAAAATCATATTGTTACGAAATCGGGTTTACATAAACTCGGAAATAAGTAAAACAATGTCTATTTATTTATTTAAAATAAAGTTAATAATTAACACAAATATTTATATGCTAAATTATAAGTTATCATTTATATGTCACTAATTTAATTATTAGCACGCACTATTTATTTATAACTAGTTGTTGACTATGCGAATGTTCGTACTCAAAAACTCCTCTCCTTCCTGCTAACGCGCGCTATATAAAAGGGCTGATGATTCATCGAATGTTCGAGAAGAATCCCGACGTTTTCGTGATTCACCGTTGTTTATTTTGTCGGACGCTTTTGTTTCCCTCGCGCTATGAGTCACACTTGTCTAAACGCGGCGGTGGAACATACTAGTGTTTTCAACTTGTTTCTTCTACTTTTGTCTAATCTCCATAGACATAAATTAATTATTAATTATTAAATACGATTGCATCACTCACTTCAATAATGCAATCGCAAACAAACACAATTCCAGACGGTCACCTGGTGCCCCACTTACGACAGACACGGCGACCGCCAGCCCAGCCGACGGATTACGCAACTCCTACAAGTCAGCATTTTACTCCGTGAACTTGTGACCATCAGCGTCCCAATCACCTCGAGTCAGCACCAACATCTAATATAAATACCACCACGGAAGACGACAAAACCAGAGTTCTTCTGACTCTCAACTCGTTACAATATTATTGTCATGTACTTATCAATTATGCAATATATCCTATTTAAATCCACTACTCTACCCTGAACTATTACATGGTCCTTCGAACCGGATCATGGTCCTTCGAACAAAAAAAGCTAACTTGGGTCAGCCCGTACCAAACCTAAGCGCCAGTTAGTTCCCTTCAATCCGAAAGCTTGGGTCAGCACGCACCACGCCAAAGCGCCAGCTTTCTTCCAAAAATCAAACAAACAAAAAAAAAATCCAAATTGACTTGGGTCAGCACGCACCAAGCCTAAGCGCCGGTCAATTTTCCTTCCAAATCCGAAAACTTGGGTCAGCACGCACCACGCCTAAGCGCCAGTTTTCATTCCAAACATCAAATTGCACCCCATTGACGGTCAAAACAATGGAGCGTGCCAACACAATCGCACAAGAGCAAGAAGAGTTGGGCCAGAAAATCAAACACATAGGCATCAACACTAAGAAAGACGCAATTTCAAGATAATCAAAAGAATATTTCATTAAACGCCTGGAGGCAGTGGAAAATTTCTGGGGTGTAGTTCAAGACAACGACGTTCTCCTAAATGATTGCAACGTTTCCGAAGAACATACCTATTTCACGACCAGTTATTTTCAACAAATCAAGATGTTATACAAAGAAACAAAGAATTCCATTATATCCGATGCAAAACGGCTAAATATGTGGGATGATGACGATAATTCATCTCACGATCAGAAGGCAGAAACGATAAACAAAACTCCTTCGCTAACAGAGCAGCAAATCCGTTTACAACGGCAGCAAGAAAAATTAAATCAGAAAGCGACAGATTTCAATTAATCAATCAAAAGCGAATCTACGTCCAGAAAGCGACAGATTTCAATTAATCAACCAAAAGCGAATCTACGTCCAGAAAGCGACAGATTTCAATTAATCAACCAAAAGCTAATCTACGTCCAGAAAGCGACAGATTTCAATTAATCAATCAAAAGCGAATCTACGTCCAGAAAGCGACAGATTTCAATTTCAATCAATCAAAAGCGAATCTACGTCCAGAAAGCGACAGATTTCAATTAATCAACCAAAGCTAATCTACGTCCAGAAAGCGACAGATTTCAATGTCAATCAATCAAAAGCGAATCTACGCCCAGAAAGCGACAGATTTCAATTAATCAACCAAAAGCTAATCTACGTCCAGAAAGCGACAGATTTCAATGTCAATCAATCAAAAGCGAATCTACGTCCAGAAAGCGACAGATTTCAATTAAGCAATCAAAAGCGAATCTACGTCCAGAAAGCGACAGATTTCAATTAATCAACCAAAAGCGAATCTACGTCCAGAAAGCGACAGATTTCAATTTCAATCAACCAAAAGCGAATCTACGTCCAGAAAGCGACAGATTTTAATTAATCAATCAAAAGCGAATCTACGTCCAGAAAGCGACAGATTTCAATTTCAATCAACCAAAAGCGATTCTACGTCCAGAAAGCGACAGATTTCAATTAATCAATCAAAAGCGAATCTACGTCCAGAAAGCGACAGATTTCAATTTCAATAAACCAAAAGCGAATCTACGTCCAAAAAGCGACAGATTTCAATTAATCAATCAAAAGCGAATCTACGTCCAGAAAGCGACAGATTTCAATTTCAATCAACCAAAAGCGAATCTACGTCCAGAAAGCGACAGATTTCAATTAATCAATCAAAAGTGAATCTACGTCCAGAAAGCGACAGATTTCAATTAATCAACCAAAAGCGAATCTACGTCCAGAAAGCGACAGATTTCAATTAATCAATCAAAAGCGAATCTACGTCCAGAAAGCGACAGATTTCAATTAATCAACCAAAAGCGAATCTACGTCCAGAAAGCGACAGATTTCAATTTCAATCAACCAAAAGCGAATCTACGTCCAGAAAGCGACAGATTTCAATTAATCAATCAAAAGCGAATCTACGTCCAGAAAGCGACAGATTTCAATAAATCAACCAAAAGCGAATCTACGTCCAGAAAGCGACAGATTTCAATTTCAATCAACCAAAAGCGAATCTACGTCCAGAAAGCGACAGATTTCAATTAATCAACCAAAAGCGAATCTACGTCCAGAAAGCGACAGATTTCGATGCCAATCAGAAGCAGCTCATCCATACAGCACAACATCAAACCAAATTGATGATATCAGCCATGGCAACATTCAACAATACAGAAGAAGACATGGCACAGAAGTTACAACAATTTCCATTAAAAATTAACCAAGGTTTCTAACTAATTCAAGAAATGTCAAAATGGTATGCCGCAATCAACTCAAACAAATCAAATATCCATCTCCTTGGTGCTTATCAAATAGCACACAATTACCTCAGCGAAACCTACCATCATCTTCCCAAATCTTAAACATCCAATACAGCGAAAACAATTTCTATGCTCTAATCCCTCCCCTTCAGATACAATCCATCATAAAACACGCAAATGCTAAGCTTCCATCCAATCTACAAATTCTATCCTCGCCTATCGTCAACGTTCAAAGCAAACAAGAGAGCAACACAATACACGCTTCATGGACCAGTGCCGTCACAACCTTGTGCACAGTTTGCATGTTGGGGGTGGGAATTGCAATTATCCACACAATCTGGAGGAAATATCGGAAAAGATCACCAGCGGAACGTCAAAACGAACCTCCAAAGACACCCATTCCAGCATCCAGAAGGTCTCCAGAATACAGCACAGTCCAGACACCAAGGAATGACAGAAGATATCCAGTTCCAAGGAAGATCGAGTCCATCCAACTTCAACCACTGGTGCCCCATACTCCCGGCGGGCAGAATGTCTAATCTCCATAGACATAAATTAATTATTAATTATTAAATACGATTGCATCACTCACTTCAATAATGCAATCGCAAACAAACACAATTCCAGACGGTCACCTGGTGCCCCACTTACGACAGACACGGCGACCGCCAGCCCAGCCGACGGATTACGCAACTCCTACAAGTCAGCATTTTACTCCGTGAACTTGTGACCATCAGCGTCCCAATCACCTCGAGTCAGCACCAACATCTAATATAAATACCACCACGGAAGACGACAAAACCAGAGTTCTTCTGACTCTCAACTCGTTACAATATTATTGTCATGTACTTATCAATTATGCAATATATCCTATTTAAATCCACTACTCTACCCTGAACTATTACAACTTTTGTTTACGAGTTTAACGATTTTTTATAGTTAATTAAAATAAACACATTGTATCATAAATAAACAAACTATTTATTAAATAAATGTGCATCTGAATATATATACAAACCAAAAATATAACAAAAATGAATAAAGTAAATAAATAAATGACAAGAATAAATGACGAAAAATTACAAGTTAAAGATTGAAAAAATACAAGAAAATGAATTACAACAAAGTTTCACAATTAGGTGAGATATTTTAAACTTACTTGTGTCGTGGTTGGAATTAGAATGATTTCAGTTGAAGGGATGTTGTGGAATGAAAACTAAAGGAAGCACAGGATTGGTTGAAAGTTTTGAAAGTGGGGAAAATGTTTGGAAAGAGATGATAGTAATTTTGCACAGAAAAGAGTAAGATGGGGAAGGAAATTCATGAGAAAATATTTTAGGTCAGGGCTGCGTTTTATAACTTATTTTTATTGAGTCTTGGATGAGAGCTCAATCTTTATTACGGAATTTAAGGCACGTACTGCTGGAAACCATTGTCTGCTCCAAAATTTTTGACAATGAGTTTTACCGCTCGGTTTACGATGTTTTCCAGGAGTTCGAAGTTATAAAACACACCCTGCCTCTGCGACACAAAGGCTGCAGGTACCAGAAAGAATACAATGAATTGTAAAATGGTCAAACATTTCACAACCCGAATGTAATGTTTACAAAATATTCAAAGTAATAGAAATAACACACAAATTTATAAAAATATATAAAAAAACACTTCATTCGCGATGTTTAGCGCGAACAACTTTCGTTGCAATATATTCGTGCCAAAAAAAAAAATGTGATGTGTCCATCACTTTCCCGTCATTTAAACAATTGATGATAATTGACTACTCAACTTATTTTACTTGTCAATTGGTTAAATTCCATTTCACATTACTTCTAGTAAATAAAAAGGAAAAGAAAGAAAACTACAACTATTATTACAAATAGAAAAACTCATGTATTCTTGCCAAAATTAAAAAAATGGTGATGTGCCCATCATAGCATTTTCCCGCCATTTAAACAATTGATGATAATTGACATACTAAACTTATTTTATTTGTCAATTGGTTTAGTACCATTTCACATTAAATCAGTGTTGTGTACGCGTGGCGCATGAAGTAAAATTTCAAGTTTAGAAAAGCCTAATTTGGCTCGGTCGCTCCGCTTCGCTACGCGCCCGAGCCAAATTTTCAGGCTTTTCTAAACTCGAAATTTTACTTCATGCTTAGTTTGGGAGTGGAAAACACCCGTTCCACATTAAAACAACTGATAATTGATTATTGTTGTTTTATTATCAAAGTTTAAAGAATAAAAAAGAAAACTTATAAAAAAATAGTGATGTGTCTTTATAGCACTTTCCCGTCATTTAAACAATTGATGATAATTGACATACTAAACTTATTTTACTTGTCAATTGGTTAAAGACCACTTCACATTAAATCAGTGCTGTGTACGCGTGGCGCATGAAGTAAAATTTCGAGTTTAGAAAAGCCTAATTTGGCTCGGTCGCTCCGCTTCGCTACGCGCCCGAGCCAAATTTTCAGGCTTTTCTAAACTCGAAATTTTACTTCATGCTTAGTCTGGGAGTGGAAAACACTAGTTTCACATTAAAACAATTAATAATTAAATATTGTTGTTTTATTATCAAAGTTTGAAGAGAAAAGAAGAAAACTTATAAAAAAAAAAAATGGTGATGTGTCTATTATAGCACTTTCCTGTCATTTAAATAATTGATGATAATTGACATACTAAACTTGTTTTACTTGTCAATTAGTTAAAGACCATTTCACATTAAATCAGTGTTGTGTACGCGTGGCGCATGAAGTAAAATTTCGAGTTTAGAAAAGCCTAATTTGGCTCGATCGCTCCGCTTCGCTACGCGCCCGAGCCAAATTTTCAGGCTTTTCTAAACTCGAAATTTTACTTCATGCTTAGTCTGGGAGTGGAAAACACTCGTTTCACATTAAAACAATTGATAATTGATTATTGTTGTTTTATTATAAAAGTTTAAAGAGAAAAAGGGAAAACGTATTATACAAAATGGTGATGTGTCCATTATAGCACTTTCCTGTCATTTAAACAGTTGATGATAATTGACATACTAAACTTATTTTACTTGTCAATTGGTTAAAGATCATTTCACATTAAATCAGTGTTGTGTACGCGTGGCGCATGAAGTAAAATTTCGTGTTTAAAAAAGCCTAATTTGGCTCGGTCGCTCGGCTTCGCTACGCGCCTTAGCCAAATTTTCAGGCTTTTCTAAACTCGAAATTTCACTTCATGCTTAGTCTGGGAGTGGAAACACTCGTTTCACATTAAAACAATTGATAATTGATTATTGTTGTTTTGTTATCAAAGTTTAAAGAGAAAAAGAGAAAACTTATACAAAAAATGGTGATGTGTCCATTATAGCACTTTTTCGTCATTTAAACAATTAATGATAATTGACTACGAAACTTATTTTATTTGTCAATTAGTTAAATACAATTTCACATTAAATCAGTGTTGTGTACGCGTGGCGCATGAAGTAAAATTTCGAGTTTAGAAAAGCCCGAAAATTTGTCTCGGGTCGCTGCGCGACCCTCGACAAATTTTCACGGGGCTTTTCTAAACTCGAAATTTTACTTCATGCTTAGTCTGGGAGTGGAAAACACTCGTTTCACATTAAAACAATTGATAATTGAATATTGCTGTTTTATTATCAGAGTTTAAAGAAAACAAAAAAAAAACTTATAAAAACAAATATCGAGTTCTATCAAAGTTTGAGGCTTCAATAAATCGTACAATTTTCCGCACATTTTTCATAAATTTGATTTTATGACTATTCTTCTTATATATTTGCTAATTTCGATGCTTTCGTCATTTATGTTAAAATTTCTAACGTATATCGTATGTTTTGTGCCATCAGTCTTTACTACTTCATCGAAATAATGATAAAATTTCTGCATTTGTAAAATGTTATAAAGGGTCCGCCAATAAGCACGCTCGATCTTTGACAGCTGATGGCGGCAATGTTGTTTGTGGTAGAGTTGTCAAACCTAGTTGTTATTATTCAGTATATCTTCACAAATTACCATGAACCAATTCAGCCGCGAGCAACATGTGCAAATCATTAAAATGTATTACGAAAATCATTCATCGGTTCGGGCAACGTTCCGCGCGCTCCGCCAATTTTACGGTGCAATTGGTCGTCCTGCTGAGTCGACTATCCGTCGTTTGATAAACAAATTCGAGGCAACCGGTTCGGTGAACAATAAGCCAACACCGACGCGTCGTCGAAACGTCCGATCTGCCGCGAATGTCGCCGCTGTGTGCGATAGTGTGCGTGAAAATCCGCGACAGTCAATTTCACGTCGCGCACAGGAACTCAGCCTTTCGGAAACATCACTTCGCCGAATCTTGCATCTGGATTTGGGCATGCATCCGTACAAGATCCAGCTGACACAAGAGCTCAAAATAAACGACCATAGACAGCGCCGTATCTTCGCTGATTGGGCTTCAGAGCAGTTGGAAGTCGACCCCGAGTTTGGTCGCAAAATCATCTTCAGCGATGAGGCACATTTTTGGATAAATGGGAATGTCAACAAGCAGAATTGCCGTTATTGGGCCGAGAACAATTCACAGGAGGTCCACCAGGTCGCAATGCGGGTGCAAATATACACCAAACAGTTACCTTTGCTGGG
This sequence comes from Philonthus cognatus, assembly GCA_932526585.2. NCBI lineage: Eukaryota > Metazoa > Arthropoda > Insecta > Coleoptera > Staphylinidae > Philonthus > Philonthus cognatus. Next base: position 102,591,878 of record OW052244.1, read on the forward strand.
TAGCAAAGGTAACTGTTTGGTGTGGATTTTGGGCCGGAGGCATCATCTTCGAGAACGACGATGGTGTGGCCATCACGGTAAACGGCGAACGATACAGATCCATGATAACGAACTTTTTCTGGCATGAAATCGACAATATGGATGTCGAGGATATGTGGTTTCAGCAGGACGGCGCTACGAGCCACACAGCGCGCGCCACAATGGATCTTCTGCACGAGCGCTTCGGAGGAATGGTTATCTCGCGCGGAGGCGACATCAACTGGCCACCGAGATCGTGCGATTTAACCCCACTAGACTATTTCTTGTGGGGTTTTCTTAAATCGCAGGTCTACGCAAACCAACCACAAAACACTGATGACCTCAATGTCAACATACGCCACGCCATCGATGAAATACAGCCCGATTTGTGCGCCAGAGTCATTGAAAATTGGACTTCTCGTATGCGCGCCACCAAGCAAAGCCGAGGTGGCCATTTGAACGATATTATTTTCCATACATAATGCCTTCGAATACTCTTTCAAACAAAAAATAAATTTCATTTATACCTCTCACACAACTTGCTTTATTTCATTTTAAAGATCGAGCGCGCTTATTGGCGTGATGATGATGGGCACATCACTATTTTTTTATATTGTTTAATTATTATCGTCATATTTGATGATTTGTAATTTATTGTATTCCGTTAATAAAGTTTTAAAGTTTTTCTTCAATATAAAATTTTGAAAATTTCCACAAATTTGATTTTCTTTAAACGATTCATTAATTATCAATTTTTTTTAATTTTTCATCACTATAGCGAAGTGTGTGCCTCAAAATTTTCCAAGTGTGTAGCAAAATTTGTTTTAACATTATTATCGGAATAAACATGGAAAATGTAAAGCTGGTATTTTTGAAATTTTATATAAATTTAGATTACACCTTTAAAATAAGTTTCCGAAAATCAGTTAAGTCTCCTTTCCCTTCTACGCGACCAAACCAAATTTTCAGGCTTTTCTAAACACGAAATTTTACGTCCAGCTTAATCTGGGAGTGGAAAACACTCGTTTGAAAGTTCAATTTGAAATATTTGTAAAAACAACGAACATCTGAAGAATCAAATAATGTAATTTCTCTCAAGGAGAAACAAAAATGCAGAGAAACATTATTTAAGGAATCAAAAATAGAAAAAGTAATCTAATCGTTACTGTATCTATTTTTCCTTACTTGTGTTAGATTCCGATCTTTTCATTACTAGGAGACATCACGTATCTATTTAATCACCTCGTTATTAAAAACATCGATCACGTACTATTTTTATTTTTGGAGATTTGCGTGAGTGCATTAGATATTCTAAACCCTAAACATCCTTTATGTAATACGGATGTGTTTATTACGGTGCACCCGCCAGTACACGTGCAACCCTAATTATGAATTCAAGGGACAGATCTTCCGATTGTACTTCAAATCTAATTATTAATTCAAAGGGAAGATCTTCCAAATTTTAACTTGATTATAAATTCAAAGGGCATAGCTTCCAGGTACCTCAAACTCAATGTGAACGTGACAAGAAGGGTACCACCCTTCGGACACGCCCACATCAAAAACTTTAAAGCTGATTGATAAATACATGTCTCCACCTCCAGTTTCTAACATCTCTTCCCAATAGAAATTAAGCTATCAAAACTTACTTTTCATTTAAAACTAAAGAACAGAGCAAGTTTAAGTCAGTGTTAAGTCAGTAATCGAGTCTAGCTATTTCCAGTTAACAATCGTGTCGCACTATTTCCTAAAAGTCAAACTCCGCGATAAACGTCTAAGTACTAGTTTCAAACAAAGTGACTTCAACTTGTTCCGAACTATATTACTGTTAATCCGAGTATTACGCAAAGAATTCGTTGTAAACTGTTATTTGTGATTGTGAATATATATTGGTTAGTTAAGTGAACTACTGTGTTTAATTTCGACGTGTCAACATCCCAGGAACACAACACTTGAATAATGCTTCTTCAAAATTTTTTTTCCTTCACAGAAACTACATTATTTTACCCATTTCGGGTTTCTGGCAATTTTCTAATAACATCGAAATTAAATAACGATAACTTAATAGAGATTTTCAAAATAATGTCTGAAGATCAGATAGTCTTAAAGAGAGTGCTTAACTATTGTTATTTCTTTTAAATAACCAAAACAGCTAAACCCCCGATTCCGCACGCAAAATGTCAAATATAACGTATACGTTATTATATCCCTCACAATCTAGGTATACATATCAAGTACTAAACGCGCTTAGACTGTGATGTTAAGGAATAACATGAACAGCGTATACAGTATATTAAGATATGTATAGTTAAAAGAAAAACTCTATGTATATCTAAGATAGTAATAAATAATATACAGTGTACAAAACATTTTTTGGGGAACTAGAAAAATTCTAAGGCTGAAAGTGTTATAGTATATATTACATTACAAGTGTGGTAAACAGCATATTACGTGCGAGTGTAGAGTTAAACACGTTAATCATTATCATTATAATAACTAGTTTGCACAAAATAATATAAAAATAGATAAAAATAAAACTTTACACGTTAAACACGTTAAACTCGCAGCGGCGAGTGTGTTAACTCCACGAGCACTTATTATGCCTACCACACGCGTATTGTACATAGTTTTACCTGCAACCACCTATATAGTTTTCATGCGAACACCAAATATAGTAATGTAGATTTAAGTAGCAACTGGCAAAAAGATTTATTTTTATCTATTTTTATATTATTTTGTGCAAACTAGTTATTATAATGATAATGATTATTTATAACTTATTTTTATTTATTTCCAGTATCTTCTACGTCTTTAGGGTATAAATTCCTCAATTCAATTTTTCGGCAAGCGCCGCTAATACCCATAATTAGTAGCACCTACAATTTTAAGCTAATTATTCAAAGTTTCAAGATTGGTCTAAATACTTACTTTTGTTAACAAAAATGTACTATCCGGCGCATTAGCAATGAAATTTCTAATGTGTTCTGGTTCTAAAACACTTGATGTTTTTCGTTTGTGATTATGCATTTTTCTTTTCAAAAATGCTTTTAAATTCAAATATTTTGATATGTCCACTTGATGTTTGTTGTTAATCGTGGTTTTTAGCATTGAGTAACAACTCCAAAGTGATGCTGGTCCTAGTGTTTTGCTGAGATCATCAAAATATACCACAAGCACATTTTCAGTAAAGGATTTAATCTTTCTCCAGCTGAGCCATTCCATAAATTTGGTATAACTGCATATCATTAATCGCTTTGGCACGTGCGGCCACATCCGGAGGCGTTAATTCACAGTCGCTTGAATCAGACATTACCTGAATAACGTGTCGCACTTGTACGATGACTTTTCAAAACTGACGTTTGTCATTTTTTTGTTACAACAAACGCGTGATTATGACAGTGTTTTCTAGATCAGTAAGGTGGTTAAGAAAACACTGTTTTCTTATGTGGTTGCAGGTAAAGACTATAACATGCTAAGCTTTATACATTTCGATAGCTTTCGACTTTTTCTTAAAATATATTTTACTATTTCATATTCATCACCAGACTTTCATATTTAATAATATTTGTAACTATTTCGGTTGTTTTTATATTCCAGGTGTTATTATAATAGCAGAGTCTGCTATCATAAGTTTTCCTGAAAATTTCAATGCAGACCACAGCTTTATCTATTATATCACAGATGGACAAACCATTTTGTTTATTGGGAGATTAAACAAACCTTAAATAGTTACTTATATTGTGAAATCGATTAAAATTAAGTCTGTTGTTTTTATAAAAGGCATTAATAATAAATATTGGCTTGCAAAACTTTATTAATTTACATTTTCCTAAACCCACCTTGGAATTCTGTTATCTAATAAAATGAATTTATTAATTTCTCAACAGATGCAAAGATCTTAAAGTTTATTAATAACTCTGTTAATTTTAAAAATTGGTTCATGAAAGAGACATGACTGTTCGCAGAATTCCATCCACTTTTCACAAATTGAATAAAACCATTATGTACGTGTAAACATGTAATTATGAAAAATATTTATGAGGTTGATATTAATTCCGCCTAAACCGGAAGTGCGATTTTGCCCAAAATCATAAGCGATCTACCAGCAAAGATCTAAAATATACGTGCACATTTTTAGATCGATTACACCGGCACACGATTTTTTCTTAAGTGCGACGGTATTGACCCATCATGCTATGTTCTTTAAGATTCCAATACTTTTTTAGTTTAGACTGTTATTACAAGTTATACAAGGTGCTCATTATCAATAACAAACTATAGATTCCAATAGACCAAAAAATTATTTGCGAAGTCTTAGTTACCTCCCAATTTTTATATTTTACATAAGAAGTGTGCTTATTTTTGAAACTGATACATTTTCTTTCAGAACCTTATTTTGGAAGTTCTCATCAAATACTCGATATTGTGCTTGGTTTTACGTTTTTTTACAGTCAAATTTGGGTTATGTAAGTCAAAATACTTCAAGTATAATGGTTCTAATAGAAGATGTATCAGTTTCAAAAATTAACGCATTCTTTTGGAAAATATAAAAACGGGAAGCTAACCAAGACCTCGCAAATGATTTTTTAGTCTATTGGAATCTTAACGAACATGGCCTGATGGGTCTATACCGTCGCACTTGAAACATTATTTTTGTGTGCCGGTGTTATTTATATTTCATATTTCACTCTTTACCTTCTAGTTTTGAATTTTAATATTTTCATATTTCACCATTTATATTTAATTTTTGAGTTTTCTTATTTTTATATTTCACTCTTTATATTCATTTTTTGAATGAAATTATTTCTAAATTTCTCTTTTTATATTTATATTTTATATTCGTCACCAGACTTTTTACCTAATAATAATTATGATTATTTCGGTTGTTTTTATATTGCAGGTGTTATTGTATTAAAAGAGTCTGCTTTCATAAGTTTTCCACCAAATTTCAATGCAGACCACAGCTTCTTATATTACATCACAGATGGACCAACCATTTGGTTTATTTCCAGATTAAATAAACCTTAAATAGTTACTAATGTTGTAAAATTGAATTGATTAAGTCTATTGTTTCTATATAACAAAAATGTATTCAGAATAAATTTATATTGGCATTCATTAATTTCATTTATATTCTCCTAAACCCACCTTAGAATTAATTAATCATGTTACCCTTGTAGAAATTACATCTTGTAGCAATGTTGACACAATATTGAATTTCAATTATACAATCTTGTAGCAATATTGGGATGTAAACACGACACTAGCTTGACACAATATTGAAATACAACTTGAAATTAAATAATTATACAAGATTGACACAATATTGTGTTAAGTTGATACAATCTACAAATCCATCATTGAGTCAAGATTGTGTCAATATGATAAAATATTGTATCAACTTAAAATGATCATAGAGTCAAGACTGTGTCGACAATATTGTATCAACTTGACACAATGTTGTATCAACTTATTGTGTCATGTTGATACAATATTGAGTCAAATTGATACAATATTATCGACACAGTCTTGACTCTATGATGAATTTTAGAATTGTGTTAGGTTGATACAATATTATATCAACTTGACACAATCTTAAAATATTGTCGACACAGTCTTGATTCTATGATGAATTTTAAGATTAGGTCAAGTTGATACAATATTGTATCAACTTAACACAATTCTAAAATCCATCATAGAGTTAAGACTGTGTCGATAATATTGTATCAATTTGACTCAATATTGTATCAACATGACACAATAAGTTGATACAACATTGTGTCAAGTCGATACAATATTGTCGACACAGTCTTGACTCTATGATCGTTTTAAGTTGATACAATATTTTATCATATTGACACAATCTTGACTCAATGATGGATTTCATTTATATGACACAATAAGTTGACACAACATTGTGTCAAGTTGATACAATATTGTCGAAACAGTCTTGACTCTATGATGAATTTTAAGATTGTTTCAAGTTGATACAATATTTTATCACATTGACACAATATTGTCGATACAATCTTGACTCAATTATGGATTTCTAGATTGTGTCGAGTTGAGACAATATTGTGTCATGCTGATACAATCTTGACCCGATAATGAATTTGGCGTACAGGGTATATTTAGAGGATTAATCTATCAATATGAGAATGAAATAAAAGACTCTATTTCTGTTAGCGATTTATTATGTAATTTTTACACAGGGAGTTTTTCTTTTAAGTATACATATCCCGATTATATGCTGTAAATCTTCAATGTTCGTTGTTTTTTAAAATAGTTTAATTTGAAGCTTTAAACGGGTGTTTTCCACTCCCAGGCTAAGCATGAAGTAAAATTTCGAGTTTAGAAAAGCCTGAAAATTTGGTTTGGTCGCTCTGCGAAGCAGAGCGACCAAACCAAATTTTCAGGCTTTTCTAAACTCGAAATTTTACTTCATGCGCCACGCGTATAAGACACTGATTTCAAGTGAAGTTTGCTTGTTTTCAATACCCAAGTGTTTTCAGTGTTTAATACGCGTGGCGCATGAAGTAAAATTTTGAGTTTTGAAAAGCCTGAAAGTTTGGTTTGGTCGCTCTGCTTCGCAGAGCGACCAAACCAAACTTTCAGGCTTTTCAAAACTCAAAATTTTACTTCATGCTTAATCTGGGAGTGGAAAACACTCGTTTAAAGCTTCAAATTGAACTCTTTAAAAATGAAACGTAGGCATATGTGTACCTAAAAGAAAAATTCTCTGTACAAATCTAAGTGAAACATATAACTATTTATTGTACTTGTTTTGTAGAACTTAAGCAAAATTACGTCCTAAAACTAAATACGTATGGCCATTACACCATGATTGACTTTAATCAGTGGTTAAACTTCTCAAAAACACAACAATTTTAGTCACCAATTGTTTGATCACACATAATCACATTTACAACAATATTGTGTCTATATTTATTAAAAATAATGATGTGTCAATATTTGCAATATATATTGTGTCTACTCTTTTATATAAATAAAACAATTTAAACACTTTCAAATATATATTGTGCATTCGCTACAATTGTTTCGCCACACTGTGGCTTCTTCAGGCGAAGAAATGATAAATACAATTTGTCGGGTCAGGTATATATACAATGTTTATGGGGGGTGGGTTTTTTCAAAAAATTAATATTTAAGAGGGGCGAATTCGTTAGGTCCGTTTGGTCGTTGAAAAGATGTCCCGTGTATTTTCTTTTATTAATTCCCATGAACTCCATGATGTTGAGTTTCCGGCCTTTTCGTTCTTGATAATAATAATAATAATATTCATCGAAGTGAAATATTGTGTCTATATTGTACACAGATTGAATATTCATTAATTTTATTCTAGATATCAATATTATTATGTCTAGATTGAATATTATTATTGTCATATTATTCGCATTCAATATTGTGTCTATATTGTATGCACTTTGAACAACAGTTTCTATGTATATACAAGATATAAATATTGATACAATATTGCTACAAGATACATTTCTACTATACTGTACATATATGATAAATTAAAAAAAATGTATCCAAATACAATATAGAAATGCTTGTGAATTATTAAGCTAATATGATTTTTCTCTAAATCATTTAAGAGCTTCCGTACACTTTTTAATGCCTAAATAAAAATGTTTGTATAAAGTGATGTATTAAAATACAAATATATCATACAAAATATCAAGCAATCTAGCGTAACTTGATAATATGGCATCTAACCTAACCTAACATTTGACATTTTCTCTAACTTTTCGATTTTTTATATCACCTTTTGACGTATTTCACACAATTATTTAACAAACTTTTGTCTTCAGTGAAAAAAAAACTTGAAATTTATAAAACTTGATAATATGGCATCTAACCTAACCTAACATTTGACGTTTTCTTTAACTTCAATTTTTTATATCACCTTTTGACGTATTTCACCCATTTATTTAACTAACTTTTGTCTTCGGTGATAAAAAAAACTTTAAATTTATATAGTAAGCAGTTTATATCGTATGTTCAATTAAAAAAAATCTCTAGAGTGCCATGAAAAAAATTCTAGGTTGGCAACTCTGAAAATATACATTATAAATATTATGTCTGACGTTTTATATGTCAATTCCTGAAGTGTGTAGCCAACTTAAATTTTAAAAAAAGATTAAATCATGGCACAGTTTTTTTTTTATTGAACATATGATATAATTATCATGCAAAGTTCCGTATAGTTTGAGTTTGTGTGAATTTTCCTAGTTAAGTAAATTTGTGTAAGAATAATAAAGCTCATTCTTTCCTCTTGCGATTGCTGAAAATTTAATGAATACATTAGTAGTTTTTAATATTTTAAAAGGAATATTAATTTAAAGGTTTACTATTTTTTTTTTAAGTTTAGAATTTTAGTCAACTATAGTTTAAAGTACATTTATTTTATAGTTCATGTATTGATAAATTAACATACAGGGAATTTTTCTTTTAAGTATACATTCGTTGTTTTTTACGAGAATTCAAATTGAAGCTTTAAACGAGTGTTTTCCACTCCTAGATTAAGCATGAAGTAAAATTTCGAGTTTAGAAAAGCCTGAAAATTTGGTTTGGTCGCGTAGCGCGAAGCGCGGAGCGGCCAAACCAAATTTTCAGGCTTTTCTAAACTCGAAATTTTACTTCATGCGCCACGCGTATAAAACACTGAATTATTGTTAAGTTCGAAATATACCTCTCTAGTATACTGATTTAGTAGTGTATTTTGAACTTCAATTGAAATCAGTGATTTCTACGTTTGGCGCATGAAGTAAAATTTCGAGTTTAGAAAAGCCTGAAAATTTGAATTGGTCGTTCCGCTACGCCAAGATCAGGCAGTTTAAAGTTACACTCTCTTTATAATAGAAATCATAGACTTAACAAATAAGTAATGGATCATTAAATAAAGTCCAAGCTAATAAAAACGCAGCTTAAATACATTTACGCAAGCTCTGAAAATATCAATTAATTTAATTGGGATTAGATTAGTATTGATTTGAAGGATATGAGGCATGCATTTTTTACATTTATCGTTTGGATCACGTGCGAAAGTAAAAGCATGTCTTTTAAACTCATAAAACTGGGAATTAATAAATTTTATTAGTAAATGAGTTGCGATTGACACAACTACATGCTAAAATTATTGAATTTTTCTTTTTAGCAATGATAATGTATGCTCGCTCAGGTCACTTTATGCTCTGGAAACCATCCTTTATAGCCGACCATCCATTTGTATTCTACATTATATCCAGTGATCAAAACATACTATTTGCAGGAAGATACAGCAAATTTGATTAAAAGTATATACAATTTTATATTATTCTGGGCAATACAATACACGTAATGTAATGATTTCATTAGTGGTATATCATTATTCACTAAATAAAACTACATCATAATTCAAGTCAATTGCGTAGATCTAGGGGGGGGGGGGGGGGTTAGGAAAAATAGGATAATGAAATAAAAGGCTCTTTCGTGGAATGAGGAATTCTTCACTTAACGATTTCTTTGTTTCTTAGAGTTTCCGAGATCTCTATAGAAAACATGAAAAAAAGAGTCACTCTATTTCTAAATTTTAACAAATATTATTTTCTATTAAAACTAGTTGAGAATGCGCAACCTTGCATTGCCAGGATGAACAAAAATACATTTTAATTTCCTATAAGAATTCAATGTTAAATTTTAAGTTAAACAAAAAATAATGTAACAAAAACAGCTAATTATTGTCACACAAACAATCCAAATTAGGCTTTTCTAAACTCGAAATTTTACTTCATGCGCCACGCGTATGAAACACTGAAATATCGTAAAGTTTAAAATATACGGCTTTAGCAATCTAATATGTAGATGTGAATAATACGTGAGTCAAACTCTGCGCTGAACAAATTGTTTAAAACAGTGATTATAGCCAAATAAAAAATGCCTAGTCGCCATTTAAAAATATCCGTATTTATATTTATTTATTTTTTATTTATTTATTTTATACGGTATCTCCTTTTTACATACATTTTTACAAATCAATTATATAATTCTTAACTATTGTAACAAATTAATACAATGATTCACTACAATAAAAAATATAGATTAAATGAAATTACTATACATCAAAATCAAAATAATCCTTAAACATATAATCAAAAAATAATATACAAAATATTAAAACAATATATTATTTTAAAATAATACCAAATGACTATAGGTTATCTGTCAAGACGATTCAACATATCTCTAAAATGTGCATAAGGTTCATTGAAAATATTTACATTATCACTGGCAGTAATCTCGTTCAAATATCTCAAAATCCTAGAAATGGGACTATTGAAACCATAATTTGTGGAATGTATTGGTGTCTTGTAACCCTTGTTACATTAAATCTACATAGTGACAATAAATGGTCACAATCAATAAGCCCATTTATGAGCCTGAAGCCGAAACAAATATCATTAATTTTGCGTCTATTTTTTAAAGATTTTAAATTTAATGTACCTAACATATTTGTGTGACTAAAAGCAATTCTAGTAAGACCTAATTTAAAATGAACAATTCTTAAAAATTTGCTCTGTACCATTTCGATTTTGTAAGACCATCGATCGTAAGTAGGGTACCAAATAACAGAACCATACAACAATCTGCTGGTGTTAACGTTAAACATGGATGAAAATCGTTTAATTAACCCAATAGTTTTTAGAGCATTGCCAGCAATGTAGTTAACATGTGGAATAAATGATAGTTTATTATCCAATATTATGCCTAGGTCTTTAATAATATCTGTACAATTTAAAGAGTTACTATTTAAATGATATGTAAATGGTACTGTTTCCGAACGACAAAATTTAATACTAGAACATTTGGAGATATTTAAACGTAACTTATTAGAAACACACCAATGCGAGAGACGGGTTAAATCCTCTTGTAATGCAACACAGTCATCAACATTCTTAATAGTAGTAAATAATTTTAGGTCATCTGCGAATAACAGGTAGTTGCAGTACCTAAAGGATTTTCCAACGTCGATAAATAAAAGAAATAATATATATAGGCGCACAATGCGATAGATTTGATGTATCTCATAATTTGAGCATAGTATACTTGATTTTAAAAAAGACCGAGCAATTTAAAATTTCACTCTCGTTATAATGGAAACCATAAAAATTACAAATAAGTTTCCACATTTATAGATCTTTTAATAAACTTGAAGCTAATAAAAAAAAACGCAGCTTAAATCCAATACATTTATACAAGCATAAATAAGACAATTAACTTTGTTTGTATAACTGAGGATTTTATTGTGACTATAATTTCGACAACTTTAACTTGTCATTATCAAACATAAAGTTTATGTTTGATAATGACACGTTAAAGTTGTCGAAAGTATAGTCACAATAAAATCATCAGTTATACAAACAAAGTTAATTGTCTTATTTATGTAAATAATGATGTATAACGAAGTAGAAGTCTCTACAGTGAACATTTATACAAGCTCTAAAAATTTGAATTATTTTAAATAACTTTGATTAGATTCGTTTGTATTTGGAGGATATAAAACATGGGTTCTCAACGTGGGCGATAAAGCCCCCCTGTGAGCATTAAAAACTTTCAGGGGGGTAGTAGGAAACCCAGATACAACTAGGGGGCGTATATTATTACATGTTTAATTATAATTGTGGCAATAGCTGTTTCAGATTCGCGACAGATGCTAGGCAAAAAAAAATTGGGAGGCTCTAGAAAATAAATATTCTGAAAGTGGGCGGTGAGCAAAATAAGGTTGAGAACCTATGATATTAAGCATGTATTTTTTTTACATTCATAATCTGGATCATGTGCGTGACCGAAAGCATGTCTTTAAACGCATAACATGGGGAATAACTAAAATGCATTAATAATAAGTTCCAAACGATACAATTACAAGTTAAAATGATTGCAATTTTCTTTTTAGCTGAGATAACGTATGCCCGCTCAGGTCACGTTATCACCTGGCCAGAAACCTTCATAGCCAACCATCCGTTTGTCTTCTTCATTACGTCCGGACAAAACATACTATTTGTTGGAAGATACAGCAAATTTGATTAAAAGTATATACTATTTTATATTATTCTGGGTAATGCAATACATAAAATGTTACAAACTTGGTCAAAAAAATACTTGTCATGTTCCATGATTTTATTTATGATATGCAAAATTTACTAAATAAAACTTCAATATAGCATTGAGTTTATATTACATAAATTAGGTACTCAGTGATTATAATTAGCGTGTTCACAAGGTGCACAACATACATACATACACACAGACATCATCCACCCTAAAACTATCAAAATCGTACTCGGCCTGACCTGAAAACGTAAAGAAATACCAAAATTGGATTTTTGGCATGATTGCATTACTTTCCTTACACAGTAGTGTCAGAAAGTAAACATCATTTCATTCATTTGGGAATCCGCAGAAGAGCATGAGGACGCATGCGGAATTTTATGCGCGGTTTTCTGTGTAAACTTATATATTTTTACATTCCAGGTATTATTGTACCACACATAACACTTGCTCTCATAAGTCCACCATATTTCTATGCAGACCACAGCTTCTTCTTTTATATTACGGATGGAAATACTATTTTGTTCACTGGCAGATTAAACACACCTTGAACATTTACTTATATGCATGTATTGTAAAAAAATAACACACGTAAATATGCGTGTTAGTTTTATTAGAAAACAGATAATAAATCTTAGTTTCTGAGATATACATATTTTTTAATTTACATTCATCCAACTTATTAAATATCAGGGTAGTTACGATCCTCAATAACAGAAATTTAGGAAATTCATGAAAACTGCTAAAGTGTCAAAATTTGAATCTTACTTGAGATCAGTGTTTTATACGCGTGGCGCATGAAGTAAAATTTCGAGTTTAGAAAAGCCCCGTGAAAATTTGTCTCGGGTCGCTGCGCGACCCTCGACAAATTTTCTACGCGGGGCTTTTCTAAACTCGAAATTTTACTTCATGCTTAGTCTGGGAGTGGACAACACTCGCTCTTAGGAGTTTCAAATTGAAGGATCCCTTTAGATTAATTTTACTACAAATCAGTGTTTTATACGCGTGGCGCATGAAGTAAAATTTCGAGTTGAGAAAAGCCCGAATTTGGATTTGGACGCTGCGCGTCCAAATCCAAATTCTTCGGGCTTTTCTCAACTCGAAATTTTACTTCATGCTTAGTCTGGGAGTGGAAGAGATTCGTTCGACTGTTGTTAATATCTTATTTTGTTTGTTTCTTTTTTGTAGAAAAAAAATATTAATAAAAGTTGTAAAATGATGAATATTAGGAAAACAAATAAAATTTGTTAAAAACGAAAATATTGATGACTTTTTCAATTTTTGCAACAATTGATGAAAAGCTTGGACATTTATGAAAAGAGTCGACATTTTCAAAGGACTCTTGAGATTTCATGAAAAGCGTTGAGAATTTGAAAATTAACGAAAATTTTGGATAGTAATAATGTTCGTCAACATTTTGAAAAGTAATTAAAAAGAAAACCTTGCAAATACATAAAAAGCGTCAACATTTGTCTAAAAATTGATACAAATCTATAAAATTTATGAATCGTTCCAACATTTAAGAAATTGAGGAAATCCGTTAGAATTTTTAATACAAGGTGGCCAATAAGTCACGACGGGGTCTTAGTTAGTTATTATTTCATATCATATCATTTATTTTATGGATAAATCATTATGAAGTAATAATACAAAATTTAATACATGAAGAAATAGAATATAAAATAATTATAACTAAAATAGACAATACATAAAAATACATTCTCAAGCAAACTGATGCCACATAAAGGAAATCAGTAGGAGTGGCAATATCATAAATAACACATTAAAATAAAAGTATATTTTTTTAAATACCGGCAATAGTATTAAACAGCTGTACTACAGTGCGATAAAATAAATTTACTATCAAAGCAAGTCATGAAAATTAAATTTAAAATCAAATAATTTGAGTTAGTTATGTTACAGCCAATAAACACTGCCAACTGCGAAAAAACAAATATCAGAGCCTACTCCAATTACAAATTCACCCGATCGCCCGGTATTAGCGATATATTACAAATTGTCGAACTCTAAAAGGTGGCTACTTAGTTTTCCTTAAGTGATATTAAATAAATCGATAGCCACACTATTAGAGTTATACAGTTATGAAGTTGATTCTTAACATTTTTTAATCATTTATGGTTTATAAAAAATAATACATCTTAAAGATTATTTTACATTATAATTGAATGATAACGTTGATTAAATGTCTTCCATTTTCGACTTCGCACTGATGAGCTTTTTCGATTATATGTTTCATAACAGCGCTTATTGTCTGTGGCTCTAGTGCCCCAACTTCTGCACGAATGTTTTACTTTAGATGTGGAATTGTCTGAGGTTTATTCACGATCACTTTTTCATTCAGGTATCCCTATTAGTGCCCTAACTTCTGCACGAATGTTTTACTTTAAATGTGGAATTGTCTGAGGTTTATTCACGAACACTTTTTAATTCAGGTATCCCTATAAAAAGAAGTTAGAGGCCGTGAGATCTGGAGACCTGGAGATCTGGAGACCACGGCGGCCAATGCAAATCACATCTCAATGCACATCTTCTCGAAATTATTCGTTCGCCAAAAATGATCCTTAAAACTTGCAGTGTGGCTTCGTCTGCATTGCGAATTGCACCGTATTGCTGAAACCACATCCCAGGTCTATTTTCTACTGCAGACCTTACAAAATGTTCAAGAATGGCCCGATAGTCTCTAAATATTCGTCCAGATCTCACGGTCCTTGATCCTCTTGATCTCACTTATTTTTATGGGGATACCTGAAAGAAAAAGTTTTGTTAATTCCACAACTAAAGGAAAACATTCGTACAGAAATTTGGGCACTAGAGCGACGGACTTAAAGAAAGACCTGGTATGAATTATGCCATCGAAAGAGCTCATCAGTGCGAAGTCGAAAACAGAAGACATTTAAAAGATTTCTATAAGCCATGAATTATTAAATAATGTTGAGAATCAAAGAAATAGTAACCAAATTAACGGATGAATAGTATTAAGATTTTAAAAATTAACAATCTCCTTGAAAATTTAAAGAAATTTTGGAAACTCAGGAATTTTCAAATCAAATCAAATCAAATTTATTACCACAGAACATTAATACATATTATGGGTTCACACCTATTAAATAAAATTATCAAACACTATCAAAGCTGATCGACAATTTCTACTTATTAATAAAAAACGGTTTAACTTTGTTTGTATAACACAATTTATTTTTATGTGACTGCAGTTTCGGCAAATTTAGCTTGCCATTATCAAACATGTTATCACTACATGTTTGATAATGGCAAGCTAAATTTGCCGAAACTGCAGTCACATAAAAATAAATTGTGTTATACAAACAAAGTTAAACCGTTTTTTATTAATAAATTAACATGTATTACGAAGTAGAAGCCTCCACAATACAAAATTTCTACTTATGTTGGAATATAGAATACACCCACTGAGCAATAAACAAACTCCGCTTCGCTACGCGGCCAATCCAAATTCTTAGGCTTTTCTAAACTCGAAATTTTACTTCATGCTTGGTCTGGGAGTGGAAAACACTTGTTGAAAGACCCAAATTAACCGCTTTGAAACAACGAATTCCCGCAAATTAAAAAAACGCTGTAATTATCGGGATATGTATACTCAAAAGACAAATGCTCTGTATGTTCTATTTTAAACGTGTTTTAAACATGTTTTAAACACGTTTTAAACGTGTTTTAAGATTGTTTTATTCACGTTTTAAACAAGTTTTTAATTATTAATGTTTTAAACACTGTTTCAATGAAAAGAACTCGTTTTGTTAAAAAATACTGTTTGTTTTAATTAAAATGAAAAAAACAAAAATATTTTTTAACAACCCTGCTTTTTTAAATAACAATATACGAATGAAAATAATAATATAAAATCATCAAATCATTTGGGCAAAATGCAGAATCTGCCGATACAGCATGAAGACGCATGCGACAGTTCATGCGCGGATTTTTTGTGTAATATATATTTTTATATTCTAGGTATAATTGTAACAGACAGTCTTTCTTTCATAAGTTCTGAAACGTATTTCTATGCAGACCACGGTTTCTTCTATTATATTACGGATGGAAATACTATTTTGTTCACTGGCCGATTAAACACACCTTGATAACTGTTCTTACATACATTGTGAAAAATAGTGCACGTAATTATGCGTGTTAGGTTTTTTTAGAAAAAAGATAATAAATCTTAGTTGCTGAGATATTTTTTTTAATTTACATTCTTTCAACCTTTAAAATATCAGGATATCTACGTTATTTAACAATCGCATGCGCTATAATACCATGGGATCATTGATTTAGAGTAGGCGGCATTTTTTTGCGTGGTTGCCTAGAATGCTAATTGAATGATGGAATAAATTTGAGGTTATGGTAAACTATGTGTTAACGCAAGGGCGGTCGAGTATACGGTAAGAAGAAGAAGAGTTTAGAGTGGGCGTAGAAACTTTAGGTAAACATGCATAGGCTGTACATTTTCTGGCATTTGTTGTTTTTTAAAAGAGTTTAATTTGAAGCTTTAAACGAGTGTTGTCCACTCCCAGACTAAGCATGAAGTAAAATTTCGAGTTTAGAAAAGCCCCGTGAAAATTTGTCGAGGGTCGCGCAGCGACCCGAGACAAATTTTCTGGGCTTTTCTAAACTCGAAATTTTACTTCATGCGCCACGCTTATAAAACACAAATCAATTTCACAATATTTCAGTGATTTATACGCGAGTTCGAGTTTAGAAAAGCCCAGAAAATTTGTCCATCCATCCATGGCCAGGTTTCACAGCTAGGACGAGAGAGCTCTTCCCTGAGGACAACCACCGGTTACTCTGGATGCTAGTGTCTGGTCAGCAAACGTTGTACTAACTATCCTTTGTCTTAGTATGCAGTCGATCCACCTGCAGCTAATTTCCTACAACCCCCGCTTCTTCAAAACAGCGGTTATGGAGTTAAAGGCTGTATTGTCAAATGCTTTTTCTATATCCAAGAAAGCAGCAAGTAGGATTTCCTTGTTTTCCAGAGCACCTTCTGCACTCTTTGTTAGTCAGTGCACGTTGCATACGCTCTCTGATAGGGTTGTTAAATTTTCCCTCAACGAGAATGACTAGGTCATCTGCGTATCCTAGGGAAGAGTATCCGTCGCTGTTGAGATATCCACTAGCAGTCCATCCATGACCAGGTTCCATAGCTAGGGCAAGAGAACTCCTCCCTGAGGACAACCACCGGCCACCCTGGATGCTGGTGTCTGGTCAGCAAACGCTGTATAGACCATCCTTTTTCTTAGCATGCAGTCGATCCACCTGCAGCTAATTTCCCACAACCCCAGCTTTCTCAAAGCAGCGGTTATGGAGTTAAAGGCTGTGTTGTCAAATGCTTCTTCTATATCCAAGAAGGCAGCAAGTAGGATTTCCTTGTTTTCCAGAGCAGCTTTTGCACTCTTTGTTAATCGGCTGAGAACTGTCTCTGTTGATTGACCTGGAAGATAAGCATATTAATCTGGTGATAATAGTTATCTTCTTTCAAATATTTCTAGTAAACATTTTCGACTTCCATTTAAAAGAATGGTCGATGACGTCACAACTCTTACATGAATTACCCTGTGTATGATTTCGGTATTTGAATAATTAAAAATAACAATCGACCTGTCTGAGGGTTTTTTTTTATTGTTCATAATTTAGATTTTAATGAATTTATGCATTACTTTTTGAAAGCACTGTTTAATAACAACATCACTATTTTTAATAAGTTTTCATATTTTCAGTATAATAATATTTAATTTACAAACAAGTAATTATTAAAAAATATGGCTATTTTTTCGTTAGTCACGCGTTTAGGTTTCTAATTAAAAAATAACAATATTAGTTGTTTGCGTAAAATTAACATCAAAGGAAATTTAGTGTAATTTTAATTAAGAATACTTCTTGCAGGATTCGTTATAAAGAAAAAATGCAAGAAGAGGAACTCGCTTACTGTCACTTTCAGAGCTGATCGACAGTTTTTACTTATGTTGCAATATAGAACTCAAATATTATTTTTTGGAAAAATCTACCGCGTTTAAATTCAAATTTTGGCAAACCTTAGTATTGTTCTTAGCAGAAATATTATTTTTTAGAAAAATACGAATATGCCGTCTTTAAATTCAAATTTTAAAAAAATTGTTCTTAATTCTTCAGTGGTAATTACAAAAACAAAGTTATTTTCTATTGTTTCATAGCATATCTTTAACAGAATACACTCTATTTATTTAATTTCTTGATTAATTAAGAAATGCAAGTAACTGATCTAAAATGTACAGTTACTTGTATTTTATCTTTAATGTTTTTATTTATCACATTTTATTTAAGAGTATTTCAGAATTTATAAAATACTCTCTATAAAATTAATAAAATTGTTGCATTAAAGAGTATAGATATATAATATCCTCTTTGGTACTCAATACAACCAAAGAGGATATTATATATCTATACTCATTAATGCAACAATCTAAGTCAACATAAATTCTTATGATGAGAAGAAATGAAACATTAAACAGACTACAATATCTTGAACAAGTTTCTCATCTCTCACGTGGTGAAACATATTTTACTATGATTTGAAATAGAATAGACTTGGTTAAATTTCACTAATTTTATGTTATATTATATTAGTGAAATTTAACAAGTGATTTCTTTTCCAAATCACTTGCTACAATATTTATGTTACTGTTATATTTTTTACATTTATCTATACTATATTTCTACTTTTGTGTTATAACGTTTTCTATAAATCACGCTTAAAGTGAAACATTTTACAGTAGAGCAATTATTTTGGGCTTTTATAGGATTCCGCTTAAATACTTGATTACGACAATAAATATTTTTTCAGCAATGCGCATCAGAAGAAAAAGTACGCCCTTCTTCTTTAAATGTGATCATCCGTTTTATTTTCAAATTATCTACAAAGGTTTGATTTTGTTCAATGGATTGCTGAAGAAACCCTAACTAAAGAACAGTATTTTAACTTTTAAGTAAACTGAATTTTTTTCTCTCTAAAGAAATTATAATATTAATATTGTTGCAATTAATGTTAGTACATATATATGCTTAGCAAGATGGTAATTTTTTTTGTAATGGATTGTATTAAAGGTTTTATAAGGAAAATAAATACTTACATTACATTTAAATACGTTTCTTTTTAACAACTGCAATACCCAAGTGTATACATATCCATATGCGTAACCAGAAGTACAGCCAGGACACGACACAAAAAAATATAATTTATAAAATTACGAAAATGTTATTCGTGATAATGCAAACAACGTCTTAATTAATAAGAGAACTTATTAAAATATATATATATATATATATATATATATATATATATATATATATATATATATATATATATATATATTGGAAAGCGTAAACGCCATCTAATGCCCATTCTATTTAAAAAAATATGCTGAACTTACTTTAAATCTTAAGAAGCCCACATAACAGCATTCTAGAATGAGTTTCGACAAGCACAAATAACTGTTTGTCATATACCACTATGTAGTAGTCTTTATCAACATTGAACATATGATATCGTCAAAAATAGTGGGGGTAGATATCCCCAGTAGCTCAGGGATGGAGAGTGTTCTGTAAACTTGTTAGAATAAAAATCAAATTTTTATTACAGCAGTTTGATAAGTGAATTGAATTTGCTGACGCCATAATTGCAATCACTCATTTCTGTAAGAAATGTTAATGTTTGTTTTCAGAATCATTACACAATTACGCGCTCTCCAAAGTCATTAAAATCCGCGAACTTGGATTTTTCTTACTTCACGTTAATAACATTTTCTTATCTCCAATTTCTGTATCTAAATCAGTCGTTTTTATATTCCAGGTCTTATTGCTGTGGGCGCATCTGCATTTATAACGTTTCCGCCAAATTTCAATGTAGACCACAGCTTCTTATATTATCTAACGGATGGAGAGACTATTTTTTTCATTGGAAGATTAAATAAACCTTAAATATTTACGTATAGTTTCAATGATAATTAATAAATACTAATTTGTATAACGAGTATGAGAAATAAATTTTAACTGACATCCATACTTAAGAGTTTTATTCATTTCTACATAAAAAAACAAATAATTTTTATTAAAAAAAAAGATCATGACATTTCTATTGATAATTTAATAGTTTAATAAAAAATTTAAATTTAAAAATTTGTATCAAACTATTAAATTATCAAAAGAAATGTCATGTTTATAATAGAAATCAAAATATTTTTATAAAAACATTACATTTCTTTTTCAACAGTTTCGATAGTTTAATAATTTGATACAATTTTGAACATTGAATGATTAACAAATAAAATTAAAACATTTTATCTTATTACCAACACCTTGCCTTACCATTTAAAATTACATTTAGATACATACAGGGATTTTTTCTCTTGTATATTTTTACATATTCCATATAAACATTTGTAAAATAAATTAACATGAAATCAAATCTAAGCACTATATTTCCAACTTTACTTTAAATCAGTGCTTTGTACGCGTGGCGCATGAAGTAAAATTTCGAGTTTAGAAAAGCCTGAAAGTTTGGTTTGGCCGCGTAGCGCTACGCGCTACACGACCAAAATTGACATTTATGGACAAAAAAATCGTAAATCGGACACTTATGTCGGAACGGGCGGAAAAATGTATTAATATTAAATTTAGTTAGCTGAAATAATGTAAACATATCGCACAGGATATATTTGTCTCTTCTATTAAATTCCTACTTTTATAATCTATTGAATCACGCTTAAAGTGAACCATTTTGCAGTAGAAACTTTGGGCTTTTATAAAGAATCCGCTTAAAAATATTGATTACTCAAATCTTTTTCAGCGGCAGGCATTGGTAGGAAAATTATGCCCATCTTCTTTGAATGCGAATACCCGTTTTATTTTCAAATTGTCTACAGAGATTTCATTTTATTTAGTGGAACATTGAAAAATATTTAACCAATTGAAAGGATATAGTAAATCACAATTATTACTGTATTTATTAAATGGGGAAAATGAATAAAAAAAGGAAGTACGTTTTGCTTATAAGGATGTCGTTTTAGAATTAAACAAATATATTTATAAAAGAATTTAATTTTATTTTATTTACTCTTTTAGTAATTAACACACTTGGTTTAGATTTCAGTGTTTATTAGTTGGCACTGCAATAATTGTTTCGCCACACAGTGAAGTTTTAACCAAGTATATATATTATTTTCTAAAAGTATTGCTATGGAATTTTACCAAGTAACAGCCTCAGCTATTAAATTTATGTTTTATTTGTCAAAGCAATGGAAGTAATTTACAAAAACATATAAATTTAAACATTCATTACAGTAGTTTAGCAAACAAAACTTAAAACTAGCTTCAATCTAATAACTTAATTGGGCGAATTGGATCGAAGAAGTTATAAATTTACATTGAATAAATCAAAGTCAATTTTATTACAATTAGCGCATAAATAAATATATTTATAATAGCAATAAACAAATATACAGGGAGTTTTTCTTTTAAGTATACACATCCTAATTGTATGATGTAAATGTTCAGATATTCGTTTTTTTAAAGAGTTCAATTTGAAGTTTTTAACGAGTGTTTTCCACTCCCAGGTTAAGGATAAAGTAAAATCTCGTTTAAAACTTCAAATTGAACTCTTTAAAAAAAAAAACAAAGAATATCTGAAAATGTACAGCATGCAATTAGGATATGTATACTTTAAAAAAAACTCCTTTTTTATTATAAAATAAACAAATGCATTTATAAAGATTCTAAGTATATTAATTTTTAACAAATGAATTATTATGCCAACATAAATATCAACTATTCACTGAGCAAAAAACAAACAAATAACGTTATATTAACATTATAGCAACATTAAACGTTGTTTTAATGTTGATGAAACATTAGTTAATTGTATTTGCTTAGTGGGTGTTTTCATATTGATTTCAAAATATTTAGTTTAATTCGACAAGCAAGCATGCCTTTATGAATTGTCAACCTAATAATAAAACGCATATCATTTATACAGTACGATCATTTAATACATAATTTAGAATAGGCTTTGAGTTTTAGATTAGATTGGCACAACTGATTTTTAACACATAGTTTACCATAACGACAAATTAAGGAATCAATTTGAGGTTATGGTAAACATTCAAATAACATTCTGGCAACCGCACAAAAAATGCCGCCTACTCTAAATCATCGTTTAAATGATCGCATGGTATTAAATTAGTAATAGCCAATGAAATTTAGCATTTCTAATAACACTCACAACAGTATATATTTTTTTATTATATAAAATTAAAACATTATGGGAACATCACAAATATGAATAGTTTTCATGAAATTGCATGTTTAGGTTTTTTATACAAAAGTAACCGTTTTTTTTTGTGTGAAATTAACATTTGAAAAAAATTGACTAAAATTGTAATTAAGTATACTTTTTGCAGGATTCGTTATAAAGAGAAAATACGCCGCGTGGAAATCAGATACTATCATTTTCGAGGCAGACCGACAGTTTTTATTTATGCTGGAATACAATCGCCAAATATTATTTTTTGGAAAACTATACAGTCTTTAAATTCAATTTTTATAAAAGCATAGTATGTTCCTGAATGATATTAAAATTGATTGTAGTTTATACTAGTAGTTGAGTAAATAAAGTTCGGTTTTAATTTAGTTGTTAAATCTTATGTATATAGTAACACAAACACTTACAAAATTCAATTATTTAAATTCAATTCAATTATTTAAATTTATTGTATTTTATAATACATTTTTATTATATTTATAATACATTTAAATAATTAAATTATTTATTTAAAGTATTTAAATTTATTTTATTTTTAGTTTTAATTTAATAACTTAAATTAATGCATGGAGGTTCTTCTATGGTGGTTTTTTAAACTGGGTTAGAGATGGAATTCGAATAAAAAGCAAATAACTGAATCATATTAATTTTCAATCATGACATTTTATTTTCTTCAGGTCTAACCTTCGTGGCATATTCATTCTCAATTCCTGAGGTTTTCACAGCTGATCATCCCTTCATCTACTTCATCACCGACAATAGTACAATACATTTTTATGGAAAACTGGCCAATTTTTAAAATAGTCATAACTATAACTGTCATATTGTAAATCATAAATAATATATTTTGTAATTAATCTTAAAATAATTTAAATTTATTACTCAGATTCAATATACGCATTTTCATAACATAATAAGTATTTTAATTTTCAAACAAAATCCTTGAAAAATTAATGATATACAGAAAACACCTAACTTTTTTATAGCACTTTTATTTTACTTTTGTGACTAGTTTCAATTACACGGTAATCATTAGTAAACTTAGTTTGATAATGATTACCGTGTAATTGAAACTAGTCACGAAAGTAAAAATAAAAGTGATATACAAAAGTTAACTGTTTTTCTTACACCAAATTTGAAAATGCACCATTATCATTAATTTTTTTTCTGGCTACAGTGTTGCCACGAACATGCTAGAATATATTCATTGTTAATTTTTGTATAAGGAATACGTTATAAATAAGTTATTGTAAATGAAAATATAAGATCGATATATGTTATTGAGTTTCGTGAAGAGTTTAATCAATAAATAATTAACACTGTTGTATCCTTTCTTCACACTTTATTTTCTAATGGTTAGATATATATTTCAAGCACTCATTAACAATAACAACAATTAACAATAACAACAAGTTGTTATTGCTAATGAGTGCTTAGCACTTGAAATATGTATCTAACCAAGTATAAATGAAATTGCCAATTCTTTGTTGCAGAATACTTCAAACATTAAAAGTGCGATTCTTTTCGCAATCTACAACAAATTAGTCTTACAAAGACTATATCAATCACTCATTGAAACAACTACTTCCCGGGCTAATACCCCGACGGACATTGAATTATACAACAAGGGTTTGCTGTTACATACAGTAACCTACTGCAAATGTAACAATTTGGGTCAAATTATTCAGGCCATCTATAGACGCGTTTCGAGATTTATCTCTCATCAGTATGGCAAAGCTATACTGATGAGAGATAAATCTCGAAACGCGTCTATAGATGGCCTGAATAATTTGACCAAAATTGTTAATTTGCAGTAGGTTACTGTATGTAACAGCAAACACTTGTTGTATAATTCAATGTCCGTCGGGGTATTAGCCCGGGAAGTAGTTGTTTCAATGAGTGATTGATATAGTCTTTGTAAGACTAACTTATTGTAGATTGCGAAAAGAATCGCACTTTTAATGTTTATATATCTAACCATTAGAAAATAAAGTGTGAAGAAAGAATACAACAGTGTTAATTATTTATTAAAATATAAGATGTAACACGGAGACTCTGTAAATAAATTACATTAAATGCACTAAAATAATTTCCATTTCAAAAGTTGTACATTCATTGTAAATAAACTTCAAATAAAATGGAAAATAATTCTATTAACAAAATTATTAAATCAGACATGCAATCAATCACCATTGTAAATAAATCCTTTGAAAGCATTTAATTTCTTGGATTCTATATAAAAGGCGATATTTTTGTTTACTGTTTTAGGGGTAATTGTTACGAACAGAATTGCACCAGCAATAAAGTTTCTGATGCCAAAGTTTAGAGCAGACCATCAATTTTTCTATTTGATTTTCAATGATTCGACCATATTGTTTATGGGGAAGCTGTACGCGCCCATATAAAATAAAATAACAATTCTGAATGTATTTTACTCGATGTTCCAAATTATAATTATGATTATTTGTTATTTTTGTTTAATATATAAATAAATAAAGTATGTTAATTAAAATAAACTGTACTTTAATGTCACACTTTTAACCTAATGCATATTTTAACGTTCATTTTCGATGTCACATTCTTTAATCTTATATATTTTGTTACTAATATAAAATGTCATTGAATTAATTTCATTAAATTAATAACAATTAATAATTACATAAAGTAAAATTGATTTTGTCAATTGTTTGCAGAATTTTAGTTAATAATATACAGGGTGCCCGTATTTCGACGGAATGTATGAAGATCTCAGTTATTTGAAGAGATAGAGAGCCGGTTAAATTGGGAATTTAATTTCAATAAATTAATAGCAATTAATAATAACATAAAATAAAATTGATTTTGTCAATTGTTTGCAGAATTTTAGTTAATAATATACAGGGTGCCAGTATTTCGATAGAATGTATGAAGATCTCAGTTATTTGAAGAGATAGAGAGTCGGTTAAATTGGGAATTTAATTTCAATAAATTAATAGCAATTAATAATAACATAAAATAAAATTGATTTTGTCAATTGTTTGCAGAATTGTAGTTAATAATATACAGTGTTCCCGTATTTCGACAGAATGTATGAAGATCTTAGTTATTTGAAGAGATAGAGAGCCGGTTAAATTGGGAATTTAATTTCAATAAATTAATAGCAATTAATAATAACATAAAATAAAATTGATTTTGTCAATTGTTTGCAGAATTTTAGTTAATAATATACAGGGTGCCCGTATTTCGACAGAATGTATGAAGATCTCAGTTATTTGAAGAGATAGAGAGCCGGATAAATTGGGAATTTAATTTCAATAAATTAATAGCAATTAATAATAACATAAAATAAAATTGATTTTGTCAATTGTTTGCAGAATTGTAGTTAATAATATACAGGGTGCCCGTATTTCGATAGAATGTATGGGGATCTCAGTTATTTGAAGAGATAGAGAGCTAGCTAGCTCACTCATCGGAATCCAACTCCGAGTGTTTTCATATGCGCGCACAAGTATTCAATATATTTAAACACACTTGAATTGTAAGCGCAGGAAATGAATACGCGTTTACTATAATTTTGATTAAATATTTACTCTTACGTTTTTGTATAAATTTGAGAATAAATTATTGCAATTATTGTATAACCGAGATAATTAATCACCGTGTCGCTCAATTTAATAAGTTGGCGAATCAGATGGATTTCTAAGTCAGAACTCTCGGCGGATCGCTAGCTCGTAACTGAGTCATGTAACTCTTTTGAGCCAGCTCACTGAACCAGCTCTTTAAAGTGAGTCAGAACTTGTGAACCAACTCACTGAAAAGAGCTGTTTCGCCCAGGGGGGACATTTTCAAAATGAAATAATTTTGTATGTAAAAGCTGTCCCGCAAGAGCAAGAACAATATTTTTACCATTAAATTTTTGTCTGGCTACGGCCTTGCCACGGACATGCTAGAATATATTTAACGTTAATTTTTGTATAAGGGATATGTTATAAGATATAAATATAAGATGTAAAATGGAAATTCTGTAAATAAATTACATTAAATGCACTAAAATAATTTCCATTTAAAAAGTTGCACACTCATTGTAAATAAACTTCCAATAAAATGGAAAATAATTCTATAAAATAAAACACTTTAACTTTGTTTGTCGCAGGAAATTAATACGCGTTTAGTATAATTTTGATTAAATATTTACTCTTACGTTTTTATATAAATTATGAATAAATTATTGCAATTATTGTATAACCGAAATAATTAATCACCGTGTCGCTCAATTTAATAAGTTGGCGAATCAGATGGATTTCTAAGTCAGAACTCTCGGCGGATCGCTAGCTCGTAACTGAGTCATGTAACTCTTTTGAGCCAGCTCACTGAACCAGCTTCTCAAAGTGAATCAGATCTTGTGAACCAGCTCACTGAAAAGAGCTGTTTCGCCCATCTCTATCTTGAATATTTAAAAAATAATATATATATATATATATATATAATCTACGTTTTAACATATATATATATATATATATATATATATATATATACATATATATATATATATATATATATATATATATATATATATATATATACAAAGAGTTTCATGTAACACCGAACATTTTTATCCAATACAGATTTGACATCTTTAATTTTAAAATAATGTGTAAATTGGGTTGCCATTACAAATTGTAGCCAATCAATCGCAATTAATGCCTCAACTTGTACATACAGGGAGTTTTTCTTTCAAGTATACATGTCCCAATTACAGCGTATATGTCGTAAATCTTTAGATACTCGTTTTTTTAAAAGAGTTTAACTCCAAACTTAAAATGAGTGTGTTCCACTCCCAGACTAAGCATGAAGTAAAATTTCGAGTTTAGAAAAGCCTGAAAATTTGGTTTGGTCGCGTAGCGCGAAGCGCGGAGCGGCCAAACCAAATTTTCGGCTTTTCTAAACTCGAAATTTTACTTCATGCGCCACCGGTACAAAACCCTGACATTACGAAATTTAAAACATACCGCCAAACTTTACATTACATCGGTGTTTTGTACCGGTGGCGCATGAAGTAAAATTTCGAGTTTAGAAAAGCCTGAAAATTTGGTTTGGCCGCTCCGCGCTTCGCGCTACGCGACCAAACCAAATTTTCAGGCTTTTCTAAACTCGAAATTTTACTTCATGCTTAGCCTGGGAGTGGAAAACACTCGTTTAAAGCTTCAAATTTCATTCTTTAAATGCTAATGTTTACTTAAAAGAAAAATTCTCATTATGAAAATGTTCGGTGTTACATAAAACTCTCTGTATATATATAAACATCTTTATTGGCAGATTGTAAACGAGAAATATAAAAACAGATTGTATACATGTATATCTAAATTATTCAAAAAATATATCTGCCAATTGGCTATCGACCAATGGTCTTTCCGCCAAAAAATAATATTTTTTCATGAATTTCAAAATTAAGATGAGATTTAATAAATTATTGTAGTAATTTCTGTCTTCACTGATTATTATATCAGTAAAGAAAGGAATTACTACAATAATTAATAAAACACTTCACGTAACTAAAAGAAGAATATTGAAGATTTAATAAAAATGTATCTTATTTATAAAACAATATTTTAGTAATTAATCTGAAAATTATGAATTAAGATGAGATTTTTTTAAATATTACCGCTTTTTTATATTAAAAAAAATGCTTGAATTATCAAAACTTAAAAAGGAAACAATGAATATTAAGATAATTAAAAAATAATTTACTATTCCATAATATTAATTTGTCAATATCATATCATAAGCCACATGCTAGGTTATTCGATAATCAATTAAATTTCGTAGTTTTCCTTGGGCTTTTTGAATACTCATTTCTGATTCAGTCAAATCGTTATAAACTCAAACTCAAAATAACGATGTGCTAACTATAATTTTCAATTTAATTTGTACAGGTGTAAAATTCGCTGCCTTTTCCGCTCCACGGCCTCCCAAGAAATGCATTGTGGATCATCCATTCCTCTTCCATATAATCCAGGATGATAAGATTTTGTTTTCGGGAAAACTACAGAAACTTTAAACAAATATCGCTAATTATCTGTGTACCTAATATTTTACATTTTATACTTTAAATATTGTAACATTAGAGATAATTACAAATTATAATGCATATTCTTTATATTTATTTTTATTTGCGATTGTAGTGTCTCCTTGGGCTTTTAAAATAAAAATCACAACTTTTATTTTCTATTTTTTATTTTACGTATTTCTCTGCCATAACTATTTTTCTCTCTGTCTACATTCTCTACCTTTGCGTCTTAGTGACATTGAATTGAATGTAGTGGTTTTCCTTGTGAATTCACCATTTTTGTTATTACTTTCATAATCCTCTAGTATCCATAATTCATCAAATCAGAGGTTGAATTTAATGGCTAGATCGCAGATCTTACTATGTGCATCGATTTTATTGTAACTGTCTCGTAAGTTCACATTATTGTCGAATATACTTTAACATAACCTATACATAACCTCTAAACATCACGTTTATTTCTTTCTCGCCGTGGTCTATTTCCATTGTGCGTTTTAAACAAGTCAACACGAAAGACCGCGTGTTGTGAAGTGTGTGCCCTTGTTTGTCTCCTTTTAATATCCTAATAATTATCTGTCTTTACCTTTGTTAATCCATTAATAGCTATATATACGATGGGCTGCTGTTATAAATGCAGAGCGCCTGTTGGATCAGGCCTAACATGCACTCACTGTAAATCTACATTTCATCGCAGCTGCTTGAAAGTATACAAAAGTTTTTCGGATATTGACTGTAACATAAATTCGATCAGTCAATGTCCCGGCTGCAAAGCATACGACGGAAATCGTTCCCCTAACGTTCGATTTCCTAATGACACTACCGACATTTCAAATCGTGCATCCAGCGATCCTACTCAGTGCAGTTGTCCTGGCGGCTGCGCCCTGAATCATTGTTCGTTAGAAGCGGAAATTATCGAGCTCAAACGATTACTTTCTGTTATGATGAATGAACTAAACTCTATAAAACAATCAATAAGTTTTTCATTCATTGAAAACCTGATTGTAAATAAATTTGATGAATTAAAACAAAACATCGACACTGTTTTGTCCGAAAAAAACTCAAATATTGCTAAGAAGCAAATTAATCACAATGAAATTTGTCCTAATAATGAAAATAAAAATATCAACAAATCCAAATCTCTAAATTATAAACGGGCCGACTTTAGCTCTCAAAATAAAACGAAAAATATAACCAAAAACCCAATTGTAGCCGTAGCTTCGGAAAATTTATCAGTAAAAAACTCGAGTACGGAAACCAGTTCATATTCTGACAAAAGTAAAATTCAAGGGGAAAATTCCATCGCTTCTGTGAGAAGTTCAGATCCTACCACTACCGTTAAAAGCACTACTACAATGTCGAAAAAACAAATCAAAAATAATCCTATCATTGGGACAAACAAATCATCATCGCTATTAGTTGCCGAACCCAGAAGGGCTTGGATATACATCAATCGTCTCCGAAAGGATATCGCAACTGAACATGTCGAACAGCATTTATCAAACTTGCTGAATCATTCCGACTTTACTGTTGAAAAGGAGGAGCATAAACACACCAACGGTTTCAAGATTGGCTCTAGATTTGAAGATCGCCCAGTACTATTGGTTCCTTCCTCTTGGCCCGAGAGAGTAGCTGTAAATCGATATTTTTTTCGACATAGGGTTACCTCCAAACCTAGTCAATAGTAATAGTGATTGCGCTTCATCTCATTCATTTTACAACCGAAAAGAAGTGAAATTGAATGACCACTACTTTAACTGTATTTTTGTGAATACTCAATCAATTAGAAATAAAATCAATGAGATAGATTGCTTCTTACAATCTCACAATATTGGTATTCTATGCGTGTGCGAACATTGGCTTAATGACCTTGAATGCAGCAATCTAGTCATAAACAATGTGTCGACTGTGGCATATTTTGCTCGCACTTCCTCTAAACATGGAAGTACGTTAATTTTGTCAAAAAGTGAGTATAATATACATATTTTGGATGAAATAAACAATCTATCCGTTGAGAAACATTGTGAGTTATCAGCGATCTTCCTCATTGATTTTGACTGCACCATTATAGTCACGTATCGGTCACCTTCGGGTGACTTGAATTTGTATTATGAACTCATAGCCGCTGCTCTTGAGAAAATTAATAAAATATCCTCAAATGTGTTATTTGGAGGAGACTTCAATATTCATTTTAATAAAAACGACTCTCAAGTTACTGAAATTTATGACATATTTAATTCACACTGTCTTTATAGTCATGTTTATTTTCCTACCCGAGGTAGTAATGTTCTGGATAATGTGTTTTCTAATTTTCGGACAGAAATTGTAAACGTCTCACCTATAACATTAAGTTCAGACCACACTGGAATTTACTTACAAATCAAACTGCAATCAATCAAAACTGAACCAACAACCTTTCCTGATGCAATGAAAGTAGCTGCTGTAGTACCTGTTTTTAAAAAGGGCAATAGAAATAACGTGAATGACTACCGACCCATTTCGTGTCTGCCTACTTTCTCAAAAATTTTAGAAAAAATTCTATACAACCAGATGGTGCAATACATGGAGGAACATGCACTGCTTAATTGTAACCAATTCGGTTTTCGTGAGGGCGTCAGCACGTGTGATGCACTTTTATATCTGGTAAACACTATTTTGGATTCATTTGAAGACGGAGGCTTTGCAATGGCCACTTTCTTAGACCTGTCGAAAGCATTCGACTGTGTGTCACATGATATTCTCCTAAATAAACTTGAATGTTATAACTTCAGTTCATCTAGTGTATGTCTTATAAATTCTTATCTCACTGGCAGAACACAAATGACTCGGATAAATGGTAAAACATCTGAACCAATAATGATTAAATTTGGGGTACCACAGGGATCAATCCTAGGGCCACTTCTGTTCCTGATCTATGTCAATGAACTGCCAGTATACATTCCTAAAGTAAACGTTATCCAATATGCTGATGATACAACTTTGGTAAGTGTTGATAAAGACCTTACCACAGTTTCTACTTTGAATGTCAGTGCTTCGGCAATGGCCTTTGAGTGGTTTGCAGGCAACCGTCTTCATCTAAATCCGAATAAAAGTGTAAATGTATTGTTCACTTTAAATAAAATTACTAACACTTATTCACCGCACGTCAAATTTTTGGGAATGTGGGTTGATAAGGAGTTGACCTGGGTTGAAAATATCAATCAACTTGCGAAAAAGCTGTGCTGCAGCATCTACCTTTTACGTAATCTGTCTCATTCAGTTTCCCTAGATGTTCTTAAAACAACTTATTTTGCGCATTTTCAATCTCGGATTAGTTATTGTCTGATTATATGGGGTCATTCTCCGGGGTGGCAGCGTATCTTTAAACTGCAGAGACGGGCGGTCCGCATCCTTGCTCGTGCTGCTTACAGATCAGACACAAAACCTCTATTCGTAAGCATGAACATTCTAACCCTTCCATCCCTATACATATATCAATGTTTAATTCATATAAAGAAAAATATAAGTGAATATCTCCAAATAAATGTTATTCATAACCATCAAACTAGACAAGAAAATAATATCCATATAGACATGATGCGCTTAACTAAATCTCACACTGGAGCTAGATATTGGGGACCCAAATTTTTCAATAATATCCCCGACGTTATTAAAGAATTGCCAATAAAAACATTTAAAGTTTGTATAAAACGATTTTTATTGGAGAAAGCCTATTTTAGCTTTGATGATTTTCTGAATGAATCCAATTTAAGCTCAATTCTAAATGCTATCTAATATCTGAAGTGTTTTGTTTTCCAGAACATAACTACCTCATTTTAATGTGTTTTTAATGTTTTAACGACTTTTTCTTACATGTATTTATATTTATTGTACGTTTATATTTTTGTATTAGCGTAATTTCCATTGACCTGTGTACCACAATTGTGTTTAGCATTAATAAAGTATTATTATTATTATTAATTATGATTCAGTCAAATAATTTCAAACTTAAATTAATGATACGTAATTTATGTTTTCTAACGATAATTATAATTTAAATTTTACTTGTATAGATTATGAACTGGTTCAAATATCCCTTCCACCGCCTCCTAGGGATTTTATTGTGGATCATCTACCACATAATCCAGGATGGAAATATTTTATACTTTAGTATCCTCGAGGTTATATTGCCTCGGCCGCAAGCGGCCTCGGCTATAATTGTCCTCTCGGACCACTAAAGTTATATTTCGCGGCCTTGGCATACAAATAACCATTACAGCCAATGACATATAATTTGGTAATTCTCCACGAATTTAATTAATCCATTGGTTTCCTAAATTATGACGATTTTTTGCAAATTTTCCAAATTTTTGATCGTTTTTGTATAGTATAGATTTGCTACTATTTGCTATATTAATAGATGGTGATGTTATTGTTTTTCTTTATGACACTTGCGACACACATTTTGATAGTTGTGACATATTTTAAAGTAACGAGTGTCTTCCACTCCCAGACTAAGCATGAAGTAAAATTTCGAGTTTAGAAAAGCCCCGCGTAGAAAATTTGTCGAGGGTCGCGCAGCGACCCGAGACAAATTTTCACGGGGCTTTTCTAAACTCGAAATTTTACTTCATGCGCCACGCGTATAAACCACTGATTTACAGTTAAGTTAAAAATATATACTGCTGATATGTGATAGATATTTACTAAGATATAGCGAAAATAAGCAAAAAATATTTATTTTGTAAATGTGATAATAAAAAGAGTATACAAAATTAAGTTTGAGACAATTTTCCATATTCCTAATATTTAAATCATCATATTTATAACGACGACAAAGCTATGATGAACACAAACATTTTTTTTTTAATATGAAACAAAAATATTTCACAAATGATAACAATTACTTGGAGCTAAACCGAAAACCACAAAAAAAACCGTTATTTTTTCCGCAACGAAAACCGGAACCGACCCAATATATATATATTTTATTAATTGAACCGGGACGAAAACCGGACTCAAAAAATAACAATACAATATAAACTTTATAAACAATACAAAATTTCAAAAAATAACGGTTCGAAGCGCTGATTATATTAAATATAATACACAAATAGTGAAACAAACCATGTGTTATTTTTGGTTTATTATTTACAAATCATGTTCTATTTTATTTCATTGTTCCGAAAATGCATGACTCGTTTTTTTGTTTAATTGTTTTAAAAACACCAACTTGCTTTTTGTTAATTTAATATTTGGGTATTTATTTCTCAGGTTTGATGATTGAACTTGATTCGTTGCCACCACCACCGAGAGTTTTCAATGTTGATCATCCATGCATTTATTTTATTCGAGGGCACAACCGTATCTTATTCTTTGGAAGATTGGCTAAAGTATAGAGAAGAGTTTTCAATGTTGATCATCCATGCATATATTTTATTCGAGGGCACAACCGTATCTTATTCTTTGGAAGATTGGCTAAAGTATAGAGAACGTTTGTATGTAAAAGTAATCAATTCGCTATCTTTGTAAACTGTATTTGAAATAAATATTATTCAATTATCAGGCTAGTTAGTTTTATTTTATTATAAGGCAATAAGTTTTGTAATAAAACTCGAAAATAACTAAAATAATTCAAATAGCAATAAAAGTTTATTCATTGCTTAACCTGCTCAGTTTTTTTTTTAAATCAAAATGTTGATTTTTTTATGGAATTTTAAAGAAAACACTATCTTTCTTCTTTCTTTGAACTATATATTTTTTTTGGTGTTTAGAAATTTGAAACAACGCTTATTCGCAATTTAATAATTATTGTGTATTTGATTAAAATTTGTTTAATGTTTTAGTTTAGATTTCTAAGAAAACATTAATTTCATGGGAATATAAAGAAAACACTGTTTTTTTTTTCTTTCATTAAACAATTTTGTTTTATGTTTAGAAATTTAAAACAACACTCATTCGCATTTTAATAATTATTGTCTGATTAAAACTTAATAGATGGTTTAATTTAGATTTTTAAGAAAACATTAATCCTTTCGGAATGTCACAATCTGTCTTTCAAAAAATAGGTAAATTCAGAGCTTCTGTATTTTTATTCAGAGTGGGTCGATTTTGTTTGTTCTACCTCTAAAACAAGTATTAATAATTAACTCATAGTCCTTGTATCAATATTTGATGATCAATTAATTTTTAGTATTTTTTTAAAAAACACAATTTCTCCATGATTATGTATCTACGACTATCATTAGTTTTCTTCATACAACATTTTGTTATTTTATTATTCAATGTAGTATATGTATGTTTCTTTGATACCAAAATAAAAAATCTTTAATTGCGAAGAAAAAGATTGAAAAAATTGAAAAATAATTATGTACTATTTATATGGGCGCCCCCCCCCCCCCCCCCCCCCCCATATGATTTCTTAATTATGTATTACAGTACGCTGAAAATCGACTAAATGTATTTATTTATGCTGATTTGTAAATACACATACATAATCAATATATTTTGAGCTTTAAAATAAATCAATGTTTTATACGCGTGGCGCATGAAGTAAAATTTCGAGTTTAGAAAAGCCTGAAAATTTGGTTTGGTCGCTCCGCGCTTCGCGCTACGCGACCAAACCAAATTTTCAGGCTTTTCTAAACTCGAAATTTTACTTCATGCTTTGTCTGGGAGTGGAAAACACTCGATTTAAGCTTCAAACTGAACTCTTTTTAAATACGACGAATACATGCAAACTAATTAAATACTAAAGAAGGTTTACAAATAAATCGTGAAAATCAACAAAATATAAAGAAATTATAAAAATTATCAATATTGATAACGATCAACAAGAATCACAAAGAAAGTTTTCAAAAATATAGCCAAAGTAAATTAAAATAAGAAATCAAGAAAAAATACCAATGGTCAACAATTACAGAAACCCGGAAAATTCTTAAAGTCAATAAAATTCCAGAATATTTATAGAAATCGTTGTTGTCCAAAATTGTATAATTTATAATAGGAATAATCATGAAAATTGTCAACATTTAAAGTAACAAAATTAACAAAAAATCGCCAACAACTCTTGGTGAAACATTTTTGATGTATTAAAAGTTTCAAAATTGAATAAAAACACTTGGTTTGTAGTTTAATTAAGTGAACAAACCAAGTGTTTTTATTCAATTTTGAAACCTTTAAAAATATGGGTAATTGTATGTATCGATAAACATTTTGAAGTATGTCGAAAAGTAATAAACTGTAATAAAAAAATGTTTTAAATATTTTAAACTTAATAATTATTCAGTATTTTTACGCGCGTGGCGCATGAAGTAAAATTTCGAGTTGAGAAAAGCCCGAATTTGGATTTGGACGAATATTGGATTTGGTCCAAATCCAAATTCTTAGGGCTTTTCTCAACTCGAAATTTTACTTCATGCTTAATCTGGGATTGGACGACACTCGCTTAAGGTTTTGAAATTGTTGATGAGTTTTCAAGATTTTAGTTAATTATTAAAGCTTTGACGATTTTTAGTGAATGTTCGTTAATTCTAAAAGTGTTGATACTTTTCATACATTTTTAAAATATCCTTCTATTTTCAAATGAGTTTCACAAATTTCCCAAATAATCCTTTACTTAAAAAATGCTGAATTTTTTCACGAAATCCCAAGATTTCCGTCCGTTAGTTCACGGAATAGAAATCAATTCAGGAATTGAATACATTTTTGTTAACTGTGAAAAATGTTTACTCTTTTCCTGCATTACCAAAAACATCAATAATTTTAAAAGTTTCGATACTTTTCATAAATTTTTATAATTTCCTCCATTTTTCAAATTCTTGGTAGTTTTCATGAATTTCCGAAATATTCGTTAACTTAAAAAATGTTGAAGTTTTTTTTATGAAACTCCAAGATTTCCGTTAATTTTTAATGAAAAGGATGAACATTGTTCAAATAACGAAAATTCAGGAATTTTTAAAATACAAGAACATCTTAGAAGCTTGCGAAAAGCGTTAAAAACTACCTATAAATTTGGAAATTTACAAAACGTTTTTTTATGAGATTCCAAGATTTTTTTAATTTTCAAATTTTTTATAAAAAATATCGAAATTCTTAAAATTAAGGAAAATCTTTAAAGAAAATCTTTAAAGTTTTTAAATTAAAAGATAATCTTAGAAATTTACAAAAAGCGTTTCATGAGATTCCTAGATTTTCATTAATTTTAAAAATTTTACACCTTTCCTGAATTTTCAAAATTTTCGATAATTTTGAAAGTTACGATACCTTTCATAATTTTTTTAAAATTTTCTTTAATTTTCAAATTCTTGTCAATTTTCATGAATTATTCGTTAACTTAAAAAATTTTGAAGTTTTTTTATAAAACTCCAAGATTCCGTTAATTTTTAAATTTTTTATGAAAAGTATGAACATTTTTTAAATAACGAAAATTCAGGAATTTTTAAAATACAAGAACATCTTAGAAGCTTGCGAAAAGCGTTAAAAATTACCAAAAAAATTGGAAATTCACAAAAAAATCGTGAAAGCTTAACTAACGGTTTTCCTAAATTTCTTAAAATTTCGTAACTTTTGAAAAACTTTACACTTTTCATGAATTTTTGTCAACTATTTAATTCTTTCGTAAATTTCCTAAATGTTCGTTAAATGAAAACAATTGATCAATTGGTTTTGATACTTTTCGTAAATTTTAAAGATTTTCATCAATTTTAATGTTTCAATGTTTTTCGTGACTTTCCTAGATTTTTAAAATTTGACACCTTTTATGACTTTTCGTTCATTTTTCAAATCTTAGTAGTTTTTCTAAATATTCGTTACATATGAAAAATAAAAAGTATTAAATAATTAACATATCAAATGGAACACGCGACATACCTGTGATAAAATTATTCATATAATTATAACCGTTAGCATTAAAATCATCGCTAATAATAATTTCTCAATAACACACTATACAGGGTGGCCCATCTCTGAGGTAACAAGCGACTTTGTTGAGTACGCGGCATTTTTCAAATATCACCGAGACACATCGATTTTTGTTTCGAGGTGGACAACTTTTGATCACATTTTCACCTTCATAACCTCAACCCCCTAACCTTACCTAATCTAAATTAACGCCCGACTTTAATTAGAGAAAGTGGGTCGAGTGATATATCGTTGAAAAGCTCTTTCGATTCTGAAAACAACTGTGTAATTTGTTTTTATTTTCATTGATTTCCGAGGGAACAACAACACTGAAATTGCATGAACATTTTTTTGCATTGCATTCCTCTGGTATCTATAATTCTGATTCTGTTAACCTAAAATGGTTTATTTTTTGTACTAACTAATATTTTACTTGTATAGGTGTAGAGATCGTTTTCTTTTCCCTTTCGCCGTCTCCTAAGAGATTTATTGTGGATCATCCGTTCATCTTCTATATAATCCAGGAGGACAAGATTTTGTTTTTGGGAAAACTAAAGACTCTATCTACAAACTAATATTTCTAAATAGTCATACAATTTGTTGCATTTTATACTTTTAATATTTTATGTAACATTGAAGTTAATTAAAAATCTGAATAAATATTATTTCACTTTTATTTGCATGCTTATTCCTCTTATAATAAAATAAATAAAGTAAACACAAATAGTTCTATTAAATGAACAAAACGCTTTTTTTAAAAGAGTACAATTAGAAGTTTTGAACGAGTGTTTTGCAGTCCCAGGTTAAGCATTAAGTGAAATTTCGAGTTTAGACGGAAATATATGTTTTTGGGTTTCAGAAACCCAAACCAATTGTTATTTTAAGTAGAGATCGTTTACTTTTCCCTTCCGCCGTCTCCTAAGAAATTTATTGTGGATCATCCCTTCATCTTCTATATAATCCAGGAGGACAAGATTTTGTTTTTGGGAAAAATAAAGACTCTATCTACAAACTAATATTTCTAAATAGTCATACAATTTGTTGCATTTTATACTTTTAATATTTTATGTAACATTGAAGATAATTAAAAATCTGAATAAATAATTTTTCACTTTTATTTGCATGCTCATTCCTCTTCTAATAAAATAAATAAAGTAAATACAAATGGTTCTAATAAATGAACAAAACGCTTTTTTTAAAAGAGTACAATTAGAAGTTTTGAACGAGTGTTTTCCAGTCCCAGGTTAAGCATTAAGTGAAATTTCGAGTTTAGACGGAAATATATGTTTTTGGGTTTCAGAAACCCGAACCAATTGTTATTTCAAGTAGAGATCGTTTTCTTTTCCCTTTCGCCGCCTCCTAAGAAATTTATTGTGGATCATCCCTTCATCTTCTATATAATCCAAGAGGACAAGATTTTGTTTTTAGGATAACAAGGAAAACAACAACTGTCGGTCTGTCAGTCTGCCGGACTGTCAGTCTGTCGGTCCGTCGATGTGTCGGTCTGTCGATCTGCCGGTCTGTCGATCTGTCGGTCTTTTGGTCAGTCGGTCTGTTGGTCTGTCGATCTGTCGGTTTGTCTGTCGGTCTGTAGGTTAAGTATTAAAAGTTTAGACGGAAATATATGTTTTTGGGTTCTAGAAACCCGAATTAGTTGTTATTTTAATAACGTCGGTCTATCGGACTGTCGGTTTGTCGGTTCGTCGGTCTGTCAGTGTGTTAGTCTGTCGGTCTGTCGATCGACAGACCGACACTGTCGATCTGTAGGTTAGGCATTACAATATCTCTAAACTATTTTTACCTATTTTATCAACATACATTCACATATCCGATATGGAATTATTTTCTGGGGAGCAAGTGTCGATGTGCATAAAGTGTTCATTGCACAAAAAATAGTCATAAGAATCCTCCACAAACTGAAATACCGCGACAGTTGTAGGGGTGTTTTTAAAACGAATAGTATTTTCACAGTATATAGCACATATATATTTGAATGCGCAAAATTTGTATGGAGTTACATGGATCTATTCAGCACGAATTTACTACCAAACGCTTACAGCACAAGACATGGTCAACAATTTATTCTACCACAACACAGATTAAATTGTTATGAGAGGGCTGCTTACTATTCATGCTTGAAAATAGTAAACCACCTGCCAAAGTTAATTACATATGTGCGAAAAAAGAACTCTTCAATTATCTCTTTAGTTTAGAGCCTTATACAATGGCAGACTTTTATGGGTCTATACATGATTAGTTTTGTTTTTTTTTTAATTTCTATTTTAACTAAAATTCTTGCCTATTTATTTATTTATTTATTTATTCACGGGTTAACCCATTTTTACATTAACTATATAAAAAAATTAATAATGTGAACAGGAATAAAATAAATTGCATAAGTGAAAAGAAATATAACCTAAATGTATAGTGCATAATGTATCAATATGAAATAAAACCAAAAACACCAAAAAATACAAAATCCTATAAATTGAAACTTAAAAGATATACATAATAGCATAGAACAACTTACTATCATAAAACAAAACAAAAACAAAAACATGCTGAAAACAATAATAACTACAGATGCCATTCACATACTTTCAAAAAATCAGAAAAAAATGTTTCAAGAATTATAAAAATATCATATGTACTTATGCTAACACTTTAAGAAAATTGTTTAATTTTAGTGATAAGGCCTCCTACATTTTGAAAGAATATGTTTAGGGTACTTAGTTTTTTTTTCCTACATCTTCTTCGCGATTCACTGTTTTTCTCTTGGTTACAATTTGCGGCGTTCCATTAATATATTTTATTGTGATGTTTTGTTCGCCTTTCTCATTTCTCTCCTCTAATTCCTTACGAAGTTTAGATAAGTGGTTACGTTGGAATTTGGTCAGGTCAGCTTTAATGGTCACATCAGTAACTTTATTACTATTTCTAAGCAACAGTAATGCGTCACTTTTGTTAGGCAAAGTAACTCTTAGCGGCCTTATTTTATCAGTAATTTTCTTGCCAATTCTTACTATTCCAATTGGGGCTGTATTTACATTAATTTTTTAAATTATTTTATCAACAGCTAATTTATCCATACGAAGTAATTCATCGGATAATTGACTAGTTGATTCAACTAGATTGTAGATAATTACATTAGAGCTGCGCTGATTTCTTTCTTCAAATTCTTGCAAAATGTCTGCTTCATTGAGCGTAGATGTAGTATTAAGTGTGCGATTAGATTTTAATAAGTCGACTTCTGGTTTCAGCAGACTTAATTCTGCTTCAACCACTGTAAGTTTATCATTAATAGAATTGATTTCCTCGCGAATAGAGTGAAAAAGATCATTTATAAATGTTAATAGCTGTTTGCTCAGAGTCTTTACGATCGCAGCCTCTATTAAACTTTCTAAATGTATGGGCAGTGCATTTGAGCATGTTAGGGAACTTAAATCAGCCACCGACTCATTTGTTAAACTTGCATCATCTGGGATTAACAATGAATTTTCGGCTGGAGTAAATTCATCTGGCAAACATTTACGGCAAACCCATCGTTCACCGTCTGATTTCTTAGCCTGGCTCCTATAATGATCCCATGTGTGACTATCTACGTCACTACAAGTAGCATGCGACCACTGAACACATTTGACGCATTTTAGTGAACATGATTTAGGACTAATTGCTTTTTTACAAAATTTACAAGCTAGGACCATGGTGATTAAGTGAAATTGCGGTTTGAATAGAATATAGAAAAATTAACAAATAATAGCAAAGTGACAAGGGTACAATCTTCACGTCTAGGGGCCGATCAAGACGACTTTTATAACACATACACAGGAAGGCCACGGATAGAAGAAAACAAAATAAAATAATCAGTGGAATATGAAAAATTAAAAAGGAATTTTTTTTTTTTTAAATCAAATGGCTTTTTGCCTGGCCTTGGTTTTGCAACCATTAGCCAACATCATATTTTTATTTTTCATATTACGATTCATTCACACAGCTCAAACACACTTGGGAAAAAACGCAGGGATAACACTCTTCTCGCCTAGGGGCTCATCAAGGCATTTTTTTTTTAACAAACAAGACTAAGCCACGGAACATAGGATACCCTACAAAGGAATTCTACAAAGGAGAGTACCACATAATACTATTCAAACTACTAATTAAATTGACAATTTTACAGTCTCCAAAAATTTGAAAATTTGTTTATATATAAATAAGTCATTTGACTGTAATATTGTTGCGTAATTGAAAGGGAGAGTCAATTTTCTCGATATAGTGTTAAAAAGAATTGCTCGATCGTGATTAAATCTTACACAGCCCATAACAATATGCTCCAATGTTCCTCTCTCACCGCATTCACAAAAAGGGTCATTCCTTATATTAATTTTATATAAATAAAAAGGACATAATCCATGATTGCATCGTAGTCTGCAAATTGTTTTAATGAATC
Organism: Philonthus cognatus; assembly: GCA_932526585.2. Taxonomy (NCBI): domain Eukaryota; kingdom Metazoa; phylum Arthropoda; class Insecta; order Coleoptera; family Staphylinidae; genus Philonthus; species Philonthus cognatus. The sequence continues at coordinate 102,633,719 of OW052244.1, forward strand.
GTTTTGATAAAGATTCACACTTTAAAAACCAAGGTTTAGCCGGTATATTGGGACACATGCTCTTATAAAACAAACCATAATTCCTCTTCTGATAATATTGGTTGAATTCATTGTCTAGTTTTTTATTTAGTATATTAACCATGTCGGACGGGGTGAGGGAATAATTTAAGTATATATCGGATTGTAATGCTGCTTTAGCAAATGAATCAGCATGTTCGTTCCCGCTGATACCAGAGTGTCCCTTGATCCATACAAGCGACACCCTTTTATTAATTAAATTAATGTATTTAAATATATCCGCATTTAAAATATTTAATTTTGATGAAAATTTAAAGTTTTTATAAAAGTCAACTATACTTTTACAATCCGTGAAAACTAAAATACTTGAAAATGTTGATACATCAATAGATGTTAAATATTTTAGGGCCTCCAAAATTGCTATTACTTCGGCAGTATAATCTGATATATTATTTCCCAGAAAGAATTTGTTATTAGTTTGATTTTGTGGGTCGTAAAACGCACCACCTACTAAATTATTAACTCGGGAACCATCAGTAAAAATGTTATATGCATTTGGCCATTTTGTATTCACCTGTTCTAAGAACCCAATCTCAGTCACCCGAGTACAGTCTGTAGATGGAACGCTGTTCAAATAAAAACAGTGAATAGGCTTAATCAAAATATCATATGGCAACTTGTATTGTAAAATCCCCCCTTGATCAGTGAGATTAGGTTGCACATCAATAAGGGTCCTATAGCATTCTACTAAAATGGGAGATTTTTTTATAATCCAATATCTCGCAGATAAGTCTAATATATTCAGTGACATAACGTTATTTATTAATCGAGATCCTTTTGACCTTAAATTTATAAGAAATTTAAACGCCAATTGCTTACGTCTGATAACCAAAGGTCTTTCATTAGTCTCTGCTAATAAAAAATTAATTGGTGAACTTCGCAGAACACCTATACAACTACGTAAACATTTATATTGTAGAGTGTCTAGTTTTTTAAGGTGACAATTGCTTGCGTTTCCATAGTACACCGAGCCATAATCAATTACGGACCGAATAAATGTTTTATATATGAGTAAGGAGATTGCCGGGTCGGACCCCCAATTACACGAAGACAGCATTCTAAGTATATTCACGCCCTTTTCCACTCTAGATGTAATGTGTGATATATGTTTAGACCATAACAATTTACTATCTATATAAAGACCAAGAAATTTTATACATTTCGTGTGTTTGTAAGCGCTACCATTTAAGGTTACAAAATCTGTATCAAATCGTGTACGCGTAAAAGTACATAGTTGTGTTTTATCATGAGAGATATTAAGGCCGTTATTGTCACAATAGGATTTGAAGACTTTTAACGCGTTATCCAATGTCTTAAAGCATTGATTTATATCCCTCCCCTGTGTATATATGCAAATGTCATCCGCATACTGGATAATTTTTATTGAAGAATTGAAAATCGTTTCTAAATCAGACAGGAAAAGGGCGTATAAAAGTGGGCTTAGGATGCTACCCTGAGGCAGACCGACATTTGATATGTGAGGACCAAATATTTTACCATTTACGTATAAGAACAAACGTCTGTCACCAAGTATATTTATTATTAATTTATTAATAGAATGAGGAAATCCTAATTTTTGCAACTTTAGAGCAAGTAAATAATGGTCTACATTGTCATACGCATTAGAGATGTCAACAAAAAGCGCACACACAGATTCATTTTTCGAGAAACTAATCTGGATGTCAGTAATAAGAGTACCCAATGCATCCTGTGTCGAATAGCATTTCCTAAACCCGTATTGAGTAGATGGAAATTTACCCTGAGATTCAACCCACCACTCAATACGGTGTTTTATAATTCGTTCAAATGTTTTAAGAATACAAGAAGAAAGAGAAATAGGCCTGTACGCCGACATTGTGTTCACATCTTTATTCGGTTTTAAAACAGTTATAATCTTAAATTCTTTCCACTCGTTAGGGATAACTGCAGTGAGTAATATCTTGTTAAAAATGTCAAGGAGTTGAAGTTTTGCATTCTTTGGTAATTTATCGATCATAGCATAAGTAATTCCATCCAATCCTGGAGCAGTGTTTGTGTTGTTTTTTAAATTCATGCGTAATTCCTCATAATTGATCTTATTCATAAACCAGTGATTTTCCTCTTGTGAATTGTCAAGGCAGATAAGATTATTAGCCGATAAGGGTGCAAGTTTGTACAGTAGTTCTTCACACCAATGTCCATCAATGATAGGATGAGTATTGGCAAATGATATATTTTTAATTTTTTTAATTTCTTTCCAGACCATGCTGACAGGTGTACTGCGATTAAGATTTGAACAGAATTTATTAAAAGATTTCTTTTTGCTAGTAGAAATTACCTTCTTTACAATTGCGACACATTTGTTGTATTCAATGAGATTAGCAGAGTTTGGATTCTGCTTAAATCTCTTTAATGCCTCAGATTGATTTTCAATTGCTAAACGACATTCAACATTCCACCATGACTTTGAAAATTTAGGGGATTTCGATTTTTGTTTATATTTTGGGATGGCTGTTTCGCTGGCTTTATTAATATTTATTAAAAATTGTGAATATGTGGCCTCATTGTTTAAGATTCGAGGAGATGATGCTGTAAGTTCGTGCATGCATGTACTGAATTTTGTCCAGTCGGCCTTGTTAAAATTCCACTTTTTATTATTTTGGATCTGTTTTATACGCGGGCTGATGTTTATTGATATTTTAATAACATAATGATCCGAGCCTAAAGTGTTATTTAATGTTTCCCACGTTGTTAATAATGCAATATCTGGTGTAGTAATGGTAAGGTCAATGGCAGAAGATTCGTGATTAAATCGCTTGAAGAGCGTTGGAGCGCCGTCATTAAGAAATATTAAATTTGATTCCTCTATTGAATCCAACAGATTATTTCCCTTGACATCTGTTTTTGCATCCCCCCAAGCCGAGTGGTGGCAATTGAAATCACCACCAATTAAAAAGGATCCCTGGATACTCCTGAATAAGGAGGCCCAAGAAGATTTACTAATTGATATGTTTGGACTACAATATAAACTAATAAATTTAATGTTTTTTCTGTTTTCGAATGTTAATGAAATACCCACCATATTTACACCCGGAATTTTAAAGAAAGTGTCATAGGGCTCATAGGGTATATTCTTGTTTAAAAGAATACAAGCCCCAGTTTTTCCGTTATTATTATCATCTCTAAATACATTAAAGCCAGAGAAAATAAATTTGCTCTGGGGCTGAAGCCATGATTCACTAATCAAGCACATTTGTAAATCTTGTTGAAATATAAAATGTTCTAAACTACCTTTTTTACTTCTAATCGATCTAGCATTCCATTGTATCATTTTCATGTTGTATAAGTGCACTTGTATTTTTTAAAATGGATTCAATTTGTTTTTTTATAACCAATTCCAAGTCGAGATCATTATTGTTAGACTTTATCAAGTCATACACCGCACTATATATTTTATTAATTATCTGCGATATAGAAAAGTCACCACTTTCAACGTTATTTTGCCTAAGGGCGATGCCATTGCCGCTATCAATTCGCGGCCTTGATAAAATGTCTCTATGTTCCCTACGGGTTTCAATGCTGCTCTGTGAGAACTGCGGTACCTGACGTTTACGTTTAATTGCCGTTTTATTCGAGTTTAAGTCCGGAAAATTTTTCTCAGATATTATTGGGTTATTTTTTGCTACAATGCTTGAAAACGATGAATTAATTTTATCAGCCGCATCACGATACGACATATTTTCAGTACTCATTATGTTTTTAATGGATTTTTGTCTTTGAAACTCGGGACATGATGCGTGATTAGTGGAACAGTGTGGACCGTGACAATGAACGCATTTAATATCTATTAAATTATTACATTCATCCGAATCATGATCTCCTAAACATCTACGACACCGTTTTTTAGCTTTGCAGTGAGTGCTAATATGACCGTAACGTAAACAACGCAAGCATTGAATAACTCGTTGTATATATGGTTCGACACAACAGGCAACACGGAAAATTGAAATTTTTGAGGGTAATTTTTGCCCTTTAAATGTAACTAGAACAGACTGAGTAGGAGTGTATACTACCGTCAATTACTTGTCGCCTGTTCAGACGTTTAGTTTCCAGGACACTAAAGTTATCCCCAGAGAGTGGCTTTATCAACTCAGTGAGTTCTTTTTCGGATAAGGATGTGTCTATTCCCCTTACTACTCCCAGTCTACGTACCATAAACTGTGGGATGTAAGCGGCTATGTTTTGATTTTTTAAATATGATGAGTCGAGAAGTTTATTTGCCGATAAAAACGTTCTCAGCACTACTTTAACTCTGTTTTTGCCCATGGGAGAGATTTCTACGATTTGATTATCAATATCCTTATGATTAAAAAGTATTATTCTACCGATAGACATAGGGTGTAATTTACCCAGTGATGGGTTTAATTCATTGCCCTCAAGATAGACCTGAAAAGGGCCGACATCAGTTATTTCATATCTATAATTAGGCCTTGACCTATCATTCTTATTTAAATTTCTACTATTCTCCATACTCATATTGTTTTTTTCTGAACTGGATGGTTTATTTATACTCGCATTATCTGATGCGCAAGGTGAGATGGACGCGACCTCAGCCGCTCCGATATCTGCACGTGATTTTGTACCGGATTTAGTCGGTGAACTAACTATTTCATCAAGTTCTATATCAGTCTCTATCGCATTATTCAATGTTACATCAATCAAAATGTTTAGTGATTGCGATAAAAGACCGGGAGGTGTTAAGAAGTGATTTGACTTAGCTGAATTTTGGTTGGGTCCTGGGTTTCCCGAGGGAAACCCGGACGGTGGATCCATGTCGAACTGCTACTCCACAGCTACTGTATATATCTACAGCACTAATATAGTTTAGTTATTACACTGGTCACTATGAACGATTTTAACTCAGTTAATATTTAATAGCGCGCTGCACTCGAAACAGATGTTCACACGATGGAGAACGAATCAGAACTCAAAAAGGAATAAATGGATTTAATTCATCAAATGATGAATAAAAACGCAGTCGCACAAAAACAATTGGGATTCGAATTAATCTGCGATAAAGTGACCGTGACCGATTTACTGTGAATACTGGGCAGGATTCACGACAATCAAATAACGTCTATTTCTAACAAACGTTATTACGTATCTTTATCAAATTTGCATAGACGGATGGTAATTGTATTATCTAACTACTCACAGATTTTCGCACGAAAATATCGATTTTTGCCACTCAATTAATTAATATTCACTTAAGCCGAAATTAACACAACTGCTCGCTTCGACGTTCACACACTTTTTTTTGCCTATTGACTAGTATTTCCTGTAGTGTTATGTATTATATGTATACTTATATGTAATAACTGTCCAGAGAAAAATAAAGAGATTATTATTATTATTATTAAGTGAAATTTCGAGTTTAGACGGAAACGTATATTTTTGGGTTCTAGAAACCCGAATCAATTGTTATTTCAATGACGTCGGTCTGTCCAAGCGTCGGCGTGTCGGTGTGTTGGTCTGTCGATTTGTCGGTTTGTCGATCTGTCAATCTGTCAATCTGTCGATCTGTCGATCTGTCGATCTGTCGATCTGTCGATCTGTCGATCTGTCGATCTGTCGGTCTGTCGGTCTGTTGGTCTGTCGGTCTGTCGATCTGATGATCTGTCGGTCTGTCCATCTTTTGAGCCTCATTAAAATTTATCGCTAATATTGATTTAGCATAACGACATCATACAGGGCATTTTTCTATTAAGTATCTACAGGAAATTTTTCTTTTAAGTATACATATGCATGCGCTGTAATTTTCCGAAACTCGTTGCTTCTTAAAAGAGTTCAGGTTGAAACTTTTAAGGAGTGTTTTCCACTCCCAGATCAAGCATGAAGTAAAATTTCGAGTTTAGAAAAGCCCCGTGAAAATTTGTCGAGGGTCGCGCAGCGACCCGAGACAGATTTTCTGGGCTTTTCTAAACTCGAAATTTTACTTCATGCGCCACGCGTATAAGCCACTGATTTCAAGTGAAGTTAAAATATACATAAATTTCACAATGTTTTAGTGTTTAGTGAAAATCTTTTAAGTATACATATCCCAATTACAGCGTGTATACCTAAATCTTGCGATATTCGTAGTTTATTAAAAGAGTTCAATTTGAATCTATAAGTAAATGTTTTCCACTCCCAGGCTAAGCATGAAGTAAAATTTCGAGTTTAGAAAAGCCCCATGAAAATTTGTCGAGGGTCGCGCAGCGACCCGAGACAAATTTTCTGGGCTTTTCTAAACTCGAAATTTTACTTCATGCGCCACGCGTATAAAACACTGATTTCAAGTGAAGTTCAAATATACATTCATTTCACGATATTTAAGTTCATGCTTAGCCTGGGAGTGGAAAACACTCATTTATACTTTCAGATTGAACTCTTTTAATAAACTACGAATATCGGAAAGTTTAAGTATATACTTTTTAATTGGGATATGTATATTTAAAAGATTTTCACTAAACACTAACATATTGTAAAATATATGTATGTTTTAACTTCACTTGAAATCAGTGCTTTATACGCGTGGCGCATGAAGTAAAATTTCGAGTTTAGAAAAGCCCAGAAAATTTGTCGAGGGTCGCTGCGCGACCCTCGACAAATTTTCACGGGGCTTTTCTAAACTCGAAATTTTACTTCACGCTTAGCCTGGGAGTGGAAAACACTCATTTATACTTTCAGATTGAACTCTTAATTAACTACGGATATCGGATGATTTAAGTATATACGCTGTAATAGGGACATGTATACTTAAAAAATGTTCACTAAACACTAAATTATTGTGAAATTTATGTATATTTTAACTTTACTTGAAATCAGTGTTTTATACTCGTGGCGCATGAAGTAAAATTTCGAGTTTAGAAAAGCCCAGAAAATTTGTCTCGGGTCGCTGCGCGACCCTCGACAAATTTTCACGGAGCTTTTCTAAACTCGAAATTTTACTTCATGCTTAGCCTGGGAGTGGAAAACACTCATTTATCTTTCAAATTGAACTCTTTTGATAAACTACGAATATCGGAAGATTTAAGTATATCCGCCGTAATTGGATTTAGTAATACTTAAAAGAAAAACTCCCTGTATGCATGTGTAGTACATATTTACAAAGGTTTTCATTGTTCAAAAAATGTAAATTATGTTGGAAAATAAATACATTATTATCTTTATAAAATACTTCAAATAATTACTACTGTATAACAAAGTCCACTAGTAATTATAAAAAAAACTCCCAGTATGCATGTGTAGTGCATGTGTATATTTTAACTTTAGTTGAAATCAGTGTTTTATACGCGTGACGCATGAAGTAAAATTTCGAGTTTAGAAAAGCCCGGAAAATTTGTCTCGGGTCGCTGCGCGACCCCGCGACAAATTTTCACGGGGCTTTTCTAAACTCGAAATTTTACTTCATGCTTAGTCTGGGAGTGGAAGCACTCGTTCGAAACTTCAAACTGAATTATTTATTACTAACACTGAACGTTGATAACAGACTAAATATCTGATTCCCTGTTACTCTGATTAAAGATGTATTTGTGTGTTTCTAAACTTCGCTTCAAATCAGTGGTTTGTGCGCGTGGCGCATGAAGTAAAATTTCGAGTTTAGAAAAGCCCGGAAAATTTGTCTCGGGTCGCTGCGCGACCCTCGACAAATTTTCACGGGGCTTTTCTAAACTCGAAATTTTACTTCATGCTTACCATGGAAGGGGAAAACACTCATTTTACTTTCAAATTAAACTCTTTTAATAAACTACGAATATCGGAAGAAATAAGTATATCTGCCGTAATTGGGATATGTATACTTAAAAGAAAAACTCCCTGTATGCATGTGTAGTACATATTTACAAAGGTTTTCATTGTTCAAAAAATGTGAATTTTGTTGGTAAATAAACACATTATTATTGTTATAAAATACTTCAAATAATTACTACTGTATAACAACGTCTATACTAGTAATTATTCGAAGTGTCTTATTGAATTTAAACTTCAGTGGTGTGCCTTGCGAATCCGCCATATTTTTCATAACTTTCATAATCCTCTAATTACGATTCTGTCAAATCATTATATATCATTTTTACAATAATGATATTTGTTTAATAAATATAACAATAATGTCAATTTTACTTGTATAGGTGTAGAAATCGTTGCACCCTCCCTACCACCGCCTCCTGAGAAATTTATTGTGGATCATCCCTTCTTCTTCTACATAATCCAGGAAGGAAATATTTTGTTTTTGGGAAAACTACAGGAACTATAAATATCTAAATATCCATATAATCTTTTTTATTTTATACTCTGAATATTTTATGTAACATGAGAGTTTATTAAAAATGAAAAGTACATTCTTTAACTTTTATTTGCATGCTCGTTCCTTTAAGGGTGTTATTCGTTTAAGGGCTCGGTCCTGAACTCCATTTTTCGCTTATTTTTGTTCGTATTTGCATGCTTTTTATGCGATTTCCTGGTAATACCCCAAAAGTATCTGTCATCAAATGTGGTGATATTTTTAAAAGTCCCACGAGAAAAGGTTGGCTCGAGCCCTGCTAGGAGGGTCACGTGACCGCTAATTTGCAAATATAACCCAAATCGTATATTCACTGAAATTTATGAATGTCATCAAATAGCTCATTTAATATAGTAGAGGGGATTAGCCGATACGGGGCCAGGAAGTAATCCCGGAAGTAAACCCGGAATTAATCCCAGAAAAAGCTCAAGGTCACATCCGGTTAACGCTCGCATCCGGATGAAAGCTCAAGTTCACTTTCCGGAAAAGCTCCAGAAAAGCTTTTCGATAAAAGCTCCCGGCACATTCCAGTTCAACAGAGGATCTATTATAGGTTCAAAAACATCTTGAACCAAAAAAAAACAGCTTAGACAGGTTCGAAAACAGCTTAAATAGGTCTGAAAACAGCTTAAACAGGTCTGAAAACAGCTTAAACAGGTCCGCTGTTTTCAAAGCTGTATAAGCAGTTTAAACAGGCCCGAAAACAGATCCAAAACCAGCTTATACAGCTCTGAAAACAGCGGACCTGTTTAAGCTGTTTTCAGACCTGTTTTAGCTGTTTTCAGACCTGCTTAAGCTGTTTTCAGACCTATTTAAGCCGTTTTCAGACCTGTTTAAGCTGTTTTCAGACCTGTTTAAGCTGTTTTCAGACCTGTTTAGGCTGTTTTCAGACCTATTTAAGCTGTTTTCGAACCTGTCTAAGCTGTTTTTTTTTTGGACTGGTTCAAGATGTTTTTGAACCTATAATAGATCCTGTTTAAGATGTTTCCAGACTTGTTTAAGCTGTTATTGGACCTTCTTAAGCTTTTTTCGGACCGGTTTAAGCTGTTTTTGAACCTATAACAGATCCTCTGTTGAGCTGGAACGTGCGGGGAGCTTTTACCGGAAAGCTTTTCTGGAGCTTTTCCGGAAAGCTCTTATGGAGCTTTCCCGGAAAGTGAACTTAAGCTTTCATCCGGACGCGAGCTTTAACCGGATGTGACTTTGAGCTTTTCTGGAATTACATCCGGGTTTACTTCCGGGATTACTTCCTGGCCCCTTATCGGCTAATCCTCTCTACTTAATATTTCTTAAATAACTATCTCACTTATCACTTGGTGAAACATTTTGAACTAATAATAATATAGGATAAATCATAAATAACACTTGGTGTGTTTCACTATTTTCTTCTTTTTGCTCTTCTACTTTCGTTTTTTACATTATTAAATAAAAGCAAATAGTGAAACAACCCAAGTGTTATTTTTGATTTATCTTTCATTGTTATTAACTCATTTAATTATAACAGTTCACACTTAAAATCATCGCTAATATTAATTTGTGATTAAAATAGACATTTTCAATAATTACTACTATATGGCAACGTTTTTAGTAAGATTAATAAAAATGTCTTATTGACGCTGAAATAAATTTTGTAGTTTTTCACACGCATCAACCATTTATTTCTAATGGTGCATGGTGTACGTTTTCTACTGACTATAATTTTAATTTACTTTGTAATTTTGTACAGGTCTAGACCTGCTTGAATTATCCATTCCACCGCCTCCTAGGAAATTTATTGTGAATCATCCCTTCGTCTTCTACATAATCCAGGGGGACAAGATTTTGTTTTTTGGAAAACTACAGGAACTATGAACAAATATTGCTAAATATATATATATATATATATATATATATATATATATATATATATATATATATATATATAATATATATATATATATATATATATAATATATATATATATATATATATATATAATATATATATATATATATATATATATATAATATATATATGTATATATATATATATATATATATAATATATATATATATATATATATATATATATATATATATATATATATGTTGCGGACGCAACATAGGAAATCGCATGTTAATTTTAAAGTGTTCAAAGATTGGCTTCCCTATTTATTTTAGAGACAAAATATATTTCACTTTTTTGTAGAGGCAAAAATTCTAAATTGAATGTTCCCACTTAACACTTTACGTTTCTCTAAGTTAAAATAATTAAGAAGAAGTAATGTGATTTTATAAAAGTAATGATATACCATGGAATTGATACAACAATTGCGGATATTCCTTGTTTTTTTTTAATTCAACTTAAAGCTTTAAACAAGTGTTTTCCACTCCCAGAATAAGCATGAAGTAAAATTTCGAGTTTAGAAAAGCCCCGTGAAAATTTGTCGAGGGTCTCGTAGCGACTCGAGACAAATTTTCTGAGCTTTTCTAAACTCGAAATTTTACTTCATGCGCAACGCGAATAAAACACTATAATATTGTCAAATTTATGTATATTCGAGCTTCACTTAAAATCTGTGTTTTATACGCGTGGCGCATGAAGTAAAATTTCGAGTTTAGAAAAGCCCAGAAAATTTGTCTCGGGTCGCTGCGCGACCCTCGACAAATTTTCACGGGGCTTTTCTAAACTCGAAATTTTACTTCATGCTTAGTCTGGGAGTGGAAAACACTCGCTTAAAGCTTCAAATTGAACTCTTTTAAAAATCAACGAATGTCAAAAAATTTACAGTTAAAATAATTAAGAAAAAGTAAGGTGATTTTTTAAAAATAATCATATACCATGGAATTGATACAACAATTGCGGATATTCCCTGTTCTTTTTTAAATTCAATTTAAATCTTTAAACAAGTGTTTTCCACTCCCAGACTAAGCATGGAGTAAAATTTCGAGTTTAGAAAAGCCCCGTGAAAATTTGTCGAGGGTCGCGTAGCGACCCGAGACAAATTTTCTGGGCTTTTCTAAACTCGAAATTTTACTTCATGCGCCACGCGTATAAAACACTATAATATCAAATTTATGTATATTCGAACATCACATAAAACCTGTGTTTTATACGCGTGGCGCATGAAGTAAAATTTCGAGTTTAGAAAAGCCCAGAAAATTTGTCTTGGGTCGCTGCGCGACCCTCGACAAATTTTCACGGGGCTTTTCCTTACTCGAAATTTTACTTCATGCTTAGTCTGGGAGTGTAAAACACTCGTTTAAAGCTTCAGATTGAACTCTTTTAAAAATCACAATGTCAAAAAATTTACAGCTAAAATAATTAGTAATGTGATTTTATAAAAGTAATGATATACCATCGAATTGATACAACGCCACGCGTATAAAACACAGGTTTTAAGTGATGTTCGAATATACATAAATTTTATATTATAGTGTTTTATACGCGTGGCGCATGAAGTAAAATTTCGAGTTTAGAAAAGCCCAGAAAATTTGTCTCGGGTCGCTGCGCGACCCTCGACAAATTTTCACGGGGCTTTTCTAAACTCGAAATTTTACTTCATGCTTAGTCTGGGAGTGGAAAACACTCGCTTAAATCTTCAAATTGAACTCTTTTAAAAATCAACGAATGTCAAAAAATTTACAATTAAAATAATTAAGAAAAAGTAAGGTGATTTTTTAAAAATAATCATATACCATGGAATTGATACAACAATTGCGGATATTCCCTGTTCTTTTTTAAATTCAATTTAAATCTCTAACAAGTGTTTTCCACTCCCAGACTAAGCATGGAGTAAAATTTCGAGTTTAGAAAAGCCCCGTGAAAATTTGTCGAGGGTCGCGCAGCGACCCGAGACAAATTTTCTGGGCTTTTCTAAACTCGAAATTTTACTTCATGCGCCACGCGTATAAAACACTATAATATCGTCAAATTTATGTATATTCGAACTTCACTTAAAATCTGTGTTTTATACGCGTGGCGCATGAAGTAAAATTTCGAGTTTAGAAAAGCCCAGAAAATTTGTCTCGGGTCGCTGTGCGACCCTCGACAAATTTTCACGGGGCTTTTCTAAACTCGAAATTTTACTCCATGCTTAGTGTGGGAGTGGAAAACACTCGTTTAAAGCTATAAATTGAACTCTTTTAAAAATCAACGAATGTCAAAAAATGTACAGCTAAAATAATTAAGAAAATGTAATGTGATTTTATAAAAATAATGATATACCATGGAATTGATACAACAATTGCGGATGTCAAAATAGCACAAGATATTGCTGTTACTTAATTAACGACAAAAGATATAACGCAAACATCGTGATAACTGTGGTCTGCATAATACCACTTTATCAGGAGGATTTTTTCTTGTATAATCTAAATTATTTCGAAAACATTTACTTTAATCAAGTGACTGCGATATTTTTTGCCATTTTGACAATCGCAATTGTTGTTTTAATTCCATGCCATGTCATTATTTTTATAAAATCACATTACTTATTCTTAATTATTAAACGTAAAGTGATAAACGTTAACACAAATAAATTCAGAATTTTTCCCTCTACAAAAAAGGTAAATACATTTTGTTTCTAAAATAAATAGGGGAGCCAAAATTTGAACATTTCAAAATTTACATGGGATTTCCTATGTTGCGTCTGCAATAAAAAAAAAAACCTCTAGAGTGCCATGATTTAATCTTTTTTTAAATTTAAGTTTGCTACACTATTTAGGAATTATCATATTAAACGTCAGACATAATAATTATATCCAAATGATACGTGTAGTATCGAAACTATAGTCACCAAATAAGCCAATTGTTATACAAACAAAGTGATAAACAGTGTTTTATTTATAATAATTATAATGTATAATTTCAGAGTTGCCAACCTACAATTTAATCCATGGCACTTTAGAGGTTTCATTTTATTGAATATACTATACATATATATAGATAATCTACTCAATATATTTCATTTTATACTTTGAATATGTTATGTAACATTAGAGTTAATAAAAAGATTTAATAAAAATTCTTAAATATTTATTTGCATGCTCGTTCGTAATTATTATAATAACAGTACAGTAATATACTAAGTCACTGGATTTGCATTTATTATTTTTCATTGAGCGCGATTTTGAAATTCAGCCTGTTTCCTACATTAAAAATGGCGGACAATTGCCTCGCGTCTCTGGCGTTACCAATCCATTTTTATTTGAGGTTATGTACTGAAAGCCCAAACTGACAGTTTAACTTCATGCCCTTGCCGGTCGGGTATTTGAGATTGTTACTAGATAAATAGCTAGTTAAATAACCGGTCGGGTATTTGAGATGTTTACTAGTTATAAAGCTAGTTAAATAACTATTACAAAATTGTTTAGATTTTGACGAGTGAATTAACCATTGAATGAAGTTAAATAAATTATTTCATTGTATATAACCAGTCATACTTTCGGAATCTATTAAAGCATCGGTCTAACACTTCTTCATTAAATAATTATCTTCTAAGTAGATAAGTGATAAATAGAAACTGAATCAAGTATGATTACTAAACAATGTATTTGTTCTTTTTTTTATAGAATTCGAAGATAACCGAATTGGTGACTTGTATTGGGAGTCATTGACCTTTAAGGCAGAACAACCATTCATTTTTCTAATCACTTATCAAGAAACTGTTTTATTTATGGGAAAAATTATCCTGCTAGGTTAATTGTAACAGTTTTTATAAATATGAATCTAAATAAAATTTTATTTATTATAGATGATAGTTTGATTTAATGTCTTTGCATTATAATTGGGTGTCCAGCAATTATTGAAGTCAGTGTGACTGACACACGAATAATATGTAAAATTTTTAAGATTTTAAATATTTCATTGTATAATTCAATATCCGGAGGTGTATTTGCACGGGAAGTAGTTGTTTCAATAGAAATTAATTGTCTAAGGTTATTTTATTAATTAAGACACATCGTTTGCATTTTACATTAAAAACATTTTCGTAATTTTATATACTATGTTTAAATTATGCAAACTGTAAAAAGCGTACGCTTATTTTCTCGAATTTAAATATTTTAAAATTGGATTTATTCTTGTTCAAACACGAATGTCGATTCTTACTTTAAATTATTGAATCTGACGTTTGTAAAGTCATAAGTAAGAATCGACGTTCATCTTTGATTCCACAGCCGTTCATGACTTTATCAATTTTTAGACACCAGGTATAATTTATCATAAAAGTCCATTTAATCTGGAAATTAGGTTATTATTAAATCGTCCAGACAACTTAAGTGATACTACCTTATAATTATTTGTTATGAAATTAATTATGAATTATCACATATGTTGTCTACCCGATTTAAATATAATTTATTAAATAATTAACACTGATAACTTTTTGCATTCACTTTTTATTTTAAACGGTGTCTAGTTTTTCGACTCAACAACGAGTCATTTTCAAAGCAAAGTATCTAAAATTGAAATTGACATCTTGTATACAATCATAATTTAGATACAAAAAGCAATCATACAGGGAATGCTTATTTTAAATATACATCGATTTTTTAAACATGAAATAAGCATTTGCAAAATGTATTAACTAAATATGGAACATACAGGGTGTACCATTTTCATTAACAATCAAATATATGTCTCATCCTAATCTAACTAAAACTAATAGAAGAATTAAAATATCTCATTTGTGTTTCAATTGCATGATTGCAATTCTATCTCAAAGTGAATAATTTTGATTTTATAAACTCATAAATTATCTTCGCTTAAATAATCAAATTTAAAATTGAACAGATGAAAATACTTTGTCATTTTATTGCAGGTGTATTTGCACAACTAGGAATAGCACCAATATCATTCCTGCAACCTAAGTTTTCTGCTGACCGCCCATTTATTTTTATTATTTTTGATAACACTAACAATCGTGTTTTATTTATTGGAAAATTAACAACACCTCAATAGATACTTATTTTATATGTATAATACAGGGTTATTCAAAATAAAGAAACAGATTTTAAACATTTATTTCTTCCAAACTACAAAAGATAGAAACACAATTCCAGCGTTTCTGGAAAGAGAAAAGTTCAATTTTTTATGCATTTAATATGAACACCATGAGTTTCCCGTGCTGTAGATTTGTTGGGCTCCTTTCGTAAACTGTACGAATACGCTCGACATTTTCATTCGGTGTGCGTGGACGTCTCGTTATTTTCTGTTTGTAGATGCAACCATCGTCTACGAATTTTCGATGCCACTGGTAAATCGGCTAAGACGAGGCGGTAAAAAGCACGTTGAACTTCAATAATGGACTCTAGTTTTGCTAATTGCAGCACACAAAGTGTGTTTTCTTGTTGTATCGCCATTTTACTACAGACAATCAAAATGACAAGCAACAGCGCCAATGCGGCCGTGGTTGGAACTTCTGCCTGGACTGTTCAAATTTTAAACTTTTGTCTGTCCTGGAACGTTGGAATTATAGTTCTACCTTTTGTTGTTTCGAAAAAATAAATGTTTGAAACCTGTTCCTTTCATTTAAGTAGCCCTGTATATTTGTATATCTAATAATGGACATAACTATTTCTTAACAAATATTTAATGTTGCTTGTATGGTCTTATGGATGAATAATATAATTTCTGGGTTTGATTTTAATTAAATACTTGGCAAAATTAATCAATTGTTTCATTTTATTCCTGATTACTACGGTTTTTATATTTATTCTAGAATTTAGTGGTGTAATGCAGGGTGTGTGTTCTAGCTTAGGGCAAGATTAAACACATGTTATGTTGTAAATTAACTTTTAATTTGTAGGTTATGTAAAGGGAAATATGACAGTAATATGACAATTCAATTAGCAACAATGAATTAAGTTTTAAACCTGAAACAAAAATTGTCTAGCTTCTAGCTAAATATTGTATGATAATATCGTTAAGGTCTGCCTACGCATTGACGACACGAGCACGAGACGTTCACGACACGAGTGTCGTATGAGCTACTTACGAGTGTCGTTAACGCCTCGTGCTCGTATCGTACTGGTTTCGTGCTCGTGTCAACTATGACTTCTGAGTCAAAAGCTAACTATGACTTCTATTTAAAAAAATACAACTTTGTGTTGTATCTTGTTTATTAATAAAGATATTAATAAATTGTTTATCTCATTCCATTTTCCTTAAAAATAAGCCTAAAGAACATGCAACTTCTCTTTTAATAAAATAATAAATAACGGACATATTAATTAAAATCAAAAATAAAAAATAATGAGTTTTTGGCTATAACTTGAAAACAAAAGACCGAAGCCGAATTTTGTTTTAACCATTGAGTTTATCCCTAAAAAGAGATCGAGGATGCGCCATCTGTTCTTCTGTTATCTCTTATACTAACCAAGATTCCCTACAGTAACACCCAAATGTGACCACCCCGTACACGATGAGTTTGCTTCGTTGCGATGCTTTTAGCATGGTATACAAAATGCACAGCAAAAATTATAGACAAGTATGTGTGTGTATTTTAGCTATTGTTTAACACTTAACTTTCAACTTGGCATCCATCTTTAAGCTACAAAAAGCGCAAACTTCATTCATCCAAATCAATATTCACCAAATGAGCACGTTATTACCACTTTATGATTAATACAAATTTACTTGTGTTATTTACAGCAGTTGTAATGAAACATAGAAGCAAACTGAGGAGGACGCGATTCAATGCTGTTTATCCATTCATGTTCATTATCACGATGGGAGACAATCCACTCTTCTTCATGGGGAAACTAGCACGACCATAAAAGCATCCAAAGTTGTTAACATAATAATCAGGGCTGTAGCCAGGTGTCAGGTGCCCAACCTGTCCGAGCTGATACAAAGAAAAACATGAAGTTTTGTGTTGCATTTTCATAAAATACAAAAAATAATTGATCAAGTGATCAATGAGAACCAAACTAAAGATATAAAAAATAATTGTTTCAAAATTGTAATATTACGTATGTATTAAGAGCAACATTTTTAAACCCTCTCCGGTTTTTTTTTCTGACTATGGGCTTGAGTAAAACCTATAGTATACATGTCATTTGCTCTACGTAGTTTTTTTTGCTCGGCCCAGGGTCTGGCTACAGTTCTAAACATCATTTATAAATGTAATTACTAACAATTATATAATTTATATAACATTAAATGTTCTGTTTTAACAAATAAAATGTATTGTATTCGTGTCATTGCTTTATTTTTAGGTTATCATTTAATCTAACCAAACTATAGAGTTTTTCAAAAGTAAGTCGTGTTTTGAAATACCGTCAATCGGGGTGAGAATAGAAAACGTTTTAAATAATTTGACTTTATATGATTTTAAGTAATTCTATACGTTTACAACTTTAATTTGAAAAACTTTTCAATGTTCATGCTTAAATATTACCCTTCCCCTCTCTATCACACGGTGCCCGCCTAATCCCCGAATTTCTGAAATTTGCCCTCTTACCAAGAAAGATTGACATCCACAGATCTCCATAAATTGGAAAAATTGTTTGGCAAGGTTGAAATCAATATTCAATAAATTAATGTTAAGTCACAAAAAACAATATTTCGTGACATACATGACCAAGGTCGTAGCCAGAAAAACATTTTGGGGAGGGATTAATGGTAAAAATATTGTTTTTGCTCTTACAGGGCCGCTTTTACAACAAAAAATTAACCACGGGTTGAGAATCGCTGATTTTATTTATTTATTTATTTATTTATTTTCCCAACAGATACAAAATCCAATCACAGGAGAAAAATTAACTATATATATACATGAATACTTATATTATTATATGTATGTAATAATTATTATAATCAACTTGAATTACATTACTTGTTAAGTATAATAATAACAATAAACGTACTAATCGACTTAACTTCTAAAACAAAAGGAAAAAAAACATTACATATAAAAATTACCACACAGCAGACAGTTTCTTTGAGATGGATGACTTGGATTCAATAAAAATGTCGATGTTAAGGGGATTATTGCAGTGTAACACGCCGATCGTGTTGGAAAGACCCACATAGTTTAGAGTAGCTCATCCGATGCCACATTTACAGCACAAGTGGGGAGAATACAGTCAGAGAGAAAAGCGGCAGTTCGCTGTGCATTTGTGCATTGCTCCTTGGCATGAACGGATGGGGTCTCGCGTCGCGTGGAATAGACGAAAAAAACAAAGCGTATAAAAAAGACGGATCGAACGAAAGTGTCGATTGTTTGACAATATTGATCGATATTGTTTTCAATTCGTTAGAAAGCGTTATCGGATCCTGTGTTATTTTTCGGTATTTACAAAACTGATGATTCTTATTCTTGACATTATAACACATTATTTTTACTTTTATGACTCCAGTTTCGACAGCCGAACAAACTATGTGTTTTATTTTATTAAATTATAGATTATTTCTTAAAAATATAATAATAAAATAATTCATGTTCATAAGCTCATTGTGAATATTTATATGCCGCACATATATGAAAAAAAAACATAGGATTTTCAATCATATTTTTTAAATGGGAATATTATCTTCCCTAACTGCTATTGCCATGAAAATAATGTGTATTAATTTGGCCTCTGCCCAATTGGGTAAATACCCCCAATTTTGGGGAGAATTTCAATTTATATTCGGTCAAATATTCTAGTTTTTATGAATGCAACAAATAAATAATAGATTGAAAAAAAATGAAACGGAAAGCTGCCCTGTTTTTTTTATGTTTAGTACAGGGTTTACAAAATGATGATGTGTATAAATAGGCTCAGTCAACTTAGCCCCCCGAAGTTCGACTTTTTTGAAAAAAGCGATTGCGCTATACCGGCCTTAGCTAGCGCCACAAAAATTAGAGCTAGCGCCATTTAGACAAGAAAACTACGGGGATTTGAACTTTCGGGGGGCTAGGTTGATGCTAGCCCCCCGAGTTTAGATTTTTTAAGTTTTTTTACACTATTCGGATTCCTCAGAGCTAGCGCTACCAATTTAAAAGCCAACGCCACTCCCACAGCCCCAAAAAATGATAAAACATTTTTAACCCTGGCCCCCTAAAATGAGATGTTTTTAATCAAATTGAGTGGAAAATATAACTTAGAGCTAGCGCCAACAGAATATGACAAAAATATTCTCTCAAAAATATCAGGTAAAAAAAAGTTCACGTCCCAATTTTGATGCAAGAGCTTTCAGATCCTGTATGCGTATTACCATTTACTTCCTGAATTTTAATACAAAATGATATTTGGCATATAATATACCGCTTTCAACAAATAGTTCGGGGTTGTAATTACTTTATTTATGTTCATAGACACTGGCTATTAGAAACATGATGCCTAGTAGACAGTAGCGTAACTGACAATTGTGTTTTCACTCCTAGCTAATTTAAATCGTTATTACGCAAGAACTTACCGTACGATTTAAGAAACTCTTTTGGCATTGTAATTACTATACTAATATTTATAAACACTGACAGTGGACAGTGGCGTAACTGACGATTGTTTTTGATAATTGAAATCGTTATAACTCGGAAACTAACCGTACGATTTCAATTTTTTTTTGGCATTGTAATTGCTATACTGAAGTCTATAAACACTAACAACGACATAGCTAGTGATATTAAAGGATAAATTAAAATCACTTGCTTTGTTTCACTATTTGTTTCTATTTACTCGACTAGTTTCGCTTTTTACGGCATTATCAAAGTTCACTCTTGATTCACTCTTGATAATGCCGTAAAAAGCGAAACTAGTCAAGTAAATAGAAACAAATAGTGAAACAAACCAAGTGTTTTTAATGTATCCTTTATTATTATTTCAAAATGTTTCACCAAGTGATAAATGAGATAGTTATTCAAGAGATAGCTAGTGCTAGCAAGACAGTGGCGTACCTCACGGTTGTTTTTTTTATGATAACTTAAATCATTATTACTCGGTGGAAAACACTCGTTGGGAGTTTCAAAGTGAACGCTTTTCAAAAACAATGAATGCCTGAAAATTTACCTAGTACACATCGGGTTATGTATGTACCTAATCAAAACATGGGTATCTTTTCGATGCTACAAAATTGTGATTAAGCTCCTTTCGTTGCTATTCAATTGACTTTATTTTCATTCTAACACAATCTATCTCAATATCCTGATTCTACGATATACAGGGAGTTTTTCTTTAAAGTAGACGTATTCCAGATTCACTTTATTTTGTTTAAATCTTTAGATATATGTTGTTTTTACAGGAATTCAATTTGAAGCTTTAAGCGAGTGTTTTCCACTCCCAGACTAAGCATGAAGTAAAATTTTGAGTTTAGAAAAGCCCCGTGAAAATTTGTCGAGGGTCGCGCAGCGACCCGAGACAAATTTTCTGGGCTTTTCTAAACTCGAAATTTTACTTCATGCGCCACGCGTATAGAACACTAAAATTCTGTGAAATTTGTGTATATTTGAACCTTACTTGAAATCAGCGTTTTATACGCGTGGCGCATGAAGTAAAATTTCGAGTTTAGAAAAGCCCAGAAAATTTGTCTCGGGTCGCTGCGCGACCCTCGACAAATTTTCACGGGGCTTTTCTAAACTCGAAATTTTACTTCATGCTTAGTCTGGGAGTGGAGAACACTCGTTTAAAGCCTTGAATAGAACTTTTGCACCCAATTTGATTAAAAAAATCTCATTTCGGGGGGCTAGGGTTTAAAATGTTGTATAATCTTTTGGGGTTGTGGGGGTGGCGCTAGCTTTTAAATTGGTAGCGCTAGCTCTGAGGAATCCGAATACTGTAAGAAAACTTGAAACATCCAGCATCAACCTAGCCCCCCCGAAAGTTCAAACCCCCGTAACTTTCTTGTCTAAACGGCGCTAGCTCTAATTTTTGTGGTGCTAGCTAGCGCTAGCTAAGGCCCGTCTAGCGCAACAGTTATTTTTTAAAAAGTCGAACTTCGGGGGGCTAAGTTGACTGAGCCGTATAAATAGAGGATTGCAATAACATTCAATTTCAATTCATTTATTCCTTATTTACTTACTATCAAAATATGACTCATTATAAATCAGCCAAATTTGAAAAAAATATATTGGGCTCGGTGCAATGTTGAGCAAGAAGCTTATTATTTGAAATGCATTATAATAACTACCTTATTATTATTATAGTTCTATTTTTTCTAAAATAATTAACAATGAATATGCACGCAGTTAAACCCTACATTTTTTTAAACATTCGTCAAACAAATATTACCTGTGCTCAGTAAAAAATAGTTGATTTGTAACATTAATCTACGACAACGTCATATTGGTGTTATTCTTACTATTCTTATAGTTTTGATATCATTGATTCGTTGATGAAGTCGCAGTTGGTTCAAATAGGTCCGATTGCTAGAAACTTTACAATTTACTTTAATAGTTTTATTGCGAGAAGTTTAATGGCATTTAACAACTGCTTTAATAACGAAAGATTTAAGACGAAATAATGATTTGAACAAGACTGATTGTTATTCGATTGCTTCTGGCTTATTAATCAGCTTAAAAAACTTTAAAAATAATTTAATAATACCGACACTGTCAAATAATAAGGAAAGCCAATATTAAAGGTATATTACCCATCTTTATTTAAATTAGTGAAACATTTCGTGTTTTCTATATTAGTGAACATGCAGTATAAAAAAATACTTATTCCATTAGTAGTCAGAAAGCATGAAAATAAAACACTAGTACAATAAAATATCGATTATAATTGCGAAATATTAATTTTACGAGAATAAATGCTAACGACCCGAGCCGTTTTTGTTAACTATGATTGAAAAAAGAAAAGAAAAACAAACGCGAAGCCGCACAGCGTTCACCGGCCCAGAGATAAACGCTGGCCGCATGTTGCTCGCCCCTCCAATAATTGTGCAGACGAGTGTACAACGCGTTCAACTAAGAAAAGATCCGCAAGGCGGCGGTATTTTACGGTCTTATTTTTCAAGATTTTTATTTTAACCTGACTCGGGCATGAGCTATCGCATCCTTATGAAATGTTCACATTATATTCCTTATAGTATAAACTAGTAAGATATGGGAATATTTTTTTTAATTTTGAAAAATTTAACATTATTTTTTTCATACCTCTGAAAGCAAATTGTTTAAAAAAAAAGTACTTCGATATTTTACTAGATAATTGGGCTTAATATACGCTGTCAAAATTTCAACTTTCTAGGACCTTTAGTTTTTAAATAAACCTAACATTAAATTTCAGACCACTGTTATATTCCCCTTAACATTAACTTCATTGTACAGCTTAAGTATCCTGTTCAATGGTGAGTTTTGGTGAGCACGTGTATTTGACTGACACCAATAAAATAAGTCCATGGAACGCGAAGAGGTACGTGGTAGGCGAAACGATAAACTGCCTAAAATATGTGGATCATCAATTCTGTAATGTATTATTCCATGAAGAAATAGTACTGCGGCAGTGTTTCGACGGGACTGTAAAGATGGTACATTGAAAGTATGTAGAAGATCTTCGTATTTTACTGAAATGGACGGATATTCGTGGAACATTTTAAAGTACAACATCTTTAAAAACTTTTTTTGGATCTTTTCAAATTTATTTATATAAATATAATAATGCGGTGACCAAATAATTGAAGTGTATTCAAGATTCGAACGTACATATGCAAAATACAACTTTTTGAGGACGTTAATATCACGGAATTCTTTGGATGTTCGATTAATAAATCCTAATAATTTAATTGATTTAGCACATATATTATTTATATGTTCGTTAAACGTTAAACGTCCATCAAAAGTAACACCCAAGTCCTTCATTGTATTTCTACGTTCAAAGTGTACATTATTCAACCCATACTCGTACATGATGATATCCTTTTTTCTGGAGAAAGTAACACGTTTACATTTCGACAAGTTTAAGTTTAGTCCGTTAATATGACACCATCGTTCAATATTATCAATGTCGTTCTGCAATGTAACACAATCATTCCGTGATTCAATAACGTTGAAGATCTTCATATCATCTGCGTATAGTAAAACGTTACATTTGAGAGAATCTACGATGTCATTGATGAAAATAATAAATAAAAGTGGACCAATATTGGAACCTTGGGGAACCCCACTAGTTGCAAAATATGTATTTGAAGCATGACCCATGTATTCAACAAATTGTTGTCTATTGTCAAAGTAAGAATTAATAAGAGAGATCAAGTTTTTGGTGAATCCATAATAGTCAAGTTTATTTGCAATGACTTTGTGATTAATAGTATCAAATGCCTTTTGAAAATCTGTATAAATAGTATCTACCTGTTTCTGTTCATCAAGATGTTGTGATACATAGTTTGTGAAATTAAATAAGTTTGACACTATTGATCGCCGCTTCATAAATCCGTGTTGACGAGTTGTAATCATTGAGCTAACATGATTATACATGACCTTGAATATAATTATTTCAAATAATTTAGCAAAGTTATTTAAGACAGTGACTGGACGATAATTTAATATATCACTCTTATCTCCCTTTTTAAAAACGGGTGTCACTTTTCCAATTTTCCATTTATCCGGTATAGTGCTAGTCTGAATAAGTAAATTAAACAAATGTTTCAATGGTTAACAAAAACAAGAAATGCAGTCTTTAACAATAAACCCAGGAATCCCATCTGCACCAGATGTACTATTGCCTTTTAGAAGATTAATTAGTTTTGCAATTTGTGCTTAATTTTATTGCATAGAAGTGTACATTATTTTTCTCATGGCATATTCCTAAACTTAATTTCCGAATCACTTCTAATTATTTAAATAATTTGTACAATTTTTGTATAATTAATCCCCATTATAGATTTGAAGGGTTAAGGGGAAACACCAAATTCAAATTCAAATTCCTTTATTGACGGCAAAAAACCATTTAAAAACAAAATAACATACATATTACAATTACAAATAATATTACATATAAAGTAATAATAAATTAATATACAAAAAATAAGCTAACATAACTAAATAAAAGTAACATAAAAAACACCAAGCAAGCTATCATCAAACATTTCCGAGAGTCACATAATTCCGAAATTTGTCTGCTTTAATTTTGACATAAATTCAGAATAAGATTCAGTAAACAAATCGAAATTATGATCCAAAGATAGTGCGTTGGAAATGCGCATGCACCTGGAGAGTGGATTATTGTAGGCGTAGTTTGACCTATGGAAGGGAATACGAAACAGTGGTCTATGACGCGTAGTACGATCTGATACGGTTACATAAAAATTGATTTGTACCAATAAATACGGACATTGTATTTGGTTACTCAGCAGTTTGTAAAACATAGACAAGTCTGAGAGAATCCTGCGTCTCTTGAGTGTATCAATGCAAAATGCCGACATAACGGTGTTAACGTTTAAATGAGTCTTGAAAGCAAGCTTCTTCAGAAACTTATTCTGAATTCTCTCAAGAGCATGACTGTGAGTAATAGTGTTAGGAGACCAGACACATGATACGTATTCCATATTAGAGCGTACGTAAGCAAAATAAACTAATTTGAATGATTGAGCCGATAAATCCTTTGCTATCCTATGTACATATCCCAACATTTTTGATGCTTTGTTGCATATTAAATTTATATGGCTATCAAAAGTTAATTTTGTATCCAATAACACTCCCAGATCTCTTATTTCACACAATTTTTCAAGGGGAACATTGTTGATACTGTACTTGAAATTAATTACATTAGACTTTCTGGAAAATGAAATCGCCTTACATTTTTGAACATTGAAGAATAAAGAGTTATCGCAGCACCATTTATGGACAGACGAGATATCACATTGCAGCAGGTCACAATCAACAATTGTTGTTATTCTTTTATATATCTTAAGATCGTCGGCAAAGAGTAAAAATGAAGAATGTCTTATCACTTGTGAGATGTCATTTATAAATAACAGAAATAACAAGGGACCACAGTGTGATCCTTGAGGTACACCAGATGGTACAGATATGACTTTAGATAAGAAATTCTTCACTTTTACACATTGCGTTCGATTAGTTAGAAAACTATTAAACCAACTCACAATATTAGTATGAAGTCCATAGGCAGATAGTTTTGCAACTAAAACATCGTGGTTTACACGATCGAATGCCTTGGCAAAATCTGTGAAAATAGCATCCACAGATTGATTACATTCAAAAGCATTAATTACGTAAGTGGTAAACGATAAAATATTGGTAGCTGTTGATTTGCCCGTTTGGAAACCATGCTGCTCATCTAGAAGAACATTTTTGCAAACCCACCTTAATTTAATGGAAACAAGACTGTCCAATAGCTTAGGTATAGATGATTGTATTGAAATGCTGCGATAGTTCGTTATGTTATCCTTCTTGCCGGACTTAAAAAGCGGTGTTATATAATTTCTTTTCCAGAACGTCGGAAATATGCTCTGAGACATTGAAGCCTCGAATAATAAGTGTAGTGGTATGGTGATGGAGTATATACAGTTTCTTAGAAAACTTGATGGTATACCATCAGGACCTGTATTATTGGAATTATCCAATTTACTAACTGCATCAAATATTTCACCTTGAGAAAATGTAAACGGTAAATAAGCTGCATTTGAGTTATACTTGAAGCTTGAAATATGCGCAGGATTATCCACACAATAAACAGTCGAAAAGTAATCCGCAAATAGATTAACGCACTCAACACCATTAGTACTACGATCGTTATTATAATGCATGATATTTGGAAAAATTGAGTGTGATTCTTTAGCATTAACGAAATTCCAAAAATGTTTAGGATTTCTAGAAATATTAAATGGGTCCCATTTTTAAAATTTTACAAGAGAACAGAATGAAATGTCAAAACTCTGTATGTTTCATAGGTTATTTATTTTTTTCGTCACGAATAACTGGTGAACCATTTGTTTGTTTCCCGTTAAGTTTGCCTACGTGAAAAAACTTTTTCTGAAGCTTGTATTAGACGACACTATTTTCTTGTACAAGAAAATAATATACTATTTTCTATCACGGTGTACCAAATAGAACATGTCCTATTTCCATTAAACAAAACTGTGCAAGATTTGCGTTTGGTCATATTTTGTGTATTACACCATGATAAAAAATTGTATACTATTTTCTTGTACAAGAAAATAGTGTCGTCTAATACAAGCTTAGGCTACACAATGGCGTCAAAACCGATTTTCAGAATTTTTTGGACTCATTTGGTTTCACCTCTAAGCCCTTCACTTGTAAGTTGCACAAGTAGGCTTATTGAACGTTAAATCAGAACGGGTTAAAGATGTATAGCACGCAAATTGATTGGGATCACAAGTAAATGTAAACCTATAAAAGGCTTCTCTAGTGTCATAAACCGTAATGCATAGGGGAGATGCACTTGAGACGCACTGAAGACTATGAGGAGCTTCCCCTGAATCTGGGGACGTCGTGGGGAGCTTTAGCTGCGATATCCACAATAAATATCCATTTCTCTTGATCCTCTTGAAAATTACTTCAATCTTAGCTTCAGTATTATTCAGATATTCATTATTCCATCCATTTCGCACAGGTTTTAAGAAGTTCAGTAAAGATCTAAAAGAATAAAAATGATTACTGCTTTGTAAATAAAACTTATTTAAACGTTTAAGGGTTAATAAAATTTGTTATATTCCTTTGTAGAACTTTAAAACTATAATAATTCAAATTCAAAACTATTTGACTTTGAAGAAATAAGCTTACGCTTCTTATAGTGTGCACACTTTAAACATAGCCTATAAAATTATTAAAATGTTATTCGTGAAAATGAATTATGACATTGTTTGCATTTTCACGAATAACATTTTCGTAATTTTATATATTATGTCTAAAACTATGTACCGTGCGATCATTTAAAACATGATTTAGAGGAATCTATTAATTTTAAATTAGATTGGCACTACTGACCGTTAACACATTGTTTACCATAACCTCAAATTTATTCCGTCATTTATTTAACATTCCGGGCAACCGCACAAAAAAATTGCCACCTACTTAAAATCATAATTTAAACGATCTCACAGTACTAGCAATTACTTGAGACAACTATTATTTGAAATATAGTATTAGATGGTCATGTTATTGTTTTTCTTTATGACACTTGCGACACACATTTAGATAGTGGTGACATATTTTAAATTGACGAGTGTTGTCCACTCCCAGAATAAGCATGAAGTAAAATTTCGAGTTTAGAAAAGCCCCGCGTAGAAAATTTGTCGAGGGTCGCGCAGCGACCCGAGACAAATTTTCGCGGGGCTTTTCTAAACTCGAAATTTTACTTCATGCGCCACGCGTATAAACCATTGGTTTTAAGTAAAGTTAAAAATACATACTGCTAAGATGTGAATAATATTTACTATGATATAGAGAAAAAATGCAAAAATTATTGATTTTGTGAATATTTTGTAAATGTGATAATAATAATAAAACTTGACAAAATTTCGTTTGAGACACTTTTTCGTATTTTTGAAACGTATATGTATACAGTGAGGATTTTTTTTTTTTTTTCGCTGAACGTATGTTTCCTTTGTTCAGTTTATGAAAGTCTATGTCAATACATTGTTTCATTTATTTCATTTTAATTTAATAAGAGAGTTAATGTTTAAGCTGGAATAGTTAGACTATTTAACAGCAGTTAGGTTGCCCTCAGTAAAAAAAAAAGAGACCAATAAGGGTGTCTCTTTTTTATTTAGGGCAACCTAACTGCTGTTAAATTTTTGGAACTTCTTCGAAGAGATATCATACCACAACAACAAATTTTGAAATTTTCGGGGGGGGGCAGGGCTTAACCCCCATAATTTAAATACGGGATCAAACTTTGAACTATTATATATACAGGGTGTCTGTATTTCGTGAAAATGCAGAAGCATCTCGGTTATTTGAAGAGAGACAGTCGATTATTGGGGCAAAGTTGCGTATTTTAGGCCCCAACAGTAATCTGTAAACAAATTTGAAATGACCAACCGTCAATCTGAACAAAAGAGTAATCAGAAGTGCAGTTTAGCCAAGAATCGTGTAATTATGACTTTGTAAAACAAGTATTAGAATTTATTTGTTCGCGGCACCCCGCTTGAGAAGTAGTGCACTAAATTGTTGAATATTAATAGTTATTTATTTAACGATCTAGTGCAGTAGTTTTCAATAGATTTGTTTTCCTCATTTAATACAAGTTAAATTTATGTATGTGTCACTTGTAATTGCTTTAATGTCGTAGCACAAGCAAACTCTAATTTATAACTTACTTGTAAAATAATTGTAAATAAAACACTTTTTACTTCGTTTAACCACTGAATCTTACATTTAATTGTGTGACTAGTTTCGACTATCTAGTAGTCATTCTCAAATTAAAGTGGCACAATTAAATGTAAGATTCAGTGGTTAAACAAAGGAAAAAGTGTTTTATTTACAAGTGTATTTAAAATGTACCACAAAGTGAACGCCTACAACACCAAACTGTAAAATAACTGTAATTTTTGGCAATGTTAAATAAAATCTGTGAACAACTACCATCACAAAGTTAAATGTTTTTTTTCTATATTTTATTAAAATCGTAACAGTAAAATATTCTATTAAATCTATACTTTAGGAGTTGGTATCCACACACTTGCAGTGATGAAGAAGCCGGACTTCAACGCTGACCACATTTTTATATACTTTATAATTGGACCGAGCGATGTTATTACATTTTTTGGAAGATTATCCAGTCCTTAAAAATACATTAGATCGTTGAAAGTTTTGTTTTAAGTGATGTTATTGCTATTATTTACAGGATTATCGAGAAATAAAATTAGATTAGCAGCATTGAAACGTGAATTTCATTATTAAAACCTATTGATATTTTGAATTGTGGAGGCTTCTACTTCGTTATACATGTTAATTTAACACAATAAAACACTTTTAACTTTGTTTGTATAACACAATTTTTTGTGTTATACAAACAAAGTTAAAAGTGTTTGATTGTGTTAAAACCTATTGAATTTTAAAATAATAGTAGGTTGTTTTTTCTCTTATGGGCTGTTATTATTTTATTTTATCGTTTAACACACACTAAACAATTTTTACATGTCCCAACATTTTGTTTTCATTGATGGTACCTAGTTTCCGTCTTCGTAGGATTTATTAAAATAATTTAAAATACACGCATTCTTCTATTTCTTTTTACAATTTGTTGATTGCTTTAATGTTCTAGCACAAGCAAACTGTATTATAACAAATTTATTAAATAATTGTTTATTTGTGGCAATGTGAAATAATAACTGTGAACAACTACCATCACAAAGTTAAATGTTTTTTTTTATTTTAAAAATATTCGCAGTAAAATATAAAATGTATTTCTTAGGAGTTGGTATATCGTCAATTGCTGCAGTTGTTGAAGAGGCTCCGATTCCGGTCTTCAACGCTGACCACATTTTTATATACTTTATAGTTGGACCGAGCAATGTTATTTCATTTTTTGGAAGATTATCCAGTCCTTAAAAGTAGGTCTTGAGAAAGTTTAGTTTTAAGTAATGTTATTGCAATTGTTTACAGGATAGTCGTGAAAATAAAATTAGATAAGCAGCATTCAAACGTGACTTTCATTATTCAATCCTGTTAAGTTTAGAAATATCCAAGGGCAAGGTTTTTTTTTCAGAGTTTTAAAAAAATTATATTGACTATACTAGTCCAGTCGTCAGAGATCTGACCTCTAAAAATCGCCCGAGTTAGCTGAAAATTTGTGTACATGTAAAGTACTGGACTGGTAATAAGATGAAAAAAAGTGTACTACTCCTACCCCCGGGTTTAGCCCGAACCCCCCTCCCGTAGGGGACAAAAAAACCAAAAACAATAATTTCTCATGTAGTCGAGAGGATTC
Source organism: Philonthus cognatus (assembly GCA_932526585.2). NCBI lineage: Eukaryota > Metazoa > Arthropoda > Insecta > Coleoptera > Staphylinidae > Philonthus > Philonthus cognatus. Next base: position 102,663,917 of record OW052244.1, read on the forward strand.
TAAACAAAAAATGTACCTAACACTTTTTCATGAGCTGTTAATTAGGTTAGATAACATGTGCTATTTACAATAACATAGGCAACTACCTCTAACTCAATCTAATATTTAAAGCTTTAACCGAGTGTTTTCCACTCCCAGACTAAGCATGAAGTAAAATTTCGAGTTTAGAAAAGCCTGAAAATTTGGCTCGGGCGCGTAGCGAAGCGGAGCGACCGAGCCAAATTAGGCTTTTCTAAACTCGAAATTTTACTTCATGCGCCACGCGTATAAAGCACTAAAATATCATAAAGTTCAAAATTTACTGCGTAATCAATATTCTGAAGCAGTATATTTTAAACCTCACGTTATATCAGTGTTTTATACGCGTGGCGCATGAAGTAAAATTTCGAGTTTAGAAAAGCCCAGAAAATTTGTCTCGGGTCGCTGCGCGACCCGAGACAAATTTTCACGGGGCTTTTCTAAACTCGAAATTTTACTTCATGCTTAGTCTGGGAGTGAAAAACACTCGTTTCGCATTAAAACAATTGATAATTGATTATTGTTGTTTTAGTATCAAAGTTTAAAGAGAAGAAGAGAAAACTTATCAAAAAAAAAAGATGATGTATCCATTATAGCACTTTCCTGTCATTTAAACAATTGATGATAATTTACATACTAAACTTATTTTACTTGTCAATTGGTTAAATACTATTTCACATTAAATCAGTGTTGTGTACGCGTGGCGCATGAAGCAAAATTTCGAGTTTAGAAAAGCCTAATTTGGCTCGGTCGCTCCGCTTCGCTACGCGCCCGAGCCAAATTTTCAGGCTTTTATAAACTCGAAATTTTACTTCATGCGCCACGCGTATAAAACACTGATATAACGTGAAGTTTAAAATATACTGCTTCAGAATATTGATTAAGCAGTACATTTTGAACTTTATGATATTTTAGTGCTTTATACGCGTGGCGCATGAAGTAAAATTTCGAGTTTAGAAAAGCCTAATTTGGCTCGGTCGCTCCGCTTCGCTTTACTTCATGCTTAGTCTGGGAGTGGAAAACACTCGTTTCGCATTAAAACAATTGATAATTGATTATTGTTGTTTTATTATCAAAGTTTAAAGAGAAGAAGAGAAAACTTATCAAAAAAAAGATGATGTATCCATTATAGCACTTTCCTGTCATTTAAACAATTGATGATAATTTACATACTAAACTTATTTTACTTGTCAATTGGTTAAATACTATTTCACATTAAATCAGTGTTGTGTACGCGTGGCGCATGAAGTAAAATTTCGAGTTTAGAAAAGCCTAATTTGGCTCGGTCGCTCCGCTTCGCTACGCGCCCGAGCCAAATTTTCAGGCTTTTCTAAACTCGAAATTTTACTTCATGCTTAGTCTGGGAGTGGAAAACACTCGGTTAAACCTCCAAATATTAAATTGGGTTAGAGAGGGAGTTGCCTATGTTATTGTAAATAGAAAATAGTATCATATTTTTAAAACTCTTCAATCTCACAAAGCTCTCAGTTATTTCAGAGATGTTTGTTGTTAACATTAATGAAATTCATTTTATAAAAAAACATAAAACCTGGTGAATTTTGGTGATTTTTAAGATTAGACTTTTAGACATTTGACGGTTTAGAGTTGGCAGGTGCCTAGTTTCCGTCTTCGTAGGATTTATTAAAATAATTTTAAATACACGTATTCTTCTTGTCCGCGTCAAAAATTCCCCGAACTTTAGAAAGTAAATTTGTACGTGACCTTTTTGTTATTTTGTAAAATTGTTTGCTCTTGTCGTGAGAGACTGGCTTCATTTTATGACAACCTTAAGAGCCGAAGACCCGAAAAATAGCAAATAAATGCTTTGTGTAAAATTTCTTGTGTGACAATGGGTTTTCGGCTCTACGTGCCCGATGAGGCGCAATAGGCGCTAATCCGTCGCCGGAAAATGTTCGTCGAAGTTATAAAATGCAGGCCAGTTGGAGAGATAATTTATTCTGTTTTTTCCACTTCTATCTTCCTTCTTTGCACGCTCTATGTTCTTCTTTCTTTATCTAAAATTTCTCCCACTTTTCACACCCTTGTGAATTCTCGTCTTAAAACTAAAAATCGAAGAGTCTTGTTTTGAACAGCAAACGAGTAAGTTCTCTCTCTGAATCGAAAACGTGAAACTTTGTATTTTTCTCATAACTTTAACTTGTTCTTTCACCGTGTATCTTTGCTCATTTTTCTAATCTCTAGTTTAATCTTTTCTTAACTTAATTAATTTCTTTGTGTTTATTGTTTATTTAAATTAGTATGTTAACTTGATATTTGTAAATATTTATGTAAATAATCTGATGCACATTATTTGAGAATATACCTTTTATGACAAATTTTGTGTTTAAGTAATTTTTAAAACCAAATCGCGTAATTCGCGTAAACACTTCTATTTCTTTACAATTTGTGGATTGCTTTATTTATTTATTTATTTATTTCTCAACAGATACAGGTATCAATTACATTATAACTTAAAAGATATACAAATAAATCCTAGGTAGAAGTTTACAAATACAAAAACAAAAAAAAATAGAAACATCAATGCTATAGCAATGGATCAAATAAACTCATGAATATACATAACTTAACATATAATAATACTGATAGTTTTATTACATAATAATACGTAAACGCAAAACAGAGCTGATATATTTTCTTAGATAATAAGCAAATTCAAGGAATAAACCCTGAATAAAGTAAATACAATTTGACGAATAAAGCACTAATAACCTTTCTTTACACTTTTATTTGAATTACCAAATGTACATTTCGGACACAAAGTGACTATTATCAATAGATTAACACTATACAATACAATTTTAATGAAGCCTCAGATTTTCATTTATAATTTATAAATATCATATGTTCAATAAAAAAAAACACCTCTGCCATGATTTAATCTTTTTTCAAATTTAAGTTGGCTATACACTTCAAGAATTGACATATAAAAATAATAATGTATATTTTCAGAGTTGCAACCCTAGAATATTTTCCATGGCACTTTAGAGATTTTTTTTAATTGAACATACGATACAAACGTCTAGTTTCAATAAATAATAGGTAAGCGCACGACAGAACTGCTAATTTTATTAAAATGATAATAAGTATTATTTACTTATTGGAAATAAACCCTGATTAAAGTTAATTTAATATTAATGAAGAATTAAATTCTAATTCAAAAATGTACTGCAAAAGTCCATAGTAATTTAATGTTTAATGTAATGTTTAATGTTCTAGCACAAGCAAACTGTATTTTATAACATAATTATTAAACAATTGTTTATTTGTGACAATGTGAAATAATAACGCTGAACAACTAACTACTATCACAAAGTTAAATGTTTTTTTGTTTGTTTTTTAAGCATTTGCAGTAAAATATAAAATCTGTTTCTTAGGAGTTCTTATAATGTCAATGGCTGCAGTTTTTGAAGAGGCTCCGATTCCGGTTTTCAATGCTGACCACATTTTTATATACTTTATAGTTGGACCGAGCACTGTTATTTCATTTTTTGGAAGATTATCCAGTCCTTAAAAGTAGATCTTGAGAAAGTTTTGTTTTAAGTGATGTTATTGCAATTGTTTACAGGATAGTTGTGAAAATAAAATTAGATTAGCAGCATTCAAACGTGACTTTCATTATTCAATCCTGTTAAGTTTGGAACTATCCTAAGGAAAGTTTTTTTTCAGAGTTTAAAAAAAATTATATTGACTATACTAGTCCAGTCGTCAGAGATCTGACTTCTAAAAATCGCCCGAGTTAGCTGAAAACGTGTGCATGTCAAGTACTGGACTCCTAATAAGATGAAAAAAGTTTACTACTCCTACCCCCTGGCTTTCCCCGAAACCCCCCTTCCGTAGGGGATAAAAAACGGAAAACAATGATTTCTCACAAATCTGCCTTTGGATAAAAAAATGTTTTAAACAAAAAATTTAGCTTAGAGGATTATAAACAAAAAAATTACTTAGCACTTTTTTATGACATGAAAATTTTTTCTATCAAAAATATCGATTCAAGTAAGCGTCCATTTTGAATTTCAGTTGCGCGCGCGAAGTGACTTATTTGAGCAAATGTATAACAAGTCGACGTTTGAAATTCGATCACTTTTGAACGCGGTGCCCCACTGGAAGAAATAAAAATGTATTTTAAAGGGAAGAGTTCAGTTTTTTTGTAAAATAATTACATTTTACCATAGATGAAGTTAGATTCTACAAATATGTTAATTATATAAACGCTTCGAGGTAATGCGGTCTTTTACGATTTTCCACATATTAATAAAATTGATTGATTTTAAATGTAGATCATTTTTTAATTAATTTTTATATTAAAGTCTTATAAGTAAATCGATTATTTTCATATCATACAATATCAAAATATAAGGTTTCGGGATCTTACAACTTTGATAAATTTTTATTTTCTGTGTTATGAATATAAAACAAAAATAGTCCCACTGAGCAAAAAACAAGCAAATAACTTTATATCAACATTGTATCAACATTAAACATTGTTTTAATATTGATGAAACATTACTTAAATGGATCTGCTCAGTGGGGTTTATTTTAAAATAATCCTGATGATTTTAAATAATTTCAAACGTAGATAATTTTTTTATAAGGGGACCAACACTTTTAAAACGGATATTAAATCTTATACAAATATTTTCCTACTATTAACTATCTGTTATCAGCCTCATTAATTACCGGACTAGTTTAGTTCTTTTCATTTAGCATGCAAATTGAAATGTGTTCATTTAATAAAACCACAATTTTATTTTTTGTTAGGAATGTTTATAAGGCCCCCAATTCCCGGTCCGCCACCACCACCGCCACCGAAATTCACCGCAGATCATATTTGTGTATACTACATACAATACATGGATCAGATTTTATTCATTGGAAAACTGACGTCACCTTAGTGATATAAGAAAATTTGTTGTGATTCTTTTCAAGTAAAAATGCATGAATTAACATAAAGTGCAGCATAATATTTTTGAAACTATTTTGTAAGCCTTTTCAAAACTTATATAAACAATAAATTCGATTGAAGCAAAATTATGTTTTTTTTTTAATTTAATATAAAGATCTAAGTAAGCTCTGAACTGAAATTCACATTGGCATTTATTGTCGTAATGTTATTTTTAATTCAGTGCAAGTATAACTTAGTTAGCTGTTGTTAACTTTATCTGATATACATAGTGTACCATATAAACAAACCAAATAAACCATAAAGAAATTTAACATAAAGAAATATTGAGTTTGTCAATAGTTTGCAGAATATTTACAAAATATAAAAAACGAATTAAAATTAATATCGACTTTCTGTAAAAATTTTGTCTCATTGAGACGTGTAACTCAAATATTCATTGTATAATTCAATATCTGTCGGGGTATTAGCTCAAGAAGTAGTTGTTTCAATGAATATTTGTAGACGTCTTAATAAGACAAAATGTTTGCAGGAAGTCGATATTAATTTTAATTCGTTTTTTTATATTTTGCAAATAAACCATATTAAATAAATGTTAATGTTTTCTACATGCAGATATTAAGTGGTTAAATACATAACAAATGAGTTGTTTCTAATCATAATTACTATCCAACGGATCATTTAAAGAATAAACTGAACTGTTACTTACATTTTGTCGTGATGTTAGGTAATTAAAACCAAGAACGTGGCGTGATAAATAAACACTTTACACATTAAATCAGCACTGAGGAAAGGCACCAACATCAAGAAGCAGCATCAAGATATGCAACGCATTTGTTTATTACGCTTAGCAAGGCACAATGCATTTTGGGTAATTTAACGCACTTATATATGATTTAAAATATAATTCGCTTTGTGATATATCTGTTAGATAAACTTTGTAATATAAAATATACATAGTTTTACATGTACCTGCTACATATCATAAGCAGGGATGGGCGGCGTCAAGAATATCACGTCGACAATGTCATTGTAGAAATTCGCGTCGACGTCTACCATTAGTATCATATGTTCAATAAAATAAAACCTCTAGAGTGCCATGATTTAATCTTTTTTTAAATTTAGGTTGGCTACCCGCTTTAAGAATTAACCTATAAAATGTCAGACATTATAATTTTAATGTATAATCTCAGAGGTGCCAACCTAGAATATTTTCCATGGCACTCTAGAGATTTTTTTTACTGAACATAGGATACAATGTTCCTGACGTCGACAATGTTTTTGATTAATATAACATTTGAACTATTCCCACTGAGCAAATCCATTTAAATAATGTTTTATCAACATTAAAACAACGTTTAATGCTGCTACAATGTTGATTTAACGTCATTTGTTTGTTTTTTGCTTTGGGTTCAGATTAGTGCGATGCGATTTTGGCAGATAGCTTAGAGGTTAACATAGTATCCATAACTCTCAAAATCACAAAAAACCGCAACATGTACATTTTAATAACATAACTTTTAAATAGTACTGTTGACATTGTCAGCGTGATGTCACGTCGACGATTGACGTCGACGCGTCGAGGCCCATCCCTGATCATAAGTAATGCATATTATACATCTAGTTGCCTCATATGCAGTATTGTGCTCACTGTTTTTTATAATTAATTAAAATATCTTTACAATAAAATATAAAATTTACTTTTTGGTAATATTTATGGAATTACCAAAACTTTTAATAGAAATATACATATTTTCAATTAATGTTATTTAACAGCATAAATTATGTATATTATACATCTAGTTGTATCATATCCATTTTGCTGCTTCCGCAATCAATATTTTTTTAACTAAATAATCTGAGTAATAAAATATGAAATTTATTTTTTAGCCATTTTCATGGGATTTAAAAGTATTCGAAACCCACCGAAAAAGACGATCTTCAAAGCTGACCACCCATTTATATACTTTATAATTGGACCGGGCAATACTATTACATTTTTCGGAAGATTATCAACACCTTCGAAGTAGATGTATGAACGTTTTGTTTTGATAATTCTTTAGAGCAATTGTTTACAGGATTATTTTAAAAATAAAATGTGTTTAACAGCATCTCAATAAGCTGACTTTTATTATTAAAACCCATTACATTTAAAAATGATGTAATACGAGTCAGTGGTGTAGATCAGTGGCGTAGCTAGGAGGGGGTTACGGTTGGTTAGAACCCCGCCCATCCTAGTCGCTGCTAGCAATTTTATTTTGATTTTTTTTAAATCGCCGCATGCTTAAACTCATTGAAAAATTGTGCGTTAGTAAGCATCTGCCCACGCGAAATTATATTATAGTTGTTTTTTAAGTAGTTCCTATAGAAATATTTTATTTTTATACAAATTATATTATTCTGTCTAAACTGTTTTTTTTCTTTCTGCGCTTTCTACTACTTATTATTTTATTACACCATTTGTTTACGTTTCTAATATGTATCTGTTCTATGTACATTAATCTGGAATGAATAAACATATTATTATTATTTAATGTTTTTCTACATGCAGACGTTAAGAGGTTGAATACATAACAAATGAGTTGTTTTGAATCATAATTACTATCCAACGGATCATTTAAAGCAGTGGTCTCCAAACTACGGCCCGCGGGCCAAATCCGGCCCGCGACTTGGATGAATCCGGCAAGCGATTGTTTGTAATTTTTTTTGTAAATGTCATATTTTGAAACATTGTAACAATTGTTCCTTAAATTTTTCATCATTTTATAAAATTAATCGGATCTTCGCCGACTTTATTATGTAGAATTGTATTTGTGGCCCGCGAAGAAGATAGTTTGGAGACCCCTGATTTAAAGCACATATGGGCAACCCCCGGCCCGCTGTAAGATATGATCCGGTCCGCGAGACATTTTGAAAAAACCCAATTAAAAAAATGTTACATTCGGTACTTATACTCACGAGAGTGACAGTGAGGCGGCAAACATCAAATTCTTTGATGTTTGCCGCCTCACTCTTTGATAATCGCTGCCACTCGACTTGCTCGATCAAATTCTGTGAGGTTTGCCGCCTCAGTTCTATTTGAGCTACCGAGGTGATAACTTGGACAAGCGATATCCTAGCGAACTGCTCGAGCCGTCAACTTGCTTTGTGACTTTGTGTGCATCTTGAGTGGTTACTAACTATAGTTTGTTATTAAGTTTATTGAACGAAAAGTAAATAAAAATAATGTCTGGTGGAAAGAAACGAAAAGTAGATACAGAGGGTCGCTATTTTCAAGAAAAATGGACTGAAGAATTCTTTTTCATCTTGCACAATGGTAAGCCTATTTGTTTGCTGTGTAATGAATCCATTTCAGTAATGAAAGAATTCAATATAAAGAAACATTACTCAACTAAGCATGCTACGCTGCACTCACTGACAGGACAATTAAGAACAGACAAAATCCAGAAGTTTACCGCAAATTTGGAAAACAGCAACAAATGTTTCATAAACAAAGAACACAACTTGATAATGTTGTGAAAGCTAGTTTTATAGTTAGCTCAAAATTGGCAAAGGCATTAAAACCATTTGCCGAAGGAGAATTTATCAAGAAGTGTATGTTAGAAGTTTGCGGTATTATGTGTCCTGAAAAGAAAAAAGAATTTGAAAAAATTAGTTTGTCAAGACGAACTGTTGTTCGACGTATAGAAATGATGGCTAATGATATAAAAACAACATTGACTGACCGTATGGCTGGTTTTTAATCATTTTCCATAGCATTAGACGAGAGCACCGGCACCGATTTGTCTGACACAGCTCAACTGGCTATATTTATTCGAGGTGTTGATAAGGAGTTCACTGTTACTGAGGAATTGCTTGCTTTACAGCCGCTAAAAGGAACCACTACAGGAGAGGATATTTTTATTGAAGTTCAAAAAGTATTCACAAGTTTTGGCTTGCCATGGTCAAAATTAATTGGAGTATGCACTGATGGTGCATCTTCTATGGTCGGCTTACGTAAAGGTTTCATCGATTTTGAATGAAAAAGCAACAGAATTAAATGTGCAAAAAGATGATTTGATAGTCCTTCATTGCATTATCCACCAACAGAACTTGTGTTCTAAGTCCATTCGACTCCAGAGTGTTATGAATGTGGTAGTAAAAACCATCAACTTTATTCGATCCCGAGAGCTTAACCATCGTCAGTTCAAGGCGTTTTTGGATGAAATATCAGCTGAATATAACGACGTAACATATTATTGTGAAGTCAGATGGCTGAGCAAAGGAAAAATGTTGAAACGGTTTTACGAGCTTAGAAATGAGATAGCAGACTTTATAAAAATAAAAGATAAACCACTATCTGAATTAAGTGACCCAAAATGGATATGTGACTTAGCATTTCTGGTCGATCTTACAGGCTATTTGAATGATTTAAATTTGAAACTTCAAAAACAAGGACAGTTAGTAAATGATTTGTACAGCCATTTAAAAGCGTTTTAAATCAAACTACGTTTGTGGGAGTCACAGATGCTGTCTGGTAACAGTTACCATTTCAACACCCTCTCTGCGTATGAAAATATTGCTTATGCTCAATATGCCGAAGAACTCAAGTTACTGTCGGAACAATTTTCGAACTGATTTTGCGACTTCAAAAACATGGAAGACTCTTTCAGTTTATTTGCTACTCCTACAACATATATTGTACAAAATGCTCCAATACACTTACAAATGGAGTTGATCGAGATTCAAGAAAACTCACTCCCAAAATCCAAATTTGAAGACGTAGAGTTGTGCGATTTCTACAAAAAATACCTAGAAGAAGACAATTTTCTGCAGCTTAGAAAATTCGCAAGAAGATTGATTTGTGCGTTTGGCAGTACTTATAAATGCGAACAGTTCTTTTCATTGATGAAAGTTAATATATCAACACATCGTACAAGACTGACTGACGATAATTTGGAAAATTCTTTACGTCTTTGTGTCAGTAGAATTAATCCAAATATCGATGGATTAGTTTCCCAAATTCAAGCTCAAGTGTCTGATTGATTTCGGTGTATTTAACTTTCGTAGTTTGTAACAATTGCAATTTTAACGATTTAATTATAATGTACCAATATTTTTAAATTTCATTTTGTTATTTTAATAAATTGTACTATAATAACATTGTCGTATTATTTCATGTATAATATCTATCGCAAAAAATATTATCACTACTTTAAAATGCACTAAGTACTTTTAAACGCGGCCCGCGAACGTATTTGCACGCTAAAGTTTGGCCCTCGGCATGTCAAAGGTTGCCCATACCTGATTTAAAGAATAAATTAAACTGTTACTTACGTTTTGTTGATGTTAGTTAATTAAAACCAAGAACATGGCGTGATAAATCAACACTTTGCTCATTAAATCAGCACTGAGGGAAGGCAAAAGACGCAGAAGCAACGCATTTGTTTAATACGCTTAGCAAGGCACAATGCATTTTGGGTAATATGACGCACTTAAATAAGATTTAAAACATAAGTGTTGTTTACAATTCGTAATATATTTGTTACACTTTGTAATATAAAATATATATAATATTACACATCTAGTTGTATCATATGCATTTTTGTGCTTAAATTAATTAAAATATCTTTGCAATAAAATATAAAATTTAGTAATTAGCAGTAATATCATATGTTTAATAAAAATAACCTCTAGAGTGCAATGATTTAATCTTTTTTTTCATATTTAAGGTGGCTATACACTTCAGAAAAGGCCATATAAAACGTCAGACATAATAATTATACTGCATATTTTAAGAGCTACCAACCTAGAATATTTTCTATGACACTCTAGAGATATTTTTTAATTGAACATACGGTATATATGGGAATAGTAAAACTTTGTAATATAAATATACATATTTTTAATATGTATATTACATAACATAAGTAATGCATATTATACATATAGTTGTATCATATGCATTTTCCTACTTCCGCAATCAATGGTTTCTTTATTAAAAAATCCTAATAGTAAAATATAAAATTTATTTTTTAGCAATTTTCATGGGATTAGCAAGTGTTCGAGACCCACCAAAAAAGCCGATCTTCAAAGCTAACCATCCATTCATATACTTTATAATTGGACCGAGCAATACCATCACATTTTTCGGAAGATTATCAAGACCTTAGAAGTAGATGTGTGAAGTTTTGTTTTAATAAATCTTTAGGGCAATTGTTTACAGGATTATCTCGAAAATAAAATTCGTTTAACAGCATCTCAACAACGTGACTTTTATTATTAAAACCCATTACATTTAAAAATCATACAATACGAGTCGGTGGCGTAGATAACTTTTTGTTAAAGGAGGGAATTTGAATTAGTATAGTATGTTCAATAAAAAAAAAACCTCTAGAGTGCTATGATTTTATCTTTTTTTAAATTTATGTTGGCTACACGCTTTAGGAATTGTCATATAAAACGTCAGACATAATAATTATAATGTATAATTTCAGAGTTGCCAACCTAGAATATATTCCATAGCACTCTAGAGATTTTATTTTATTGAACATACGATATTTTGTTTCATAAATGTATTTGTTATGGAGGCAAAGTCTCGTTGGTTCGAAGAAAAACAACTTTTTTATATTTTAGATGTTTACTCTTCAAAAGTTAGAGGAACACTCTCATTTACAAATATTTACAGAGTTTCAATTTACCCCTACATCTCGGGGGTGTAGGTAGTGGTGGTAAAAATCCACCAATAAGAAAATGGCATTTACACAAAAGATGAGATACACAAACATTTGACAACAATGCACAAAATATGACATTTCCAGAGATTACCCTGGTTGTGCAGATGTTGTACCAAACACAAAGAATGCAATAAAACAATTTAAGCAAATGAATTTTAAAACGTTCATTTATGACGCCTCATGTCCATTACGCCCGACCGAAGGTTAGCACCCATGCTGCGCGGGTCGCTCACTCTCTATTGTCCGTATTTTCGGAGAAATCGCGGTTTACATCGCGACCGTATTTTCTTAAAGTTATACAAAAAATGAGAATGTGTCCACCGTAACATTTTGTCCGTCATTTAAACAATTGATGTTTGTTGACATACTAAACGTATTTCACTTGTTAATTAGTTAAAGACCATTTCATATTAAATCAGCGATCTATACGAGTGGCGCATGAAGTAAAATTTCGAGTATAGAAAAGCCTAATTTGGCTTAATCATCCTTTCAATCGCATTCTTTTCAAAAACCCTTTTCCCAAATTTCTTTCCATTCAACCTTTTCCTTTAAAAATCCACGTGTGTATCCTATTTCCTATTTCTATTTCAGGCTACATTAAACTCAAATTTTTACTTCATGCTTTGCCTGGGAGTGGAAAACACTCGTTAGACGATCAATCATAAACTTATTTTGCAGTTTTGTTTCAATGAATATTTAAATGTCTCAATAAGATAAAAATATTTGCAGAAACGAAATAAACGGTTAGTGTGGTTCGAGTGCCGTCCCGCTGCACAATTAAAACGTATTTCACTTGTTAATTGGTTAAAGACAGTTTCACATTAAATCAGCGTTTTATACGCGTGGCGCATGAAGTAACATTTTGACTTTAGAAAAGCCTAATTTGGCTTAATTATCCTTTCAATAACATCCTTTTTAATAACCCTTTTCCCAAATTCCTTTTCATTAAACCTTTTTCTTCAAAAATCCACGTGTGTTTCCTATTTCCTATCCCTTGGAGAGGGCAGAGGGCGCAGCACTGGCTGTTTAACTCTCTCTAGATTTTAACCTATATTTAAGATCCAAATCTAAGATTTTATTATTTATTCCTTCGTCCACCAATTTATTTATTCATATAATTAATACTCCAATAAATGTAAAACAATTTTAATTAATTTCATAATTACTGTGACTGGTCAACAGAGCATTAATAGCTAGGGCTAATAATTTCACGAAGAAAAAGAAGAAGAGATGAACGGCACTACTATGTTTAATAAATTAGAGTGACATTTTATAGAAATGTTATTGTTTGTACAAACATGTTTCTTCTTTCTGTCAAAATACCTACCAATGCACAAAATATTTTAGCTTTTGCATAATTTTATTACAAATAATCCTACCTAGATTTAATAATACATAATATTATCACAGCTACTCCATTTCACGTTAAATGTAACTAAAATGTGTTTTTATAAAATTTTGGAATATTAAAGTTATTTTTTGTAAATAAATAAAATAAATTATTTTGCTTAATATATTTCATCACTAAAATAATTAACAAATAACGCGATAATTGTAAATATTTGTGTTTAATTAAAGGAAACATACATGGCCATCATTAGTTTTATAAATGGGTTATATTATATATATATATATATATATATATAATAAAGCTTCTCTATATATATTATAAAGCTTCTAGTTTTAGTTTTCTGGATTTAAAAGAACGAGTGTTTTCACTGAAAATGTAGATGGATTGCGACCAATCAAATTTTTCGGGCTTTTCTAAACTCAAAATGTTATTTCATGCACCACTCATGTAAAACATTGACTTAAAGTAAAGTTCAAAATACACCTCTGAAGATTTTATCTCAAATTTTGTGGCTTTTCTAAAAAAAAACAAGAAATATCTAATGATTTTACGGAAAATAGGATGAATTTGTAATACGTAAACTTAAAAGAAAATTTCACAGGGCTTTTCTAAACACGAAATTTTACTTCATGCTTAATCAAGGAGTGAAAACACTCGTTATAAGGTTCGAATTGGACACTTTTATATTAACAACGAATGCTTGGAAATTTAGAGCATATACATCAAGATATAATGCTTAAAAGAAAAAAAAACCCTCAGTGTATTATTCGTCAAAACTACAGAAAAATTCTTTAAATATCGTTTAAAACATGAGTTCAAGAGTTTAATTTGAAGCGAGTTTTTTCCATTCCCAGACTAGGCATGAAGTAAATTTTCGTGTTTAGAAAAGCCCCGTGAAAATTTCTTTTAAGTATACGTATTTCTAATTCATCCTATTTTCTGTAAAATCATTAGATATTCCTTGTTTTTTTTAAGTTCAATTTGAAGCTTCAAACGAGTGTTTTCCACTCCCAGACTAAGCATGAAGTAAAATTTCGAGTTTAGAAAAGCCCCGTGAAAATTTGTCGAGGGTCGCGCAGCGACCCGAGACAAATTTTCTGGGCTTTTCTAAACTCGAAATTTTACTTCATGCGCCACGCGTATATAACACAGAATTCAAGTGAAGTTCGAATGTACAGACATTTCACAATATTTTAGTGTTTTATACGCGTGGCGCATGAAGTAAAATTTCGAGTTTAGAAAAGCCCAGAAAATTTGTCTCGGGTCGCTGCGCGACCCTCGACAAATTTTCACGGGGCTTTTCTAAACTCGAAATTTTACTTCATGCTTAGTCTGGGAGTGGAAAATACTCGTTTAAAGCTTCAAAGCTGAATTTGAAATACGTATACTTCAAAGAAAAACTCCCTGTATATACGATTTCTATGTAAAATTCGGTTTAATTTGAAGCTTTAAACGAGTGTTTTCCACTCCCAGACTAAGCATGAAGTAAAATTTCGAGTTTAGAAAAGCCCTGTGAAAATTTGTCGAGGGTCGCGCAGCGACCCGAGACAAATTTTCTGGGCTTTTCTAAACTCGAAATTTTACTTCATGCGCCACGCGTATAAAACACAGAATTCGAGTGAAGTTCGAATATACAGAAATTTCACAATATTTGAGTGTTTTATACGCGTGGCACATGAAGTAAAATTTCGAGTTTAGAAAAGCCTAGAAAATTTGTCTAGGGTCACGGGGCTTTTCTAAACTCGAAATTTTACTTCATGCTTAGTCTGGGAGTGGAAAACACTCGTTTAAAGCTTCAAATTGAACTTAAAAGAAAAAAACAAGGAATATCTAAAGATTTACAGAAAATAGGATGAGTTTGAAATATGTATACTTAAAAGAAAAACATCAATGGAATGATGGAATAAATTTGAGGTTATGCTAAACTACGTGTTAACAGTTAGTAGTGCCAATCTAATTTAAAACTCAAAGCCTACTCTCAATCATGTTTTAAACGATCGCATAGGAGTTTTTGTAAGGTAATGTATCATATGTTCAATACAAAAAAAGTTTAGTGTGCCATGATTTCATCTTTTTTACAATTTAAGTTGTCTGCACACTTCAGAAGTTAGCATATAAAACTTCAGACATAATAATTCTAATGTATATTTTTAGAGTTGCCAACCTTGAATATTTTCCATGGTACTCTAGAGATTTTTTTAATTGAAAATACGATATAAGGGAACTAAGGAATAAAACCACTTGTCTTCACGATTGACGTTTATTAACTGGCGTAATTAAATCTACCTGTTCGGCGTATAAAAACGGAACGTTAACAAAAACAGTAAAATAAATCTTTCCTTTAAATCTCAATAAATACAAATAAAATCTTAATTAACAACATATGTTAGTTTTCGATGGAGCATGTTAGGAAGTTAATTTTGTATGTGTCGTGTTTAATAATGTTCCTTTGCTTTTTTTTACAGGAGTGGTTATTACCAAAAAAACAAGTGTTGCTTTAGTAAGGCGTAAAGTATTTACTGCTGACCACCCTTTTTTGTACTTCATAATAGGACCAGATGGAGTAATTTCCTTCTATGGAAGATTATCATCGCCAAAGAATTAGTAATGTGTCGCATTAACTAGTAGTGAATAATGGAACCAAAATATTGCCGCTTTATGTGAAATTTTAATATGTACTTTAAAATATACTGTTTAAACTAATTGTGCGTTATTTCTCCACATTTTTATAAATAATTACAAACAAATAAAATGTTTACCAATAAATTCCCCCTCGAAGGTTTTATATCCCCCCTGATTTTTTTTCTGGCTACGGCCTTGCTAGCTTGTAATCGAAACTATAGTCACTGAAAAATAAAATAAAAGTGGTAAAACAAAGTTTAGTGTTTTAATTAAATTTTAATATGTACTTTAGAATATGCTGTTTAAACTAATTGTGTTTTATTTCTTCACATATTTTATTAAGAGTTACAAACGATGAAGTCTAAAAATAATAACATTTTGTGAGAAAAGCCATCATGCATTTGTCATTGATGGCTTTTCTCACAAAATGTTATTATTTTTAGACTTCATCGTTTGTAACTCTTAATAAAATATGTGAGGAAATAAAACACAATTAGTTTAAACAGCATATTCTAAAGTACATATTAAAATTTAATTAATAATTAAATATTCATAATATTATTCATAATATTATTATTCATAATAGGTATTCATAATAGGCCCCCATTTTCCAGAATTATTTTTATAAATACCAGTTAAAGTAACATTTGAATCACATTTATTCCAACAATATTTAGATCAACTTGAAGGAGAATCACAATATTGTCCAGCTAATAAAATTTCTATTTAATCTATAAAGTACAACACAAAATAAATGCTCACTTGCACCTCAGCCAAACTGTTCGGGAATTTTCTGATGACCGGATTGTTACTCGTCAACGTGTTTGGGATTTGTGCAATCGTACAAAATAGACCGACCGGAGTACCGCTTATTAGATACCAACATACATCACAAACAAACCCAAACATGTTGAATGTTAAACATTTTGACGAACGAGCCCAATTTTATTCACAAATTGTTGCATTTTGATGTTTCAGATATATCACATATTTTAAACATTTTTATATTCTCGGATTTTAGCGTAATCAGAGGCTTGCTTAATCGTAATTAACCTCTTAGCCAGAAATAAATACCTGTGGTCAAATTAAGCAACATTTATTAACTTTTTACTAGTGTAGAACGTGCCTTATGCTATGTTAGGCAACTGAATATACATACATAAGTCGGGTGCCAACCTTACATAAAATACCACATTCCACAATTGTTCTTATAAAATACTAATTAAGATATTATAAATAGCATTTGATTCACATTTAAAACCTACAAATTATTTAAATTATCTTAGATAGGAATCGCAATAATGGGCTCGTTCATCAGAGACAACAGTTAGGAGTTTACTGTCAACTGTTGGAGAATTCTCTGATGACCGGATTGTTAGTCGTAAACTGTTTGGGATTTGTGCAGACGTATAAAATAGACCGACCGGAGTACCGTTCATTAGGTACCAACATACATCACAAACAAATCCACACATGTTGAATGTTGAACGTTTTGACAAACGGGCCCAATTTTATTCCCAAATTGTTACATATTGATAAGAGAAACATGTTTCAGATATATTACATAATTTAAATATTTTTATATTCTCGGATTTGGGCGTTATCAGAATCTTAACCGTGATTAACTTCTTCGATAAGAATAAGTACCTACGGTGAAAATGTATTAACTAGTGTAGAATGTGCATTACTTTATGTTAGGCAACTAAATATACACACATAATTCGGGTGGCAACCTTCAATAATATACCACATTCCACAATTGTTCTTATAAAATACTAATTAAAATATTTTAAATATCATTTGAGTTACATTTTAAACCTACAAATAATTTAGGAATCGCAATAATGGCCCCGTTCATCAGAGACAACAGTTGGGAGTTTACTGCCAACTGTCGTACGAAATAGACCGACCGAAGTACCGTTTATTAAATACCAACATACATCACAAACAAATCCCAACATGTTGAGTGTTGAACATTTTGATGAAATGCTCAATAAATATATCAATTGATATCTATGCACTTCAATAAATTGGCAACGTTGCATTAGCTGTCAAACTCGACGAAAACAACTCGGCGTTTGAAAGAATTCATATTTATTCCACAAAAACACAATAGTAATCTACCGAGATGAGTGGAAATAAAGACGAAACCATGGAGGTAGAATCTGCTGCCGTGGTAGTCGAGAGCTCGTTTAACCCCCCCGGGCCGAACGTCATGGACACAACAGAAACGGAGAAGAGCGTTATGGCCTCAGGAACCGCCGGCTCGGTAACTTGCTCCCTGCACCCCTTAGTGATTATGAACGTTTCGGAACATTGGACCAGATCCAGGGCGCAAAATAGTAAAACTTTACGAGGTAAATATTTCATGAGTAGTGATGCGAGTAAGCGCATAAATGCATTTGTCACATCTCGTATGGATTTGGCGCTTATATTGGATCAGCATACGCTACGTGCTGTGCTCCATCCCGTATGCTAAATTAAAATATGACAATTTTAACAGGACGTGCACACGGGCCACCGCAAGCGTGTGATTATTCGCATCACTGTACACGAGCCTTGATCATAACTTGTAAATATTTCTTCATTTGCAAAATTAATGGCCTAGTCGAAAGGGCTTCTTATCATATCATACTTTCATATTTATGTTAACCAGTACCAGCGACGGCTCGCAGGCTAACTTCATGGTCGGCCACAGCGTCAAGGCACACAAAATTTGAGGTTGATATCACGTTATAAATACAAGGAATTGCACAACAAAGTCACCTTTCAATAACTGATACATATTACCTTGGGTCTCTGGCCGACCCTGAAGTTAGGCTGCGAGCCATCGCTCACCAGTACACAGTGGTCTGTGAGAAATTTCGGGCATTTTGATGTGTAATAACTTTCACTACTAAACAAACAGCACTCAAAATCCACTTGCATACTAAAAATAGAAACATTTTGAAAATGCAATATTTTAAGGAATGGGGATGTTTACGTATTTGAGTGCGTACTTAAGCAGTCCACATTGACTCCACAAAGCGCCACTTCCGTTAGTGCCGGCTTGAACTTAAACACCAGTCGTTTTCATCTTCTAACTAGCGGCATGTCCCAGCTTACCACGGGCAATGCCTTGCGTAAGATGTGGTGCGGGCAATGTGGGGATCGTAAGCAACAAAACACGTGCATTCAAAGTCTGGAATGCGTGCGGTCTATGCGATTATATGTGTCTTTAATATATTCATATGTATGCTTTAGCAGTATATTTTAAATACTGATTTAAGAATATATTTTGAATTTCACAATATTTAAGTGTTTTATACGTGTGGCTTATAAAGTAAAGTTTCGAGTTTAGAAAAGTCTAAAAAACCAAAATATTAAGGCTTTTTTAAACTTGAAATTTTACTTTATGTTTAACCAAGGTGTAGAAAGACTCGTTTGCAACATCACATTGAAACTGCGAAAAGAGTTATAATGTTTTAATTTGAATATACGTGTTTTGCGCTTACGATCCCCGCAATGCCCCATCTCACGCAACACATTGCCCGTGTTTAGTTAGGACACGCCGTACCACTAACCTAACTGAGGCAACATAAACATTTGTGTCCCATTCATGTTTGTTTACCACCAAACTAGTGTTCGATTTTATGCCGGCTCTTCGGGAGAGTGCCGTAACCTAACCAAGACAACAAACATTTGTGTCCCGTTTATATTTGTTTACTACTAAACTAGTGTTTGATTTCATGCTAGATCTTCGGGAAAGCGCCTTTGTTCAGCCGATGTGGACAGGCCGCAGAGGTCCTCTTATTTGCTAGTGTCTCTCAGACCCCACTGTACCGGCTACGGGTTAATAGAACAGTTTCGAAGCTAGATCCATTAATTTCGTCAAAGAAGAATAAGAAATGAATGGCCTTGGGACTAACTAAACTGTTTATAATTTCTTTTATAGTGATCGGTGCCTTGATTGGAAAACAAAAGGGAAGGAATATCGAAATAATGAACTCGTTTGAGCTTCTTTTCAATGAAACCGATAATGATGTTGTGATTGACAGGGAGTATTATAATATGAAAGAGGAACAATGTATGTATAACATTTAAGTTAGTAAAAACTGGCTCGTTTGAATTAATACTTGAGCTTGATAATAGTTGAATTTTCAAATGTGATTATTTAAATTCAGTTTTTTTTTTGTTTGCACCAGTTTCCGTTAAAGTATTAGTTAACTAATGAGAACATAAAGTTAACTATAACATAAATTTAAAGTCTTGTGTATGAGTTAATAAAACACGTTATAATGGTTACATTTCTATGTAAATGCCATTTTGAATACAACTGGCAAATACATACGCTTATGTGTCTACTAAACCTAACCTATGCGGTGGATTCATTTATGTGACAGATAGCGCTTTTAACTATAACATAACTGGCGTTGCGAGGTATTTTGTCATTTAACTACAACATAAATTAACGAGGACCGGTGCAAATGTACACAAATTTTTTACATATTTAAATATCCAAATATTTAAATATGTTTTTAAACGAATATTTAAATATTGGAATATCTAAATATTTTGATATGTTTCTGAACGAATATTTAAACATTCGAATATCTAAATATTTCAATACGGTTTTGACAATTAATTAAATATTCGAACATTTCAAATATTTAAATGTTTTTGAATGAATTTGAGTGAATGTTTTAATTCGAAAAATTCCTAGCCTTAATTGTATACTTTAAACTGAAATCAGTGTTTTATACGCCTGGCGCATGAAGTAAAATTTCGAGTTTAGAAAAGCCTGAAAATTTGGTTTGGTCGCTCCGCTTCGCTACGCGACCAAACCAAATTTTCAGGCTTTTCTAAACTCGAAATTTTACTTCATGCTTAGTCTGGGATTGGAAACCCTTGTTAGACAGCAATTAGAGCATTTAATGACAACACTTTTTTCTTAAAGAAAATGGAAAACAAACACAAACCGTAGTTATTTTTATAAGCTTTATGAGTTTCATTAATTATCTTGGTGTTATTGTTTTTTTTTTAAGAATCTGGTGTATTAATGTTTTAATAGTTTCTTAACAAGGATTTTCCAATCCTTGATTAAGCATGAAGTAAATATTTCGAGTTTAGAAAAGCCTGAAAATTTGGATTGGTCGCGTAGCGAAGCGGAGCGACCAATCCAAATTTTCAGGCTTTTCTAAACTCGAAATATTTACTTCATGCGCCAGGCGTGTAAAACACTGATTTCAAGCGAAGTTTAAATTATACAATTAAGTCTAATTTTTTGAATTAAAGCATTCACTCAAATTCATTAAGAAAACATTTAAATATTTGAAATTTTCGAATATTTAAATAATATAAAGTTTAAAAATATACTCAGTTATCGTTAATCTATCACAAGATCAAAATAAAATAAAGATATAAGCTTGGATTATTAGGTACTGAGAATTTTTAAAATTGAGGTATTCGGGTATTCATTCAAAAACGTATTCAAACTCAAATATTTGAATAATTAGAATATGTTTTAGAATGAATATTTAAATACCTCAATTTTAAAAATGTCCAGTCTTAGTTTGAATATCTAAGATATTCTTGTTTGAGTTACGTGAAGGTTAGTTTAATGGTAATTAGTTAAGTTATTCCTTTATTCCTTTTACTTCACTTTTTATTTTAATTCTATATGTACATTTCGGGTACAATGTACCCTTTATCAATAGAAAAAACTAATTGACATTTTCGTAAATAAATAAAAATAGAAATACAACTATTTTCACAACCAAGTGCGATTTATTTGAAATCAGATAAAGGCAGGCTAGTTTAAGGGATTAAATTTAAAAGTGGGTTGTTTAAAGGACTTAAATCAAAATTTAGAAGGTTATTCCTATTTTTGTGCATTTCAATTGCTTCTAACATGTTTAGTTGAAAATGGTTAGATTCTTTTAGTAATTTCAAATTATTTATAATAAATTTTTAGAAAATCCACCCACACCTTTAATTACATTCACTCAAGTTCACATAGTCCTTTCAAACATAAACTATCGTCTTTTAATAGTATGATTTATAGAGCTATCCAGTTACCAATATCTGAAGAAAATAGAAAAAGTGAGTTTACATTAATTTTAGATTTAGCCAAAGCATTAAATTACGATACTAACATTCTTCAGAAATTAATCAATAAACATAAAAGAACACATTCCATTCGTCTAGCATCACGTTTAGAACCAATAATAGAATCTAATACAAATAAAAATTACTGTAAAATTATTCACGAACCAAAATTAACTAATCAAATTAATAAAATTTACAAAAAATTCAATCTTAAACCTGCATACTACACAAAAAACAAAATTAAACTTTTATTGGGGAATACTTTTAAGAAAATTGATGATCATGAAAAGTCTGGGATTTATTCATCAAAATGCAGCAATTGCAACAAAATGTATATTGGACAAACTATACGAAATTTAAAAACTAGGTTTAAAGAACATATTTACCATACTAAAAACCATAACCCAGATAAATCTGCGATAGCTCATCATACATTAACCACGGGACACAAATTTATTATAAATAATTTGAAATTACTAAAAGAATCTAACCATTTTCAACTAAACATGTTAGAAGCAATTAAAATGCACAAAAATAGGAATAACCTTCTAAATTTTGATTTAAGTCCTTTAAACAACCCACTTTTAAATTTAATTCCTTAAACTAGCCTGCCTTTATCTGATTTCAAATAAATCGCACTTGGCTGTGAAAATAGTTGTATTTCTATTTTTATTTATTTACGAAAATGTCAATTAGTTTTTTCTATTGATAAAGGGTACATTGTACCCGAAATGTACATATAGAATTAAAATAAAAAGTGAAGTAAAAGGAATAACTTAACTAATTACCACTTAGTTTGAATATCGTTTTATACGAACACATTTTTATTTATTACAGTTAAACAAGTATTCAGTGATATGGATTTCATAGGCTGGTACATAACGGGAGATAGTGCCAACAGCATGGACATTAAAATCCACAAACAGATTTGTGAAATAAATGAATCTCCCATTATGCTCAAGCTTAATCCTTTCGATAAAAATATTGACGTAAGTAATGTTTTTCTTTGCATTTGCAACTTAACACGTTAACCGACAGGGACTGCTGTATAAAAATCCGCCTGTGCCAGAGCAGTCCCTGGGGACCGCTAAATAGTCATGATAGTTATGATCTCTAGGCATTAAATGACTGCTAAATTAGAATATTTATATGTGTAATGTCTCGTTGGCTTGTAAACGTTATATGCCAATATTAATACTAGAAACAACTTGATAATAAGTTTTATTAATGCAAAATTTAATTTATCAGCGAACGTTAATATATTTAAAAACCGGTTGGACAAAGAACTAAAACAAAGTGCAGCAAGAATGATCCATTATAGTGCATGATAAATATAAGTATAATGTAAACAATAACATATGTTAAGAAACAATATCTTCATCGGTATACCGCTTGCTATTGGTTAATTACAGAATTGTCTGAAAATACAAAAAGCTCTTGGCCCACAGAGCCTTTTAGCAATATACGCGCTATGGCGGTTAACATGTTAAGAAAATAAGTGATCATTAAACTGAATCACTTCACTTTATTCTCTTTTTAGCACCTGCCAGTAGGTTTATACGAATCAGTAATTGATCTGGTCGGTGGTGAAGCGACGATGCTTTTCGTTCCGCTAACTTACACACTGGCGACGGAGGAGGCGGAAAGGATCGGTGTTGATCACGTCGCGAGAATGTCTTCCACTGATGCCGGAGAGAGTTCCTTGGTGGCTGAGCATTTGACGGCGCAACACAGCGCTATTAAGATGTTGCATTCGAGGGTCAAGCTCGTCCTTGAATACATGAAGGCCGTGCAAAACGGGCAGATACCCAAAAATCATGAAATTTTGAGAGAGGCGTATTCGCTGTGTCATCGGCTGCCGGTGTTTCAGAGTTCTAGGTTTAGACAGGATTTCTATAATGTAAGTATCATTTAAAATATACCGCCTTTCAAAAAAATCAGAACACCAAGTATGCATTGGATGATTTTAATGAAACTGCCAGAATTTGACGTTTTCAATGAACTGTATCGATGATCAAATGTTTTGGTTCTTATTTAATGGTATTTCTTTATGATTTCATGATTGATATTTTACGAAAAATACACATTAACGATATTGGCGCTTTTTTTATCACATGAGGTGGTGTCGCTTAGCATCCCTGCACTGCGGTCTACGTGGTCCTTTTGTGCACCTCTGGATGATTTACTCCCTGTGTACTCCTGTCTCTTCTATGAAGTTCGGGAGTTTCAGCCAGTGCAATAGTATGGAATAATCCATACCGTATTGTCTGCCTCAAAACAATTGTCACTTTAAAAGTTGTGAGAAAGTTAACATTTGTGCAATATGTTTACTTTTTCACAACTGTTAAAGTGACAATTGTTTTGAGGCAGACGATACACACTCAATAAAATGTTATCCCTACTTAACTTGACTTAATAAAGAAAAGTTTATATTTAAATTGCAAATTAAAATAGGTAGTCTATTATGGGGGAACCCAGTATACAGTCTGTTTGATTTATTGTGACACAGCACATATGTCCGTTATTAGTACAGATAGAAAAAAAAGTTAAAGACAAAAGTTTTAGTACTTTTTATGATCTATTCAATCGTAATGTCAGAAAAACAGTTGAAAATCAAATAAACACGTGAAAGCTATTAGTTTCATTTTCTTTAATGGAACACCCTGTATATTTTGTTTATTTCAAATAGGCATTAATATTAGCCTTATAATGATACCACATAAGTACCCCTTTATTATAGAAATAACACGACAATTGCCAATAAATGAAATTTATCAGTTGACATGAATAACTATTTAAAGTGTCTGTTCAAAGTGACGTCCGTTGTTTGCAATACATTCTTCACATCTCTTCATTATATTTCGTCGTGCTTTTTGCAACATCCGTGGTGTTATTTGGCCACATGCCATACGAATACGATTTTTCAGATTGTCTAGATTTTCTGGACGAGTAACATAAACTTTTTGCTTTAAAAATCCCCAAATAAAAAAATCTAAAATAGACAGATCTGGCGATCTTGCTGGCCAGTTTATGGGGCCACCATTTGCAATCAATTTCAAACCAAACTTTCTTTCCAAAATATCTTTGACATTTCTTGCGTTATGGGGAGGAGCTCCCATCTTGTTGGAACCACATATCTCGACGTATTTCTAGGGGGATATCCTCTAAATAATCTTCAAATTCTATCGTAAGAAAGTTGGCATATCGCTCCGCATTCAACGTTCCTTGATAAAAAAATGGTCCTATTATGGTATCACCTAACACACCAAGCCACACATTCTGGATTCTCAAATTTGACGTGGATTCTCAGTATCCCAGTAATAGTCGTTTTTTCGGTTGGAGATTCCGTTGTTGTTGAAATTTGATTCATCACTCCAAAGAATTAAATTTAATAAATGTTGATTGTTGCTAAGCCAATTACAGAATACTATCCTCCTGTCAGAATCACCATCTCTTAAACCTTGTACTAACTTAATTTTATATGGTCTCATTTTATGTTTTCTCAGAATAGAAAATATTTTATGCATACTTATTCCTAAGTCAGCCACTGCTTCGCGTATTGAATTACGTGGATGTGCTCTAAAATAGGCCAATATCAATACTTCATTATTATCTTCTCTTTCTTGTCTTCTCCTTCGTAATTTATTATTAAATCACCCATTTCTCCGTAAATTTTGTTCAAGTCTTGCAAAAGTGCAAAGTGGTTGTCTTCTTTCTGGATACATGTTTCCATTAAGTGATACTAGCTTCTCTAAAATTATCGTTGCATCTAACGAAGACCTTTAGCATATCCATTTTTTCATCATTAGAATAGTAATTATCACCCATCTCTAAAGATTTGAATCAACAACACGCAAGACGGGAAGTTACTACACCACTTTGACATTAAAGCGTTAACAAATTGTTTTATGTCAATTGTTATCCATGGCAACTGATAAATTTCATTTATTTGCAATTGTCGCGTTATTTGTATAATGAAGGGGTACTTATGTGGTATCATTATAAAGCTAAGGTTATTACCTATTTGAAATAAACAAAATATACAGGGTGTTCCATTAAAGAAAATGAAGCTAATAGCTTTCACGTGTTTATTTGATTTTCAATTGTTTTTCTGACAATGCTACTGAATAGATCATGAAAAATACTAAAACTATTGTCTTTAACTTTTTTTTCTATCTGTATTAATAACGGACATATGTGCTGTGTCACAATAAATCAAACAGACTGTATAGATCAAAAAAAGCTCTTCATATAAAAACCAAAATTGCGCATGTTTACATAAAACCCCCCTGTATACATAAATAATTAATTTATGATTGTTTTTTCTTCATTTTAGCAAAGTAACGATGTTGCATTGATGACATATTTGGGAACATTAACGAAAGGCTGCAATGACTTAAACCAATTTGTAAATAAATTTAATATATTGTATGATAGACAAGGTGCCGGCAGGAGGATGCGAGGAATTTTCTTTTAAATTATTCAATGTGTAAAATGTTCCCTTGTTAGAGAACAATATTAATGTTTATAATAAATACTACTTTGCTACAATATACTATTTATTAATACACAGAATCAAGGTTTATTCGACTATATTGAAATTAAGTCAACCTTCTACGATTTATTAACCTTGAGTTTTGACGTCACGTGAGAAATTTACCTCACATCAGGTGCAATGTTGGATGTTTTGTGTAAAAACTTCCAATGTTGCCACCAAGATCATGCAATATTATTCCTTTGGATTTTTTTTCTGTGTGGTTACACTAAGAGTCGTGTCTACGCCAATAAAACCAAAACGTTGGAGCACCTAATAAACAGCATCCGCCAAGTTATAGCCAAACTACCACCCAAAGAGTTTGAAAAGGTCATAGAAAATTACCTCGAAAAGAACGACTGCTGCAGAAGATCCAGAGGCCCAGAAGCGGCCATTTCATTGACTTTTTCTTCATAATTAAAGAACATCATTAACCCGTTAAGGGCCGAGCAATTATAGAGTTAAATCTAAAAGTTGATTTTAGGTAAAATTTTGCACTTCTTTTGATGATTTCTATGAATGACTTACTGTATTACATACTGTGAATTTTTCCTTTAAATATACATAATATATACGCTGTAAATGTTCAGGCATTCATCGATTTTATATAAAAACGTGCAATATAAAGTTTACAACGAGTGTTTCCACTCCCAGACTAAGCATGAAGTAAAATTTCGAGTTTAGAAAAGCCTGAAAATTTGGATTGGCCGCGTAGCGAAGCGGAGCGGCCAATCCAAATTAGGCTTTTCTAAACTCGAAATTTTACTTCATGCGCCACGCGTATAAAACACTGAAAGATTGTAAAATTTGAAATACACTGACATTATTTTTTTTTTAAATGAGTAATAGTCGAAATATTTAAATAACAGAATAGTTACATTTTTCTTCATACATTTTCAAGTCAGGTCAAATAATATAATACAAGGTGTCCAGAAAGGGTATCGGGTATTTGTTTTCGCGCCATATTCGAAACGGGGCGTCTAAAGGGTGCGGGGAGGGGTTCGTGGCGTCCGCCACTTTGTGGAGTTTTAGTCACGATGGAACAGTACTCGGGGACGCATCGCGCATTTTGCGTACGAGCGTATTATCGTAATGGTGATTCAATGGTGACTGCTCAACGTCTCTATCGTGCGGAATATCGTACACGCCACGCGCCAAGTGACGATAGCATTAGGAAATGGATCAGGATGTTCGAGAATACAGGTGCGACAGTTAAAATTCAAAACTCTGGTCGTCCTCGTTCAGTTCGCGATGAAGAAACAGTTGAAGAAGTTGAGGCATCGGTTCGTCAAAATCCGTCTTTATCCATCCGAAAGCGAAGCCAAGCGTTGAACATCAAAAAATCGTCTTTACATTGAATTTTAAAGAAAGACTTACATCTAAAAGCCTATAAAATTCAGTTGGTTCAAGAATTGAAGGATACGGACTATGCTAATCGACTGAATTTTGCGAACGAAATGCTGCAGCGATTTAACAACTTTAACAAGATACTGTTCAGTGACGAAGCAAATTTTCATCTGAATGGTCATGTTAATAGGCACAATTGTCGGTACTGGGCAGTGGAGAATCCGAGACGAAAGCATGAACGACCCCTGCATAGCCCAAAGGTCGTTGTTTGGGCCGCTATGTCTGCTAAAGGCATAATTGGTCCTTATTTTCATGAAGATCAACGAGGCCGAGCAATTAATGTGAATAGTGACCGTTATTGCGATATTTTTGGGTCCCAGAGTTGCAGGAGTTTGCAGGTTTCAACTCAAGAACGTGGTTCCAGCAAGATGGGGCCACTTGCCATACCTCAAATAACTCAATGGAAGTTGTTAACGAATTATTCCCTAATAAAGTCATTTCGCGAAGGGGTAACATCAACTGGCCTCCCAGAAGCCCCGACCTTAGCCCGCTTGACTATTTTGCATGGGGATACCTTAAAAGTAAGGTTTATCAAAACAATCCGACGAATCTAACCCAGTTAAAGCAAAACATCAGGTCAGAAATGGCAGCAATATCGATAGCTATGTGTCAACGTGTTATCGCCAATCTTCGTTTCCGTTTAGAAGAGTGCCAGCAACGTAACTGTCATCATTTGGATAACATCATCTTTTCCAAATAATTCTCCAATTCATATGCTAATAATAAACAATAAACTTTTTTATTGCATACAAATAATTTTTGTTTCATTGAACTTACAAATACCCGATACCCTTTCTGGACACCTTGTATATCAAATTACCTTTTTTAGTAACAAAAAATTTATAATGTTGCATGTATGCATCAATGACGCATAATGGGTTAAATATAATAAAAATCTGAAGATTTTCTTAAATTTGTATATGTTTTTTTTTTAAGTTCGGAAACTCAATTTGGATCACCCTTTATAAACCCAGAGGTTTGAAATTAAAATTCATTAATTATGCTTATGATTATAATATAACAATGTTTAAAAAAAATACAATATATTTCATTCATCCTTTAGTAAATCATCGTCTTCACTATTATCGTCCAAATCAGAAAAGTCACTACCAAAACCATCCCCCTCATCAACAACCAGTTTCTTCAACCTCTCCTCCAACTCCAAAGCCTGCTCCTTTAAATCCCCACCCTCCTTCTCTCTCTTGCTCGCGTACCTCAGGAAAGCCCTCCTTTTCCTCTCCGACAGAGTTTGTAACATCTGCTTCATCTCCAGATCCAGTTTTAACTTTTCCCTCTCGTCCAAAACGGGCGGGACCAATTCCTTACCCTCCAAACACTTTGCGCAGATTTTCAACGATTTTGCACACGGCGAGCATATAACATGGTACGCCTTCTTCACGGTCTTCTGCGAGCACTTCACACAGGTCTTTGGCTGCGAGAGCGGTTTGTACTTCTTGTACTTGATCTTCCATTCGATTATGTCCTTGCATCTGACGCACACTTCGCATATTTGCAAGTTGTTAATCATTTTAGTTCTGTGGTTGGTGTCGTGTAAGTCATTTTTAAAAACGGTTCTGTTTTTGTACTTCTGCGCTCTGGTGCGTTTGTCGTTTCCTCTTTGTGAACTCATCTGGAACCAAAAGAAAATTAATCCAAAATGTGCATATGTACTCACACATCTGTGAGATATGACTGTGGCTCACTATTCATGTTAATTTCATTGGTTTAGAATTTGTGCTCCTCAAACATTTTTAGCCAACGGCACTCAAAAAAATATGAAAATTGGGTGCCTTCAAATGTTCATATTTTGTTTTTGGATGCTGTCAGCTAAAAAAGGTTGAGGACCACAGATTCTATACTAATTCATTTAATAAGATATTTATACTATTTCAGAAGTTCACAATGGATCACTTTTAAATATGTCAAATTCATGTTTGATAATGGCAAGCTGAATTTGCCGAAACTGCAGTCACATAAAAATAAATTGTGTTATACAAACAAAGTTAATAGTATTTAACATTATTAGCATTGTTAAAACGGTTTTTACTGGCGGACAGAAGGATATGACTGGCGAGTCGCTAGACGAGCCAGTCACCTTCTGGAGCCAGTAAAACCCGTTAACTTGCGTATATTGTTATATATTTTATTTGTCAATCATTTGTAATTAATTAAAATACAATTATTTGGTAAATTTAATCAAATTGGAATTACAAAAAAATATGTAGTAAGTTATGAAACATTTCCGTGGATACTTATGTTGTTTATTTGATTAAATTAATTATTATTTCAAGAATAATAGTATTTTTGTATTTTTATTTAAAAAATTAAATTCACGAAAAACTATAAATTACTATTCCAGTACTAACTTGTTAAATTTTAACAAGTTAGTATACTGACTTGTTAAAATTTTACAAGTCAGTAGCTTGAAAACATAACCTTACTTGTTTAATACTGTCTATTGATTAATTGACGTTTACAAAGGAGAGACAAATAAAAGTGTTTTATTGTGTTATTTATACTATTATTTTGCAGTAATGGAAGTTTCTTTAGCATTTATCTGCCTTATTAATAGACGTTAGCATACAGCTTTAACACTGTAAAAAGGATGATATTAACATTTTTGTATTCATGACACATTTTAGTAGATTACTGTTGTTAGTTTACAACTAATAAATAGCATGTTACTCCTAGTTAAAGCTACAAGATTCGTCTTATACATAACCTCAAATGGCATAGCAAAATGAATTAATTTGAATTTAATGGGATGATTTATTTAAGATTTATAAATGTACATACTCAAGCAATATATTTTGAACTTTACTTGAAATCCGTGTGATGTGTTTGGCTTTGTTTCCTCCTATTTTTAGTAAGTCACGATAGGGGTTAGGAAAAGCTCCTGCCTTTTAGTATCATATTACTGTAGAACCATCATAACTTGCCGTTGCGCAGTGGCAAAATTGTGGGCGGAGCGAAAGATAGGCGGTCTCGATAGGTTTCGTGAAGAGTTCGAGCGCGTGGTACATTCATTTGAAGAAGTGACAGTGCGATGGATTTTCAAAGTAAATTAACTCGTGGCTGTGCACTTGCCGGCCAATCTCGTGAAATTATTAGCAATGTATGCAAATTTACAAAAAGTGATCTTGATGCTGAGGGGAGCGACCGACCATCTACGCTGTTGAGTTATAAATGAATAGCGCGCGCGAAGAACACATGCTTGCTTATTCCAGCGACTGTACTTGGCCGCCAGATCGCCTCTCTCTCTTGTTTTATTTTCGCTTCCTCTCTGCGCGTCTGGCCAACTTAATCTGGTTAAGCAGTACCTTAGTTGAAAAACGGTTCATTACAAAATACTATTTTTGTTTGCTTATCGGGAAAGTTCGCCCATAAATGTTGACATGGTAAATGTGTGTATAGAAAGCTGTGAGTAACTAATTGCGTTGAATGCAGACGCACCATATATTTGCACATCATTTAACAAGTTTATGTACGAGCACCAAACAATATACTTTTTGTATTAACATCCAACAATTTACTGTCCCAATATTTATTCTCCTCCATTTTCTGCCGAATCAACTCCTTCAACTGCTCATAATCCAAGGCTATTGCCTCAGTTGCCCCTTCCTCACTCTCAGGCCCACACCCGCACGATTCCACAATCTGCCCGATCCTCTCCACCAACATACTATACTTATAAAACTCGTTCTTCAAATCGTCGGCTTCCACACGATATTTCGTCAACTCATCCCAGTGTTGCCCGACGGGATCAAGCGCCATGCACGTTAAAGTAATCTCGATCTGTTTCACGACGCAATGCTGATACTGTTCGCAGATTTCTTCGATGCACGAATTTAGAGTACGAATTAGATTCCGCATGGCTTCCTGATTTTTCTCTCCGACGTGTCTGAGCTCGCAGTTGTAATTCAAATAGTCAGCATCTTTCAACGGGTAGGGATTGTCGAAGTAGACTGATTTTTCTTCTAGGTTACGTTCGATGTCGAGCAAATGGGTGGTGTTTAACATGAGGAAACCGGTTTTCACAGCTGGATTTTTAATCATGTTTAGTAAATGGTAGCTTCTTCTGAACGGAATCAATAATTTCCGCCACATTCTTTATAAAAGTACACTGGAATTTTTTGGTGTAAAAAGTTGTCTAAAATTGAAAAGTGACAAATGCTATAGCAACACAATAAATTTACTTATTATCAAAAATAACTCATGTCAGCACAAATGGATGATTATTTGAGTAATTTTTATCAAAACTATTGCAATTCAAATCAAGAATTTCCTAACAGTTGGATTGAATTGAACATGCGCGCTTTGACTGCTCGCGACGACAATTATCTCCATTTTCTTCATAACATCGCAAAGCGTTTATTGCCGGGTATTCAAAACCACTTTTTCTCAGTGTTCTCAAGATGACCACGTTGAGTAAGGCGTATCAGCTATTGCTGCAGAAATTCCCCATCAGTACACAGGCCGTGCAAACTGGAATCTTGATGGGAACAGGTGATGTTATTGCACAAGTTTGCGTGGAGAAAAAGTCGCTGGCGGAATGTAATTACGTGAGGACGGCGCAGTTTAGCGGTATGGGATTCTTTATGGCGGTATGTGTTTAGTTTTTATTGACTTACCTTGGTTGCTGTATTGTTATTTGTAATTGCTGCCGATTAGGATTCGTTTTATTTTCTACCTCGTGGTGGACACATGTCAAAAATGTTCACGCTGGCAACGTGACAACACTGTAGCGCCAACCAAGGACGATATAGTGTATATAAGGATCGCTGTATTAGAATGCGGTGGAATGCTGGCGTGTCTCCGTTTCTTTGACTTGTATTAATTACACAGATTAAACATTAACACACAGAAAGCCACATTGCCTATGTCACAGGACCGAGAACTTTGTCGCGGGGTAGGGTGGTTACTGAAAATAGAGGAGACTATGGTGAAGCATACCTTATACACATGTGTCACTCGACGTACCTTGGCGCCAACTTCAGTTTGTTCTGTCAATTACAATGGGTGTATCAAGGTATGTCGATGCGAGCTTAGACCATATAAACTTATAGACGCGGTGAAGCCAACATAATAGGCGCGTGTGACGTCACGTGTGGGCAAGAACGCAAATAGAAATACGCTTCGTATTGGAAGTGTGCACGAAATCATTTTTTTTATTTACTTAAAAGTCATTAATCTTGTGGAAGGAACTTGGCTATACAGTATACATGTATCAGGAAAAAATAAATAAACAAGTAATTAATTTATTAACATTACAAACATTTATTTATTGTCCAGAAAACAAAATCATTTTAGTTAGTTTGCTCCTAACTCTATCAGCATTGTTATTTTTACTTTCACCCAGATGATATAATCTAATACTACAATAATGAAAATCGATAACTTTAATTAAATTTATGTGGTTAGATTCAATATCATTATCGTACATGTGTTCAGCATCGAAAACTGCACTGCAAACATTGCACATAATATTGATTATTAATTTCGTCAATGGATTATTTCCGTTTAACATCTCCATTTTGTCCATAATTCTGATTTCACTTTCTGCTATTTTACAAATGTGAATCACATCCTTAGATGGCTGAATTAAACATTGTCTAACATTACTATAATTTTTGCTGATCACCAGGGTTGACTTTGAAATATCTGACTGGATCGCGCTCAAACAAATTTCACAATCTATTTTTTTTTTAATGTTCTTCACCACAAATCCAGCTATATATTCCACAACATCATTTACATACAAAGATAATTTATTGGAATAACTTAAACTAGTTAAAGCGTAATCGTGGTCATTGGTGATATCTTCCTCGGTATCTAAATTTTCAATCAGTTGTTGGTGAATGGTCCTCATTTTCACTTTAGTTGTGGTACTCATCGCCAAAATAATGGATGGTGGTTGCTCAATACAGTTAGCTTGTGAGGAAGCTGTAACACCTGTGTGCATTAACAACCTCTTGTAAGAAGCTTGAAATTGTTTTGGAGTTGGATTATTATTATATCCTCCATGGCTTCTTATGGCACTAAAGCTTAAGCTGACGACAAGACCAATAAAGCCAGTTTTTCTTTGGCTTAAATACAGAGGTGCCCCATTTGCTGTACATTTAAGAGACATAATGTATTTAATTGATTCGTCAAATTTTTGAAAAATAATATCCTTGTTGTAATGCTGAAGACTTGCTTTAAAATTTTTGGCTAGTATGTTTCTGCTATTTAAAATATCAAACATATCATTCATGAAAATAATAAATCTCTCAGTTGCCTCACTTCCTTCAAAATCTTTTGAATAATGAGTTTCTCTTAAATATTGTAAAGCTTTTGCAATTTTTAAACTAAAAGTCTGTGCTGCTAATTTTACTTTCATTTTTTCTTGAAACCAATTTATATGTCTTCTGGTAATTTTTGTTGCTAGATGCAGACCTTCCTTTTCCTGTACCTCTACCAATTTTTCAATATATTTCCATTTAATAGGTTCACTTTTATTATCATACAAAACTTTATATGTACCAAGAGTGTTTCTTATAAGCTTCAGCATGTGAGGAGGATCTAATAAAATGTAAACGGGCTGTTTTGCCATAGGATGCATGAAATATGTTTGTGACGAGTTAATAGATAAATCTGCTCCAAGATGATTTGCCATACTTATATTGGTTGCAGCGCCATCAAAAGTTAGGCTGGTGATCGTAACATCAGCATCATGTAATATAGTCGAACACTTTTTTATCAGGTTACTCTTTTGAATTCCTGTAATTCCATTAATTAAAAAATAACCTATAGGTAGCTTCCATCTATCGTTGACACTATTATTTAAAAAAACAATTGCTTTGCTACACTATCACTTTCAAGCCCACTGCCGATGTCAACATACCTACAATGTAAAATTATTTCAACCAACGTATATGTTCTTTTTATAATTTTTACTTCTTCATGCATTTATACAAAATATCATGCAATTTACAAATAGTCTAACAAACAAACCCTAAAAATGTTTCTCCATCCCATTCTATTTTTGTATGTATTGCCATCTCATCAATCATTAAGGAGCAAATGCAAGGTTTACCCTTTTCCCGAAGCTCTAATACCTTCTGTTTTAAAACATTCACAGATTTTGAAAGCCTGGACCACATGTTATTGTTTGATACCATTTTTGAAGAGTTCGTGGATGAGGAAGCATGTTAGGAAAAGTTTTTCTGACATACGAATAAGCTTTAGGTGAATAAAAGTTCAAAGTAAGTGCAAAGCTCTTCAATTCCGGTGGATATGTTTTAGAACGCTTAGATTTCAACAACTGTTTAAATATTGTTTTACTTGCAGCAGGCATTGTATCCTAGGAGAAAATTCAAACACCAATCACATGCAATTAATATTAATGATATTTTTTGTATTTCACTTACCGAAAGTTTCAGTGAGGAATCTTCATCAATCATCCGCTATTGTTTCAAATGTTCCAGTAAAGACTTTAAGTTAGACACTTTCTTAATAAGCCGCCGATTCCGTTGTTGTAGAATTTTAATGTGTTTCTGCTTTTTTATAAGTAATTTTTTTACTGCAAGTCTATATTGCTGATGTCTCATTGAAGAATCACATTCTTTGAAATCACCAACATAATGCATTCTTCTCTTTTTGATAGGGGGCTCTACGAGAGACTCTTTGGAGGTCCCTTCATTTATTGATGTTCCTGGGTTATCTTCATTCTGAACCTTGACCTTTCTTGATAGCGGTGGTTTTCTAGTAGTTATTTTCTTTGTCAAATGACTAGGAAAATTAAATATGCTTGGCACAGCATCATTTTTAAGTTTCTTTATTGAACTCCAATTATTGGTAATAAAAGAATCATGTGTGAAATGCTTTGAACAAATTCTACTATGTTGTGATGGGTTAAAATTTTCACGTCGCATTGCAGCAATCCATTGCTTTTTCACTAGGGAAACTCGTGGAAATCTGTGAATGATTGTTTTTGTGAAATAGATGACAACAATTTTGAAATTGCGTTTATGCAGGGTGAATTTTTTTAAGTGTTACAGGGCTATATTACCACCAACCCCTCAAATACGAGAAAAGGGTAAAATGTAGAAAATATGGTAAAATCTGTCCCTCATGTCCCTATTACCTCATGAAAATATTTAAAACTGTTCTCGAATTATAGCCCTGTAACACTAAAAAACTCACCCTGCATAAACGCAATTTCAAAATTGTTGTCATCTATTTCACAAAAACAATCATTCACAGATTTGTTATCGTCGTTTTTCCCCAAACGATGATAACGAGAATTCTGTTACACCCCATAATTCAATTTTTATTATTTGCAAACTGGTAAAATCCGTGTCTCCAAGAATTGTGTTTATGGAGAGCCATAAAACCAGAAACGCCCTTCATGCCAGCTAGAAGTTTCAAGAAATGTTCAATAATCCTCAACTGGTCCTTTCTCTCAGCTACCTACAATAGGCTGTAAAAAGCTTAAATCGGTCAGCGCGAAAACACGCAGCCGATTACCTGGCCCAAAAGGCCGGGCCAACATCTGGCACGGGTATTCCAAAAAGCGTGCGATTCCGAAAAACAAAGACGCAAAGCGCACGGAATACTCGCCTAACAATAGGCTGGAAAATCCCCAGCTCTTCTCGCGGTTTATAGGAAAACCGCGAATCACACCGATAAACCAAATTCGCAACTAAATAGCTGAGAGAAAGACCTTTAATGTGATATAAATCACAACTTAAATAAGTTAACGAGGAAAACTTATATGTTTTAATTTTTGTTTAATTTAATACTTCTAGCTGTCGTGATGGGAAAATAACACTTCTCCGTAAACACTTTTCTGTACATTTTTCTGTAAATATTATGCAACGTTACTTGCGTATCAAAGGGCATGTGCGTATGTATATATATATATATATATATATATATATATATATATATAGATATTCAATTATTTTTAGAAATTAATTAATTATTAATTATTAAGTTTTAATCGACTAACCATTTTTCGCCTAAACCCGATTTTATTTATTTGTGTGCGGAATAGTTTTTCTCGCATGTTAATGCATTTGTCATGGAGAAGAATTATTCACAGCACTTATTTCATAAGTCCAGAAATTCGGGTTCCTCGACGCGCCCCTAAAGGCGCACGGGCGAAGAATGGTTAGCGCGGCCTAGAAATCGTAGTGGGGGATGCGATTTTTGGGCAAACATATATAACGGCGAGGGATGCTTTGAGAGTTCAGTTCCAAAGTACTTATCTTTAAACCAACATCGAGTTACCACCAGTCTATGCGAATTAGTAAGTTTGTTTTTGTGTGCCGTTATTTTGTTTTACTATTATTTCACTTATATTTTTTTTTTATTCATTTTCTTTTTCAACTTCTATTATATTTGTTATTAATTATTCTGTTTATTGTTATTAATAAATTTTTGTTTATATTTTTACTTAAAAACAAAAATATTTTAATTAATTTTCATT
Source organism: Philonthus cognatus (assembly GCA_932526585.2). NCBI lineage: Eukaryota > Metazoa > Arthropoda > Insecta > Coleoptera > Staphylinidae > Philonthus > Philonthus cognatus. Next base: position 102,701,045 of record OW052244.1, read on the forward strand.
AACAATTATTCCTTAAATATCAAATTTATAAGTGAGTAAAGTAAATTCGTGAGTGGTTCCTGACCGACTATCCAGTGGATATATCGGGTAAGTACGCATTTTATTATAAAGTGATTGTGTTTGATTACGAGTTAATCGGGTAATCAGGGGGGTACCGAATCAGACATAAGGCCAAACTATTTATTTTGTCTTGATCGGGAGTGTTTGACTCCAAAAGTCAAAGACCGTAATAATCCCCCGATGATAGATTTCCACGAGTTTCCCTAGTGAAAAAGCAATGGATTGCTGCAATGCGACGTGAAAATTTTAACCCATCACAACATAGTAGAATTTGTTCAAAGCATTTCACACATGATTCTTTTATTACCAATAATTGGAGTTCAATAAAGAAACTTAAAAATGATGCTGTGCCAAGCATATTTAATTTTCCTAGTCATTTGACAAAGAAAATAACTACTAGAAAACCACCGCTATCAAGAAAGGTCAAGGTTCAGATGTATACCATCCTATTTCGAGGTTATGCACATACAAGTTTTATGTAAAAGTAAATACTTACATGTGAAATGATATATCTGTACCACGTTTATATCATTCTGTGCAATTACAAGCACTGCATGATTGCAGCATAATTATAACCACACAATTCACAGAAATAACACGATTTTAAAATAAAAATGAAATGAAAACAGTCGTGAAACCTTCGTGAAACAAACACACAAACTTGTCATCTGCCCACCCGTGACGTCACGCGCTTGCTCCGAATGCTGGCTTCACTTCGTAGTTGGCTAGAAGTACCTCACGGCGCGTCTATAAGTTTCTATGGTCTAAGGATGGGAGTAACACATATGTGTTACAAGGTATGACAGAATTGTATCTTTCCATGTTTTCCCCTACCCCTTTCCCCGCAGACCATAGTTCGTGCGAGAGAGAACAATGACGTTGATTTGGTTACGTTTTTGAGTCTATCATAACCTTTCTTTCCGATTTCGCTGTACTTTCATAGAGATGTTTAATATTTTGCGTTAAAAATAAGTGTTATTAAAATAAGGCTTTGTGTTAGTGTTAAGTGTCGACCGACCAATTTCAGTGAAAACCAACCGGTTTTAGTGAAATATATGATGTACAAATGAAAATGTAAAATTCAGTTGAAATAATGCACAAAATAATCCGCCAGGGAGAGCTGATTCAATTTCATCACGGTCAAAAAGTGGAAAAGACCCTTAAATATGTATTTACATTATACACAGAGTTTTTCTTTAAAATATACGTATTCCAAATTCAGCCTATTTTCTGTAAATTTTGAGAAATTCCCTGTATTTTTTAAGTTCATTTTAAAGCTTTAAACAAGTGATTTCCACTCCCAGACTAAGCATGAAGTAAAATTTCGAGTTTAGAAAAGCCCCGTGAAAATTTGTCGAGGGTCGCGCAGCGACCCGAGACAAATTTTCTGGGCTTTTCTAAACTCGAAATTTTACTTCATGCGCCACGCGTATAAAACACCGATTTTAAATGAAGTTCGAATATACACAGAGTTCACAATATTTTAGTGTTTTATACGCGTGGCGCATGAAGTAAAATTTCGAGTTTAGAAAAGCCCAGAAAATTTGTCTCGGGTCGCTGCGCGACCCTCGACAAATTTTCACGGGGCTTTTCTAAACTCGAAATTTTACTTCATGCTTAGTCTGGGAGTGGACAACACTCGTTTAAAGCTTCAAATTTAAATCTTTTAAAAAACAACGGATGTCAGAAAATTTACAACTTTGCATGCTTACCTAAAGTTTACCATGAAGTAACCACATTTAAATCCAGCGCGCATTTGTGACGTAAGCGATCTCTACCCCCACTCTAAAATCTTCGATTCAGTCGATCCTTCTTATCGTATACTCGACCGTCCTTGGTATCACTCGACGTACCTCGAAGTTCATTTTAAAGCTTTAAACAAGTGTTTTCCACTCCCAGACTAAGCATGAAGTAAAATTTCGAGTTTAGAAAAGCCCCGTAAAAATTTGTCGAGGGTCGCGCAGCGACCCGAGACAAATTTTATGGGCTTTTCTAAACTCGAAATTTTACTTCATGCGCCACGCGTATGAATCACTAAAATATTGTGTAATTTATATATATTCGAACTTCGCTTAAAATCAGTGTTTTATAAGCGTGGCGCATGAAGTAAAATTTCGAGTTTAGAAAAGCCCAGAAAATGTACAGCTTATGCATGCAGTTTACCATGAAGTAACCACATTTAAATTTAGCGCGCATTTGTGACGTAAGCGGTCTCTACCCCCACTCTAAAATCTTCGATTCTGTCGATCCTTCTTGCCGTATATTCGACCGTCCTTGTATATAAGGATCGCTGTATTAGAATGCCATGGAATGCGGGGGGTGGGGTCTCCCGTCGTATGACTTGTATTAACACATAGAGAGCCAAATTGCATACGTCACAAAACAGAACTTTGGGACGGGATAAAGTGGCTACTGACTGAAATGATGGAGACTATGGTGAAGCATACCTTATACACATGGGATACTCAACGTACCTTGACGCCAACTTCAGTTTGTACTGTCAGTTACAATGGGTGTATTCCGAATGGAGCATATGTTACATAATAACGTACCGATTGGAACATTTCACGCATGTGCTGCAGTTTCGCGCCAATAATATTTTGAAATTTCCGAACATTTCCTGCCTGATATATCGAGGTGGTACAGGTCATGCTGGTATGTAATAATAATAATAATAATAATCTTTATTTAGCATCTTTGCTATATAATAATATTGTATTGAAGTCACTCGGGTAATTTCATAACATAACCGAACGGCGCAAAAGTTTAATAGTATTATAATTACATGAATTATACTTTAGCGACTGGGGCCCGGGATTAAGAAAGCATGGCTCGTCGCAGGGTATAGTATATGGATGGTATCATGCCACCCTCGATCCTAGGGAAGAGGGGACCCACGAGAGATCCTGGCCTGAGGGTTCGAGATACGACGGGGGGACCAAGCGTTGAACATATCAAATCTTTTTACGGAACCATAATCAGAAGCAACAAATGAAGAATACACAATTCGGATCTAAATCTAATAATTACCAAAATTGAGCTTCATTATTCTTTTTTGTAAAACAGTAAATAATATGAGGTTAAGTTCCACCACTTATTCTTCTTCAGCGTAATTTATGGCCTTGGCTACTAGGCCCTGTTGACCAGTCACAGTAATTTTGTATAATTTAATAAATAGTTTAATAAATGGAGTTTCACTATCACTGAGGAAAGGAAAGGGACTTACGGAAAATACACACGTAGTTACAAGGATGGGTAATAAATGAAAGGATTGTCAGGATATAGGTGATTGTAAAGGATGAAAAAGGATTTGTCAAGCAAGCACCAAGTTCCACCACTAGTCGCACAACAATTGTTGTACATTAATGTACCAAATGAAATAACGGGAGGGCATTGAATTTTATCAAATCTAAGAGCTTTTACGCTGCCCTCTAGAAATAAAAATAGAGGTAGAATTGGGTTGGATGTTAATATTTTGAAATATTAGGGAGGGGCTTAATTTAGTTTTTGCGGTAATGCCTCCACTAAAGTTGACAGTTCACTGCCTTTCAACCATTCCGATAGAGATTGGTGTATATGCGTGGTGTGCGCGCATACCCATTCGGTACGCTATTATTTATTTATTCTTCCTTTATCTCGAAAGATTAATTATTCTCCGTTTCATTGTTCCAATCATATGCAAGATTGTTTCTCCATTGTCTTTACCTGAACCACTTCGGGCTTCTCTTTATTATGTTGAAAACACGAGAAAAGTATATATGCGCCATTCGGAATACGGCCAAAATTATACGAGGTATGTTTGGTAAGTAATTTAAATAGGAATCTTCACATATCCATGGGCGTAGCCAAGAGGGGCAGAAGAGAGCATTTGCCTTTCATGTGTTTCTCGTGACAAACTTTTTAATTTTTTGCGATTAGTCAAATATAAAATTAAACAGAGTTCGCTGTCCCATCAGTGCGTTCGTGATCTGAAGACATCTCAGCTCTCGTTAAAGATTAAAAAACAGTTTCTTTACCAAAATTACTTGGCGTTAAAAGCTGCATAGCCCTAAATTATTTTCAGATATACAGGGTGCTTCATAAAGACAGTAGCGGATGCAACTTGCCTGTTTTAAATGTAGCGACGGCTCGCAACGTAACTTCAGGGTTCGCCACAGCGGCAAGGCACACAAAATTTGAGGTTGTGATCGCGTTTTATAAATACAAGGAATTGCACAACAAAGTCACCTTTCAATAACGGATACATATTACCTTGGGTCTCTGGCCTACCCTGAAGTTAGGCTGCGAGCCGCCGCTGTTTAAATGGATGATTAGTTATTGAATTCCGCATAAAATTTAAGTGTCATTTTATTAATTACATTCCCTCAAAGTTCATTAGTTTCGGAGTTATTTAAAATGGATCACCCTGTATATTATTTGATGGTGTTTTTGTAAATTTGTTGACTTGGCGGACGCAACAGAGGAAATCGCATGTTAATTTTAAAGTGTTTAAATATTGGCTCCCCTATTTATTTTAGAGACAAAATGTATTTAACTTTTTTGTAGAGGGAAGTAGAGGGAAAAATTCTGAATTTATTAGTACTCACACTTAACACTTTACGTTTCTCTAAGTTAAAATTACTAAGAAAAAGTAATGTGATTTTATAATATTTCATGCCATGACATGCCATGGAATTGAAACAACAATTGCGGATGTTAAAATGGCACCAGATATCGCTGTTACTTGAATAAAGTAAATGTTTTCGAAATGATTTACACTACACAAGGACAAATCCTCCTATATTATATATATATATATATATATATATATATATATATATATATATCTATTAACCTCTTTTACCCTCAATGGGTGTCGAGGACAAATCCTCCTAATTAAGTGGTATTATGCAGACCACAGTTATCAGGATGTTTGCGATATGTTTTCTATCCAGTTTCAAGACAGACTGATACTGAGGTACGGGAGGTGGCAGGTACATGGGAGAATGCCGAGGTATTTGATGGAGGGGGGGTGGAGTAGGAAGGATAAGGTGGTGCTGGTGAGGGCGAGGTGTGGGTCAGAGGAGAGAGGAAGGAAGGTGTGGATAGGGGAAGAGTATGGGAGGTGTGTAATGTGTGAGCGGGGGAGGGATACGTGGAGTCATCTGGCAGAGGAGTGCGAGGGGGTGAAGGAGGAATGGGTGGGAATAAGAGGGAATAGAAGAGTGACCATCAAGAAGATGGACTTGGAAGGTGAGCTGTAAGGTCGGATGTTCGACCTTAATTGTGAGCCACAATAGATCCTTGCGGTCGCAGTGGAGGGTAGCATAACTACCCACTCACTTTCAATAGAAATAGAAATATAAGAGTGACGGAATGGATGTGAGAGGATGGGGCCGGGGTAAGGACGCTGGAGAAGTTAGGGGACGAGAGGGAAAGCAGAAGGAAGAGAGGGGGCAGTGATTAGTGTAGATATAGACGTAATAGAGTATTATGCCAATAAAGGTCTTTTTTTTTTTTGATACCCGAGGAATCCACTGCATGACAAGAATCAAGAAAACGATTAAGCAAGACAAAATAGGAGTTTAATATTTGTTAGCTATCGAAAAATTGTAACAAAACTGATGTAGTTTAAAATAAACCCCCATTAACACCCAAACAATAGCCTAAGCGATTGTAGAATTCATTTCGGACATTAGCCAATTTTTAATTGGAGATATTCTCGGATTCTGCAGAAATTGGGTTTTTTAATTCTAGAACGATCTCAAAATGTGTATTTGTATAAATTATTGATTTTAAATTGCCCCAAAAAATAACATGCGTTGTTTCAATTTCATGGCATGTCATTATTTTTATAAAATCACATTACTTTTCCTTAATTATTTTAACTTGGAGAACCTTAAAGCGATAAACGTTAACACGAATAATTTCAGAATTATTAGCTCTACAAAAAAGGTGAATACATTTTGTTTCTAAAATAAATAGGGGAGCCAATATTTAAAATCACAATGAAAAAACTGTTTTTATTCCTTACTTCACTTTTATTTTTATGTGTTAGATGTACATTTCGAGTCCTAAGCACTCATTATCAATAACTAACTTTTAGTTATTGATAATGAGTGCTTAGCACTCGAAATGTACATCTAACACATAAAAATAAAAGTGAAGTAAGGAATAAAAACAGTTTTTTCATTGTGATTAAATACTCCACATAACTCAAATCAAACAATTAGTAATATTTAAAATATTTTAAATTTACATGGGATTTCCTATGTTGCGTCCCCCAAGTCAACACCCAGTATGTTTAAAGCACGAATAAATTATTCTATTTTATCATAATATGTTCTATTCTATTCTATCCTCTATTATTTATTTATATTGTGACAGGGACCAACATTAACAACATGGTACAGATTTCTAGCACATAGATTTGGCGAAACAAAAAAAGTCTCAGTCACAATGAAGAAAGTCGCCTGCGACCAACTCATTTTCGCTCCGTCGTTCATCGCAATCTTCCTCAGCACTTTGGGCGCTGTCCAAGGCCGACCAATCGAAGTGATCAAATCGGAATTAAAGGCAAATTACGTGGATATCGTAAAGATGAACTACACCTTGTGGCCCGCAGTTCAAATCGTCAATTTCTACGTCGTACCATTACAGTATCAAGTCTTGCTGGTTCAAACTGTCGCTCTGATTTGGAACACGTATTTATCTTGGAAGACGCAGGCCGTTAAAGAAAATAATTTGGAGCAAAATTTTTAATTTAAGCTAATGTATTTCTTTAAAATGTTTAATTTTCTAAGAGTGTAATTTATATTATATATTTTATTAATATTTGATATAACGTTAACTAAATGTATAGTACAGTGATGGCGAACTTTTCAAACGTGTGCCAAAGTTGACATGTCAAGACATTTTCGGTGACATGCACCAGTGTTGCCGACTGTAGAGATAATATATCCATCAGTAAGCTAATAATTTTCACATAGAATTTCGTCAAAAAATTTAAATAAATATTGTATGTTCAACAAAATAAAACCTCCAGAGTGCTATGGAATATATTGTAAGTTGGCAACTCTGAAATTATACATTATAATTATTATGTCTGTCGTTTTATATGACAATTCCTAACATGTGTAGCCAACATAAATTTAAAAAAAGATAAAATTATAGCACTAGAGGTTTTTTTTTTATTGAACATACGATATTAAAACAAAGTATGATAACTTCTCTGCAGCAAGGCCGTAGCCAGGGGGGGGGAATATGGGGGTTAAACAACCCCCTCCCACCGACATTTTTAAAATGTTAAATGTTACCTTGTAAAAGCTACGCCGTTGGGTCGAAAACAAAATGTCTACCATTAAAACCCCCACTTTTTTTGGCTACGGCCTTGCTCAGCACTAATTGTTTTTAAACCCTTGACTTACGATTTAAAATTATGTTCTTCTTTTAAAAAGAAAACAATTATATAAATCTTACTAATATTAGTGAAATTTACCCAAGTGTTTTCTTTTTCTTTTAAAATCATCGTTAAATATTTTTGTGACATTGTGACAGATATGTGGTAAAAAGGAACAAAAATCGAAAAAAAAATCAACGGTTCAAAGCCCTGGTTTAAATATTATTCTAACAAGTGTTTGCAGTCCCTGTTTAACCCATTAACGGCCGAGCAATTATAGAGACAACTCTAAAAGTTGATTTTAGGTAAAATTCTGCACTTCTTTTTATATCTATGAATGACTTATTGTATTAAATACTGTGAATTTTTCTTTTAAATACACGTAGTGTATATACTGTAAAATTTCAGGCATTCGTCGATTTCATATAAAAACGTGCAGTATGAAGTTTAGAACGAGTGATTCCACTCCCAGACTAAGCATGAAGTAAAATTTCGAGTTTAGAAAAGCCTGAAAATTTGGTTTGGTCGCGTAGCGCGAAGCGCGGAGCGGCCAAACCAAATTTTCAGGCTTTTCTAAACTCGAAATTTTACTTCATGCGCCACCGGTACAAAACACTGATTCAATGTTAAGTTTAGCGGTGTGTTTTAAACTTCGTAAATGTCAGTGTTTTGTACCGGTGGCGCATGAAGTAAAATTTCGAGTTTAGAAAAGCCTGAAAATTTGGTTTGGCCGCTCCGCGCTGCCAAACGGCCAAACCAAATTTTCAGGCTTTTCTAAACTCGAAATTTTACTTCATGCGCCACGCGCATAAAACGCTGAAATATTGTGAAGTTAGAAATACACTCAGATTATTTTTTTTTTAAATGAGTAACAATCGAAATATTTAAATAACAAAATATTTACATTTTTCTTTATATATTTTCAAGTCAGGTCAAATAATATAATATATCAAATTAATTTATTTAGTAATTTATAATGTTGCGTGTATGCATCAATGGCGCTTAATGGGTTAAGCAGGAAGTAAAATTTTGTGTTTAAAAAAGCCCGTAAATTTGAATATCTACTCTAGGATTTTTTTACAAATATTCACATACACATTAAGAGATTATAACAGCGAAGGCTCCCAGCCTAACTTCAGGATCGGCCACAACGCCAAGGCACACAAAATTTGAGGTTGGGATCGCACTTTCCTTTTACAAGGAATTGCACAACAAAGTCACCTTTCAATAACAGATACATATTACCTTGGGTCTCTGGCTACCCTGAAGTTAGACTGCGAGCCGCCGCTGGATTATACACTTACCTGCTTGAATGCTTCTGTGTTAAAAATTGCAGAGGAGCTCTTCATTTTTCTCTGATAAACGAATCTTATTAATTGTTTTTTTTTAATAATTATCATTCCCAATTCCGAAGGCTCCCAGCCTAACTTCAGGATCGGCCACAACGCCAAGGCACACAAAATTTGAGGTTGGGATCGCGCTTTATAAATACAAGGAATTGCACAACAAAGTCACCTTTCAATCACGGATACATATTACCTTGGGCCTCTGGCCTACCCTGAAGTTAGGCTGCGAGCCGCCGCTGGATTATACACTAACCTGTATGAATGCTTCTGTATTAAAAATTGCAGAGGAGCTCTTCATTTTTCTCTGATAAACGAATCTTATTAATTGTTTTTTTTAATAATTATCATTCCCAATTCCGAAGGCTTCCAGCCTAACTTCAGGATCGGCCACAACGCCAAGGCACACAAAATTTGAGGTTGGGATCGCGCTTTTCTTTTACAAGGAATTGCACAACAAAGTCACCTTTCAATAACGGATACATATTACCTTGGGCCTCTGGCCTACCCTGAAGTTAGGCTGGGAGCCGCCGCTGGATTATACACTAACCTGCATGAATGCTTCTGTGTTAAAAATTGCAGAGGAGCTCTTCATTTTTCTCTGATAAACGAATTTTATCAATTGTATTTTTTTAACAATTATCATTCCCAATGTTATTGGTTACTGTTAATAAATGTATCTTTATTTGGTGTGCGACTGAAATCTGTGAGGTGTTTTGAATTGATTGTAATTTAATTTCAAGCAAAGGGCTTTTAAATCCATATATTTTGTACATTTCATATGATACATGTTACACAAAGATAAAATAGCTATTAAAAAAATATAACTAAATACATTACAAAATACCAAACGTAAATATACACTTTCATCCGCAACAGGAAAGAATGGACACAAGACTTCTGTCGTTGTATCTCCTAAATATATATTTATTTTGATTCTCTTTGTTATATAGTATCTCCATTTGTAAAATCCCCTGAATGAAAAAATTGTACGTCCTTAATTATTAACTGAAATACTCTATATATATATACCTAGACAAAAATATGGAGGGTAATTAATGCTGCCATTTATTTATTTCTCTTTAATAATGCATAGGCCGTACACCAGTTAAGTTTTGACACGTATGGGAAAGCATTTTTTGCATCTTGTTTTATTAATCAACTACTCGAAAATAAAAACACATGAATAAATTACTAATGTATATATCTACAGGTGGATGTGTCCAGTTTTTGCAAAATAAATTAACTCCTCGATGGGCACCGCAAACTCGATCGATTAAGACAATCGTGTGGTCGCAGTTGCCCTTATATTTCTCTTATGGTTTCTATTGGTTTATATCATGAGTTTGTCGTCGATGAATCTCTCGGAATCGTCGTCGCAGTTCCTCTTGTTGAACGGTGTCCGTTTTCCGATCTTGCAAAGGAGATTCCTGTTGCTCTTCATGCCCATCATCGCCTTCTTCCTCGAGATTTCCAAGAGGAGCCTGTTGCGGAGGACGTCCAGGTTGTTGGTGATGGATAAAGAGGGTGTCATCAGCTTGTTGTCGTGCCTCTTGCTTCTACCGTCAGCGTCAGTTGGGTTCAGCTAAAAATAAAATCGACAAGTAATATAATAATAATATATATATATATATATATATATATATATATATATATATATATATATATATATATATATATATATACCGGGTGACCCATTTTAATTTATCCACTGGAATATCTTGTGAAATATGCATCGTAGAAAAAAATATTCCAAACAAAAGTTTAATGGTTTCGAGGGGGCCAACCGATCCTATAAAATGTTCGTCACCCCCACTCCCCGGGGGGTGGGAGAGGGGGGCAACTTTAGAATCTTAAATAGGAACCCCTATTTTTTATTTCAGATTCAGATTATACACCAAAAATGACGTAGGTTTTATACGAGAATTTTTTTTGAATTCGTGATAGATGGCGCTGTATTCGCTTAATTTATCCATTAGATTATCTCGACAAATATGCATCGTACAAATAAATGTCTCGAACAAAAGTTTAATGGTTTCGAGGTGGCCATCCGATCCCATGAAATGTTCGCCACGACTACCCTCCCGTGGGTGGAGGAGGGGGGCAACTTTGAATTCTTAAATAGAAACCCCTATTTTGTATTTCTGATTCGGATTCTACGGCAAATATTATGTAGGTTTTATCCAAAACATTTTTTTGAATTCTTGATAGATGGCGGTGCAGTCGCAAAAATTAAGACGTTTCGGGAAAAAATGAAAAATTGCCTTCAAAAAATCAAAACAAACAATTTGACGACGCTTGCTTGAGTATTTTAATTCCGACTAGTTTTTCAACTGCATTTACGGGGACCGTGAGTCGTGGAATGAAAATAAGTAATAATAAGTATGTACAATATTCTTCACGAGTCTTTTTAACTCCTGGTAGATAAATAAATCTTGTTTTTTGTCAACGGGCAGACGGATTGCAACACAAAATACCTATTCATAATTTTGTTCACTATCGACATAGGAAGCGTCATCTTACCGCCGGCATGTTAGGTCGGATTTTTTAAATTTATTTAAACATTAGTCTTTTTACAATAATTCTTTTGTACATCAAGTAGCCCTAACAAGGGCTGACATTTCAACAGCCATTTAAGCAATTAGATGCTCAAAAGTCGCACCATTGTTCTCATGACAAAGATGAATTCGACGTTCAAAATTCCTCACTGTATGCAAAAGGGTGTTGCGCGGAATACTGTTGCACGCAGCTTGGATCCTTTGAATCATGTCGTCTCTAGTAGTTGGTCTTTCTCGATAGACAGTATCTTTCAGGAACCCCCACAAGTAGAAGTCGGGAGCTGTCAGATCTGGTGACCTTGCTGGCCATCTAATTGTACCCCCTCTCCCTATCCACTTGCCAGGATACGTTTGGTCTAAATATGTTTTCAGTATATTTGCAAAATGTGGAGGAGCACCATCTTGCTGAAACCACAGTCTCATCCTTGTCTCCAGATCCACATGTTCGATTAAGCCGGGAAGATCGTCTCGAAGAAAATTCAAGTAATTCGCACCGGTTACAGTGCCCTCGAAAAAATATGGACCGATTAAGTACCCGTTGACAATACCGCACCACACATTCACAGTCCAGCGGTGTTGGTGGTCCACTTGCTTCATCCACTGAGGGTTTTCCGGCGACCAATAGTGACTATTATGGAGATTCAATAACCCGTCACTGCGAAATGTAGCCTCGTCAGAAAACATCACGAATTTAAAAAAGTCTGCGTCATTCTGCATTTGCTGTATTGCCCACTGACAAAACATTTGCCGTTGTTCATGATCCTGTTCACTTAATGCCTGGTTCAAACACACGTGGTACGAGTGATACTTCGAGTGTTTTAAATATCTTCTCGCAGTCTCTCTCGGGATGCCAATTTGGTGCTGTATTTCGCGAAGTGATATCTGGGGGTTCAAATGGATCATCGCTAAAACTGTTAAAATGCGCGGATTTATACGATGATCATTGATGGGGTTTCGCTGTCGACGTTGAATATTTCCTCTCCTACATCTCGATTCAATATGACGAATCGCTGAATGATTGGGATGATGCTGCCGTTGGGGAAATCGTCTTCTGTATAATGCCGCAGCTCTTCGATAAGAATGGCGACATTCTCCTAGGACAAGGAGAATATCCACCGTTTCATTCGGAGAATAATCGCTCATTCCGGATTCTTCTACAAAGCGTTCTCAGTTCTCACGTCACAAGACATCGAGGTTTGTGTACGAAGTGTCAGAAAAACTAGTCGGAATTAAAATACCCAAGCAAGCGTCGTCGAATTGTTTGTTTTGATTTTTTGAAGGCAATTTTTCATTTTTTCCGGAAACGTCTTCATTTTTGCGACTACACCGCCATCTATCAAGAATTCAAAAAAATGTTTTGGATAAAATCTACATAATATTTGCCGTAGAATCCGAATCAGAAATACAAAATAGGGGTTCCTATTTAAGAATTCAAAGTTGCCCCCCTCCTCCACCCCCAGGAGGGTAGTCGTGGCGAACATTTCATGGGATCGGATGGCCACCTCGAAACCATTAAACTTTTGTTCGAGACATTTATTTGTACGATGCATATTTGTCGAGATAATCTAATGGATAAATTAAGCGAATACAGCGCCATCTATCACGAATTCAAAAAAAATGCTCGTATAAAACCTACGTCATTTTTTGTGTATAATCTGAATCTGAAATAAAAAATAGGGGTTCCTATTTAAGATTCTAAAGTTGCCCCCCTCTCCCACCCCCCGGGGAGTGGGGGTGACGAACATTTTATAGGATCGGTTGGCCCCCTCGAAACCATTAAACTTTTGTTTGGAATATTTTTTTCTACGATGCATATTTCACAAGATATTCCAGTGGATAAATTAAAATGGGTCACCCGGTATATATTAGGGTGCCCCAAAAAAAAATGTTTTTTCTCAGATCGAGCTCTTGTTCTAGAATATGTTAGAGTGACTCAATACAAGTTCCGAAACCTAATTTCAGGCCAATCGGATAAGATTTAGAGGTCGCTCAAGTCGAAAGTATGAAAAAAAACTTGGTCTTCTATTTTTTTCATAAGAAAAAATTTAAGGAATCTTTATACCCAATTATTAACTTACCGCAACGTGTTTTCTCAATCATAAACATCATATACTATCGTTTTTAACCGTCAAAGTCATTTTGTTGTCAACATTTTACGCCTGGTTGGTGTTTTTAGGCGATGTTTTTCGCCAAAAAATTGACATTTCCGCAAAACCTGACGTATATTTTTCGCTGACGCATATGATAACTCCACTTTTTGGTCTTAAATAATGGGGAATATATTTAGCTTCTCAAAAAGCCCTTTAGTGCAACTTGCTTGCGTCTGCTTCATAATAAAAACCCGAAATTTGATATAATGATCTAAAGCTTAAAGTTCGAATTTTTGTGATATTCATCTAACTCTTGTGGAAACAACTGTTAACTATCATGCGAATTTTCTAGGGCTTGTTTAGATGATAGATTTGCGTACTTATTAATTGAAATAATATCCATGTTTTCAGAACATATTATCTCTGAAGGTATTTTCTTCCTGGTATTGTGTACAAAAAAAACAAATATTTTAGTTTATTAACGTTATGAAGATATTGGTAAGCGTTGATTTTGAATGGGGTTCTCTAAAAACCAACAACAGGATCGGTTCGCAAAAATCTATTGACAAGTGAGAGTTTACATTAATATTATTTACAACTGACGACCTCGCTTGTTTATTCAACTTGTGCAGTCGATTTTGTCGCCGTCCTGAAACGCTGCTGATGATCCCGCACTGATTTATACAAATACTGCTTTTATTTCTCCTCGTTTGTAATTAATGGATTCAGCTTCTTAACCAGAGCTACGGCTCTCTCAGCAGCGTCATTCACTACTCGCAAGCTTGACAAATATGTTTTGCTCTGTTGATACCCTTCAATCGATTCCCATAAACTCGGGTCATAGTTGAGAAAATCTTTGTCGATTTCGAAACGCGAAAATAATACTTCAGTTTGATTTGACACGAAATCGTAAATTTCGCGTTTTCGCCATAACTGCAACTCGTTGTCACTATTTACATTAATTTTAACGCGTTTTGAGTCAATCTCACAATTTTCGTTGTTTTTTAACGCGTCAACAATTTGTCTTTTATCATCGTAGGAAACATTTTCGCCGAACAATGATAAGCCGATCAATTCATCGGACAAGTACCACAAATGGTTGCCGAACTTGTTAAGCGCAGCAGTGGCTACCTTCTGGTTTTCAGTTTTATAGTCGATCAGGTTGTGTAAAGATGTAAAATCATTGTTTGGACTAGATAAGGCATGAGAAGCCGTAAACCACGCTTTTACATACAATTTAGAAATAAAGATATTTACGTCGCGCAAACCGTTTTCTTCTCTCGCGTTGAGTTTGAATTGTTGTCTGAAAAGATACATTTTTAATGAATAAATGGCTTTAGCCATCCACCTAGCATGGTGCATAGGACCAGGTAGGCGAAATTTATAATCGCTTTTCGGAGAGGCGCCCAGAAATATGATAACCAGCTCCAGAAGTTCTCTGTAGTCATCTCTCAAATCAAATTCCTACAACAATAATTATGAAAATAAATTTTTTTAGTCGAATTGTCCATCATAATAGAATATTTGTTGACCGTCTGTTTGTGAGATAATGTTTGTACTTGTAATTGATTAAAAGCAAAGGTCATAATATTTCCTCGTGACGACTCAAGAGCCCTTCGAACAGTCTCATCAGCAACGCCTGTCTCAAACTTGTCCAAATCTAAGGTGGACCATGCCTTAGAGAACCGCTTGAACCGCGATGTAAAACTGTTTGACATCACCTTGTATCAAATCGAGAACATTTTTGGGTGCCACCTCAAAAAGCTCGTCCAACATCTGAGAAAACGCTTCGGCGGCATTTTGTTGCGCCTCTGACTCCCTGTTTCTATTAATGTTCTTTATTAGTGCTAATAGATAGTAACAATCTTTACACAAGTCAATTGGTCTTAAAAACTAAATAAATCACAGTATAAAAGAACGCTACTATACATGATACATTCTAAAATAAGTCTATAATAAGCTGAAAAACACCTGTATCTAAAATTAAAATATAAAAACGGATAAAATATAATTTAACATTACAGATTACAGAGAGAGGGCAGCATAATTCCTCTATAATGAGGTACCAAAATCAAAATCTAAAAATTCGTCGATACTATAGAAGGCATGTTTAGTCAAAATAGTTTTTATTAAGTTTTTAAACGTGTTTAATGATAGGTTTCTGATATGAGTGGGTAATTTGTTGAAGAACTTTACGGAGTAATACCTGGCACCTGTTTGTAACTTCGTAAGTCGCATTGCGTTTGTGATGATGTTGTGTCTATTCCTGGTGTTGTGGTTATGGATTGCGGTGTGACTGTTATACTTGTTGGAATTATTCTTAATATAGAGAAGGCATTCATATATGTATAATGATGGTAATGTTAACAGATTTAGTGATTTAAATGCCTCCCTACAGTCATCTCTATAATTGCTAAAAGACAATACCCTAATTGCTCTTCTTTGAAGTCCGAATATTCGATGGCGAATCGCGGAGTGCCCCCATGCTACAAGTCCATACCTTAACTGCGACTGTATATATGATATATAGGTATCTCTTAACATTTCGCTGGATATACAGTAGGATAGTCTCCGCAGGAGGAATATACTGGATGACAGTTTTTTGGCCAACGCATCTCCTTGGGAACACCATGTAAGTTGCCCATCCAGGTGTATACCGAGGAATTTTATATCGTCTTTGTGGGGTTTATGGGTTTTGGCTAAGGACGAAAGTAATGTTTCGGTTTTTTTGTCGTTGATTCGAAGGCCGTTACATGAAAACCAATCCGACACTTTACTTCGGGACAGTATAGTTTTCGAGTCAGCTTCTTCTATTGTGTCTCCCGTTTCGATAATTGTCGTATCATCCGCATATAGGCATGATTCTGATCCTGCCATAAAAGCCGGTAGATCATTTATGTAAATCAAAAATAGAATAGGACCCAGTATTGATCCCTGAGGAACACCGAATTCTAACTTGACCTCGAATGACTTGGTCTCTTTAAAGTGGACAACTTGTGATCTATTCGAGAGATATGACAGGATCAGTCTGCAACTGTCTGGATGTATGTTGTAACATAGAAGTTTACGCATCAGGATGTCATGGGACACACAATCGAAGGCTTTTGTTAGGTCCAGGAAGGTTGATATGCAGGCAGATCCGTTTTCAAATGTGTTTAATATATGTTCTGTAAGTTCTAATATGGCTGTAGTTGTCGATTTCCCCCGACGGAATCCAAATTGCTTATTTGTGAATAAGTTTTCATCTTCGAAGTAACTTACTAATTGATTTTGTAGAATTCGTTCGTATACCTTGGAGAATGCCGGTAGAACGGAAATGGGTCGGTAGTTATCAACACAATTCGGATCTCCTTTTTTAAAGATAGGCACCACTTTAGCTTTTTTTAAAGCGTCAGGAAAAAGTTTGCTCTTTATTGAGGTGTTTATTTGGTGCGTTAGAGGCTTGACAATTTGGTTAATTACTCTTTGGATAACATCCACCCTTATACCATACATATCTCTGCTTCCATTGCACTTGAGGCTATTTATGGCACTCGCGACGTCACTGTACGATACTTCTTTAAAGTTAAAGTAGTTAGTGATCTTTTTTGTATTTAAACACGTGATTCTTATCGGGTCTAAGTCCGGTTTTGTTAACGAGTTTACAATACTTCTCGCCATGGAACCGAAATGTAAGCTTAGATTTTCAGCATTAAGCGCGCAATTTATCGTTCTGTTATTGGGCTCTCTTTTATGGTTAATTACTTCCCACCGTGCCCTTTGTTTTTGTTTTGCTTTTTGAACATACGTGTTATTCGCTTCTATTTGGGCTTTTGTGATTTCTTTTTTATAGAATACTTTGTACTGATTTTTCATAATTTTTAGATCGTCTGTCTTATATTTGTTATATGCTTCACATATCAATCTCAGATTATCTCTCATACGCGCTAGTTTTTCTGTGAACCAGGTTATTACCCGTTTATTTCGAAATTTTGCTTGTTTCAATGGGAAAGCTAACTCAAATTCATTTATAAAAACTGAATGGAATTTTAAAAATGCCTTATTGGTGTCTGTTGATTCAGAAGCACTCCATTGTATCGTTTCCAGCCTTTTGAATAATTTAAATACACCTAAGTCAGTTATGGGGCGGTAAGTTTTGCACTGAATATCACTAATAGAAGAATTATGCTGCTGCTCAATTCCAAATTTTACACCGATATGGTCTGATAGCCCAGTTTCCATAGGTTCAACTACATAACGTGAACTATTACATGCTATGTTGTCAATAGTATTTTGAAGTCGCGTTGGAAAGTCTACGATCAATTTTAAACCGAATTCACGTAGCAAATCTACCAGATTGGATTGTCTAACATCAGTTGTATTGAATTGAATATTAAAATCTCCTGTAATGATAACATTTTTGTCGACAATATGTAATGACTCTAAAGTTTGGGCTAAGAGATTTAGAAACACATTAAAATCACTATTTGGGGATCGATATACTACAAGTAAAAAGCAGTTATAGGTATTTAAGTATACACCGGCAATTTCAAAATCTTTATCTTTGGACATATTGTCTATGGTAAGAGTTTTAAATTGTATATTCTTCTTAACCTTCAGCCAACTCGAATAGAGTGCTTCTACTTTCTTAACGGCGTTAAAATCCGATATAACCGGAATTTTCGCGCTCGTGTATACTTCAGTCACTTCATTTATCACAACTTTTGCTGCTTCGTGAAGTGATTTGTTTTGCGAAAAATGGTTGAAGCATACCAAACGCAACACAGTCCGGTTACTTGGAAGCCCGAAATTATCGATCCGATCGATTTCAGACCCAATCAAATAATGTAAATACACGGTCGGACGAGGCATGTTTTGTCAGGGACGTCAATCGGACTGATTTTGGGGTTACTTCACTTCAAATGTTCCTTTGTGTCAGTAGTACTGCTTGCGAGATGCAGATAGCGCTCCAAGCAACGCCATCTGCAAGCAGTACCAACAGATGGCGCTGCAAGCAGCGCAATTTGCTGCTTGATAATTTTTAAAGCTCTTAAACGCTAAAAACTCTTAATAGTTATTAAATCTTTTAACAATTACTAAACAATAAAAATAGAACTAAACTAATCAGAAAAATTAAACAATCTCAAAAAAGAATTACGCGAATCTATCATCTAAATAAAACCCTAAAATTTCGCATGACAGTTTCAAAAATGTTCATAAGATGACTTTTGTAGTTAAACACAACTTTGACAATGTTTTTAAACAATGCAATGTGTATATAAACGTTAACAGTTGTTTCCGCAAGAGTTAGATGAATATCATCAAAATTCGAAATTCGCACTTTAGATCATTATATCAAATTTCGGATTTTTATTATGAAGCAGGCGCAAGCAAGTTGCACTAAAGGGCTTTTCGATAAGCTTAATATATTCCCCATTATTTAAGACCAAAAAGATGAGTTATCAGATGCGTCAGCGAAAAATATACGTCAGATGCGTCAGCGAAAAATATACGTCAGATGCGTCAGCGTAAAATGTTGACAACAAAATGACTTTGACGGTTAAAAACGATAGTATATGATGTTTATGATTGAGAAAACACGTTGCGGTAAGTTAATAATTGGTTATAAAGATTCCTTAAATTTTTTCTTATGAAAAAAATAGAAGACCAAGTTTTTTTTCATACTTTCGACTTGAGCGACCTCTAAATCTTATCCGATTGGCCTGAAATTAGGTTTCGGAACTTGTATTGAGTCACTCTAACATATTCTAGAAGAAGAGCTCGATCTGAGAAAAATCAATTTTTTTGGGGCACCCTAATATATATATATATATATATATATATATATATATATATATATATATATATATATATATATATATATATATACAGAGAGTTTTATGTAATACCGAACATTTTCATAACGATTTTTTTTTAAGTATCCATATGCATACATTGCACATTTACTGATGCTCGGTTTATTAAAAGAATCCAATTTGAAGCTGTAAGCGAGTGTTTTCCACTCCCAGGCTAAGCATGAAGTAAAATTTCGAGTTTAGAAAAGCCTGAAAATTTGGTTTGGTCGCGTAGCGCGAAGCGCGGAGCGGCCAAACCAAATTTTCAGGCTTTTCTAAACTCGAAATTTTACTTCATGCGCCACCGGTACAAAACACTGATTCAATGCAAAGTTTAGCGGTGTGTTTTAAACTTCGTAAATGTCAGTGTTTTGTACCGGTGGCGCATGAAGTAAAATTTCGAGTTTAGAAAAGCCTGAAAATTTGGTTTGGCCGCTCCGCGCTGCGCGCTACGCGACCAAACCAAATTTTCAGGCTTTTCTAAACTCGAAATTTTACTTCATGCTTAGCCTGGGAGTGGAAAACCCTCGTTTAAAGCTTCAAATTGGATTGGATGCATATGGATAGTTCAAAGACAAATTCTTGTTATGAAAATGTTCGGTGTTACATAAAACTCTCTGTATGTTACAGTAAAAACCCGAAATCAGTTAAATCTAGTTTTGACCAGTAAAAACTAGATCGTGTAGTAAAACCTAATTTTAACTAGTAAATTCTAGTATTTACTAGATATTTCCAGTAAAAACTAGTATTAACGTACATTTCAACACGCTATAGTTGATTTTTGATATTGTTCATATTTTGACGTTTAAGTTTATTGTCAACATTATTCGAAAAGAAAATGCAGATTTGAAACGATTACGTTTAAGTTTATTGTCAACAATATTCGAAAAGAAAATGCAGATTGAAAACAATTACGAGATGGATCTAGCCAACAACTGGAGGACGCGTTTTCTAGAACAACGTCATTTTACTTCGTGCACCACCGGTACAAAACACTGATTCAATGTTAAGTTTAGCGGTGTGTTTTAAACTTCGTAATAAGTCAGTGTTTTGTACCGGTGGCGCATGAAGTAAAATTTCGAGTTTAGAAAAGCCTGAAAATTTGGTTTGGCCGCTCCGCGCTGCGCGCTACGCGACCAAACCAAATTTTCAGGCTTTTCTAAACTCGAAATTTTACTTCATGCTTAGCCTGGGAGTGGAAAACCCTCGTTTAAAGCTTCAAATTGGATTCTTTCAATAAACCGAGCATCGGAAAATGTGCAATGCATATGGATAGTTCAAAGACAAATTCTTGTTATGAAAATGTTCGGTGTTACATAAAACTCTCTGTATGTTACAGTAAAAACCCGAAATCAGTTAAATCTAGTTTTGACTAGTAAAAACTAGTTCTAGCATGATCGTTTAGTAAAACTTAATTTTAACTAGTAAATTCTACTATTTACTAGATATTTCCAGTAAAAACTAGTATTAACGTACATTTCAGCACGCCACACAGTAGGCTGGATTGACCCAAAAAATGTGCATGGCGAACAATAATGGAAATTGATGAAATGCCTAATTAACGATACATATATCTTATTGAAGATTCTATTAGATGGGAATTATGCTTCATTACCGTTTTGCAACTGTGGAATAATTACTAAAACCGCTATCGCGGAGATTGTAGGAAATTGCATTTTTCAACACGCATCTTTCTATGATTCAACGTCTCCGAAAAAGTCCACTATATCGACTGACGAGTATTAGAATATTGAAAAAACACTTGACGTTTTATATAATGATTCTCTTTGATGTTAATTGTTTGTGTATCCCCACCAAATACAATTTCTAAGGACATTGTATCAAAATTTTACTTTGAAGATCTGTATCTTTTTTGTAGATCGAAAAGGATCCACGGGATATTGCAGGAAATAAAGCTTACATATTACACTTATTTATCATATCATGCTCATCTGCGATATAATCCTTGGAATATTATGTTTGAATTTCATCGCAATGTCATATTTCGTGGTTTGTTGACTATTTGAATTTCGCGCGACTTAAATAGTTTTGGTGTTAAGAGATGGCGTCATTGTCGTGTTCAACGCATAAATCAATGTTATTAAACAACATTGAGAGCGCTTCGGTAATGTCTAGCTTGACGAAAGTGGATCGAGATAACGTGCCCGAAAAACTGCAAAATGACGGAAACAGGTAATTATGTAATATATTTTAAATTGTTTATCAAGTCTGTAATGATTTTTTGTTAGCAACATTTTATATTTTTACCTAAAACTAGACCTCTCCCGGAAATATTTTTTCGACAATTTTTTCAACGGGTCCAAAAAAGTCGACACTATGATTAGAGACATCGAAGAATTCGCGAAAAATCATGGTGCGGAGGTCCCGGAGAAAAGAGCCAAGTTTTTCATCTGCGATGTCTTAAAATTTTGGAAACAGTGTCATCGCAACAAGGCTATGTTTTATTCGAAACATCAAATCTGGCTGCAAGGCAATCTTTTTGAAAAAGCTTCCAGAAAACGCTCAGCATCTCAAGCAGGACTTATCAAAGACTTCAACGAGCTTTCTGTGTGGCAGAAGAAACGTCGGCTAATGTGAAGTTTTTTACGGGATGTTCTCGAAAATTGATTTTTTATATTGATACTTGTAGAATCGCGGATGGAATGGCCGAAAATGACGAAAAAAAAGTGCGGAAACAACGTTTAGCCCCATTTTGGGGCCCCGAAAGGTTGGAAATCCGTTTACTTAAAATGTGTTTTTTAGCCGGAAAAAAATAAAATGTGGTGATAATATGTATTCGTTTCACAAAACTCAATTGTTTAAATGTGTTTTTATAAAGATAGGACTTACGGATTGCTTAAAACTTCTACTTAAAGATTACGATTTTTGGCAGGTTAAGTTGTTGACAATTACTTCTTTTGTTGATTTTTGTTGACACACATAACCTGTCAAAAATCGTAATATTTAAGTGAAAGTTTTAAGCAAACTGTAAGTCCTATCCTTATAAAAACACATTTAAACCATTTAGTTTTGTGAAACGAATACATATAATCACCACATTTTATTTTGTACACACCAAAAAACACTGTTGAAATACACCAATTTTCACCCTTTCGGAGCCCCCAAATGGGGCTAAACGTGGTTTCCGCACTTTTTTTTTCGTCATTTTCGGCCATTCCATACACGATTCTACAAGTATCAATATAAAAAATCAATTTTCGAGAACATCCCGTAAACTTCACATCGGCCGAAACGTCGAACGTCACGTAAATATTACCTATTTCAATATTTACATTTTGTATAATACACATTGTCAAGTTTCCGTAATAACTAGGCTGAGAATCTATTCTTGGGAACTTTTTATGTAACGTGGTTTAATCTTTATCCTGGATTGTGTCAATGTTTATACCAAATATCAGTTCATGATTATTTATGACAATTTGGTTACAACAAAGTGTTTTGTCATAAGCCAGTATAAGTATTTTAACCCTTTCCGATCTTCATAAACCGTATGCAAAATTTGCCAGCATAAGCGGAGGCACCTTTGCGCTGGTAAAAGATTACCCATTCTGGACTATGTCTCCAACAATCCACAAAGTGCTGATACATGGGAAAGACATCATATCTCACAGCATATTGCCGATAGGTATATCCACTGAATGATTGAACATAACAAACATATACATAGAATTTAATATATAGTCTTCATATTGTATCACTTTCATATAGGGACCATGTCCGAGGAAGCGTTGGAGCACCGGAATAAGGACTTCAAAAATCTCCGTTCCCAACATGCGAGAAAAATGTCAAGAATAGAAGAATAGACAACTTGACAGACGTATTAAACGGGTTCTTAGTGACATCCGATCCGTTTATAGGACATCTCCGCGCACTAAAAAAAGTATCGAAGACTATCCAGAACTTGCCTCGTGATGTCAAGGACATGCTTACAGTGTAATGTAATCACTTCAAACAATAAAGATTTAATTGATGAGGCGGATACATGATGAAACTCCATAATACTATTTGAAATAAAACAACACAGTTGGGAGGGTTTCACTTTAATTGTTGAACACTGCAACATGTTTCACCACACTGGCTTCATCAGGCAGATGAAATAATTATTTCATCTGCCTGATGAAGCCACTGTGTGGTGAAACATGTTGCAGTGTTCAACAATTAAAGTGAAACCCTCCCAACTGTGTTGTTTTATTTCAAATACAATAAAGATGTTTTACTAACTTTCTTATTTTAGTTTCTAACTTATTATCCTTGAGTTGTGTCAATTTCAGTTTCATTCTAATCATTCATGTCGTAAAAGCAACCTTTAAAATCAGCTGTTTTAGATGTTTATCTCAAACCCCCTCAAATTATAAATTTCTAAAATTTTTCATCAATTCTGTTAATAGCAACCCTAAAACCGCCTTACACAATTTCTAAACTGAATTAAACTGAATGTTTTCACTTTTGGTCCGCCATATTGGATCCGTAATTTGATAATTTTTAAATTTGACATCAAATTAATCATTAACCGTAAAAATCCCCTTATACAATTTTCCAGATTCTTATAGCATTTTTTCAACTTTTGTCCGCCATATTGAATCCGCCATCATGAATTTTGGGAAGGTGATATTAAAGACGGATTCAGAGACCCAAGAAACCTTATAGAGATAAAAAGTTCATGTTCATCTCATGCAAACCTACGAGATATATCCCATGCACATTTTTCGGCTCAATCCAGCCCACTGTGCGCAATAGTTGATTTTTGATATTGTTCATATTTTGACGTTTAAGTTAATTAATAATAATAATAGTAATTTATTTGCAAGAAATAAGTAATTACAAGGTAATACATATAAATAAAAATGTGTCAGCAAAATACAATTTAGAAAATATAAAATTAAATAAATAGAAACAAAGTTAGAAAATATAAGATTAAATAAATAGAAACAAAGTTAATAAACGGGAAACAAACAAAAAAGAACTAAGAGAAAAATGCATATCAACATTATTATTGTCAACATTATTCGAAAAGAAAATGCAGATTGAAAACGATTACGAGATGGATCTAGCCAACAACTGGAGGACGCGTTTTCTGGAACAACTGATAGCCGTAGAAAAAGGTAAAAATAGTAATTTTAATGTGATGACGTTGGAGGAATACAATACTGTTCTGGTAGAAGTTGAAGAAGCAAAAATTGCGACCCCCTTTGCAATATCGCCGATTGAAAAGATTTGATGTAATTAACTTTGGCGATGTAAAAATGCTAATATTAAAAGGTGAAGGTAAAAGATACTATCTACCAGTAGAGCAAATATTCGATGTAATTGAAGCAGCACATTGCTGTAGGGCACGGAGGTCGTGACAGACTTAGGATGGAAACATCGAGAAAATATGCCAACATTACTACAGAAATGATAAATATTTTCTTATCCATGTGCGAAACATGCCATTTGAAGAAAAACATAAAAAGGAAAGGATTTGTTAGCAAACCATTCAGAACTAAATAGTCGGTGTCAGGTCGATTGAATTTAGATTTATAATGGTGTATCAGGATCACTTGACACAATTTGTATTAATACGATCAATAAAAAATAAAAGAGAAGTAGAAGTAGCTAATCAGCTCATCGACATATTTTTTGAATTTAGATTGATAATGGTGTATCAGGATCACTTAACACAATTTGTATTAATACGATCAATAAAAAATAAAAGAGAAGAAGTAGCTAATCAGCTCATCGACATATTTTTTGAATTTAGATTTATAATGGTGTATCAGGATCACTTGACACAATTTGTATTAATACGATCATTAAAAAAGAAAAGAGCAGAAGAAGTAGCGAATCAGCTCATCGACATATTTTTGACGTTTTGCGCTCCTTGCATTTTACATTCCGATAACGGCAGAGAATTTGTAAACGTGATCATATCTGAACTATCCAAGCTGTGGCCAGAATTTAAAATGGTTCACGGAAAACCGAGGCATGGCCAAAGCCATGGTTCCGTAGAGCGTGCTATTTTCAATGTCTTAGATTGAAAATATGTTGGCTGCTTGGATGAAAGATAACATCACTACTAAATGGGCACATGGAATCCGTTTCGTGCAATTCATGAAAAATATAGATCTTTATGCAGTCCCCATAATAATAATAATATATTTCTGTGGCTGACCGCAAAAACCTCATAACTCGTATTTTCTTGATTTCGAGATATTTGAGTTTAAAGTTTTGAAAGCTACTTTTGCTTATTGATTAAATAACATCAATTGAGCGATCAATACGTGTCCAGTGGATGACAATAAACGTAGAAATTATGTGCTGAAGGTATTTTGTCTGCAGGAAGGCCCGTGATCCAAGAAAAAATGAGTTATGTGGTTTTTACGGGAAACGCACCTAAATGATTCTTACGGTCATGATTATAAATTATTAATATTTCTAGAATAAACTGTTTTACAGTAAGTAAATTAACCAATTAAATAATTTAATTAATCATCAACACATTATTAATTACTACTTTTAAACAGATGCATTGTTTCCGCCTTGTATGCATCAATTGTACCTATGAAGCTAACCTTACATAAGTAGGCGTGAAAAAGGCGTGAAAAATACAACCAAATGACCTTAAAAATATTGAAATGGCAGTTTGAGCTATCCTCCAGGTCGATTAACGCTATTTGTTTGCTTTGTTTGTTTTTTCAAAACTAAGCATTTGCATTTTTTTTTTTTGTTAAGTGGTTTTTACGGGAAATGGTTGAGTTATGTGGTTTTTACGGGAAATGCCCACTTTGTTGCTTTTTTCTCTTGGCGATTTCTCGTCAAATAACGAGCAAATATGTGAAATAGGTATTATAAATGAAACTAGGGACCAACACAATACCGAAAATGCAACTAACTCAATTTCGACAAAAATTCGAGTTATGAGGTTTTTGCGGTCAGCCACAGATTTATTCGTGCAAATACCAATATAGTTACACATGTCAAGAAGGATGTATATAATATATAGAGATAATGTAAACATAAAAATAAATTTAACATAATAAACAGGTTAAAATAAGTGTATACATTAGGTGGTAAAATGACAAAAAATTGACAAAACAAACGAGTTAAAATAAGTGTATAAATAAAAGCAATCAAACAATGCATTATGTAATAAATAATAAAAAATGTAAAATTTTATATGTATAAAAGAACGATAACTCACAAAAAAAATCTATTCGGACACACAAATAGGATCCACATAAGGAGTAATATAATGAATTCATCACGCATTAAAATCAAACGTTAAAAAATCCTCAAAACTATAAAATGCGTTAACAGTTAACATGTTCTTCATTTCTTGTTTGAACTTTTTTAGATCAAGTTGTCGCAAAATCGGTGGTAATTTGTTGAAAAATTTTACCCCATAATAACTTGTTCCAGTTTGACTGCGCGATAATCTGAGTTTAGGCTGGTACATATTTTCCTTGTTCCTTGTGTTGTGAGTATGGATGTCATCGTGTAACCTGTAATTATGTATGTTCCGTTTCACATACAATAAACATTCAAGAATATACATACAGGGTAATGTCAATATCCCTAGCATAGCAAAATGTTGCTTTCAATCATCCTGGTAATTAATACCTGCAACAATCCTAATAGCTCTTCTTTGCAAAGAAAATAACCTATGGCGACATGAAGAATGACCCCATATAATTATACCATAGGCTAAATGAGTGTGAACTAAGGAGAAGTAAGCTGTGCGAACCATCGATGGAGATAGGTTGCTATGCAAGTTACGAAGTAAAAAGATCGATTTGTTTACTTTCCTAGCTATATTTTCTCCCTGTTCAGACCACAATAGGCCTTGGTCCAGATACATTCCTAAGAATTTCACTGCTTCATTTTCCTGAATTGACTTACTCAAGGAGAAAGTTCTTGTGACCGTCTTTTTCTCATTCAGATTTAACCTATTGCTCGTAAACCATGTTTCAGCTTGAGCTAGAGTAGCTGTATTTATTGAGCTTGCAGTATTAACATCTCGGCCGGTTGCAATTAAGGTGGTGTCATCTGCAAATTGGATCACTCTGCAACCATCTACGTACATAGGAAAATCATTTATATATATAAGAAAAAGTAACGGTCCGAGAATCGAGCCCTGAGGCACACCGAAATTTATGGGCAATGGTTCTGAAAGGGTGCCACTGCAAAATACCGCCTGTTTTCTATTTGTCAAATAACTTTTTATTAGTTTTTGGCTGGTCCTGTGAAAATTATAGAAACGTAATTTTTTAATAATAATCTCATGCGGAACACAGTCAAACGCTTTACTTAGATCTAAAAATGAAGCGATTGTCGTTTCGCCTGTTTCAAAGGATTTGACAATTTGATGAGTAAGATCTAATCTGCATTAACTGTCGATAGCCCTTGATATAAGGCAATGTTTGGCATTGACCACTAGTAGGGCTTAACACATCTACGCTACCATCGACAATTATAAACAGCATCAATGACGAAGATGAACTACATACATTTTTAGAAGAACACAATTGTAGTAATGGAATAGAAACGAAAACACTAGCATCAAATCACTCACAAATATCTGCGGTTAGGAAAAACGCACATCATAATCTGGAAAACCAAGCTAAACGGATGAAATTAGTTTCAAATTTAAAACATCCCGTGTTAAAATTAACGACAATGTCCTGATCCCTGTTCCAGCAGTAGACCGATCAAAGGCAGACAGTCGAAATGTTGTTGGAGTAATCCTCAATTCAAATGAAGACGGTCTATATAAAATGGGGACTACTGACGGAGTTATTGACAAGTTGTATTGCAGGTACACACCTCTATATCATTACAAATGACAAACTAGTTTCCGTAATATATTTAATTCCATTTGTTTTTTTTAGATCTGAATTTGATGTAACATCGCAAGTATTTTTAAGAAGTGAACAAGTACCCGAAAATAAAATGTCTTTGAAAAGTGCAACGATCAAAGCCTCTGTAGAAACAGGACAAGGCTTTTTACGTTGCACTTGCTTAAAACGATGTACGTCCAATAGGGGCTGTTGTAAGAAAAATGGACTTATTTGTAATTCGAAATACCATGGAAGCACATCTTGTTGTAATAAGTAGTTATATGTATGATTAAAATACTATTGAATTCTGTTATACATAATAAAAATTGAATTAATTCGGGTTTTTACTGATATCGGGTTTTAACTGCAATGAACTTTTTAGCTGCCTAGGTAAAATAAGTTTTAACTAGACATAAATGCCAGAACTAGTTTCGCCTAGTCAAAACTAGATTTAACTGATTTTGGGTTTTTACTGTAACATATTTAATAATAATATAATAATATATAATATACACTAAAGTGCATAGAAAACGTCCCACCCATTCTTTTTATTTTTTATAATAAAATCACTGATGCAATACTACGAACAAAACTTTTGGCCTTTTTACGATAAAATAGACCATCAAATAGACTGAACGGTAGAACGGCTGATATTAAGCACTCTGACCACATACCACTGGCTTCGCCAATATTCCAAAAAGAGCTAGAGATTTTGCACAATCTACACCACCTAAAACCATGATGAACCCAGCAACCTTCAGTGAGTTTATTCCCACATCCACTGAACATCAAAACAAATAAGCAAAAACAGTAGAAGAACGTAGACATCTTGATACTTTATGTATAATGTCGAATAAACAGCATCTCTTTAAATTTTATTTGTGATGATTATTGTTAATTTAATAAACTCATAAGTACCATATGTTGTTTTTTTCGATACCCTAATAGTCTATTTTATCTTAAAATATCACAAGTTTCTTTTCGCAGTATTGCAAGAGTAATGCTATTAAAAAAAATAATAATAATAAGCGGGCCGTTTTCTTTGCACGTAAGTGTAATATCAACAAGTAATATAAATAATATAAAGTTTATAACTGCATACAGAAAACATCAGGACGAGGAAGTTTAAAACTCAACAACACTCGCATAATAATAAAGTTGGAGTTAACGTAAATTAAGGTTTGAAATGTTAATGTTTAATTTTTATAAGTTGAAGCGTATGTTGGGGTTGGAAAGGTCGACACCCGGATACATAGTACTACAGGAAACGAATAGAGAGAAACTAGAGTGTGAGGAAATGGTGAGAATGGCTAGGTATGAGATGAAGTTATGGGACCTGGAGGACGAGAGACTGGTGAAGGCGGTGTGGGTGGCGTGCGTGAATGGGAGAGAGGGTAAATGGAGGAGCGAGAGAAGGAGAATGTATGAGAGGGTGGGTTCGTCGGATGCGAAGGTGATGGAGTGGCTGGGGAATGGGGTAAAGATGGCTGTGTGGGTGAAAGAGAAGGAGAAGGAGGTGGAAGCATAAGAAAGGCAAGGGTGTATAGAGAGGAGTGAATACAACGATAGGTACGGGAGGTGGCAGGTGCATAGGAGAATGCCGAGGTATTTGGTGGTGGGGGGATGGAGTAGGGAGGAAAGGGTGGTGCTGGTGAGGGCAAGGTGGGTCAGGGGAGAGAGGAAGGAAGGTGTGAATGGGGGAAGAGTATGGGAGATGTGTAATGTGTGAGCGTGGAGTCATCCGGCAGAGGAGTGCGAGGGGGTGAAGGAGGAATGGGTGGGAATAAGAGGGAATAGAAGAGTGAGGGAATGGATGAGAGAGGATGGGGCCGGAGTAAGGACGCTGGAGAAGTTGGGGGAAGAGAGGGAAAGCAGAAGGAAGAGAGGGGCAGTGATTAGTGTAGATATGGATGTAATATAGTATTATGCCAATAAAGGTCTTTTTTGTTACTTAAATATATGACATTTTATGATTAGTATTACTCCAGTAATATTGTATTTCTAGAGGTCAAGAAGTATTTTTTATTATTTTTGGATTATGATTAGTATTACTCAAGTAATATTTGTATTTCTAGAGGTCGAGAAGTATTTTTAATTATTTTTGGATTAAATAAGTTAATATGAATCTTGTTGTGTTGTATAACTTATTGTTTATTTACCTATGACAAATATATTTACTACTTTAAAATAGTAATTTAATTGCAACATGAGGTCATATCGATGCTTTTCTTTGATAGCGGCACAACAAAAAAAAAATATTTTTTAAATACAGTTTAATAAATGCAGCTTTAAGAGACACGTATTTTTATTTAAAAATACGTGCAAAAACTACGATAAATTGAGTGAAGATAGAGACTTCAATGTTTGAATAAAAGTGTCTTGTAAACTTTTGCAGGAGCCTCTAATATATTATATAATTTACCTGAGTGTCTATCTCGTTAGCTTCGATGTCGTGAAAAGGTGAGTAGTAAGGAGACGCGGCCAGCCATTGCCTGTTCGTTTTGTATTTGGCCATTAATCTAGGGAAGAGGTAACCGAGAGTGTCTTGATCTTCGGAAAAAGTCATCGGATCGCTCCTTCTGTCGTAATAGTTCTCTTCGCTGTTGACGGCCAGAACCATCGCTGCGCATACTATGTAAACTGGAACACGCATCTGAAACAAAAATAAAAAATCTATCAAGTCTTAGTTTCATTATGGAAAAAGTAGACGTTTTCATTTTCCATGTATGTACGGGAGGGTATTAAATCTCACAAAAATCATGATTTAATCAACGTTTCGAATTTGCCTTTAATATGTAGGCAAAGTACAGTTCACGAGAGGTGGTTTCCTTGATTTGTAGTACTTTCTGCACCAATACATGTAAAGCGAAAATAGTTTAATGTCATCAGATTACGTGTGTGAAAAAAGACAGAAAACTTCATAATAAGTGTGCTATGGCTTTTAGATAGAACATGCGAAAACAATTGTTCCGGTATGCAGCTTTAAAATTTTAAGGTCAAACGTCACATTTTTACAATGTCTTCGTAAAACTGAATCTGCAAAAACCCAGCCACAAATCATTTTAATTAATGTGCACAGTCCTTTTAGATGTGAGTTGAAGTGGTATAATTCCAATTTCCGCATCTACTAAATAGTTCAGGTATTTATAGAAATAAATAATGCATTTATGTTGATATTGTGTAAGCTCAAACGAAAATGTTAGTTGAATCGAATGAGCATCAGTAGATTCAGTAGATTTGGCTAATAATCATCGGATTAATTTGTTAATACAGGGAATTTTTCTTTTAAGTATATATACAGGGAATTTTCTATTATTTTCTATTTGTTTATTTTTTGCTTAGTGGGTATGTAACCACTAAGCAAAAAATAAACAAATAACGTTATATCAACATTGTAGTAACATTAAACGTTGTTTTAATGTTATTGAAACATTATTCAAATGGATTTGCTCAGTGGGTATGCATACGCTTTTTTAAAAAAATTCAATTTGAAGGTTAAAACGAGTGTTTTCCACTCCCAGAGTAAGCATGAAGTAAAATTTCGAGTTTAGAAAAGCCTGAAAATTTGGTTTGGTCGCGTAGCGCGAAGCGCGGAGCGGCCAAACCAAATTTTCAGGCTTTTCTAAACTCGAAATTTTACTTCATGCGCCACGCGTATTAAACACTGAAAGCTATGAAATATTGTAAGCGAGTAAACTTCGCTTGAAACCAGTGTCTTGTACGCGTGGCGCATGAAGTAAAATTTCGAGTTTAGAAAAGCCTGAAAATTTGGTTTGGTCGCTCCGCGCTTCGCGCTACGCAACCATACCAAATTTTCAGGCTTTTCTAAACTCGAAATTTTACTTCATGCTTAACCTAGGAGTGGAAAACACTCGTTTAAACTTAAAATTGGCCGCTTTTAAGAAAACAACGAATATGTAATAATCTACAACACGTAGCTTCGCGCTACGCGACCAAACCAAATTTTCAGGCTTTTCTAAACTCGTAATTTTACTCCATGCGCCACGCGTATTAAACACTGAAAGCTCTGAAATATTGTAAACGAGTAAACTTCGCTTAAAAATTGTGTCTTGTACGCGTGGCGCATGAAGTAAAATTTCGAGTTTAGAAAAGCCTGAAAATTTGGTTTGGCCGCTCCGCGCTTCGCGCTACGCGACCAAACCAAATTTTCAGGCTTTTCTAAACTCGAAATTTTACTTCATGCTTAACCTGGGAGTGGAAAACACTCGTTTAAACTTAAAATTGGCCGCTTTTAAGAAAACAACAAATATGTAATAATCTACAACACGTAATTGGGATATGTATACTCAAAAGAAAAAAATCACAAGAAATTATGATTTAAAACTTTTCGAAAAGATAGAACACTAATATACTCGCGACCTAAACAGTATGAC
This sequence comes from Philonthus cognatus, assembly GCA_932526585.2. NCBI lineage: Eukaryota > Metazoa > Arthropoda > Insecta > Coleoptera > Staphylinidae > Philonthus > Philonthus cognatus. The sequence goes on from OW052244.1 coordinate 102,733,539, forward strand.
ATTGTCATGTAACGTAAAAATTTGACACAACTAGGAAAAATCGTTGTAGTAACAACTGTCGACATACTATACTTACGTGCAAAGAAAACGGCCCACCCAATATTTGTTTTTTTATTTTTTTAGAATAGCATTACTCTTGCAATACTGCACATAAAACTGTTGGTATTTATGATAAAATAGACAGCTAGGGTATAGAAAAAAACACCATATGATATTTATCAGTTTATTTACTGAACAATAATCATAACAAAAGAAATTTAAAGATATGATGTCCATTCGACATTATGCATAAAGTATTAAGATGTCTACGTTCTTCCACTATTTTTGCTTTATTGTTTTGATCTTCAGTGGATGTGGGAATTAACCCACTGAAGGTTGCTGTAATCTCTATGGTTTAAAGTGCTGTAGATAGTGCAAAAGCTGTAGCACTTTTTGGAAGATTGGCGAAGCCACTGGTATGTGGCCAGAGTGCTTATTGTCAGCCGTTCTACTGGCCAATGTCTATTTGATAGTCTATTTTATCGTTAGATACCAAACGTTTTTTTCGTATTATTGCAACAGTGATTTTATAATAAAAAAATAAAAATGAATGGATGGGCCGATTTCTATGCACTTGAGTGTATTTAAAAAATTTGAACCATACATTTCACATCAATGAGGCATAGGACATCTTTCCCAATTTCCACTATACATAAGTATTTTTGTTCTTTTTTATTTAATAATGTATAAATAGGCATTCGTTAGTCTTGGAAAAGTTTAATCTGAAGTTTCTAATGAGTTTTTTCACTCCTTGATTAAGCATGAAGTACAATTGGAAAACACTCGTTTCAACTTCATTTCTTAAAATTTTTAAATGTTCGTTGGTTTTTTAATAGAGTTCAATTTACAGCTTCAAACGAGTGTTTTCCACTCCCAGACTAAGCATGAAGTAAAATTTCGAGTTTAGAAAAGCCCTGTGAAAATTTGTCGAGGGTCGCGCAGCGACCCGAGACAAATTTTCTGGGCTTTTCTAAACTCGAAATTTTACTTTATGCGCCACGCGTATAAAACACTAAAATATTGTGAAATTTATGTATATTTGCACCTCACTTGAAATCAGTGTTTATTCGTGTGGCGCATGAAGTAAAATTTCGAGTTTAGAAAAGCCTGAAAATCCTAAAAATTTTGTTTTAGTTAATCACCAGTATGAAAGTGTACTTTTTTTTGTTATTAATATTTCATATCAAACACTTGCCGTTAATCTAAAAGACACGAAAAAGGACACAAATACACTAAATAACACACTGACTACAGTAAAATTATGTACAGAAATTACAAAGTATATGCAGCAATTACAACCCACAATAAAAATTGTTTTACAGCAAACATCTCAAAAGAAATGACTCCCGCTGGTCGATAAAGTCACTATCTACTTTATCGGCCGCCGAGTTAGATGTACTGATTTCACTTATGAATAAATTACTGAATTCATTGAAATGTAGTGTAATTGCTTTATTTTATATCAAATAATTGGAAAATATTATTATTAGTTGTTAAATATATATATATATATATATATATATATATATATATATATATATATATATATATATATATATATATAATCAGTATTCCCTTTTACCATATGGTGTCGGGTTTTTAATGTTTATTAAACTTTCACTTTGTCCATTTCTAACATATTCCTTCCACTGAGTTCTGTCTAGTGCAATTTTCTTGGCTAGTTGTTATATAATTTTATAATTTTATTAATAAAAGCATTTGAGTATGCACTAGCGCCACCTAGTTTTTACACACGTAATCATGGCGATACCAGCGGTGACATTGAATTTTGGATAAACAAATCTCAAATGTCACTTTGTTTAAAGTTTGTGAATTTTTTTCACTGTTGATTGGCTAAGCCCATTAAGACAGCGACGGCTCGCAGCCTAACTTCAGGGTCGGCCATAGCGCCAAGGCACACAAAATGTAAGGTTGGGATCGCGTTTTATAAATACAAGAAATTGCACAACAAAGTCACCTTTCAATAACGGATACATATTACCTTGGGTCTCTGGCCTACCCTGAAGTTAGGCTGCGAGCCGCCGCTGCCTTAAGATGATTTAATTTGAGATTTTTCGGTGAAACAAAAATCATTGTCTTTTTTTTACGTAATTATTTACAATACCATGACCAACTGTATATCTTACCTAGTATACTCTAAAACTATTAAGTATCCATTTAAAATTATTTCCATGGCTCCCTCGCGCACGAAAAAATAATCCCGATTAACATATGCCAACATTCGCCAGTAGCCTTTGCTCGTACTAGACAAAGCCGTAGCCAGGGGGGGAAATGGGGGTTTAAACCACCCCCGAAATTGTCAAAATTGTACTTTTTTGTATGTAAAAGTTGCCCTGCAATCGCAAAAACAATACTTTTGTCAGCGACGGCTCGCAGCCTACCTTCAGGGTCGGCCAGAGACCCAAGGTGATATGTATCCGGTATTGAAAGGTGACTTTGTTATGCAATTCCTTGTATTTATAAAGCGCGATCCCAACCTCAAAATGTGTGTGCCTTGGCGCTGTGGCCGACCCTGAAGTTAGCCTGCGAGCCGTCGTTGATTTTTACGTATTTGGATTGAGTTACGTGAAGAGTTGAATATAATTTACTTAATAAAAGACTAACACTTTCTTCACTAAAAACATTTATTTTCGCTAAATGTACATTTCGAACACTACGTGCTCATTATCAATAGCTATACTGAGTAAATACAAAAAGAAGGCGGGATACTTATACCTAAAGGGGATTATGGGAAAAACGTGGGCAAGGTTAACATTTGTGTTTGTCGGGGTTATTGGTCGGAATTACCTCTAATAAGGGATTGTTCAGGGAACTTAAATCGAAATTAAGTAAATGATTTTGGTGTTTTTTCATCTGTATAGCTTCCAACATATTTATTTTTTTATTTGAAGAATGTTATAATATTAAAACATTCTTCAAATAAAAAATTATATATGTTGGAAGCTATACAGATGAAAAAACACCAAAATCATTTACTTAATTTGGATTTAAGTCACCTGAACAATCCCTTATTAGAGGTAATTCGGCCAATAACCCCGACAAACACAAATGTTAACCTCGCCCACGTTTTTTCCCATAATCCCCTTTAGGTATAAGTATCCCGCCTTCTTTTTGTATTTACTCAGTAAGCTATTGATAATGAGCACGTAGTGTTCGAAATGTACATTTAGCGAAAATAATTTTTTTAGTGAAGAAAGTGTTAGTCTTTTATTAAGCTGATTTTTACCATTAAACCCCACCGAAATGTTTATAACCCAACCCCCTTCGAATTTGTTTCTGGCTACGGCCTTGGTACTAGACACGGGACTGCGCGTTGAGGGGCTAATACCCCCCTTCACTGCGCCACTGAGAAAAGGTAAAATGTTACGAAGCATCATGGCTGCTAGCAGAGCCGCTCCAGTATGTATTGATCCTTATGTCTGCGCATAAACATGAAGTTGGCGCACGAAAGATTCATAGAGGTAAACCTTGAACGAACGGCGCGGCGTCCCCAGTATTTACAAATCCTACAAAATGGTGTCGCTGTTTTAGGAAAGTAATTGCTGTAATTTACCTATTTTACATTCACATCCAAATTAACATGAATCTCTGACGATTCTGCTGATTAGTTTGCATTTCAATTATCAAGCTTCGTTCTCTACAACTAACTTCACTTCACTAATATGTCACAACATCGACAACAGCCCTAACCTCGTTACATTTCTCATCGTATTTAAAAGTCAAAACAAAGCTTGAGAACGCAAAAATGCTGGATTCAGAGAGTACCTGCTATACGTGTTTAACCGTAAACTCGAATAATTTGATAAATGCATCGGAAGCGGACAGCGATGACGTGACCTATTGGGATAAGCTGAAATTCGTCATGCAAGGAGAACTGGTAATGTTTGATACTATCCCATGCCCATGCTTTTGTAAATAAAGTGTTAGATTTACTGTAAATGTTATTCTTAACATTACCTCCCAAGTATACATAAGAAATACCGAATCCAGTTAGAATTTGAAGATGTAGAAAACGTATATGTTAAATTGAACATGTTGTATAGGGAATCGGTCCGAATGTTAGAGTTTTTTAATGTTTTAAATTTTGTAATATTTCAAATTCTGCGAACTTTTCAATTCAACGAATGTTCTCCTATGCCCCAAAATTTTAATAACGTTTATGTTAAATTTAACATGTTGCATAGGGAATCGGTCCGAATGTTAAGGTTTTTTAATGTTTTAAATTTTGTAATATTTCAAATTCTGTGAACTTTTCAATTCAACGAATGTTCGCCTATGCCCCAAAATTTGTAATAACGTTTATGTTAAATTTAACATGTTGCATAGGGAATCGGTCCGAATGTTAAAGTTTTTTAATGTTTTAAATTTTGTAATATTTCAAATTCTGCGAACTTTTTAATTCAACGAATGTTCTCCTATGCCCCAAAATTTGTAATAACGTTTATGTTAAATTTAACATGTTGCATAAGGAATCGGTTCGAATGTTAGAATTTTGTAATGTTTTAAATTCTGCAAACTTTTCAATATATCGAATGTTCTCCTATGCCCCTGCTTTTGTAAACAAAATGTTAGATTTACCGTAAATGTTATTTTCAACCCATGCCACCCTCACGCAAGAACGAAATTCCCGAACATTTGCCAGTAGTCTCTGCTCGTGCTAGACACGGGGCTACACATTTAGGGGTTAAAAGGTTAATCAAGGAGTGGAAACACTTATTGGAAAGAGATTTTAATCAAATAATTCAGCAAAAGTAATACATTTTCACTCATATAAACAAACATCATATAGTGTGACATAACCTATAAATTACACCAATTTTAACCAGAGTGAAGTTGGAATATATACAAATGCGATGTTGACTCACATTTTATCAATAGATTAAAACTAAACAAAAATTACCGAATAGTATGTAGATTTTGTTCTATTAATAGAAAATGTTAGCATCGTATTTGTACAGGTCTAATAGAAATGATCTATTTTGAATTGTGGAGGCTTCTACTTCGTTATACATGTTAATTTAACACAATAAAACACTTTTAACTTTGTTTGTATAACACAATTTATTTTTATGTGACTGCAGTTTCGGCAAATTCAGCTTGCCATTATCAAACATGAAGTGTCTAAAACTGGAAACAATACGGGTATATATACAAAAAGTGATTACATGAAAACGGATTACAAAACGGCTTTAAAAATGGGGGTATACAGTAGGTCAACCTGGTCGTTAATTAGGGGGATTCCCGGATTAGCGCTAGCTTTATGTATTTCTAGGGATTCAAGGAGATTCATCTTCCGACCCTTTTCGGCACAATGAATAATAGTATACTGTATACCCCCATTTTTAAAAGCCGTTTTGTAATCCGTTTTCATGTAATCACTTTTTGTATATATACCCGTATTGTTTCCAGTTTTAGACACTTCATGTTTGATAATGGCAAGCTGAATTTGCCGAAACTGCAGTCACATAAAAATAAATTGTGTTATACAAACAAAGTTAAAAGTGTTTTATTGTGAGAAATGATCTATAATATTACGCTATAATCACTTCACGTAAACTCAAAAACATACAGTTATTACACTATAATGATTTTAAGGGAAGGGATACGTGGAGTCATTTGGCGGAGGAGTGCGAGGGGGTGAAGAAGGAATGGGTGGGAGTAAGAGGGAATAGAAGAGTGACGGAATGGATGATAAAGGATGCGGCCGGGATAAGGACGCTAGAGAAGTTGGGGGAAGAGAGGGAAAGCAGGAGGAAGAGAAGGGGTAGCGATTAGTGTAGATGTAATGTATTATTATGCCAATAAAGGTCTTTTTTTTATGTTAACGGCAATTCTATCAATAACTCTGTTAATTTCTCTAATCAGCAATCTTTTAAATTTTGTAATCTCTTAGATTCTGCAACGTTTTAATTGAAATGTATCTTTTACACTATTTCTTTTTTCAGCACCGAGGGGATATGAGCGGAGTATGCGAATCATGTGTAAACGTGTTGCGCGTCACGTTTACGTTCGTGAGGATGGTGAAATCGTCGCAACACACTCTTCGCGAGATAGACGCGTTGAGGGGCGGCGGCACGTTCGAGCCACTCGTCGAAATCACCGAACTCGCCGAATCGAAATCACCGAAAAACACCAAACGTTCTCCAATCAAGAAAATAAAACTACTACAAGAAACTCCCCGTGCCGAGGGCGACCCGCTCGAGCAGACCGAAGGAACTCACAGCGGGTTAGAACCGCTGGTCGAAATCACCGAATTGAAACCCGAGGAAGATTTTCAGAGTAAGAAAAGAGGGCGAAGAACGAGAGCGAATAAACAGTTACCGAATAAGAAAATTAAGGTGACGAAGGCTAATCGCGAATTGGAAGAGGATGAGGAGGGGGATGAGCGCGGAACGTTTGAGCCGCTTGTTGAAATAACCGAGTTGAAATCGCCGAAACGCAGGGAGCTTAAGAAAATAAACGTCGAAAAAAACGGTGAGAGTCTCGGCAAAAATTTGCCGGTTCCAGAAATACAAACCGAGAAAAACGAGGAGAATTTTGCGAGTGTAATAATAAAAACCGAAGTGGACGAGGAAATTGTTCCCAAAGAGGAACCGCAATCCGAGGGAAATTTGAGAAAGTCGAAGAAAGAAGGCGATGACGTAAACATAGTGTTTTACAATTGCGATTTCTGCAAGAAGAACTTCAATTACAAACCGCAGCTCCGCGAGCACATTTTAAGCCACAGCAATATCGATTATTACAAGTGCCGTTACTGCACGAGGAGTTTCTGCAGTGTTGCTTACCGCAGGAAACATCACGAGTTGCACGTGGCGAAAGGCCACTTCAGCAAGCGATACGAGGAGCTTTCCGACTGCGAACCCTCAGACGAACAAATCGAGTGCGGTTACTGCGTCGAATTCGCGCGGACTTTGGCGGAACCCAGGGCCGTGTTCCTCGACACCGTCAAGTTTAAATGCGAAAAGTGCCGCTTGGGTTTCAGAAGCAATATACGGGTTACGCAGCACATCGAGAAAGCGCACGGCGATATTAATTTCGAATGCGACTTCTGCGATCGCAACTTCAAACGCCTGTACTTGCTGAAGCTACACTTGCACAAAAACCACGAGTGCAACTTGTTCTACCACAAAGCGAAGCAGACGAAGCTGGATCTGATCGATCACCGGCCATTAGCCGAGAAAATCAACAGACCGTTCGTCTGTCCGATCTGCGGGAAAGGTTTCCGACTGCGCAACACGAAAAAGCGGCACATGCGCGTGCACTTGGGTATCAAAAAATACGTCTGCCACTTTTGCAAGCGGAGATTCAGCCAGAGCTACCAGCTGAAGTTGCACTACAAGAAACACGCCGGGGACAACGGCGATAAGCCGCACACGTGCAGCATATGCAGCATATCATTCTTCTCCTACAACGCACTAAGAAGGCACATGGCCATGCAACATCCCGACGATGACGTTCCTCCAGAAAACAAGAGCGCCAAGCTCGTTATTCCAAAAATCGAGAGCGTGGACTGCGACGTTAATCCATCGCAAGAATTCGAGAGTGTCGATGTCGATTGTGACGTCTTCATTGGAAACGATGTGGATGAGGGTGAGGGTGAGGAGGATCCTATGAACAATGATGATGATAACTGGGATAATTGCACTGATTCTGATTAGATTACTTTTTGTTTTAATTCAATAATATTTTAAAATCAATGTGTTTATATTGAAATGGAATGCGATGTACTATATTTTTTTTTAACAAATTGTGAACAAACAATGTTACTTAAATATAAGACGTTTTATGATTAGTATTACTCCAGTAATATTGTATTTCTAGGGGTCGAGAAGTATATTTTATTATTTTTGGATTATGATTAGTATTACTCCAGTAATATTTGTATTTCTAGAAGTCGAGAAGTATTTTTTATTATTTTTCGATTAGATAAGTTTACATTAATTTTGTTGTGTTGTATAACTTATTGTTTATTTACCTATGACAAATATATTTACTACTTTAAAATAGTAATTTAATTGCAACGCTTCTTTTCTTTTTAGCGGCACAACTAAAAAAAAGATTTTTTAAATAGTTATTTATTAAATACAGCTTTAAGAGACACAAATAAAAATACGTTCAAAAAGTACTATAAATTGAGTAAAGATAGAGACGTCAATATTTGAATAAAAGTGTCTTGTAAACTTTTGCAGGCACCTCTAGAAAAATTAACAAATTTCACTTATGCGATTATTAACCCATTAAGCGCCATTGATGCATACACGCAACATTATCATTTTTTTGTTAATTAAATTACTAAATAAGTTAATTTGATAGGTTATATTATTTGACCTGACTTGAAAATGTATGAAGAAAAAGATAAATATTTTGTTATTTAAATATTCCGCTTATTACTCATTAAACAAAAGAAATTTCAGTGTATTTCTAACTTCACAATATTTCAGTGTTTTATACGCGTGGCGCATGAAGTAAAATTTCGAGTTTAGAAAAGCCCCGTGAAAATTTGTCGAGGGTCGCTGCGCGACCCGAGACAAATTTTCACGGGGCTTTTCTAAACTCGAAATTTTACTTCATGCTTAGTCTGGGAGTGGAAACACTCGTTTTAAACTTCATATTGCACGTTTTTATATAAAATCGACGAATGCCTGAAAGTTTACAGCGTATACATTATGTATATTTAAAAGAAAAATTCACGGTATGTTATACAATAAGTCATTCATAGAAATCATAAAAAAAGTGCAGAATTGAACTTAAATTCAACTTTTACAGTCAACTCTAGCACTGCTCGGCCGTTAATGGGTTAAAGCAAAGCAGGGATATGTAAAATCTACAGTTGATTGTGAAACTGTATATTGCTTTCAGACAGTATACCGGATATTTGATAAAAAAAACACCCAGCACGATAACTCTGTTATTTATTTACTGATTTTAGTAAACTAAAAACCAAAATCAAAGGCAGTTTAAATACTAAGAAATTACATTGATATTGATTTTTCACTTTCGCCCATATGTAAAACAAAGGGAAAGTATTGTTTTCGCGAACATTTTCAAATCAACAGGCTGATAGACTATGACAAACAATGACAGAGTATAACAGATTATAACAGACTATGACAAAGTATAACAGACTACGAAAGTTGACATTTTCTTTTAGATACTTTATGGATCACCCTGTATAAAAACGAATAGGCCCATCTTGTGGATCTCCTTGAAATAGCCGAAATGCATGTGTTATACTTTTCTGTAGCTCGAATAGTTTTTGAGTTATAAGGTTTTTTGTGAAAACTGAAAATTGTCGAGAATTTACGCGAGTGCGCTCGCTTTTTTTGTATTTCGCAAAAGTTGCAAATAACTCAATAACTAATGGGAATACAGAAAAATTGTTGAAATGAAAGTTTTAGATAATCACATTTTGGACATTTTTTCTATCCCCAAGTTTTTTCGTAACTATCTTTTTTCTTAGAGAACAATAACAGTTTGTTGAAAGATTCTTAAAAACTCATCATTTTTACAAAATCATTGAAGTGTTTATCAAAGTTATTAATGTTATGAATAAGAGTGTATTCCACTCCCAGGCTAAGCATGAAGTAAAATTTCGAGTTTAGAAAAGCCTGAAAATTTGGTTTGGTCGCGTAGCGCGTAGCGCTACGCGACCAAACCAAATTTTCAGGCTTTTCTAAACTCGAAATTTTACTTCATGCGCCACGCGCGTAAAACGCTAATTTAACCCAAAATTCAAAAACATACACAAATTCTAATAAATAGTTCTAAGATTATTCTATGATTTTGTGAAAATGATATGTTTTTACGGATCTTCCAACAAACCCATCTTGTAGATCTCGTCGAAATAGCCGAAATGCATGTGTTATACTTTTCTGTAGCTCGAATAGTTTTTGAGTTATAAGGTTTTTTGTGAAAATTGTAAAATGTCGAGAATTTACGTGAGTGCGCTCGCATTTTTGTATTTCGCAAAAGTTGCAAATAACTCAATAACTAATGGGAATACAGAAAAATTGTTCAAATGAAAGTTTTAGATAATAACATTTTGAAATTTTTTTCTATCTTCAAGTTTTTTCGTAACTATCTTCTTTCTTACAGAACAATGACAGTTTGTTGAAAGATTCTTAAAAACTCATCATTATTACAAAATCATTGAAGTGTTTATCAAAGTTATTAATGTTATAAATAAGTGTTCCACTCCCAGGCTAAGCATGAAGTAAAATTTCGAGTTTAGAAAACCTGAAAATTTGGTTTGGTCGCGTAGCGCGAAGCGCGGAGCGACCAAACCAAATTTTCAGGCTTTTCTAAACTCGAAATTTTACTTCATGCGCCACGCGCGTAAAACGCTAATTTATCCCAAAATTCAAAAACATACACAAATTCTAATAAATAGTTCTAAGATTATTCCATGATTTTGTGAAAATTGTATGTTTTTACGGATCTTCCAACAAACCCATCTTGTAGATCTCGTCGAAATAGCCGAAATGCATGTGTTATACTTTTCTGTAGCTTGAATAGTTTTTGAGTTATAAGGTTTTTTGTGAAAACTGAAAATTGTCGAGAATTTACGCGAGTGCGCTCGCTTTTTTTGCAAATAACTCAATAACTAATGGGAATACAGAAAAATTGTTCAAATGAAAGTTTTAGATAATAACATTTTCAGGGGCGTAGTCAGGATTTTCACCAGGGGGGGGCCATTTTGTATATATTTATTTAATAAAATATTATAAAACAAACTATTGTATATAGGAACACTATTTTAATATTAAAAAAAACAAAACAAAAACACAAATGTGTATGTAATCAAAATCACAGAAAAAAGTAAAATTTATATACATACTCTTACACTAAGCATAACTTTCTTTTATTTTCGCAGAATTTTTGAAGTACTTTTTTTTGAAAATCTATTTCATTGTCAGTAACAAATTTTCGATGTACACTTAGCATGGACAACCCATTTAATCGATCTTCTAACATGGTTGACTGTATCCACGTTTTTACTCTTCTGAGCGTACTAAAACTTCTTTCGATAGTTGCTGTTGTGCACGGTTGAGATATAACTATAATTAATGCTCGCCTCGTTATTGGGAAGAAATATTCAGCCTTTTTTATTATATCCGTAAGCTCCATGTCTTTGCTCGATTTCTCGTTTGTTCAAAGATTGAACCATAATTCGAGCTCATTTTCTAATCCATCTAATTTATAAAATGAACAAAACGTATTAATTTCAGTCCTTAAAGTGTTTAAACTATTATTTAACAAATTTGATGGATGAAGCAATGATATTAAAAAAGCAGGTTCATTTTCTTGTGAAAATCTACTTTCAAGAGAATTTTTAAAAGAATCCAGATATGGAATATAAATGGATCTATTTAAGTATTCGTTGAGAGAGGCTGCTGGGTGATTTGAACGGTGTTGCTGTCTATTTGCAATCCTAGGTAATTTCAAATCTATTTCTAAATGATTTGAAATTACTTCCATCTCATTGATTAGTAAATCAACTTCTTCGTTAGTCCTGTTACGATGGGATTCAATTACAGTTATAATTCTAATGATATGCTTCTTGCATTTTATAATGTCCATATTTTTGGATTGCAGAATATTGACAACAGGCTCTAAATAAGAAGAATATTTCGAAATCAAACAAACACAAAATATAAAAACAGTTCCGGTAGCAGCACAGTGAAGTTGAAATGCGTGTTTTCTGGTGGCGACATTTCCTTCTCGGGACAATGTTTCTAAACCCTCCACTATCGCTAAAAAGTTTTGCCTAAATACAGCTATACTTCTGTATTTTTGGGACCAACGAGTTTCGGATAATAAGGGAATATTTGGGGCATGCCTTCTTCTTCTACGACGTTATTTAAGCCATTGACTACAAGATTTAATTTATGGCTCTGGCAATGAAAAAACAAAGCTTTGGGAAATTTCTCCCGCAAAAGTTTCTGAACGCCTCCCTCCTTACCAGCCATTGTCGAACATCCGTCATACCCTTGGCCTACACACTTATCGGAGTCAACACCCAAATTTCCAAAAAATGAAGATAATGTAGCCGCAATGGTTTTGGCATCCATTTTGTGAATTTCCACAAATCCAAGAAACTCTTCTCGTATTGCCTTTCTATCTGCATCGAAAAATCGTACTCCGACTGAAAGCTGTTCTTTACCTGCGATATCTGCACTCTCATCTGCTAAGATGCTGAAGGCTTCTGCTTTTTTTAAACTCTGAACTACTTCACCTTTGATTACATCTCCACAAATATTAATTAATTCATTTTGAATCTGAGGAGATATATACATAGCATTCTTTTTCCCGTCTTTTAAATGATTCTTTAAGACTTCATCACCAGATTCTACCCTCAAAGCAATTAATCTTCGAAATACGCCATCTTCTAATTCTTTTCCTCGTAAAGGCAATTCGAGAGTCCCACAGAATATAATGGCTTTAATGATGCTCGATATTATTTTTTTATTAATTTCAATAGTATTTTGTGATATTGATTTCATACGTTCGGAAATTGGAACGTCCTGGATGAAAGCTCTTGCTGCTTCAGTTGCACTTTTATGTAAGTAACTACCTGCGTGATTTCGGCAGTATTCATGCATGTCTTTATATTTTGTAAACGGTTTTAAAATTAATCCTCCTAAATAACCATGCACGATATTGGGTGGAAACAATACGCAATAAAGACATAATGGTCCTTTCAGTTTTTGGGAATATTGTAACCATGGGCTATATTGTTCTAACCAGCAATGCCGAAACTTTCTCTTGAGATTGATTGCATCGTCTTCAAAATTGTATGTTGCAGGTGGCAACCAGCACCTTTGCACCATATTAATTTTCTGTTCTACTGTCATGAAAGCAGAGCGTCCTACCCAGTTACCAATGTCATTTTCTGGAATCACATCCAAATTAATGGCAAATTGATTAGAAGGACCTGCCTGGTAACTTGCACAAACAATTTGTTTATCAACATCGGTACGCTTTCTCTTATGAGCCAACTCTGTAATGCAAAATCCCGGCGTTAGTTCTAAGTAGATGAATTTTTTCTGAAATATACATACACTACTACTATAATATTTATTGAAATTAATTTAAAAAACTTGTTTTCTGTATTTAGATTTAATTTTGTTTTATATTATTTAATGACTTTTATAAGTCAATACAAATTATATACAAATATCTAACCAAATTTATTTTAATAATTTGATGAAGTTATTTACCATTTTCATTATCCGAGATATTATCTAAAGTAATTGTAGATGTGTATGAAAAAACCATTGGTTTATTTTGTATATTTTTGTCATCGTCACTCTTATTTGTGTTTTCATCTCTCTTTCTCTTATCAGATAACTCTATAATTAGTCTAATATATATATATGAGGTAATGACTGAAAACGTGGTGTAAGTCTTTTTATTACAATATTAAGTTAAATAAATACTCAAGTACTCTATTTGATAATAGCAAGTTAATTTGTCGAAAATGCAGTCACAGTAATAAAAAAAATGGTGTTATACAAGCAAGTTAAATTTTATTTATTTTAATCAACATGTAGAAGCCTCCGCAGTTCTCAATAAGTTAAATTGACTTAGACCATTTTTCTTTCACTACCTCATATACAGGGTGTACTACGCAAAAGTAGATGATTGGTGTAATTTGTTTTTTGGCTAAATTGAACAATTGGCGGTGACCATTAGCATTAGAATTAACGCATGCTCATTGGCGCGGTTCTCAGCGGTCCAAAACCAAATTACGGCCATATTACGTACATTGATATAAATATAAAAGGTCTTTAGGTTAAGGAGCGCGGTAGTTCGGCCCGAGGTTATGGCTGCATTTCGAATTGAACGTATGGTGCACAGACAAGGAAAGACAATAGACGAATAACGAATTATAATAATAATATGTTTCATTCGGCACGCACCCTATGTTGTCGAAATCTGGTTTGGGACGGCCGAGAACCGCACCATTACGCATGCCCCGTCAGCTGATGGTCACCGCAAATTGTTCAGTTTCGTCTGATTTTTTTTTAATTTCGCGTTATTTAAAATAAAGATATGTACTTCCTGAAATAATTCCGTATATCCATTTTATAACAGTAAACAGCACTAGGCGAAAAATACGAAAACAACACACAAAAAACTATTAGGAGAGTAGTGGATTCATATGGAATGCATGGGCTGTAGATGTCACAGGCTAGACAAGGATCGCGGCAGCGCGCCAGACGGTTAGGAAGCCGTGCGCAAGTCAGTTACGGTGGCAAGCACCAATAAGCACACGAGAAATACACATCTGTTTGGCGCCGACTGTTATTTTTCAAACATGTATATTTTACAGCATTTTGCTCTTCTCCGAGTCGGGGCATGCGCAAAAAAAAACAGACCGACCCTAGAGTGTGTGTCCGTTGTTTCACTTTTCGACCGTAGTTTGCAATATAGTACTAATATATATATATGGTACAGAACAAACGAACAGGCCTTATGACAGGTTGTGCGAAACGTTTCGCACACCGTGGTGCTGGGTGATAAGCGTGATGTTGCCTGCAAAAACCGGTTTTCGATAGTTTATCGTTCGGTGCGCGAAACTTTCGCGTAGTTTACAACAATATGACAGAAATATTAGTTTATTTTGTCTGCATTAAGAAAAAAAAATAATTCAGTGCAGTCCTCCGTAACGCCTGCAACTGAAAAAATCTGCGTTGATAAACGTATACGCATAATTACAAAAAAAAATCGAAACAAAGCTGAGGGGGGGGCAGCTGCCCCCCCTTGGCTACGCCCCTGAACATTTTGAAAATTTTTTCTATCTTCAAGTTTTTTCGTAACTATCTTCTTTCTTAGAGAACAATAACAGTTTGTTGAAAGATTCTTAAAAACTCATCATTTTTACAAAATCATTGAAGTGTTTATCAAAGTTAATGTTATGAATAAGAGTGTATTCCACTCCCAGGCTAAGCATGAAGTAAAATTTCGAGTTTAGAAAAGCCTGAAAATTTGGTTTGGTCGCGTAGCGCGTAGCGCTACGCGACCAAACCAAATTTTCAGGCTTTTCTAAACTCGAAATTTTACTTCATGCGCCACGCGCGTAAAACGCTAATTTATCCCAAAATTCAAAAACATACACAACGTCTAATAAATAGTTCTAAGATTATTCTATGATTTTGTAAAAATTATATGTTTTTACAGATCTTCCAACAAACCCATCTTGTAGATCTCGTCGAAATAGCCGAAATGCATGTGTTATACTTTTCTGTAGCTCGAATAGTTTTTGAGTTATAAGGTTTTTTGTGAAAATTTAAAAATTTCAAGAATTTACGTGAGTGCGCTCGCTTTTTTTTGTATTTCGCAAAAGTTGCAAATAACTCAATAACTAATGCGAATACAGAAAAATTGTTCAAATGAAAGTTTTAGATAATAACATTTTGGACATTTTTTCTTTCTTCAAGTTTTTTCGTAACTATCTTCTTTCTTAGAGAACAATGACAGTTTGTTGAAAGATTCTTAAAAACTCATCATTTTTACAAAATCATTTAAGTGTTTATCAAAGTTATTAATGTTATAAATAAGAGTGTATTCTACTCCCAGGCTAAGCATAAAGTAAAATTTCGAGTTTAGAAAAGGCGAACGTTTAAATTTGGACGCGAACATCTTTTCTAACATTTGAGAACACATGTTTTTAGTGCAGGGCATGCGGTTTGTGGTGATATTCCTATCTGAATTAGATATTAAAATTTCCAATTCAAACGTGAAAACAATTTCATAATTAATAAAAGTTATATAGTAATATAAATGAATAAGAATCTAATGAGTATTCCACAATTTTACTGCTCTATTTTCTTGAAAGTGAATACATTTAAATTGCGGAAGCTGGAATAGAGAACAATCAAGCAAATTATTTTAAATGCACTGTAAACCTAAACATTGTTCATTAGACACGCTATTCAACAAATATAAATATGACCGTTGAATGAATCATATAGAAGTGCACATAGCGATTTTTCGGGTTAAAGTAAATTTATGCCGGTTGAGTGGCGACATCTTTGGGTCGAGCGATGAAGTAACATTTTTAGAATTCTCTATTTCAAGAAAGAAACAGAGCGATATAATGTAATATAACAATGGGCGCATTCGTCAGAAAATTATACTCTCAACACGTTTGGATTTTTTTACGCTTTACTTTGGTATCTAGTGAACGCTACTCTGGTTATTCTAATTCGTACGATTACGAAAATGATGAACGTGTTTGCTGTTGACAGTGCGTTCATCATAAAATTCCCCAACTGTTACTATGAAACTCCCAACAGTTTTATTTGATGAATGCGCCCAATGGGCCCGTTTAGCAGAGACAACAGTTAGGAGTTTACTTCCAACTGTTTGGGAATTCTTTGATGACCGCTACTCTGGTTTTTCTAATTCGCACGATTACGAAAATAATACACGTGTTTGCTGTTGACAGTACGTTTATCATAAAATTCCCCAACTGTTGCTATGAAACTCCCAACAGTTTTATCTGATGAATGCGCCCAATGAGCCCGTTCAGCAGAGACAACAGTTAGGAGTTTACTTCCAACTGTTTGGGAATTCTCTGATGACCGGATTATTAAGTTTATACACAATTGAAGAATTTTTTGTTTAAAGAAATTGTCTATGTCTAATTATTGTTTATATTCAAATAGGTACATTTTAGTTTACACCCTTCAGCTGGATTATGACGTTTTCCTTTTGAATGCATGTATTGTTTAGTGATGAACAACTGTGTGTAATTTACAAATGGAAATAAATTATATTATTATTATTATTATTATTATTATTAATCGTGTACGGGTTTGGGATTATGGCAATCGTACAAAATAGACCGACCGAAGTACCGTTCATTAGGTACCGACATACATCACAAACAAATCCAAACATGTTGAATGTTGAACATTTTAATGAACGGGCTCATTGACAGAGATGGAATAAAATTAAAGCGCTATTTTATGGAAGCGCTATATAAAATTGTTTATTGGGTCACATAGGTTTAGCGTCATCTAAATTGACAACCAGTCGGAGAGAACAAAAACAGTAGCCAAAGATATCAATTGACTTTATCCTTAATTAATTTCTCACTTAAGGGGGTCTTCCGGTATAATTTTTTCAAAAAATCGATTTTTTTTTGTATGAAGTCAAAGCTAAACATGTCTAGAATATGTGGGTAAAAGGATATTTCGATCCGGCAAATATTTACGTCGCTACAGGCCTTTGAATGCATCGCCGTCCCGAGCGGTATGGGTCGCGCAGGTATAACTTTAATCTCGAATTTCATAAATTTTGATGAGTATGAGTTTTTTGGTCCGCCATATTTGATCCGCCATTTTGAATTTTTCAAATTTGACCTCAGATTCGTATTCAGCGACCCTGAAAACCTAGATATTGACTACTGTTTGCGAATTTTCCGCCGAATACTTTGAATTACACAGAAAAAATGTTTCGCAAACTTTAAACGCTTTTTTCTCGAAACTACATTTTTCAATTGACTTCGTTCTTTGCTTCCGTTATTGAAAACACTTTTCTTCATGGAATGAACTAACCTCCCGGTGCAATTTGCAATTTTAAAGATTTTTTACAGCCTGTCAAAGTCAAAAAATCGACCGAAAAACACGACTTTTTTTTCAAATGCCCGCCATTTTGTCAAATTTTGAGTTTTTTCAAAATTTCGTAGTTCATTCCATTCTCTGAACTATACTCTTCAAGAAACTGAGCTGATTTTGTTTCTAGGTGACGAATAGCGACCCCTAGGCTGCTCGCAGTTTTGGAACATTTCCGCCGGGCAGCCGTCATATTGGACGCCATTTTGATTTTTTCGACTCGACAAGCATCCCAATTGTAGAACAAGGATGAATAAAGATTTAAAAAAAAACCCAGGTCTCTAACTCTTACCAGTTCCCTGGAAAAAATCCAAAGTTTGGGTCAATTATACCGGAAGACCCCCTTAAACCGTGGTGAAACATTTTTGAATCTAATATTAGACGATTTAAATAAAATTTAAATTAAAACACTTGGTTTGTTTCACTTATTTGTATTTTCTCCGACTAATTTCGACCATTGGTCATCTTCAAGGAGGACTTTTATTTAATTATCAATATTATTAACAACATGTTTTATCAAGTGATTACTGAGAACCAAATTAAAGATATTTACAATTCAGTTGCATTTCTGTGTAATTCAAAGTATTCGGCGGAAAATTCGCAAACAGTAGTCAATATCTAGGTTTTGGATTAACAACATGTTTTATCAAGTGATTACTGAGAACCAAATTAAAGATATTTACAATTCAGTTGCATTTCTATTTATTCAACATTCAACGGTTTAACGTATCTTTATCTATACAACTAGCCTTATAAAATTACCACAATATACGTATTTAAAGGAAATAAAAAAGACAATAAACGCATCAACCCACGCACGGTTTTATCACATCTCTCTGTCAACGTATAAACTTTATGTGTATTTAGATGTCAGACAGAAAGACGAAAGACTTACAGATGCCCGATTGTGCAGAGAATTTCTAATATCGCAAATAGGACGCGTACCCTCCAGCGACTTTTCTTTTTAGTTTTTTTACGTGTGATGCACGTGATATTAAAAAGTTTATTAATCTATATCCGCGGAAAGATTGCGTAAAACGTGCCCCGGAAAACTTCGCGGTACTAAATAGTTGGCGCAACAAACTTTTGCTCACGGATTAATTATATTTCCCTAAGAGCTCACCCTGGCGCCCCTAACCCGACCAAGTTTTTAATCATTCAATATTTGACTAAAATATCAACTTTATCCGGCACACAAAAGTAATTAGTCGAAGAAAGTGAATAAGTAGAATAGTACTAAAGTTCAATATTCTTCTTTTAGTTACGTGAGGTGTTTTCTAATAATTATTGTAGTAATCTCTTTCTTCACAAATTAGTTTTATTCACTAAATGTACATTTCGAACACTATTTGTTCATTCTCAATAGTATTACAATTGACGAATATGTTTATTTTATTAATTGACAGTGTCACTCAAACAACATTTTCAAGGAGGGGATTAGTTAGGGGGCTTAAATCGAAATTTAGTAGCTTATCTTTATTTTTAAACAAATAAATTGCTTCTAACATGTCTAGTTTATAAAAATGTGATTCTTTTAACAATTTAACATTATTTATATTAAATTTATGTCCGGTATTTAAGGTATGATGTACTACTGAAGATTTATCGGGGTTAAATAATTTAAATGGTACATGTGTTCTTTATATCTAATTAACAAATTTCGTCTTGTTAGTTCTACATAGATTTTATCACAATTGTTATAATTTATTGTTTGAGTGACACTGTCAATTAATAAAATGAACATATTTGTCAATTGTAATACTATTGAGAATGAACACATAGTGTTCGAAATGTACATTTAGTGAATAAAACTAATCAGCGAAGAGAGAGAGATTACTACAATAATTATTAGTACTAAAGTTATTTACAAAAATTATGATAAACCGGTACATCTAGATTAATTTGTCTACAACTTAACCATATACCGTGCGTTTTTTTATCTCTGAACATACAAATTCCGACCATATAAAATTTACTATGTTCAGTTTTAAAAAACACAGTTCAATCGCATCGCACCTTGACAGTTCGCAAGGCTAGGTTAGGTTTATATGGCAACAGCCGAGGCTGTTCACTTAGGCCCATAGGGCCCGTTGTGATACCATGAGAGATCCTTCCCCTATACAACCCAATTTGAGCACCTAATGAATCCGATCAGATCTCCCACCTTTATAGGTGAGAGCTCCGCCAGTTCACTTGCGTGGTGCAGACCGAGGTACTTCATTCGTTTCCCCTCAAGAACAGCACATTGACCTAGATAGTGGAGTACTGTTTCTTCCTCCTCCTCATCTAGGCATTCTCTGCAGAAGTCATTGTTTTTGAGACCCATCTTTTGTGCGTGTCCACCCAGAAAACAGTGACCAGTGATGTTGCCTACTGCCTTCCTTATGTCGATTCTGCTAGGTGCAATTAATCTTTTACTGTTTATAGTGTCACACATAGGCCATAGCTGCCTTGTTATGTGACACGTGTCTTCTTCCTTCCACCTAAGGTTAACCCATGATGTCATTTGGTCCCTTAATAGTCTCTTGCATTCCCCAAGAGGAATGTCGGCGGAAAGTTCAGTAGATAGGTCTCTCATCCTTGCCCCCTTCCTTGCGAGGCCGTCGGCAATTGAGTTTCCCTTGATATCACTGTGACCTGGTACCCAGATGAGCCCCACATCACAGCTGTTAGCGAGCTTGTTAAGCACTTTTCCGCAGTCTCTGACCACCTTGGAGGTGCAGTAGGGACTATTTAATGTCCTAATGGCGGCCTGGCTATCGGTGACGAACCTGATATGGTTTACCTGAAGGTCGGTTTTACCTATCCAGTCCACTGCCACTCGGATAGCCATGACTTCCGCTTGTAGGACGCTGCAGTGGTTTGGGAGTCGAAAAGATTTTTTGAGGTTGAACTCATGTGAGAAAATTCCACCCCCTAATCTGTTTTCGGACTTGGAGCCATCCGTGAAGAGACAGACTTCATTTCCCTGAACAATCTTGCCCTCTACCCATTCAGTTTTGTCCGGGATGGAAATGGAGAACTTGTACCCAAAGGTAAGTTCTGGAAGACAGCTATCAGTCCTCAGTGGGATATCGACAAGCTCATTCAGGATCCTTCCATGGCCCTGTTTGCTACTGTTCCATATCCCGACCGAGTTGATCCTGATCGCTGTGGTAGCTGCAGCATACCTGCAGTAAAGGTCAACAGGAGCTAGATTTAGTATTACATCTAGCGCTCTGGAGGGGGTAGATCTAACCGCGCCTGTTATGAGCAGTTCGGCTTATCTCTGTACCTTACCCAGTGCGGTCCGGTGAATTTTCTTATCAAGAGCAGTCCACCAGACTGCAACGCCGTAGAACAGAATGGGTCTCACCACAGTCGTGTACATCCAGTGGACAACGCTTGGTTTCAGTCCCCAGTTCTTGCTCACAGCTCTTTTGCATGAGTACAGCGCGACCTGCGCTTTCCGTACTCTCTCCTGAATATTGGGCTTCCAACTTAACTTCCTATCGACTAAGGTGCCCAAATATTTGGCTTGCTCCTTTACCACCAATCCCGTGCCGTTTAGGACGGGAGCTTTGAAGTTTGGTACCCTATGCATTCTGATGAAGAGTACAAGCTCAGTTTTGAGGGGATTTACTCCCCAGTCCACATTCCACACACCAGCGGGTTACCTTGCGGAGTGCCCTCTCCATGAGTTCAGATAGAATGCCTACGTGTTTACCAGAGACCGCGAGGGTCACGTCATCAGCATAGGCAATTGTTTTACACCCCGTAGACTCTAGTCCTTTCAGTAGTTCGTTCATAACTATATTCTATAGTAGTGGCGAGAGGACACCCCCTTGAGGGGTACCTCTACTGACCTCTCTTCTTGAGCGTGAGCCGCCCAGCGCAGAGACAATGTGCCTCCTCGTTAGTAGCTCCTCTACGAAGAGGCATATCGACTTATCCATGTGCAGATTGCCAAGGGCCGACCAAATCGCCCCTGGGCGCACGAAGTTGAAGGCTCCTTCGATATCCAGGAATACCGCCAACGTGAACTCTTTCTTGCACATGGAATTTTCAACCTGACTTAGGAGGGCGTGCAGAGCTGTGTCTACTGATCTGCCCCTAGTGTACGCGTGTTGGCTAGTCGACCAGAGGTCGGGATGTATGCGCTCTTTTATGTACGCCTCCACTAACCTCTCCAGTGTCTTGAGTAGGAAGGAGGATAAGCTAATCGGCCTATAGTCCTTCGGTGTTGAGTGAGATATTTTCCCGCTTTGGGTATAAACACCACATTAGTCTCTTTCCACCTCTGCGGGATGTACAAAGGAGTTAAGCAGGCTTCGAATATTATTTCCAACCAGGGATTGATAATATCCGCAGCCATCTGTAATTCACAGTTCGCAACCAAACGTACAATTTGAGGTGTGTTTTTAAAAGTGACCATAGAAAACTTTTTTTTTTGTTTGTTTGGCATCGGTTTTACCATCAGAACTAACGAACATAGGAATATAATCAAGGACATAGCCAGGGGAGCATATGGGGGTTCAAACCCCTTCCGAAATTTTTGAAATATTAAATGTTACTATGAAAAAGCTTCCCCGTTAGGTCAAAAACAAACTTTTCCCATTAATCAGTAATCAGTAGATTTAGTAAATAGTCTTTGGATTAATCTGTTATTACAGGGGATTTTTCTTTTAAGTATACATACAGGGAATTTTCTATTAGGTATACATAGCCATACGCTTTTTATAAAGAGCTCAATTTGAAGTTTTAAACGAGTGTTTTACACTCCCAGACTAAGCATGAAGTAAAATTTCGAGTTTAGAAAAGCCTGAAAATTTGGTTTGGACGCGTAGCGCGAAGCGCGGAGCGGCCAAACCAAATTTTCAGGCTTTTCTAAACTCGAAATTTTACTTCATGCGCCACGCGTATTAAAGACTGAAAGCACTGAAATATTGTGAACGAGTAAACTTCCCCTGAAATCAGTGTCTAATACGCGTGGCGCGCTACGTGACCAAACCAAATTTTCAGGCTTTTCTAAACTCGAAATTTTACTCCATGCTTAGTCTGGGAGTGGAAAACACTCGTTTTAAACTTCAAATTAAACACTTAAAAAAAAAGCGTATGCATATGTATACCTAATAGAAAATTCCTTGTATTTATAGTTAAAAGGAAAATTAATTTGAAGTTTAAAACGAGTGTTTTCCACTCCCAGACTAAGTATGAAGTAAAATTTCGAGTTTAGAACAGCCTGAAAATTTGGTTTGGACGCGTAGCGCGAAGCGCGGAGCGGCCAAACCAAATTTTCAGGCTTTTCTAAACTCGAAATTTTACTTCATGCGCCACGCGTATTAAACACTGAAAGTACTGAAATATTGTGAGCGAGTAAACCTCGCATGAAATCAGTGTCTTGTACGCGTGGCGCATGAAGTAAAATTTCGAGTTTAGAAAAGCCTGAAAATTTGGTTTGGCCGCTCCGCGCCTCGCGCTACGCGACCAAGCCAAATTTTCAGGCTTTTCTAAACTCGAAATTTTACTTCATGCTTAGTCTGGGAGTGGAAAACACACTCGTTTTAAACTTCAAATTAAACTCTTAAAAAAAGCGTATGCATATGTATACCTAATAGAAAATTCCTTGTATTTATACTTAACAGAAAAATTAATTTGAAGTTTAAAACGAGTGTTTTCTACTCCCAGCCTAAGCATGAAGTAAAATTTCGAGTTTAGAAAAGCCTGAAAATTGGGTTTGGACGCGTAGCGCGAAGCGCGGAGCGGCCGAACCAAATTTTCAGGCTTTTCTAAACTCGAAATTTTACTTCATGCGCCACGCGTATTAAACACTGAAAGCACTGAAATATTGTGGACGAGTAAACCTCGCATGAAATCAGTGTTTAATACGCGTGGCGCATGAAGTAAAATTTCGAGTTTAGAATAGCCTGAAAATTCCTTGTATTTATACTTGAAAGAAAAATTAATTTGAAGTTTCAAACGAGTGTTTTCCACTCCCAGACTAAGCATGAAGTAAAATTTCGAGTTTAGAAAAGCTTAAAAATTTGGTTTGTACGCGTAGCGCGAAGCGCGCAGCGGCCAAACCAAATTTTCAGGCTTTTCTAAACTTGAAATTTTTCTTAATGCGCCACGCGTATTAAACACTGAAAACACTGAAATATTGTGAACGAGTAAACTTCGCTTGAAATCAGTGTCTTGTACGCGTGGCGCATGAAGTAAAATTTCGAGTTTAGAAAAGCCTGAAAATTTGGTTTGGCCGCTCCGCGCTTCGCGCTACGCGACCAAACCAAATTTTCAGGCTTTTCTAAACTCGAAATTTTACTTCATGCTTAGTCTGGGAGTGGAAAACACTCGTTTAAACTTCATATTGGCCTCTTTTGAGAAAATATCGTTATTTTTTATATTTATATTTAAAAATCTGTCAAATTTTGACGTTACAAAATAATTTCATACTGTTTAGGTCGCGAGTATATTAATGTTTTTTTATGTCTTTTTTTTTTAAATAAGCAAATGAACATAATCTTATATTAGAATATTCCATTTTAAGCAGTGCAGGTAAGAAACTAAGAATGTTTGATTGTTATTAGATATCAAGTGTTAACACAAAACACAAATAATGAGATGATAATTGTATTAGCATTCTAGTTGAAATCGATTGAAACAATGTTGTTAAGTTGAAAACATCGATTAATGTTTGAAGAGTACTTGATTTTAATTTGGGCCATTGATTGTATGGTCGCGGTGTGGAGTTGCTGGCACAATTAACAATAATTGGTATGCGTGTATGGGAAATTATTGAAATATCAACAAATCCCCATAATACACCGAAAAAGTAGTGAATTATTCAAATTTATTGTAAAGCAATAAGCAATTCAATTACGTTTTATGATTAATCCAGTGGAATTGCGCTGAAAATATTATTCAAATTAAAAATGGGTATTACAAAAACTAATTTTCATTATCTGTAAGTACACTGGTGGATAATTGAAATGTAATACGTTAAACTTTAACGAATCGTGATAATGCTTTATTTAATTTATTTATTTATTTATTTATTTTCCCAACAGATACAAAATCCAATTACAGGAGAAAAATTAACTATACATATACATGAATACTTATATTATTATATGTATGTAATAATTATTATAATCAACTTGAATTACATTACTTGTTAAGTATAATAATAACAATAAACGTACTAATCGAGTTAACTTCTAAAACAGAAGAAAAAAAAAACATTACATATAAAAATTACCACACAGCAGACAGTTTCTTTGAGATGGATGACTTGGATTCAATAAAAATATCGATGTTAACATTAACTTCATTATACAGCTTAAGTATCCTGTTCAATGGTGAGTTTTGGCGAGCACGTGTATTTGACTGACAGCAATAAAATAAGTCCATGGAACGCGAAGAGGTTAATAATGTTTTATCTACAAAAATAATTACTAACTACTTATACGTAAGTAACTACTCATGCATTTTTAATTAGTTATTAGTTACTGTATTATTGTCAGTGAGTAATGAGCATAGTTTAGTTAAGGTCGAACTAAAGGAAGGTATAAAGCAGTGATTCTCACTGCTCTACACCTTGCTTTAGTTCGACCTCACCTAGAATATGCATCGCAAGTCTGGTTGCTATGTACAAACCCTAACACATAAATGTTCGGACACCAGGTATTTCTTTAAAAAAATATATATTTAAATAACAAACTAGGAGTCATTTATGAAATATTTTTTATCATATAAAGGCATTGTTTTTTGAAAATTTATATATAGTTAAAAATATACCGGGTGCTAATCCGACCGCTCGGCAATAGCAATTTACATGTAAAATAATAATAATAATAATAATAATAAATCTTTATTGTCCAACAGGAAACATATCCTAATTACAAGACAATATAGTTAAAAAGAAAGTAAATTAATTATAAAACATACAAAAATATATAAGTAATCAATATACAACAACTTGCTTAAATCTAAACAAGTTCCAGCCTTATATGACGAACTTTTCAACTTAGATTGGAGGATTCTAGACTCATTTAATGATGTCAATGAAATGGTATCAAAATTCTATGATATACTCTTCAATGCTCTCAATAAGCACGTTCCTAGGTGTCTCACATCGAAACCAAAATATCCACTTTGGTACACACGTCAAATCCGTCTTAACCTAAAAACGAAATTATCCTACAGACTTAAGTGGCAGAAAACTAAAAATCCGAAATACCTGGCGGAATTTAAGAGAGTTCGCAACCTAACGAAACACCTTATTGCAGAAGCATACTCCAATTATATCTCCAACACTGAAAATAATGTTAAAAAGAACCCCAAGGACCTATGGAAATTTATCTCTAGCAAGAAAGGAAAAACGAGAATACCTGGCAAGTTATACGATGAAAATCATGAATTTTCAACACCTAAAGATATAGTAAATGGTTTCGCGGATACCTTTAAAAATGTCTTTTGCAGTAATGCAACTCCCACCGTTGATACCATTTATTCTAACTGTCCTCCATTCACAATTTCTAAAGTAGATGAAGCACAACTTGTATCCATTATGGCATCCCTTACAAACAAACTAACAGCGGGTGATGACAAAGTTCCAAGTTTTCTACTCAAAGACTGCAGATATGTCTTAGCCAAACCTCTAACATCAATTATTAATCTTTCAATATCTAAAAGTGAATTTCCCAACCGTTGGAAACGCACACTATTATGCCCAATTTTCAAGAAAGGCAACGCCTCGCAAATAAGCAATTATCGTCCCATCGCAATCCTATCGAACTTCGCCAAGATATTGGAAACGGTGTTATATAATAACATTTTTAACAACGTGCGATCCCACATCTCGCCCTATCAACACGGATTCATGCCAGGACGGTCGACACTAACAAATCTTGCTACTATTTCGCAGTTCTTTTCTGAAGCTTTAGATGTGCGAGGCCAAGTTGATGTCATATACACCGACTTCTCCCGAGCGTTTGACTCTATCAGTCACAAACTGCTGTTAGAGAAACTTGGGTCGTTTGGGGCTGTGCCAGCGGTTACTCAACTTATACAATCTTACTTGCACAACAGATCTTGCTATGTGTACTACAACGGTTTTAAATCTTTTGAATTCTCACCGTCGATTGGTGTCCCACAGGGCTCCAGTCTTGGCCCCCTTCTCTTCAACATTTTTATTAATGATTTGCTGGGGATGCTCACCTGCCCTGTGTTAGCATACGCCGACGACCTCAAAATTTACCAGAGGATCCAATGTCAGAACGATGTCGATATGCTACAATCGAATCTAAATATCATATCTAACTGGTGCTCCCGTGTAAATTTAAAACTCAACGTAAACAAATGCAGCGTTATAAACTACAGTCGGAGACGAAATGCTCTCTCAAGAACTTACCATATTTCAGGTGATTATCTGTCGGTCGTTGACTGCTTGCTTCAAAGACCTAGGAGTTACTTTTGACAAGAAACTCACTTTCACTACCCATATTGAAGCTATTCGCTCCGCAGCCTCCAGATCACTAGGTTTTATACTGAGAAACGTTCGTGAATTTCGAAATACTGATGCTGTAAAGTCATTATACTTCGCTTTTGTATCAAGTAAATTGGACTACTGTAGCTTAGTCTGGTATCCGACAAGTATTAGTCACTCCCTTCTACTAGATCGCCTCCATCGGCGATTTTTAAAATATTTGTCTTACAAACTTGACGGTACTTATCCATCTATTGGAGCGAATCAAGAACATCTACTTGAAAGGCATAAAATGATGGCATTATCGACCAGACGAGACCACCACTGCGCCACAATTCTCAGGAAACTGGTACACGGAACAATCGACTGCCCCCAATTACTTTCCGGGATACCCTTCAATGTTCTTCAACAATCAACCAGATTCGCTTCATCATTCCGACTACCCACACCAAGGACGTGTGTTCTGCAGCGGTCGCCAATTTTCACAATGTGTCGTTGCGCAGAAAAGTCATTCGACGATTTATTTTTATAAAATGTAATTTAATTTTCTGTATATTTTTTTCTTGTAATACTTAAGTTTATTTGCACTGTACCTTCTATTATATTGTCCTGTAAGTAGGAAATCCTGTTGGACAATAAAGGCTATTATTATTATTATTATTATTATTTTACTAAATATAGTGTATATAATAATTATAAGTAAGAATTATAATTGATTTAAGGCTGTCAGTAGAGTTTTCAGAGTATCATGAAATATATCACAGGAAGAAGAAATGCTATTAAAACATCTGGACACAATACTGACAGGTGACTTCAGACCTATATCAGTTCTATGTGCTACTAAATTAAATGTAGAAGACTGTCTACTATGAAAAGATGGAATATGCAGCCCAATTCTATTTAAGAAGTCAGGAGAGTCAACAGAATTGTGCAGCAGTTTATATAGGAAAGAAATACATGCTTTTTGTCGGCGAGATGCAAGACTTTCAAAATCATATTTACGTAAAAGTATATCGTGATCTATACCTCTGTTTGGATAATATCCCTCCGACTTATAAGATAAAAAATCGCACATTTGCAGTTTCCTGCTCCCCTAATTATTTTAGAGCAAAAGCATAAGAGATCAAAGTTGTCAGAACTTAAAATACTATATGATAGGTATTAATATATAGTTAAAAATATACCGGGTGCTGATCCGACCGCTCGGTAATAGCAATATACATGTAAAATCACACTTTTGCAGTTTCCTGCTCCCCTAATTATATTTGAGCAAAAGCATAAGAGATCAAAGTTGTTCAGAATTTAATATACAATATGATAGGTCTGTATTTATTTTCAAATTAGGACTAATAGTACAAGAAAACGAAGATATAAATTAGTAATCATTTGAAAAAAAAATAACAATAGCCATGATTTTATAACAAAATGTTGCGTCATCAACAACTATCAGTTGTTTTTAATAAAATCAAATTAAATGCTCAAAGAGACCTCTATTAACGGCTAAACATTGACCAAGTCTATTATAAAAATATCTGCGAACATTTGCAAGTTGCCGGCTCGTTATTTTGTTGCATTCTTCCGTGATTTTGTTTTTCAGAACCTCGATGTTAGCATGTCTAGCACCGTATATTTTTGATTTTAAGTGGCTCCATATAAAGAAGTCGTTTGGTGATAAGTCTGGTGAACGAGCTGGCCAATTCACCGGTCTGCCTCGTCCAATCCAGGTATTTGATTGATAAGGCTGATAAATGTTGAAAGTTCATCTTCACTTTTATATAAATAAAATAAAATAATTTAAAACTTTCAAATATATATTGTAATCGCTACAATTGTTTCGCCACACTGTGGCTTCTTCAGGCGAAGAAATGATAAATTACATTTGTCAGTACAGGTATATATACAATGTTTATGGGGGGGTGGGTTTTTCAGCGAAATTTAATTGTATATATACCTGTACTGACAAATGTAATTTATCATTTCTTCGCCTGAAGAAGCCACAGTGTGGCGAAACAATTGTAGCGATTACAATATATATTTGAAAGTTTTAAATTATTTTATTTTATTTATATAAAAGGCCAGGTATTTGGATAGCAAATATTTAAATACTCACTGACGTCTCTTCTAAAATGCGCAGGACATCCATCCTGTTGAAACCATACCACATTTTCTCCTGCGACAGCATCTACGGCGGGGCCAATCTCCGATTGAAGCTGCTCAAGGTATTTTCCCCCGTTTAAGTGCCCATCAATGAAGAAGGGGCCTATAATATTAGATCTGTATATTCCTAACCATACTTTGACTGACTGCGGATATTGGGAATGGTTTTCGATCACCAAACGCGGGTTATCCGTATCCAATAGCGATAATTTTGCACATTTGGCTCTCCATTTATGGTGAAGGTCGATTCGTCAGAAAAACAAATGTTGTTAATGAAATATCTATCAACATTGGCCATTTCCATTAGTCTTTCACAGAAAACCATTCTAGAATACCTGTCTGGCTCAAAAATCTCCTGGTGGTTCGAAAACTTGTACGATTTAAACTTTTTCTTCTTTAAAATTTTAAGAGCGGTTGTATTGTGCAAATTTAAATCGTTGCCAATTTGCCGAATACTAGTGCGGGGATTTTTTTTTTAATTCTTTATTAGTGTATTAGAAAAATCCTTACACAAGTCAAGTAAATAGTATACAAGATAAATATTAAGTATGTAATAGTGATAATAACATAATAAAATAAGATGAAACCTGAGAATGTGTGTATAATTGTGGCAAATTAAACAAATACTAATAACAATCTACTATAAGTTAGTCAATAAATAAGATTAAATAGAATATATAAATTCGATAAAATTGAATATACCTATAAGTAAGATAAAATGAATTATATAAATAAGATAAAATTGAATATATAAATAAGATAAAATTTAATATATAAATAAATAAATAAATTTTAAAACGGACTATTTCATTAAACAATACCTCCAAAAGTAATAAATTCCTCGATGTTGTAATTCCAGCAGAAATTCTGTAATGACATTTTTAAATTTATATATATATATATATAATCATTTAAAATCCCTTTTACCCTTTAGGTGTCGAGATTGTGTGTGTTTATATTCTTGTGTAATTTTCTGTCCATTCTTTTTTTAAATTTAATAAAATATAAATTACGTGTATTTTCTGATAATCTATTAAACAGAAGCGAGCCGAAATAATTAGTTCCCGTTTGTAATTTTTTAAGTCTAATTTGGGGTAGCTTTATTTTCTTTCGGTGTGTGGTAGGATACTCATGGTGTTCATGAGTTGTGTACGCGTGTAAGTTTCGTTTGACGTAACATAAACACTCTAAGATAAATATGGCTGGTAAAGTAAGAATACGAAGTATGATTTGCAACGGCCGCAGCAATAACGTTTATTTCGTTTACCTTACCTCGCAAAATTTCTTCTTCCTCGGCTATATTTGAAGTATGCTTTAAACAGGGCTGGCAGGGTTTTGCTTGGTTTGAAATCACGTTCTGAATCGTGGAAATAGCGGGCATCGGCCGATCGGGATATAAACTAGCAAACAAGTTTCGAACTTCGTTTACACTATTACGGGAATAAAAGCATGTTTTTTAAGCAATTGTATAAGACATTATTATGAATTACTTAATTGAAAAGCGCACTTAAATATCGAAACGGAGTGCGATTTTACAAAAAGTCAAAACTGACAGTTGTTAATGACGCAAAATTTTGTTTTAAAATCATGGCTATTGTTATTTTTTTCAAATTATTACTAATTTATATCTTCGTTTTCTTCTACTATTAGTACTATTTTAAAAATAAATACGGACCTGTCATATAGCGTTTTAAATTCTGAACAACTTTGATCTCTTATGCTTTTGCTCTAAAAATTAGGGGAGCAGGAAACTGCAAAAGTGTGATTTTACATGTAAATTGCTATTACCGAGCGGTCGGATCAGCACCTGGTATAAACAATATTATCACTAACATCACTAATTATAATAATGATGAAGTTGAAATCTGAACATACAAATTTTAATAATTTGGTTATTTAACCCATTAACGGTCGACCAATTATAGAGTTAACTCTAAACGTTGATTTTAGGTAAAATTCTACACCTCTTTTAATGATTTTTACGAATGACTTGTTGTATTACATAATGTGAATTTTTCTTTTAAATATACATAATGTATACGCTGTAAATGCAAGGCATTCGTCAATTTTGTATAAAAACGTACAATATAAAGTTTAGAACAAGTGTTTCCACTCCCAGACTAAGCATGAAGTAAAATTTCGAGTTTAGAAAAGCCCCGCGTAGAAAATTTGTCGAGGGTCGCGCAGCGACCCGAGACAAATTTTCACGGGGCTTTTCTAAACTCGAAATTTTACTTCATGCGCCACGCGTATAAGTCACTGAAATATTGTGAAATTAAAAATACACTGTTAAATCAGTACTAACAAAAACTGCTAAAGCAGGATCAAAAATATACTGCTAAACAAGAATATTTTAAACTTTACTTGAAATAGTTCAAGTTAAAGCTTTAAACAAGTGTTTCTACTTCTAGATTAAGCATGAAGTAATAGTATATGCTGTAAATCTTCAGATATATTTTTTAAGGGTTTAGTTTGAAGCTTAAAACGAGTGTCGTCCACTCCCAGACTAAGCATGAAGTAAAATTTCGAGTTTAGAAAAGCCCCGCGTAGAAAATTTGTCGAGGGTCGCGCAGCGACCCAAGACAAATTTTCACGGGGCTTTTCTAAACTCGAAATTTTACTTTATGCGCCACGCGTATAAGTCACTGAAATATTGTGAAATTAAAAATACACTGTTAAATCAGAACTAACAAAAACTGCTAAAGCAGGATTAAAAATATACTGCTAAACAAGAATATTTTAAACTTTACTTGAAATAGTTCAAGTTAAAGCTTTAAACAAGTGTTTCTACTTCTAGATTAAGCATGAAGTAATAGTATATGCTGTAAATCTTCAGATATATTTTTTAAGGGTTTAGTTTGAAGCTTAAAACGAGTGTCGTCCACTCCCAGACTAAGCATGAAGTAAAATTTCGAGTTTAGAAAAGCCCCGCGTAGAAAATGTGTCGAGGGTCGCGCAGCGACCCGAGACAAATTTTCACGGGGCTTTTCTAAACTCGAAATTTTACTTCATGCGCCACGCGTATACAACGCTGAAATATTGTAAAGTTAGAAATACACTGAAAACATTTTTTTTTAATAAGTAATAATTGAGATATTTAAATAACAAAATATTTACGTTTTTCTTCATACATTTTCAAGTCAAATCAAATAATATAACATATCAAATTATTTAATTTAGTAATTTAATTAACATAAAATTAATAATGTTGCGTATATGCATCAATGGCGCTTAATGGGTTAAGTTACGTGAAGATTTTAAGTTACTTAATTAAAACGCAGTTATATTCCTTTCTTCACTTTTATTTTTCAATGCCATGAAATAAATATTTTGTATTATGTTGACCTACATGCATATTAAGTAAATAATGCGTAGCAATGTTTGATTGACAATATCTGCAATACATTACATTAATTGTTATATCGGGTGTGTTAAAATCAACGAACACGCACTTTAAGAGGGAAGTTTGGCCATGTAAAATTTGTATCACTTAATTAAAACGCAATTATATTCCTTTCATCACTTTTATTTTTCGATGCTAGATGTACATTTCGGGTACTATGTACCCATTATCAGTAGCTAACTAACAATAGCAGTTAGCTATTGATAATGGGTACATAGTACCCGAAATGTACATCTAGCATCGAAAAATAAAAGTGATGAAAGGAATATAACTGCGTTTTAATTAAGTGATACAAATTTTACATGGCCAAACTTTCCTCTAAAAGTGCGTGTTCGTTGATTTTAACACACCCGATATAACAATTAATGTAATGTATTGCAGATATTGTCAATCAAACATTGCTACGCATTATTTACTTAATATGCATGTAGGTCAACATTATACAGAATATTTATTCAACATTTGTTTCCACGCGAAATAAATACAATATCCACAAACAAGTACACCTTTTCCAGTACCCTCCTGAGAAATCACTTACTCACATACACGTACACTCAGTTTCCATATTTTCAATGCAATTTCCATCCAACAAAATTTACTTACTTTCCCATTTCCCCCCCATGCAGTCTCCACAGACCACAATTAAGCTTCAAACAAACGCCTGCGAATTTAATGCTATTTCCTCGAATTATACTTATTTACATCTGCGGACAGTATAATGAATGGATCAATTTTCCGAGGTCTCGTTATGGTAATGTATACGAAAGAATTTTAATGAAACGAAAATGGATAATATCTTATCACCCACCTGCCTTAATGCAAAACTATTATTTATCCCTAATGGTGGGATTTTTTGGAATTACAGCTAACAGTAATGTAGTTGGTATGAACAGTTTTAATTTATGCAATATGTACATTAGTTATTTACATACATAAAGGAGAACTTGAAATGGCCCAATTTTTGTGTAGTATGAATTATTCAGGGTATTGTGGATTATAATGTAGACCAAAATTGTATTTGGGTTTGTGTAAGTTATGTGCCACTATGGAGCATTTAGATGGGGTTAGCTATCGAATCCATTAATAATAATAATAATAATAATTTTTATTACCCAACGGAAGAATCCAATACAAGGTAAAATAAATACAATAATAAAATAGTAAACAAAATAAATTAAATTAAACTAAATGAATAGAACAAAAAAGTTCCATATAAAAATTAATACTAAACAATATGTATACACACACATACGTACATACATATGCACATCCATACATACAGAGAGTTTTATGTAACACCGAACATGAGAATTTTTCGTTTAAGTATACATTCGCATACGTTGTACATTTGCCGATGCTCGGTTTATTAAAAGAATATAATTTAAAGCTTTAAACCAGTGTTTTCCACTCCCAGGCTAAGCATGAAGTAAAATTTCGAGTTTAGAAAAGCCTGAAAATTTGGTTTGGTCGCGTAGCGCGAAGCGCGGAGCGGCCAAACCAAATTTTCAGGCTTTTCTAAACTCGAAATTTTACTTCATGCGCCACCGGTACAAAACACTGATGCAATGTAAAGTTTAGCAGTGTGTTTTGAACTTCGTAATATCAGTGTTTTGTACCGGTGGCGCATGAAGTAAAATTTCGAGTTTAGAAAAGCCTGAAAATTTGGTTTGGCCGCTCCGCGCTTCGCGCTGCGCGACCAAACCAAATTTTCAGGCTTTTCTAAACTCGAAATTTTACTTCATGCTTAGTCTGGGAGTGGAACACACTCATTCTAAGTTTAAAATTGATCTCTTTTAAAAAAAAACGAGTATCTAAAGATTTAAAGCTATGCGCTGTAATTGGGACATGTATACTTGAGAGGAGAACTCCCTGTGTGTACAAGTTGAGGCATTAATTGCGATTGATTGGTTACAATATGTAGTGGTTATATAGGCAACCCAATTTACACATCATTTTAAAATTAATGGTGTCAAATTGTATTGGATGAAAATGTTCGGTGTTACATGAAACTCTCTGTATGTATATATATATATACATAAGCACTACACTCCTCGTGGAGTTTGGCTGCTTCTTTTCTGAAGCTTTCATGATCTACTTGTAGGGGCGGATCAGACCCCATTTACTTTTATGCTTTGTGTCTATATTATTTTGTTTTTTTTTTTTTAGTTTTTAACTGTTGTTTTTTACTTTTCCCACTATGTCTTTCCATTCTTTCCTATTTATCCCAATTTTTTTCCAATATTTCACCCCTATTTTCTTAAGATCGTCCTCCACTTCATCTAGCCATCTCGATCTGGGCCTTCCTTGCCTTCTCCTTCCTCCTGGGTTCCACTCCAGCATAATCCTTATTGTCGCGTTCGGTCCTGCTCTCCAAATATGTCCTAGCCATCTTAATCGTTTCATTTTTATATGTGAAATTATATTTTCATCGCCCATTTGCTGCCGAATTTCCTCATTTGTTCTTCTACGATAATAGTTGTCGTTTTCTTTTATTGGGCCAAGTATCGTTCTCATGATTTTCCTCCCCATTATGAGTAGATCATTTTGCTCTTTTTCTGTCATTGTCATTGTCTCTGCTGCATGTGTCATAATTGGTCTTATCATCGTTCTGTACACATTCATTTTTGTTCTTTTTGTGATATTGTTGTTCCTTAGAATTTTTCTGTTAGCATGCACTGCTCTGTTGGCTGCTTGTATCTTTTCTTTTATTTCTTCCTGCCTTTTACCATCTGCCGTTACATGTACCCCCAAATATTTGAATTTATCAACTATCTCAAATGTGTACTTCCCGATTTTTATGTTCCCATTTCTACTGTTCCCATCGCATATCATAATTTTTGTCTTGTCATTGTTAATGTTCATTCCCATTTTTTTAGCTTCACGCCCTATTTCCTCCAACACATTTATCATTATTTGCCGTTGTTTTGCAACTATTACAATATCGTCAGCGTAAGCTATAATCTGTGACCCTTTAGTCCGTAGTGTTCCCTTTGTGTCAATATTTCTTAGCGTATAGTGCAGTGCTAGGTTAAACAATAGTGCGGATAGTGCATCTCCTTGACGAACGCCTTGATTTATTTCAAATTCATCTGTTTCTCCATACTCTGTTCTAACACTAGCAGCTGTTTCTTTCATTGTCATTTGTATTAGCCGTATTAGTTTATTTCCAATTTCCATTTCCTTTAATGCCATTAGTAACTTATTTCTATTTATCGTGTCAAACGCTTGCTTAAAGTCCACAAATAATAGCTTTATTTTAATTTTATGTTTATGTGTCTTTTCCATTATTTGTTTAAGAGTATGGATAGCATCTGTTGTTGACCTACCCTTTATGAAGCCGCATTGGTAGTCTCCATTAATATGAACAGCTTTTTCTGCCAAACGCTTTCGAATGATAGAGGTCAGTATTTTATATGCTGTGCTCAGTAGTGTTATGCCTCTGTAATTTTCACATAATTGCTGGTTTCCTTTTTTATAAACTGTTACTATTGTTCCACACTTCCATTCGTTGGGCATTTTTTCACTGGTCCATATTTTCTTGATTATGTTTGATATTGCTTCCAGTAACGGCTTCCCCCCATGCTAAATGAGTTCCATGTTTATACCATCTTTTCCTGGCGCTTTCCCATTTTTGCTGTTGTTAATCATCTCCAGTATTTCCTGCATTGTGGGCTCTTCTGTGTCGCCTTCCTCACTTATGGTGTCATCCTCACCCGGTTTTTCTTCATTTTCTTGTCCTGTCGTTAATAAAACTTTAAAGTGTTCTGCCCATATTTGCTTTGTTTCTTCAGCACTTTCTGCTAATTTTCCATCTTTGCTCTTTATTCCATGTATTTTTCGTGTATGTGGTCTTTTTTGTTCATTAATTTTTTTGTAAAATTGTTTTGTGTTTTTGTTCTGTCTTTCATTTTCTATCTCGTGCAGTTTATTTTCAATCCATTTTCTTTTTATTGTTCTTAATATTCTATTGCTCTCTTTTCTTCTTGCCTCGTATTCTTGTTTATCTTTGTATTTCTTGGTTCTTAACCAATTTAGTCTGGATGTATTCTTTTTTTTTTACTACTTCCATACACTCCTCATTCCACCATTCGTTTCTGGATATATTGCTTTTTAATCCTAAGTGTTTTTCTGCTGACTGCTCTATGCATTTTTTTATTGTATTCCATTGCGCATCGATTTGACAATCTCCTTCAATTGGCACATGCAGATGATGCTCTATTTCTCTTTGGTACTCATCTCTTCGCTTTTCAGATGTTAGTTTTTCAGTTTCCCACTTATTGTTCCGGCTTCCTCTACCTTTATCTTTTTTTATCCTCTGTTTGAACTTTGCTGTTACTAGGAAATGGTCAGTATCTGCGCAGGCTCCCCTGTATGTCCTTACGTCTCTAATTGAAGATTGTCTTTCTTTTGCGATCAGTATATGGTCAATCTGATTTCCTCTACTTTGTGCAGGCGGTATTCACGTTATCTTGTGTATAATCGGGTGATTATATTTAGTGCTGGCAATTATCATTCCTTCCGTTGCCGCTAGATTGCATAACCTATTACCGTTGTCATTTGTTGATTCGTGTACTGTAAATTTCCCAGCTACTTCGTTTAGCCTATCTTCCTTGCCCACCTGTGCATTGAAGTCACCGAGCACAATTTTAGTGTCCTGCTTTGGTATTTTTTTTTTTAGCGTTGTTTCAATTTCCTCGTATAATTTCTCCTTTTCTGTGTCAGCTGCACTTTCAGTTGGTGCATATACATTTAATAATGATATGTTAAAGGGTTTAGCCTGAATACGTAGGTAAACTAGGCGCCCATTAATTGGCTGGAAATCGATTACTCGTCTTTTTATGTTGTTTGTCACTATGAAGGCTACTCCATTTCTTCCTTGTTTGGTTTCCCCAGAATACATTATTGAAAATTCTTTTTTATTTATTTCTCCATCTCCTTTCCACCTGGTTTCTTGTAGTGCAATAATATCTAATTTATATTTCCTCATTTCTTGTGCTATTTCCATATTTTTACCTGGTGTAAGTAGCGTTCTTACATTCCAAGTGCCAATATTTATTATATTCTTTGTTTTTGTGAATTTATTTACTTTCGTGCCCCTTCTCAATTCCTTTTGTACTGCTGTGGTCATCGTATGTCTCGTATTTACTTTATTTATTCGTTTTTTGTTTCAATATCTTTCTTCACTTCTTTCCAAGTGTGTATTTCACCATTTATAATAATTCTCTGATATCCCACTTTCACCTTATTTCCTTTGATCACTTCTTCCTTAGCTACTTTTCTCAGTTCCCTCTGTATTCTTCTTTCGTCAGACGTCATATCATTATCTATATATATGTTTGTGCCTTTTAATTGTTTTTTCTGAAGCATCACATCTTTTTTATTCTCCCAATCCTCTAGTTTAACATAAACAATGTTATCTTTTATCTTATATGCTTCCGCACTTTTAACCCTTATCTTTAATTTTGTATTTAAGAAGGTTTCTGATTCCCCTTTAGTATCCTTACTTGATATGGGTGCATTTTTAATAATGATATTATTTTTTCTCTTTATTTTTTCCTGTTTTTCCATCTTTTCTCCTAGTTGCGACACCCTGTATATTAATTGCTGTTTTTCTTGTTTCCATACGTTTTCCTTTTCCTGCATTTTTTCTTTAATTTCATTAAGTTCTTTATTTGATCTTTCTAATTCTTTTCTCATTTCTTCATTTTGCTTATTATTTTTATCGAAATGTTCATGCATCTCTTTACGCATTTCCTTTAATTCATTTACTATAAAGTCCATATTTATATTTGGCTCTCTATTCTGCTCTTTACTTGGTGGCATGCGAGCCGTCTTTTTGCATATTTGAAAAACTTCGACAGATACTTGGTCTTCAAAACTGGTGTCTGTTATTTTTCTTTTATCCTGATTAACACTCATGGGTTTTATATTAAAACTATAATTTAACTAGAGCTGCATTATTTATTATTATTTGCGAGTTACTGCTGTTTGTTCGCGAGATAAAGAACGCTGCTCGGTTCGTCACCTCGGAAGCCGCGCCTTTTATTTTTATTTATTTTAATATGTAGTAAATTAGTGTATGCAGCCCAATATACACAATAAATTTATAATTGTAAACAAACTTTGAGGTTATTTTATTTGTATAATTTAATTTTAATACTTTGATGCTACTTCAGCTTTAGGTCGTTCACATATGTTTACCTGGGCAGCTATGCAGGTCTATTTGTCCTGTATTTATTTATTTTGCAGAGAATTTCACTTTAAATCACTTAAATTACTCAAATTATCGCAATGACAACGTCTCACTACCTCTCACTTATCTGACATATTTAGGTGTGTATGTATATACATATGTATTATATTTTACAAAAATGGTGATGTGTCCATCATAGTACTTTTCCCCGTAAATTGCGTATTAAATCACTTTTAAAATATTTGTAGCATTATTATTTTCAAAATGTCTTCAACTTTTTCATAACTACAACTTTTATTTGAAACATTTTTCAATTGTATCAACACAAACACTGAGACAAACCAATGACTAGATAAAAGAACATTATTTATTAATTATCTCAAAAACTAAGAGTGCTATGACAAAAAGTAAAGATACAAAAAATCTTTAGTATTTTATTACCTACAACTTTTATTTGAAACATTTTTCAATTGTATCAACACATACACTGACACAAATCAATGACTAGATAAAAAAACACTATTTATTAAATATATCAAAAACTAAGAGTGCTATGACAAAAAGTGAATCTACAAAAAATCTTTAGTTTTTCATTTCCTACAACTTTTATTTGAAAAATTTTTCAATTGTATCGACACATACATTGTCACACACCAATAACTAGATAAAACACACAACTTTTGAAATATCTCAAAAACTAAGAGTGCTATGACAAAAAGTAAGTGAACAATACATCTTCATTGTGTTATTATCTACAACTTTTATTTGAAAGAATTTTTTGTTTGATGAACATTTATTGAAAAAATCTGAAAAAACTGAAAAACGCTAAGAGTAAAGTACCACTTCCGGTTTTCCGATTTTCACCAAAGGCTTTTCAGTTCTTCCGATTGTAACAAAAAGCTTAAGTTTCAAGTTTCATCTCGATATCTTTAGCGGTTTTTGCGGTACAGCGCACACAGCCTCACACACAGACACACAGACAGACAGACATTTTTCAAAAATGGTCTTATTCGACTCAGGGGATCTCAAAACGGATATTTCCGCTAAAATTTTTGATTCGAAAATTTTCACGACAACAAAACTTTCCCTTTGTATTACATACGGGGGAAAGTAAAAATACAATAACTATAAAACTATTAATACATATGTATATACATATGTATTAATAGTTTTATAGTTATTGTATTTTTGTAAAATAAATCGCTCAAAATGATGTTAGGTGAAAATCTGATAAGACGTTAGAATTGTGAAAATTTTGAACGACTTTCGCGGCATCCAGGGGGCGCATACCCACGTAGAATGGCTTGCCCATCAATTTGGTTTTATAAAAATTGCAATATGTCAGTAAAATATAATTAAAAACTGGATCACTTGGTATGGAAAACAACCAGGTGTATGTATTTTGTTATTATATAAAATTGGTAAGTGTGAAAACGAAGCATCATTATCTAAACGAGCTTTAATATGTGTTAAAGAGTAATCAGCGGATTCCCTAATTACACTTTACTAGCAAACACGATTAAGGCGGCGGCGTTAATTAAATAAAATTTCATCGCAATCAGAGAGGAAACTGCCTTTAATACCCGACCGGGTCCAGGACACCCAGGTTAAAGCGCCCCGCGACGCCGCGACGCTCCCAACCATTTACAGATTCATAATTAGACCTCCAGCTACGGACGGATATCAAAGGTGACCTATTAAACAGGTAAATATTTACAAAAGATATTCAGAAAATGCGAAGAAGATTTCCACGAGGAAATTCCCTTTGGAAATGCCGGCATACTTCGTTGGATGGTTCTCCTTCCTCCGCCGCGCCTAGGCACGCCTATATTAAACTCTAACCTTTCGTTGTCGGAATAATTGAATGCGATCCCCACCTGGAATTAATAATTTTACGGTGC
Source organism: Philonthus cognatus (assembly GCA_932526585.2). Lineage (NCBI taxonomy): Eukaryota > Metazoa > Arthropoda > Insecta > Coleoptera > Staphylinidae > Philonthus > Philonthus cognatus. The sequence goes on from OW052244.1 coordinate 102,774,343, forward strand.
GGGATTGCGATCTTTCTAAATTTCTGCTTTTCTTTTAGAAACGAGGAGTTATGCGGGTTGATGTGCTTAAGATTCTGTTGTGATGTTGATGTTGGATTGGTTATTCGATGCACGCGCTCACTTTTTATGTTTATTTAAGGCTTCAAGGAATATAGATTAAATCTTTATTGGAGGGATATTGTTCTATTAAATTGAAAATAAATATTTGTTTTGGATAAAACGTGGGGATTTCGCATATTGATTTTATGTACAGAAGACCAAATAATATTTCAATTCGTTTTTGATTTTTTTACCCTTTAATCTTCTCAGCTACATTTTTTGTTTGAACCATTTTTTTCCCCAGATTTGTGACAAATCGATGATTTTCGTTTTTTACCCCCTACAGAGGTGGTTTTTGAGGGAAGCCCGGGGATAGAAGTAGAAACTGGTGCAGATTTGTGACAAATCGATGATTTTCGTTTTTTACCCCCTACAGGGGTAGTTTTTGAGGAAAGCCCGGTAATATAAGTAGAAACTGGTGCAGATTTGTCATAAATCGATGATTTTCGTTTTTTACCCCCTACAGGGGTAGTTTTTGAGGAAAGTCCGGGGATAAAAGTAGAAACTGGTGCAGATTTGTCACAAATCAATGATTTTCGTTTATTACCCCCTACAGGGGTAGTTTTTGAGGGAAGCCCGGGGATAGAAGTAGAAACTGATGCAGATTTGTCACAAATCGATGATTTTCGTTTTTACCCCCTACAGGGGTAGTTTTTGAGGAAAGCCTGGGGATAGAAGTAGAAATTGGTGCAGATTTGTGACAAATCGATGATTTTCGTTTTTTACCCCCTACATGGGTAGTTTCTAAGGGAAGCCTGGGGATAGAAGTAGAAACTGGTGCAGATTTGTCACAAATTGATGATTTTCGTTTTTTACCCCCTACAGGGGTAGTTTTTGAGGAAAGCCCGGGGATAGAAGTAGAAACTGGTGCAGATTTGTCACAAATCGATGATTTTCGTTTTTTACCCCCTACAGGGGTAGTTTTTGAGGAAAGTCCGGGGATAAAAGTAGAAACTGGTGCAGATTTGTCACAAATCAATGATTTTCGTTTATTACCCCCTACAGGGGTAGTTTTTGAGGGAAGCCCGGGGATAGAAGTAGAAACTGATGCAGATTTGTCACAAATCGATGATTTTCGTTTTTACCCCCTACAGGGGTAGTTTTTGAGGAAAGCCTGGGGATAGAAGTAGAAATTGGTGCAGATTTGTGACAAATCGATGATTTTCGTTTTTTACCCCCTACATGGGTAGTTTCTAAGGGAAGCCTGGGGATAGAAGTAGAAACTGGTGCAGATTTGTCACAAATTGATGATTTTCGTTTTTTACCCCCTACAGGGGTAGTTTTTGAGGAAAGCCCGGGGATAGAAGTAGAAACTGGTGCAGATTTGTCACAAATCGATGATTTTCGTTTTTTACCCCCTACAGGGGTAGTTTTTGAGGAAAGTCCGGGGATAAAAGTAGAAACTGGTGCAGATTTGTCACAAATCAATGATTTTCGTTTATTACCCCCTACAGGGGTAGTTTTTGAGGGAAGCCCGGGGATAGAAGTAGAAACTGATGCAGATTTGTCACAAATCGATGATTTTCGTTTTTACCCCCTACAGGGGTAGTTTTTGAGGAAAGCCTGGGGATAGAAGTAGAAATTGGTGCAGATTTGTGACAAATCGATGATTTTCGTTTTTTACCCCCTACATGGGTAGTTTCTAAGGGAAGCCTGGGGATAGAAGTAGAAACTGGTGCAGATTTGTCACAAATTGATGATTTTCGTTTTTTACCCCCTACAGGGGTAGTTTTTGAGGAAAGCCCGGGGATAGAAGTAGAAACTGGTGCAGATTTGTCACAAATCGATGATTTTCGTTTTTTACCCCCTACAGGGGTAGTTTTTGAGGGAAGCCCGGGGATAGAAGTAGAAACTGGTGCAGATTTGTGACAAATCGATGATTTTCGTTTTTTACCCCCTACATGAGTAGTTTCTAAGGGAAGCCTGGGGATAGAAGTAGAAACTGGTGCAGATTTGTCACAAATCGATGATTTTAGTTTTTTACCCCCTACAGGGGTAGTTTTTGAGCGAAGCCCGGCGATAGAAGTGGAAACTGATTTTCATCTTTTTAGGAGTCCAGTACTTGACATGCACACAAGTATCCTCGAGTGTCCACGTTCATTCGAGCTCCGGCGTTTTTATTTATTTTGTGTGATATTTTGGTGAATAATTATATCTTTGCCTCATATTTCTCAAATAGAACAACAGTAGAGACTACTCTGTATGTTAGTATACATAAATTGTATGTAATTATTATCTTATTAACAACAATTAATTTATTAACCTAATAAATTCACAACACCTGTTCGGTTTCAAGGTCAATCGCACGCGGAATATTTAATTGTATTTTAGTGTTTTTCCCCGTGTTTACATTTTTTGTTACCCATCCGTGGTCTATTGTTCCCTGTTCGTCTATTTATTAGTGACCACGAAGGACCGTGTGTGTGTGAAGATTGTATCCCCGTGTATTAATTTCCTTAATTTCCTTATAATTATTATATATTTGATTCATTTTTGTCTATTATTTAATTTAATAGTAAATTAAATTAAATAATCGAAATGGTAAATCTGTGCGGAATTTGTGATAAAGCGGTCACTCCTAATACACCACATATCAAATGCAACGGAGTGTGCTGCAAATATATTCATAGTAAATGCACTGAGATAAGCGCATCCGAACTTTCCAACATCATTTCTTTAAAATCTAAATGGTTTTGCAAAAAATGTTCCTCAGACTCATCGGCCGAGCCGCCCGTATCTATGGAATCTTTGCATAAGTTAATAATTGATCAATTTAATATATTTAGAACTGAAATGAACGAATTAAAAATGTCCATCACAAATAGATTTGAAAACATCGAATCGCGCCTAATAGTTCTCGAAAACAGGCACACTGAATATGAATCTCAATTATCCGAAATAAAAAGTGGGTTTAAGGAGAATCACGAAGACATTTTAGCGGAATTAGAAGATAGGCGTATCAGATCCTGCAATACCATCCTCTTCGATTTAGTTGAATCTTCCTCTTCAGATAATAACGTAAGCATTGATCACGATTGTAAGGAGGTCAGCAACATACTTGCGTCGCGCAAAATAGCGATTCAACCAATAAAAACCATCAGACTGGGTAAGAAGCCAAATGCCAAGACGCCTAGGCCATTAAAAATAATATTTAAATTACAAGAGGATGCTAAGCAAATTCTTAGAAGCAACGCTAATAAAGGACCAAAGGATGATCACATATTTCAATCTGATCGCACAAAACAACAACTGGAGCACTATAAAAACCTCAAAATGGAATTGGAAAAAAGGAAGAGCGAAGGTGAAACTAATTTGCGTATTGCTTATCGCAATAGTGCACCTCATATCACTGAAGCTAGCAACCCTAATCAACTGCAAAAAAACTAAACATTTATTTTCAGAACTGCGGCGGTGTCAGAACAAAATTAAAAGAATTAGAAATCAATGTTAATAGTTCAGACCACGATGTAATAATTTTTGTAGAAACATGGCTGTACGTAAATATTCCAAATAGTCAACTTCAATTTTCTAATTATAATGTCTATAGATGTGAACGTTCCATAAGCGGCAATATTAAAGGTGGCGGGATTTTGATTGCAATTAAAAAATGTTTCACATCTTCTCTCATTTCATCTGAGAATACTGTTGAAAACTTGTTTGTTTCGTTAAAACTTAATAATATATTATACATTGTGGGTGGTGTTTATATTCCTCCAGCTTCGTCAATTGATAAATACCAACTTCATTGTAATCAGATTGAAGAACTATGTGAACAATATAACTGTGGCAATCTAATAGTTTGTGGTGATTATAATTTACCTCACATAAAATGGGACAATATGACTAATATAAACCCCTGTGATACCACCAATGTTTTGCTTAGCTGTTACAATTTTTTAAATGCACGTCAAATTAACACTATTCCCAATTCGCGGTATTTTCTTAGATTTATGTTTTAGCACTATAACTAATGCATGTATTTCCACTGACGACGATTCACTTCTGTCAACTAGTGCGCATCACCATTCTTATACTATTATGTTTTCACTTACCTGCTTAAAGACTATTTCTACTTTTGAAAAAAAATATATGTTCCACTTAGGCAACTATGATATTATAAACTATCATTTAAACGCAGTTGACTGGGACTTTGTTTTATCAAATGATGATATTAATCACGATGTGGACGCATTTTATTCAATCCTCCACACTATTGTGGAAGAGTGTATACCTTTTAAATTCGTATGTACCAATAATAATAATACTTATCCCCGTTGGATGACGAACGAACTAAAATCTTTAATAAAAGAAAAGAAATTAGCTCACGCGAAATTTAAATCTAGTGGTCTGCAGAGTGATTATTATCATTTTACTAGTATTCGAAAACAATGTAAACGCTTATCTAGTTTAAATTATAGTAACTACGTATCACAGGTTAATTGTTCTCTTAAATCGAATCCGAAGTTTTTCTGGAGATATATAAAAGACCTTAAAAAAGACGATGGTTATCCTTCTGAAATGTTCCATAATAATATTAGTGCACATAATGGGTCCGAAATAGTTAACTTATTCTCTGATTATTTTTCATCAGTTTACACTGACTTTGATTTCAATCCCTGTCTGAATGAAGCATGCACTTTTATAAATCCTGTCGAAGATAATAAGTTAACAGTTAGTATCGAAGAAGTTTTCAACTCTATTTTAAAACTTAAACCATCACATAGCCATGGACCCGACGGTATATCTAGCTATTTCCTTCAAAATTGCATATATTCATTATGTCGCCCCATTCACTCATTATTCATTAAATCACTCAATTCTGGCACTGTACCAGTAAACTGGAAAACTAGCTATGTTATACCCATCCACAAAAAAGGTCCAAAGAATTTTGTTGATAATTATAGAGGGGTAGCCATCCAGTCCGTAATACCTAAACTTCTAGACGAATTGGTGGCGTGTCAATTACAATGGTATTCCCGTCAAATTATAATTAATAACCAACATGGGTTTATGGCTAACCGTTCTATTACCTCAAATCTTCTTGAATACAAACAGTTTTTATCAAATGCCTTGGAAGCACATTCCCAAGTGGATACAATATACACTGATTTCTCCAAGGCCTTTGATAGAGTCGACTGTAATCTTCTGCTGGACAAATTAAGGGTTGCGGGTTTTAATTGGTGTACTATTAAATGGCTGTCATCTTTTCTGACAGACAGAGTGCAATATGTCCGTATAAATAATTTCAAGTCAAAAGCAATAAATGTCACTTCAGCTGTTCCGCAAGGGCCCCATTGTGGACCCATACTATTTATTGTGTTTATCAATGACATATATGCGATTCTGAAGAATTGTAAGTTTTCAATGTACGCTGATGACTTGAAATTATTTAAAATTGTTAATAACGTCACTGACTGCCAGTTGATTCACGAAGACTTGACACGTCTTAACGAATGGTGTTTAATGAACAAACTGTACTTAAACGTTTAGAAGTGTTATTCGATGTCCACCACTACACGCCGATCGAAAATAGATTTTCACTACAAAATTGGTAATTCTGCAATTGTTCGTGTTGATACAATCAAAGATCTTGGAATCACTTTCGATACCAAACTAAATTTCACCTCTCATATTAGAATACAAACAAATAGGGCGCTACAAATGTGGGGTTTTATATGGCGGAGTGGCAAAGATTTGGACATAGAATGCTTGAAAACACTCTTTTGTTCGTTAGTGCGCTGTCACCTTGAATTTGGTTCCTGTGTTTGGACACCATCATCGGCTACTAACATAAAAATTATCGAATCTGTTCAAAAAAAAATTCTTCGATGTATGGAATATAAACTAGGTGTGCAACACGATAGAGGGGAATATGATACTATTATGAAGGATCTTAATATTATATCTCTTGAAAATCGTCGGAAAATGACTGACTTATGCACTCTAGATGGTATTATAAATGGATCTTTGGATTCGCCCTTATTATTAGATAATGTATCATTTTCCGTTCCTGAAAGGAGAACTCGCCAAAATCAGCTATTTTACCTAGAGAGACATAAAACATCTCTTGGTTTACAAAACTCGATGTCACGATTAATGTCCCTAGGTAACGAATATCTCTCTAATGGACGAATCGATATTTTTAATATTGAACGTCACCAACTTAAGCGTAAACTAACCAGTATGTTTAGTGTATAAATAATTCAGTTTATTATTTGTAAGCTTAATTTATATTTCATTGCGCACGTCGCAACTGTGCGTGGATACTTTAATTACTTTAATGTCATAGATAATAATACTATATCTTAATTAATTATTCTGTAAAAAGGTGTTATACCGTTAATTTAATAAATAAATAAATAAATTTCCAGACAAATCGGATGATTTTTAGAGGTTAGGTGGTATTTTTGTCTTTGACGACATGACTATAAGGTATGTGTTAAATTTATGATTTAAAAAGGATGAGAGTCTTGTTCAAGATATGTGTTTAATTTAATATTAAAAAAATAAGACATCTGTAGTTAATTTGAATGTACTAGAAATATAAAAATTACGATTACTCAATAAATTTCGACGATCTATTCGTGCTATTTCTGTATTTCAATATTAATAACTTAATTGTTTAATTGGAAGTATGCTGGTATCTATTGTGTGACATTTGTGGTTTATGACTATTCTAAATGATGACGATGATGGAATCTGCACAAGCAAAGCGATTTTAGAATGGAGCCCGTGCTCGCAATTAGTTCAGGTGCGATCTAATGGATCGCGCGGTTTCGGGACCATTAGGTGCTAAAACCCTAGAGACATCGCGATTGATAAATGAGTAAGACCAATCCAGTGATTCCATTCATTTTCATATTGCTTACTGAATGTGTGATGTTGAGTGAGAAAATTAATCAAGAAATGTTTGAAACTTTATCGATCCCGGCGCATCCGCCAGAACAATGTTGAGTGTTGTATATAGGGTGCGGCAAACAATTTTTTAAATGCAAATTTACGTATCATATTTAGCATTTTGTATAGTTATCGTATAACCTATCTTCTAGCCCTTGAAATTCTCTACAAACATTGTTTATTTGATTGTTTGATGTGTCAAGTCGTTATTACTTTTTGGAATTATGAGCTCTAAGGAAGATCGAATCGCGATCATCAGAATTTTTAATTCATGTTTGTGGCCTTAAAATTAGCCTGACCTAAGCCCTATGTATTTTTACATCTGGTCCATCTAGAGAAAAAAATACTTTTCTACCAACGACAAGTTAATAAAATCCCTGAAAGCGTTCCTGCAGCAAGAATGGGCTAACATTTCAAACCATCAATCAACACTGGTAACTTTGTATTATTGTTCAAATACAAATCACATCACGAAGTAAAAGCATAAAAGTAAGTGATTAAATTTGATAAGCTTGCTATACAAATAATATTTGCGTATTAGGAATAAATTTTGTGACTACGAATATCAAAAAATTTGCAAATATTCACCAAATAAAATACGAATATCAGTTCCTCTATTCCCCGGTAACTTTTAGAGAGCCACTTTACTTCATGATTGATCAGTTTTGAAAGATAAACATAGTTTTACAAATTACAACTTTTATTGTCGAAGTTACGCCACTCTCTCCTATTAATATTTCTTGTAAACATAAATAATTAAAAGTATATCTGACACACACGCTTGAAATAAGGAAATCGATTGAGCGATCCGTTCCGTACCAGTTGCTTCGTGCGAGATTCAAAGCCACAGGTGGAAATGATTAAACGTGCCCTTTACCCGTTGATTCTCAGATTGAAACATACGAAGAAGGTTTTAGTTTTGAATGAGACCCAGTTAAAAGTTTTGATGAAACCCAACGGTAAATCGGCACTCATGCGAACGTACGCCGGCCGCTATTACAGCCTAATCCATGGAGATGTACAATGGGCTTTGCACATACTGCCTGTTTTTGATTAGAGGACAATGGGCCACGTCTATTTCGTCAAAACAAACAAAAAATATATTGCTGAATGCCTCTTTTAACATGCGAATCCGTGCTTGTCCGATACCGCTGCCCCAGATGACCAAACACATGTGCTCTATTCGGTGCTAGTTGTTGTGGTGATGATGACACTGTTTCGCTATTGATTAACGCAATTTCGCTATTACGGCAAGTTAATAACTTGCCACCAAGAGAATAAAAAAAACGTACATGGTAATTTATAGTAGAATTATCATTAAAACACTTGGTTTGTTTCAAAATCAGTAAAACAAACCAAGTATGTTAATCAAAGTTCTACTATTATATAAATATTTTTCACCACGGGTTAAGTAACAAATTAATTCTGCATAGTATGAATACTGGCTGTTAGATAGGGTTGAGTATTTCTTGTTCTATGTGATTAAAGGATTTGTATTTGAAAAATTGACTCCACCAAATTCTAAATCCATCTTTAAGGTATCGTATGTTCAATTAATAAAAACCTCTAGAGTGCCATGATTTAATCTTTTTTTAAATTTAGGTTGGCTACACGCTCTAAGAATTGACATATAAAACGTCAAACATAATAATTATCATACATAATCTTATAGTTGCCAACCTACAATATTTTCCATTGCACTCTAGCGGTTTTTTTTAATTGAACGATTCACGAGAGGTGTCCCATGGTTTCCTGGATTTGTAGTTCTTTCTGCACCAATACATGTAATACGAAAATAGTTTAATGTCATCAGATTACTGTGTGAAAAGAGACAGAAAACTTCATATGTCTGCTATGGTTTTTAGATGGAACATGCGAAAACGTATGTACCGGTATGCAGCTTAAACATTTTAAGGTTAGACGTCAGATTCTGACAAATGTCTTTGTAAAACTAAATCTTCAAAAACCCAGCCAAAAATCATTAATTAAAGAGTGGTATAATTCCAATTTCTACATCTACTAAATAGTTCAGGCATTTACAGAAATAAATAATTTATTTATGTTGATTTTTTGTAAGCAAAACAAAAATGTTAGTTGAATCGAATGCGCATTCAGTAGATTTGGCAGTCATCAGATTAATCTGTTAATACAGGGAATTTTTCTTTTAAGTATACATACAGAGAATTTTCTATTAGGTATAGATATGCATACGCTTTTTTTTAAAGAGTATAATTCAAAGCTTAAAACGAGTGTTTTTCACTCCCAGACAAAGCATGAAGTAAAATTTCGAGTTTAGGAAAGCCTGAAAATTTGGTTTGGTCGCGTAGCGCGAAGCGCGGAGCGGCCAAACCAAATTTTCAGGCTTCTCTAAACTCGAAATTTTACTTCATGCGCCACGCGTATTACACACTGAAAGCACTGAAATATTGTGAACGAGTAAACTTCTCTTGAAATCAGTGTCATATACGCGTGGCGCATGAAGTAAAATTTCAAGTTTAGAAAAGCCTGAAAATTTGGTTTGGTCGCTCCGCGCTTCGCGCTACGCGACCAAACCAAATTTTCAGGCTTTTCTAAACTCAAAATTTTACTTCATGCTTAACCTGGAAGTGGAAAACACTTGTTCGAAAACTATTAAAACCTTTAATGACAATACTGATTTCTTAAAGAATATGTAAAACAGACAAACTGTAGTTATTTGCATAATCTTTACGAGTTTCGTTGATTATCTTGTTGTTAATTTTTTTGTAAGAATTCTGTGTTGTCATTAAAGGTTTTATCAGTTTTAGGGTTTCCCACTCCCAGACTAAGCATGAAGTAAAATTTCGAGTTTAGAAAAGCCTGAAAATTTGGTTTGATCGCTCCGCGCTTCGCGCTACGCGACCAAACCAAATTTTCAGGCTATTCTGAACTCGAAATTTTATTGATAATGAAGGTTTAAATTAAATTTCACTTGGTTTGTTTCACAACTTTTTACTTTACTATTTACTCGACTAGTTTCGCGTTTTACAGCATTATCAGGAGTGAAATTTTACTTCATGCTTAACCTGGGAGTGGAAAATACTCATAGCAAAAATATATGCAACACTTTTTTGTGTTGCTGCTAAGTTTGATCGTGGATGTTGAAGAGTTCGATCCATTCAAAGCTATTAACTCCGTTATTGTAATAAAAAATGTTTACAAGTTACAAGAAATGTATAATTGCATTCTGCATCGAGTCCTAGAAATGAACTAAAGTTTAAAAACATAAAAGAGATTAGCACTGTCCTTGGTATAGATATGATGATTTAAATACTAAGAATATGGGAAAGTGTCTCAAACTAAAGTTATACTTTTATTATTATTATGATATTTACAAAATATTCACAAAATATTTTTTTTTGCAGTTTTCCGCTATATCTTAGTAACTATCTATCACATCTCAGCAGTATATATTTTTAACTTTACTTTAATTCAGTGGTTTATACGCGTGGCGCATGAAGTAAAATTTCGAGTTTAGAAAAGCCCCGTGAAAATTTGTCTCGGGTCGCTGCGCGACCCTCGACAAATTTTCTATGCGGGGCTTTTCTAAACTCGAAATTTTACTTCATGCTTAGTCTGGGAGTGGAAAACACTCGATAGTTTAAAATATATCACAACTATCAAAATGCTAAACTTCTAATTAAAAATAGAAATTTAGAATTTTAGTTGCGTTTCCAGTAAAATCTTGGTGTTTATAAAATGCCTAATTCCTAATTTCATGTAGAAACTTTGGTTGAAACCCTATTATATAAACACTTGACCGTGGCTAGTAAAACAGACAGGTAGATTTACGATCACCAAAACGTTCCCAAATATTCTTTTTTAATAAGGTCGAAATTCGCTCTGGTTTATGGCTTTTCGTTGCAGTTGGAGTTTGGGCGATTGTACAAATAAGGTTTTGTGAGTCCTAAGTATTGCGCTGTTTGTTTGGGCACCAATCTTGTTTATGCTTACAATTTGCCCGGTGCACCTTTGCTTTTGATTATTGATCAAAAACGACATATTTGGAGCAATATTAGCAGGTTTAAATATCAAATACTTCTTTACGGTCTGGTAAAAAGTTTCGGGTACAACAAAAGACCTTTCTTATTTAGTTTTTGTAGTGGGGAGCTTCACAATTAAAGATTTACCAGTGATTTGCCTGTAAATTCCTAAATTATTGTTTACAACATGCTCCACTTATACCTATTATATCGATGTATGATGTATGATGTATCGATGACATTCCTATGCAGATAATTCAGCATTGCATAAACTACATCAGTGCACCCTTAATTGATATTATAAACTCTTCACTGGAAACAGGAATTTATCCTGAACAACTAAAAGTATCATTAATCTCACCAATCTTCAAAAAAGGCGATAAGAATCTTTTAAATAATTATAGGCCAATAAGTGTAATAAATTCCTTCTCAAAAATCTTTGAAAAAGTAATTTATAATAGATTATTAAGTTTCTTTTCTAAGAACAATTTATTATCAAAAACACAACATGGTTTCCTTAAGGGTAAAAATATAAACACTGCAATATTTGAATACATAACTTCTGTGTTTGAAAATTTTGAAAATAATAACCTTTCATGCGGTGTATTTGTAGACTTATCAAAAGCTTTTGATACAATCGATCACGATTTATTATTAACAAAATTGTATCGTTATGGAGTAAGGGGAGTTCCTTACGATCTAATTAAAACATATTTACAAAATAGACCCCACTATACAAAATTAAAAAATTCAGATAACGGATCCATTATACTGTCAAACCCTTTAATAACAAACAGAGGAATTCCTCAGGGGAGCATACTCGGCCCTCTCCTCTTCATTATCTTCGTCAATGATATCGAACACAATATAGAGGGAAATTGCAAATTAATTACTTATGCAGACGATACAAATCTGCTCATACAGGGTAAAACTTTTCCAGATATAGTCTACACTGGAAATACAAATATGTATAATTTAGAAAAATGGTTTGAGCAAAATAATTTATTTTTAAATAAAACAAAAACTGCATGCTTGCTCTATAAAACAAATCAAGGGTTAACGACACCTAATTCAATTAATTTAAACAACGAAGATTATAAATTTACCAGCCATGTAAAATTTTTAGGCATAATAATTGATGAAACGCTAGGTTTCACCGAGCATATAAATAAATTATGCAATAGAACAAGTAGTACCTGCTACGGGTTACGTATTCTTGTTAAAAATACTAACACTGAAACAGCAAAATTATTTTATCACTCAAATATTGAATCATACTACAGGTATGGAATTGTACTTTGGGGTGGCTCTGTATATATGAATAGAGTATTCACCAATCAAAAGAAAACTTTGCGCATATTACTAAAATTAACATATAACCAGAGTTGTAGAGAAATGTTCAAGAACAACAATATTCTTACTATTTATGGTCTATATATTTATGAAAGCATGACGTTTGTATGGAAAAACAGTAGCTATTTTGAAAATATATACACTCCGTCAGGATATAATACAAGGCGAGGGCCTCAATTTAATCTACCAGCGCATAGGCTGACAAAATTTCAAAGAAGCTGTCTGTATTCCAGTGTAAAAATATATAACCACCTTCCTAGGTGTACCAAAAAAATTGTAAATTATAAGCAAATGAAAATCACTTTATTTAATTATTTATGTAAGCTGGAACCATACTCTATGGAAGAATACTTTAAATTTAATTAATATCTGTATGTTGCGTTTGACGTTTTACCTATACACTATTATGTAAATACTGTATTATGTAAATAAAGTTATTATTATTATTATTATTATTATTATCATTATTATCAAAGCACAATGGGCCTAATGAGGCCTAAGCGCAGTGCAGAAATGCGCAATCCCCAAAGAATCAGAACCAAGAACCTATTATCAATATCACCTAAAATAATTTAAAGTTCATAGAGTTATAGGATTTAAATAAGAAAAGTGTAAAGTAAAAATTCTTCATCAGTCGCCATGATCAAAAATTGGTTAATCTCGTCGGATGTTAGTGTCTTCGACTTCTTACGTTTATAACCGTCGTTCCGTCTTTTTTAAAAAATGTTATGAGCTGCTGGTATCTGTTAATGTTTTCATTTTCATTTAGGTTAATGGTTGACGTAAGCATGGAATAATACGCCCGCAGGGACGAACGTTTCATGGTTTTTGCCAATTCTACAAAATATACCAGGATGTTTCTTGAAAAAAAAAAAAAAAAAAAGTGAAACAAACCAAGTGTAATTTAATTTAAACCTTCATTATCAATATACTAGGATGATTTGACGTATTTTCTGTACACTTCTTCATACCTAGTTCTGCTTTTATTAGGGAGCAAATCTTTCGTAGCTTTGGTTGCTTGTACAGCTAATTCTGGTGGCGTACAATCAAAATCTGACTCACGGAACGATATTGTTGGCTTTTTTATGACAGATAGGTATGTAACTAAAATTGTTTCTATATGGTCCGATGACTTGATCAATATACTTTAAAGAAATTTCATTTAGTTGTGCGTTAAGCAATCAGCTGTTTAGCTGTCAGCACGCAATGTACTTGTCAAAGCTATTACGTACAGTTGCGAGAGAAGATAACTAGTACGGCAGAGAGATTTAGCCATTTCTAAAATAGCGTAATTTTTTTGTAAAACAAACTTGTCATGTACAGGTTAACAGCATTATTTTTTCTCTCGCAAGTGTACATTCGACGCAACCCAAATCTGAACGCCAAATTTTAATGGTGTAATTTACACTTTGCATCATAGTCGTTCGTCGCAATTAAATTTGACCACACCACTAAATTCTTGAAATGTCAAATTAGATTGGTCTTATTAAAAAAAAATCAGATTATACGTAATGTAATCATACGCGTCAAGATGACAGTGTGGTATGATGCGGTTACTAGATAGGGCGTAGGTACAGTATATTATCACGGATACATCCGATTGGAACACCCAGTATTAACACAAATCTATGAAATGTAAATAATTTCCAAAGAGAAGGCATTCATTCACTCGTGCACACAAAAACTGACACAAAAGATGAACTCAATTATAATCCTTAGGGGGGAAATACTAGATATAGCCCTACAGAGGGATTCCCCGGTGCAATGAAATCCAATCTAATAATATTCCGATAAAATAAACAACGCTTCGGAGAATCGAAAAAAGATGATTTCCTTTTGTATAATTTTGTTATTCGTTTGAAACTAATTTTAAATTATATGCTTTTATAATTATACGTCGAAAAATTTAATATTTAATAGTCACTTGGTGAAATTCTATATCAACACTTTTAGTAAATAACACACCTGGCTAAGATTTTAACGTTTAGTTATTGACACTGCAACAATTGTTTAGCCACTCAGTAGTTTCATCAGGCAGATGAATAATGAATTACAAACTTAAACTAACGCTTAAATACTAATGACGTAGAGGAGGTGGTGTTGTTTAGGGAATGGGGTGGAGGTGGTAGTGAATTTTATGAAATGATGAAGCCTCTGTGTGGCGAAGCAATTGTTGCAGTGTCGATCAATAAGCAGTGAAATTATAACCAAGGGTGTTATTTACTAAAAGTGTTGATTATACGTACACTTAATTATGTCGATTTTACTTACAGAAAATTGATGGTCTCAATATTAATTAGCAATATTCGTATACATGTATAGTAAACAATAAAAGACGTTAGCAATAGTAGTAATAGTAATAGTTTATTTTCTCTCACATAAATACATAGAAATACAATATATATAATACATGAGCCAGCGTCAAAATTCAAAAATGCAAAATATCTAACAAAAGTTAATATATTCATCAATGGAGTAAGGCTCCATGTTACATAAATAAGTATATATTCGTTTCTTAAATGTTCTAAAATTAGATTCATTTTTAATATCTATCGGTAAACGGTTATAAAACATTGAGGATGCATATAAAGGTCCTTTCTGGGATCGCGTGAATTTATATATAGGATATCTCAAATCACCCCTGTGTCTTGTTTGATGATCATGAGTAAACCTATATTCACTGAATTCATTGCGATGTTTATACATGAAAAACAAACATTCCTGTATACAGGGTGTCCGTATTTCGAGGAAATGCATGGGGATCTCGGTTATTTGAAGAGTTAGAGAGTTGGTTAAATTAGGGCAAATATGTGAAATTTGTAGCCCAACAATAATCCGAAAACAGATTTAAAATATCTTCTTTTGTTTTCGAGATATTGCCAAAAAACTATTTTTTTCAAATTTCGTTTTTATTTTTTTATTCAAATACTATTGGATCTAGGAATTTGCAACTTTTACATTATACAGGCACTTTTTAATCAGGAATTTAGTAGTGTACTTACATTTAAAATAACTTTAATATCTTCCCCGGCACCATAGCCAACTTTTGTTTTTCTTATGGGCGCCATATTGGATTTTCATATTTTTAGAAAGAACTTTTTTTTCTGAATTAAACGGTATACCACACTTATAATTTATTCTGCGTTTCATTTGAAACATAGCAACCTTTTGTTTTTTGTAAAGAGTGCCTTGGAAACAATAATATTGATACGTTATTCAGTTATTGATGTGTCAATAAGATACGATCATTATACATAATACATAAAATAAAGTTAAAAATGGTGTTTTCGGACCAAGAAAAACGAGATATGATCAAAGTTTATTATACTTCAAACAAAAATGTACGTATTTCATCCGAAGTCTATCTACAGCGCTATCCAGAAAGGCAACAGCCAAGTGAAAGTCATTTCATAAAACTACATACAAATTTATTGGAATATGGTTCCTTCGTAAAGCCACGACAAAGATATGGATATCACCAACCCCATGAAAATGAAAACCAAATTTTGCAAGCGGTAAAATGATTTCATTTTAATATTTATTCCCCTAGATTCAAGATAACCCTTCTTCCTCAACGAGAGAACTTGCGAACCAGTTTGGTGTGACGTTTCAATACGTATGGAGAATTTTGAAAAAAAATAAATATCGCCCATTCAAAATTAAAGTTACTCAAGCTCTCTATCCTGGAAATGCTAGACGAAGGATGGACTTTTGTCGTATTTTATTGGGAAAATTAAACGAAAATCCGAATTTCTTGTCAAATGTGATATGGTCTGACGAATGCCGTTTTACCAACACAGGGATATTCAATAGGCATAATGAACATGTGTGGAGTATAAATAATCCTAGACAACATGAAGAAAGACGACGACAAGTGCGATTCGGACTAAATGTATAGGTCGGTATTTTGGGAGACAATATTGTAGGTCCATACATTTACGAAGATACATTAAATTCACAGAGATATCACGATTTTTTAAGAAAATTTTTAAGTGATTAAGTAGACAATAACATCCCTTTAAATATGTTAAGAAATGTATGGTTTCAACAAGATGGTGCACCACCTCACAACAGCCAAATTGTCGCTAATTGTCTGTCCGAAATGTTTCCAAATAAAGTTATGGCAAATAATGGTGATATACGTTGGCCAGCTCGCTCACCTGATTTGTCACCTCTAGATTATTTTCTTTTGGGAGCTATAAAAGAAAAAGTTTATAAAACTATTCCAGAGGACAAAGACGATTTAAGAAGAATTATAATAGTTACCATTCAGTAATTAAGAAGAAGAGACATTTTTCGGGCAGTCCAATATTTAAGGAAAAGACTAGAATTATGTTTGGAGGTCAATGGTGATATATTCGAACATTTACTCTAAGTTTGTGATAATTTTAGTTCAAAAATATTTAATTAATTTGTTTATTATTATTTAATATTATGAAAAACTTCATCAAGCAGCAGAGTGATTATTCTGGTTCCTTCCCTAAAAAAATATAGTTGTAGGCCTCAGGAATTTTAAAATGTGCAACTGTTTTCAAGGCACTCTTAAAAAAACAAAAGGTTGCTTTGTTTCAAATGAAACGCAAAATAAATTATAAGTGTGATATACCGTTGAATTCAGAAAAAAAAGTTCTTTCCAAAAATATGAATATCCAATATGGCGCCCATAAGAAAAACAAATGTTGGCTATGGTTCTGGAGAAGATATTAAAGTTATTTTAAATGTAAGTACACTACTAAATTCCTGATTAAAAAGTGCCTGTATAATGTAAAAGTTGCAAATTCCTAGATCCAATAGTTTTTGAATAAAAAAATAAAAACGAAATTTGAAATAAATAGTTTTTTGGCAATATCTCGAAAACAAAAAAAGATATTTCAAATCTGTTTTCGGATTATTGTTGGGCTCCAAATTTCACGTATTTGCCCTAATTTAACCAACTCTCTAACTCTTCAAATAACCGAGATCCCCATGCATTTCCTCGAAATACGGACACCCTGTATATATGGCAGTAACTGTTAGGATTCCCGCATTTGTAAATTCTACATGATTCGATTCGTTTTAAATTAAGCATAATTCTTAGTGCTCTTTTTTGCATAACGAAAATACGACCAATGTGTCCTGAATTTTCCCAAAATAAAATTCCAAAACGAAGCAAAGACTCAAAATTTCCATAGTATACCGTTGTCATTAATTGGTACGGATGGTTGATGGTGTGATCTAAAGTACGTAACATGTACACAGCTTTTCCTAGTTTTGTACACAATTGATCAATATACTGGTACCATTTTAGGTTTTCATCAATTGTAATTCCAAGAAATTTCAAAGCCGGAACTAATTCATATTCAGTGTGATTAATTTCAACAGATTTTGGAGTTATGAAACTTTCATTTAATTTAAAAATAATACACTTTGTTTTGTCAACATTTAAATGCAACTGGTTGCTTTGAAACCGCATTTCTACCAAATTAATTATATTGGAAGCATTTTTCTTTAACTCTACAAAATCAGATATGATTAAATTCGTATCATCATCAAAATTAATTATACTGTGATTTGGTCCATTATTAAGTGAAAACATGTCATTTATATAAATATTAAATAGAAGGGGACCAAGAACACTTCCCTGTGGTACCCCTCTGGAAATATTTTGAACATCAGACTTGACTTTTTTTGAGTTTTGAATAATCTCTACATACTGGATTCTACCCTTAAGATATGACCTAAGCCAACTATATGCTACTCCTCGAAAACCAAAGGAATATAATTTATCCAGTAGTTGATCGTGAGAAATACTATCAAATGCTTTCGATAGATCCAAAAACATACCACAAGTTGTTTCACCATTTTCGAAGCCTTTAATTACAATATTATTAAATTCTCATATAGCTGTGTTAATATTTTTGCCGTTTACGAAACCATGTTGGCAATTGGAAAAGATACCGTGTTTATTTATAAATGATAGTATTCGCTTCTCCTTCAACTTCTCAATTAATTTTGAAAATGACGATAACATGCTGATCGGCCTGTAGTTATTAATATCGGTAGCCTTACCTTTTTTGTGTAGAGGTTTTACTACAGCAATTTTTAGTTGAGAAGGAAATATACCTTTAGAGAAGCTTTCATTAATTATGTCACAAAGTGGAGATGCAATGTCCTCAATAATATTTTTTAAAAGATATGAAGAAATTTCATCATATCCGTGACTTCTTTTATTTTTAATAGATTTAGTAATTTCCAATAACTCAAACTCATCAGTAGGGTGAAGAAACATGGTGTATGGTTTATTCTCCGAGTTTCTAGTAGGCAAAATTTTGTTATTGGGAATTGGAATTGAATTTACAAATAAATCATTGAATCTGTTTGCTACTTGTGTTAAATTTTTGAATGGTAAATTGCATTTCTCTTTTGCGCCAGTTAAACTTCGAATAATGGACCAAGCTATGCGTATAAGACACTGATTTCATAAAAAGGTCAGTCGTTCACAATATATCAGTGTTTTCAGTGTTTAATACGCGTGGCGCATGAAGTAAAATTTCGAGTTTAGAAAAGCCTGAAAATTTGGTTTGGTCGCTCCGCGCTTCGCGCTACGCGACCAAACCAAATTTTCAGGCTTTTCTAAACTCGAAATTTTACTTCATGCTTAGTCTGGGAGTGGAAAACACTCGTTTACAGCTTCAAATTAAACCCTTTAAAAAAACAGTATGCATATGCTTACTTAAAAGAAATATTCCCTATATAAATGTTATTAAAAAAATGTTACATTTTTTTGTTGCATTAAAATCAACTGTGTTCACTTTTTATGAATCTAAGAAAAATTCCCTGAAAAAAATAGTCTGCAAACTTGTTGGTTTAGAATTTATACGATATTATTTAACCATTTTCCATAGTTATTACTATTAACTATGATAATAATATTTATTGCGTGCCAGTACATAGAGTTTACACTAGTCATATAAGAGTATTTGAACTATAAAATAATATTAGACTATAAATAAAACATTGATATTAAGATTAAGTTAGTTTACGTACATAAAAGAGACAAAAACAAAGAACAATAATGTTAAAAACAATGAAATAAAATGAGCTTAGTCTAATACATAAAATACAAAACAATGGTTTACTCGTAACCCGTTGGTGAGATATCACAGAATTTGTGAGCTAAACATTCATCAATGCTATAAAATGCCTGAATGGACAAGTATTCTTTAATTAACTGTTTAAATTTAATATGAGGAAGTAACTTCACTTGTTGGGGGAGTAAATTAAAGAGTTTCGGGCCATAAAAATGTATTCCATTTTTGCATTTAGTCAGTCGTATGCGACATGGATGGATGTTACTTTTATTGCGCGTGTTATGAGTATGTACTTGGCTATGAGTTGTATAGGATTGAATATTCGTGTGAATGAATTTAAGGCATTCTAGAATGAAAACACACGGGACAGTGAGAATCTTCAATCCAATAAAAGCTGATCTGCAGTCCGCTCGATAGGGTATAGATGCTAACACTCTGACTACCCTTCTTTGAATAGAGAATATGTTCGAGCTTGCCGGAGAATGTCCCCAAACTAAGATGCCATACCTTACATGTGAATTAAACCATGCGTAATAGGCTGACATTAGGTATTCAGTTGGCAAAGATTGGCTTAGGTTGCGTATTATTACAGCATTCTGTGACATGCTTATGCCAATTCAACTTGGAGTCAAATTGTACTCCAAGAAACCTACAATTACCAAGTTCGCCTGCACATGATCTTAGAGAGAAGGTTATTTTTTCAGTTTTGTCTATATTAAGGGAGAGGCTATTAGCATTGAACCAATCCTCCATCTGCGAAGCCAAACTTTCACTCATATTGAGTGCTTCTTGCAGATTATTCGACTTACAGATGGAAGTTGTATCATCTGCATACATTATTACCTTCGAGTTACAGAATTGAGGTGGTAAATCATTGGCATAAATTAAAAATAGCAGTGGACCCAATATTGAACCTTGTGGAACACCGTGGATTACTGTAGCCGCGTCTGACAATAAATTATTGAATTTTACTTGATGTGATCTACCAGTTAAGTAAGAATTTAAAAAGCGACAACTAAGAGGTTTGAAGTTGTAATAATAAAGTTTTCGTAATAATGTACAATGAGGCACACAATCGAACGCCTTGCTGAGATCGAAAAAGGAGGCGACTATATGGATAATAATAAAAGAATATCGTATAAATTCTAAAGTAACAAGTTTGCAGACCGTTTTTTTTACAACACAACATGCCTAGAGTTGTTTTATTAACTTCCAATCCATCATTTACCATAACTACCGACTCCCTATTAGTATAACACTTGCGCTATACTTCTTTTTTTTAAGTTCGTGTCACTTTATTATAATAGTCTTCCTTCAGCACTTTATCAATTTACAGAGTGTGACTTTCGGTTAGTTTTTGTAGTTCCCTAACTTGCGTAATAATTTGAATTATAAGAAGTGGACGCTGCATTATAAGTGGATTAAAGTCGTTTGATGGAACTACTAGTAAGTAGGTATAAGCCCACGATTACAATTAATGCACTAAACTGACTTACACATTTAGCAGATTTAATATTTAACAATTTATTAACTGGCTTGCGCATTCTACGGGATTAATTACTGCTGGTTAGAATGTGTATTCGTGTCACTGACGATGCCACTATGGAGCATTAGATGGCGTTAGCTATCAAAATCCATTAAACTTTGTTGTTTGTTAGGTTTGTTGGTAACGTTTTGTCTTGGCATGTCTGTTATATACAATTTCTGTGATAACTGATCTGTGATATTTTATCTTACAATATTTGTATATTCAATGTGAAACATACCTGTGATATACAATTTCTGATTACGTGATAACTGATCTGTGATATTTTAACTTACAATATTTGTACATTCAATGTGTAACATGTCTGTGATGAAACTGTGATAATTAGTGTAACAATTTTGAAATTATAAACCCGTTCACGTTAATTTATAAAGCCGTTTGCAACACTGAGTCAGTTCTTTAAACCATTTGGGGATTTACTTCATTATTACTCATTAATACTATTTAGGATTACCTGGGATTATAAACAAGTGTGTAAATGATTGTATAATGTAAAAATTATAATGGAGATTTCCGTAAATAAAGTTAAAGTTAAAGATAAAAGAATGAATGCACTAAACTCACGGCCGTAGTCAGGGGGGGCTATGGTGGTTCAAACTACACCTAGACATTTTTAATATGTTCATATTTTGTATGTAAAAGGGGCCCTGGAAGAGCGAAAATAATATTTTTACCATTAAAACCCCCCACGAAATTTTTATTACCCCCTCCGATTTTTTTTTCTGGCTACGGCCTTGACTAAACTGACTTGTATATTTTGCAGCTATAATATTTAACTAGAGATTACATTTTCTTAAATGACATGTGCGCAAAATGCTGGTTAAATAGCTGGAGATTGGAATTTATTTTCTGTAAAGAATCCGACTGGTCATTTAAAATTGTAATATTATACATTTCGCAGGTATAATATTTAACCAAGAATAATTTAAATTCAAAACTATTTAAAAAAAGTCATGAACAAAGCTATACTGAAGAGAGATAAATCTCGAAACGCGTCTATAGATGGCCTAAGACATTAGTTTTAATCCAAGTCTTTTCATTTCCAATTTCTTGTTATTTTTTCTTTCATTTTTCATTCTTATTTGCTAGTTGGTTTGAAGAGAATTTGACCTCAATGTTACATATACGTCAAAGTATACCATATGTAACATTGAGGTCAAATTCTCTTCAAACCAACTAACAAATGAGAATGAAAAATGGAAGGAGAAATTACAAAAAATTATAAATGAAAGGACCTGGATTAAAACTAATGTCTAACTAATAAGATTTTAAATACTTCATTGCATAAATAAATATCCAGAGATGTATTTGCACGGGAAGTAGTTGTTTCAAGGGGAATTTATTGCCTTAAGTTGTCTTTTTGTTTGCATTTTACACGAATTTTCGTAATCTTATATATTATAATATTTATGATTTTTAAAATATATCTACAAACTTAAAATTGGCACATATCCTCCTAGAAATATTGAATATAGTGAATTACTTTTAATTAACGATGATTGTAGTCTTGATTCTAGGAGAATATGTAGCAGCGTCTTAACTCTAATTAAAATTCTACATAATAAAATAGATTCTCCTTACATGCTTTCTAAAGTCAATCTCCACATTCCAACCCATAATTCTCGTTCTCATACACCTTTTTATAACACACCTTCTAGATCAGTTGTAACATCAAAAGCTCCTTTACATTACATGGTTGAAAATGCAAATAGAATTTTAACAAACACGAGCTGTGATATATTCTCTGATTACGATTGTATAGTAAAATATATCCGTCACTTTGAGCTGTAAATGTTTTAATGTGAATTTTCGACAACTTAGGAATATTCTATTATCTTTTATTGTAAAAAACTTGTAAGCATAATTATGTTAATATGTCTCTTTAAAGTCAAATATTCACCTGTATATGTATTTGTTTTCTATTTCTTTACTTATTTGAAACTATTTAATGCTGTAAATTTTTAAACGTTTTATACACATATATTGTACTTAATTTTGTCCTGTAATTGGTTATCTGTTGGGCAAATAAAGTTATTATTATTATTATTATTATTATTAACATTTTTCTGACTGACTCGTGCATTCTGTAAATTTATTGAGTGCAGATTATAATTAATGCACTAACTAACGTGACGTGTATCTTTTGTAGGTATAATATTTAACTGGATATTACATTTTTTTAACTGACTTGTGCATTTTGCACGTACAATAACTGGAGATTGGATTTTATTTTCTGTAAAGAATCCGACCGTTCATCTGAAATTGTAATAATACCCTGTATCTAACAGAAGTTGCTCGATGCGAAAACCAGGTCAAATCAAAGAATTTCGTAGGTGATTGCAGAGGATGTAAGTAAGGAGCACATTTCGTAAGGAATAAGAAAATGTGTATAATTTAGAAAATTATATAGAGCGTAAAAATCTTTCGGTATTCGTATGATTAAGAATACAGACAAAAATAAATAAATTGGTTATTCAATTAGGTAAAATAAAACACAGTGGTTTGTTTTACAAAAGTTAATTTGTTCATTTGTTTGTTAATCAAATATATTCGACATTATTATTTAATATGAGTTAGTAGAAAGTTGACTCCGAACAAACAATTCGCTTAGTAAATGTATTAATAATTCCAAAGACAAATCTGATAAAACCACCAATTCTGGTGTATGTCTGTTAGAATATAGGGATTGTCTCAAGGTATACGTTGGTGAAACCTGACAAAATTTCCACATTTACACATCATACATTTTTACAAAAAATTTAAAACTAAAAATTAGGACAAATTAGCAAAAACGTAAACATTTACTAAATCAGCAAAAATTAAAAATTCCAAACATGTCATTGATAAGTGGAATTTAATGTAAATGTTAAAACTGTCTTTAACAAATAATTATCCTTCCCCCTCCAAAAAAAAAAAAAAACACTATCTCTCTGGATCCGCTCCTGAATATAAGTCATGTTAATTCTCTATAACTTCTATCAAAATCGATTCTTCAGATTATTTTCCAATCATTTTATTTATGATAGATAAATGAATAAGTGTAAATTATTGGAATTTAGAGCTCGATTTCAAAATGTGGCTTTCATACCGAAATTAAATAATCTTGTCTCTCATTACCATTTCACAGCTTCATTATACTATACACCTAAAAGTACATTTCATTGGCGGTGCAATCGAAACATTTCAAAAGCTCTAAATTGCATCCCCCAAGTGACGAACCGACAACATTTAAGCCAATAGGATTTTTCGATTACACACAATTTTCAAGTAATTAACTTTTTATGCGGCCGCGAAACGAAAAAACAAAAAACCTACCGCTCCCAGTGAATACATGTAATAACCGCAACGTTACATTTTTTTAATGGCGAATTTCCCAGCTTGCGTTTTTTTGTTTTGTTTCAGATGAAAATTGGAAAAGTCCGTTTTCCCGTAGGGAGACGTATTTAAATTATCGGGGGCGGCGTTGATTCGATTTTGATGGACCTCTTTTTTTTTCTCTCTCGATATATCCGCTAACGGAATTGGTGTTGTCTTAATAATGTATACGCGGGATTATTGAATTTGTAGAGTGCTTGTCACTCATTCAAAAGGAAATCCATTAAACGCGAGTTTCTTTATTGGAAACTGCCGGTGAAATTTAGATGTGAGCACACGCCGACTTATTACTTGATCGCAGGTTTGTGTCGGGTTTAATTGTTCGAAGTCGGGGGTGTGGAGTTTTCAGGAAGTTTCCTTAATTATAAGTTCGCTGGGATGGGTTTATTATTTATTGAGGATACGTGTAGGGCGTTAATTACAATTTATCTAATATTAACTTAATTATATTCAAATTTTCATTTTTACTTTCCCCCATATGTAAAACGAAGGGAAAAACTTGTGCTCGCAAACATTTTAAAATCAAACATTTTACTGGATATAAAATAAAACACTTTAACTTTGTATAACACACCTTGTCATTATCAAACAGAGTACTCTGTTTGATAATGACAAGTTGAGTTGCTGAAACTGCAGTCACGAAAATAAAAATATTGTGTTATACAAAGTTTTATTTTATTAAATTAATATGTATAAAGAAGCAGAAACCTCCACCGTTCATAATTTATTTAGTGGATCCATTTTAAGGTTCCCAGAGTTGATAAAGACCATTTTTGAAAAATGTCTGTCTGTAATTCTGTCCTATCGCCACGATAAAGTCTAAACCGATTGAGCTGTTAAGATGACACTATAAACTTAAGCTTTTTATTACATTAGTAGTAGCCGATCAACTTTTGGTAAAAATGCGGAAACCGGAAGTGGTAGTTTACTTGTAGCATTTTTTGATTTTTCTCTTATATTGATCATATAAAAAAATCTTGTTAAGAAAAGCTGTAGATAATCAAAAAATGAGCATTTAGGTCCAGTTGCACAAAAAAACGTTAAACTTGGGTTCAAGCTGAACTCTAGTTGAAGATGATAGTTCCTATTGTTCTAATGTCACTTTAAACTCGAGTTCAGAGTTGAACCAGTTCAACGTGTTTGGTGCAACTGGCCCTTCATGTGTATACACTTTTTGTCGTAGGGACGCTTTTTTGTAAATAACTTAAAAACTAACTGCGGGGAGCTTTGATATTTTCATATATTCTAAAAGGTCAACGTTTAGTTAATTTCCACACAAAATTTCATAACGGCATCCTGAAAATTTCAAAAGTTATGAATGTCTGAAACTGGAATTGCATAAAACTAGGATAAAACCACCTTACAATGTAGTTATTTTTGTAAATACGTCAAAAACTATGGATGGAGTATTTGGATAATTTGACATATTCTGATAGAGCACTGTTTTGTAACATCCATATAAAATTTAAAAAAAAAAAACTATTGTAAAATAATAATACACCAGTTAATTCAAAATGTTTCAAGAGATCAATGAGGAAACCGTTAGAGAAGAAATGCGAATTAATCTAGTCTCTGTGGGAAACGGATATGTTTACTGGATAAATCAAACAGACCAAAGCTTAGTCCTCTAAATTTACGTGTTTGTGCGTGCTTGTCGCATCAAACCGTAATTCCAGTAAATCATAAGTGTCACTTTGTACAGCCGTACATTTCAACGGTATATATCCAGATTGTGATCATATACAAATGTTTACTTGGATAATAACATATTTCCTTAAAAGCGACGCAAATGCGTCATAAAAGACCTTTAAATACTTTTACACAGAGAGTAGGCTGTGATTCAGTAAAATCATGTATTTAGTCTATAAGCAATTACATAAGATACAAAGCCTTTATCTTGATCATTAAATATATATAAGTGAAGATGTACAGGGTGGTCACATTTGAGTGTGAGATATACAGGGTGTCCGTATTTCGATTGAATGTATTGGGATCTTAGTTATTTGAAGAGATACAGAGTCGGATAAATTGGGATAAAGTTGCGTATTTTAGGGCCTAACAATAATCTAAAAACAATTTTGAAATATCTTTTTTTGCTTTCGAGATATCAACAAAAACTGATTTTTTGAAAAATCGTTTTTATTTTTTTATTCAAAAACTACTAAATCTGGACATTTAGAACTTTGACAATATAGAGGCACTTTTTATTGAGGAATCTGGTAGCATATTTTTTCTAAGATAACTATAACATTCACCCGGAGACCATAGCCAACTTTAGTTTTTCTTATTGGCGCCGTTTGGGATTTTCATATTTTTTGAAAGAATATTTTTTTCTGAACTCACTGATGTATCACACTCATAATTTATTTTAGATTTGACATTTAAAAGTATGATATTTTCTTTTTTGCAAAGAGTGCCTTGGAAACAATGACGTCAGATCTGTTAACCAATACAATATATTGACAGCAGTCAATCATTGTTAGCACGCAAAATTAATTAATGACTGTCAATCTTTTATAATGATAATAAGTATCGATTATCACATAAAAGTTGCACAAACTGAATTTATTCTACTTTTATTATTATTATTCTAAAACTATTCACAAAAAAAGTAATTTTTGCATTTTTTTGCTGCATCTTGGTAAATATTGACGTCATCACATCTAAGCGTTATTTATTTTTAACTTTACTGTAGATCAGTGGTTTATACGCGTGGCGCATGAAGTAAAATTTCGAGTTTAGAAAAGCCCCGTGAAAATTTGTCTCGGGTCGCTGCGCGACCCTCGACAAATTTTCTACGCGGGGCTTTTCTAAACTCGAAATTTTACTTCATGCTTAGTCTGGGAGTGGAAGACACTCGTTAGCTTAAAATACATCACAGCTGTTAAAACATGTATCGTCGGATGCCCGTCTTCATGGGTGATATGTAAGCAAATTATGGGTCCTAGGAGTTGTCAAATAAGTTAGTTACTCAACTGTTTCCAAGGCACTCTTTACAAAAAAACAAAATATTAAAATTTTACATAATAATAATAATAATAATAATAATAATAATAAACACATTTATTTTTAATGATATTAAATACATCACATTTACATCAGGATATATTAATTTCACAAAAACAAGTCAAAAGAAAAACAAAAAATAAACAGGCATATTGCGTATACGTATTTAATTATTGCCTACGTTAGCATAATACTCATCCATAGTATATGGCTCTATATTTATTAACTTATCTATCAATTTTCTTTTCATGACAGAATAAGATTTTGCTGTTTTTATTTCCTTAGGAAGGCTATCATACAATTTTATGCAGGTATAATATGGACTTCTCTTAAAAAAACTTAATTTATGAGCTGGAAGACTGTATTCAACGCCATGCCTCGTGTTATAGATATTTGATAGCATATTATTTTCAAAAATATATCGATGCTTCCATAGAAACTTTATGCACTCAAGAATATAAATTCCTATGCAAGTTAGCATCTTTCTGTTTCGGAAAGCCCCTCTACAACTTTGGTCAAACCTCAATTTATCTATGATGCGTAACGCACATTTTTGAGCCTTGAAAACAGAATTTATATTAGAGTTAGTTCCCCAGAATATTATTCCGTACTTGATATTGGAATATATATAAGCGTAATAAAACGTTTCACATATTTTATTGTTTGTGTTTTTTCTTAATATTCTTAGACCATAATTTGCTTTACTAATTTTCCCAGTTAAGTAATCAATCTGCTCTTTAAAATTTAGGGTTTCATCTAAGATGATGCCTAAATATTTACACTGATGTGTAAAACTATACACATTATTATTAAGGGAGATATGAGGAGGTGTCAGAGTTCTCTGACTGATTTTAAAATATATACAATTTGTTTTATCGGTGTTTAGTATGAGGCAGTTTTCGGTAAACCACTTCTCAATGTTACACATTATTTGATTTCCCGTGTCAATAATTGAATCAATTCCTGATCCCGATAAAATTACATTAGAGTCATCTGCATAGCTGATAAAGTGGCAGTTTTGTGCAATACTAGTCAGATCATTCATAAAAATTATGAAAAGGAGTGGCCCGAGTATGCTTCCTTGAGGCACGCCCATATTTGTAGTAACAATCTCTGACATAACCTCTTGACCTGTAGTGGAGTTTGTAATTTTCACTATTTGTTTTCTGTTTTGTATATAAGTCTTGAACCACTTATTTTCTTTACCTCGAATACCATAACTGTGCAGTTTAGTAAGTAGGATCTCATGATCTATAGTATCGAACGCTCTTGACAAGTCAAGGAAATTTCCACACACCGATTTTCCCTTGTCCAGATTGGTATATATAGACTGTAAAAAATCAAAGAGTGCAGTATCGATACTTTTTCCTTGTCTAAAGCCATGTTGAGTTTGACTAAATAAATTGTTTTCATTGAGGAAAGTAATTATTTGAGCTGCTACGATCGATTCCAAGATTTTAGAAAAAGTTGTTAATAAGCTAATGGGTCTATAGTTTTCATGTAGTTGAGGATCACCTTTTTTGTATATAGGTGTGATTAAAGCTAGTTTCATATTTTCTGGGAAAATGCCAGATTCTAGTGACTCGTTGAAGCAGTGTTTTAAAGGTTCAATTATTGTACTAATACATTTTTTGATTAATGTTATCGGAATTTCATCGGAACCAGAGCTTTTTTTATTTTCCATTTTATTTATAGTATTTAAAATATCAGTATTTGTGATTGTAATAAATTGAAAAGTTTTACTATTATTAATTATTTTACATTTATACTGAATACGATTTGGTAGTTTATTTAAAATCAATGTTTGTGCTACATCTTTGAAAAAAATATTGAAATCATTGGCCAATTGTTGTAAATTTTTTGTACTGGGTAATGTACGTTTCTTTATTTTATTTCTGTTGGTGAATGTATATATCAACTCCCATGACGCTTTAGATTTATTGGATTTATTTTCTATTAGACTTTCATACATTTTGTTTTGTTCTGCTTTTAAAAGTGTAATGTATTTAGTTTTTTCTTCCTTTAAATGGTCCTTATATTGTGGATAAGATGTGGATAAAGTTTCTAGTATTTGCATGCGATTTTTACATTCTTCAATTTGTATATTACTAGGTTTTGGTTTAATTTTTTTATTTGTAGGATTACATTTTCTAACAGGGAAATGTTTGTTTAAATATAATGAGAAAGTATTTATAAAGTAATTATACTTGTCATCTATATCAATATCATTATAAATATCACTAAAAAATTCACCAGCTATATCATTGCAGAATTCATTTATTTTACTGTCAGAAAATACTCTACATTGCTTCTTAGTATATTCATTGCAAAGATTTAAATTTGAACTCAATAGTTGAGCAGTATGATCGGATGTGAATATTTGAACCATTTCAGTGTTGACGTATTCATAAGAAAGATTAGTTAAAATATTATCTATACATGACGTTGAACCAGTGTGATGAGTCCTCGTAGCTTCTGTAATAGTTAAAATTGTATTATAACTTTTTAAGAAGTTTATAAATAATAGAGAGTCATTAGTTTTATGAAAAGTATTAATATTAAAATCACCTGCGATAAAAAATGGTGCATTCCTTTTTGTTAAAAAATCTAAAATTTTATTCAGTTTATTAAAAAACAGTGGTAGATCACCCTGCGGTGGCCTATATACACATACTATATTAACTGTAAAAGTATTTAATTTTAATTGTGTACCAACACATTCTACATTATTATCTGAGAGGTTTTTAATATAATTAATATCCGAGGCTTGAAAAGAACGATGGCTATAAATTGATACACCGCCGTGTTTGTTTTTTGCTCGACAATAGTATGACGTTAATTGAAAATTACTATCTAAATTTAATGTTTTTAATGATTCATCAGTTTGCCAATGTTCTGTTATACAAATTACTTTTAGCTCATTGATAAGGTGGATGTTATATTTTAATTCATTTAAACTCGTAGTTAGACATTGAACATTACTATGCAGCAGTTTAAAGTCTTTGCTTTTACTAATGGAGCAATTTTTAACTATGTTGGTGTTATACCGTTGTTTTTGTCTTTGGCAAATAGAAAAAAATTAAATCTAGATACTAGAATTCCCCTTTCCCATGAGTTGGAGTTTTCTAATTGCTCTTTGTATGTGAATGGCACACCTATTTTAAAGCTTGCAAAAGTTGGATTTGTGTACTTTGGTACAATTTTTTCGCATATAATATCGTTACATTCAAATCTTTTTGTGAGTAGTTGATTAAGTTTTTCTTCTGTTAAATCAGTCGGATAGCGGGACACATGAAACCAGGCCTTTTTTTCGACGACTTTTATGTTTTTGTCTTCCTTGGATCCAACGACGATAACTTTCCTATGTCTTTTGCGCCTAACCTCGATGAAGTCCTCGTCCGCTGTGCGGGTTGTATCGGAGACGCTCGGGGTTTGCATCGCATTGGTTGGCGGAGCATTGGCGCGCTTAGCTGGAGCTGCGTTATCATTTTGCTCTGGCAGTTCGGACCGAATTGGATGATTATTTTGCTTATCATTGTTTCCACTAGGTTTCTGTATCTTCTTTTTAGCTTGTTCTTCGTTTTGTTGATAGGTGTCACTGCTCTTAGGTTTTGCAGCGTAACTTTTGCTGTTATGCTCACAAATTTTTTGTAAGGTGCTATGATTTTGTTTAATCATAGTGCTATGCTCAAGAAGAGTTAAATTGATTTGTTGGAGTAAGGTGTAAGGAGACTGACCTTCTTTGCGATATGTTACACATGTTGGACATAACCAAACTAAACACTGTTTACTATTAATAAGTCGAAGTTCCGTGTCTTTTAGGCCCGTGCAGGTACCATGCACTAAACTGTTGCACAATCCGTAGCACAGGGTTTTCACATCAGTTGACTTTATACGTTTTTCACATAGTTTACATAGATTATCGTCACTACGATCTTCACTCGACGACGGCACTTTGTATATAAAATGTACAATAAATTATTAGTGTGATACATAACTGTATTGTTTCGAGTTTACGTGAAGTGATTAATCACAAATAGAAAGACTGTTATTCCTTACTTCACTTTTTATTTTTATGTTAGATGTACATTTCGAGACACAAGGTGCTCATTATCAATAACAAACAGTTTGTTATTGATAATGAGCACCTTGTGTCTCGAAATGTACATCTAACATAAAAATAAAAAGTGAAGTAAGGAATAACAGTCTTTCTATTAGTGTGATACATCTTGAATTCAGAAAAAAATATTCTTTAAAAAAATATAAAAATCCAAATTGGCCCCTATAAGAAAAACAAAAGTTGGCTACGGTTCTTGGGTAAATGTTATAGTTATCTTAAAATAAAATATGTTTCTAGGTAAATCGTTAAAAAGTGCCTGTATAATGTCAAAGTTGTTAATGTCTGGATTCAATAGTTTTTAAATAAAAAATTACGGTCTATTGTGATACCACGGTTCAACCATTTTCTTACGAGAACCATTTAAAGCTGATGACAAACTTTGAGAGCTTCTTAACATCTAGCGACTCGAGGTCAGAGAGTTCAACCAGGTACGAATGGTCTAGGTACGAACCTCTTATTCCAGCTAGAGAGGGGAATTGACAGAGGTAGTGCACAACGCTTTCCTCCTCTTCTTCATCAAGGCACCCTCCGCAGTAGCCATTGTAGGGAATTCCTAACCGTTGAGCATGCTTGCCGAAAGGGCAGTGTCCCGTAATGACGCCTACCGTTTGAGCGATGTCACTCCTCTTTAAAGAGATAAGTGCCTTGCTTATTTTCCTGTCGCACTGAGACCATATCTGCCTGGCGGTGCTACAGGTGCTCCCATTTCTCCACCTATTATTGGTGATCTTTGAGATAATATTATAGAGGATCGCCTTGCTTGTCGCAAAGGGGATACCAGGGTGTTGGTTAATCAAGGACGGGTGTAACTTCGTTCCGTTTTTTGCTAGCCTATCTGCTGTGTTGTTACTTGGGTTATTGGTACGCAGATGAGCTGAAGTTTTATTCAAGCTGCTAGCTCATTCACTCCCTTCCGGCAGTCGGATACCACCCTCGAGGTGCTGATTACACCTGTTAGTGATTTAATAGCATCTTGGCTACCGGTATGTATATGGACCTGACTGGCAGAAGTCCTATTTACCTTTAGCCATTCTGCGTCTGTCCTTATTGCTATCACCTCCGCCTGTAAAACAAGTGGTTCAGCAATCTGAAGGAGATGCGGAGGTTCAAACCCTCGCAGAATACCCCTCCCTTTAGCTTTATCGTCACTCTTAGACCCGTCCGAGAAGACGTTGAGTAATATTCGATACTTGTTCTGCTACTCTTGATCGGACCAAATTTTCCAAATTGGGTAAAGGGAAACACTTGTAACTGTATTGTTTCCAGTTTACGTGAAGTGATTAATCACAAATAGAAAGACTGTTATTCCTTACTTCACTTTTTATTTTTATGTTAGATGTACATTTCGAGACACAAGGTGCTCATTATCAATAACAAACTGAAACACTTGTGTTGTTCCATGTTTCCATGTTTTCAAAAAATCCGTTTTTGGACTATATCTCAAAAACAAAAGAAGATATTTCAATTTTTTTTAAAATTATTATTGGGCCCTAAATTAAACAACTTTACCCTAATTTAACCGACTCTCTATCTCTTCAAATAACCGAGATCTCAATATATTCTGTTGAAATACGGACACCCTGTAGAACTTTGGGACTTCGCTGAAACATTCTGTATTATATTGATAATTAAATAAAAGTCACTTGGTTTGTTTCACTACTGAAACTGATTCTGTATTATGTAAAACCCAATATTATTATTAATGCAATCGATGTTTTTCTTCTTTCAGGTTTACATTCTGCTAACTAATGTGAATTAGGTCAACACCCCACAGATTTCCTGCATTCAAACTAAATTGCCACATAAATCAATGACCCGTGATTGATGCAATCACGCAAAACAATATCGAAAAAGAAATGAAACAATCAATATTTTGTTATTCCTCGTAAAAATTAATGAAATGTGTTCTGACAAAAGTAAGACGCTAGTTCATTTTTAAACTAGTTTCTGCGATCGTTAAAAACATGATTTAGAGTAGGCTTTGAATTTTAAATTAGAAAGTTCGATTCTTTCCCAATCTACAACAAGTTAGTCTTACAAAGACTGTATCAAACACTCATTAAAGCAACTACTTCCCGAGCTAATACCCCGACGGACATTGAATTACACAAATGTTTGCTGCTACATACAGTAACTTACTGCAAATGTAACAATTTGGGTCAAATTATTCAGGCCATCTATAGACGCGTTTCGAGATTTATCTCTCATCAGTATAGCTTTGCCATTCCCTCTAAACAATTTAACACCTTAGATCTAGAATTAGATTGGCACTACTGACTACTGATTTGGTGTTTGACATTTGCCGTATTTAGACAAATAGACTTTATTCGATACTTGTTCTGCTACTTTCTTGATGGAAACAGATTTTCACATTGAGTAAAGTTAAACACTTGTATTGTTCCATGTTTTTATTGTAACATTTGTCAAATTCAAATTAGTTTTAACTTTGAAAATGATAGTAACAGATCGAAGCACGTGTCAGGCAACTGAAAATAAAAACATGGAATACTGCAAGTGTTTAACTTCACCCAATGTGAAATAGACTATTTTTACATTTTATTGAAAATATCCTTAAACGTTATTTTCAAGTAGGTATTAAATAAAAATTACGAACCTCGAAATATTTAAAATCTCATAAAAATTTTGTAAATCGTCGAAAATCTCGAAATATTGAAGATCTAATGAGTCTTTTATAAATCGACAAAAATCTCGATATGTTGAATATCTCATCAATATTTTATGAATCTACAAAACGAGTGTTTTCCACTCCCAGACTAAGCATGAAGTAAAATTTCGAGTTTAGAAAAGCCCCAAGAGAAAATTTGTCGAGGGTCGCGCAGCGACCCGAGACAAATTTTCGGGGCTTTTCTAAACTCGAAATTTTACTTCATGCGCCACCCACATAAAACAGTAATCTCACAATTGACGTTTGATTTACTGTCAAATGTGAAATATGAAATTTCAATATATTTCACATTTGACAGTTGACATTTGGTATTTAACATTTGCTGTATTTAGGCAGATAGATTTTTTAAAAATTTTATTGAAAATGTCTTTAAACGTCATTTTCGAGTGTGTACTATTAAATAATAATTAACATATCTCGAAGCATTAAAAATCTCATGAAATTTTTATAAATCGACGAAAATCTAGATATATTGAAGATCTCATGAGACTTTTATAAATCAACAAAAATCTCGATATGTTAAATATCTCAACAAAATTTTATAAATCTACAAAACGAGTGTTTTCCAATTCCAGACCAAGCATGAAGTAAAATTTCGAGTTTAGAAAAGCCCCAAGAGAAAATTTGTCGAGGGTCGCGCAGCGACCTGAGACAAATTTTCGGGGCTTTTCTAAACTCTAAATTTTACTTCATGCGCAACCCACATAAAACAATAATCTCACAATTGACGTTTGATATTTGAAATTGACATTTCATATTTCACATTTGACAGTTGACATTTGGTATTTAACATTTGCTGTATTTAGACAGATAGACTTTTTTAAAATTTTCTTGAAAATATTGAAAATCACATGACATTTTTATAAATCGACAATAATAATAATAATAAATAAATAAACTTTATTCAAAAATTGTACTACAACGATAAACAAAATCAAACATAGAACAAAAATTAAATGCGTCAAAAGGAAAGGAATATATAAACAAAGTATATATAAACAGAAAAATATTGTTAATTACAGTTACGTATTTTGAAATTCTGTTATATTGTACGGTTCTATGTCACATAGATACTGATACAATTTTTGCTTAAACGCATTTTTGTTTTGGTTGCCGTCCTTAATTGAGCTTGGTAGACAGTTCCACCATTTCATGGCATTATATACCGTACTCTTTTCAGTTATGCCTAATCTATGAATAGGTAGTGCGTAATTGTCTCCAAATCTTGTGGGATAACTGTGGGTATATTTAAAGTCCGCGAAGAGGGCTTTATTTTTATAATGAAATAATAAAGTTTCATATATATATTTAATCCCGTAAAGGTAAGTATATGTAATCGCTTAAACATACCGCGACATGACGCAGTATATTTCATGTTCAAAATAAGTCTTACGACTTGCTTTTGACAAATAAATATTTTGTTATAATCTACACTGCTGCCATAGAAAATAATGCCAAATCTCATCCTACTTTCAAATAAAGAGTGATACATCAATTTTAAAATATTATTATTAACAAATGCCTTAATTGATCTTATCATATAGCATACAGTATATAATTTATTTTCAACATATTTTACATGTTCCTTCCAGTTTAACTCATTGTCAATTATTACACCAAGCAATTTTGATTCTTTTGCCACTTCAATGTGACTGTCCGCTATGTTAATTATTGGGGGAGTTTCTAATCTAGATAGATTTGTTTTGAATATCATTACAGTTGTTTTTGTTTCGTTCAAAATACATCTATTTTGTTTAAACCAATTTTGCAGGCATACATACAGCAAGCCTTCCCTGTCAATTACATTTTGCATTGTTTTGCCATAGACCAAGCTTGTTGTGTCGTCTGCGTAACTTTCAATGTGACAGTCTTCTTGGGTTATTGAACCGAATAAATCATTTATGTAAATGATGAAAAGTAGCGGCCCAAGAATACTTCCTTGTGGAATACCTTTCTCTATTAGAAGAGGTTGAGATTTGGTAGTACCAATTTTTACTATTTGATATCTGTTTGACAGATATGAACTTATAAGATTATAAGCAACGCCTCGTAATCCGTATCTTTCGATCTTTTTCAAAAGAATGCTATGATCAATGCTATCAAAGGCATTTGTTAGATCTGAGTACATAGCTAATGGTATTTCTTTGCGTTCTAGACAATCAATAATCTTAGTAATAAATTGAAACAGAGCTGTGTTTATATTCTTTCCTGAAATGAATCCATGTTGCATAGGATAAAATATTTTACAGTCATGGAAAAAATTCGATATTCTACTGTATATTATTTTTTCAAAAACCTTTGAGAAGGTATTAAGAAGACTTATGGGCCGATAGTTAGAAAATTCTTGCGTATCTCCCTTTTTGTGAACAGGTACTATGATTGCTGTTTTTAATTGATCTGGGAATTCTCCTGTTTCTAGCGTTAGATTTATTATATATGATAAGGGCTCAAGAATTTCAACAATTATTTGTTTAACCATTTTCGTACTAATTTCGTCAGTACCAGAACTGGTTTTATTTTTCAAGTTCGAAACTACATTATAGACTTCTGTAGGTGACGTTGGGCGCATATATACACTTCTTACGTTCATTTCAATATTACATTCATTGTAAATAGTTTGATTATAGTTTTTTAGAACCTAATCTCGAAATATTGAAGATCTCATGAGACAGATGGACTTTTCATAAATTTTCTTGAAAATGTCTTTAAACGTCATTTTCGAGTGTGTACTACTAAATAAAAATTAACATATCTCAAAATATTAAAAACCTCATGAAATTTTTATAAATCGACAAAAATATCGAAATATTGAAGATCTCATAAGACTTTTCTAAATCGACAAAAATCTCGATATGTTCAATATTTTATCAACATTTTATAAATCTACAAAACGAGTGTTTTCCAGTCCCAGACTAAGCATGAAGTAAAATTTCGAGTTTAGAAAAGCCCCAAGAGAAAATTTGTCGAGGGTCGCGCAGCGACCCGAGACAAATTTTCGGGGCTTTTCTAAACTCGAAATTTTACTTCATGCGCCACCCACATAAAACAATACTCTCACAATTAACGTTTGATATTTGATATTGACATTTCATATTTCACAGTTGACATTTGGTATTTAACATTTGCTGTATTTAGACAAATAGACTTTTTTTTAATATTCTTGAAAACGTCTTTAAACGTCATTTTCGAGTGTGTACTACTAAATAAAAATTAACATATCTCAAAATATTAAAAAAACTCATGAATTTTTTATAAATCGACGAAAATATCGAAATATTGAAGATCTAATGAGTCTTTTATAAATCGACAAAAATCTCGATATGTTGAATATCTCATCAACATTTTATGAATCTACAAAACGAGTGTTTTCCACTCCCAGACTAAGCATGAAGTAAAATTTCGAGTTTAGAAAAGCCCTAAGAGAAAATTTGTCTCAGGTCGCTGCGCGACCTGAGACAAATTTTCGGGGCTTTTATAAACTCGAAATTTTACTTCATGCGCCACCCACATAAAACAATAATCTCACAATTGACGTTTGATATTTGACATTTCATATTTCACATTTGACATTTGGTATTTAACATTTGCTATATTTAGACAGATAGACTTTTTTTACATTTTATTGAAAATGTCGTTAAACGTCATTTCCGAGTGTATACTATTGAATAACTGTATTTAAATGCTTACTTAAATCAATTTAAAATTAAATAAATTATATCACCACTCTGTTTAGTGTAATTTAGTTAGTTTTACCGTTGAATAATGATCGAGTCAAATATAATTCAATTAATAATACCTATTAGATTAAAGGATTTAGCTCGAAGGTTATTTGAAAGATGTTTTATTGAACAATAAATGATAATTAATTAACCTAACTTATGTTTACCAAAAAGTGGTAAATAGTAGATTTTCATTTATAGTTTCAATTAGGTCGAAATTGTTTCATTTTTCGATAAATTATATAATAAACATTAAAAGTGCGATTCTTTTCGCAATCTACAACAAGTTAGTCTTACAAAGACTATATCAAACACTCATTGAAACAACTACTTCCCGGGCTAATACCCCGACGGACATTGAATTATACAACAAGTGTTTGCTGTTACATACAGTAACCTACTGCAAATGTAACAATTTGGGTCAAATTATTGAGGCCATCTATAGACGCGTTTCGAGATTTATCTCTCATCAGTATAGCTTTGCCATTCCCTCTAAACAATTTGACACCTTAGACTGGCGGTCACGTTACCGTTCAAACATAAGTATAAATGAAATTGCCAATTCTTCGTTGCAGAATACTTCAAACATTAAAAGTGCGATTCTTTTCGCAATCTACAACAAGTTAGTCTTACAAAGACTATATCAAATACTCATTGAAACAACTACTTCCCGGGCTAATACCAATAATTGGCAATTTCATTTATACTTATGTTTGAACGGTAACGTAACCGCCAGTCTAAGGTGTCAAATTGTTTAGAGGGAATGGCAAAGCTATACTGAGGAGAGATAAATCTCGAAACGCGTCTATAGATGGCCTGAATAATTTGACCCAAATTGTTACAGTAGGTTACTGTATGTAACAGCAAACACTTGTTGTATAATTAAATGTCCGTCGGGGTATTAGCCCGGGAAGTAGTTGTTTCAATGAGTGTTTGATATAGTCTTTGTAAGACTAACTTGTTGTAGATTGCGAAAAGAATCGCACTTTTAATGTTTGAAGTATTCTGCAACCAAGAATTGGCAATTTCATTTATACTTAATTATATAATAGTTTATTCTGAACTTAATTACATAGAGTCTGCTCGGATCGTTAATCATAATCAACGTTAACGGGATTACAAGTCGTATTAAAGTTCGCATAAAAATATAATCCTGTTGTTTAACTAAGTTGCCCGGTGAATTTAGTAGAATTAGTAAGATTACAATAAAACGCTAGAGTTTCGTGTACACGTATTTTAACTTCTCGACGAACGCGACGTGCTATAAACGTCAACAATAAATTTATTATCCACCTGAATCCATATATTTTACAAAGTGAGCCGTAATTAAACCGAATACAAATCAAATTTGTTAAAAACTCCAATATCAAAAATTTATATACAGGGATTGTTTCTTTTAAGTATACATATTGAGATACATGCACTGTAAAATTTCAGGTATTCATTCTTTTTGTAAAAGCGTTTAATTTAAAGTTTGTAACGAGTGTTTCTACTCCATGATTAAGCATGAAGTAAAATTTCGAGTTTAGTAAAGCCTGAAAATTTGGATAGATTCGAGTTTAGTAAAGCCTGAAAATTTGGATAGATTCGAGTTTAGTAAAGCCTGAAAATTTGGATAGATTCGAGTTTAGTAAAGCCTGAAAATTTGGATAGATGGCGTAGCGAAGCGGATATAACACTGATTTAAATAGGAATTCAAAATATACTTAAAAAAAATATAACTTTAGTTATATTTTTTTAAAGTATATTTTTAACTTCATGATATATCTGTGATTTGTACGCGTAGCGCATGAAGTAAAATTTCGAGTTTAGAAAAGCCAGAAAATTTGGTTTGGTCGCTTCGCTTCGTTACACGACCAAACTAAATTTTCAGGCTTCTCTTAACTCGAAATTTTACTTCATGCTTAATCTGGGAGTGGAAAACAAAGCTTCAAATGAAACTCTTTAAAAAAATGCATATCGCTGCTTTTCTTCGATAGTAGCACAACTAAGAAAAGTGACTTGTTTTCAATACAGTTATTTAATAAATACAAGAGACACAAATAAAAATACGTGCGAAAAATAAGATAACTCGAGTGAAGATACAGACTTCAATATTTAAATAAAAGTGTCTTGTAAACATTTGCAGGCTCCTTCTAAAAAATTAACAAATTTCACTTGTGCCATTATCAAAGCAAAGCAGTGATATGTATACTTGGAAGAAAAATTCCCTGTATAGTATAGACTCTATTAATAAGGCTATACTATACAGGGAATTTTGCCGTTAATGTCACTATAATGTAATGCTAGTAAATTTCTACTAGACCAGCACAAATACGATACTAATATTTCGTATTAATAAAACAAAATCTTATAAACTGTTTATTAACATTAACGTCGGGCAGGTGGTGGCCGAGCGGTAACGTCGCCGGATAACGTCACCGGTATATCGCTACAGACTGGGTTCGATTCCCGCGCACGAAGAGTTGTTATTTAAAAAATAATTTCTCGTCGGGTCCCTGGGTGTGGTGTAAATGTGTCGTGATGTCCAAATATATGTTAAATTAATACAATCATTGTTAGTGGCTGAATGGCTAGAACCTATGCCAAACAAAACGAACAAAAACATTAACATGTGTTCCAACTTCACTGTAGTTAAATTTCGAGTAATTTAGAGGTTATGTGACAAAGTATTTTAATATAAAGTTTAAAAGAAATTAGATATTTTCTGTATGCATTTATTTCTAATAAGTAATACGAAAACTAAATTTTTGTGTACTTCAAAAATGGAAGCATAATTTAATAGATCAATAGAGGGCCTCATAATTGCATTATATGCTATATACATTAAACATATCCCTTCTAAATGTAAATCAATTTTCGAGCCGGCATATAACCTGAGGGCCCAGCTGGCTATGTACGTTTACCCCCAATAAAACCCGAGTTTACAATTGGCTCGAATGCAAATGTGCCCCGATGAAAAAATTTTTTTAACATATTTACAGCTGGTTGGTTCACCTGTAAATATGTTAAAAACAGCACAATCACGTTGAAAAACTTTGATTAACAACTTTGAGTTTATATTGTATGAAACTCTACATTCGGAAAGTTCACGTTTTATTCTTTACTTGGATGCATTTAATTATTTACAAGATTCAATTTTATTATTATAAAAATATAAAATATTACATTTTATAATAATAAACTCTTTTAGTCAATGATAAATTAAAAAATAATAAAATTGAGAAATCGGGTATTTACGAATTAAGTTGTGGTGACTGTGATGCATTGTATATAGGGCAATCTTTTAAAATTCGTCTAGAAGAACACAGAAAACACGTTCTAGTTCTAAATAATGAACAATCAACGGGTATGTCCAAACACTGCATCGCAGCCCGTCACTTTTTTAATAATTCCGATTTCAAAATTTTACATACAGGCAATAAGGGCCGTTTATTGAATCTCAGAGAAGGTTTGCAAATACTAAAGGCAATAAAAGCCGGAAAGCACATAGTTAATGACAATGACGAACTTTGGATTTCCCCAATATTAAACGCCCTTACTACCTGATTATGTATATATAGTTTGTAAAAATGTAATTTCTGTACATTCCTTGGTAATGACTAGAAGCCGAAACTAGTCGGAATAAATCAAAAATTTTGTGAAACGAACCAAGTGATTTTTATTTAAATAATATTCATACTTATATATTTAATCATGTTTCACCAAGTGATTAATGAGAACATAGTGAAAGATATTATAAAATACAATTTCAAAGTTTCAATGTTGACGCTATTTGCGAATTTTAAAAATTCTTTCGGTTTTCTTGAGTTTCCGTTGATTTTAAAAAGTTTTCGGTCGGTTTTGGTAAAATTCAAACATTTTGTGATTTTTTCAAGATGTTCATTAATTTTGATCTTCGCGTAACTCACAATCAACTTATTTATGTTCATTAATTATAAAACTCTTATGAAAAGGCAACTTTTCGCAATGAACTTGGAAATCGTCAACATTTTGAAAATTAACGATAATTTAGGGAATCTATAAAAACTGCCGAGATTTCAAAATTTGCCGAAAATTTATTAAAACTGTTAGCAGTTTTAAAATTACTGAAAAGTGTTAAAATTTAGAAATTACTGAAAAGTGTAAAGTGTATTTTAAAAACCAACAAACATATATGCGGAAATTTAGCGGTTATCCTAAATTTCATAAATGTTTGTTTTAAAATATTTACAGTTTTCAGTGATTTACAAATTAAATATTTTTAAAATCAACAGAAATCTAATAAATTCAGGAAAACCGTCCGAGTTTCGAAAATTCATGGAAATGTAGAGAATTCTCGAAAACCACCACAACTTTAAAAATCGACTAAAAATTCGGAAATTCACGAATATTGTCGAAATATTGAAAATGTATGAAACAAAAACAAATTTAAAATTTAACGAAAATCTTGTAATCTCAAGCGAAGCGTCAATATTTAAAAAATTAGCAATAATAATTTTACGAAAAAATACGGATGATCGCATTATCAGGATATTCGCATTATCCGAATATCCGCATTGTCTGGATATCCAGAATATTCGAATATACTCTTAGGGATTCTCCGAATATTCGTTATTCGGATGATCCGGATAACGAATATGCGTTATATCCGTTATTCAAATATTCGAATAATTTGTATCCGGATAAAGGTAGCTCTAGTTTGAGCCCCTATATATCTTTACAGCCTTGTTAAGAGACTTTGTCACATAATCTCTAAATTACTCGAAATTTAACCACAGTGAAGTTGGAACAGTTTGGTTAGATCATTCTGTTCCGCGGAGCGACCAAAACAAATATTCAGGCTTTTCTAAACTCGAAAATTTACTTCATGCTTAACCTGGGAGTGGAAAACACTTGTTTAAAGAAATGTTTCGTTGTGAGTTACGTGAAGATGATTTTAATAAAATAAAACACGTTAGTAATCCTTTTTCTTCACTGGTTTATTTAGATCGCTTGTTTAAAGCTTTAAAGTGAACCGTTTAAAAAACAACAACGAATATCTGAAGATTTACAGCATATAATTGGGATATCATGCATATAATTGGGATATCATGTTTAATAAAACTCTTTACCGATACAAAACATGGTTGCATAATATCGTATATTCAATAAAAATAACCTCTAGAGTGCCATGGAAAATATTGTAAGTTGGCAACTCCGAAATTATATATTATAATTATCACGTTTGACGTTTTATATGTCAATTCCTAAGGCGTGTAGCCAACTTAAATTTAAAAATAAATTGAATCATAGTACTACAAGTTTTTTAATTTTTTTATTGAACATACGATATATTTGATAGCAGAGCTATGACGAATCCTCGTAAAAAATATTCTAATCACGAATCCGAATCACCTAATATGATTCGAATCACGAATACTCGAATAAATGATTCGTAAGAAGTAAATATGATTCGAATCAAAGATTCGAATCCTGTTTTTTCGAATCACGAATACAAATCCTTTAAGAATAAATTTAATTTTATTATTTTTTTGCAACCATTAATAAATAAATATCGTTACCAGTTGTTTTAACAAAAATATTCAAAATCTAATTATTTATTAATAACACTGAACATCGTTGATAACAGACTAAATATCTGACTCCCTGTTACTCTGATTAAAGATGTATTTGTGTGTTTCTGAACTTCACTTCAAATCAGTGTTTTGTACGCGTGGCGCATAAAGTAAAATTTCGAGTTTAGAAAAGCCCGAAAATTTGTCTCGGGTCGCTGCGCGACCCTCGCCAAATTTTCACGGGGCTTTTCTAAACTCGAAATTTTACTTCATGCTTAGCCTGGGAGTGCAAACACCCGTTCAAAACTTTAAATTCAATTTTTTTATTTACGTAATTTTCAGGCATTCGTCGATTTTATAATTGAGTTATATTATAAAATCGACGAATGCCTGAAAATTACGTAAATAAAAAATTCACTGAATATCATTAAAACCGGGAAGGTCAGAGAAAAGTCATGGAATTATATTCAAATTGACCAAAACACTAACAAAAAAGCCGTATGATATTATTAAATTTATCAAAATCAGCAGGCAAATTACAAAACATGTGAAAATGTATAAAATCAACTTAAATATTGACAAAAACAGTCAAACAAAATGGGGGTTTCCCATAGAAGAAAATTATATTAGAAGGCCAGGGGAAAAAATCTTGAATCGGGGTCAGTTTTACTTCAAATAATATTTTGAAAACTAGATTATTATCTTAAAAAACATTTTCATTCATTTAATGTTCTTATCACAGCAATTCGTTTGAAGTTTCGAACGAGCGTTTCCACTCCCAGACTAAGCATGAAGTAAAATTTCGAGTTTAGAAAAGCCCTGTGAAAATTTGTCGAGGGTCGCGCAGCGACCCGAGACAAATTTTCTGGGCTTTTCTAAACTCGAAATTTTACTTCATGCGCCACGCGTATAAAACAGTGATTTAACGAGAAATTTAAAAACACACAAAAGACGTTTTTCATGTTAATATTTACAATTAACTCGAGTTATTATTGATGATTCAAACCCTTTTGTAAGTATTCGAATTATTTTATAAATACTCGAATCCTTTTATAAATATTCGAATCCTTTAATAAATATTCGAATCCTTTTATTAGGATTCGAATCACTCACATTTGAATTCGAATACGAATCCTCTTACAAAAAATGTAACGAATCCGGATCACGAATCCAGTTGAATTCAACTATTCGAATGCCTCTTTTGAATCCTCTAAAAGGATTCGAATCCAGGATTCGAATCCTGAATGATTCGAATCCTGCCCAGCTCTATTTGATGGTGAATCTGCAATTTGTTAACATCTTTTTAATTTGTTTAATGGTTGTATCCATTTGTAATATTAATTTGTTTAGCGGTTAACGGTGAAATTTATTTTCGTACTTAACATTTTTATTTGCATAAAAGATTTGATCGTGAATGTGTAATTTGTTAACATCTGTTTTATTTGTTTAATGGTTGTATCCATTTGCGATATTAATT
The DNA here is from genome assembly GCA_932526585.2 of Philonthus cognatus. Taxonomy (NCBI): domain Eukaryota; kingdom Metazoa; phylum Arthropoda; class Insecta; order Coleoptera; family Staphylinidae; genus Philonthus; species Philonthus cognatus. The sequence goes on from OW052244.1 coordinate 102,819,229, forward strand.
TGTTTAGCGGTTAACGGTGAAATTTATTTTTGTATTTGAAAGGTCGTTGTTTCAGGTTAATGTTGTGTGTAAAATAAAATCGTACGAACAGCTGGCTGAATGCGATTAAAAATATAACAAAATACGCATGCATATGCACATCCAATTCAATTTTGCGAAATTGTCGATGAAATATACGAATTTAATTCTTATCTTAACACGACATGAATCATCAGTTATTATCCATGAACTTTTGTTGCCATTATTATATTATATTATTCTCTTATACACGTAAATGCCGTGAAACTAGTTCTAAACTATGATTTGCAGGTTTTATACTATGTCAATTATCAATTGTTTAAATGATGGGTAAGGTGCTATGATGGACACATCACCATTTTTTTCTTCTTATTATAGCTTGTGTTGTAGATAAAATGAGTGCTTTAACTGCAAAACTCACATTCTCCACTTTAGCAACTTTTGGCAAATTGCACATGGCGGACATAAAAAAACCGCCAACTCAATTTTAACAAACAGTGAAGAATGTGAGTTTTACAAGTGGACCACTCAAATATGGTTATCTAAAACTGTAGAATAATATATTTTTAATAAGTAAAGATGGGATCCACAATAAATCTGAAAAGGTCGCGGTGGCACAGGCCAATGAGGCCACCCCTACGAATATCTAATCTAATCTAATAAGTAAAGATATTATCAAAATAACAAGATCAAGTGCAAAGTATCGAAACAAATATCTCTAGGTTATAATAATAATAATAATAATAATAATAATAATTTATTTCTCAACAGACCAGGTCCAATTACAGAGAAAAATATATTTAACGAACAATACATTAAAGTACACATTAAAAATAAAAATAAAAAGAAAAGTATACATTAAAAATACACAATATAGAAAACAAATATATATAAATTAAAACATACATGCGCCAAATATGATCTATAAGAAACACGTTTTTAAAACATTTTCGAATTCAGTAGTGTTATTACAAAAGATATCGACAGCGTACTAACCTCATTATAATTCCCAATCATATTGATGACGGGTGAAAATAAGTGGTGATTTGTACGAGGAGTATTATATGAAAATGAGTGCATGCTTCTTGAATTTATCCTCGGAATTGTAAAGTTATCGCTTTTAATGAAAACTTAAAAGGTTATTAAACTTAAAGTTAATAAATTTCGCATTAGTCATAGGATTTAAAATATAGGACATCATTAAAACTCAATAAATTATTTAACAGCGAGCTTTTATCAAACGTATGTTTTGAAATATGGGCAAACGACCGACCGAGGAGTCCCTGTTGATGACACTCATTTATTTTATTTTCAGGTTTCCTATTATTTATGCAATCGACATATTTATTTTATCAAACAAAATAAAAAATATATTCAGAGCCAATATCATAATATTTCACTATAAAAAGATAAAAAAAATAATTATGTTAATAATTTACGAGATAGGAAGAAAACGCTTTGATTAAAACACTTGGTTTGTTTCACTGATTTTTTATTTTTACTCCAACTAGTTTGGACCTTAGGTCATTCCTTGAGAATGACCTAAGGTCGAAACTAGTTGGAGTAAAAATAAAAAACCAGTGAAACAAACCAAGTGTTTTAATCGAAGCGTATTAATTAAATATGTTTCACCACGGGTTAAGTGAGAAATTAATTCATCATATAGGAAGAAAACGCCGAAAGTAAACATCCACTTTCGGTTTCTGCACTCCACTCAAAAGTTAATCATTTTGAGATATTATGGAGTAAAACCCAAATACAAAATTTAATGAAAATTCTATGAGCCTTTTTCGCTGGTTATTCAACAAATTGAGAGACTGACGGACTGACATCAATAAAGCTTGTATTAATACAAGAAAATAGTATACTACCATTATACTTTAATCCCTCCGTATATCCCCTCCTATATGCGGATGACACCGCATTAATAGTTGGGAACAAAAAAGCAATAAAACGGACACTTTTAGCGGCAACAGGCAAACAACGCTTATTCCCGGAAAAACTTTCCACCACCACCACCAGCCCCAAGAGCTTCATGGGAAAAAAGAAAACACTCAAAAAAAATAGACGCTCACTCTCCAAAATTCGACTAAGAAACATCGATCTTTTGTAAAACATTTTTTAGTCCGCGATAGAGAATATTATTTTGTTGTTGTTTACATGGTTAATAAATAGTGTTAAAGTAATTTTCTTTTATAATTAATGGGAGCTTCCCATTTGGTCCTTCGAGTATTTAAAGGTTTAAGGTTTAAACAGTACTCTTGTATGAAATGTGTAACATCCCGCCAACTACAGAACGCATCGAACTCCTATTCTTAAAATTTGCAACTAATCCTTACATTCCCAACATTACTAAACACCTCTGTATACCCCGTAACCTCAACATTCAACCCAAATTCTAAACTCGAAATTTTACTTCATGCGCCAGGCGCATTAAACACTGACAATAGTGAAAAATTGTGAACAAGTGAACTTCACACTGATTTTAACAGTGTCTTATACGCGTGGCGCATGAAGTAAAATTTCGAGTTTAGAAAAGCCTGAAAATTTGGTTTGGTCGCTCCGCGCTTCGCGCTACGCGACCAAACCAAATTTTCAGGCTTTTCTAAACTCGAAATTTTACTTCATGCTTAATCTGGGAGTGGAAAACACTGGTTTAACGCTTAAAATTGAACTTAAAAAAAATAAGGGATAGCTGATAATTTACAGTATATAATTGGGATATGTGTACAAAAAAGAAAACCTCTCATACGCTTCTTCTAAAAGAGTTAAATTTAAAGCTAAAAACGATGTTTTCCACTCCCAGGTTAAGCATGAAGTAAAATTTCGAGTTTAGAAAAGCCTGAAAATTTGGTTTGGTCGCGTAGCGCGAAGCGCGGAGCGACCAAACCAAATTTTCAGGCTTTTCTAAACTCGAAATTTTACTTCATGCGCCACCCGTATAAGACACTGATTTTAAGTGAAGTTCACTTATTCACAATATTTCAGTATTGTTACTGTTTAATACGCGTGGCGCATGAAGTAAAATTTCGAGTTTAGAAAAGCCTGAAAATTTGGTTTGGTCGCTCCGCGCTTCGCGCTACGCGACCAAACCAAATTTTCAGGCTTTTCTAAACTCGAAATTTTACTTCATGCTTAATCTGGGAGTGGAAAACACTCGTTTATCGCTTAAAATTGAACTTAAAAAATAAGAACGGATAGCTGATAATTTACAGCATATAATTGGGATATGTGTACCAAAAAGAAAACCTCTCATACGCTTTTTCTAAAAGAGTTAAATTTAAAGCTAAAAACGATGTTTTCCGCTCCCAGGTTAAGCATGAAGTAAAATTTCGAGTTTAGAAAAGCCTGAAAATTTGGTTTGGTCGCGTAGCGCGAAGCGCGGAGCGACCAAACCAAATTTTCAGGCTTTTCTAAACTCGAAATTTTACTTCATGCGCCACCCGTATAAGACACTGATTTTAAGTGAAGTTTACTTGTTTACAATATTTCAGTATTGTTACTGTTTAATACCCCAACATTCAACCCAAATTCAAGTTCCCGGCATCAACGCTTCACCAATTCATCTCATCTAATCATCCGGACTTACACAACGACGTTAACGATCATGACCTTTGAAAAACCGACAAGTACCTGACAAAGACAGGCTGAAAGACCCCTGGTCGATAGCCATTTTGTGAATTTTGTCAATTGTTTTTTAAATATATTCTATTATTTGATTTCAATATTTAAGTATAATTATAGTATGTACATAATTCATAAATAAAGATGTTTAGTTAGTTAGTTAGTTAGTAAGTTAGTATACTATTTTGAATCATGGTGTAATACACAAAATATGACTAAGCGCAAGTCTTGTACAGTTTTGTATAATGGAAATAGGACATGGTCTAGTTGGTACACCACGATAGAAAATAGTATACTATTAAAACTGGATCCTTATTAATAAAAAGTTCCCAAGACTGCATCCGCTTTTTCTCCAGCCTCCAAGTCTTGTACAGTTTTCTATAATGGAAATAGGACATGTTCTAGTTGGTACACCACGATAGAAAATAGTATACTATTTTCTTTTATCTCAATTTTTCACCGATCAAAAAACACTCATAACTCTCTCGAAAACAAAATTAATAACTCGCTCAAGATAAACACGACTTTATTAATTACACCACTTCGTAAAACTGGATCCTTATTAATAAAAAGTTCCCAAGACTGCATCCGCTTTTTCTCCAGCCTACGAAAATAAGAAAGCTCAAAGAAAGAAAAAACACCTACGACAGAGAGTATTTCTTTAATTAAACCATCCTTCCACCAAAAATAAAATTGGGTGTGCCTCCGGCAGTCGTAAAGATAAACCTGTTTCTGAAAGGTACAGGACCGCATCAGTGTTCCCTACTGGTGATGATAAAATCAGTAAGGCGAACGGCAGACATTAATTAATGCCGTTTGTGCGTCGACAGATGGGGAGAAGACCGGAAAATGCGGTCGTTTAATAACAAACACGCGAGCAAATAAATTGCAGATTTGCGATCGGGCGTTTCAGTTGAATTGGAGGGAAAAGATGCTGGACGGATTATGGTGGATGCGCCGGGCGGAATCACGCTGCTTCTTTTACGATATTCAATTATGACTTGGAGTTATCGACGTTTTCGTGTGGGAAATCGCTTTCGTCCCGCTGCTAACTTTATTAATACTATTAAGGCTCTGCGTGTCTTTTAACCGCTAAATATTGCTTTCGTTTTATTGTCTGTATTACTTATGTAACTTATTATAATCCTTCAACATTTTTCGTTTTTCTTTTAAACTATTGTATCGTATGTTCAATAAAAGACAGCCTTTAGAGTGCTATGGGAAATATTCTAGGTTGGCAACTCTGAGATTACATATTATAATTATTAAGTCTGCCGTTTATATGCCGATTTCTAAAGCATGTAGCCAACTTAAATTAAAAAAAGATTAAATCATAGCCCTCTAAGTATGTAAGTATGTTAAAGATTGGATTCCTAAGTAGGAGAACATATAATTTTTATTTAACTATTTTACATGAGAGTTAGATTTTTACATTTACATTTACTGTTGTGTGTATCCAGTGGTGTTTCCTAAAAAAAAAAAAAAAACAGGTGTCGAAATGCATAATCATTTCTGCTAAAACATAGAAAAACCGAAACACCATTGACTGTTTGGTGTTGGAGGCGTTCACTTTGTGGTACATCTTAAATACACTTGTAAATAAAACACATTTTACTTTGTTTAACCACTGAATCTTACATTTAATTGTGACTAGTTTCGACTATCTAGTAGTCATTCTCAAACTAAAGTAAATACAAATTACACGTTAAACTATTTATACGGTTTCGAAAAGAGGAGTGTACCTTAGGTCAACCTTGTCATTAAGAAGGGAAATTCCGGGATTAATTAGGGCCTTGTGTATTTCTAGTGCTTCCAGTAAATCCATTTTACGACCTTTTTTGGCAAAATGGATTACTGAAAGTACATCCTCACCAAAAGTGTGATTCTCTTCTAAAAGATGGTTAGCATAGGTAGAACTATTATGTTTTAATCTAAAGGCTCGCTCGTGTTCTTTCAATCTTATTTCGATTCTACGACCAGATTGCCCAATGTACACACCTTTACAAATAGTTTTTTTTATAAATAGTTTTTAACGTCTAATTTGTATTTACTTTAGTTTGAGAATGACTACTAGATAGTCGAAACTAGTCACACAATTAAATGTAAGATTCAGTGGTTAAACAAAGTAAATAGTGTTTTATTTACAAGCGAAACACCATTGTTTTTTCTGTGTTTTGACAGAAATGAATATGCGTTTCGACACCTGTTTTTTCTAGGAAATACCACTGGATACACACAACAGTAAATGCAAATGTCGACAATAGACAAAAACGTGCGTCCAATTACAAAAAAACCCTGCGTGTATCTATCTGAGCTTTGTTGAATTTCCGCACGGAAATGATTTACAAAATACTTAATTTTTAATATCCGGTTTCTCGCAAATCTTTAAGCTGAATAATACGGAGATGATTTTAAATCATAGCCACAAAAATATGCATAATACAGTCGGTCTGTTCGAATATTGAATATGTATTTTTTTTGCAATTTAGAGTCGAACGGTTTTGCGGATTTAGGCAGTGGTCGTTTATATTAGTTTACTTACTACTTTAATTACAAGTTCTTCTTTGTTTTGGATAATATTTCATTTTACATATTTTAAATACTTTGCGTACATCGTTTATTTTAATATACTCGTACATACAGGGATTTTTTTTTTTAGGTATACATACAAGGAATTTTTGTTTTAAATATAAATACAGGGTTTTTTTTGAGTGTATGAACGCATACGCATTTTTTAAACGAGTTCAAGTTGAAGCTTTAAACGGGTGTTTTTCACTCCCAGATTAAGCATGAAGTAAAATTTCGAGTTTAGAAAAGCCTGAAAATTTGGTTTGGTCGCGTAGCGACCAAACCAAATTTTCAGGCTTTCCTAAACTCGAAATTTTACTTCATGCGCCACGCGTATTAAACACTGACAATACTTAAATTTTGTGAATAAGTGAACTTCACTTTAAATCAGTGTCTTATACGCATGGCGCATGAAGTAAAATTTCGAGTTTAGAGAAGCCTGAAAATTTGGTTTGGTCGCTCCGCGCTTCGCGCTACGCGACCAAACCAAATTTTCAGGCTTTTCTAAACTCGAAATTTTACTTCATGCTTAATCTGGGAGTGGAAAACACTCGTTTAACGCTTAAAAATGAACTTAAAAGAAAATAAGAGATAGCTGATAATTTACAGCATATAATTGGGATATGTGTACGAAAAAGAAAACCTCTCATACGCTTTTTGTAAAAGAGTTAAATTTAAAGCTAAAAACGATGTTTTCCACTCCCAGGTTAAGCATGAAGTAAAATTTCGAGTTTAGAGAAGCCTGAAAATTTGGTTTGGTCGCGTAGCGCGAAGCGCGGAGCGACCATACCAAATTTTCAGGCTTTTCTAAACTCGAAATTTTACTTCATGCGCCACGCGTATTAAACACTGAAACCATGTGAAGTTTATAATCCGCTACTAACGCAATATGTCAAAGACGTATATTTTGAACTTCACTCAAAATCTTCATAGTATATACAACATTTAGGTCAAATTCTCTTCAAATCAACTAACAAATAAAATAGTGTTGTAACCAACCAAATAAGATTTTAAATATGTCGTTGTACAATTTAATTACCGGTGGTGTATTTGCACGAAAAGCAGTATTTTTAACGGATATTTATTGTCTTAAGTAGTCTTATTAATTAAAATGTATTGTTCGCAATTTATACAAACATTATCTTAATTTTATTTATTATGTTTAAAGTTTTGCAAACTAAAAGCAGCGTAAGCTTATTCAGTCAAATGTAAGTAATTTTCTTTTTGAAATAATCATGATTGATTTAATATTTTGAAGTTAGAAATATACTGCTTATGTTTGATCTTATGTTCATATATTTTAGAGACGCTTATTTCGTCTAACCAAATCTTACGATTTTAAAATTCGAGTCTCTGAGAAAGTGATGAATATCACCATGAGATTGTATTTATATTTTTTTCTTAGACAATTGTTTGTACAAGTCTTTCTTAGGAAAATCGTGTATTGTCCAAGTATTTGAAAACTCTATATTGCTAATACGCAACGTGACCCATGAATGCACAATACACATTATAATTAAACACTCGAGTTGAGACATTTGTCATTCACGTGTTGGATTACATTAAAATCACATGATTTAGTTTCGTTATAATTATATTCACGTACAACAATAAAATGAATCAACTGTATAACCAACTATGAAACATAAAATGGTAAAATATTAAAGGATAAACTAAAAACACTTGGTTTGTTTGGTGTAAACAAATCAAGTGATTTCAATTTATCCTTTAATATTATTTCAAAATGTTTCACCAAGTGATAAATGAGAAAGTTATTCAAGAAATATAAATTGGTAGTATACATATGCATTATATCGTATGTTCAATAAAAAAACTCTAGAGTGCCATGGAAAAGATTGTAGGTTGGCAACTCCAAAATTTGACCATTTAATCCAACAAGAAGAGCTTCGAAAATCACTGGGAGTATGGTGGTCCCCTCAACAAGACACCTTCCAATTTAAAGTTTACATAACACACAAAGAAGCCCCAACAAAACGACACATAATATCCGAAATATAAAAATTATTTGATCCAATAGGTTGGTTGTCTCCAAGCATTATGCGTGTCAAACTACTCATTTAAGAACTATGGAAGCAGAAATTAGATTGGGATGAAGCAACCCCCAAAACCATTACAACATATTGGCATCAACTCCAGCATGCTATTAGAAATGTGAAACACTACTTCAAAATCCAATTGGCTCCCACCAAATCAAAGCTGACTATTCCAATTAGAACTAAGTGCTGTTACCGGGGATTTACTGGAGGACGACATCCAGCAAGGCAGTGCACTCTTGTGCTGTACAGGGGACAGCATGTGGATTCAGGAGGAACTACCGTTCCTCGACTCTTCTATCTGAGCCAGGAAGCTCTGACTGACGCCGATGCCAGACGTCCCAGCCGTCGTTTCTGCCGCCAGAAGACGAGGCCAACAACAGGAAACAAACCGACGCCGACATCAGCCGTCCCAGCCGTCGTTCCTGTTCTTGGACTCCCACGCCGAGAACCCGATTGCCAGCGCTGTCGCCTCGATGTCAAAACGACGCTCCAGTGTAGCGTTCGTTGCTTCCGCCGGATCCAGACCAGGCCAGCAACCCACCGACTCCAGGAAACTTTGCCCGACGCCGACGCTAGCCGTTCCGCCGTCGTTCCTGAAGTCACGCCGATGCCGAGCATCAAGGTTGCCAGAGCAGCCGCCTCGACGTCCCGCACTACGTACGTAGTGTTTGTTGCTGCCTCCGGATCCAGCCAGACGCAACACCCCACCGACGTCGACGCCACATCCCGTCGTCTTACTACTTAGACGCCGCCTCCATCCAGATGCCACCACTAGCCAGACGCCATCGCTGGACTTGAAATCCTGATCGCGACGCCGACGCCACACCAAGTCTGCCCTGTAACTTCGTGCACTGTGTTTCTCTTGCTCTTATTCTATTCTTTTGTTGTTTTAATGTTTATGTTTTATTTTGTTTAAAATAAATCATTTAAAGCAGCATATGTGTTTCAAAAGTAAGTTGCTCATCTCTCATAAACTCAACCAACCTGAGTTAGTTGGTAATTAGCGTGGGGTACCTTCCCTCCCGTTGACACTGCTGCTTCTGGCTTGTCTCATCCATAAGATATCAAAAACACATCGGTTTAGAAATATCTTCGCCTGGACCAACTCAATGATCACACTAGGATGGATTCAAGGTGATTCAGCAAAATGGAACCAATTCGTATCCAACAGAGTAATTGAAATAATACAAGTCATACCCAAGGAGAGATGGAATCACGTCGACACAAAAAAAAATCCTGCTGATCTAGTCTCCAGAGGAACAACACCAAATATACTTAGATGCTATAAAAAAAAAAAATAGATTCTCCAACATGTGAAGAATGCTACGAGTATTAGCTTACTGTAGAGGTTGTAAAACAAAAGTAAACAAGCCTCATCTGACAGTGGAATAACTAGAAGACATACTTCAAATTGTCATAAAATCTACACAAGCAATAACCTCTGGAGATGAATTACAACATCTACAAGAAAACAAGCACATACCAAAAACAAGTAAATTTGCATTTGTAGACGCAAATGGAATACTTCGAGTTGGCGGACGTCTACAAAATGCTACAATTCCATTTGATACTAAAGCCTCATCTGACAGTGGAAGAACTAGAAGACATACTTTAAATTGCCATCAAATCTACACAAGCAATAACCTCTGGAAATGAATTACGATATCTATAAGAAAACAAGCACATACAAAAAACAAGTAAATTTGCGTTTGTGGGCGCAAATGGAATACTTAGAGTTGGCGGACGTCTACTAAATGCTACAATTCCATTTGATACTAAGCATCAAATCATAATTCCGCATCAATTAAATCTGGCCAAGCTCATCATCCACGATACACACATCAGAACTCTTCACACAGGCAATCAATCAACACTTGCATACATCAGAAGAAAATTTTGGATCACGCGCGGAAAAAGCGCAGTCAGATCAATTATAAGTAAGTGTACAAGGTGCATACGCTACAAAGCAACTACTGTACAACAATAAATGGGGCATCTTCAGGAAGACAGAGCAATGACGTCACCCCCCATCGCGCACTGTGGCATAGACTACGCTGGACCCATTCCTATTAGAGTCTACAAAGGTCGTGTATATCAAGCTCTTAAAGGCTACGTAGCAGTATTCATATGGTTATTAACAAAAGCTATTTATCTAAAAGCTGTAAGTGATCTCACTACGGATGCCTTCCTTGCAGCATTTAAAAGATTCACATCGCGGAGAGTAAATTGTATGCATATTTACAGATAATGGTGCAAACTTTAAAGGCGTAAGCAAATAACTATGTTGAAAAAGTCCAAAATACAAGATACTCTTGCCACCAATGGAACTCAGTGGCATTTCATCCCTCCAAATACACCACACTTTGGCGGAATTTGGGAAGCCGCAGTAAAATCAATGAAACATCATCTACATCGGATCATCTGAGAAAAAATCCAAAATTCAAGATACTCTTGCTACCAATGGAACTCAATGGCATTTCATCCCTCTGGATACACCACACTTTGGCGGAATTTGGAAAGACGCAGTAAAATCAATAAAGCATCATCTACCTCGGATAATCGGAGAATCGAGGCTCACGTTTGAAGAACAGTAGATAGGATTACCGGGTACTAGACCTCCACCCTCTACCTGGTCCAGCGGTCCAGCCTCCCAGCATCCAGCATCCCCCGCAGATTCATCTCCCGAGATGAGCATCCCCCTCCCAGCATCCCCCGAGATAATCATCTCGGGAAATGAATCTGCGCGGGATGCTGGGAAGGGAATGCTGGATGCTAGGAGGCTGGACCGCTGGACCAGGTGGAGTGTGGAGGGTCTAGTACCCGTTAATTCTATCTACTTAGAACTATCTACGCTACTATGTGAGATAGAAGCATGTTTAAACTCTCGACCACTGTGCTCAATGTCCACAGAACCAAATGGCATTATTGCTATTACTCCCGCTCACTTTTAACGGGGCGTGAAATGCAAACACCATACTTATTAACATCCCAAGCCATGTCATTGGATCTCAAGGGAAGATGGAAATTATTACAAAAAAACGAAAACAGATTTTTGGCAAGCATGGCACAACGAATACTTATCTCAGCTTCAAGTGAGATACAAGTGGAACAAAACGCAGCCTAACATAGGCCCAGATACGATCGTTATAATCAAAAAAATGCCATACCACAATATTGGCCATTAGGAAGAGTAATTAAAACTCATCCAGAAAAAGATGGAATAGTTAGACTGGTCACAGTAACAAAAAGTGGGGAAAATACTGGAAAAAAAGTTATACATCATCTTTTTCCCTACTTACAGATCAAACTAATGAAGAAAAAGAAGTACCTATCAAAACAGAGAAATCATAGATTTAGAACAATAATGCCCGGTATTATAAAACGTTTTATTCCATAAATAAAATTTACTTTAGGAATAAATTAATTTATTCCAAAGATTTCGGTATTATAAACAAAAAATAATTTTATTTGACTAATAAATCTCCCCAGCAAGTTATTTGTTTGTTTTTCTACCAAGTAAATTTTATTCTCTAAATAATTTGACAGTTAAAAGTCAAAATTCTACTACTTGTATTTATTAAATTCATTACGGTTATCATGTCTACCATATCATCCGTGTCAGATTTAAGTTCGCTCATAGTATCTTACCTGACAGTGATTAATTCAAACCACAAGACGTTCTAAGGAGTCGAAGACCTAAAGTTTTTCAAATCAGACCAAGGATTTTTATACTTATGCACACGCTTTTTTAAAATTAGTTCCATTTAAAGTTCTAAACGAGTATTTTCCACTCCCAGACTAAGCATGAAGTAAAATTTCGAGTTTAGAAAAGCCTGAAAATTTGGTTTGGTCGCGAAGCGCGAAGCGCGGAGCGACCAAACCAAATTTTCTGGGCTTTTCTAAACTCGAAATTTTACTTTATGCGCCACGCGTATTAAACACTGAAATATTGTGAACAAGTGAACTTCACTTGAAATCAGTGTCTTGTACGCGTGGCGCATGAAGTAAAATTTCGAGTTTAGAAAAGCCTGAAAATTTGGTTTGGCCGCTCCGCGCTTCGCGCTACGCGACCAAACCAAATTTTCAGGCTTTTCTAAACTCGAAATTTTACTTCATGCTTAGTCTGGGAGTGGAAAATACTCGTTTAAAACTTTAAATGGAACTAATTTTAAAAAAGCGTGTGCATAATTATAAAAATCCTTGGTTATGTCTGATTTGAAAAACTTTAGGTCTTCGACTCCTTAGAACGTCTTGTGGTTCGAATTAATCACAAATTTTCAGGCTTTTCTAAACTCGACATTTTACTTCATGCTTAGCCTGGGAGTGGAAAACACTCGTTTAAGTCTTTTATAATTTCTAATAAGCTTTCTTTTTCTTGTTCTGTGTAATTCTGTCCTATTCCACAGCTATTCTCCATAATTATAAGAAATTATACTAAATTTCTAGTTTGATTGACAATTTAATTTAAAATATTGACAATTCAATTTAATAAACTGGTGGTTCCAACTATGGCCACAATGAATATGTATAATTTCGGTCTGTAATCTACTAATTAATTTATTTATTTCTAGAATTGCTATTTATTTGGTAGGTTTGCTTTATAATACGCAATTTTATTTGCCTATTAGTTTACTAGGTAAATAAATTTACTCTACAAATAGATATCTAATGATTTATTAATCGTTTATAATACCGGGCATAATACTAATTATTTTATGTATAAATTTATGCAATATTTATAAGACAATTGTTTGCATATTACATGAATAGTTTCGTATAGTTTAGAATATTATGTTTAAAGTGTGCAAACTATAAGAAGCGTAAGCTTATTTTCTCGTATTCAAATAGTTTTGAATTCGAATTATTCTTGTTTAATATTTTTAAGTTGAAATAAATAGTAATTAAGGTAACCACAACAAGTTATTTGTTTAATAACAGTTATTGAACCTGGAAAATTAATTCCGTGTTCTTAATATAGAGATAATTGGCTTTGAAAATTTCAGCCCCGTATTGATGACAAATCGAAATAATTAACAAGTCAATTTAATTAATTTCGTCTATAGTCCTCTCGATCGAGTGTAGTCCCTTAATCATGCCCTACGGGAATTATTAATTCATAACGTAAAATCTGGTTTCGGACCCTCTTAACTGGAATTTCATATTAACAATCAAGACCCTTTTAACAGGAATTCAAGCAGCGATATTTGTTAAAATATAAGCAAAAAATGTTATAAATATATAAAAGTTATATTTTGTAATGTAATTAACATATAGAATTTGAATAGAATACAAATATTTTAAAAAGGATTTTGTTATAACATTAATATTAATTAGTCCAGTCGTCAGAGATCAGGGCCCGTATTCACAGTACCGATGTAATTTGTCATTGGTGAGAAGCTGTATTGAAATGACGTCATTTTGGGAAGAATTTACCCAACCGTTTGGAGTAAAATGACGTCATTTCAGTGCAATTTCTCACCGATAACAAATATCATCGATACTGTGAATACAGGCCCTGACCTCTAAAAATCGCCTGAATTAGCTGAAAATACGTGTGCATGTCAAGTACTGGACTTCTAATAAAGACTGTTATTCCTTACTTCACTTTTTAAAAGTGAACTAAGGAATAACAGTCCTTATAAGTGTAATAATCACTTCACGTAAACTCAAAAACATACAGTTACTGGACTCCTAATAAGGTAAACCTTACCACTCCTTCCTGCGGGGTTTCCCAAAAAACACCCCCGTAGGGAGTAAAAAATGAAAAACATCGATTTCCCACAAGTTTGCACATAAACAAAAAAATGTTTCCAATAAAAAAATTAGCTGAGCGAATTTTACAAAAAAGTTCCTTAGCACTTTTGTAATAGGTCAACGAAATTAAATTAAAATATTAATACAAAAATCACCCAAGAAAATAATAAAGAAAAATCAACATCCAGTAAATACGAGATTAACATTAGTCGATCACATTTTTTTTATGTGAAAGAAATAACAAATGCAGCATCGCCTTAAAATAATAAACAAGTACCGGCGCGTGGAGAAATGCTAAGACATACAGAAAGATTCAGTTCAGGGTTTAACGAACGCAAACACAACAAGTGTGAAAAGTCAGGGAAATGAAGTTGACGTCAGAGAGGGGAGGGTTTTGTGACCATATATGGTAGTAGATAAAATTTTAGCAACAAAATTTAGGGAGGGGAGAACTTTGAGAGCAGCAAAGAAACGATTCTAAAAATCAGTTAGTTTTGGGACCGGGACGGGCACAGTCAGTATTTGAATGTAAATGGGGACAGTTGAGAATAGGAAGTTTCAGTGGGATGTGAGTTAGTGAAGTAATGTTGATAAAAAGAGTTAAGTATTGAGAATGGAGTTAGAAAATGGAGAATGGAGTTAGGGATAACAGCGCTGGAGAGACTATCACGTAAGAGTAAAATTAATTCTACATCAAACCGACTAAGTTGGAATGAAACAAACAAAACCAGCGAAATAATTGAAACATCTGGGAAAAGGGGGAAGATGGAGGGGGGGATGAGAATGAGGGATGCATGGTGGTTGATGTGTAAGGCCGAATTGAACAAGAACACGAGGTATGTCCTACTAACTAATCGACCCAGTCGATTGATGTGTTAGGCCAATCCGAGTTACTATTGCGCTAAGTGTCCTGCTAACTAAGCACAAGAAAAAAATAATTCGATTATGAGTGGAACGAGGTGAAAGGTCGTTCTACTCATTAATCGAAAATGAATGGCGATCGATGTGTAGGGCCGATGTGAGAGATTGTCCCACTAACTAATCGCAAGTGTGTCGAGTGTGTGATGCTAGCTCCGGGATGGTTTTTGTGGGTTTCCCATCTCGTAATGCGAATGCAGGGGCTAGTTAATTTTGCTCCCACAAGTAGAGTCATACATTTTTTTGAGTTTAACTAAATGCACATGACTTCTAAGCATAAACGTTGGGTAATATATTTTGTGAATATAAATAAGATAAGACATACCAATACATTAGAAATGTCATGAAAGGTCAATAAACTTTGCATACGTTAAGCTCATATCCTGTTTTATGTATTGTCCACACATCCTCCTAGTCAAATTAAAAGGGTAAATAAATTAAAGGATTACTACATACACAACACAACGTAAACAATAATACAAATTATAAATTTGTACAATACCTAGGGTCGAATCATTACACTTTTATTAAAATAAACCGTTCTTTCAGCTATAACGATTCAAGTAACCGGTCATTTTAAATTACATTTGCGCTCGCGAAATGACTTATTTGAGCAAATGTATAACAAGTCGATGGAAGAAATATAATAACAGAATAAATAGATTAAAACATTAATTGCATAATCGAAACTCATACAAGATTTTAGGACATAAATGAAAGAACTATTTTTACTGTAACTTGAGCTTGAATATCTGCATAATGTGCTTTAGATATACATTATGCAGATATTCAAGTTCGAGTTACGTGAAAAATAGTTCTTTAATTATGTCCTAAAATTAATTTTTTATACAATCTTATTATTCTGTTATTACATACCAACAATATTGAATAAATTTTCTAAACTTTGATTAGAAAAGTTAAAAAAAATACAGAAAATGTTTATTGCAATACTCGTTACTCGGGGAAAATACTTGAAATTAAAAGAAAACAATCGCTAAAACCGACATCATCAAAAGTTTTATCCTTCAATGTTTACAATTGTTACATTTACGTCGGCTCTCCGTACATCTTGACATTTCGTAGTTTATCTTTAATGCGCATTTTTCCTTTTCCCATTTCTACAATTATTAACGCGACGTATCCGGCGGAGAACTCTCGGTCTGAGTTTATCCCCTGTTGGGTCGTAATTTGTCCTGACAGTCATTGCCTTACCCCGTTTTTGAAAGAAAATGTGACATGTGATTTTATTTATAACGCAATGCGTATATATATTTCTAGACATTTATTAAAAAGTTGTGCGATTGTACTAATGTCAACAATTTAAGTTATAAGTGCAAGAATCATTTAAAGTTTTGCCAATATATTTATTACTCGAGTTCTCCTGTATTTCTTGTTTGCATTGATTGATAAAATAACTTTGGTAGTGCGGCCCGAAGCGAAATTTTACTTAAATAATTCGGCCCATTTAATTTTGGCTGCTAAATAGGTTGGCCACCCATGCCTTAGAGCAGGGATTCTTAACCGGGAGGCACGTCCATTTAGAGGGGCGTGGCAAGATATCAGGGGAGCATAATAGTGTTTCAATCTAACTAAAAAAACTCAAATAAAATCAAGGAGGAGGCTGTGGAGTTATGAGAGGGGTCGCTACCTGAAAAAAGTTGAGAACCCCTGTCTTACAGCTTTTAAAACTTAGTAATTTATTTAGAATTAATGAAAGTTTGAGATACAATCAACAGAATTTAAATATTTACCCAGAAGCCAACAAATCAACATCCTAAGTAGTTTGTTTAATTTCATGGCAGCTCTTATTTTCGTGAAAATAATCATTTTTATTTTATTATTTTTTGAATGCAGAATATAAATTGTAATATGAATCCACGCTGAATATTTCACCCTACGAAATTTATATTTATTTGTTTGCTCTAAAATAATTATCCCTAATTATTATTATTAAGATAATATTTAATTACAAGGAAATTAACATTGAAAACCCTATATTGAGTTTTCTCTATTTACAGCCTGGATAAATTATATAGGGACTTTTTATTTATATAGTATCAGAGCTGGGACGAATCCTCGTAAAAAGGATTCGAATCACGAATCCGAATCACCTAATATGATTCGAATCACGAATACTCGAATAAAGGATTCGTAAGAGATAAATATGATTCGAATCAAAGATTCGAATCCTGTCTTTTCGAATCACGAATACAAATCCTTCAAGAATAAATTTGATTTTATAATTTTTTTTTTCAACCATTAATATATAAATATCGTTACCAGCTGTTTTAACAAAAATATTCAAAACCTAATTAATTATTATTAACACTGAACATCGTTGATAACAGACTAAATATCTGAATACCTGTTACTCTGATTAAAGATGTATTTGTGTGTTTCTGAACTTCACTTTAAATCAGTGTCTTGTACGCGTGGCGCATGAAGTAAAATTTCGAGTTTAGAAAAGCCCGAAAATTTGTCTCGGGCCGCTACGCGACCCTCGACAAATTTTCTCAGGGCTTTTCTAAACTCGAAATTTTACTTCATGCTTAGCCTGGGAGTGGAAAACACTCATTTAAAGCTTAAAATTAAACTTAAAAGAAAAACAAGGAATATCTAAAGATTTACAGAAAATAGGCTAAATTTGGAATGCGTATACTTAAAAGAAAAACTCGCTGTATCTGTTTGCTCCAAAGAAATATGAATAATTATAAACCATAATAAATATAACAATTCATCCTCAAAAAACACTGGTTAATTAATACTATACACAATTGACGTTTGTTAAACAATGGCGGCGACAAAGAAAAAACATGTATTTTTAATCTTCTAGTAGAAATGCGTTTTATATTAAAAGAAGTAAACTATCCATGTTTCAGCTAGTAGTACAAGTTCTTTCTGCTAGCAGCAATCGTCCTTTTAGTAGTAGATAAAACAACTACTATTTTGTTGCTTCTACTATTACTAGGACTTTCTGCAACTAGTTGTAGTACAGGCTCCGTCTGCTGGTGGCAAGACACGATAAGCTAGAACCATCTGAACTAGACGCTCTGTTAATAGCAGTAGTTCTTTCTGCTAGTAGAAATAGTGTTTTTTGCTATAAAAAAACGACTGTTAGGTCTTTCTGCTACTAGTAGTAGTACAAGCTCCATCTGCCGGTGGCAAGATTTGAAGCTAGAACCATCTGAACCAGAAGCCCTGTCTGCCAATAGCGGTAGTTGTTTCTGCTAGTAGAAATAGCGTGTTCTGCTAAAAAGTAAACGTTTTTATCAGTAGTAGTAGTTATTTCAGCTAGTAGTACAATTTCTTTGTGCTACCAGCGTTCGTCAAAGATCAACTACTATTTTGTTCCTTCTACTACGGGTCTTTCTACTACTAGTACGGACGGAATCTGTATTACAGGTTCCGTCTGCTGATGGCAAGACATCTGAAGCTAAAACCATCTGAACTAGAAGCTTCGTTAATAGCGGTAGTTCTTTCTGCTGTAGTAATTCTTTTAGCTAGTAGCAGTCGTTCTCAAGACCGTAGCTGGGGGGGGGGATCAAACCCCCCCTCTCCTGAAATTTTCAAAATAATAAATGTTTGTATGTAAAAGCGGTACTGTAAGAGCAAAAACAATATTTTTACTAAGCCCCCCCACGAAATTTTTATAACCCCCTCCGATTTTTTTTTTCTGGCCGCGGCGTTGATCGCTCTTTCAGCTTAATAGTAGTTTTTTATTCTACTACCACTAGTTTTTTCTGCAACTAGTAGTAGTAGTAGTACATACTCCGTTTACGGAACTAGAAGCCCTGTCTGGTAATAGCGGCAGTTCTTTCTGCTAGTGGACAAATCGTTTTTAACTGAAATAAAGTAAACGTTACAGTTTGTAGTAGGGGTTCTTTCGGCTAATAGTACTTAGTAGTACTAGTACAGGCCTCATCTGCTGGTAGCAAGATATCTGAAGCTACAACCATCTGAGCTAGAAGTTCTGGCTGGTAATAGTGCTAGTTGTTTCTGCTAGTAGAAATAGTGTTTTCCGCAAAACAGCCTATTTTCTGTAAATCTTTAGATATTCCTTGTTTTTTTTTAAATTCAATTCGAGGTTTTAAATGAGTGCTTTACCATTCCCTCTAAACAATTTGACACCTTAGACTGACGTCTATAGATGGCCTGAATAATTTGACCCAAATTGTTACATTTGCAGTAGGTTACTGTATGTAACAGCAAACACTTGTTGTATAATTCAATGTCCGTCGGGGTATTAGCCCGGGAAGTAGTTGTTTCAATGAGTGTTTGATATAGTCTTTGTAAGACTAACTTGTTGTAGATTGCGAGAAGAATCGCACTTTTAATGTTTACAAGTCTTATATCTACTTTTTACAATATTCTAGTTTTATAATTCGGGTCTGTGTTAATTGCCTAGCAGCAGTTTTAATAAATGATAAATCACCATAAACTAAAAATAACACATTTATTAAAAAACCAAAACTATGACCTTTTGAAAAAAACGCTCGTCATAAATTCAACAAAGCCGAAAAAGAAAAACCATCTTCTATTTTAGTTGAAACTGGAATTTTTGAATTGTTATCTAAATGACACAGTATTTTGACATTAAGGAAATTGACATATTTACATATTTTTGTAACTAGGAAACTCATCACGTCCGTTTTAAACTATAACATATTTTGTTTGCTTAATTTTATTGCACAGACGTGTACATTTGGTATAAAATAAATTTGTGAAAGAAGGTTAAAAAGTGTTTTTATTTAAAGTTTTTAGACCTTTAAGATTAACGACAAAAAGTGACGTTCTTGGTACGTCTTCTCCGTCATCATTTATCTAACTTTATTTTGTATTAAAATTCAAGTACGAGTCTTTAGACTTTACACTAAATTAAAGATTGTAATAAATGGGGGAAAAACCAGTTGTACAAAAATATTAAATTATATAAACATGTTTATCTAATTGCTGAAGCCGCCACTCATTAAAATAAAATTAAGTAAAAAATTCGCATTTCAGAAAACATAAAAAAAACGCAAATAAAAGCAGTGGTCATTACTCTTAATGAAACGGTCTTTAAAAACTAATTTAAGCCGCGCGTGTTCTTTATAAAATATTTAAACAAAGATACTTCAAAGACAATCACTTCTGTTACCCTTTGAGGGTACTCCTGTAAGTGTTTAAACTCGCACTTCGGACTATATTGCGTATTTTGTCAGTAAATTCACGGAGAGAGGAAAAATAATGAAAAAAGGAAAATACGTTTCAGTTAATTGTTTGTTACGAAAAAGAGATTATGTTAATTGAAATTCTTTTTTTTAATGATAATATTTTAATACTGTAATTATTTTCTCGAGATCAGCTTAATACATTTTATAGTCGTTGTGAAGTGCCCTAGGCCCCTATTCACATCACCGATGCAATTTGTTATCGGTGGGAATCGCACTAAAATGACGTAATTTCGGGAAGAGTTTACTAAACCGTATGGAGTTAAATGACGTCACTTCTCACCGATGACAAATTGCATCGGTACTGTGAATGGATGATTGTAAAATTCATGATTTTTAATGCCACTCGTTTAAATATTTATAAATTTGTTTAAAACGTGATTCAAAAGGAAGTTCACTTATACAGTAGAATCTCGTTATACCGGGATGGCTTTTGGCTATACCTAGCACGATATAAGGAAAACACGGTATATCCGAATATATGTAATTTGTATAATAGTCACATACACACACGTGCATATATATATAAATAAAACACAGTTTATCACTTTGTTTGTATAACAATTGGTTTATTTGGTGACTATAGTTTCGATACTACACGTATCATTATCAAACCGTTAGTAACAAAAAACTACAAAGGAACATTATTTATATTTGCAAAATTTTCTAATAACAGCGTTAAAGAGGGGGGTGTATTTAAGGTCAAGCTGGTCGTTAATTACGGGAATTTCCCGATTAGCGCGGGCTCTGTGAATCTCCAAAGACTCCAGGAGGTCCATCTTTCTACCCTTCTCGGCAAAGTGAATAACTGAAAGTACATCCTCGCCAAAAGAATGGTTATTTTCAATCAAATGTTTGGCGAAAGATGACTTATCAATTAATCTATGCCGAAAAGAGTAAAGATGCTCACTGAGTCTGGTCTTAAAATTACGACCAGATTGACCTATATACACTCCCTTACAATCATTACAGGTTAATTTATATATTCCTGATTTGTAAATACTTGGTATCTGAGTCTTATGGTTAAAAATATGATTTTTAATTTTTGTAAATGGTTTCATCGCTATATTTAATTTGTGTTTTGCTAAAATATTTTTAATTTTGTGAGTTATATTTCCAAAGTAAGTAAGGGAACGATATGTTGCTTGTGTTTTAGATTCGATTCCGGCATATATGTATTTTCTAATAAGTTTAATTTTGTATTGATTAACTATTTTATCCACTATTGACGTAGTATAAAATCATATTTTTAACAATAAGACTCAGATACCAAGTATTTACAAATCAGGAATATATAAATTAACCTGTAATGATTGTAAGGGAGTGTATATAGATCAATCTGGTCGTAATTTTAAGACCAGACTCAGTGAGCATCTTTACTCTTTTGGGCATAGATTAATTGATAAGTCATCTTTCGCCAAACATTTGTTTGAAAATAACCATTCTTTTGGCGAGGATGTACTTTCAGTTATTCACTTTGCCGAGAAGGGTAGAAAGATGGACCTCCTGGAGTCTTTGGAGATTCACAGAGCCCGCGCTAATCGGGAAATTCCCGTAATTAACGACCAGCTTGACCTTAAATACACCCCCCTCTTTAACGCTGTTATTAGAAAATCTTGCAAATATAAATAATGTTCCTTTGTAGTTTTTTGTTGCTAACGGTTTGATAATGATACGTGTAGTATCGAAACTATAGTCACCAAATAAACCAATTGTTATACAAACAAAGTGATAAACAGTGTTTTATTTATATTCAACAATGTATAACGAAGTAGAAGCCTCTATAGTCAGTGAATATATATATATATATATATATATATATATATATATATATATAAATAGATGTATATATATATATATATATATATATATATGTATATATATATATATATATATATATGTATGTATATATATATATATATATATATATATATATATATATATATATATATATATATATATATATATATATATATAATACAATAATGACGCCGGAACGTTTTACCTAATCAGGGCGGTACGCAGTGAATTGTTAAAATTAACATCTTAAAAAAAAAGAAACCTGAAAAATGACCCCGTTATATTCGAATCACGGTATCTCGAGGCCCGGTATAGCGAGGTTCTACTGTAGTTGTTTGTATCCTCTCAACACGTACAGAGAGGATTATTCATACTAAAACCAATTTCCAAACTAGAAATTTTGTATTATTAACTATTTCAACCGTTATATCTATAAGAATAAAGGCATCCCAATAAAGTTCATCAATAACAAAACACCTGATGACCTTTAAAACAATAACCCTTCAACTAGCCATCCGTGCTATCAGAGCACTCGTAACCAGAAGAGACAAAACAGGCACAGGCATAGGCATTGGTGATAGCATGCACGATGGGCCGAAGAGCCGGGCCGTGAATTAATTGGGGACTTGGAAACTATGTGAATTAATTCCTTGTTCGACGCAGGGATCCTCATTCAAGTCTCTAAACAACAACAAGCGTCGAACAACGACACCTAGAAATCAGGTGCGCGTTAATTCCGATAAATCATCCATCCGCTCTCTCTCTCTTTCTCTCTCTATGTCGCTAAGGTCAACTACTTACGGGTTTTAATTACGAGTATCTGGAGTCCCCAGCCCCTATGCAATCTATTATAATTAATGGGTTTACTCCGGTGCCTCTAAATAAAATTCAATAAAGCGGTTATTTCACCGCGGATCAATTATACAAACCGGAAATCGCACCGCAATTAACAACGGCATAATTACCAAAATTTTGTTCCTAGTATTTTATTATTCAAATATTAAATTAACTATACAATTGTATTAAATTACCTTATATAAATGTAACCCGCGTACAGCAGCTCTTTTCTTTGAAGCCAAAAGTCGTACAGAGAAGTATACATATGCATAAGTTGTACATTTTCCGATGAACAAAATTAATTTGAAGCTTTAAACGTGCGTTTTCCACTCCCAGGCTAAGCATGAAGTAAAATTTCATGCGCCACGCCTATTAAGCACTAAAAGCACTAAAAGCACTAAAATATTGTGAACGAGTAAACTTCGCTTGAATTCAGTTTTTTATACGCGTGGCGCATGAAGTAAAATTTCGAGTTTAGAAAAGCCTGCAAATTTGGTTTGGTCGCTCCGCGCTTCGCGCTACGCGACCAAACCAAATTTTTAGGCTTTTCTAAACTCAAAATTTTACTTCATGCTTAACCTGGGAGTGGAAAACACTCGTTTTAAGTTTCGAATTGAACTCTTAGAAAAAAACGATTATCTAAAGATTTATGCTGTAACTGGGACATGTATACTATACAGAGCTGGGCAGGATTCGAATCATTCAGGATTCGAATCCTGGATCCGAATCCTTTTAGAAGATGCAAAAGAGGCATTCGAATACTTTAGTTCAACTGGATTCGTGATCCGGATTCGTTACGTATTTTTAAGAGAATTCGTATTCGAATCCAAATGTGGGTGATTCGTATCCTTATAAAAGGATTCGAATATTTTTAAAAGGATTCGAATATTTATAAAAAGATTCGAATATTTATAAAAGGATTCGAATACTTACAAAAGGATTTGAATCGTCAGAAATAATTCGAATTAATTGTGAGGATTAACATGAAAAATGTCTTTCGTGTGTTTTTAAATTTCTCGTTAAATCACTGTTTTATACTCGAAATTTTACTTCATGCTTAGTCTGGGAGTAGAAAACACTCGTTTGTTTAAAATATGTCACAACTATCAAAATGTGTGTCGCAAGTGTCATAAAGAAAAACAATAACATGACCATCTAATAATATTTTTCAAATAATAGTTGTCTCTAATTGACAATAGTCAGCTGACGCCGATTTGTGTCAAGTTTGATACATTGGACTAAATGTCATTTCAAATTGACAGGATAGACTAATGTCGGCTAACAGCGACTCATGTCAAGTTGACACAATGGATTAAATGCCGACTATCGTCGTCTTAAGTCAAGTTGACATGATAGACTAATGTCAGTCAATATAGTGACTTACAGTCTCTTCGCTCGCACCCCGGCAAATCCAAATTTTCAGGCTCTTCCAAACTCAAAATTTTACTTCATGCTTAATCAATAAATGAAAAACACTACTCAGTAGAAGCTTCAAACTAATATTTTTTTAAAAAATAACGAATGCCTGGACAAACATATCATGGATATCAGGATATGTACACTTAAAAGAAATATTTCCTCTATACTTTTCCTAGCTAATAATAGTATTTGAGAACGAAAACATGCTTGATAACGACACTAAGTACAATACAGTGTTTCATAATTGTTTGGTAATCTTTGTCTAAAACTAGCGAACCTTTGCCGAAATTTAAAAATATTTAAAATTTAAATAAAATTTACAAGCAGAGAGCAATGTTAACAACATTTATGAAATGCGTTTCCAAATATAATAAAACACATTTTATGTGCAATTTTTTCCTCATTACAGGCGTAAATAAAATAAGTAAGGCGACGTGGAAAAAAGATAAGGAAACACCTGTGGATGGAGGGCATAAAGCTGACAAGGGCTTGTCTCTAACCGGGATTACATAATGCGACAGAGGGTCGAGAAAAAAAAGGATATTTATTTTGTGGCAAGAGAGCCTGTGATCTAGACTAAAAGTCTAAAAAAAAAGAGGTGTGTATGTGTATACGCAACAAACAGAGTTTTGTACGAAATTTCGGTAAACATTTCGGAATTAATTCGGCAGCGGGCGAGATTGCGTTTCGTGCATTCCACAAAACATATTTGTTTGAAAAGAATGTTTCTGATAATAATTTCACGGAAAGCTAAACAAACAGACGTTTAAATATCACGTTTTTTAGGCGCACAAAGAAAGTGATTAATTAATTTGAATTTTTTAATTTAAAGAAAAATTTAATTCGCCAATAGTTTGCAAAATATTTACAAAATATAAAAACGAATTGAAATTATTATTCATTCTGTGTAATTTTTTTATTTATTTCAATTTCCTGTTGGTTCATTTAGTTTGGTGAGAGAATAATTTGGCCTGATGTTGTATTTTGCATCTGAGTCGCCCAAATGCAAAACCAGCCATACACCTTTTTTTTTATTTTGAATAGAATAGAATAGAATAGATTAGATTTATTGGTCCAAAAAAATACATGGCAGTGTTATGAGGACAAGTCATTGCATAATATACTAAGAGAACAAAATTATCCGGCACTTTTGATATAAACAAATACAAAATATACTCGTACCTACAAATAGACATAAAGGTATGATTATATAAATTAGAGTATGTATCACAGAAAATGTATAAATAATTGATTTCAAAAATAAGCGGTTTAAAATTACTGTAAAAATAAATTAATATAAAAAGTAAACATTCAAACACGTTAAAATTGATGTATAGATAAAAAATGGTGATGTGTCCATCATAGTACTTTCCCCCGTAAATTGCGTATTAAATCACTTTTAAAATATTTGTAGCATTATTATTTTCAAAATGTCTTCAACTTTTTGATAACTACAACTTTTATTTGAAACATTTTTCAATTGGATCAACACATACTGACACAAACCAATGACTAGATAAAAAACACTATTTATTGAATATCTCAAAAACTAAGAGTGCTATGACAAAAAGTGAAGATACAAAAAATCTTTAATATTTTATTACCAACAACTTTTATTTGAAACATTTTCCAATTGTATCAACACACACACTGACACAAATCAATGACTAGATAAAAAACACTATTTATTAAATATCTCAAAAACTAAGAGTGCTATGACAAAAAGTGAGTCCCCAAAAAATATTTAGTTTTTTATTTCCTACAACTTTTATTTGAAACATTTTTCAATTGTATCGACACATACACTGTCACACATCAATAACTAGATAAAACAAACAACTTTTAAAATATCTCAAAAACTAAGAGTGCTATGACAAAAAGTAAATAAACAATATATCTTTATTTTGTTATTATCTACAACTTTTATTTGAAAGAATTTTTTGTTTGATGAACATTTATTGA
The DNA here is from genome assembly GCA_932526585.2 of Philonthus cognatus. NCBI lineage: Eukaryota > Metazoa > Arthropoda > Insecta > Coleoptera > Staphylinidae > Philonthus > Philonthus cognatus. The sequence goes on from OW052244.1 coordinate 102,845,396, forward strand.
AAAAATCTGAAAAAACTGAAAAACGCTAAGAGTAAAGTACCACTTCCGGTTTTCCGATTTTCACCAATTCTTCCGATTGTAACAAAAAGCTTAAGTTTCAAGTTTCATCTCGATATCTTTAGCGGTTTTTGCGGTACAGCGCACACAGACACACAGACACACAGAGCCACAGACACACAGACACACAGACACACAGACACACAGACACACAGACACACAGACACACAGACACACAGACACACAGACACACAGACACACAGACACACAGACACACAGACACACAGACACACAGACACACAGACACACAGACACACAGACACACAGACACACAGACACACAGACACACAGACACACAGACACACAGACAGACAGACATTTTTCAAAAATGGTCTTATTCGACTCAGGGGACCTCAAAACGGATATTTCCGCTAAAATTTTTGATTCGAAAATTCTCACGAAAACAATACTTTCCCTTTATATTACATACGGGGGAAAGTAATAAATTAATATAAAAAGTAAACATTCAAACACGTTAAAATTGATGTATAGATAAAAGAGATAAAAACTAATAGAACATAAATAACAGATTAAAATTGGTGACTAGATAATAAATAATAAATTGAAATTGTTGTATAAATAAAAGTAAAAACAACCAGAAAATAAATAACACATTAAAATTGGTGACTAGACAGTAAATTATGGTACTCTAATTATTATACAGACGCATATCAATTTTAAAATAATCTTATTTGTTATAAGGTTCTAAATTTAACAGGATTTCCTTAACTATTTGTTCGAATTTATTTCTCGGTGAATTTCTCACACTAATAGGTAAATAATTGCAGAATTTTACGGCTTGTATTATAAAACTTTTATTCGTTCTGCTTAGACGATGTGTTGGCGTACACAAGTCAGACTTTGATGTAGTATCATAACTGTGTATGTCTTCGTGCAATGATTTTCTATCGTATACATACAATAAACAAGATTGTATACAGAGAGTTTTATGTAACACTGAACATACTAAAATATACTTAATGTTAATTTTCCTATGTTCGATGTGTACTGGGACGCATCAAAGCATTGGGTACGATGTGATTGGCTAGGATTTCTAATGGTAATATAGTCAACCCAATGTACACTCTTCACGTCAAAAATAAATTAATTATGTCAACCACAATATGTTGTGTTATGAATATTTTAGTTCAGCGGAATGGTTATCAACTTTTATTATATTTTTAATGAGTAAAATACTAGTTAAAGAAGGTAAGAAGATATAAACGCTTCATCAGTAAACACAATTTTTGGCAACATTTCGTTGTTTAATTTAACAAATTAAATACAATTTTACAAAAATGTTATCGCTTAATGTTGTTATACAGCAACTAGTAATGTTGGAATTTGTAGGATCTAAACTTAAATTCTTTCAGAAAGAATTTTTGAATATTAAAAGATTTTGCAATAGTAAGGATATTATTAGACACTCTTCGACATAGCAGAAATTGTTTAATTTCATCTCTTCCTATAATATCGACGGACTTTTAACTCCTCGCTTGTGAAATTTATTTAAACAAACTGTTTTGGAAGGTTCGAAATGGTTGAAATAAATGGTAGTCTGATTGAACAGAAAATTCTTCAGAAAATAAATCATTGGAATTTCTTGAACTGTTTTCTCCATGGTAAACTTAACCAGAATAATCTTTTCCTTCTTTGTATACATTATTAATATGTTTAACTCTCCGTTCTTCGTCTACGTCTACTTCAAGTGCTAGAACAGCAAATATCACTTGCTTTCGATAACCGACAGATTTAATTTATTTTTGAAGGGAAGAGTGTAAATTGGGTTAGCTATATTACAATTAGAAATCGTAGCCAATCACATCACACTCAATGCTTTGATGCGTCCCAGTTTATTCCATCATTCAATTAGCATTCTGGGCAACCGCAAAAAAATTCCGTTTACTCTAAATCACGATCACACGGTAAATACGCACTTAGAAGTTTAGTTAATTTGATTTTTTAAATGTCAAATAAAAATGTAAGTACCAGGGCAACCAATATTTTTGAGGTCTTTCAAAATTTTACCTAAAAACAGATATTTAAAAAAAATGAAGTCTTCTTTATCTCATCAATATCCTCAATTTTGATTTCATACATCAAGTGGGTGTTTTTGAACTTCAGATTAAATCAGTGTTTAATACGCGTGGTGCATGAAGTAAAATTTCGAGTTTAGAAAAGCCTGAGAATTTGGTTTGGCCGCTCCGCTTCGCGGAGCGACCAAACCAAATTCTCAGGCTTTTCTAAACTCGAAATTTTACTTCATGCTTAGTCTGGGAGTGGAAAACCCTCTTTTGAATGATATTAAGGACTTTAGTAATATAATATTGCTTCTCTTTTATTAATTATATTGAAATATCATGATTTTTTGTAACAGTTTCAATAATTTACACGAATAATTTTATTCCATTCGAAATACTGCAACAATTTAAATAATTTTGATTGAACATAGGAAAATTAACATTGAATACATTTTAGTATGTTCGGTGTTACATAAAACTCTCTGTATATATTCCAGGTGACGTACAAATGTTCAATTTCTGGAAGTGACCCCTACAGCTCTGTCATTTTAGGTCCCGCTTTTATTCTGATGCATCTCTTTTGTAATACAAACATTTTGCTGGCTGAAGCAGTACCACCCCATAGTATTATGTTATTTTCAATTATACTATGAATGTACGCAAAATATGACATACGAACGATGTACCGGTTAACATTTTCAGATATTTTGCGTAATAGGTATATATTTCTACACAACTTCTTACTAATCATATTTATGTGTTCTTCCCAACTCAGTACGGGATCTAAGGTAATGCCTAAAAATTTAGCAGTATCAGCTCTATTTGCACCTGAGAGGTTTTGATATCCCTGGATTCTGCTTGTGTCAGGCTACAATTTAAAAAATAAATCGATCTTTAAAACCCTCCCTAAACTTCTTAAATCTATGTTTGAAAAATCCAGGATTTGCCACTAAAAAAATATGTCAGCTCTGGCAACCGAGAAATGTACCAGGTTTTGCTGCTACATTTCTCGGTTGAAAAAGCTGACATATTTTTTTAGTGGCAAATCCTGCCAACTATTTACTTAGTTTTACCACAGAGGAAAGAATAACCAGAGTAATCACGCCTGTAACTCGGAATCCACAGTTTGCATAGTGTAGCCATCTCTGAGGCAATTATCAAAACATCCACCTATTAAAACCTTCAACCAAAACAGTTTCCTGTAATTTTGATGGCGATTTAAGGCACAAAAACATATGTTAAAGGATGATTCGTTCATTGGAATGTTAATGTAAACATAAATATACTCATATTTCAATAGACCCATACACCAATTTTCTGCTGACTGACAGATGTGAAATTATATTTTTATCACAACTTTTATCGATTTATTTAATATAGTTAAATTTTTTAGTAAAAATAATGCATTATACGGCTGTTTGGAAACCCATAAATCTACTGATAATTTGGTTTAAAGTGTTCGTTTTCAAGTGTTCACTCGCCCCACAGATGATCTAAAAAAACAGTCCAAATTCGTACCCTTCTTATCTGCCTTTGTCCTTAAGCCCTAGAAATCAATTACTAAGGATGTAAAAAATACATAGAAAAATATTTGTAAAAGTACCCTCTTCAAAGTACTTATAGGAAATCGTCAGTGAGAAATATTTTAAGAAAAATAATGAATATGATTTTCGCTCTCCAGTGTGCACGTTAACGGTTTCTAATTTTATATGGACAAACTATAATTTAATTAAGTATAGTGAACATTTAGTGTTTTTACATAATAGTTGTAGTTCTAGTGATATTTAGTTGTTAAAATATGGTTAATTATTTAAAATGCGCCTATCGTGATTGTGGCGCGAGGAAAACCGAGGATGTACACTTCTTTACATTTCCTATAAATAATATCGAAAGATGTGATCATTGGTTAAAAAATTGTGGTAATATGGATCTCTTTATTTTGTCCGAAAAGAAACTTTCTTCAAAGCGCCTGTGTAATAAACATTTTCGAGCAAGTGATTTTACAAATTACCAACAAAATAGACTGTTAAAATCAGGAATTCCAAAACCATTTGACATAGTATTAAGTGATTCGGATTCCGATTTAGAAGTGTTAATGCCCATTCACATGTACACCCGAAAATTGGAAGAGGATTTGCCATCTACATCCAAAGAAGTAAGGTTTTTAACCCCAAAAATAAACAAATTTTTTTAATATATGACATAATAATTTACTTTTTTTATATATCATATCCTTATATATTCGTATACTCTGTACATTTGCGGACATTCGTTGATTCTATAAAAGAGTCTAATTTAAAATTCGAACGAGTGTTTTCAATCCCAGGCTAAGCATGAAGTAAAATTTCGAGTTTAGAAAAGCCCCGCGTAGAAAATTTGTCGAGGGTCGCGCCAGCGACCCGAGACAAATTTTCACGGGGCTTTTCTAAACTCGAAATTTTACTTCATGCGCCACGCGTATAAAACACTGACATATTGTAAAATTCAAAAATACTAGCCTTTATTTTGTTCGGTTGATTGACAAATTATATTGAATATTAAGTTTTATTTATAAAATCTTGGCAAAAACTTGAAACCTGTTACATTTCAAATGAAGTGCATTAATAAGAAATCGTGGAAATTAGTGAAAAAACTATTTAAAAAATCTATAAATATAAAACATGAATTTGTGTGAGTGTTTTCCATTCCCCGATTAAGCATGAAGTAAAATTTCGAGTTTATAAAACCCTGAACATTTGGATTTGGCGGCACGAGCAAAGCGAGTTCAGGCTTTTCTAAACTCGAAATTTTACTTCGTGCGCCACGCGTACAAACACTGATTTATTATGAAGTTCAAAAACACATAATCGATCTACTATTTTTGTCAGAAGTATAGTTAAAGATGTGAAATAAATGTACATAATGTTGATATAATTTACCAAAATACCGGTACATTTTGAAGAGCAATTTTTGCGATTAACCGATATGCAGGTATTCCAACCCCTACCTGTATCATATAACTGTATTTATTTTAATTTAAATTGCATTACATGAGAGTAAATCTAGATTTCAATATTATATGTGGAATTAAAAATTGAATGGTGTAGATTCACGCTCGATTTGTTTATTTTGATAAAATAAACAAACCGAGCGTCATCATTTTTCGTTTCGTCGGTACAGTTAGAGAGGAAAAAATATAAACATTCCTCTGCGGATCCGATATACAAATGAATTGGGAAGAGTGGGGAAACCTAGTAGTTACTCTAAATCACACGCCTGCTGGGTGAGCCACCTGACAGAGCTGACCCCGCACAGTCAGCGTGAATACTCTGGTTACTCCATACTCTGTGGTTTTACATAATTTTTCTTGTTCCCATTAGAATAAACGCTTATTCAACACTATTTTGATTTATTTAAAAGCCGCTGCAGAATCGGTTTTTGTCGTTTTGCCACAAATTTGTCAGAACACGTGTAGCTGGTATTGCACCTGGGCGATTCACATAAATTATGCATAGAACAGTAAATCTGTCGTGTAATTCAAATATTCATTGTATAATTCTGGATATTTAAATCACTTGGTTTGATTCACTAATTTATTGTATAATTCAATATATGTCGGGGTATTAGCTCGAGAAGTAGTTCAATGAAAATTTGGAAAAGTCTCAACGAGACTAAATTTTTGCAGAAAGTCGATATTATTTTTTTTATATTTTGAATAATTTTTGCGATATTATTTTTTTTATATTTTGAATAATTTTTGCTTTGTTTTTTAACTTTTCAACAATGGAAAAAAGATTTGATTTAATAATAATAACCAAACTTTAATCAATCGTGCAAATCCAAACGTTTTTCATCTAAAAAGACTTAATTTAATAAAAAAATAACACTTGAATAAATCAAGTGCATTTGCACGATTTCTTAAAGTTTTATTTTTTCTTAAATTAAATCGTTTTTCGGCGAAAAACGTGCACATTTGCACGATTCATTAAAGTTTCGGATTTTTACGAGAAGAAAGTCGATTGTGCGGGTGGTGTGAGGGCGTGTTGGCGTGTTAAAGAGTTGTCCGTGTGAAATCGATGTTGTGCTCCTTGAACCGTATCTCCATCCAACATTCAATCACGTAATGAACCAGAATAAAGCCTCTTCACCTCAACCCAAGATTCTCCACAGATTTATCTCAATTTAAAATACATCACGTGATTCTTAGTTCATTTAATCTTTCCTCCAAAATTTAAACAAGTCTTCAACATGTATTTTATGTGGATGAGAATATGTTAGTAAGTTTACGATAAAATATACAGGGAGCTTTTCTATTAAGTATACATTTCCCAATTATGTGCTGTAAATTTTAAGATATTCGTTGTTTTATTAAAAGAGTTCAATTTGAAGCTTTAAACGAGTGTTTTCCACTCCCAGGTTAAGCATGAAGTAAAATTTCGAGTTTAGAAAAGCCTGAAAATTTGGTTTGGTCGCGTAGCGCGAAGCGCGGAGCGGCCAAACCAAATTTTCAGGCTTTTCTAAACTCGAAATTTTACTTCATGCGCCACGCGTATAAAACTCTGAAACATTATGAAGTTCATAATATGCTACTTAAGCAGTATGCTAAGGACGTATATTTTGAACTTCAACAAAAACCAGTGTTTTATACGCGTGGCGCATGAAGTAAAATTTCGAGTTTAGAAAAGCCTGAAAATTTGGTTTAGTCGCTCCGCGCTTCGCGCTACGCGACCAAACCAAATTTTCAAGCTTTTCTAAACTCGAAATTTTACTTCATGCTTAACCTGGGAGTGGAAAACACTCGTTTAAACCTTGGAGAAAAGATTAAATAAAGTAAGAATCACGTGATGTATTTTAAATTGAGATAAATCTTGGGTTCAATTAATCTTTCCTTCAAAATTTTAAACAAGTCTTCAAAATGTATTTTATGTGGATGAGATTATATTAGTAAGTTTACAATGAAATATACAGGGAGTTTTTCTATTAAGTATACACATCCCAATTATGTGCTGTAAATTTTCAGATATTCGTTGTTTTTTTAAAAGAGTTCAATTTGAAGCTTTAAACGAGTGTTTTCCACTCCCAGGTTAAGCATGAAGTAAAATTTCGAGTTTAGAAAAGCCTGAAAATTTGGTTTGGTCGCGTAGCGCGAAGCGCGGAGCGGCCAAACCAAATTTTCAGGCTTTTCTAAACTCGAAATTTTACTTCATGCGCCACGCTTATAAAACTCTGAAACATTATGTTCATAATATACTACTTAAGCAGTACGCTAAGCACGTATAAAACTCTGAAACATTATGAAGTTCATAATATGCTACTTAAGCAGTATGCTAAGGACGTGTATTTTGAACTTCAACAAAAACCAGTGTTTTATACGCGTGGCGCATGAAGTAAAATTTCGAGTTTAGAAAAGCCTGAAAATTTGGTTTGGTCGCTCCGCGCTTCGCGCTACGCGACCAAACCAAATTTTCAGGTTTTTCTAAACTCGAAATTTTACTTCATGCTTAACCTGGGAGTGGAAAACACTCGTTCGAAACTTCAAATTGAACGCTTTTATAAGATCGACGAATGTCTGAAAAAATGTACATAATGTATACGCTATTATGTATATTTAAAAAAAAATCCCAGTCATTCATAGAAATTATAAAAACAAGTGCAGGATTTTATCAAAAATACACTTTTAGAGTTAACTCTATAATTGCTGGGCCGTTATTGTGTTAAGTGCAGAAATATTCGCAATTATTTAACCAAACAACAAACATTAAAACCGGTTTCAATCAATAAATCCATTCGCTTATCAGGGACCTCGGTGGCCGAGTGGGTAGAGACCCTGCCCACAGACCAAGAGGTCGCGGGTTCGAATCCCGTCCGGTGGAATAATTTATGAATAATAAATTATTCCATCCGGGTCCATGGATGTAGTATGAATGAGTTTGTGTTGTTTCAGGAGTAAATGGTTATTTATCGAAATTAGAATTGGTTAAAATACATTAAAATGTTAAATATATAAATAGATTGATGGCTAATGGTCTAGATACCAAGGCCAAAATAAAAAAAATAAAAAAAATCGCTTATCACCAAACACGCAAAAAAACGCAGGCAAAAATCGGAGATAATTGCATTCTTTACGGATTTATTTACCTATTCGACATCAGTTCTGGCCGATTGAATACACGGTGCGTATCACGTCTTCACTTGTTTAGAAAATACAGTTCGGTATTTGAGTTTTCAAGTGCTAGTGTTTATTTACATTCACGATAGTAATTGCTGTGACTAGTCGACTTAGCTGCAAAGCTAAGGCTATTAATTACGCAAGAAGAAGTGCTACTGTCTGGCCGATTAAATACACGGTGCGTATCACGTCTTCACTTTTTAGAAAATACAGTTCGGTTTTCAAGTTCTAGTGTTTATTTACATTCACGATAGTAATTGCCAGTCACAGGTCGACTTAGCTGCAAAGCTAAGGCTATTAACTATGCAAGAAGAAGTGCTACTGTTTTGATTCGTTGTGAAGTTTTAATTAACGGATTATTAAAATTAAAATCCACTGCTAGAAATTTGGGTATAAAGAATCGTAAAGTTATTTAAATTAAAAACATTTGGTATTTTTTCACAAATTAAAACTTGATTCCGACTAGTTTCGGTTTGTTAGACTATTTTCAAAGGAATTCCTTTGAAAATGGTCTAACAAACCGAAACTAGTCGGAATAAAGTTTTAATTTGTGAAACAATACCAAGTGCTTTTAATTTAAATAACTTTACATATTCTAATATGTTTCACCAAGTACCGATGAGAAGTTGGGAATAGACTTCCAGCCACGAATCCGGCGCCTCCACCATTCATAAAACTATAATTTTACCAACGTATTACAACGAATACAATAACATTTCATAGAAACAATTGATAATTTAATTAAACGTAATGCTGAGATAGCTCTTACAACTTTTAAAAGTTATGATTTAGCATCTGGCATTAAAATTTGTATCTGTGATAAAAGAGGACATTTCAAACATTTTAAAAATGCGATTTGGGGAGGTTTAGAAACGATTTTAATAGCCACAAATGTCCTCAGTAGTGTTATTACCAATATAAAACAATAATTGGAGGACCATCTTTCTTCAATTTTTTTTTAACATGTTTTTCTAAAACGCCCACCTGAAGACATGGCTTATTTTTCGAAAAATAAAAAGTTGGTGTTTGGGGTCTTTTAGAAATGATTTTGTTGGCCACAAATGTTCTCCATAGTATTAGTAACCATATTAAACAACAATTGGAGGACCATCTTTCTTCAATTTTTTTTAAACAATTTTTTTCCAAACCACTCACCCGAAGACATGGCTAATTTTTCGAAAAATAAACAGTTGGTGTTTGGGGCCTTTTAGAAATGATTTTGTTGGCCACAAATGTTCTCCATAGTATTAGTAACCATATTAAATAATAATTGAAGGACCATCTTTCTTCATTTTTTTAAAACATTTTTTTTCCAAACCGCTTACCCATGTCTTCAGGTGAGCGGTTTGGAAAAAAATTGTTTAAAAAAAATTGAAGAAAGATGGTCCTTTAATTGTTATTTAATATGGTTACCTATACTATCGAGAACATTTGTGGCTAACAAAATCATTTCTAAAAGGCCCCAAACACCAACTTTTTATTTTTCGAAAAATAAGCCATGTCTTCAGATGAGCGGTTTGGAAAAAAATAGTTTAACAAAAATTGAAAAAAGATGGTCCTCCAATTGTTATTTAATATGATTACTAATACTATGGAGAACATTTGTAGCCAATAAAATCATTTCTAAAAGACCCCAAACACCAACTTTTTATTTTTCGAAAAATAAGCTATGTCTTCAGATGAGCGGTTTGGAAAAAAAAAATAGTTTAAAAAAAATTGAAAAAAGATGGTCCTCCAATTGTTGTTTAATATAGTTACTAATACTATGGAGAACATTTGTAGCCAACAAAATCATTTCTAAAAGGACCTAAACACCAACTTTTTATTTTCGAAAAATAAGCCATGTCTTCAGATGAGCGGTTTGGAAAAAAATTGTTTAAAAAAAAATTAAGAAAGATGGTCCTCCAATTGTTACTTAATATGGTTACTAATAATATGGAGAACATGTGTGGCCAACAAAATCATTTCTAAAAGGCCCCTAACACCAGCTTTTTATTTTTCTAAAAATAAGCCATGTCTTCAGGTGAGCGCTTTGTAAAAAAATTGTTTAAAAAAAAATTAAAGAAAAATGGTCCTCCAATTGTTGTTTGATATGGTTACAAATACTATGGAGAACATTTGCGGCCAACAAAATCATTTCTAAAAGGCCCCAAACACCAACTTTTTATTTTTCGAAAAATTAGCCATGTCTTCAGGTGAGCGGTTTGGAAAAAAATTGTTTAAAAAAATTGAAGAAAGATGGTCCTCCAATTGTTGTTTAATATGGTTACTAATACTATAGAGGACATTTGTGGCCAACAAAATCATTTCTAAAAGGCCCCAAATACTAAATTTTTATTTTTCGAAAAATTAGCCATGTCTTCAGGTGAGCGGTTTGAAAAAAAAATGTTTAAAAAAAATTGAAGAAAGATGGTCCTCTAATTGTTGTTTAATATGGTTACTAATACTATTGAGAACATTTGTGGCCATCAAAATCATTTCTAAAAGGCCCCAAACACCAACTTTTTATTTTTCGAAAAATAAGCCATGTCATCAGGTGAGCGGTATGGAAAAAAATTATTAAAAAAAAATTTAAAAGATGGTCTTCCAATTGTTATTTAATATTGTTACTAATACTATAGAGAACATTTGTGGTCAACAAAATCATTTCTAAAAGGCCCCAAACACCAACTTTTTATTTTTCGAAAAATTAGCCATGTCTTTAGGTGAGCAGTTTGGAAAAAAATTGTTTAAAAAAAATTAAAGAAAGATGGTCCTCCAATTGTTGTTTAATATGGTTACTAATACTATGGAGAACATTTGTGGCCAACAAAATCATTTCTAAAAGGCCCCAAACATCAACTTTTTATTTTTCGAAAAATAAGCCTTGTCTTCAGGTGGGCGTTTTAGAAAAACATGTTAAAAAAATTGAAGAAAGATGGTCCTCCAATTATTGTTTTATATTGGTAATAACACTACTGAGGACATTTGTGGCTATTAAAATCGTTTCTAAACCTCCCCAAATAGCATTTTTAAAATGTTTGAAATGTCCTCTTTTATCACAGATACAAATTTTAATGCCAGATGCTAAATCATAACTTTTAAAAGTTGTAAGAGCTATCTCACCATTACATTTAATTAAATTATCAATTGTTTCTATGAAATTTTATTGTATTCGTTGTAATACGTTGGTAAAATTATAGTTTTATAAATGGTGGAGGCGCCGGATTCGTGGCTGGAAATCTATGGCCAACTTCTCATCGGTTCACCAAGTGCTAGATGAGAAATTAATTCAAGAAATAAAGAATCGACTTTTATTAATTAAAAGGTTAGTGCGATGGTTTGCTTTCTTACTATTTAGGCTTTGCAGCCGGGGCCATTCATTTCGTAAAAGAAGAAGAAGAAGGGGATTATTTTTGTTAAAACTGTTGTTGAATCTGAAAAATAAAGAGTTTTAAAAAAGCTATAGAGGCTTGAAAACAGAAAATTGTTAGAGCACTTAAAAATTCATTAGATTTTCTTTGTGTGTTTTGCACTTACAGAAAGATTAAACATCATTTTTTTTCAGCCTCATCATTCGGTGACATTTGTTTCCATTATTTTTTCAACCATTTAGGGAACACTTAAATCTGTTTTTCCACTTTTTCCTCGACCATTTATAAAACCAATAAAGCTATTTAAATTATGAGTAACGTTTTGTTTTAAAGTGAAGAGAAAATAAAATATGGTAATGCATCCATCATCTAGTAGTACCTACTAAAATCGTCTTCACGAGACCCCATGAAAACATCCACACAGTTTTCTTCTATCCGAATAGGGGATCTATGAAAAAGCAGATACATAAACAAATAAGAGATTATGAAGCAAAATCAGAAAAATTGTGCTACTTGACTATAAAAAATGGAAACACGAATCTGACTATCGTAAACATACATGCATCGACTGAGAAAAAAGGACGAGAAAGATTACTTTTATGAAACTCTGGAAAATCTGCTCAACACGATATCAAGAAAACACATTCAAATTGTGATAGGAGATGCTAATTCAAAAGTAGGCAATGAATATATCTACAAAAATATAACGGGCAACCAAAGTAAACATAATATTAGTAATGATAACGGCTTAAGACTAATAAATTTTGCGATAGAAAGAAATATGAAGATGATGAGTACGTATTTCAGAAGAAAAGATATCTATAAAGGTACACATTATCCCAGGCAGAGAGGAGATGAACCAAATAGACCACATTCTAATCCAAGAAGAATAATCGCACCTAATAAAAGATGTTAGGAGCTACCGTGGAGCAGATATCAACTCAGACCATATTCTCGTAGGTGTCATACTTAAAAAACTTATAACCTCAAGAAAAATAAGTACCCCTACAAATAATATTATCAAAGCAAAAGGAAATAAATACAATATGGGAAAATTAAAAAACGTGGAAACAGCGGAAAAATATGTACAAGAAAGTGATAAAGGCTAAGAATAACTGAAAACCAAATCTAGCATTAATGAGCAATAGGTACAGATAGAAAGTACAATAAATCACATAACAGAAAATACCTTAGAAATATCAAAAAAGGAAAGAAAACTGAGTGGTTGAATAAATAATGTAAGGATTAAATAGAAAAAAGCAAAAATCTAAGACAAAAATGGCTCCAGACTGGGACAAACAATGATAAAGAAAGGTATCAAGAACAAAAGAGGATATCAAAAAAAGTATGCAGAGCAGAAAAAAGAAGATACAAAGAAAAATAAATTCAAAAAATAGAAGAAAAATATTTATTTATTTAACGGAAGATCCGTTTTACAAAATACATTTTAACAAAATTATATAACTATGAGAAGAATACAGTAATACTTATAAATAAAATAAACTAACAATACTAAGATAAATAACAAACATTTATACGCTTAAGTTTGCTGATAAACTATGAGAGTGAGAAACAATTAAAAATATCAAAATTTGAATGCAGTGATAGTTTATTTGCTGTACGTATAAACCTTGTAAGTTGACTATTATTCCTATAATTTGTCTTATGGAATTGGATACGAAATAAGAGAAAGAAATTCGAAATTTTTATAATGATGCGAAGAATATTAGAAAAGGATTCACATCTAAGCCCATCTAGAGAGATTGGATGAAAATAGGATCGTCAGGAGCATCGGATGGAAGAAACCTGAAGGAACAAAGAGAAACGGAAGACCACGGATAACATGGAGAGAAGCAATTACTAGCGACTTGCAAGACAAAAACATAACAGAAGGCGAAAGATAGAAAGCAGTGGAAGGAAATTACAAAGCTATGGGCCTAAATGGCCTGGACAAGCTACTGTATATAATATTAGATGATGGATGCATTACCATATTTTATTTTCTTTGTGTGGAATCTGAATAAACACATACAACTCCATAACTTTGCCTATTTTACCAAATCTCTATCATTAATAATAAGAAAGTCACTCATAAAATCCTACTAAAATTACGATAGACTGTGCAGTGATTTTCTGACTAAAATTACATCGTATTTTAAAAAGGTAATTCTTTGTCGGAACACTTACAAACCAATAACAAAATTAATCGATCCACAGGCAAGTTAATTTAATTATTGCAGGCTTTCCAGCATCATATTTACAGCTAATTGTGTTTTACTTTACTACGTTTTCCTTACGAGCACTTGGACCTATTTTAAATAAGCAGTACAATATTAAATTCTTCAGAGCGTATAATGTAATTGAAAACGTGGATTTCGGTATCAGAGCTTTGTACTTGTAGTAATTATTATTTCGCACAAAATATCTTTGCTTTTAAGGTAAAACTCATGTACCGTAGAGTGTCGATAAACAAAAATCTGGACCATCGATAATCCGGGTTCAATTCCGGTGAAAAAAAAAATTTAAAAACATTATAAGCACTGTTCACTGTGGAGGCTTCTACTTCGTTATACATCATTATTTACACAAATAAGACAATTAACTTTGTTTGTATAACTGAGGATTTTATTGTGACTATAGGTTCGACAACTTTAACTTGTCATTATCAAACATAAAGTATGTTTGATAATGACAAGGTAAAGTTGTCGAAACTATAGTCACAATAAAATCCTCAGTTATACAAACAAAGTTAATTGTCTTATTTGTGATTATAAGCACTAATAACCTTTTTTCAGATATTTATTTGAATTACCAAATGTACAGTTGTGAGAGAAAAAAAGTAGTTTTCATTGTTTTTGTTATTTGACATTTCGCATTACAATCGCGTAAAAACAAAAGCATACTACTTGCCTACTAAAATTCAGTTGCGACTTATGCGCGCATTATACCCTGCGTAAATGCGACGAAAAACGAATTTTCGAAACAATTTGAAAACTACTTGCTTAGGAATATAGTTGTATAATACTTTCTTTGTAGGAAATGTTCCTCCCAATCGTACCATGTGACAAAAAATGGGTCATTCCGTTTAAAAAAATTGACTTACAAGATATTGAAGAGGGCGCTTAGATATTGACAGTTTAAGAACACTTATTGTTAAAATTGACAGTTTACAATTAATTTACTTATAGGAGCATCCTCTAGGTACAAGTAGAGATATAAATCATATTTTTATCTTATTCTTAAGAGAAATTACAGACAGATTTCAAGATACCTTTCAGAGTTCAAAATTGTAGAAATATTTTGTTGTTTTGAAAACTATAAGAGAAGTGTACATATGATGAATAAAATATGTTGGAATTTAAACGAGGAATCTAAAAAATGATTAATATATAGGGTGTTCTATTTAAAATAACAAATTTGGTGCTACTTCCGGTGGAACTGGAAGTGATAGAAAGTTGAAAATATTTCACATGAGGAAAACTGATTCAACCGTATGACAAGGGTTTTTTTTCAAATTTTTAGTGCAACGGCAACCCCATAAACTTTTAACGAACGGTGGAGCGTAGACACCCTGTATATATATATATATATATATATATATATATATATATATATATATATATATATATATATATATATATATATATATTATATATATATATATATTATATATATATATATATATATATATTATATATATATATATATATTCATTTGTGTATATATGTATTATTTTAACACAGATGAATTTGAGAATTATCCTAAAAAAAAAGTAATCTACTTCAGCATTGACGTACCGATTTACTGGAGCAAAATTGAATTTGTTTCTGCTTCCGATTTGCACGATACGATGGGAAATTTTCAGTAATATTTGCGATGGAAAATATTTATTATTTAACGTTTGTAATTTTAACGGCACGCAACGGTTTGATAACTTATTGATTCACCAGCCAATAATAACACTTCATTGTTGTTCAAACTGTTGCAGTAATTGATTGATGTCCGTTATGGGAAATTGTGTATTAATTTAAAACCTATCGAAAACAATGTTTAAGTTGCCATAAATGTGTGACACTTTGCAAGCTATCTCAAAAAAATAGTGATGTATCCAACACTTTCTTCGGTAATTTAAACAATTGATAATTGACATAAATTTATTCTGCTTCAACCAATTGGTTGAAGACTTTACTTAAAGTTAGTGATTTATGCGCGTGGCGCATGATGTAAAATTTCTAGTTTAGAAAAGCCCAGAAAATTTGGATTTGCTGGAGCGCGACTCGCTTCGCTCGCGCGCCCCACAAATCCAAATTTTCAGGCTTTTCTAAACTCGAAATTTTACTTCATGCTTTGTCTGGGAGTGCAAACCCTCGTTAGACGATCAATCATAAACTTATTTTGCTGCTTCACCCATTGAAACAACTGCTTTCCTGTGTAATGCCCCGACGGACATTGAACTCATAAAATGAAGTGTTTACTGTTAAGGCCGTAGCTAGAAAAAACTTTTGGGGAAGAGGGGATATAAAATTTCCTCGGGGGTTTTACTAGTAAAAATATTGTTTTTGCTCTTTCAGGGCCGCTTTTACACACATAAAATTAACATTATGGGTTGAACCCCCATATCCCCCCCCCCCCCTCCTGGCTGCGGCCATGTTTGCTATTACTAATAGTAATATATTGTAAAATGTGTTTCTAGATTTACCTGTAATTAGTATAGCTTTGCCTTTGCTATATTTCTGCACGAAATTTTCCACGGCTTGATTAATCATGAAGAAAATATAGATATATTTCAATGAACAATATTCACATCAAATATTTATTTAAACCGTTTTACGATAATCTATGATAAAAACCCCGATACTATTTTATTTCCTTTGATCTGTGCAATCAGCTCAAAGGCGATGAAGCAGAATGTCCGTTTAGCGTTTTATTTTTAAAATAAAATTAAAATAAAGAAAAAAAACGGCAAACATAAAATGTAATCCCCTTCGAATAATATATTAACGAACGTCTCGCTTTTCTCATCGAACACGCTATTACGATCCATCCGCTGGCTTTATTATACCCTTCCTCAAATTGCCCTTAAACATCCACCCTCCATAAAAAGAACACTTCATGATCACATTTTTCTTTTTTTTCAAGTTGCTTGATTTCAATTCAAAAATCACAATGGGTCGATTTAAAGTTTATTGATATTAGTTATGGTGTTATATACAGGGTGTCTCCTAAAAATCGCCGCAGGGCCATAACTTTTATATTTATTGAGCGATTTCAAAAAAACAAAAAACAATTAAAATGGCTCCACCAGATCTACAAAGATGCCTTGATTTAAATTTTTTACCAAATCAACTTTCATGTCAGCGATAGTCAACTTTTTTTCAAATGGGCGTTTTTTAGGAGACACCATGTATATAGAACATCTTTATTCCGATAATTACCATAATATAATACATATATATTTATTTATTTATGTACAATGTAGGGGTACTCTGTCTGGGCTATCGACCAGAGGTCTTTCTGCCCTGTCTTGAATTTAATTTATTTAAAATAAATGTAATTAAATTTTATGGTGTTATTTGCCCCCCTTTATTATAAATTTTAATCAGTGTTATTAATTGAAAGTACATGAAAATATAAATTATGCTTTAATAGCACATGCCTCCACTCTCCCCATAGCACTTAGCACTCTACAGGGCCTTATAGACACCATACAAACATGGTTCGCTAAATGGCGAATCTCTATAAATCCCAACAAATCACAGCTCCTAATTCCATTTCACCGACCCAACTCATCCCCATTTTCAATATCAGTAAATAACCACATCATCCGCCCCTCAAACTCCTGTAAATACCTAGGCATAACCTTTGACACTAAACTTACCTTCAAAACCCACTCCTCAATTCTTAAAGCAAAGATCAGACAAAGGGCGACGTATTTTAGAAATCTCACATTCAGGAAACAAGGCATTAGCACTGAAACAGCAGTTAATATATATAAGATGATATGCCGCCCTTTGCTTGACTACGCTGCAATCCTCTTTCACAATCCACACCCTCGCTCCCTAAAAAATATTCAAATTGCTGAAAGATCGGCCCTCAGAGTGCTAACAAAAATAAGACACCCACAAAATCCTCTACATAATCCTTCAAACACCCTCCTATACGAACTAACAAAAATACTTCCGATAGAAAACCGCCTCAACCAACTTTCCCAAAAATTTGCCTCTAATCGTTTTTATTACAATCTTCTTAAAACCCTTTGTATCCCTCGTAATAAAAATATTGCCCCTAAACGAAAATTCCCCTGCACCACAATTTATGAATTCATCTCTTCACTTCATGACATTAATGATCACGACGTTTGAGACAGCCGTTAGACAAGTACAGGACATTAATGATCACGACGCCAGTATGACAGTTAGAGTCAGACAAAGACAATAGACAACTATAACATAAAATGACAGAGACAAAACTAAACAAATTCAGGCGGAAAGACCAATGGTCGATAGCCGATTGGCAGAAAATTATTTATGTACCAAATTTATTGTAGTTAAAATATTTAAATGTTTTTTATACGAAAATTCTGTCAATAAAGATGTTAAATAATAATATAAATTATGTTAGAGAAGTTATATATTTTTATTAGTCGGTTATAATTTACGAAATACTTATTTACAAAACAAGTGCGGAAAATTAATTTTTCCGAGTGAACGCAATTTTGAAGCACGAGCGAGTGCCTTTAAATGCGTGAACTCGGGAAAATTATTCACGCACGAGGATTGTACAATATTTTTTGAAACGACAAAAATCATCACAATAATACTGCCATGGAAAAAGTGCAAGATCACTTATATACAAATTCTTAATTTTGATAACTGTTGCTAACATTTAAAATTGGTCGCTAACATGTATAATATAACATTAACCTATGTGCATAAATATAAAAAATTCTAATTAAGCTCACGTATAACCTAAATAAATAAAAAGGGAAAAATCAACCATGATTGATAATCCCCGTCCGGAATCTGCATATTTATTACTTCAGCGTTACTCTATTCACCTCATTCTACCTCCGATTAATTGAAAATATTTCCCAGGCGAGAAACGTACATTTCATTGCGTTCGTGCTCATTTTTAAAACGGTGTTCATCTAAATTTTCGATTCAAATCCGACTGCTCCCACATCGCTTTCCACGGCCGATTAATTATTTATAAAACTGAGTGCGGCATTACAGAAGAAATCACACACATGCTGGATTAAAATAAATTAAAGTGTTCATATATACGTGTATTTATTAATAGCGATTTTATTGATTTTTTTTAGTATATTACTAACGAGTGTCTATAAACTGTCGGAATCCCAGTAGGTTCTGACTTCAAAAACATACGACGTAATTAGACATATAATTAGATTTATTTGACGTTTTTCGAGATTCACCGAATCGTATGACTTAATCTAAAATATGTAATTTGTTTTTCAAAGCAACCAAAATGTCGACAGTTTGTACACACTCGTTATATAAAATGTACACTTCTGTGCAATAAAATTAAGCACAAGTCTCATAACTATTTTTCACAATATTCTAGTTGTATAATTCGGGTCTGTTTTAATTGCCTAGCAGCAGTTTTAATTAATAATAGAATACCATAACACTTATTTTTTGCTCCCAACGTTTCTCAACTCTGAAAACAGTATTATTACTGATGTTCACCAATCGACCAATTTGTCTAATAAAAAAACCATCTTTAATTTTAGTTAGAGTTCGAATTTCGAATTGTTGTCTAAATGACGCGGCATTTTAACATTAAAAATTGACATATTTACGTAAAATATTTACATATTTATAACCAACTAACCCCCCCCTATATACGCCACTGATCTTGAAGCATATCTCTCATTATGTTCTCATTAATCATGTTTCACGAATAAAATATATGAATAAAATATTTTAAATTAAAAATCTCTACAAACCAAGTTAACTAGTAAGTCAAACAAGCTAAGTGATTTTTAATTTAAATTATTTCATTCATATATCATATGTTTAATTAAAAAAAACTCGAGAGTGCCATGATTTAATCATTTTTACTTTCCCCCGTATGTAATACAAAGGGAAAGTATTGTTTTCGTGAAAATTTTCGAATCAAAAATTTTAGCGAAAATATCCGTTTTGAGGTCCCCTGAGTCGAATAAGACCATTTTTGAAAAATGTCTCTGTCTATCTGTGTGTCTGTGTGCGCTGTACCGCAAAAACCGCTAAAGATATCAAGATGAAACTTGAAACTTAAGCCTTTTGTTACAATCGGAAGAACTAAAAAGCTTTTGGTGAAAATCGGAAAACCGGAAGTGGTACTTTACTCTTAGCGTTTTTCAGTTTTTTCAGATTTTTTCAATAAATGTTCATCAAACAAAAAATTCTTTCAAATAAAAGTTGTACATAATAACAAAATGAAGATGTATTGTTCATTTACTTTTTGTCATAGCACTCTTAGTTTTTGAGATATTTCAAAAGTTGTGTGTTTTATCTAGATATTGGTGTGTGACAGTGTATGTGTCGATACAATTGAAAAATGTTTCAAATAAAAGTTGTAGGAAATGAAAAACTAAAGATTTTTTGTAGATTCACTTTTTGTTAGCACTCTTAGTTTTTGATATATTTAATAAATAGTGTTTTTTATCTAGTCATTGATTTGTGACAGTGTGTGTGTTGATACAATTGGAAAATGTTTCAAATAAAAGTTGTAGGTAATAAAATATTAAAGCTTTTTTGTATCTTTACTTTTTGTCATAGCACTCTTAGTTTTTGAGATATTCAATAAATAGTGTTTTTTATCTAGTCATTGGTTTGTGTCAGTATGTGTTGATCCAATTGAAAAAATGTTTCAAATAAAAGTTGTAGTTATCAAAAAGTTGAAGACATTTTGAAAATAATAATGCTACAAATATTTTAAAAGTGATTTAATACGCAATTTACGGGGGAAAGTACTATGATGGACACATCACCATTTTTTAGATTTAGGTTGGGTACACGCTTTAGGAAGTGACATATAAAACGTCAGACATAATAATTATGATACATAACTTCAGAGTTGCCAAACTATATTATTTTCTATGGCATTCTAAGGTAGGGTTTCTCAACTGGGTGCCCCTTCCAGTTGAGAAACCCTACCTTAGAATGCCATGGAACCCTTTAGGGGGGCGAGGCAAGATAACAGTGGGGGCACGGCAGATTTCCTAGAGAGTAGATGAAGTGAAATATGGATATAATAGTGTTTTAATCTAACTAAAAAAACTCAAATAAAATCAGGGAGAGGGGCGTGGAGTTATGAAAGCAGGACGCGACCTGAAAAAGGTTGAGAACCCCTGCTCTAGAGCTTTTTTTTTAATTGAACATACGATATCTTGAAGCAGCTTATGAAATCTTTTCAAGGCTATGATTCCACAATTGTTTTACTATTTTTATAGTGGAACTTAAACGAATTATGTTTTTTATTAATACATTTACACGCTTATAACTATTATCTCATTCTAATCAACATTAAATGGGTAACAACATAGGAACAAACATCAGGCCGGAAGTGGGGAAATACGTAACACGATACTAGTTCCATATTTTCTGCAGGGGTTCTAAAAAGCAATCAATTACGAAATGAATTCGCAACCTGTCAACGGTATTACAGTTTTATGGAAACACTCATTGCGGTTATTATTATTTTTGATGCATAATATTTCGAATCAATATAATGCTTACCTTTTCTTTCATAGTAATAATTATTAATAATTAATAGTATGAATATTAATTATACGGTAGGTATTTAAAAATCTAAAAAAATATATGTAAAAGAGTTTAACGTAAATAATATTATTAATAATAAACAGTCAGAAGCATAGCATCAAATTTAAAAATATTGTAAATAAGTACACAAATACATGTTTGTATTTATCATAGAAAATAATAATTAGGTGTTAATCTGATGCATTTGAAATAAAACAACGCAGTTGGGAGGGTTTCACTTTTATTGTTGAACACTGCAACATGTTTCACCACACAGTGGCTTCATCAGGCAGATGAATTATTTCATCTGCCTGATGAAGCCACTGTGTGGTGAAACATGTTGCAGTATTCAACAATAAAAGTGAAACCCTCCCAACTGCGTTGTTTTATTTCAAATAGTATTATGGAGTTTCATCATGTATCCGCCTCATCAATTAAATCTGATGCATACTGAACATACGAATACTGACGTTGTATATTCAGTTTTAAATAAAATGTACCTACTGTTTTTAATCTATTACATAATATTAGTAGTAGATTATACAGGGAGTTTTTTTTTAAGAATACATACACTAATTACAGCGTACATGTTGTAAATGTTCAGATATTCCTCGTTTAAAAGAATTGAAGTTCAAGCTTTTATCGAGTATTTTCCACTCCTAGACTAAGCATGAATTAAATTTTCAGGCTTTCATAAACTCGATATTTTACTTCATGCGCCACGCGTATAAAACACTGATTTCGGGTGTATTTCAAAGTATCCTACTAAAGCAGTATGCTAAAAACGTATATTTTAAACTGCACATCAATTCAGTGTTTTGTACGCATGGCGCATGAAGTAAAATTTCGAGTTTAGAAAAGCCTGAAAATTTTATTTGGTCGCTCCGCGCTACGTGACCAAACCAAATTTTCAGGCTTTTCTAAACTCGAAATTTTACTTCATGCTTAATCTAGGAGTGGAAGGCACTCGTGTAAAGACTGAACTCTTTAAAAAAACGAATGCATATGTATACTTAAAAGAAAAATTCCCTGTATATCATGTTTAATATAAGAAAAAGCAGCATTTGCCTTATTGTTTACAACATTTTATAACAATATTAAAAAAAATAAACTTAAAAGATATAATTCATTTTAATTTTGATCATAAAAAGAGACCAATTTTTTTCTAATTAGTCTAATTAGATAATTAGTCTCTTTTTATGATCATAATTAAAATGAATCATATCTTTTAAGTTTTTGTTTACATTAATTTAAAAATAACTAAAAAAAATAAATAGTATATTTTTTGATTGTTATACAGTGAGAGCCAAAATGATTGTTCATTTTTGTTCATTTTTAATAGGCAATAACAAATATAACTATTTTCTACTCCTATACTTAAATTGATTTATTAGACAGTTACTACTTGTATCGAAATGAGGGTCATTTCGATACAGATTTTCATTTCGATACAGATTTTCATATTTTCATTCACATCGTAGCAAGCTCATGCTGGGTATGATGGAATGACAATTTAAAATTGTCAATTTGTCAACGTTCGTAATTGTATAAACATCGACAAAAATGAGCGATAGTGATAGTGAAATTGAAAATCTAACTCCTCCGAAGATTGTAGAACAAGCCTCAAAAACCTCAAATAATTTACCACCAGTAAAATCGGCAAAAATTTATGAAAAATGTTACTCTCAGTTTATGGAATGGAGGAATAAAAATAAGGTTAGCAGCTTTTCTGAAAATGTATTATTAGTTTATTTCGATGAATTGTGCAAGAAATTAAAATCCACAACTTTATGGACTCATTATTCCATTATTAAATCAACTTTATCCATTAAACACAAAGTGGACATATCCAAATATTTCAAATTGCTTGCCTTGTTAAAAAGAAAATCTGAAGGATATGTACCCAAAAAATCTAAAACCTTTACCACTGATGAAATAAAGCAATTTATTGGTGAAGCCCCAGACGTAAAATATTTATTGACCAAGGTAAGTTAATTTTAGTTTAAAGTTTATATTTTAAACTGTTGTTTTCATAGGTAGTATGTATCTTTGGTGTTATGGGAGCTTATAGAAGGCATGAGCTGCACAAGTTGGAATTAAAAGACGTAAATGATTTTGGAACAACTATTTTAGTCACAATTAATGATACTAAAACAAAAACAACGCGAAAATTTTCAGTTACCAGAAAATATTACGGTATATGCAAGAACTACATGAATCTTCGTCAACAACATTGTATAACCCCATCTTTTTTTACAAATTATACAAATGGAAAATGTACAGTACAAAACGTAGGAATAAACAAGTTTGGAAATATGGGCAAAGAAATTGCTAGGTACTTAAATCTTCCAGATCCCAACTTATACACCGGACACTGCTTTCGTCGCAGTTCTGCCACAATATTGGTTGATGCTGGTGGTGACATCACCTCGCTAAAACGCCACGGTGGGTGGAAATCCACCGCAGTGGCTGAAAACTATATTGACGAGTCAATCCAAAATAAAGTCAACGTAGCCAATCAACTTTTGAATTCGATAGAACACAGCCAAACAAACAATTTTATAAACATTACTCCATCAACATCAATAACAACATCCACCAACATTGTTTCAGAACTACCGAAAGTGCCACAGATTCATTTTAATAACTGTACAATTCAAAATATTAGTATAAATCAAAAAGAATGATTAAAAACCTGTCATTTTTGTTTGCAAAGTTCTCATATATTGTAATTTAATTTTTTTTCATATAATGTAGTGTATAAAAATAATTTATAAGTTGAATATAAATTTAATAAATTTTGAAAATAAATCTTATTATTTTTCTATTGCAAGTAGTCGTAGAAAAAATAGTGTATGCAACTCTCATTTAATGGCTATTAAGACACTCGTATTCATTACGACACTCGCTCCTTCGTCGCTCGTGTCGTAATTCTCATACTCGTGTCTTAATAGCTGCCATTAAATGATCGTTGCATAATATACTAATTTATTAATCGCTATATTACTGATAACAATTTGAAAGAGGAGACTTTTGACAGTTGTCAAAATGGTGCGTTGGAACATACAGCAACGCATATTTTGTGTTGAAAAATGTCTTAAATTAAGTTCAATTATTCAAACTCAACGTTTATTTCGTCTACATTTTAATGTTCGTGATGTTCCAGCTCGAACTGTTATTTCGTATTGGGTAAGGAAGTGGCGAAATCATGGGTCAGTTGAGAGAAGAAAATCAGCCGGGAGGATTCGCTCTGCATGCAATCCTAAAAATGAGGAACGGGTGAGACAATCAATTCTGCGTAGCCCAAATCGATCAGTTGGGCGGCATGCGGCAGCGTTAAATTTATCTGCAACAAGTACCCGAAGAATGCTGCACAAAATGAAGTTTCATCCATACAAAATAGCAGTGGTACAGGAGTTAACTGATCGTGATAAACAAAGCCGTGTTGAGTTTTGTCAACGTTTTTTGGAGTTAAGCAATGAGGAACCCGATATCGCACAACATCTTTTCATGAGCGACGAAGCACACTTTACTTTACATGGCTTGGTAAATAAACAGAATTTTCGATACTGGGCTACCGAAAACCCGTGTGAAATCTATGAAAGACCCTTACATTCCCCAAAAGTGACTGTTTGGTGTGCTGTATCATCGTCAAAAATCATCGGTCCATATTTTTTTGAAGAAAACGGCGAAACAGTCACAGTCAATTCTCAACGGTATGCACATATGCTCCAGACATTTTTTATACCGCAAATTGAAGAAGAAGAAAGAAATCACTTTTTTCAACAAGACGGTGCGACCTGTCATACTGCAAGAATAAGTGTGGAGATCCTGCGACAGACATTTCCGAATAGACTAATTTCTCGAAACGGTGATTTTAATTGGCCCCCGAGATCTCCCGATATTACTGTTCCAGGCTTTTTTCTTTGGGGATATTTAAAGAGTAGAGTGTTCAAGAGTAAATCGTTAACTTGTTTCTCATTGATCACTTGGTAAAACATTTCTATTAATATATAAGTATTTGATTGAAATTCACTTGGTTTGTTTTACTAATAAATTGTTTTATTTTCAACTAGTTTCGGCTTAATGCCATTTTCAAGAATGCCGAATATAATATTGCGCTATGTCAAGAGTGAAAATGGCATTAAGCCGAAACTAGTTAAAAATAAAACAATTTATTAGTAAAACAAACCAAGTGAATTTCAATCAAATACCTATATATATGTTCAAGAGTAAGCCTAGAAATATAGAGGAGCTCAAAAGAAATATCCGACAAGAAATTGAAGCTATTCCACAGGATATGCTTCAACGAGATATGGCAGATTTCGTCCGTCGTTTAGAAGAGTGTGTGGAGAAGGGTGGCGGACATTTAACACACACTATATTCAAAAAGTAAAACTCCCATTATTACTTTTTAAGATGTCATTTATATTATTTCTGCATTTAAAATAATTCATGTGTTATTTCCTATTAAAAATGAACGAATCATTGTGGCTCTCATTGTATATTATAAAAGAGCTATGTTTACCCACAGTTTCATAGAGGTATTCCAAAAATATATCAAGATATGAAATGTTAGAAAAAGCGTTGCAAAATCGACAAAAATGTATCATAAAAAATATGAGAAAGGATTTAGCTAAACAACCGCACATTTTTCATCCCTTCCCCCCGCTTTCGCATAACATTCCTCCAATTATGCGAAGGGCGCAATATTTCAACGAGCCAAAAAAAACAAGCAGACATTTCTTTAAACAAAAAGGTGTAATAAATAATCCTGATTACAGTTAAATATTGAATTAGGAAATTATCCAAGGTGTAATAAATATTTCCGATTCCAGTTAAATATTGAACTAAGAAATTATCCGCTTACCGTAGGCAAACCCGCAAAACTCGACGAAACATCTGATCAATTATTCAAATTTATTACAATTTTTTGCCGTGTGGATTTCATGCGCCTGTTCGGATTTGATTGATTTAAATTCATTTTTCGTGATTGATTGTCAGAATTAAGCATTCAATAAAAAAAACGGTTTGTCTTTAAAGCAGTAACGTGTACGAGGGTTGCCTTTTATATTTCGGGATTGGGCAACCCTAGTGTTGCAATCTGGCAACTGAGAGCTCTATCGTAAAGTTTGACATTTTTGAGGTTATACGTACTCAAAACGTTTTGACATATGAGCGTTATTTGTGTCGTTTACACTAACTTAAAAGATTTATCTCGGCCAAAGAATGGAATTAAATCGTGAACATTTTCGTGCGATTATTTTTTACAACTTTCGACGTGGATTAACTCAACAACAGTGCATGGATGAACTTAATTCAATTTTTGGCGATGAAGCTCCATCAAGGACCAGTGTTTATCGATGGTATGGTGAATTCAACCGAGGTCGTAGTTCACTCCAAGACGAATTTCGTGGAGGTTGTCCAAAATCAGTTGTTGTTCCGGAAACCATTGATGCTGTGCGCAAACAAATATTGCAAAATCGTCATGTGACTTATCGTGAGATTGAGACAACCTTAGGCATTAGTGGGACCAGCATACATTCAATATTGCATGAACATTCGACTGTCAAAAAAATGTGTTCCCGTTGGATCCCACACAATTTGAAAATCGCTCAAAAAAAGGCTCGTATCGATTGGTGCAAAGAAATGCTCAAAAAATACGATTGCGGTGCTTCGAAACACGTCTATGGCATCGTGACAGGTGATGAATCATGGATTTACGCGTATGAGCCCGAAAGTAAACAGCAGTCGACCGTATGCGTGTTTCAAGATGAGCCAAATCCAACAAAAGTTGTTCGCGCACGAAGCACTTCCAAGCAAATGGTCGCCTGTTTTTTCGGAAAAACTGGACATGTCGCAACCGTACCACTAGAACAACGCAGACCAGTCAATTCTGAGTGGTACACAACCATTTGTTTGCCAGTTGTCATCCAAGAAATCAGGAAAACCAACCGCCGAAAACGGATCACTCTTTACCACGACAATGCGAGCTCTCACACATCGGCTCAAACAACTGCATTTTTGAGCACGCAAAATATCGATTTGATGAGTCATCCGCCATATAGTCCTGACTCGGCACCGAATGACTTCTTTTTATTCCCATCCGTAAAAAATAAAATGAGAGGTCAACGTTTTTCGACACCTGAAGAAGCGGTTGATGCGTTCAGAATGCATGTTTTGGAGATACCTCAATCAGAGTGGCAAAAGTGCTTCGACAATTGGTTCAAACGCATGCAAACGTGTATAGACCTTAATGGGGAATATTTTGAAAAACAATAAAGCGATTTTCAATGATTAATATTTATTTTTGTTCTCTAATCCCGAAACATAAAAGGCAACCCTCGTAGAAATGTAGTTATATGGAATATTGAGTATTTATTTTATATTACAGTATCTCTTTATTGGTTTTGTAAATAAAATTCACTTGGTTTCACTTATACCGGGTGTTGACTTGGCGGACGCAACATAGGACATGCCATGTAAATTTCGAAATGTTCAAATTATGGCTCCCCTAATTATTTTAGCAACAAACTGTATTTACCTTTTTTGTAGAGCCAAAAATTCAGAATTCATTCGTGTTAACGTTTATCATATTACGTTTCTCTAAATTAAAATAATTAAGGAAAAGTAATGTAATATTATAAAAACATGCCATGGAATTGAAACAACAATTGCAGATGTCAAAATGGCAAAAGATATTGCAATCACCTGATTAAAGTAAATGTTTTTAAATGTTTGCATTATGTTTTTTTTTGTCGTTAATTAAGTAACAGGAATATCTTGTGCTATTTTGACATCCGCAATTGTTGTATCAATTTCATGGTATGTCATTAGTATTATAAAATCACATTACTTTTTCTTAATTATTCCAACTGTAAATTTTCCTATCGTTAAATTTAAAAAAGTTTGATTTGAAGCTTTAAACAAGTGTTTTCCACTCCCAGACTAAGCATGAAGTAACATTTCGAGTTTAGAAAAGCCCCGTGAAAATTTGTCGAGGGTCGCGCAGCGACCCGAGACAAATTTTCTGGGCTTTTCTAAACTCGAAATGTTACTTCATGCGCCACGCGTATAAAACACAGATTTTAAGTGAAGTTCGAATATACATAAATTTGACAATATTATAGTGATTTATACGCGTGGCGCATGAAGTAAAATTTCGAGTTTAGAAAAGCCCCGTGAAAATTTGTCGAGGGCCCCGAGACAAATTTTCGAAATTTTACTTCATGCGCCACGCGTCTAAAACACAGATTTTAAGTAAAGTTCAAATATACATAAATTTGACAATATTATAGTGTTTTATACGCGTGGCGCATGAAGTAAAATTTACATATAATTAGATTTATTTGACGTTTTTCGAGATTCACCGAATCGTATGACTTAATCTAAAATATGTAATTTGTTTTTCAAAGCAATCAAAATGTCGACAGTTTGTAGACACTCGTTATATAAAATGTACACTTCTGTGCAATAAAATTAAGCACAAGTCTCATAACTATTTTTCACAATATTCTAGTTGTATAAGCCCCGTGAAAATTTGTCTCGGGTCGCGCAGCGACCCGAGTCAAATTTTCTGGGCTTTTCTAAACTCGAAATTTTACTTCATGCGCCACGCGTATAAAACACAGATTTTAAGTAAAGTTCGAATATACATAAATTTGACAATATTATAGTGTTTTATACGCGTGGCGCATGAAGTAAAATTTCGAGTTTAGAAAAGCCCAGAAAATTTGTCTCGGGTCGCTGCGCGACCCTCGACAAATTTTCACGGGGCTTTTCTAAACTCGAAATTTTACTTCATGCTTAGTCTGGGAGTGGAAAACACTTGTTAAAAGCTATAAATTGATCTTTAAAAAAACAAGGAATACCCGCAATTGTTGTATCAATTCCATGGTTTGTTATTATTTGTATAAAATCACATTACTTTTTCTTAATTATTTTAACTTAGAGAAACGTAAAGTGTTAAGGGTGGACATTCATAAATTTAGAATTTTTCCCTCTACAAAAAAGTGAAATACATTTTGTCTCAAAAATAAATAGGGAAGCCAATATTTGAACACTTCAAAATTAACACGCGATTTTCTATGTTGCGTCCGCCAAGTCAACACCCGGTATATATTTAATAGTTGAGGCTGTTACTTGGTGAAATTCTATATCAACACTTTTAGTAAATAACACACTTGGTTAAGATTTCACTGTTTATTGATTGACACTGCAATTATTCATCAGGCAGATGAATAATCTGCCTGATGAAGCCACTGTGTAGCGAAACAATTGTTGCAGTGTCAATCAATAAACAGTGAAATCTTAACAAAGTGTGTTATTTACTAAAAGTGTTTATTAATATTTTATTTTTTAGCTTCACTGACCGGCAGAAAGATCCGGCCCCCATAACATATTTTCAAAACCGAAACCAAACCAAATTTTCAGGCTTTTCTAAACTCGAAATTTTACTTCATGCGCCACGCGTATTAAACACGGAAAATATTGAAATATTGTGAACAAGTGAACTTCAGATAAAATGAGTGTCCTATTCGCGTGGCGCATGAAGTAAAATTTCGAGTTTAGAAAATCCTGAAAATTTGGTTTGGTCGCTCCGCGCTTCGCGCTACGCGACCAAACCAAATTTTCAGGATTTTCTAAACTCGAAATTTTACTTCATGCTTAATCTAGGACTGGAAAACACTCGTTTTAACTTTAAATTAAACTTATAAAAAATAAGAAAATTGAATAAGAATTTAACTACAATGATGATTAATTATCAATAAGTAATAATGTATATAGTTTGTAAGCCAGCAGCAATTAACACGCTGATAGAGTATTATCGATGGAACTATGCATTTAGTAATCAAATTATTAATGCATACTGAGTATATCATCTCATTATCTAAGTATAATGAAACGCAACTTATCACGAGTTAATGTTCGTGGCACCAGTGCCAAAGTTAGTTAAAAACTTATGAAATGGCAATTGTTTTCACGTGAAATGCCAGTAAATTACGATTTCTTGGAGTCCAGGAGGGCAATAACTTATTAATTGTAAATTTGTGGAAATGAAAAAAACAGTGCTCCCTTTTATTGTTGTTTGTGTGTTTTCAGATTTCTGCACAACTACAATATACAAGCCGTTTATTTTAAAAATGGGGTGCCTAACTCCACTTATTAATTTTTGTTGTTGACTGTATGACTATAAATTGTTGTTTATAACAGAAAACTTCAAATTATGAAGATTATCTTAATTTAAAGTTTTTAGTTATAAACAACAATTTATGGTGTTATATATTTAAAATATATAATATATATTTTGAATATACCGGGTGTGGCACTTAGACGCCTCGGACCATAGCTCCTTTACAATAAAAGCTATCGAAAAAATTCTAAGAGCAAAGTGGTGCATAATTACCGTCGCTATGTTTCAAAAATATTTCTAATCATCAGTGGCGTGCCGTACTCCAGTGGCGTACCAAACGTATGTCTTTTTAAATGGAATGCCCTATTTTTTATTGCAGATTTGGAAAGTTACTTATTTTTTTATCTAACATTGACGCCGGCACCTAAATTTTGAATTGAGGTACAGGTTACGACCTCGTATACCTTCACATATATTTTTTTCGGGTAATTTATGGAAATAAAATAATTTTTAATAAAATGTTTCGTTGTGAGTTACGTGAAGATGATTTTAATAAAATAAAACACGTTAGTAATCCTTTTCTTTCCATAGATAAATTAAAATTATTAGATAACTCAAACAACCATAATTTAAACATGCTCGAAGCAATCCAAATGAAAAAAACACAAAAATAGATTACTTAATTTCGATTTAACACCACTTAACAATGTATTATTAGATTTAATCCCCCTACCTGTACCCAACAAAGATATTACCTGTTAACGCCACTGTCATTAAGAAATAAGATTAACCTAAACTACCTGTATTTACCACCATTGT
This sequence comes from Philonthus cognatus, assembly GCA_932526585.2. Taxonomy (NCBI): domain Eukaryota; kingdom Metazoa; phylum Arthropoda; class Insecta; order Coleoptera; family Staphylinidae; genus Philonthus; species Philonthus cognatus. The sequence continues at coordinate 102,876,697 of OW052244.1, forward strand.
CAATAACAAATAATTAGCTTAAATCTGTATATATATGCCGCACTTTTGTTTGTAAATTTAGTTTAGTACAGCTATTGAAAATGTTCACATGGTGAACGAAATGTACATTTAGCGATCTAAATAAACCAGTGAAGAAAAAGGATTACTAACGTGTTTTATTTTATTAAAATAATTTTTGATTGAACTTCGCATGTTGTCATTTTTTTCGAAAATTTCAAATGGCACCCCTCTAAAAAAATTACGGCGTTGTACAGCCAAAACTCTAAATTCTCCATTGGTACAAAAAAAATTACACATTGCATAACAAATTTTCGGAGAAAAAAGGAAGTTCATCGCAAATGTTGCGAAACGTTTTCCGTTGCCAAGAGTGCCATGAGAAAACAAAAGATTGGTAATTGTCAAAGTAAATTATTAGACGCCAGTAGCAGCTATAAGTCATTTTTGATAAACGTTCTTAGAGAAGGGCTGGAAATAAGCAAAGCAATAAAACAGGGAAAACACATTGTAAATGAGTACGAAGACATCTGGAACTCTCCAATTCTTAAAGCCCTTATTACCTGACCTTCACAAAAATATGTATATATATCTTGTAAAATAATTTTCTGTATTACTCCTTGAGAATGACGATAAGTCGAAACTAGTCGGAGAGAATAAAAAATAGTAGTGAAACAAACCAAGTGATTTTTATTTAATTATCAATATTGTAAACATGTTTCATCGAGTGATTAATGAGAACCAAATTGAAGATATTTTAAGTGCTAGTGCAGCAAAACTCATTATAATGTACAGAGAAAACATCATTAAATTCGCGAAAATAAACAACCACTTGTGGTTCACATCATTGTGTCATCGCGAAAAGCTAAAACCGAAGTTCATGAAGATACATTGCAACCATCATTCAAGTGAAGCGCAGGAAGCAGTAAATCAAGCCTATCAAATCTGGATTCGTTTAGAAATGAAGAAGTGGTACAAGACACGGGACGCAGTTTCGATCACCCAAAAATTAATACATTCAAGGCTGATAAGAGAAATTCATCCATTGGAATTCGACAATCTTGATTCCAAATTCAGAGAAGAGGCCAAGGAATTCGCATTCAACCAGTACACACAGCAGAAACGGAAAATATCGCAACTTCGAGAAGAAAAAGAAAAACAACGCAAAACCCGCGAAACACAACCACCGCATAACAATAGTAGTAAGCATAATAATACGAAATTATTTCCCAGATTAATAAATTTAACTAAAATAGAATTTAATTCAGAAGAACAGACATTATTAGAAAAAGGCCTTAAATATAATCCACACATTGTAACAAAAACAGATATAGAGTCAGTAGCAATAAACGCTGAAATTATTTTAAATAAACTAAGAAATGAACAAGAAAGATCAATAACCAAACATAAAATATCAAACTTAATTTCAGATTATAAACAAACAAACAAAAATAATATTAAACATAAAAATGAGTACAAAACGATAACTAATTTTAAAAATAAAATTAAAAATAACAATTAGATTTTAACTAAAGCAGATAAAGGCAATACAGTAACAATAATTCATAAAACAGAATACGTAGATAAAATGGAAAATTTATTAAAAACAGATAATTTCATAACAATAAAAAATAATCCGACAACCAAATTCAAACACAAGTAAAAAAACACTCTTAAACAATGCAGCAACTTAATTACGGAAATAGATAGATTCAAACTTGTAAAAATGAACCCAAGAGCACCTATTTTATATGGACTACCAAAATTACATAAAGACAATATTCCGATGAGGCCAGTAGTGTCGTATCTGTACGCACCAACTTACAATTTATGTAAATATATCAACAATTTATTACCCTCATTTATAAACTTTAATTCACCATACGCAATTAAAAATTCACTAGATTTAGTATCAAAATTAAAAGAAATACAAGTTCCCAACAACGCAAAACTCATCTCATTCGATGTAAAAAGCCTATTTACTTCAATCCCAATAAAAGAAATAAAACACATTCTTGAAATAGAAATTAACAAATCAAACCAGCCAGATATATTAAAACAGGAATTAAAAATGCTAATTGATATATGCCTTCAGCAAAATTATTGTGAATTTAACAATTCAATATATAAACAAACAGATGGATTACCCATGGGTTCACCGTTATCGCCGTTACTTTCTGAAATTTTCATGTCACATTTCGAAAAACATCTTTTACAAAAATCAGAAAGTAAAGAAGTAAAGTTTTGGGCTCGATATGTCGATGATGTGTTCTGTGTTTGGACGGGTACTTAAAGACAATTGGAACAGTTCAAAAAATTCATAAATACAATAAACCCAAAAATACAATTTACCACAGAAATGGAAGAAAATAATAGTTTAAATTTCCTAGACATTACGATATCAAAAATAGCAAATAAAAATTTAAAATATAATATTTACAGAAAAGAGACATTCATTGATCTAATTATATCTAACTGTTCAAATACACATAACCAGATAAAATTTAGCACGTTCCATTCATTCATACATAGACTTATAAATATACCACTTACAATAACAGATTATCAACAGGAAGTAAATTTAATAAAAGAAATAGCAATTAATAATGGTTATAATCCAGAAATCATAGACAAATTAATAAAGAGAAAAAAACAAAATAAACTATTCAAATATCTATACAATGATAGTAATATTGAAAACAAAAACTGGAATAAATTAAATTTTATCAACGGCCTATCACAAAAAATAAAAAAGTGCATAAAGGGGAATGAATTGAATATTATTATGACGAATCCACTTAACCTTAGAAAACTATTTGTAAATAATAAACCACCCACCAATAAAAATCAAAAATGCGGTATTTACGAAATAAAATGTGGTGAATGCGATGCAATATACATTGGGCAAACAGGTAGAAGTTTTGAAAAAAAACTTGAGGAACATAAAAAATCTATTGTAAATAGCAAACAAACAACGAGGTTTGCCCGTCATTGCATCGCATCCAACCACTTCTTTAATTCAGACGATTTCAAAATATTATATTCGGGTAATAAGGGACGAGAATTAAATTTTAGAGAAGGCCTGGAAATAAGCAAAGCAATAAAACAGGGAAAACACATTGTAAATGAGTACGAAGACATCTGGAACTCTCCAATTCTTAAAGCCCTTATTACCTGACCGTCACAAAAATATGTATATATATCTTGTAAAATAATTTTCTGTATTACTCCTTGAGAATGACGATAAGTCGAAACTAGTCGGAGAGAATAAAAAATAGTAGTGAAACAAACCAAGTGACTTTTATTTAATTATCAATATGTTCTAAACATGTTCCGAACTCAAGAGGAAATGGTTGACATGATATTTATTCTTGGAGAATGTAACAAGAATTGTTTCTTGGCGTCACGAGTGTACGCTGCGAGATATCCGCACAGGGCACATCCAAATGAACATGCGTTTCAAAAAGTGTTGGAGAGATTTACTACTACGGGAAGTGTGAAACGGCCAAGGAGAGTTAGAAAGAAGACAGTTTTTACCGAAAATAATGAACTGCAGGTTCTGGAGGCAGTTATTGAAGATCCTCATACCAGTATCCGTGATATTAGTAGGAATCACGATATTTCAACGCGATCCGTACATCGTGTTCTTCAAAAGTACAAATTCCGTCCATTTAAGATTCAACTGCACCAAGAATTGCAACCTCAAGATTTTCATGCGGGGCAAGATTTCTGCTTGTGGGCTATCAACAAAATTGAGCAGGAGGAATCATTTCTTATGCGCGTATTATTTTTTGATGAAGGGACGTCCCATAGAAATGGGCATGTCAATCGCCACAACTACCATTATTACGCCGATGAAAACCCACACGCCATGCGAATGATAAACCACCAGCAAAGATGGTCGCTGAATGTTTGGGGAGGCATACTTGGAGAACACCTTTTGGGTCCTTATTTCATCGAGGGACACCTGAACGACAACAGTTATTTGAGGTTCCTTCGCGACGACTTGGATGATCTCTTGGAAAATGTCCCTCTAGCCGCTCTACGACAGATAGTTTTCCAGCACGATGGAACTCCTGCACATAATAGCCGTGTCGTTCGGGAATTTCTCGATGAAACGTTTCCGGACTCTTGGATTGGTCGTGGGGGTCCTGTGAGATGGCCGCTAAGATCACCAGACCTCACTCCCCTTGACTTCTTCCTTTGGGGCCATATCAAAGACGAGGTTTACAGGACGGTACAAACTACTGTCGAGGATATGAGGGAGAGAATCCGCGCGGCTTTCCGCGGTATATCACCAGAAGTCCTTAGGGCAGTGTCTAGAGCCTGTGAGTCGAAGTTGCGGTTATGCCTCCAGCAGGAAGGTCGTCATTTCGAACATTTAGTTTAAGTTGTTAAATTTTCTTTATCTGCATTTTTCATATCATGTTGAATAAATAGGTACATACTATTATGTTGACCGTATTTGTGTTTTTGTTTTCTCATGGCACTCTTGGGAACGGAAAACGTTTCCCGACATTTGCGATGAAATTCCTTTTTTCTCCGAAATTTTGTTATGCAATGTGTAATTTTTTTTGTACCAATGAAAAATTTTGAGTTTTGGCTGTACAACGCCGTAAATTTTTTACTGGGGTGCCATTTGAAATTTTCGAAAAAAATGACAACATGCGAAGTTCAATCAAAAATTATTTTTTTTCCATAAATTACCAGAAAAAAAATTATGTGAAGGTATACGAAGTCTTAACCTGTACCTCAATTCAAAATTTAGGCGCCGGCGTCAATTAGTTTCTCTACAAAACAATCTCAAAAATGGGGCGCAATTTTGAAAGAAGGGGTTCTAACAGCGAAACCGCTAAAGTGAAGGGTATAACATGTTAGATAAAAAAATAAGTACTCTTCGAGCACTTTCCAAATCTGCAATAAAAAATAGGGCATTCCATTTAAAAAAAACATAAGTTGGGTACGCCACTGGAGTACGGCTCGCCACTGATGATTAGAAATATTTTTGAAACATAGCGACGGTAATTATGCACCACTTTGCTCTTAGATTTATTTCGATAGCTTTTATCGTAAAGGAGCTATGGTCCGAGGCGTCTTAAGTGCCACACCCGGTATATAACAATGTATATATACTATATATTTTGAAGCACAAATTGTTGTTTATGACTAAAAACCTTAAACTATAAAGGTTAAAAAAGTCAACAACTAAAAATAAGGAAATGGAGTTAGGCCACTTTTTGTTGTTTAAAACAGTCAACAACTAAAAATTGAAAAATGGAGTTAAGCCACTTTTAAAATAAACAGCTAATATCTGAATATAATTGTTTATATTTGAATGATGTAAATACCTAAAAGTTATAATTACTTAATTCAAAGAAGAAAAAACACAAACAAAATTCCTTATATAATATGAAGCCCTATTCAGGTCGCTGCCTTTCGATTCATATTTATGAAAATGTGGAGTTTCATAAAAGCAAGTCTCGATTATATGTATTTGATTGATTTTATATAATAAATGTAATTAAAGTTTCTTAAGAAAACTGCTGATGTACCTTTTTTCGTAATGTAACTGAATGCTGCTTCAACGTACTATTGACGAGTGTAAACATTTTTTTTTATATCAGCACTAATTAAAAATAAACAATTAAACGTATATTTTTATTCGCACCATTCAAAATAAAATTAAAGATAAGCTTTTAATTCATAACCCTTTTCGTAATGTAACTGAATGCTGCTTCAACGTACTATTGACGAGTGTAAACATTTTTTTTGTATCAGCACTAATAAAGAATAAACAATTAAACGTATATTTTTATTGGCACCATTTAAAATAAAATTAAAAATAAGCTTTTAATTCATTAATTTACTTACGCTCAATTTAATTTTGATTAGTGCGAATTTTGATGAGAAATGGTATTATTATATTTAATATATGTTTTTGTTCTCTGTATAAGTTATGATAATTAAATTAATTATTTACGTTACGTTTATTTTGTAAGCTTTGTAGAAAAAAAAAATTTGTTATATATTTTTTTTTAAATGTGGTTTTATTTTAATAATAAATATACCGAGAATGTTTCTTTTGAATATACATATGTATACGCTGTCAATTTAAAGTGTTTCCACTCCCTGATTAAGCATGAAATTGTAACAATTGTGATAAAATCTATATAGGACAAACAAGACGAAATTTGTTAACTAGATATAAAGAACACACGTACCATATAAAATCATTTATTTAATTCTTTATTAGTGTATTAGAAAAATCCTTACACAAGTCAAGTAAATAGTATACAAGATAAATATTAAGTATGTAATAGTGATAATAACATAATAAAATAAGATGAAACCTGAGAATGTGTGTATAATTGTGGCAAATTAAACAAATACTAATAACAATCTTACTTATAGGTATATTCAATTTTATCGAATTTATATATTCAATTTAAACTTATTTATTGACTAATTTATAGTAGAAATTAGTCAATAAATAAGTTTAAATTGAATATATAAATTCGATAAAATTGAATATACCTATAAGTAATATAAAGTGAATTATATAAATAAGATAAAATTGAATATATAAATAAGATAAAATTTAATATATAAATAAATAAATAAATATTAAAACGGACTATTTCATTAAACAATACCTCCAAAAGTAATAAATTCCTAGATGTTGTAAGGCGATAATTCCAGCAGAAATTCTTTAATGACATTTTTTAATTTAATAAAATATAAATTACGTGTATTTTCTGATAATCTATTAAACAGAAGCGGGCCGAAGTAATTAGTTCCCGTTTGTGATTTTTTAAGTCTAATTTGGGGTAGCTTTATTTCCTTTCGGTGTCTGGTAGGATACTCATGGTGTTCATGAGTTGTGTACGTGTGTAAGTTTCGTTTGACGTAACATAAACACTTCAAGATAAATATGGCTGGTAAAGTAAGAATACGGAGTTGTTTGAATTTTTCCTTACAGTCGTCTTGGTATCCAAGTCCGGTAAGGGTGCGAATAGCTTTGCGCTGTAAGCCGAAAAGCCTGTGTCGAGATGCCGAATGACCCCACACCAAAATACCGTATTGGAGATGGCAATGACAACACTCGTAGTACACAGCTTTGAGTATCCATCCAGAATCCTGATTTGACAGACTTTTTAACCGATAAATGCTCCAAGACATTCTTTTTGCTATTTCAGCACCATGCTGTTCCCATTTTAGTGCATTGTCCAATTGTATGCCTAGGAATTTTGTGTTCGCGGGCTGGACAGCATCTGTTTTCTTTAGTGTAAAAATCATATTTACGGTTTTAGACGGATTACCCGGAAGCTTATTCATGTTAAACCATTGTTCAGCATTAAGAAGGGAAGTTTTGTTTTTGTCTTGAACATCTACTAGGGAGGATGCTACATTGACAATTGTTGTATCGTCCGCAAAAAGAAAAATATCACAATTTTCTAGGTGCAAGGGAAAGTCATTAATATATATCAAAAATAATAACGGCCCTAGCACGCGACGATACGAAAATATCTAAAATTTTCAGATTTTTCTCTCTTTCCTAAAATGTTGGAGGGTAAGGGGAAAGAGACCGAGCACTCAGGGGGTAATCCATTTTTTGATGTCAATGTCAACCCGATATTAGCAGGTAGTAAGAAGTCTATTTGTTTTCAGCCATCGCGTAGCGTTATCTTTTGTCCGACTTGGGGTGGTTTTGATAGGGATATTTATTTGATATTTATGAAATTATTTAAAATGTAACTATAATTAATACGACATTTGTAAAATAAAGTCGAAATTATGTCTACGTGTACAATTTTAGGTCAATAGAATTTTTTAAAACGTATCTGACGTTTACATTTCGGTAAATATTGATCATCACATCTGAACGTTATATATTTTAACTTTACTGTAAATCAGTGGTTTATACGCGTGGCGCATGAAGTAAAATTTCGAGTTTAGAAAAGCCCCGTGAAAATTTGTCTCGGGTCGCTGCGCGACCCTCGACAAATTTTCTACAGGAGGCTTTTCTAAACTCGAAATTTTACTTCATGCTTAGTCTGGGAGTGGACAACACTCGTTCTTAGAAGTTTCAAATTAAAGAATCACTCTACTAAGTTTACTAAGTTTATTACAATTTTACAAAGGTTACAGCTCGAAGGACCAATCATGGTCTTCGGAGACCGAAGGACTACAGGCAATCGAAGTTTTTTTTACAAGAAAACAACGAAAATCTGAAGGTTTACTGCATGGATAGGACAGAACACATCTAATTTTGAAAAATGTATCGAAGTTTGGTTGGTTTTCAGTGCATTTTTAACTTCACTTTAAATCAGTGTTTTATACGCGTGGCGCATGAAGTAAAATTTCGAGTTTAGAAAAGCCCCGTGAAAATTTGTCTCGGGTCGCTGCGCGACCCTCGACAAATTTTCTACGCGGGGCTTTTCTAAACTCGAAATTTTACTTCATGCTTAGTCTGGGAGTGGAAACACTCGTTCTAAACTTGCACGTTTTTATAAAAAATCGATTAATGCCTGAAAATTTACAGTGTATACATTTTGCATATTTAAATGAAAAATTCACAGTATGTAGAATTTTTCTTTTAAATATGCAAAATTTATACACTGTAAATTTTCAGGCGTTAATTGATGTTTTTTAAAAACGTGCGATATAAAGTTTAGAATGAGCGTTTCCACTCCCAGACTAAGCATGAAGTAAAATTTCGAGTTTAGAAAAGCCCCGTGAAAATTTGTCTCGGGTCGCCGCGCGACCCTCGACAAATTTTCTACGCGGGGCTTTTCTAAACTCGAAATTTTACTTCATGCTTAGTCTGGGAGTGGAAAACACTCGTTAGTTTAAAATACATCACAATTGGTAAAATATGTATCGTTGGATGCCCGTCTTCAGGAGTGATATGTAAGCAAATTATGGGTCTTAGGAGTTGTCAAATAAGTGAGTTACTCAACTGTTTCCAAGGCAATCTTTACGAAAACAAAAGATTAACATTTTACATATAAAATGTACAAGGTGAGAAACTTGATGTCTCAGCTCTATTAAAAGGGAAGGAAAACAGAAAAAATCTGAAAAGAGGTTCATAATTGGTATTGAGTAAAGTTCATTTTAATACAAAATTGCATATTTTTCTAAATTTTGAAAGTGAAGTAATATTTTTTCCCCAGAAACATACCTATATTTTTTGATATTTCAAAAGAGCTAATTATTCTGAACTTTGTAGAGAAAAAAATTTGCTATCTTCTTTCGTTAAAAAATTAAAAGCAAACTTAAAAAAAAGTATTATCAAAAATTCCAAATTGTCACGACTTAAACAAGTAGCCTTTGGAAGCAAATAACAAAGCCGCACCTGTCAATAATTAAACTAATGGTTAACAAATATTGTTTTGTTGTCATTTGATTTTAGATTTGAGATTTTTCTATCGTTTTTCCTTTTCATATAATAGAGCTGAGACATCGAGTTTCGCTCACCCTGTATAATAAACTATAAGTGTGATACATCATTGAATTCAGAAATTAATATTCTTAAAAAAAAATATGAATATCCAAAAGAAAATTCAGAAAACGTGAACGCCATCTACTCCCAACAGCATTGTCGATGGTACTCGTAGAATGACTATTATAAATGTTAATTGATTGTGCATTTTGAAATCCAGGAGGAAACTGAACTTCTATAACCATTTTAGTAGTCATATGCAATTTTCATATAAATTGTCGATGTGAACGCCATCTGCTGCCAATTTTTGAATAGTATCGTTACAGCTATTAATAGTAGATGGCGTTCACGTCGTTATTTTATATGTAAATTGCATATGAGACTATTAAAATGAATAAAGATGGTTAGTCTTCTTCTGGATTTCAAATTGCACTATAAATTGACAATTTTAATAGTCATATGTAATTTTCATTTAGGTTGACGACGTGAACGCCATCTACTGCCAATAGTCTTGTCTATTGTACTCACAAAATGACTATTATAAATGCCAATTGATTGTGCTGTTTAAAATCCAGAAGAAAACTAAACATCTATAACCATTTTAGTAGTTATGTGTAATTTACATATAAATTGACGATGTGAACGCCATCTGCTGTCAATTTTTGAGCAGTGCTATTGACAGTAGATAGTGTTCACGTCTTTAATACAAAAATAATATATATGTTCATTATAGCACTTTTTCCGTCATTTAAAGAATTGATGATTGTCATACTAAACTTATTTCACTTGCTAATTGGTTGGATATAGACCATTTCACATTAAATCAGCGTTTTATACGAGTCGCGCATGAAGTAAAATTTCGAGTTTAGAAAAGCCTCAGTCGCTCTGCTGCGCTATGCTCGAGCCAAATGTTGAGGCTTTTCTAAACTAAAAATTTTACTTCATGCTTAATCTGGGATTGGAAACACTCGTTAGATGATCAATCATAACCAGAGTTGTTATGTTTAAAACACTTTGTTTAAAAATAGTGCTTTAAATATGTTTTAAATCTTAAATTTGTTTAAAACATGTTTTAAATGTTGGATTTGTTTAAAACCGTTTTTTTATTATCCTAACTGCTAAAAATAAATATTTGCTAAATTATATTTTATATTACTTCATTAAAGTTGTTTGTTTGTTTTTAAATTCTAGCTAAATTGTTGAAGATATTTCAAATTACATTATCAAACATAACATTTTATTACAATAAAACTGTGTGTGCATAGATGTCGTTTTTAAATACAGGGATTTTTTCTTTCAGGTATACATAAGCATACACTGTACATTTTTCGACGTTCGTTGTTTTTTGTTCAAGATTTCAATTTGAATCTTTAAACGAGGGCTTTCCACTCCCAGACTAAGCATGAAGTAAAATTTCGAGTTTAGAAAAGCCTGAAAATTTGGATTGGCCGCGTAGCGAAGCGGAGCGGCCAATCCAAATTAGGCTTTTCTAAACTCGAAATTTTACTTCATGCGCCACGCGTATAAAACACTGAAATATCGTAATGTTTAAAATATACGGCTTTAGCAATCTACTATGTAAATGTGGATAAAACGTGAGTCAAATTCTGCGCTGAAAAAATTGTTTAAAGCAGTGATTATAGGCAACCCATAAACTCTAACGTATATTAGGTTGCCTATAACCGTTGTTGTAAGTGTGTGTTTTTTGAACTTCACTGTAAATCAGTGTTTTTAAGCGTGGCACATGAAGTAAAATTTCGAGTTTAGAGAAGCCTAATTTGGATTGGCCGCTCCGCTTCGCTACGCGGCCAATCCAAATTTTTAGGCTTTTCTAAACTCGAAATTTTACCTCATGCTTAGTCTGGGAGTGGAAAACACTCGTTTAAAGCCTCAAATTAACCGCATTAAAACAACGATTTCCCACAACTTTTAAAACGCTGTAATTATCGGGGTATGTATACTAAAAAAAAAACGCCGTGTGTATTCTGTTTTAAACACGTTTTAAACGTGTTTTAAACATGTTTTGAACACGTTTTAAACCCAGATCATAACCTTATTTTGCATTTTTTTTATTGCTAGATTTGCGTGCTCTATTTAATCGATTTGATTAAAATGTAACCAAATAATACCATTGCATAACATATTGATTAATGAGTTAAATTGTTGGAGTCATCAAATGAAAATGAACGACCGTTTAAAATGCTTTAATAAGGGCAAAAAGGGAAACTACCTGCTATTCAAACAGATAAAGTCATAAATTGTAACATCAACACACCATAAATTGTGGTTTCTTTTCTTCCATTATACTCCTGCGCTTGTAGAGAGTGTCTCTCTTCAAAATTTGCTGGTTTAGATATTTTGGAGAGGCCCCCCTAGCACCGATCCTTGTGGTACACCATGACTAATACGTCGGAAACTCGATGACTTCCCCCGAATGCATACTTTCTGTCTTCGATTGGATAGGTAAGATTGAATTAGATTACAGCTTACATTATCAAACTTGTATTTGCGCAGTTTTTTCGACTAATACAGAATGTTGAACGCAGTCAAATGCCTTGCTTAAGTCCAGAAATGAGGCTAATGCATATTGACCACGCTCAAAACATTCCAGAGTATTTTGAACAATGGCTTCAATAGCCAAGGTAGTGGATCGATTTTCTCGAAATCCAAATTGTTCTTTATTTAGTAATCCTTCATGTTCAAGGAAAAATGTTATTTGTTTCTTGATTACTTTCTCAATAATTTTAGAAATGATCGAGACTAAAAATATTGGTCTGTAATTATCAATAGTAATATATTAAGTGCATTAAAAATGATCGAAAATTTTGCACGAAAAGCCGTTGCCTAGAAACTGCATGAGTCCATTTTGATTGTGATTTGACAAAAAGTGCCCGAGACGCGAAGCGTCGAGGGCACTTTTTCAGTCAAATCACAATCAAAATGAAGGAATGTAGTTTCTTAAAGGCAACGAGCTTTGAGTACTAAATTTTCAGAGAATTTTTAATGCACGAAATGTATTTAATAGACTATTTCCTGAAAAATACGATTTTTAATCAAGTTGACGTATTATTTAAAATATTAATTATCAATCAGTGTCACTTAATGTGTCAACATGAATCGCTTCGGAAGTTTTTCTTCGAAAGATATATCGAAAAATATCGAGAAAAATTCATCCGAAAATACAAGAAAGAGTAAAGAGTTCGTTTGGAGACAATTTATGACATTCTGTGATGAAATAAAATACGAGTTAGATCAAAAAACTTTAATTTTGAAAGATTGAGAGAAATTGATTGATACCTGACATGTGACGTCACAACAGTGCAATTTTCGCTGTAATTTTTCGTAGAATTTTCACCTACTATGCAATTTTCGCTGAAATTTAATTGTGATTGGGCAATGAAAATGAATTCTCGTAATATGATTGGTAGACATTTTTTGAAGGAAATAGTCAATAAGATTGGCATCACCCTTTTTGAAAATTGGTATTACCTTTGTAAGTTTTAGTTCATCGGGGAATTCACCCGTAATAAGTATTTGGTTTACTAATTTAGTGAGAGGTAATACAATTATATCCTTAACTGATTTTTATTAAATTACTGGAAAGACAATGGATATCCAAGCTTTTGTTATTTTTCGGATCATCGATCGCGTCTCTAATATCTATCTCTGACACCTTTTTAAAAGTGTATTGGTTTGCCACGTATGGTGTGAAGTTGGTTGCGTCAAATTTATCAGTCGGAAACTTACTCGGTAATTGATCCGCCACACCCGTAAAAAACAAATTAAAATCTTCGCATGAAATATCACAATTAATATCACAGCTTGTTGTATTTTTGGCAAAGTTAATGACAGTGCGTAATTCATTTTGTTTGTTACTAGATGTTGAAATGTAATTATCATTGGCTAGTTTTTTGGTTAATTTTATTGTTTCTTTGTAACGTCTTTTAAAAACATTTCGTGTTATTTTATTAGCATTTGATGGATACTGTTCATACACTACATTAATAAATTGTAATTGTTCTCTGAGATACCGCAATTCATCATTGAACCACACAATTTTTACAAATTTTTGTTTATTATATTGTTTCAATGGAAACGCAAGTTCATATTTTTCAGCTAGCTGACGAATAAATAAGTTAATTTTGAGATTAATATCGATGTCAAAATGCACAAAGTCCCAGTCAGCGTTTGATAATAACTGGTAAAATATAATTTTCCATATTTAATTGATGAGGCGGATACATGATGAAACTCCATAATACTATTTGAAATAAAACAACGCAGTTGGGAGGGTTTCACTTTTATTGTTGAACACAATCATTATTATTTCATCTGCCTGATGAAGCCACTGTGCGGTGAAACATGTTGCAGTGTTCAACAATAAAAGTGAAACCCTCCCAACTGCGTTGTTTTATTTCAAATAATATAATTTTCCCTTTATTGGTAAATGGGCGACAATTCTCATTAGGCAGAATGTGTACTCCTAAGTTAGGCATGCAAATATTAAGTGATAAACCTATATGATCTGACATACTTGTATTACAAGGGTTGATAGAGTACTCGGTTTAAAAATTGATAAAAATATTCACAAATAGAATGACTGTTATTCCTTACTTCACTTTTTATTTTTATGTTAGATGTACATTTCGAGACACAAGGTGCTCATTATCAATAACAAAACTCAGTTTTGTTATTGATAATGAGCACCTTGTGTCTCGAAATGTACATCTAACATAAAAATAAGAAGTGAAGTAAGGAATAACAGTCTTTCTATTTGTGATTAATCACTTCACGTAAACTCGAAACAATACAGTGATAAAAATATTGTCTATTCTATTAACACCCCTTGTATTAAAATCTACAATTGGAATTAATCCATAGCAAAGAAGCATATCAGACAAAGAAGTTACTTTACTGTCACTGCACAAATTGAAATTTATGTTGAAATCACCCCCTAAGATAATAAAATAATTGTTAGTACTTAAGGTATCTAGGTAAGACGTTATTATATTCATAAATTCAGACCAGATCCCAGAAGGTGATCTGTAGACACACATAATACAGAGATTAAGATTTGGGACATAACTGCAGGATATTTCACAATCTTTTTCTCTAGAAAATAATTTAGTTTTATGGTTAAAATTATTATTTTTGATCTGACTGTCCACGTAAATAATTGTGCCACGTAATTATTTCCAGGACGTGAGTAGTATGCACTACACGTTAAAGTATTTATCTGCGATATTTCACATTTAACCCCGATAAATCTTCAGTAGCACATCATACCTTAAACACCGGACATAAATTTAATATAAATAATGTTAAATTGTTAAAAGAATCAAATTTTTATAAACTAGACATGTTAGAAGCAATTTATATGTTTAAAAATAAAGATAAGCTACTAAATTTCGATGTAAGCTCCCTAAATAATCCCCTCCTTGAAATATTTGTTCGAGTGACACTATCTATTAATAAAATAAACATATTTGTCAATTGTATTACTATTAAGAATGAACACATAGTGTTCGAAATGTACATTTAGTGAATAAACCTAATCAGTGAAGAAAGAGATTACTACAATCATTTTTCTAATAATTATTGTAGTAATCTCTTTCTTCACTGATTAGTTTTATTCACTAAATGTACATTTCGAACACTATGTGTTCATTCTCAATAGTAAAACAATTGACAAATATGTTTATTTTATTAATTGACAGTGTCACACTTCACGTAACTAAAAGAAGAATAATGAAGTGAAATATTGGCAATTTCATTCATACCTAACCCTTTCAGCCTTGGATTTTTTATGGAGCCCAAAAAATTGTTTTGTACACTGCATTTTATTTATTACTATCACAGATATACACAAAGTTTATTCTTTTAAGTATACATATCTCAACATACTGTATAGACTGTAAATCTTCAGACATTCGTTGTTTTTACAAATATTTCAAATTAAACGTTCAAACGAGTGTTTTCCACTCCCAGATTAAGCATGAAGTAAAATTTCGAGTTTAGAAAAGCCTGAAAATTTGGTTTGGTCGCGTAGCGCGAAGCGCTACGCGACCAAACCAAATTTTCAGGCTTTTCTAAACTCGAAATTTTACTTCATGCGCCACGCGTACTAAACACTGATGTGATGTGATGTTCAGAATACACGATTTAAGCATACTGCTTTAGTAGAATATTTTGAACTTCACCTAAAATCAGTGTTTTATACGCGTGGCGCATGAAGTAAAATTTCGAGTTTAGAAAAGCCTGAAAATTTGGTTTGGTCGCTCCGCGCTTCGCGCTACGCGACCAAACCAAATTTACAGGCTTTTCTAAACTCGAAATTTTACTTCATGCTTAATCTGGGAGCGGAGAACACTCATTTGAAGGTTTAATTTGAAACATTTGTAAAAACAACGAATATCTGAAGATTTACAGACTAAACCAAATTTTTAGGCTTTAGTAAACTCGAAATTTTACTTCATGCTTAATCTGGGAGTGGAAAACACTCGTTTAACCCATTGATGCATACACGCAACATTATTATTTTTTTGTTAATTAAATTACTAAATAATTTAATTTCAATCGTCATATCGTTTGACCTGGCTTGAAAATGTATGAAGGAAAGATAAATATTGTTGTTTAAATATTTTGCATTAATCATTAAAAAATATCAGTGTATTACTAACTTCACAATATTTCAGTGTTTTATACGCGTGGCGCATGAAGTAAAATTTCGAGTTTAGAAAAGCCCCGTGAAAATTTGTCTCGGGTCGCTGCGCGACCCTCGACAAATTTTCTACGCGGGGCTTTTCTAAACTCGAAATTTTACTTCATGCTTAGTCTGGGAGTGGAAACACTCGTTCTAAAATCATATTGCACGTTTTTATATAAAATTGACGAATGCCTGAAAGTTTACAGCGTATACTTTATGTATATTTAAAAGAAAAATTCAGTGTGTAATACAATAAGTCATTCATAGAAATCATAAAAAGTGCAGAATTGGACCTAAATTCAACTTTTAGAGTTAACTCTATCACTGCCCGGCCGTTAATAGGTTAATACTTCAAATTAAACTATTTTAAAAAATAAACAATTATCGAAAAAGTTACAACTCTTGCATACATGTATGTATATTTAAAAGAACAATTCCCAGTATGTTTAACAAATTTTTGTCGTGACAAATGCCATCGTCGGGGCTTAAAGAGTTAAATTATGAATTGTTCCTGATCTCGATAAAAATGTAAACAAACATTTTTTTAAATTTTGTCTAATCAATGTTTGAAAATATCAATTAGGTAATTTTTCACAAATATTATTAGTATTTTAAATTTTAACTATTCTTAGCAATTTTTCAAAATATTAAACTACTTTAATTATTTCCCTCAATTTTTGTCTTGATTAATAATCTTTGCCTCACTTCACCGGAACATTATGTTAGTCTCATTGTTTTCGTTTCATCGCTTTGTAATATATATATATATATTTTTTTTTATTTTTATTTGTTATAGTAATTTCTTAAATGTAACAATTGTTTATGTATTTCCTCGTAAGATGTAATTCTGTTGGGAATAAAGATTATTATTATTATTATTATTTATGAATGTTGTTAAGACTATACTGATAATTCTACTTCCTTATAATAATAATATTGACCGCCGTTTGACTACAATTCAGAACGTGGTCTTTCTGAATGTGCTAATTGTTATTATTTTTGACATTTTTGTTAGCAGATGCAGTTAATTTTATATTTAGCAATATTGTATCTTTGTAACCCTTCGTTTTGCATATGGAGGAAAGTAAAACCAAATATTAATATAATACTGGATGGTTTAAATTAAAACACTTGGTTTGTTTCACTTATTTATATTTTTTCGACTAGTTTCGAGCATTGGTCATCTTCAAGGAGAGGAATGTGAGATGACCAATGGTTGAAACTAGTCGGAGATAATATAAATAAGTGAAACAAACCCAGTGTTTTAATTTAAACCATCCAGTATTAGATTCAAAAATGTTTCACCACGGGTTAAGTGAGAAATTAATTAAAGATAAAACATTAATATGTTTGTTTTTTACTTTCGTTGTTGATAAATGCATCAGTGTTGAAAATCTATATTTTGTCGAATGAGCTGGAAACCCATAGAGGTGTACCACAAGGCTCTATTTTGGGGCCGTTATTATTTCTAATTTATACTTCACAAATTTTTTCAAGTATCAACTTGAATAACTACCATCTTTTTGCAGACGATACTCAATTGTTATATACTTTTGCAGAGAAGGACACTATTGTTACGTGCGCTAAAATTAACTCAGATTTAAATAGAATCGTTACAAAATGCAATGAGCACTCTCTCCTAATAAATAATTCTAAAACTGAAGTTATTCTGTTTGGTCCAAAAAAAGCGCGAGTAAGAGTATTCCCCTTACTTTCAATTAGCTTGGACAATACCAATTTTATTGACATAAACAATTGTGTTAGAAGTCTTGGAGTTTATATAGATAGTGAACTAAGATTCCACAGTCATATCTCCCGTTGTATCAATAAGGCATACGTAAACCTTAGGTTAATATACTTAAATCGGCGATGTTTATCGCAGAAATTGAAAACTATATTATGTGAATCCCTGGTTTTGTCACACTTCAACTATTGTGATGTAGTATACAACTTTTGTTTAGATAAAAAAAACAATTGATAAAATTCAACGTATGCAAAATTCTTGTTTGAGATTAATCTTCGGTATTAGGAAATTTGATTATATAAGTCATAAGCTTGAGGACTTAGGTTGGCTTAAAATGAGTGATCGCCGTTTACTTCATTTTGCCACTTTTTGTCACAAAATATTTAAAGACAAGACTCCACCTTATCTTTACCACAAAATTAAATTCCGCTCTGACGTTCATACGCTTAATGTACGCTTTAGAGGATTACTAACTCCACCTCAACATAAATCTGTTTTTGCAGAAAGATCATTCTCAATCCAAATTTCTAAAGTGTACAATAAGGTACCACTAGAATGCAAAGCGAAATGTGTCTTAACTTTCCGTAAACATTATGCCAAACATCTTAAAGACAGATAGATGTATATTTTGTATTTCAATATTGCCGATTTAATTATAGAATAATTTTAAATACTGATATTTGAAACGCACTGAAACAAACTTCTGCGCTTGTTTGATATTTATTTATTACTTATGTTTTCAATGGTTAAGTTGAAAAACAGTCGCGGCGACCCAGCCAAAGACTGAACTTCGCCATTAGATTCTAAATACTCGATTATTATCTTTTGTGTAAAAATGCATGTAACTAAATAGTATTTGAAATAAAGATTATTATTATTATTATTATTATTATTATATTATTTTACTTATTTTAAAGAAAATAACTCTTTGATTTTCAAAAAGTGGATTGTTCATTCACTACAATTGTTTTACAAATTTATTTAGGTATTGAAAATCCATTATTAATAACTGTATTGTTTCGAGTTTACGTGAAGTGATTAATCACAAATAGAAAGACTGTTATTCCTTACTTCACTTTTTATTTTTATGTTAGATGTACATTTCGAGACACAAGGTGCTCATTATCAATAAAGTTTGTTATTGATAATGAGCACCTTGTGTCTCGAAATGTACATCTAACATAAAAATAAAAAGTGAAGTAAGGAATAACAGTCTTTCTATTTGTGATTGAAAATCCATATTACTTTACTTATTTTAAAGAAAAAAACTGGTTGATTTTCAGAAATTGGAATGTTCATTCACTACAATTGTTTCGCAAATTTATTGCTTCTTCTAATGAAGAGAGGTACAAAATGTACAGATTTCTTATGATTATTTATCTATATACAAACTGGTTTGGTGGGATTAACATTTTCAGTAGTGGTGGATAATTCAAATTGCTTGTTGAGGAGACATCAGGAATTTGGGTTTTTAATTATTTCCAAATTTCTACTAGGTTTGATTTTCTGCCTTTTTTGATGTTTGTTTTTACTTTCCCCCATATACAAAACGAAGAAATACAAAGATACAATATTGCTAAATACAAATGGGTTTTACATGAGATTTCTCTATGATGTGCCTTGAAATGGGATATATGGTGTTTTTTTGTTTTTTAATAAAAAATACACCATGTAACCCATTTCAAGGCACATCATAGAGAAATCTCATGTAAAACCCATTTGTATTTAGCAATATTGTATCTTTGTATTTCTTTGTTTTGTATATGGGGGAAAGTAAAAACAAACATCAAAAAAGGCAGAAAATCAAACCTAGTAGAAATTTGGAAATAATTAAAAACCCAAATTCCTGATGTCTCCTCAACAAGCAATGTGAATTAGTACTTACTTACAGTACTAGCATTAAAGCTTTGCATCGATATAAAATTATTGTGAATGCGCCGGGTAAACGCATGATGTACCTTGGTATCCCATTTCAAGGTACATCATGCGCTAACCCGGCGCATTCACCATAATTTTTTATCGGTGGTATATTTTTATTAAAAAAATAAACAAATAACGTTCACCAACAGTATTAGCACAAAAGCCCCGATAATTATGGTGAATGAGCCGGGTAAGCGCAATAAATAAAAACTCTTCACAACTTCGCTGAGTTTTCTAAAAAAAAACAAGAGCGCAAACATAAAACTCACCTTAGTAACAAAAAAGCGCAAAGTGTCGCTCGAACTCAACAGGTAGTCGATCCGGAGAATCGTGTTATTCGCGAAGAAGTGTTCTCCGGAAGTTCACCCGGAGCAGCAGAAATCTCAATCGGACCGTTTACTTGTTGAATGTATGCGGACGGCGCCGAACACTTTTCCGTTATATTATTTTTCCGTGTGTGTCCGGATTTTTCCACCGGCGGATGATGAGTTTTTTTGTTTGTTTATTCGTGTTGGTCGTCCGTTTGTGAAGCGCACGACGGTTGTGAGCGTCGCGCCGCTGAAGAGCGTCTTTATAGCCGACAGTGACATGCGCGACTCTTTGGACGTCCTCTTCTCGTCATGTCCAAAAAAGCCGCCCCATCGCCCATCCTCTGGGGGTGCTTCAATTAATCCGTTCTGACTCGATAATTGTGATTTTTTTCGCTCATCGTTTAGTTGCTTGATTACGATTTTAATGGAAGTTAGAATTACATTCGCGTTCACTGGGTTCTGCAGTAATACGCTTTTCCTCTGTATACATATAGGGATTTTTTTTTTATAAGTATACATATGATATAAAAAGCATTTCATTTAAAACTTTTAGCGAGTGTTTCTATTCCTTGGTGAAGTATGAAGTTCACTATTATAAAAAATAAACTACAATGATAATAATTATCGATTGTAAACAAAACTGTTACTTTTGAGAAAGCAAAAAATGCGTTGTAATACAATAGAATCACATTACTCACCTGAATTAATTTGAAACATCTAATTTCATTCCACAATTAACATATTTGTTATTGTTAATTCCATCTTACATTTTTTTTTCAATTATACTAAATCCATCACATACACATACCTATGCTTTTTCACTTTACACTACACGTAATTTTGTTTTCATTATTTTGAATAAATAAATTTATAACACACAAGATCAGATCGAATGTTTCACGTCAACTGAATCGAACTGCAAATTTTAATTGTAAACATCTCGATTTTTCGAAAGGAAATTCTGCATACAAGCGTTATTAAATTTGAGTTATTTAATTAAATCATTAAAAATCTAGAAAGTTCATATTTCGAAACTTACTAATTAGCTAAATATTAAAGCTATTTAGTAAGTTTCGAAATATCAACTGCCAAACTTATGGAGTCAGTATCGAGGTAAATAATCAATAAAAATATACTAATAAATATCTTTTGATTGATTTGACGAATAAAGCACTAATAACCTTTTTTCACACATTTATTTAAATTACCAAATGTACTAATAATTTCTTGAATTAATTTCTCGTCTGGCACTTGGTGAAACATATTACACTATGTAAAGTTAATTAAAGGAAAGGCACTTGGTATTGTTTCACAATTAAACATTTTAATTGTGAAACAATACCAAGTGCCTTTCCTTTAATTAACTTTACATACCAAATGTACATTTCGGACACAAAGTGACCATTATCAATGGATTAATACAGTGTTAACCCATTGATAATGGTCACTTTGTGTCCGAAATGTACATTTGGTAATTCAAATAAAAGTGTGAAGAAAGGTTATTAGTGCTCTATTCGTCAAATTAATTTGATCTTCACGTAACTCACGATCAATTTATCTTTTGATTGATTCTTTACCTCGATATGTTTTGTTCAAAAATACTGAACGAAAATTATGTATGAATGCAAAGGCATTCCTAAATCTGTACGATTATGTCTTTATTAAAAATATTATGTTTATTTGTATGTCGAAGGAATTTGCGTTTTTTTAACATACATTTTTTAAATAGTGGTTTACATTTGATTTATAATCAAATCGAATACGAGACGACGGTCTCAACATCACAATAATCGCGTTTCTGAATCATCAAGCATCGCCTCATCTCCATAATTGCGAATTTCCCATGAAATTACAATTATTTCCACTCGACAGCGGGAAGTTCGTGGACGAACGCGCAAAACAATAACCTAATAACTTTTTTGCACGGAGTCCACCATCCATCCATCCATCATCCGAGCATACTTTCTCCCCCACTTCTATTCCCCAACTCACCTACATTAATAATACCGTTTATAAACTCCAGCTCAGGCGAGCACCTTAACAAAAATCCTATTTTTGTATATCTGCGTAAGTACATAATATTTATATTAATTAATTTTAATATTTACACGCAGTTAATATGTTAAATTAATTATTTCAATGAATATTTGGACAGGTATAAAATATTTCAACAAATTAATTATTCACAAAATATTTGTATTATTTTTTTTTCGCAGATTCTCAAGGTACTGACCGAATGAAAAATTAGAAAAATAATTTTCTATTTTTCATACTTTACCAGACATGTATTTTTCTCCTACCTAACCACTAAGCTTACACAAACAAAATTAGTTAGATGTAGCATTATAGTTGTGATCGTCGATATTCCAGTATAATTGCGTACATGCAGGGTGTTCTAAATTATCGGGCCACCATTGGTAACTTTCTTATCTTTGGAGCTACGAAGTCAGTGAAATTAACAAACTTGTAGTATTTTTTACGTACATTCCATTGGCGTAAACAAAAAACAAGGGAACCTCAGGTTTTTGATTTATTGGCAAAAACAACATTTCTTTAAATGGGATGCTCTGTATATTTTTACATATTTAGAAAGAAAAAAAATACAGAAACAAAAATGGCTTAGTAAATGATTACCCTAAAATTGAAAATAAGGGAGTTATGGGCCATTAAAACACTGCATATTTTATAATAGATGTACCTATTCGAAATCAAAACGGCGATAAACAAACGATGTCGGATGTTGTCAAATTATCCATGCTTGTTGTCATTTAGCCAATTTTCTTCTATTATGCCTTTTCGTCATATAATTCAAGAAAATTGGCTAAACGTCAAAAAGTATGGATACTTTGACAACATCCGACATCGTTTGTTTATCGCCGTTATGATTTCGAATAGGTAGTCCTATTTTAAAATATGCTGTATTTTAATGGCCAATAACTCCTTTATCTTTCTAAATATGTCAAAATATACAGGGCATCCTATACAAAAACATGTTGTTTTTACGAATACATAAAAAATCTGAGGTTCACTTATAATTATGTTTACACCATCGTAATGCGCGTAAAAACTAACTAGTAGTATAGTTTTCTAATTTAACTGACTTCGTAACTCCAAATATAACAAAGTTACCAATGGTGACCCGATAACTTAGAACACCCTGTATATTAACCAATAATATCATATGTTCAATAAAAAAAACCTCTAGAGTGCCATGATTTACTCTTTTTTCAAATTTAAGTTGGCTACACACTTCAGGGATTGACATATAAAATGTCAGACATAATAATTATAATGTATTTTTTCAGAGTTAATATTAATAATAATAATAATTATTATTATTATTTATTTCTCAGCAGAATAAATTCTATTTACAGAGAAAAATACAGTTTTTTTGCCAACCTAGAATATTTTCCATGGCACTCTAAAGATTTTTTTTTAATTGAACATATGATACCTAGAACAAATAAAAATGTACAATAAAATAAAATAAGTCGCATATAATTACATTTCAGTTCTCGATATAAAGGAAGTGGATCAGAATCTAATATCTTGCAACTTATATATATATATTTTTCGTTTGTAGATTTTATCCCACACATATCACCAATTGCGTGAGCACTCGACACGTATTAATTATTTGACAAGGCAACTCTCTCCATGGGAAATTAACTAATTCCACCCTCGTCATAATCAACTGAAGGTGTGAATAACCCCAGATTTTTGGCGTTTATATAATTTATTTTCAATTGCATATTTCATTATGGAAATTCTAAGTAGATGTGATTTAGGAAATGTTTTCAACATTACAGTGCAGTTAACAATAATATTATTGCTAAGAATTGTAAATTAACCCAATTTTTCAATTATTGGTAATTAAAAAAATTATTAAATCTTACGGTTCTGATTTACCGTTAAATTATCGGCTAAATAGATAACTATTTAGCCGATAATTTAGAATAATCAGAATAATAATGAGTTTTACTTTAATTTTTGACGAAATACGGTAACGCTAAATTTGGTTTTTGTCCAGTAGATATGGGAAAAACTGTTCACTTAGCCCTGTCAAAAATGATTTTTTTCTGGTGCCTAAAAAATGTGTTGTACACTGCATATACATTTTTATTACAATTTCAAATATACAGGAAGTTTTTCTCTGAAGTATACATGTCTCAATATACTGTATACGCTGTAAATCATCAGATATTCGTTATTTTTACAAATATTTCAAATTAAACTTTCAAACGAGTGTTTTCTACTCCCAGATTAAGCATGAAGTAATATTTCAAGTTTAGAAAAGCCTGCAAATGTTCAGGCTTATATACATTAATATTTAAACAATCTGAAATAAAGTTTTTAATATTAAACGTATCTGAAAATAAATTTTACATCGTATTAAAATTATGAAAATATTTAGGAAAATTATAGTTTAAAAAATTTACAGCATAAAAATTCGTTGAGAAATCTGTATGGAATTTCATGTGGATTTGGATGTGGAAGACATTGTTATTTCAGCATGTGCCAAAAACAGAAAATACACCGTCAACAGTTTTCGAGGTATTTTTAATTGAAAGTAAAAACAAAACAGTTTCCGAGTTATTTTCAATTGAAAGTCGAAAAATTGGTATTTTATGGAAATATTTAGGTAAACTAAAGTTTGTCACATTCACAACATGAACATTCTTTGAGAAATCTTTATGAAATTTTATGTAAGTGTTAAGAAAGCAGTGCTCTTTTAGAATATGCCAAAAGCAAAGAAAACACCATTAATAGTTTTTAAATTATTTTTAATTGAAAGTCAAAAAGGTAAAATTTTATGGAAATATTAAAATTTAAAATACTTACAACATGAAAATTCTTTAAGAAATCTTAATTGGAATTTCGTGTGGATGTTAAAAAAAATATTCCAAAAATAAAAAATCTGTATGGAATTTCATGTGGATGTTAAGAAAACATTGCTATTTCAGCATGTGCCAAAATACACCGTCAACAGTTTTTGAGGTATTTTCAATTGAAAGTAAAAACAAAACAGTTTTCGAGTTATTTTTAATTGAAAGTCAAAAAAGTGGTATTTTATGGAAATATTTAGGTAAATTATAGTTTATCACATTCACAACATGAACATTCTTTTGAGCAATCTTCATGGAATTAAATAATTTAACAACCATGTTAAATTGCTATTACTCGCTGGTACAATCACAAATAAATTACTCCATCTTGTCATGGGGCCATACCACACATATTAAACGTATATTTGGGCTTCAACGAAAATGTATACGAGCCCTAATCCAATTACATTTTCGCCAAGACATTAAAAATAACTTTAAAAACTTAAACATCTTAACAGTTCCGTCATTATATATTTTAAGGTGCCTGCTATTTGTGAAAACGAATCTACATATGTACACAATTACAAAGGAACATCACAGTTATAATACAAGAATTTCTGACAACGTTAAGATAAAATATACTCGTATTTATAGAACAAGGAATAGTGAAAATTATTACGCTCCACTATTTTACAACAAATTGCCAAATCATATAAAATCTTTAAACATAAAAATGTTTAAATCACAAGTGAAACGATTACTGTGTTCAGGGTCCTATTACAGTGTTAATGACTTTCTGAACGGTGACTTGTTAATATAAACATATGTATAATATTAGTAATTTTATTATATATTTAATTTTTGTCCTGTGTTTCGTAAAAATACTATATATATATAAATCTTTATTGGCAAATTTTGGTAATAGTAATAGTACAAAAATAAATTACAATTAAATAAAGTAAAAATTAAATAATTTGCCAATTGGCTATCGACCGTTGGTCTTTCTGCCTGGAATTATAGAGTTCTGTCCTTGTCAGTTATTGTGTAGGAAATGTCTTGATTGCTAATGTCGTCCATTGTCTAGTCAAGTGAATTTAATTGTCGTGATCACTAGGGTTATGAAATGATGAAATGAAATCATGAATTGTAGAGGTAAAACGTTTACGTTTGGGAGTGATATTAGGGTTTCGAGAAATGCATAAAGGGTGGAGGAGATTATAAAGGGTGGGGTTTGAGGCGAATTTATCAGCTAAATAGGATAGGCGGGTTTCGATGGGGGTAACTTTTGTTAGTTTGTATAGCAAGAGGTTGGAGGGGTTGTGCAGTGGGTTTTGGAGGTGACGGATTTTGGTAAGCACTCTTAGGGCCGATCTTTCGGCGACTTGTAAATTTTTGAGTGTAGTAGGATGGGGATTGTGGAAGAGGATAGCAGCATAGTCAAGTAAGGGGCGGCATATCATTTTATATATATGAACGGCTGTTTTCGTGGTAATTCCTTGTTGTTTGAAGGTCAGACCTTTAAAATGAGCCGCCCGATTCTTGATTTTTGCTTTGAGGATTGTGGAGTGAGCTTTAAAAGTAAGGTTGGGGTCAAAAAGGATACCTAAATATTTGCAAGTGGTTGAAGGGCGGATAACTTGATTGTTTAGAGAAATTGAGAATGGGGATTGGTTTGCTCGGTGAAAAGGGATTAGAAGCTGGGTTTTATTGGGGTTTATGGAAATTCGCCATTTCGCAAACCATGTTTGAATGGTGTCGATAAGGCCCTGTAGAGTGCTGAGGGCTTTTGGGAGTGTGGGAGCATGTGCGATTAACGCAGTATCATCGGCGTATAGGAGAGGGTAGGCAGATTTATCAAAATAGTTAGGATCGGGGTTGTACATATCATGGACGAGAAGGTTGTAAAGAAATGGTGTTAGCGGGGATCCTTGTGGGAGGCCTTGCTCAGGAGGAAAGACGCTGGAAAAGGTGTGGCGTATTTTAACTTGAAGGGATCTGTTGTGCAGGAAACTGTCTAAGAGGTTGATTAGGTGTGGAGGTATATTAAGGGAGCTACACTTAAACAGCAAGCCCTGGTGCCAAACTGAATCAAACACTTTTTGAATGTCTAGGAATATTATGGCAGATTTACGACCTTCAAGGCTTGCTGTTTGACAGTTGGACGTGAGAATGGATAAAGGTAGAGTTGTGGAGCGGTGTTCGAGGAATCCGGACTGGTAGGGAGGGATAACGTCCGCTATGCAGGACATAAGTTTGTTTTTGATTATGGATTCGAATAATTTTCCGAGGACTGGGAGAAGGGTGATGGGGCGATAATTGCTAGGATCTAGTGGGTCATTTCCGGGTTTGGGTATACAGGTAATTATACCCCGCTTCCACTCTGGCGGTAACACTTGGGTAGAGTATATATGGTTAAATATTTTTAGGATATAGGTGTGGATGTTTGTTGGAAGAGATTTGAGGATAATTCTAGGAATGTTGTCATAACCGGGTGCCGTGTTTTTGCCCTTTTCGAGGTTTTCAAAATATTCTTCCTCCTTTATAGCATCTAAAAATACTATTATGCGCTGATCATGTAAAAAATGTCTGTGCTTCTGTCTTGTAATTACCTGATTTTATACTATTACATGTAAGTTTTGACGTGTGTACAGCTATGCTTTTAACACTAAATAAATTGAAATTGAAATTGAAATTGGAATTTCATGTAAATGTTAAACAGTGCTCTTTTAGAATATGCCAAAAGCAAAGAAAACACCATTGACAGTTTTTTAGTTATTTTCTATTGAAAGTCAAAAAAGTAATATTTTATACAATATTTAGGTAAATTAAAGTTTAAAACATTCACAACATTGAAATTCTTTGACAAATCTTCATGGAATTTCATGTAAATGTTAAGAAAACAGTTCTCTTTTAGAATATGTCAAAAGCAAAGAAAACACCATTGACAGTTTTTTAGTTATTTTCAATTGAAAGTCAAAAAAGTTACATTTTATCCAATATTTAGGTAAATTAAAGTTTTAAACATTCACAACAGAAACATTCTTTGAGAAATCTTTATGGAATTTTATAATGGAATTTCAAATGTTAAGAAAACAGTGCTCTTTTAGAATATGCCAAAAGCAAAGAAAACACCATTGACAGTTTTTTAGTTATTTTCAATTGAAAGTCAAAAAAGTAATATTTTATACAATATTTAGGTAAATTAAAGTTTAAAACATTCACAACATTGAAATTCTTTGACAAATCTTCATGGAATTTCATGTAAATGTTAAGAAAACAGTGCTCTTTTAGAATATGTCAAAAGCAAAGAAAACACCATTGACAGTTTTTTAGTTATTTTCAATTGAAAGTCAAAAAAGTTACATTTTATCCAATATTTAGGTAAATTAAAGTTTAAAACATTCACAACAGAAACATTCTTTGAGAATATGCCAAAAGCAAAGAAAACACCATTGACAGTTTTTTAGTTATTTTCAATTGAAAGTCAAAAAAGTAATATTTTATACAATATTTAGGTAAATTAAAGTTTAAAACATTCACAACATTGAAATTCTTTGACAAATCTTTATGGAATTTTATGTAAATGTTAAGAAATCAGTGCTATTTTAGAATATACCAAAAGCAAAGAACACACCATCGACCATTTTTTTAGTTATTTTCAATTGAAAGTCAAAAAAGTAACATTTTATCTAATATTTAGGTAAATTAAAATTTAAAACATTCACAGCATGGAAATTGTTTGAGAAATCTTAATGGCATTTCGTGTGGATGTTAAAAGGATATGTCTCTTTCAGAATATGCAAAAAATTAAAAATACACCTTAACAGTTTTCGAGTTATTTTCAATTAAAAGTCGAAAAAGTTGAATTTTCTGGAGATGAATTTATGAATAATAATAATCCTTTCAATCTTAACCTGTATTTCTACAGGCCCCATAAGCTCAGCGCTTGTATGGGGGACAGGGGCTTATTATTATTATTGTAGCTCATCTTGCGCCTGCAGGTACATTTTTATCATTCGATACTAGGGGTGTGGAAAAACTGTAGGAAAACCAGATCCGAAATGCCTATATACATACATACAATATTCTTTTCATTGTTAAGATTCTTAAACTTGAAAAATTATATCATTTAGCTGTTAAAGCTCTGACATTGAGAAAACAAGGGCCCGCACATAAAAATGCCAACGACCACTTGATCACTTGTTAACTTAGGTTATGATACAATAAATTTTTATATTCTACATGGAATGACAAAATTTTAAGTCTCGAGGATATGCATAATACGACGCTTCGGCCACTTAAGATTCATGCTAGGCTAATGGGGCGGGCATTAAAAAAAATCGCCGTAAATCGTGAAATAAAAGCGATTTCCGGAGCACACATTCTGAATACTGAAGAGGGACTTTACAAACGCAATATTATTATATAATATAATATGAAAAAGGGATAAAATAAGAAAGGGAATGTTACGTTGTGTTTATATTTCGACAGGATGGATCTAAAATAAATACGAAGCGAAATCACGACAGCTATAAAGTGCACATTATTTATTATTTCAGGCTTGTGATGAGTTTTTCGTGTTAAATGCAAACAATGTGTCTTTATTAATAATAAATTGTGCAAACTATAAGAAGCGTAAGCCTATTTTCTCGAATTCAAATGTTTTTGAATTGGAATTATTCTTGTGATAAGTTTTGAAAAAAATATTTTAAACAAAAACTTGCAGCTACTAATTTAAGTTACTAATAGATAATGATTTTTAATATACGGGGTGATTTATTTTTAAGATACGTAACAAGCTTACCATTTCTTAAATAGAACACCCTATACACAGGGTGCGGCAGAGAAACTTGCTAATTTGAAAGGTCTATTTATTTATTTATTTATTTGTACGGAAATCTCCATTTTACATTAAATATATATATAATAATAAATGTGTGTAATTTAAACATATAACAAATAATACAATGCACATGATAGTTATAAAATTCAAGTTACAATTAGCTAATAAATACAATTAAAAAACAACTACAAGATCAATGAGCGAAAGGTGGCGCTTAAACATATTGTAAGAATTACAAAATATTAAAAAGTTAGGAAATGTATTTAGTATATTACAATATTTCATTATGCGACAAACAGGATTATTAGAGGCATAATTTGTGCGATGGGTGTTTAAACGAAACAAAGGTTTGTTTCGTAGAACAGTGATGATGAAAATTAAAGTTTAATGCCCCAACTAATATGCTACTGTTCACAAAGCCATTAATTAGTTTGTACCCATAGCACAAATCTAGCATAACTCTTCTGTAGCGCAGAGATTTTAAATTTAATACATTTAGCATATAAGATCGGCTATAATTTATCCGGGCAATACCTAGCTTATGTGAAGCAAGTAATAAAAATCTAGTTTGGACCTTTTCAATTAAGTCACTGTGGTTGTTAAAATGTGGTGTCCATATTACAGAACAGTACTCCAAATGAGGGCGAACTAAAGTAACGTAAATAGTTCTGAATGTATTTGTGCTGAACTGTTTAGAGAATCTGTTTACAAAACCTAACGTCGAAAGAGATCTACTTATAATACTGTTTATATGTGGGATGAAGGTTAAGCGGCAGTCAAATATAATCCCTAGATCACGCACTTTCTCAACAAATGGTAAATTGTAGTTATTTATAGAGTACTCAACTAAATTACGTCTATTTCGACCAAAAGATATAGCCATACATTTCTTTAAGTTAAGTTGTAGACAGTTGTTGGTACACCAGGTAGATAAATTGTTTAAATCATGTTGTAAAAGTCTCTGATCAGTAGCCGTTTCAATGACTCTAAAAATCTTTAAGTCATCTGCAAACATAAGGTACCTACAGTTTTGTATGATACTACCAATATCATTAATGAAAAGCAAGAACAAGATTGGTCCACAATGAGATCCCTGAGGCACACCAGATGTCACATGAACTGCTTTAGATATAAAATTATCAATTTTAACAAACTGCTGTCGGTTATTTAAGTAACTGGAAAACCATTTTACCATATTGTCACTAAAGCCAAGACCTTCGAGTTATAAAAGAAAAAGTATTTCACATCTCGATTTAATTCTGTTTTTATCGTATTGTACACATCCTAAATTTTAGTTTCAAGTGGTTTTGAAAATGACATCGGGTAAATGGCGGCCCTCATTAGCGATACACTGATCCACCCGCTTTTTGAAGTTTCGCTCCACTCTTTCGAGCATATCGACGAGAATGTTGGCAATTGCTTGGCGAATGTTGTCCTTCAGGTGTTGCAGGGTCTGTGGTTTGTCATTGTAAACAATGGATATGAGATATCCCCATAAAAAGAAGTCACAGAGAGCCGAATCGGGGGAGCGCGCCGGCCACAGTACGTCAACCCTCAAGGAGATTAGGCGCTCGTGGAAGTGTTCCCTCAAAAGTACCATTGAAGTTCTAGCTGTCTATGCCGTGGCTCTGTCCTGCTAAAACCATACGTCCCCAAGTTCCATTTCTTCAAGTTTTGGGAGAAAAAATGCCTCAATTATGCCTCAGTATTCCGCGAGTATGTAATTGCCATACCACTCGAGAAACTTACGAAACTTTACCTACGCCCTAACAAAATAAACAATGAGCATGAAAGAACAATTTATTTATTGTAATCATTTTTAATAGTGCCATGACAATGATAAAAACTAAATTACTACTTGATCAATATACAAGGAATAAAGCTGTACATTTTCCGACATTCGTTGTTTTTTAAAAGAGTTGAATTTAAACCTTTAAACGAGTGTTTTCCACTCCCAGACTAAGCATGAAGTAAAATTTCGAGTTTAGAAAAGCCCCGTGAAAATTTGTCGAGGGTCGCGCAGCGACCCGAGACAAATTTTCTGGGCTTTTCTAAACTCGAAATTTTACTTCATGCGCCACGCGTATAAAACACTGATTTCAAGTGAGGTTCAAATATACATAGAGTTCACAATATTTTAGTGTTTTATACGCGTGGCGCATGAAGTAAAATTTCGAGTTTAGAAAAGCCCAGAAAATTTGTCTCGGGTCGCTGCGCGACCCTCGACAAATTTTCACGGGGCTTTTCTAAACTCGAAATTTTACTTCATGCTTAGTCTAGGAGTGAAAAACACTCGTTTAAAGCTTCAAATTGAACTCTTTTAATAACACAAAGAATATCTCAAGATTTAAAAAAAATCGAGCTCTACTAATTACTAAACTGCATTCAATTTGAAACAAATTTTGTTAGTTTCAAAACGATTCAAATTTAAACTAAGCCTATTTTCTTTAAATCTTTAGATATTCGTTGTTTTTTTGGAAGAGTTCATTTTGAAACTTTAAACGAGTGTTTTCCACTCCCAGACTAAGCATGAAGTAAAATTTCGAGTTTAGAAAAGCCCCGTGAAAATTTGTCGAGGGTCGCGCAGCGACCCGAGACAAATTTTCTGGGCTTTTCTAAACTCGAAATTTTACTTCATGCGCCACGCGCATAAAACACTGATTTCAACTGAGGTTTAAATATACATAGAGTTCACAATATTTGAGTGTTTTACACGCGTGGCGCATGAAGTAAAATTTCGAGTTTAGAAAAGCCCAGAAAATTTGTCTCGGGTCGCTGCGCGACCCTCGACAAATTTTCACGGGGCTTTTCTAAACTCGAAATTTTACTTCATGCTTAGTCTGGGAGTGGAAAACACTCGTTTAAAGCTTCAAATTGAACTCTTTTAAAAACACAAAGAATATCTCAAGATTTAAAGAAAATCGAGCTCTACTAATTACTAAACTGCATTCAATTTGAAACAAATTTTGTTAGTTTCAAAACGATTCAAATTCAAACTAAGCCTATTTTCTTTAAATCTTTAGATATTCGTTGTTTTTTTGGAAGAGTTCAATTTGAAACTTTAAACGAGTGTTTTCCACTCCCAGACTAAGCATGAAGTAAAATTTCGAGTTTAGAAAAGCCCCGTGAAAATTTGTCGAGGGTCGCGCAGCGACCCGAAACAAATTTTCTGGGCTTTTCTAAACTCGAAATTTTACTTCATGCGCCACGCGTATAAAATACTGATTTCAAGTGAGGTTCAAATATACATAGAGTTCACAATATTTGAGTGTTTTATACGCGTGGCGCATGAAGTAAAATTTCGAGTTTAGAAAAGCCCAGAAAATTTGTCTCGGGTCGCTG
Source organism: Philonthus cognatus (assembly GCA_932526585.2). Taxonomy (NCBI): domain Eukaryota; kingdom Metazoa; phylum Arthropoda; class Insecta; order Coleoptera; family Staphylinidae; genus Philonthus; species Philonthus cognatus. The sequence continues at coordinate 102,909,825 of OW052244.1, forward strand.
CGCGACCCTCGACAAATTTTCACGGGGCTTTTCTAAACTCGAAATTTTACTTCATGCTTAGTCTGGGAGTGGAAAACACTCGTTTAAAGCTTCAAATGGAACTCTTAAAAAAAACAACGAATAACTAAAGATTTAAAGAAAATAAGCTGAATTTGGAATACGTATACTTTAAATAAAAACTCCCTGCACATCAAAGAAATGTCATTTGGTTGTACGGTAAGCAATCAGCTGTTCAGCTGTCAGCACGTAATGTACTTGTCAAAGCTATTACGTGCATGTGTACGTAATGCCAATTATACTTGTCAAGATAACAGTGTGGTATGATGCGGTTACTAGATAGGGCGTAGGTTAACTCTTTTACGTTTTATTAGTTGAAGAATTATTAAGAAACTTCACGATTGCGTCGAACAAAATATCGCAAAATAATCTGGCAACGCAAAAATATTAACTGCCGCGCGCATCACAAAACCCTGGACATGATAACTAAAATTAATTTGATCTTCACGTAACCCAATAAATCAACTTATGATAACTCACATTTTAACATATTCCGTTCAAATAAGTGGATTTCGAGATACACACGCACACACTTTTCAGGGTCATCAATTAAGCTCGAGTGCAAGAAGTGAGAATCTGCGAAGCGAGTTTATATCTAACAATTTACGGGCCGATCCCGGCGTCCATTGAAATCCTGCAAACAAACAATTGTTGTATATTCCGAGGACAGGACGGGTATTCAATAAGTGGCTCAGACTCGCAAATTGGACGATTAAGTGAGTCCCGTTATAACAATGGGACTTTAACTCCTCTCCGCCATCCAAGGGAGTGACGATTGTCCGAATTTAGTCTGTACATAACTTTACTTATTCCTATCTATTATAAAAAAATTAACAATCAACATCCCACTTCTATAATTTGATAAAATTTTTTCTTGAATAATTTTCTCACTTATCACTTGGTGAAAAATTTGCAAATATTGATGGAGGTTTGAATTAAATTACACTTGGTTTGTTTCACAATTTTCTCTTTACTATTTACTCGACTAGTTTCGCGTTTTACAGCATTATCAGGACTCCTGATAATGCTGTAAAACATGAAACTAGTCGAGTAAATAGTAAAGAGAAAATTGTGAAACAAACCAAGTGTAATTTAATTCAAACCTTCATCAATATTACTAACATTTGGTCCCTCAATAAGAAAAACAAAATATCCCACTTTTATAATTTGAGTATTTTCTTTCTGCGCCAATAATTGATAGTCATTAATTCAAGATTTCATCGGGTTACTCGAGAAGTCATTAAAATGCTTACAGTTTTGTTACTTTTTATTTCCTTATTGCAGACAAAATAATTATTACTGAAATATAGAGAAATATTGCCTTCTCTAAATAGAAATATTTTTATTTATTTTTATTATTGTCTATTATGCGGACAATAATAAAATTAAATTAAAAATGTTTCTATTTAAAGAAGGCAAAAAATAATATAATCAAATTCACACATACCTGTATGTTTTTAAGTTTACGTCAAGTGATTAGTACACATTAAAAGACTGTTATGCCTTACTTACTTTTATTTGTATCGTTAGATGTACATTTCGAGGCACAGTTTGTTATTGATAATAAGCACCTTGTGTCACGAAATGTACATCTAACGGTATAAATAAATAGTAAAGTAAGAAATAACAGTCTTTTTATGGGTAAATTCACACATCATAAATTTGAGTATATTATTTTCATATTATTATCTTGTGTCGTTTAGGATAAAATTAAATGAATCTAATAATATGAATGCCCTAGGCTCATTTGTACCCCTACTGTTGCCAACTCTAGACTGCCAGATCTTTGAAAATTTCGTGTAAAAAATCACCAGAAATCACCAGATTTTATGTTTTGTTATAATATAAATAACATTTCAGCTAGGGTTGGGTTAGAAGATAGATTGTAAAATTAGTTTAGGTTAGGTTAGGTTAGAAGATAGATTGTGAAATTAGTTTAGGTTAGGTTATTTATACAAGTTAGGTTAACTTACTGCTGAGCTTTTGTAGCAGTTCTAATTAAATAGATAAAGTATTTCCCACCTGAATGGAAGACAGGCATCATCATATGCATACCTAAACGCGACAACACATCTCTCATTCCTAGTTACCGTCCTATAACTCTTCTTCCGGTCCTTGGCAAACTATAGTAAGTAAGTAAGTAAGTAAATTTATTCTTGCTTAAGACCAGAGGTTTACAAACGTCAATAAGAGTGGTAGAAAAAATATAAATATAAAATATAAAAAATACAAATATAAAATATAAAATACAAACAGAAAATATAAATATAAAATACAAATATAAAATCCAAATATAAAATCAAAATATAAAATCCAAATGTAAAATATAAAAGCCAAACATAAAATGTAAAACACGATAAAATACAGAATAAATACTATATACGATACAACATATTAAAAACATTTAAAAAAATTGTATCAGTTACTTGGCCCAAAATCCGCGAATTGGTGATTAATACATTCATCCATGCTGAAAAATGCTTTGGATACTAAATAAGACTTAACATGTTTCTTGAACTTTATATGGAGGAGAGATTTTATGGCCTGAGGTAAATAATTGAATAATTTTGGCCCATAATAATTTTCTCCACTCCTAGACTTAGATAGTCGTAATCTATCTGGATAAATATGCTCACAGCCTCTCGTGCCGTATTTATGTACTTGATCATTTTTTTTATAATTATTAACGTTTTTATGAACATGCAGCAAGCATTCGAATAAGAACAAACTGGGTAAAGTAAGTATCCCAAGATTCCTAAAGACGTCGACGCAATTATCTCTGTAGCCTATGCCCGCTATTAATCGAACTGCTCGACGTTGTAGGCCGAATATCCGAGGTGCTATACTGGAGTGTCCCCAAACAAGAATGCAATATTGAATTTTCGACTGAAAGAGAGCATGATAGGCAGTTAGTAGTGCGGGTTTAGGAAGAGTGTTACTTAAAGTCCTAAGCAAGAAAGTTACCTTGCTAAGTGCCAAACTAAGTACTTTTTCATGCTCTCTCCAGCTCAATTTAGAGTCGATGTTGATGCCTAAAAATCTACAATGTCCATGTTCGTTATTGCCTGATTTAAGTGTGAAAATAAGGTGAACAGTCTTTGAAGTGTTTATCGAGAGTTTGTTGGAATTAAACCACGCCAATGTTTTATTGTTTATCAGCTCTCTCTCTGTTGCAGGGTGTTTTGCAAATCAGTACTTCTATTTATAGAAGTCGTATCATCCGCGTACATTAAAATGTTTCCTTCTTCGATGTAGGCCGGTAAATCATTTACGTATATTAAAAACAGGAGTGGACCTAATATCGACCCCTGCGGCACACCACATGATACTGTTGCAAAACTTGATGTTTGCTCCTTAAATTTGACTTGCTGTGTTCTATTTTGGAGGTAAGAAGACATTAAACGGCAACTCTCAGGATTGAAATTATAGAAATATAGCTTCCATAGTAGGACGTCATGAGGAACGCAGTCAAAGGCCTTACTGAGGTCAAAAAATAAAGCTGCTGTATATTGGCCAGCTTCTAGTCCATAGATTATTTCCTCAAGAAGATATATGAATCCCTCCTCAAAAACAAAGTCCTCTCACTAATCTCTGACCGTATTCCCAACTACCAATTTGGATTTCCCCCCAAGCGCTCCACCAGTCTACCACTGTCTATCCTTACTTCCAACCTACAAACATCTCACCTCGAAGGCAAATCCTCTGCAACCCTCTTCCTCGACATCCAAAAAGCTTTCGATTCTGTTTGGCATACAGGCCTCCTTTTTAAGTGTCACTCCATTAATATCCCTGCACATCTGATCCGCATACTACATTCATTCCTCTTCAACAGATCCCTCAAAGTAAAAATCAAGAATCGTTTCTCCTCTACCTTTTCCCCAGAACAAGGTGTTCCCCAAGGTTCCCCCCTCTCTCCACTACTATACAATATATTCTGTTCCGACATATACCATCCTGACCCAAAATACTTCAATCCCTCAAAATACATCCTACAGTTCGCCGACGACACTGCCCTCATATCCCACGCTCCCACCCTACCTAAAGCTCTCCAAACTCTCCAAGAACTCATCGATACCCTTGAATGATGGTTCGCAAAATGGAGAATAAAAATCAATCCCCGTAAATCACAACTCCTTATTCCTTACCGCAAAATCAATAACTATCCATTTATTATCTCCATTTCACAAAACCAAATCCACCCCACCTCCCATGTAAAATATCTTGGATTTACTTTCGACAAAAAACTCAACTTCAAAAAACATGCATGTAACATAAAAAGTAAAATAACAACTCGGGCAAAACTGTTCAGAAACCTAACCTACAAACAATCCGGAATAAACATTAAAACTGCTGTAATCATCTATAAAATGATATGTCGTCCCTTGATTGATTATGGTTCCATCCTATTTTCCACATCCCAAAATCCCACCCTACACCACATCCAAGTTAGTGAGCGAGCATCGCTAAGAACCCTTACCAAAATCCGTAGCCCCATAAATCCGCTACATAACCCATCCAACCAACTCCTCTACGACTCAACTGAGATAACCCCCATAGAAGAACGCCTCCAATACCTTTCCGAAAAATTCTCTAAAAAACATTTTAATTACCGCACCATTTCCCATTACTGTTTCCATCGAAATCCCACTATTCTTCCCAAATATAAAAAAACAATAACAACCATATTTGAATTCATTTCATCATTTCACCCATACACTCATTAAGGACTGACGTACGACACTAATCATCAATCTAGGCAGAAAGACCTCAGGTCGATAGCCATTTGACAGTGACAGTGACAGTTCGCACCACTCTTCCATTTTAAATAATAAAATTGTTTTGTAAATATACTTGCAAATATACTGTAATCACTTTACTGTCAATAAAGATATTATTATATATTATATAGATAAAGTAATTGGCATTTGAGCTAGGGATAGGTTAGATGATACATCGTGAAATTAGTTTAGGTTATGCGTAAATATTTTCAGGTTAGTTTAGATAACCAATTTTTTAGATTAAGTTAGACGTCAATTATTGATTATTAATTTGATCTAACCTAATACTAGCTTGATTGATAAGTTACGTTATGTCGTCTGTATCCGTTTTTAGGTTATGTTGGTTCTCAATTTGTCAGGTTAAGTTAGTGAAGAGTTACTTAGGTTGGATTATAGAAGCGTTCAATTAAAGCTTCTAACGAGTGTTTCCACTCCCAAATTAAGCATGAAGTAAAATTTCGAGTTTAGAAAAGCCCAATGAAAATTTGTCGAGGGTCGCTGCGCGACCCTCGACAAATTTTCTGGGCTTTTCTAAACTCGAAATTTTACTTCATGCGCCACGCGTACAAAACAATGATTTCAAGTGACGTTTAAAATATACTCCTTAGAAATGTACGTTTATGATTCATTTGGACACAGTTTTAAGAATGTAAAGATAGATATTTCCGAATGTTAATAGTTTTGATAGTATTTTAGCATGTTCGACTGTTTTATCTTTAATCGCTTTCTCATGACAGTAAATCACTAGATTGTTACTAAAAACATCCAACAAACACTAGAATTAAGCCACGTCTGAATCACAAACAATTTGTCTGAATCTGAAAGTTGAAACTACCAGATTTGGTGACAAAATCACTGATTTTGGCAACCCTGCTACTGATTGCCTGTAATCATTAAGTGAAAATTCTAAAACCGCAGACATGGGCGCCAGCACGTATGGGCAAAGGGGAGCACTCAGTTTCACAAATTATATGTAAGGTAAAATAATGTAATGTTAACATTTCTAGTTTAGAAAAGAGAGCGTGAAAAAATTGTCAAAAGTTTCAAATTAACCGATTTTCAAAAACAATTGCCTACTAATTGACAGAGTATGTGCTGGTATATGTATACTTTTCATTATTTGAATTAGTTGTTTATTATGTTTCGTAATTTCTCAGCAATCTCTGTTAACTTCATAATTATCGTGCGTATGTTTCTTAGTCTTGTACAGGGTGCAGCATTTTCGATGGTTTCTTCAAGTAAAGTACCATAAATAATAATAATGATAATAATAATAATGTTTATTTCCAGTGCAAGTGATTACATATACAAATAATTTATATATACAACAAAGGCATGGAAATACGTCAAAATAAGAGAAAACTTAAATTAAATGTTACATGTGATGATTTAAAAAGGAAAACACTTGGATAAATTTCACTAATATTACCATACCATATACCAGAAAATTTAAATGATAGACACAAACTAATATTCACTTCAAGAGCTCTTTATTTTGATTAGGTATAAGAAATGAGCTTCAAAAAAGAGCTCTGGAAGCTTATATTAGTTTTTGTCTTTCATTGATATTTATGGTACTTTACTTAAAAAAAACAACGAAAATGCTGCACCCTGTACAGGGGTCGAAATCAAACACATTTATTTGTAAGGAGTTCACCTAGAAATGTCAACAATTTCGAGAAATAATTCTAGATATTTAAAACACTTGGTTTGTTTCACATCTAGTGAAACAAACCAAGTGGTTTAAATATCCAGAATTATTTCAAAAATGTTTCACTACGGGTTAAGTGAGAAATTAATTAAACATATTATTTCGAGCATTCTTTAATAAAGATAAGATTGTAGAAAAAAATCAATGTTTATGCTAGACTTGAGGAAAATTATCAATTGTTAGGCAATTTGTTAAAAATAACCAAAGTGAGTAAATAAAAACGGTAACATTTTTTTTTTTTTCTTTGGCCTCGGCTTTCGCCATACAGCCATCTACTATTGTATTGTTTTCTATTTAATTTAACTAATTCCATACACGTATTTAAATCATTTGGACGCCACAATACATTCACACTATATCCATGGACCCGGATGGAATAATTTATTATTCATAAATTATTCCACCGGACGGGATTCGAACCCGCGACCTCTTGGTCTGTGGGCAGGGTCTCTACCCACTCGGCCACCGAGGCCCCGAACGGTAACATTCGTTTTATTTAAATAAATATTGATATTAGGAACCATATACTGTTTTCTTCTTATTTAAGTATAGTTTTACATATTCCATATAAACATTTGCAAATTTAATCAACATGAGATCAAACCAAAGTCGTATATTTTGAACTTCACAATATTTCAGTGTTTATACGCTTGGCGCATGAAGTAAAATTTCGAGTTTAGAAAAGCCGAATTTTCAGGCTTTTCTAAACTCGATATTTTACCTCATGCTTAATCTGGGATTGGAAACACTCGTTATAAGCTTCAAATTCAAAGCTTTTAGGAAAACAACGAATATATTTAAATTCCCCGAATATTGCATTATTTATCAAATTAATTAAATATATCTAATTTTATAAGTTAATTTCACGTTCAAGTGAAAATAACTCAAAAACTCTTATTGGGGTATAGCGTACATGAATATTTTAATATAAGTATGGATATATGATTAATTACTACTAGTTAAGTGTGACACAATTTCATTTATACATTAAACATTAAAAGTGCGATTCTTTTCGCAATCTACAACAAGTTAGTCTTACAAAGACTATATCAAACACTCATTGAAACAACTACTTCCCGGGCTAATGCCCCGACGGACATTGAATTATACAACAAGTGTTTGCTGTTACATACAGTAACCTACTGCAAATGTAACAATTTAGGTCAAATTATTCAGGCCATCTATAGACGCGTTTCGAGATTTATCTCTCATCAGTATAGTTTTGCCATTCCCTCTAAACAATTTGACACCTTAGACTGGCGGTCATTTCATTTATGTTTCATGTTTATATATAGTATGTGCTACATTATTTGAAATAAAGATTCTGTTATTATTATTATTATTTTGATTTTCACATATTTTGATAGAGCAATAAATTAGTGATATGCACACCTAGTTTTATAAAAATATCTCAAATAGTATCCAAGTTATAAAGTCTTAAAATTTGTATATCACTCAAAATAATTAAAATTTACTCCCGTTTCGCGATCAAGTGAAAATAACTCAAAAACTGTTGTCAGCGAATATTTTAATTTTCACATATTTTGAAAAACCAATCATTGAGTGATATATACAGCAAGTTTTCTAAAGATACCTCAAATAATATCCAAGTTATGAACTCTCGAAATTTCTATATCACTCAAAATAATCAAAATTTACTCTCATTTCGCGATCAAGTGAAAATAACTCAAAAACTGTTATTGGGGAATATTTTGATTTTCATATATTTTAAAAGACCAATAATCAAGTGATATGCACACCAAGTTTCATTAAAGAATCTTAAAAAATATCCCAGGTATCAACTCTTGAAATTTCTATATCACTCAAAATGATCAAAATTGCTTCCCGTTTCACGTTTAAGTGAATATAATATATATAAAAACTATTGATAGCGTATATTTTTATTTTTACATATTTTGAAAGACCAATATTTAAGTGATATGCACACCAAGTTTTATTAAAATATCTTTTATAATATCCTAGTTATAACCTCTTTAAATTTCTATATCACTAAAAATAATCAAATTTACCTCCCGTTTCACTTTCAAGTGAATATAACTCAAAAACTATTGATGGCGTATATTTTGATTTTCATATATTTTGAAAGACCAATAATTGAGTGATATGCACACCAAATTTTATATAGATATTTTAAATAGTATCCAAGTTATGAACTCTCGAAATGTCTATATCGCTCAAAATAATCAAAAGTTAGTCTTGTTTCGCGGTTAAGTGAAAATAACTCAAAAACTGTTATTGGAATGTATTTTGATTTTCACATATTTTGAAAGACCAATAGTTAAGTAATATGTACACTAAGTTTTATTAAAATATCTTGAATAATATCCCAGTTATCAACTCTCGAAATTTCTATATCACTCAAATTAATCAAAATTGTCTCCCGTTTCACGTTCAAGTGAATATATCACAAAAAGTATCGATAGTGTATATTTCGATTTTCACGTATTTTGAAAGACCAATAATTAAGTAATATGCATACTAAGTTTTATAAAGATATCTCGCATAGTATCCAAGTTATAAACTCTATACATTTCTATATCACTCAAAATAATAAAAATTTACTCCCGTTTTGCGATCAAGTGAAAATAACTCAGAAACTGTTACTGGGGTATATTTTGATTTTCACATATTTTGAAAGACCAATAATTGAGTGATAGGCACACCAAATTTTATTAAAATTTTATTAAAATATCCCAGTTATGAACTCTTGAAATTTCTATCACTCAAAATAACCAAAATTGCCTCCCGTTTCACGTTCAAGTGAATTTAACTCCAAAACTATCAATAGCATATATTTTGATTTTCACATATTTTAAAAGACCAATAATTGAGCAATATGAACACCAAGTTTTATAAAAATATCTCAAATAGTATCCAAGTTATGAACTCTCGAAATTTCTGTATCACTTAAAATAATCCAAATTTACTCTCGTTTCGGGATCAAGTAAAAATAACTTAAAAACTGTTATTAGGGTATATTTTTATTTTCACATATTTTAAAAGACCAATCATTGAGTGATACGCACACTAAGTTTTATAGAGATATCTTAAATAGTATCCAAGTTATGAATTCTCGAAATTTCTATATCACTCAAAATAATCCAAGTTTACTCTCCTTTTGCGATAAAGTGAAAATAACTCAAAAACTGTTATTGGGGTATATTTTGATTTTCACATATTTTGAAAGAGTAATAATTGAGTGATATGCACACAAAGTTTTATTAAAATATCTTAGATTAGATAATATCCCAGTTATGAACTCTTGAAATTTCGATTTCACTCAAAATAATCAAAATTGCATCCGTTTCACGTTCAAGTGAATATAACTTAAAAACTATCGATGGTCTATAATTTGATTTTCCATTATTTTGAAAGACCAATCATTGAGTGATCTGCACACCAAGTATTATAAATATATCTCAAATAGTATCCAAGTTACGAACTCTCAAAATTTCTATATCACTCAAAATAATCAAAATAAACTCTCGTTTCGCAATCAAGTGGAAATAACTCAGAAACTGTTATTGGGGTATATTTTGATTTTCACATATTTTGAAAGACCAATATTCAAGTGATATGCACACGAAGTTTTATTAAAATATTTTAAATAATATCCCAGTTATGAGGTCTTGAAATTTCTATATCACTCAAAATAATCAAAATTGCCTCCCGTTTCACGTTCAAGTGAATGTAACTGAAAAACTATCGATGGGGTATATTTTTATTTTTACATATTTTGAAAGATCAATAACTGAGTAATAAGCACACCAAGTTTTATAAAGGTTTCTCAAATAGTATCCAAGTTATGAACTATCGAAATTTCTATATCACTCAAAATAATCAAAATTTACTCTCGTTTCGCGATCAAGTGAAAATAACTCAAAAACTGTTATTGAGGTATATTTTGATTTTCACATATTTTGAAAAACTAATAATTGAGTAATATTTACACCAATTTTTATTAAAATATCTTAAATAATATCACAGTTATGAACTCTTGAAATTTCTATATCATTCAAAATAATCAAAATTTACTCTCGTTTCGCGATCAAATGAAAATAACTCAAAAACTGTTATTGGGGTTAGTTTTGATTTTTACATATTTTTAAAGGCCAATAGTTGAGTGATATGCACACTAAGTTTTATTAAAATATCTTACATAATATACTAGTTATGAACTCTTGAAATTTTTATATCATTTAAAATAATCAAAATTGCCTCCCATTTCACGTTCAAGTGAATATAACTCAAAGAGTATCGATTGCATATATTTTGATTATTTCATATTTTACAAGAACAATAATAAAGTGATAAGCACATTAAGTTTTATACAGATATCTGAAATATTGTCCAAGTTATGATCTCTCGAAATTTCAATATCACTCAAAATTGCCTCCCGTTTCACGTTCAAGTGAATGTAACTCAAAAACAATCGATGGGGTATATTTTGATTTTTACATATTTTGAAAGATCAATAACTGAGTAATATGCACACCAAGTTTTATAAAGGTTTCTCAAATAGTATCCAAGTTATGAACTATCGAAATTTCTATATCACTCAAAATAATTTATTCTCGTTTCGCGATCAAGTGAAAATAACTCAAAAACTGTTATTGAGGTATATTTTGATTTTTACATATTTTGAAAAACTAATAATTGAGTAATATTTATACCAATTTTTATTAAAATATCTTAAATAATATCACAGTTATGAACTCTGAAATTTCTATATCATTCAAAATTTACTCTCGTTTCGCGATCAAATGAAAATAACTCAAAAACTGTTATTGGGGTTAATTTTGATTTTCACATATTTTTAAAGGCCAATAGTTGAGTGATATGCGCACTAAGTTTTATTAAAATATCTTAGATAATATACTAGTTATGAACTCTTGAAATTTTTATATCACTTAAAATAATCAAAATTACCTCCCATTTCACGTTCAAGTGAATATAACTCAATGAGTATCGATGGCATATATTTTGATTATTTCATATTTTACAAGAACAATAATAAAGTGATAAGCACATTAAGTTTTATACAGATATCTGGAATATTGTCCAAGTTATGATCTCTCGAAATTTCAATATCACTCAAAATTGACTCCCGTTTGACGTTCAAGTGAAAATAACTCAAAAACTATTGATGAGGTATATTTTGATTATTACATATTTTAAAAGAACAATATTTGATTAATATTCACACCGAATTTTATAAAAATATCATGAATAATTTTCAAGTTATAATTTCTTAAAATATTACGCAAATTTATCAACAATTTCTCTCGATTGACGATTAACTGAAAATAACTCAAAAACTAATAATAGGGTATATTTTGATTTTTACATATTTCGAAAGAGCAATATTTGATTAATATTCACACACAATTTTACAAAGATATCTCAAATAGTTTTCAAATTGTGATCACTTGAAATTTCAATACTATTCAAATTAAACAAAATTGACTCACGTTTGCTGTTCAAGTTAATGCGCTATAAAACTGCAGACATTCATTGCTTTTTTAAAAGCGGCCAATCTAAAGCGTCCAACGAGTGTTTCTACTCCTTGGTTAAGCATGAAGTAAAATTTCGAGTTTAGAAAAGCCTGAAAATTTGGATTTGTCTGGGCGCGCGAGCGAAGCGAGACGCGCCCAGGCAAATCCAAATTTTCAGGCTTTTCTAAACTCGAAATTTTACTTCATGCGCCACGCGTATAAAACACTGATTTAGTGTAAAATTAAAAAGCACACACATCATCTATCTATCCATCATCTATCCACATATTCTCTATGTAACCTTATTTTAAGTGCCTCAACTTTTGTTAAATCGTAATTGTTTCTTTCTACATATCTATATTTGGTGATTATGTTTATTTACTACTTTTCAATATCATTTTTTTTATTATTTAATTATGTAGAGCTGTGTAATAGTTTCTCTCCTAACATTTATGCATTAGTACGTGCATAAGCTGAGTATTCCTGGCTTAATAATTCAAAATATACTGCTAAATCATAAGCGACTCAATTCAATATAATTATATTATTAACTTGTTTCTCATTATTCACTTGGTAAAACATTTCTACTAAATATAGGTGTTTAATTGAATTCCGAGGAATGTAACACTTGCCGACAAAGATTTTAACACAACAGGTCCAGTAGATATTTTAATTGGAGCAGAAGTATATTTTGATCTTTTAATGCAAAACAAAATTTCATTAGGTTCTAACTTGCTATATCTACAGGAAACGAAATTAGGGTGGATTGTGTCAGGTCGATGCAAGCTATTTAATTTTCGAAATCAGACATGTTTACTGTCAACCTGCAATGATAATTCAACTATTCAAAATACATTAGCGAAATTCTGGAAATTAGAAGAATTACCAGCAACTAAAATTATTTCAACGGAAGAACATGATTGTGAAAAACATTTTATTCAAACTTATAAAAGAGATATCACCGACAGATTTGTGGTAAACCTTCCTCTGAAAGACAATTTAATTTTAGGAGACTCTTTAAATATAGCTATAAAACGTTTCCAAAATTTAGAACAAAAATTGTATCAAAATATTAATTTAAAAATAGAATATTTTAAATTTATGCAGGAATACATACAGTTAGGCCACATGTCAGAAATAGAAAATCCTTACAATTCAATCAAGCATCCTACACCATACTACATAGCACAGCAAATTGTACAAAAAGTAAATAGTTCAACAACAAAATACAGAGTAGTTTTTGATGCATCATCAAAATCAACATCAGGTTTTTCTCTAAATGATATATTAAAAACAGGTCCAAATATTCAAGACGATCTTTTTAATATACTACTTAGAGCAAGGAAACACAATTTTATATTATTAGCCGACATCACTAAAATGTATAGACAAATATCTTTACAGGAATCAGACCGGGACTTGCAAAGAATAATATACAGAGAACATCCTTCACAAGAGTTCAAACATTTCACACTTAACACTGTAACATACTTCACCGCACCTGCTATTTTTTTATCAACAAGATGTTTACAAGAAGTGGGATTTGATTGTCAAACTGACTTTCCCATAGAAAGTGGTATCATTATCCACGATTTTTATGTAGATAATTTAATAACTGGCACAGACAGTGAGGAGCATGCTATTGAATTAGCGTCTAATTTACAAAACATATTAGAAAAATCAGGATTTCAATTACGTCAATGGATGTCAAATTCAAGCAATTTAATGCAGCACCTATCACAAAAAACTGATATAGAACAATATGTTATAAATGAGGTAAGACAAGGATATATGCTGGGCATGACTTGGAATTTGAAAACTGATAATTTCACATATTATATTCAAGATAGTGCATATAATGGTTTGTTTTACTAAAAATATTTTATTTCAACTAGTTTCGGCTTAATGCCATTTTCAAGAATGATGAACCATTATGGCATTAATGGCATTAAGCCGAAACTAGTTGAAAAAATATTTTTAGTAAAACAAACCAAGTGAATTCAACTTAACACCTATATTCAATATAATTAACTTATATCTAAAAAATCTAATATTTTATGGCTAGGTTTGGTGTATCCACTCGGGATACATTTATTTATTTATTACTGAATACTAATATAACAGGAGGAGTATCCTTTTCTTTGGGATGTCTTACAAGTTATCTCGTTACACTACGACTTGTTGTTTAATTTTCGTTCCAGAACATGTGCTTGTTAAATTATAACGGCCGACTTGTTTCTCGTTTGTGTTTTGCGTTTCCTTATTTTCCTATTTTTCACGCAGAGCGATAATCACGGCACAGCAATGTCATCACGTCAGTGGATCTTCCCCAACAAACAACGATCTATTTATTTATTCGCTTTAGTTAAATCGAATTGGAATGTAACGTCTCGTAATTGCAGCAGTAATCCCCAACTGCATCCGAAGATGCAACAGGCGACGGAATCTGTTGACTAACTCAATTTTATGGGGGCGCCCGAGTTAAATTTTAATAATACGTTTCGATCCGGGATAAACATCAAACAGCACGCGCTGATCCGGCAGGAATAAATAAGGATAAAGAACCCACGAATTCATAAAACGGACACGCAAATATCGCATGTTCAATAAAAAAAAAAACCTCTAGAGTGTCATGATTTTTACTTTTTTTAAATTTAAGTTGGCTACGCGCTTTAAAAATTGACATATACAACGTCAGATATAATAATTATAATACTTAATTTGAAAGTTGCCAACCTACAATATTTTCCATGGCACTCTAGAATATTTTTTTTATTGAACATACGATATAATTCTGCACCTTAACTTAATGGGTTAAGCCATTTGGTGCATACACGTAACATTATAAATTTTTTGTTAATCAAATTACTAAATGAGTTAATTTTATATATTATATTATTTGATCTGACTTGAAAATGTTTGAAGAAAAATGTAAGTATTTTGTTATTTAATTTTTTCGATTATTACTCATTAAAAAAAATACATCAGTGTATTTCTAACTTCACAATATTTCAGTGTTTTGTACGCGTGGCGCATGAAGTAAAATTTCGAGTTTAGAAAAGCCCCGTGAAAATTTGTCTCGGGTCGCTGCGCGACCCTCGACAAATTTTCTACGCGGGGCTTTTCTAAACTCGAAATTTTACTTCATGCTTAGTCTGGGAGTGGAAACGCTCGTTCTAAACTTCATATTGCACGTTTTTAAAAAAAATCGATCAATGATAAAAAATTTACAGTGTATACATTTTGCATATTTAAAAGGAAAATTCACAGTATGTAGAATTTGAAATTTCAAGTGATCACAATTTAAAAACTATTTGAGATATCTTTGTAAAATTGTGTGTGAATATCAATTAAATATTATAATTTTATATACTATATTATTTGACCTGACTTGAAAATGTATGAAGAAAAATGTCAATATTTTGTTGTTTAATTTTTTCGATTATTACCCATTAAAAAAAATAAATTAGTGTATTTCTAACTTCACAATATTTCAGTGTTTTGTACGCGTGGCGCATGAAGTAAAATTTCGAGTTTAGAAAAGCCCCGTGAAAATTTGTCTCGGGTCGCTGCGCGACCCTCGACAAATTTTCTACGCGGGGCTTTTCTAAACTCGAAATTTTACTTCATGCTTAGTCTGGGAGTGGAAACACTCGTTCTAAACTTTATGTTGCATGATTTTATAAAAAAATCGATGAATGCCTGAAAATTTACAGTGTATACATTTTGCATATTTAAAAGACAAATTCTACATACTGTGAATTTTCCTTTTAAATATGCAAAATGTATACACTGTAAATTTTTTGTCATTAATCGATTTTTTATAAAAACGTGCAATATGAAGTTTAGAACGAGTGATTCCACTCCCAGACTAAGCATGAAGTAAAATTTCGAGTTTAGAAAAGCCCCGCGTAGAAAATTTGTCGAGGGTCGCGCAGCGACCCGAAACAAATTTTCGCGGGGCTTTTCTAAACTCGAAATTTTACTTCATGCGCCACGCGTATAAAACACTGAAATATTGTGAAGTTAGAAACACACTGATGTATTTTATTAATGAGTAATAATCGAAAAAATTAATTATTCACAAAAATCATAAAGAGAAATGTAGAATTTTACCAAAAATCAACTTTTAAAGTTAACTCTATAATTGCTCGGCCGTTAATGGGTTAATTTGACTCTCAATCAAATATAATCCTGCACCTCAATTTGACTCTCAATCAAAAAAAACAATTCCGATTCGTTACCTCTCAAAAAAATCCCAATTATAAACAATTATGCAAACGCCGATCATCAGTGAACTAGCGCGCTCTTTTAATTATAAAAATAAATTAGTTGCGTTATTTCGGCCTTGTTAATGAAAAACGAACTGAATCGTCTCTAATTAGGGCAAATTCGCAAGCGACAGCGTGAAAATTAACGATTGTAGAAAGGAAGGAAGAGGAAACTCGAAATCCGTGATTAGGCGGATATACAGAAGAGGAGATTTTCAGATTCGGGAATTGCATTTGAGCTGTTTATGAAATAACAAAATAATCATTTTATAAAGTGATGAAAAATGTGCGTGTGGGTGGCGCGCACTTTTTAAATTTAATAATGTCGAGTTTCCATTAACGGGCGTTTTATTTCGAAAATGTATTTATTAGAATTAGAGTAGGTATACAATGTGTGTTATGGATACACGTAATGGATAAATGCACAAGCCCCATGCCGTTAACGAGTGCTTTTTGGTTTTAATATTTATTTTTGAATAATTGTTTCTGTTTGTTGACCTTCGTGCGCCAATTTCCATTTTTTTACGTGTCGCTCGTGTCTGCGTTTCATTTCCAAGATTTCTTTCATCTCCTCTTTATCTTCATCCTGAAAAATATGCTCATGATTATAATATCTTTATTAAATAAATTTAATTAGCGTATAAACTTGTTTTCTAACACTAAATAATTAAAAAATTAAATAGTACTAATATTGCAACGAGTGTCTATAAACTGTGGCATCTAGGTTGCTTTGAAAAACCAATTACATATCTTAGATTAAGTCATACGATTCGTTGAACCTCGGAAACGTCAAATAAATTTAATTATATGTCTTATTACGACGTATGTTTTTCAAGTCAAAACCTACTGGGATGCCGACAGTTTATAGACACTAGATAGGTTAAATATTTTTTGAGGAAATTTGTTCCAATAAATTATTAAACACTCTAACAAAATAGTTTCACTTACAGATTGATTAAGCCTGAGAACTAATGCTCGTTTCCCATCTGACATCGATTGTGAATAGACCATGAGCTGTTTCAGTCGTTCCGCAGGGCTCACTCCTCTCTCCACCACAAGAACTATCCTAGCCCACTTAGATAAAAAAAAAACATATTTAAACATGATTATTTTGTGTTGGATGCGTAATATGAATACACTTGTAAATAAAACGCATTTATAAAGTATTTAAAAAAAAAGTATTTTGCCTACAAATATTTTATGAGTTTGTTTGAAATTGAGCCGTTTAGAATAGTAACGAGAAATTGAAAATAATCTAGACTTTTCTAGTGAATGGTAACTTATTTCGTGCTCGTGTTTTAAGAAACCGAATGATAAATATCTACAGGGTGTCCCCACTAGTGCATTGATACATACCTGACGTTGCCATTCGTTCCTTGTTTCAGCAATTTTTTGATAAGTGTTCCCCATCATGGCGATCAACATGTTTATCAACAATACGCCCACTATTACAATAAATAACACAAACATAATCTAGAAAAGAACAAAATTGATTAAATAAGCTATTAATTGAAAACGAAAAGTATTAAAAGGATGTATTATTATACCGGTTGTAATACAAACCAGGTTCGCAACCCTCTGAGCAAATACATTTAAGTAATGTTTCATCAGCATTAAAATAACATTGAATGTTGCTACAATGTTGATATAATGTTATTTGTTTGTTTTTTGTTCAGTGGGAACATAGTCATTGACTTTTTTAACTCATCTTTAGGTTTATTTAGGAGGAGTCTCGCGGATGGTGTGCACTAAATGTTAAACCCTATTGTGGTTTACGCAGATTAACATATGTGTCTTTGTGCATATTTGCGATTCATGTTTTGTGTCTTACAATTTAGTTATATGTTTTTGGCTCTACATTGTAAATGGCTTGTCCGTTAATAAAGAATTATTATTATTATTATTTATTATTATTATTTGAGGTTATGGTAAACTATGTGTTAGCAGTCAATCTAATTTAAAATTCAAAGCCTACTCTAAATCATGTTTTAAATGATCGCACGGTATTAAAACAACTTGTAGTTTAGTAGTGATCCCGAAATATTAATTTCTCGCCGAAATGCAAACGATTCTTAAATTTATGAAATTTAAAATCGTTATCTAATCTTTGCCTACTAGGATTTATAATTGCTAATACCTTGCCACCAATTTCGTGTTCCGTACGTTCCAAAGCGGCGTAATAGTCCCCAAAGCTAGCCATGGACATCAGAAACATCGCCATTATGGATTCTGTAGGAGTGGCCATCGGATTTGTTCCTGAATCGTCCACATCTTCCGGTGTTAATGGATTGTCGAATGAAAGAAATATTATATAAAACGCTGAAAATAAAATTTATGTTTACCGACACAATTTCGTTTTATTAAAAAAGTTTCGTTGCGTAATAATATTATTATCACCTTGAGAAAATCCCATCACAAACACTAAGTAGATGGAAGCAAATCGTAAAAGATCTCCCATAACCATTCTGTATATCATCACTACGAAAGGACCCACCGTTTTGAATCCTCTATAAATAATAATAAAAATATTCATCAAATAAATTCGATATATAATTGCTATTTTATTATAAGTTGATAACTTATTTAATAGAACAAAATGTTACTATTATGGAATATAAAAAAAAGTTAAAATTAATATCGACTTTCTGCAAACATTTTGTCTCATTGAGACAAGTCTCCAAACATTCATTGAAACAACTACTTCTCGAGTTAATACCCTGACAGATATTGAATTATACAATAATATATTTGAGTTCTACGACAGATTTACTGTTCTATGCATAATTTATATGCAAAATGCAACATCAGGAGACTTGTCTCAATGAGGCTACAATTTTGCAGAAAGTCGATATTAACTTTAATTCGTTTTTATATTTTGTAAATATTCTGCAAACTATTGGTAAACTCAATTTTTTTTTATGTTACTATTATTGTCCGTGGCGTAGATAGCTATTAACGATGGGGGGCATTTGATTTATGTTTTTGTTTCATAAATTTAATTTTCTAAAGTTCTTCAAAACCAAGTACGAAAATGGTTCTGTTATTCACTTAGATAGAAATAAAAATAAAATATAAATAATAACAAAATACATTTCTAACCAGGTATGTTATGCTTAAAACACTTTGTTTTAAAAACAGTGTTTTAAATGAAATATATAAAATTACGACAATATTCCTATAAAATGCAAACAAAACGTCTTAATTATTAATACAACCTAAGACAATAAATACTCATTGAAACAACTACATCCCGTGCAAATACACCTCCGAATATTGAATTATACAATGAAATATTTAAAATCTTATTTGATTTGTTACAACACTCTATCAAAGTATATGTAACATTTAGGTGAAATTCTCTTTAAACCAACTAACAAATAAAAATGAAAAATAAAAGAAGAAATTACAAGAAATTAGAAATGAAAAGAACTTGGACTAAGGCTAATGTCTTAGGCCATCTATAGACGCATTTCAAGATTTATCTCTCTTCAGTATAGCTTTGCTATAAGAAGCGAAAGCTTATTTTATCAAATTCAAATAGTTTTTAATTTAAACTATTCGTGTTTTAAACAAATTTAAAAACAAATGTTCTGTTTTAAACGGTTGTTTTTAAACGTTTAATTTGTTTAAAATGGTTTTTTTCTTAATGAGATGTATGAATAATGAAACAAAACCTGATTTAAAGCCCATGATAATGTTATCATATTTTAACATCCTGCATATTTATTTGACTTGTTTAATTCTTTAGAATAAATCAATGTTTTATACGCGTGGCGTCTTACAAAGACTATATCAAACACTCATTGAAACAACTACTTCCCGAGCTAATACCCCGATATAGTCTTTGTAAGACTAACTTGTAGATTGCGAAAATAATCGCACTTTTAATGTTTGAAGTATTCTGCAACCAAGAATTGGCAATTTCATTTATACTTATGTTTGAACGGTAACGTGACCGCCAGTCTAAGGTGTCAAATTGTTTAGAGGGAATGGCAAAGCTATACTGATGAAAGATAAATCTCGAAACGCCTCTATAGATGGCCTGAATAATTTGACCCAAATTGTTACGTTTGCAGTAGGTTACTGTATGTAACAGCAAACACTTGTTGTATAATTCAATGTCTGTCGGGATATTAGCTCGGGAAGTAGTTGTTTCAATGAGTGTTTGATATAGTCTTAGTAAGACTAACTTGTTGTAGATTGCGAAAAGAATCGCATTTTGATAAATGTTTACAATATTATTTTTATTCGTTTGAATTTCCTCCATTTTCTTGACTTGGGTGATGTTCTGCCAATTATCGATTGGATTTAAATATACTTGTCAAATTTTAGTTGCTTTCAAGATTTCTTTAATTTCTCTTATAAAAACAGAAAATCGTAAATATTGAAAATCATTAATGCCCGTTTGCAGATAAGTCGATTAACTTAATCAGTGATTAGTACTTTTAAAAAACACAACAATTGTGTTTAGGATATCTTAAAATTTATAACATTCTTATGTTCTAGAAATTTGACTTAATCAATGATTAATGGATGATTAAAGCTAATCGGTGACGGTGCAAATGGACCTCATCTATTAATATTTAGAATGGAATAAATAATCAAAATTTGTGGAAATAATTAAAATAATCGTGAATATAAAAAAATCACTAAAGCTGAGCTAATATGTATTTATTGAAGTTAATAATATCACGAGTGTTTTTCATTCCCAGATTAAGCATGAAGTAAAATTTCGAGTTTAGAAAAGTCTGAAAGCCTGAAAAGCGTTTCGCGCTACGCGACCAAACCGAATTTTCAGGCTTTTCTAAACTCGAAATTTTACTTCATACGCCACGCGTACTAAACACTAAAATATTATGAAGTTGGAAATGCACTTCAAAATACTTCTTTTAAATGAGTAAGTAATAATCAAAATATTTAAATAATAAAATAATTACATTTTTCTTCACACATTCTCAAGTCAGGTCAAATAATACAATGTATCAAATTAACTTGTTCAGGTTAAACTTCCACCACACAAATTATGGCAGTCATAGCCCGGTTTTACGCATAATGCGGTATTTCAACATACTGATGTTAAATCCAAATTTTAAAACATTTTCAAACTCATATAATGTGTTTAAACGCCACTTATCTTTCATTGATCTCGATGTTATTACATATTACTAACATTTCTATTTAGTTTATTTTATTAAGTGTTGGGCGCGATATTTGTATTTTGTAATTTATTACATATAAATTACAAAATATAAATATTTTTTGTAATACTGTAAAAAGGAAAAATCTGTAAATAAATAAATAAATAAACTTATTTAATAAGCAAAAATGCACCAATAGCGCTAATTTTGAAAATATTTAAACATAAATTATTTTAGATCACTCTACTAAACAGTAAATATTATATTTAAAATATCTGAGCTAATTTTATCTGTAAGTTTGAGCCAAATTGAAAAAACAGAGAAATTTATAATTTTAAGGCTGACAGATTTTGTTTGAAACGATTTCAATAAAATTTGTAATCAAAATTTGCAGACTTTGTATTGATAAATAGAATAATCAATTTTTTCAAATCCAATAACTATCTATCTTAATTTTAATAACGACAATTTAGTAATTTTTCTGGTTTTAAACTCTGTTTAGATAACAAAAAAAAAACTGTTTTACCAAACATGTTTGTTCTGATAAAAATATAAACGTAAAGAAATTCAATTTTTCTTTTCGTTAATTTTTAAAAAAAATATATAACGAATTAAAATTAATATCGACTTTCTGCAAAAATTTAGTCTCGTTGTTTCAATGAATATTTGGAGACTTCTTAACGAAACAAAAATTTTGCAGAAAGTCGATATTAATTTTAATTCGTTTTTATATTTTGTAAATATTCTGCAAACTATTTGCAAATTCAACCAATAAATAATGAGTATTTTTTATGATAGAATATGTACGTTTAAGAAATAATACCTGCAAAAGAATAAGAAATACGGTGCAGTCGTCAACATAATAACCACAGCAACTTTATCTTCAGTTTCGGTTTGGCATGAAAATCGCAGAAATGGCACAATTAACATCAATATACAAGAAAATAAAAACATTACCCTTGACGGTGCTGTCATCTAAAATCAATGTAACCACATAAGTAGATATTTAATAAAAGCACAATAATAATAATAATAAAACCAATAAAATAGTTTCAATCATAACATAACATAACATAAAAATAAAAAGTGAAGTAAGGAATAACAGTCTTTCTATTTGTGATTAATCACTTCACGTAAACTCGAAACAATACAGTTTCAATCAAGCTTAAATATAGTAATATGAGTCTTATATTTCCAAAAACTACTAAATCTATTGTTTTCAAATGAATTTAGGGGTTTTTGGAAATAAGCGACTCATATAATACATACATACATACCAAATTTTCGAAAAACATGCGACCGCCCAAAAACCTAGCTTCCCTAAACGCTGCTCCTAAATACATTAAAGCTCCTATCAACATGCAGCCTTCTGCTACCAATCTTATTTGATGCTCGGGTTTATCCAAAGCCATCAAACGGCATTCTTCTGTTAAATTATCCCACCATTCCTCCATTTCACTTTCTTCTGGCTCGCTAATGTTATGTACTGTAACTTTAATGAGCATGTATTAAATTCGTAAATCCGTAGAATGTCGACCAAATTTGGTAAAATAATTTTAACTTGGTTTTATTTACAAGTTAGGTTGTTGTTTATTTTTTATAATTTCGAAATAAAATAGGATAATTTTTTTAAACTGTTAACTGTGGAGGCTTATACTTCATTATACATTATACTAAATAAGACACTTACAGTTTATTTGTATACTAATTTATTTTAATAATGTCGGAAATAGATTTTAAAATGAGATATTTTTTTTTTAATAATTTTATAATCCCAATTAATTGTTTCGCATATGAAAACAAAGTTTATTCCTTTTTTAACAATTTCTGGTAATTTTATCACAATCTAGGGTTCCTTTGATTGTTTTGTTAAAATAAAATGCAATGTTCTTGTATTTTTTTAATAATATCAGACATAATTGAATTTGGGTGAGTTACTTGAAGATTATAATAACTTTAATTAACCCATTAACGGCCGAGCAATTATAGAGATAATTCTAAAAGTTGATTTTAGGTAAAATTCTGCACTTATTTTTATGATATCCATAAATGACTTATTGTTTTACATACTCTAAATTTTTCTTTTAAATATACATGATGTATACCGAGTGTCTGGGATAAGGGGCGAACATAGGAATTTAACATGTAAAATTAAATATGTGTAATTATTAGCTCCCCTATTCATTTCAGAGAAAAATCGCAAAGGAATATTTTTTAGAGTATTAAAAACTGTATTAAATGTATCGATTTAATTTACGTTTGTACCAGAATCCATATTATCAAAATGCTACCAAAGAAATTTAAATGATGAAAAATAATTAATGCATACTTGTCGTTTGGGATAAATCATAATAATAACACGTAATCAATGGAAGAAAGATAATTAATTTATTATCAAGATAATTTATAGTGGTGTCAGATTAGAAACAGTTCGTGATTTATTTTTGTTTAAATTTATATTTTACTGTATCTACGCCCAATGGGAAATGTTAGAGCAAGTACTCAAAAAGTTCTCCATTCTGGTGTAAACAATAACCCAATCTGTTATAAAATGCCTGCCTTACATTAGCCAACTGCCTATCTGTAATTAATCTGCAATTCACAAAAATTGCTTCCCGCAAAGATTCAATATTTGGATGGCGTTTTTTATAAATTTTGTTTTTCAGGTGACCCTATAAAAAGAAATCGCATGGTGTTAAATCAGGAGATCTTGGTGGCCAGTTGATAGTGCCACCGCGACCAATCCAACAATTGGGAAAATTAGCATTTAAATATTCCCTCACATTTAAACCATAATGGGCCGGACATCCATCATGCTGATACCATATCTCCTGATTTTCACGTGCAACTTCTTCTAACGCAGGGCCAACCTGGTCGATTAAAAGGTCTAAATAAGAATTCGAATTTAAATTTCCTTAAATTTCAAATGGCCCAATAATATTATTGTTAAAAATTCCAGCCCAAATATTTATTTTTTGCGGGAACTGGGTTCTATTTTGTAAGCGTATCCGTGGATTTTGATGGGTCCAGTATCGCGTGTTCTGTGTGTTGGGCTCGTTATTAAGAGTTAAAGTGCATTCATCAGTAAAACAGATAGACTGCAAAAAGTTTCGGTCTGTGTTTGATCGATCCTGCATTATTTCACAGAATACACGCCTGCTTTCTTCATCCACTAGTAGTATCTCCTGATGACATTGATGTTTGTAGGGATGGTATCCATGCTTCTTCAGAATCTTATGTACAGAGAATTTAGACACGTTGCACTCACGAGTAATACATCGTATGCTAGTTGTTGGTTCAGCATTTATCAAACCCAAAACTCTTTCTTTCAATTCATTGTTGCATCTTCTGTTCCGTTTGCCTGTAAGGTTAATGTTTTTGAATTAATATTTGTTGAAATTGGACTATGAAAATACCTTTTGAATCATCTGCCGCTACACTTGCTGTATTTTCAAACTTTTTCACAAACTTGGTAATTGTTGATACAGACGGAATTCGTCGATTGTTAAATTTAACCGAAAATAAGTCACGAACTCTGCGTAAACTGACGCCACTGTAAAATGTTTTTATAATGAATAGCCTCTTCATTGGAATAACTCAGATTATTATTCATAACAATTATAATGCGTGAATTGATATCTGACTAGCAAAATTATTTTCACTATAACATGACATTTGTCAAACTCATGGCAAGGGTTTTTATTAAATGGTACATTGTTCAACTTATTTTTATTATTTTTAAGGTGTATTCTGGTACAAACTTAAATTAAATGGATACATTTATTACAGTTTTTAATTCTCTAAAAAAATATTCCTTTACGATTTTTCTCTAAAATTAATAGGGGGGCTAATAATTACACATATTTAATTTTACATGTTAAATTCCTATGTTCGCCCCTTATCCCAGACACTCGGTATGCTGTAAAATTTCAAGCATGCGTCAATTTATATAAAAACGTGCAGTATGAAATTTAGAACGAGTGATTCCACTCCCAGACTAAGCATGAAGTAAAATTTCGAGTTTAGAAAAGCCTGAAAATTTGGTTTGGTCGCTCCGCGAAGCGGAGCGGCCAAACCAAATTTTCAGGCTTTTCTAAACTCGAAATTTTACTTCATGCGCCACGCGTATAAAACACTGAAATATTGTGAAGTTAGAAATACACTCTCATTATTTTTTTTTTAAATGAGTAATAACCGAAATATTTAAATAACAAAATATTTACTTTTTTCTCCTTACATTTTAAAGCCAGGTCAAATAATATAATATATTAAATTAACTTATTTAGTGATATATTTAACCAAACATTAATGGGTTAAAACACTTTTAACCTTTCTTCACAATTTTTATTATATACCAGATATACATTTCGGTCACAAGGCGACCATTATCAATGGATTGATACAGTATAAATCCATTGATAATGGTCACCTTGTGACCGAAATGTACATCTGGTATATATTAAAAATTGTGAAGAAAGGTTAAAAGTGTTTCAATTAAAATTTCAGCCAACTTTGAACTTCTATAATTTAGTTAAAATTCAATTTTTTATACAGGACTTTTATGTTTTACTTTATATTACACATTATTACTACGTTACCGGTACCGGTTTTACATTACCGGTAATGATGTAAAATTATTATGGTCATAAATCGTATACCTTTAACAATCGTCGGCTTTGTTGTCTCGAGTTCCGTCAAAGAAAAGTTCAAGTGCTCGGAGACATTTTTCCCCGGGTGAACTTTTGTAGAATTCTTGCCATCACTCTCGTCTATAACTGGCGGTCCGGGCCTCAGGGTGAAGCTAATTACCGATATCAAGAAATAAAACGCGAACGTAAAAAACTGTCTGTAAAACTTGTTCTTTACGAACGTGTTCCATTTGGCATTCAGTAAATCGATCAGAACTCCGTCCATAAGTTCCAGATGTTCATCTTTATCCTAAAATATTGATACTACTGAAAATCGTTTTTATACGAGTTTTTAAAAATTAAATGGTATTACCCCGAAGACTACTAAGTTTAGAGCTGATGTTTTGCTGATGTTTCCGGTTTCCGTGTCTATTGTGTCTATTTGGTTTAGTGGATAAGCAGCACATGTAATACTACCTGTATTAACATAGAGTAACTAATTGTTTATTTGAGTTAATCACAATTAAAACACTTAGAGTGTAAAATTGAATTTTCCAACTGTTTTTTTAAACTTTTATAAAATGTTAAAAAAAATAGTATCGAGGTTCTGTAAAAAAAAATGTCTCAACCTCTCTTACAGGTAGGTGGTAGAGGCAATTTTTGTTTAATCAAACAACAAGATTTTGTTTGTTTTATTTGTATATTGTTTGTGATTTATATTTTAACCTTATTTATTACTTTTAGCATAGTGATGAGCATTTTGATTTTAATCTGTTGTGTATATTGTTTGTGATTTTATATATTTTAACTTAATTATTACTTTTAACTTATTTTAGACTAAGCATTATGTATTTATTTTAAATGGATATCCGTAAATAAACAATAATAATAACAATAACAATTACATGTTCGATTTAATTACAGAAACTAATGCTTGACGATTGGCTTTTTTTCCTTCTTTTTTACATTCTTAATTTTATATTTCATTTATTTATACATTTTTAAATGGGCAAGTACACTTGTGTGCAATAAAATTAAGTACACAAAATATGTTATAGTATAAAGCGGACATGACGAGTATCCTAGTTACGTAATTATATCAATTACCTTAATGTCAAAATGCGTCATTTAGAAAACAATTTAAAAATTCGAATTCTAACTTAAATAGAAGATGGTTTTTCTATTAGACAAATTACTCGATTGGTGAACATCAGTAAAAACACTGCTTTCAGAGTTAAGAAACGTTGAGAGCAGGAAAGAAGTGTTATGGTGTTTTATTATTTATTGAAACTGCTGCTAGGCAATTAAAACAGACCCGAATTATACAACTAAAATATTGTAAAAAATAGTTATAAGACTTGTGCTTAATTTTATTGCACAGAAGTGTGCGTATTTATAATCGATATGATTATTGAGATTTTAATCTTAATCTTACTTACTTACCTATTTGCCAGTATATTTCTCTTTCTAAATTTAATATGTGGAAGAACATTTCGACGCGGGCTAATTTGGCAGCTAAAGTTAGAGGAGTGAGATTAAGAACATTTCTTAGATGTAAAGTCGCACCAACTTCGTAAGCCATATCAAAACTTTCCTAAAAGGGAGAAAACTAATTGTAAACTATTATTCATACACCTCTCTTGAAACATATACAGCCTTATCAATAGACGTTAGCATACAGCCATAACACAATTTTAAGAATAATATAAACATTTTGGAATTAGTACCAGATTACTATTGTTAGTATAAATAGAATTATTTAGAATGTATATAATTATAACATGATGGCGACCAATTTGAAATGTTAAATTTCCCCGACTCTTCCCTGAGCCAGATTTTTTTTCCGTGACCCCTTAAAATAATTTCATATAACCAAACTAAATATAGAGGAGAAAAAAGTGATTCAAGTTATATTAAGAATTGGAAAGAAAACATACACTGGCGAAAGAAATTAACGCATCATTTGTGATTTTTTTGATATCTTGGAATCGAGTTTTCTTTGAACACAAACATATTTTTACAATAAGAAATCTTATCAAGCATGCTGTTTTACATGTTGTGTTTTGTCTTTTGTTCTCATGGTTTTCTGTCAATAAATAAAATGAAGCACTTTTCATTATTCTGACTGTAAGAAAGGTTCATATAAAATTTCTTTTTGAGTTTGTTTTCAAGTAATTGTTAAAATTAAGTGCTAAATAGTGAAGAATGAATATGGATAGACGTCCGAATCTTAATTTAAGCAGTGAAGAAGCTGTGATTGTGGTTACACTTGCAGAAGAAGGTAGGAGTCAGCGTTACATCAGTCAGCGTATTGGTGTTAATCAATCGACCGTATCCCGTGTCTTGAAGAGACATCGGGAAACTCAGGCATACTCAAGAAGGCCAGGACAAGGGAGAAAAGGGGCCACAACTGCTGTTCAAGACCGTTTTTTAATGATGCAGACGTTACGCGAACGGTTTATTACGGCTCCTAGGCTACAAAATATGCTCGCAGAGATCCACAATGTTCATGTAAGTTCCGTTACCATCAGAAAAAGGTTACGTGGTTTTAATTTAACTCCGAAAACAGCGGCAAAAGGACCACAATTAACCGCAGACCATCGCAGAGCCAGGTTAACATTTGCGCAAGAACATGTAAACTGGTTACAGGCCGATTGGGCTAATGTTATGTTTAGCGACGAGTCCAGATTTTGTCTTTACGACAGTGACAGACGAATGCATGTGTACAGACGGCCAGGTGAACGTTATGCGCAGTGTAACATTGTTCCGACTGTTATGTTTGGTGGAGGCTCTGTTATGGTGTGGGGTGGTATCACTTTAGAGGCTCGTACGGAGTTGGTGGTCATACCAAGAGGAAGCATCACGGCAGCGTCTTATATTGCAAACATTTTAGAACCATCCGTAATGCCTTTTGCTCCCTTTGGAGGAAACGATTTCCTGTTTATGCATGACAATGCAAAACCACACAGTGCCCGAATTGTACAACAGTATCTTGACCTAGTGGGTATCAACACAATGCAATGGCCAGCCAGGAGTCCCGATCTTAATCCGATCGAACACCTATGGGACGCGATGGGCAGACGCCTTAGAGAACTTCCTCGGCGTCCAAGCAATCAACAAGAGCTTGGACAAAGATTGCAGGAAATTTGGGAAGATATTAACCAGGATGAAATTGGATCATTAATTAACAGCATGAGCCGTCGCTGTCAGGCAGTTATTCGAGCAAGAGGAGGAAACACTAGATATTAAGTCTTATAATCACATGTTAACTTTTTTCCTCTTTTTATTTATGACATTATTTTAGTCATTAATGAAAGAAAATGTGTTGAAAATCATTATTATAGTTCAGTTGGTTTTGTTGTTATTTTTTTTGTTTTTAAACATCAAATCTTTATTTTTAAATTAAAAAAAATTAATGTGATGCGTTAATTTCTTTCGCCAGTGTATAAAGCACGAATTTATAAATAGCAAGATTTGATAATACTTTTCGAAAATTGGTAATAAATTTTAGAAAAGTATTAGCAAAAAGCGAAATTAAACATTAGACGTGTATTTCGAGTTTAGAAAAGCCTGAAAAGTTGGATTTGCCGGGGCATGCGAGCGTTTGAAGAAACGCTAAGATTAGTTGTAGTTGACCTTATGATTTTAGAACATTCACTAATGCTTAATTGAAATAATTTTGGTATAAAACAAGAATACTCACCATTTTTTCATAGATTACCAACAAGTGCAAAACCGTATTACCATTCGTATCTTGTGCATTGGAATCCGCCCCTCTGGATAACATCAAGCGATAGCACTCTTCCTGTCCCAAACAAGCCGCAAATGTAAGTGGATACTCGCCCCAATAAACATAACTGAAGATATAATTGAATCATTAAATTAATCCTTGCTCTACCACAAGTGGTCATTCATAAATAATATACAAGGTGGCGCAAAAATCCTCACTCTTAGGCTATAACTGCTTGTAAATAAAAATAATTGGTTTTGCATAAATTACCCGTCATAATTTGTTATTGCATTAACATTAACCCATTCGTGATCCAAAGAATCGCTTCTGGATGACTTTTGGTCTTCGGGACACATAAAATTCCCAAAGCAGCGTTCTTGAAAGTTGACATCGGCTTGTAAGAGGAACTTAACCATGCCTGGATCTTCGTTTACAATAGCTATATGTAAAACATTTTCTCCTAGAAATGATTAGGTATCAGAATGATTAGTACGTATGTAAATACATACAACAAGAAAGATTTCTTTGCTGCTAGTAAGATTATCGACTTCTATCTCACAGCTTTAACTCCACTTTTGGTAACTTAAATTAAATAAATGAGCCGTTAATTTTGAAAGTATTCTAACTCCATTTTCAGTTTTTTAAGATTGATTGTAATAATTTTCATAATTTTTTAAAGAGTTCAATTTGAAGCTTAAAACGAGTGTTTTCCACTCCCAGACTAAGCATGAAGTAAAATTTCGAGTTTAGAAAAGCCTGAAAATTTGGTTTGGTCGCGTAGCGCGAAGCGCGGAGCGGCCAAACCAAATTTTCAGGCTTTTCTAAACTCGAAATTTTACTTCATGCGCCACGCGTATTAAACACTGAAAGCACCGAAATATTTTGAACGAGTAAACTTCGCTTGAAATCAGTGTCTTATACGCGTGGCGCATGAAGTAAAATTTCGAGTTTAGAAAAGCCTGAAAATTTGGTTTGGCTGCTCCGCGCTTCGCGCTACGCAACCAAACCAAATTTTCAGGCTTTTCTAAACTCGAAATTTTACTTCATGCTTAGTCTGGGAGTGGAAAACACTCGTTTAAACTTCAAATTGACTTCTTTTAACGATTATTTAAAAATCTACAACACGTTATTCAGATATGTATACTCAAAAGAAAAAAATCAGAAGAAATTATGATTTAAAGCTTCTCTAATTTGAAGTTTAAATGAGTGTTTTCCACTCCCAGACTAAGCACGAAGTAAAATTTCGAGTTTAGAAAAACCTGAAAATTTGGTTTGGTCGCGTAGCGCGAAGCGCGGAGCGGCCAAACCAAATTTTCAGGCTCTTCTAAACTCGAAATTTTACTTCATGCGCCACGCGTATTTCTTACTGAAAGCACTGAAATATTGTGAACGAGTAAACTTCGCTTGAAATCAGTGTTTAATACGCGTGGCGCATGAAGTAAAATTTCGAGTTTAGAAAAGTCTGAAAATTTGGTTTGGTCGCTCCGCGCTTCGCGCTACGCAACCAAACCAAATTTTCAGGCTTTTCTAAACTCGAAATTTTACTTCATGCTTAGTCTGGGAGTGGAAAACACTCGTTTAAACTTCAAATTGACTTCTTTTAACGATTATTTAAAAATCTACAACACGTAATTCAGATATGTATACTCAAAAGAAAAAAATCAGAAGAAATTATGATTTAAAGCTTTTCTAATTTGAAGTTTAAATGAGTGTTTTCCACTCCCAGACTAAGCATGAAGTAAAATTTCGAGTTTAGAAAAGCCTGAAAATTTTCAGGCTTTTCTAAACTCGAAATTTTACTTCATGCGCCACCGGTACAAAACACTGATGCAATGTAAAGTTTAGCGGTGTGTTTTAAACTTCGTAATATGTCAGTGTTTTGTACCGGTGGCGCATGAAGTACTAATTATTTCTTCTAATGAATTCATGAAAATTTCGGCAAGTAACGGACTGAGGGGATTACCCATGGCTAATCCTTTGTTTTGGATGAAGAAGTTGTTATTGAATTGAAAGTAATTTTGTCGTAAACATTCATTAAGGAGATCAAGAATCTCCGACTTAACAATCGGAGGGATTGCTGACCGCCCGGGGGACTAATCCGATTGTTAAGTCGGAGATTCTTGATCTCCTTAATGAATGTTTACGACAAAATTACTTTCAATTCAATAACAACTTCTTCATCCAAAACAAAGGATTAGCCATGGGTAATCCCCTCAGTCCGTTACTTGCCGAAATTTTCATGAATTCATTAGAAGAAATAATTAGTAAACACCCACTTTTTAATAAATGCCTATACTGGTTTAGATATGTTGATGATATTCTCACCTGTTTCACAGGAACGGAGAGACAGCTAGATCAACTTTTAAATTACATTAATTCAATTCACAAGGATATTTCATTCACTAGGGAGATCGAATCTAATAAATCTATTAATTTTTTAGACTTAACAATTTCACATCCAGGTCAAAAACATGAATTCAATATTTTTCACAAGCCGACCCATACAGATACTACGATCCATAGCACATCATTCCATCCTATGCAACATAAACTAGCAGCTTACCATTCCATGTTGCATAGGCTAACCACTATCCCCCTATCAATTAATAATTTTAATAATGAGCTCAACAGAATCCTCATAATAGCTAATAACAACGGCTTTCGTCAAAAGCTCATCTTAGACATCCTTTTTAAAAAACAAAGACAACAAGCCCTGAAATTAGTATATCCCACCAATTTTCAAAATCAGAGTAATAAATATTGCTCATTAACATTTAACGGTCCCCCTTCGATTGCCATCAGCAAAAAACTCAGATCCTTAAACCTAACTCCTTCTTTTAGAACGGTCAACTCACTTAATAAATTCATCAATAATTCTAAAGACAAATCTGATAAAACTACGAACTCTGGCGTGTATTTGCTAGAGTGTGGAGATTGCCCTAAGGTATACGTTGGACAAACTGGACGTAGCTTCCCAGATCGCATTTCAGAACATCAAAAATGCTTTCAATTTAAGAAAACCTCGTCAACCTACGCCAATCATTTAATCGAATACCAACATAACTTTAACCCTAAATTCAAAATTTTGCACGAATGTAACAAAAGTCGTAAATTAAACTTATTAGAAGAATTAGAAATTAATAAATATAATAAAAAAGGTATTCTATTAAATGACCAAATAGAAGTAAACAACTCACCCCTAATCAATATTTAGTCGCTCAAAATTGTTTGTATTAGTTCAGCCTAATTACCTTATTAACCCCCCCCCCCCTTCTATTAACTTAATTGCATTAGTATATAAGCTCTTACCTGTACTTTGTAAAATCATTATTTCATCTGCCTGATGAAGCCACTGTGTGGTGAAACATGTTGCAGTGTTCAACAATTAAAGTGAAACCCTCCCAACTGTGTTGTTTTATTTCAAATATTTTCAGACTTTTCTAAACTCGAAATTTTACTTCATGCGCCACGCGTATTTCTTACTGAAAGCACTGAAATATTGTGAACGAGTAAACTTCGCTTGAAATCAGTGTTTTATACGCGTGGCGCATGAAGTAAAATTTCGAGTTTAGAAAAGTCTGAAAATTTGGTTTGGTCGCTCCGCGCTTCGCGCTACGCAACCAAACCAAATTTTCAGGCTTTTCTAAACTCGAAATTTTACTTCATGCTTAGTCTGGGAGTGGAAAACACTCGTTTAAACTTCAAATTGACTTCTTTTAAGAAAACATCGAATATTTAAAAATCTACAACACCTAATTCAGATATATATACTCAAAATAAAATAATCACAAGAAATTATGATTTAAAGCTTTTCTTTGCATTTAGCAAATCAGAGCAATTGAATTCTTAAATATATATTGTCAATACTGCTAATATTTTAGACAGTGGTTTCGAAGTTTGACTCACGTTTGAATTTTCCAGTCATTTTTGACGTCATCACTTTCCGACCCTATTATTATTTCTATAAAGTACAATTTTGTATCTTACCATAATATTCATCTGACATGTAAATATCGTTGATTAATTTTGGATAAAAACGCAGTAATCGTTTTGCAATATCCGCGTGTAATGACGTTGCGTTCAACAGACACAAGTGCAGAATTGTTTCGCCCACAGCGCCACGTTCTCGTATTTTCCAGGTAGTTAGTCTATACTTTGAGGGATCTAAAACAAATGTACATGCATTCAACATCAATTTTATTTCGTAATTAAAAAAAAATACTTCTTTGATATTCTTCTTCTGATATTTCTGGACCTTCATCATCTATTTCGTAATCCTCCGGATTTTCCATTGATTTCAATGGCGGGAGCTAAAATAATATATGTTACAGATTTTCACAATGGTTCATCAAAATGTTCAACATTCAACATGTTTGAATTAGTTTGTGATAGATTTGTATATCTACTCCGGTCAAGGCCGTAGCCAGGAGGGGGGGGATATGGGTGTTGAACCCCCCCCCCCCCCCCGAAATTTTCAAAATGTTAATTTTGTATATGTAAAACCGGCCCTTAAAGAGCAAAAACAATATTTTTAGCAGTAAAAAAAACCCCGAAATTTGTATATCCCCTCCCGAAACAGCCTTGACTCTGGTCGGTCTATTTCGTACGATTGCAAGGGGGGGGGGGGGATATGGGTGTTGAAACCCCCCCCCCCCCCCGAAATTTAAAAATGTTAATTTTTTATATGTAAAACCCGCCCTTAAAGAGCAAAAACAATATTTTTAGCAGTAAAAAAAACCCCGAAATTTGTATATCCCCTCCCGAAACAGCCTTGGCTCTGGTCGGTCTATTTCGTACGATTGCAAAAATCCCAAACACGTTCACGATTAACAATTCGGTCATCAGAAAATTGCCGAACAGTTGGCAGTAAACTCCCAACTGTTGTCTCTTATGAACGGGCCCAATGAAATCAAGGAATATTCTAGCTTTACTTCAAAATATTTATTTTACTAACAAATTCAAAATGTATACTTCACTAGCTTGGATATTAATTAGTTATCACTTACCTGCATTCATGGGCGCCCGCAGAATTTTTTTTCAGGGGGAGGTGGGGCAGAATATAATAATAATATAATTAAAATATATAATTTGGCACTTTATTTATAAAACAATGTGATGTCCATTAGTTTTTTTTCTTTTAAATGTAAAATCTTCAATGCATTTTGTCTGATAGGCTTACGACAACGCATTTTGTTTAGACAATGTGCGAAATGACAGACGAATGCAATTTTATTCGGCTATTGTCTAAAAACATTGTACAATTCCCGTTTTGTCTAGACGAAATGTTCGTATTTCGTGTTTTGTCCGTAATATATATATAAATAACTGTATATTTTTGAGTTTACGTGAAGTGATTATTACACTAAAAAAGACTGTTATTCCTTACTTCACTTTTTATTTTTATCGTTAGATGTACATTTCGAGACACAAAGTACTCATTATTAATAACAAACATAGTTTGTTATTGATAATGAGCACTTTGTGTCTCGAAATGTACATATAACGATAAAAATAAAAAGTGAAGTAAGGAATAACAGTCTTTATTAATGTATATATATATATATATATATATATATATATATTCAATATATATATATATATACATATATACACATATATATATACATATATATATATATATACATATATACATATATACATATATACATATATACATATATACATATATACATATATACATATATACATATATACATATATACATATATACATATATACATATATACATATATACATATATACATATATACATATATACATATATACATATATACATATATACATATATACATATATACATATATACATATATACATATATACATATATACATATATACATATATACATATATACATATATACATATATACATATATACATATATACATATATACATATATACATATATACATATATACATATATACATATATACATATATACATATATACATATATACATATATACATATATACATATATACATATATACATATATACATATATACATATATACATATATACATATATACATATATACATATATACATATATACATATATACATATATACATATATACATATATACATATATACATATATACATATATACATATATACATATATACATATATACATATATACATATATACATATATACATATATACATATATACATATATACATATATACATATATACATATATACATATATACATATATACATATATACATATATACATATATACATATATACATATATACATATATACATATATACATATATACATATATACATATATACATATATACATATATACATATATACATATATACATATATACATATATACATATATACATATATACATATATACATATATACATATATACATATATACATATATACATATATACATATATACATATATACATATATACATATATACATATATACATATATACATATATACATATATACATATATACATATATACATATATACATATATACATATATACATATATACATATATACATATATACATATATACATATATACATATATACATATATACATATATACATATATACATATATACATATATACATATATACATATATACATATATACATATATACATATATACATATATACATATATACATATATACATATATACATATATACATATATACATATATACATATATACATATATACATATATACATATATACATATATACATATATACATATATACATATATACATATATACATATATACATATATACATATATACATATATACATATATACATATATACATATATACATATATACATATATACATATATACATATATACATATATACATATATACATATATACATATATACATATATACATATATACATATATACATATATACATATATACATATATACATATATACATATATACATATATACATATATACATATATACATATATACATATATACATATATACATATATACATATATACATATATACATATATACATATATACATATATACATATATACATATATACATATATACATATATACATATATACATATATACATATATACATATATACATATATACATATATACATATATACATATATACATATATACATATATACATATATACATATATACATATATACATATATACATATATACATATATACATATATACATATATACATATATACATATATACATATATACATATATACATATATACATATATACATATATACATATATACATATATACATATATACATATATACATATATACATATATACATATATACATATATACATATATACATATATACATATATACATATATACATATATACATATATACATATATACATATATACATATATACATATATACATATATACATATATACATATATACATATATACATATATACATATATACATATATACATATATACATATATACATATATACATATATACATATATACATATATACATATATACATATATACATATATACATATATACATATATACATATATACATATATACATATATATATATATATATATATATATAATATATAGTCATATATATAGTCAAGTAAAGGCGTCAAGATGGTTGCCAGTTTGCGCTACTCTCTTAAATACAGAGACACTAGTGACGTCCAAGCACAATATCGCCTAGGCGTTATAAATCTTTTAGTATGTAGGAATGACATCACTGATCTCGCTCGCTGCGCCAGAAGAGATTGGTGAAAACAAGGAGGTATACAGATCTGGCTTACCTTGTAACAAATATGCGTCGGTCAACGAACCTTGCATTATTTCTAAAAGTTGTGTTATTAATACTTACGTTATGTTATTGACTTGAAAATTGGTTAAGTTATTGATGCAAAGCTCTTTAATAATAAAGTTAACTTTGAACTTGAACACGTGCAAGTCTTGTTTAATCTGTTCGACGACGAACGGTTCCAAACTGGGAATGTCCCCGTGGTTACCCTCCTTCAATTCTTTCACAGCGAATTTTATAGATTCTTTCAGGCAATTACTCAAATTGGAATCGGAATGATTACACGGTTTTAAATAATCAGCTATAAAATAAAAATCGGAATAAAAATAATAACTAGAATTTTGGCCCCTCGTAAAACGATTTCTGCTACACCTGCTAAGTCGAAATGGTTCAAATTGTCGATAATGTTAACCTGGGATTGGAAAACACTCGTCAGAAAACAATCGATAACTTTTTCAATTATTTTGTAATTTATAAAAACTTAGTTTCAGGAATTTTAAAGATTTCCTTAATTTTTCTTACTTGTAAAATGCGAGAATTGTGAAAAAGTGAGAAAAATTCTTAATAATTGTGAAAACTCTATGCACGTATTAAAATTATTTTTATTAACTGAGCAATAAATTTCAAACTTTACACTAAATCAGCGTTTTGTAAGCGTGGCGCATGAAGTAAAATTTCGAGTTGAGAAAAGCCGGAATTTGGATTTGGATGCGGCGCATCCAAATCCAAATTCTTAAGGCTTTTCTCAACTCGAAATTTTACTTCATGCTTAACCTGGAATTGGAAAACACTCGTTAGAAAACAATCGATAACTTTTTCAATTATTTTGTAATTTATAAAAACTTAGTTTCAGGAATTTTAAAGATTTCCTTAACTTTCTTACTTGTAAAATGCGAGAATTGTGAAAAAGTGAGAAAAATTCTTAATAATTGTGAAAACTCTATGCACGTATTAAAATTATTTTTATTAACTGAGCAATAAATTTCAAACTTTACACTAAATCAGCGTTTTGTAAGCGTGGCGCATGAAGTAAAATTTCGAGTTGAGAAAAGCCGGAATTTGGATTTGGATGCTGCGCATCCAAATCCAAATTCTTAAGGCTTTTCTCAACTCGAAATTTTACTTCATGCTTAACCTGGGATTGGAAAACACTCGTTAGAAAACAATCGATAACTTTTTCAATTATTTTGTAATTTATAAAAACTTAGTTTCAGGAATTTTAAAGATTTCCTTAATTTTTCATACTTGAAAAATGCGAGAATTGTGAAAAAGTGAGAAAAATTCTTAATAATTGTGAAAACTCTATGCACAAATTAAAATTATTTTTATTAACTGAGCAATAAATTTCAAACTTTACACTAAATCAGCGTTTTGTAAGCGTGGCGCATGAATTAAAATTTCGAGTTGAGAAAAGCCGGAATTTGGATTTGGATGCTGCGCATCCAAATCCAAATTCTTAAGGCTTTTCTCAACTCGAAATTTTACTTCATGCTTAGCCTGGGATTGTAAAACACTCGTTAAAAAACAATCGATAACTTTTTCAAATATTTTGTTATTTTATAAAAACTTGACGGTTTTGAAGGTTTTCGTCAATTTACAATAAACGAAACATTGAATTAAAATTAAACAGATTTTGTGAGTTTCCATCATAACATTATTTTTTTCAAATAATTACGCTTTTATAAATTTTCAGGATTAGTGGTAGTATTGAAATTTATGAATTTATAAAGTTTTAGTTTTTTTTATATTTTCGCGGTTTTTGGTTGTTGTGACTTTCCATTTAATTTTCATAATTCGGATTTTCATGTATGTATCTACCTTTTTTGTAGAGGGAAACATTCTGAATTCATTCGTGTTAACGTTTATGATTTCACGTTTCTTTAAGTTAAAATAATTAAGAAAAAATTAGTTGCGACACAAATGCATTGGGTTGTTAAAATGTTTTTGTCAGAAAATCAGCATGGTTTTGTACCGGGTCGGTCAACAAATACAAATCTTTTATGTTTTAATCAATATTTGTTGAAGGCTTTCGAAAATAATAGTCAAGTTGATTGCATATACCTAGATTTTCGAAGGCCTTCGACAGAGTCGATCATAATATTCTATTGCATAAAATAAGATCATTAGCTTTTAATGATATGTCCGTTCGTTGGCTATCCGACTTTTTAAGTAACAGGTTATATATATATATATATATATATATATATATATATATATATATATATATATATATATATATAAATAAACGAGAAATCAGAATTCCAAGGGGGACAAATGCCGCTCCACCCCACATTGCCCATATATGCGGGCGCCCATGCCTGCATTAAAGCCATTTCTTTTTCACATTTTCATAAAATTGGATTTATTCGTAAATTATGGTGAATGCGCCCGGACAAATATAGGTACATTTTGTTCATATTTATCTTTATTAATATACAGCGAACCACAAGGCCGTAGCCAAGGAGGGGGTATCAAACCCTCACCGAAATTTTCAAAATGTTAAATTTTTGTATGTAAAAGCGGCCCTGAAAGAGCAAAAACAATATTTGTACCAGTAAAACCCTCCCCGAAATTCTTAAAACCCTCCCGAAATATTTGTCTAGCTACGGCCTTACCGGACCATATACAAAATATAACTGTATGCTTTATAGTATTTTTTTTTATGAACATACTCACCAATTTATGTCGCCCCCTCTCCTTATTTCTTAATAAAACTAATTCCGATATTGGTATATATCGACCTCTTCCTTTATTGTATAAAAATGGTTCAACCTGCGAATTATTTAAAGACAATTTTGCACTTTTTAAAATCAATGTTCATACATATGTAGATGAATAAATAAAATATTAAACACCTACTTTCGTTTTAATAGCATGATCAATTTCTGCAAATTGCTTATTTTGTGCCGCTCTTTTCATTAATTCAACTAATAATCCTCCACCTAAAATAATCTTCAATTAAATTAACACGGAATGATATACAAGGATTTTTTTAAGTATACGTTGCATACGCTTTTTTTAAAGAGTTTAATTTGAAGCTTTAAGCGAGTGTTTTCCACTCCCAGATTAAGCATGAAGTAAAATTTTGAGTTTAGAAAAGCCTGAACATTTGGTTTGATCGGGTAGCGAAGCGAAGCGACCAAACCAAATTTTCAGAAGATATTCTATTTCTGAAGATATTCCAGGTGATACTTTAAAATGGGACACCCTGTATACTTAAAAGAAAAACTCCCCGTATAAGAATAATATACTACTTATAACATAATTTTTCTTGAGAAATATAATTATAATTCAATTATGTTTATTTTTACCTTTCAAGTCACATAACTTGTAAATTGCCTGCATAGAAGCACCGGCCTGCTTCTTAACGCCGCTCGTGACATTGCTCTCTGTATTTCCCATGTTAAATTACACTGACCATACATCAGACAGATAAACATAAAATAACACAAAATCAAAGGGATGTGTGTTTGTTGTGTTTCTTTGACTTATAAAAGTGGATATTGATCTAACAAAGTTTGACACAGTTCGAGGGAATGCAGTGACCTCGATAATACAAGGTGTGTATAAATTGGCGGATAATCTACACATCGTGATATTTTTCGTAAAATTTTAAGCCGCATATCTTAATTCTAAAATGTTGTAAAATGCTTCCTAAACCTTCACGAGGTCCTCAAAGTTTGAACATCCAATCGTTTAATATGTGTTATTATTTGATATTAATTTACAGAAAACCCTGCAATTACGGTAGAATGACTGGTTTGAAGATTATTTGCCATTGTGTGCAATCTTTCTATCTCAAATGTGGGTTTTAAACATTTCTTAATTAGCTTATTTTCATGTAAAGTACAGCCGGAAACGTCGACTCCCACTTCCGTCACAAACAAATTTTGACACTTACTGTCACGAATTTTTTAAAACTTGCCAGTTCGAATTTTGTGCCAATTCTGTTTTTCTCGTTATTGTCAGTTTGTATTAGTTCAGTATTTTTGTGTTTCTGTGTTATTTTCGTGTCATATTTTGTTCATTTATAATAGATTTTGCGTTTAATGAGTACGCTGACATGTACATGGCTTACGGTTTCTGCAATGGAAATGCAAATATTTCGAAGGCTGGATCAACGACTACGTGAAACGGGTATGTTTGTCCCCAAAAATGGAAACAGTGGTCGGCCACGGCAGAGGCCCACAGTACAACTTAAAGAGCAAGTTCTAGGTGCAATAGAAGATCCCATCGTCAGTACCCGACAATTAGTTCCCACATTAGATATCCCCAGTAACAAGACCGTTCATTTGGTTCTACAAGAAAGCCTCATCAACTTGGAGCCATCAAATTCCCCAGATTTTTCAGCGGGAGATTTAACTTGTCTGCAAACATTGTTGCTCACCCTGTACTTAAAAGCAAAATTCCCTGTATAATACCAGTATGCAATTAGATTAATTTTCTTCTTCTTCTTTTGCATATTTAATGGCCTTGGCATCTAAGCCCTGTTGACCAGTTACAGTATTAAATAAACGAATGTTTGTTTAACCATTTAAATAAATAAATAAATATAGGGGTAGTTATTAAAGGAAAAGGTTATAGGAATTGTAGTTATTTTGATAATTAAATTACTGGAGTATTCGACTGAATTTAAAATATGGACTAATGCACTTCCCGAGGGAAGGGAAAATAAAAATACATGTGCAGTTAGCAGAATGAGGTACGCTAGAGATAAATGTAAGGAATAGGATAAATGAATAATACTCTAAAGTTGATCCAATTTTCAAGGTTACGTTTTTAGTGGAAATATAGTAAAAGTTGATGTAATTATTCATTTAATACTCAAATGGCACAATTCATAATAACAAAATATGTGAACTATAAAAAATGATCACTACAATAACCACTATATAAAAATAGTTAACCGTTTTTTTAACAGACAGTAATTTTGACAAAAAAACAGTGTAATGTAAAAGTGTGTATAACATAATGTATATAAAATAAAAATAAAGCTATCATGACATGTACAAAGTAAAATATAACAAACAGCAAGATTTTTTTATCTGATAAAAATACAAGATTTTTTATGCTATTTTTTCTTTCCCCGAGCGGTAGGTTTTTTCTTTGAACTGGACTCGCCGGTATCTTTTTTGTTAGCTTTAGGTGCTGGTTTCTTTTTCTCCTAAAATACAAAAAATAAATAAATAATAACTACTTTTACTGATTATGAATAGACTATCTTGTTTTTATCAAAAGAATTAATCGAATTTAATAGCATAGCTATGCTACACTACTAATTAAATTATATTATTTATTATACTA
Source organism: Philonthus cognatus (assembly GCA_932526585.2). Lineage (NCBI taxonomy): Eukaryota > Metazoa > Arthropoda > Insecta > Coleoptera > Staphylinidae > Philonthus > Philonthus cognatus. Next base: position 102,952,809 of record OW052244.1, read on the forward strand.
TGGGATCATTTTTTTGTTTTTATTTGTTTTTGGGCTTTACGTCATCTATTTCCGCTGCTATGGCCTATCATGACACCGGAGATTAGGTCTACAGCTATCCGGGAATTTTGCCGAACCCGGTGGGAGTTCCAACCCACCGGTAGGGATCTTTAACGTGCACGCAACATCTAGGCAGTACACGGGTCCTACATGCATTTAACGTCATATCCGAGAAGACGGAGTGTTTGGCATTTTTATCCTAACCTATATAAATGCAGACAACTTGTTAGGCCGGTATTTGAACCCCGGCCCGTGGCGTGGCAGTCCAACACTCTAACCACTACACCACCAAGCTTTAAATTATAAATTACAGTAGGCGGCATTTTTTTTTTGTGTAGATGCCCAGAATACTAATTGAATGATGGAATAAATTTGAGGTTATAATAAACTATGTGTTAACAGTCAGCAGTGCTGTTCTAATTAAAAATTGTAAGCCTACTTTAATTTATAATTTAAATGATTGCTGTAATGGGGTACGTGCGATACAGCGCTGTACTACCAAAGCACTCCGCACTACCCTTCCCGCTTGCACCACCATCGCAAGCACCACTGCATCCCCCACGCACACCCCTGTAAGTACCGTGGCTGGAAAGAGAAGATCACTCGAGCATAAATACCACAGCAGCACCCAAAATCAAGCAGAGTTCCACAAGCTTTTAGCTCAAACAGTTGTCCGAACCCTTGTGTGGTCAGAAGCTGCTTTCAGCAACAATCTCTGTGTAACCCTCCCGAGAAAGCCGATCCCTTGTGTGGACAGTTTCACGCTTAACGTCGTCTTCGAGGTTGCCGATCCCTTGTGTGGACAGCCCTCACCGTAACCGCTTTCAAGGAAGCCGATCCGCTGCGTGAACAGCCTTTTGCCATAATCGCCTTCAAGAAAGCCGATCCCCTGTGTAGACAGCCTCTTGCTGTAACCGCCTTCAAGAAAGCCGATCCCCTGTGTGGACAGCCTCTTATCGAAACCGCCTTCAAGGAAGCCGATCCCATGCGTAGACAGCCCCTGCCGTAGCCGCCTCAAGGAAGCCGCTACCCATCGTAGACAGCCCCTTGCCGCCTCATTTCTACTACTCCAGCCGTCCCACGACCCCACGAGACACCGCATATATATATATCTTACCTTGTACCGGGTGGGCAAATAAGCGAGGTAAGTGGCTGTATCTCAGAAACTAACGATCGTAGAGAGTTACGGTAAAAAAATTTATATCATCATTAAAGTGGGCAAGGGAAAATGCTGGAAATTATTTTCAAGTTTCCAAGATGGCTGCCAGTGGGCGTTTCCACCATCTTGAATTACATAAAGTTATGTTTCTCGCGATTTTCCCCAATGAATATAACAAAAAAGTATTTGCGTTTAATGTTAACTTAAAGTGGAACATTTTTTGTAAAAACAATTTTTCCCTATCTTTCGAAACAAAGTTATGGAGGGTATTTGAATGTTGTTTTAAATAAATGCCTGTAACTTCGAAACGGCTTAATGGATTTGGATAAATTTGGTATCATTGAAAAGAGCATTTCTTGGGCTTTTAGGTTTCTCGTAATAATGACAGTTGTGATCTACACGGCCGCCGATAGAGGGCGTTATTCGATATTATAACCAAAATATTGGATTTTCTCAAAAAATTTAAATGCGATATGATTTTTTTTAGACTAGAAAATAGACAAATGACCAACCAATAAGCCTGCGCAAACCGCATCTTAATATCTAATAATAATAATAATAATCTTAATAATAATAATAATAATCTTAATAATAAAGATATTAAGATGCGGTCTGCGCAGGCTTATTGGTTAGTTATTTGTCTATTTTCTAGTTTAAAAAAAGTCCTATCATCGCAATTAAAATTTTTGAGAAAATCCAATATTTTGGTTATAATATCGAATAACGCCCTCTATCGGCGGCCGTGTAGGTCACAACTGTCATGATTATAAGAAACCTAAAAGCCTAAGAAATGTTCTTTTCAATGATACCAAATTTATCCAAATCCATTTAGCCGTTTCGAAGTTACAGGCATTTATTTAAAACAACATTCAAATACCCCCCACCACTTTATTTCGAAAGATAGAGAAAAATTGTTTTTACAAAAAATGTTCCACTTTAGGTTAGCATTAAAACGCAAATACTTTTTTGTTACATTCATTGGGGAAAATCGCGAGAAACGTAACTTTATGTAATTCAAGATGGTGGAAACGCCCACTGGCAGCCGTCTTGGAAACTTGAAAATAATTTCCAGCATTTTCCCTTGCCCACTTTACCTATAAAAATTTTTACCGTAACTCTCTACTCATTAGTTTCTGAGATACAGTCGCTTACCTCGCTTATTTGCCCACCCGGTACATACGTTGTAAAATAAATATTTTTAACTGAGCCCGCTACATTGCATAGTATTATATCAGTGAACTTGTTCCTCATTGATCACTTGGTAAAACATTTCTACTAATATATAGATTTTTAATTGAAATTCACATTTAATTGTGTGACTAGTTTCGACTATCTAGTAGTCATTCTCAAACTACACACTACACTTTAGTTTGAGAATGACTACTAGATAGTCGAAACTAGTCACACAATTAAATGTAAAATTCAGTGGTTAAACAAAGTAAAAAGTGTTTTATTTACAAGTGTATTTAAGATGTACCACAAAGTGAACGCCTACAACACCAAACAAGAAATTCACTTGGTTTGTTTTACTAATAATTATTAGTAAAACAAACCAAGTGAATTTCAATTAAAAACCTATATATTATATCAGACCATCATATAATATAAATATTACAATTCTTTTGACAAATAATGTTAATTTAGAGCCAGTAGCACCAAACACATTGAGCTGCTTTAACTCTGAACTCGAGTTCAGTGACATTAGAACAATAGGAACTGTCATCTTAAATTTAAGTTCAGCTTAAACTCAAGTTAAGGTTTTTGGTGGAACTGGGCCTAAATTGGTTAGATAATTTACCTTAATCATAGCATCTTTAGTAATATCGTCATCATTTTCCTCATTGTCCGACTCCCCAGCTTCCTCATCACCATAAACATCCGCTTCTTGTGTTGCTGTTGTTGTTGTTTTCTTCTTTGTTACTGCTGATACTGCATATGGTAACACTGGGCCTTCTTTATTATAAGCCCTGGTAAACGCTGCTTTCACCTGGATTAATGGTTAATGTCAAGTTAAAGGTTATAATTATTTTTATAGATTCAGTGGATGCTTCTTAAAAATGATTATGAATTATTTGTAAACTCCGTTTTTGGGGACCCCCGTGGGGTAGTGAGTAGAGGCCCTGCCTCCTAGCCCAGGGGTCGTGGGTTCGAGTCCCACCGGGTGGGGTCATTTTAAAGTACAAAATGATTCCACCTGGGTCCATGGATGTGTGTGAATGTGTTTTTTTATAAATATAGTTAAATACAAAAATATAAAGGTGAAATGGTGGAATGGTCTGAGACCAATATTCAGTAAATGTATAAAAAAAAAACGTTTTTTTTTTAATATGATCAAACTTAGGGTGTATTTACTGCGAACAGTTGCAGTTCTGCTTTAAAAGTAGCATATTCTAACATTACATTTTGAGATGTTGGTAAATGATTATCAATGTGACAAAATAAAATGATTATCAATGTGACAAAATAATTTATCAAATAAATTAAATGCAGAGATTTAAAAAAAAGAGAACGCTACAACTTGCAACTTTACAACACATACAGGGATTTTTTCTTTTAAGCATACTTTCACATATTCCATATAAACATTTGTAAAATGAATGAACATGTGATCAAAACTTAGTCCAAGTATATTTTGAACTTCACTTCAAATCAGTGTTTTATACGCGTGGCGCATGAAGTAAAATTCCGAGTTTAGAAAAGCCTGATTTGGCTTGGTCGCTCCGCTGCGCTACACGACCAAGCCAAATTTTCAGGCTTTTCTAAACTCGAAATTTTACTTCATGCTTAGTCTGGGAGTGGAAAACACTCGCTAAAGTTTTTGAATTGAAAGTTTTTATTAAAATCATGAATGTCTGAAAATTTACATTATAAAATCGTAACATGTATACCTAAAAGAATAATTCCTTGTATTTAGAACTTTAAATGGGCAGATAATAAAGAAGACAGATATTCCTGAGCAAAGAATATTACCTAATCCTTCTATCCTACCTGATCCTCAGAGACACTGTATTAAATTGGTAGTAGATACAAATAATTTGAAGCGTGATGGGTAAATAAATTTGTAATCGTAATCTTTGTGAGTTAATTGAATTGTCATATTAATAATTTAAAAAGGAAACACTTGGTTAAATTTCACTACAATTTTGGTTTTTTATTCCAACTAGTATCGACTTTGAGTCATTCTCAAGGAGTGTTTCCTTTTTAAATCATAATTAAATATGTTTCACCACGTCAAAAATGAGAAACTTGTTCAAGATATTGTCATATTATTGTCAGATGTCCCTTTACATAACCTACAAATTGAAAGTTGATTTACAACATAACATTTGATTTCTTGTTTCTCTGAAACACACAACCTGCATCAAACCACTAAATTCTTGAAATATCAAATTTGATTGGTCATATTGAAAAAAAAAACAGATTATTATGTGACATACTTTGCTTTCAACCATTGCCATCGGATCTTTCTTTTTCGGCCACTGGCACAGTTCCAAGATGGAATCCAAATCTTCACGTAATAAATTGTAAGACTTCATAAGCTCCATTGCTTTTCCAATGCCGTTTGTACCTTCCTTAGCGAGCGGTCGGACTATGTTGTTGCGCAGATGGTAGACATAATCCAAATTAACAGCCAATTTACTCCCAGACATACTGAAAATTAATACAATAAAATAAAACACTTTAACTTTGTTTGTATAACACACTATTATTATTTTCGTGACTGCAGTTTAGGCAATTCAACTTGCCATTATCAAACAGAGTAACTTAAATTACGGTATGGTACAGGTATATATACACAAAATGGTTATTTACAAAATAGCATTCCCCCTGTAAAGATTACTTTAACGTGCTTAAAACCAGTCTCAGATTAAAATGGCAGGATATTTGGTCTACATCATCTCATCACCTTAAATATTATTCGATACACCCAAAAATTCCTGTTTACACTTGGTTCTTTGACCCGAAGGTCAAAGGGCGAAGGTTTGTTACTTCTATGATACGTTTAAAGTTGGGTCATAATTCATCACCGAGTCATTTATTTAAAATAGGTGCGATCTCCTCCCCAAATTGTTCTTGTGGAGAATTTGGAGATTTAAATCATATTTTATTTTCCTGCAATAAAGAAATTCATAAGTGTCAAATTCTGTATTCGGATCTTATTTTAGCTGGTCACTATGCCCCTCTCTCAATTCTATCTGTTCTGTCTTTCCCCTCTGTTAAAACATATTCTATCCTCTTCTCCTTTTTATCTGATACTAACATGTTTATATAATTCTATGTTTGTTATTAGTCTATTTAAGGGTTATCCCTCCACTAATAATTTCCTTCCACTGTTTCAACCTTGAAAAGTACCTTCAAATCAAGTAGCTGTGGCTGGTCGACAGAGCTGTTTAGCTGAGGCCATTAATAACGCAATAAGAAGAAGAAGCATTAAAAATGGGGGTATACACTAGATCGACCTGGTCGTTAATTAGGGAGATTCCCGGATTAGCACGGGCTTTCTGTATCTCCAGGGATTCTAGGAGGTTCATTTTTCGGCCCTCTTCGGCATAATGGATGATCTTAAGTACATCCTTGCCAAAAGAATGGTTTTCATCGATTAGATGTTTGGCGAAATTTGATTTTTCTATTTGATTAAGCCGAAAAGAGCGCTGATGTTCTTTGAGCCGAGTGCTAAAATTACGACCAGATTGACCAATGTATACTCCTTCACAATCGGGACAAACAAGTTTATATATACCGGATTTACTTAGATTACAATGTTTTGTTTTGTTATTAAAAATGTGGTTTTCTGTTTTACAATATGTTTTAAAAGCAACGTTGTCATATTTAACAAATTTACTATGATTTTTCTGTTTGTGTCTCTGGCATAAATACAACAGATGGTCGAGCAATACTCTGCTGCCTGCAAATGTGCTGAGAAGAGGTAAAGTATGAAATTAATGCAAAAGACTTTGTTGAAGCTGAGGATACCAGTGGCATAGATAAGGGGGGTTTAATCATTCTCTATGAGTCTACAAAAAGTAGGAGATTGAAATAAGAGGCTCTTTTTCTATTAGCGATTTATTTTGTAGGAGTGTTGTCGTGAGCGGGTGTGAGCCCTGTCCAATTCAGCAAATCGGACAGACGCTTATCACCACAACCAACGCCGGGCGCAAGACAGATAACCGTAATCGTGTATTCAAAACACGATAAGGGAATGAAATTCGGCAGCACAAACATGCAGCATTGTCTCGTTCTTATGATGTCATGTAGATTAAGCGCTTATGTAAATAATAATTGATATAAATAGTCTGTAATTGTAGGAAATAAATAAGAGTTAAACAACTGTCATTGCGAGTTACTTGTACCTCACGAAGAGCCCAAAAACCTCCGAGTGCAATTCCTCCCTTCGAAGAAGTTAAATTCTTCGCTGCCTTACAACCAGCGTCACGAACTTTCATTGCGAGTTAGTTGTACCTCACGAAGAGCCTAAAGACCTCAGAGTACAATTCCTCCTTTCGAATAAGTTCGATTCACCACTGCCTTTCAACCAGCGTAAACATCTTCAAGCAACCAGTACCTAGGAGCCATCAGTCGCTCCCCTTGTACCTAGCGCCCAGCTGTGCGCTATCAGCGTACACAAGCCCGCCATTCGACAATATGTTCTTAAAATTAGTAAAAAATAAAGAAAACCAGGTAATAAGAAACTTAATCAGTCCCTCAATTAATTTAAGAAATAGTAACAATTATGCATCTATTACTTTTAATGGACCTTTGAGTAATAAAATCAGCAAAGAAATGAAAAAATTAGATATTAAAATAGCATTTAAAACTAATAATAGCCTAGGTAAACTAATTAAAAATAGTAAAGATAAAATAAACAAACTCGATCGTTGTGGAGTATATATGCTTACATGTAATGACTCTCCAAAAATATACATCGGACAAACAGGACGAGCATTTGAAGACAGGATTGCAGAACATAAAAGTGCATGGGAAAAACAGAAAAACACCTCAACCTATGCGAATCACCTGATCTCCGAAAACCACAGCTACAACAAGGAATTCCAGATCCTCCATACAGAGAAAAAAGGAAGGAAATTAAATTTACTGGAAAACTTGAAAATAAACAGATTCGAAAAAACCGGCCTCCTACTCAACGAACAAACAGAACTGTCAAACTCCCCAAATATCCACCCCACCATAGTGTCAATAGTGTTAATGTATATATATATATATATATATATATATATATATATATATATATATATATATAACTATATATAGTTATATATATATATATATATATATATATATATATATCTTAGACTATATATATATATATATATATATATATATATATATAGTCTAAGATTTCTAATTTCACTGTAAACTTTCATTCACCTGAAGAAGCAATAAATTTGCGAAACAATTGTGAAAATAAACACTTTTTTGAAAATCAAAAACTTATTCAGAATTTTATTTATACAAAGTGAATATGTTCTTCGCCTAAATCCCTTCGAAGGTGGGTAGGGAGAACAGAGTGAAGGAAACTGGGACACTTAACGTCTTCACGGATGGATCAAGTGTTCTCCACTCTGTCGAAGAAATTACTCTTTTGTAGGCTGTTTTTTCATGAAGAAACTAACTGACCCTAAAACGTCCGTCGCTAGGAATATAGCAAAGTTCATCAAGAGCTCCAAATGACTCTTGTAAAAGTTTAAGAAAGGTAAACTGTATTACTACATGGGCTTATCTGGGCCTAAGATGCAGCCACCTCAACCTAAACATAATCTAAACCTTAATTAGTCACACGTTAGTCATGTTTAGCAGACTATGAATAAGGCCCAAACTATATACATACCTCGTCCGCATATGAGCTTGTAACTCACTGGAAAGCCTCTGGAATTTCGTCCTCTTGGAATTCTTCCCCAACCACGATGGAAAATTAATCTGCCCGCCGAAATGCCCCTCCATATAATGCCCCGGAAAAACCGACGCGTACATCGCCTGACTCTCCAACAACGACCAATTATTCGTGCTCCTAATCTTCTTCTCAATCACATCACCCATACTAATCGCATCTGCGGCAGCCGCCATCCGTTCCAAAACATCCTTCTTGTCACAGTGCGGCACTACTTGCAGGTAATTCTCCTGAACGAACAACGGCCCTATGCTGTAGTCATAGAAAAACAACCTCGACCTGTCGGATATCGACATCTTCTTGTGTTCGTCCTCTGAAAACACCTTTCGAATCACTTCCCATGGGCCTAGAGGCGTGTCCTTCGTGGACGCTTTACCCTCTTTTTGAGCCACTTCGCTCGTTATGTTCTTGTCGGAGGAAGACCACATGGATAAGTTGTTCAGGGTTTGTCTGATGTCCATTCCGGTGGAGCTAATTATTTCGTTTAGGGTGTCCGAGCTGATTTTCAAGCCTTCTTTGAAACAGACGCTCATCATAGCACCCTGAGAAATGACAAAATTTAGTCAACATATGCACACAAAAAAGTACTTTCGCAAAATTCAGGTCACACTGTAAAGAGATTGGATTTATTTTTTAAATATCTTAGAATTTGTAGTTGCGATTCTAATGATAAATTATAATAATGTTACACAATTATATTATTAGATTATTATTATTATTATTAGATTTTGTCTTAAATTTAAAATTTCTAAGATATTATAGAAAGTTGTATTTTTTTAAATGCAAATCATAGTTGGATGTGACTTCAAACAATTCCCTTTTTCCTAAGATTTTCAAATAGTCAGGTAATTAAGTAACGGATAAGTTCGGTGTTCGGTTTTGTTTAATTTCCGTGAAAAGGACCATACGTATAATATTTGATTTTTGATTTATATTTTGAATATTCGCACGCTTGGAAAGTGCGAGCATAAGGGGTGACGCTCATAGCGCCACTTTCAGAGAATAAGTCGAGTGAGACGCGTGCAACGCGAGTGTGTTCGTTAAAATACAACTCTGACTTAAATAGACTATCGTGTCTTTAGGCCATCCAACCACCGAAGCACACATAACACAAAACCGCGGGTGAGGTGAAGTACCTAGGAGTAATCTTTTGACTCCAAACTGACCTGGACCCCTCAAATCTCAAAAATCAGACGCAAATCGGAAATTACCCTTGCGGTAATTAGACGAATGTACGACCGACAATGGGGGCTCAGACCAGGAATGGTATACTGGCTGTACACCAGAGTGGTCAGACTCGCAATCATGTATGCTGCTTTGGTATGGTGGCCTAAAGCCACACAGCATACAACCATACAAATACTCAGCAAGGTTCAAAGACTTGCTTGTATTAGCATAACGGGGGCTATGAGAACCACGCCCACTGCAGCCATGGAGACGGTTCTAGACCTCACACCACTTCATATTCTGATAGTGGGGGAGGCAAGACTGGCACTCTATAGGCTGCAATTATCATCGGTCAACGTAAGAGTTGATACCCCACACAGAAGACTCTTGACAGACATAGGGGGACCTCTCCTGCAAATGAGGTCGGATCATATGGTAGTCAGATATCTTGAAAATTCACTCTTTAAAGTCACTATTCCAGACCGCAACGAATGGAACGGCTTTAGGGAAGATATACACAAACAAAGTATGATCTGGTACACGGACGGTTCTAAATCAACCACAGGTACTGGATCAGGAATCTATAATGAAAACATGAGGACAGGCTATGCTCAACCATTGGGTAGCCTGGCATCAGTCTTTCAAGCAGAAATATTCGCAATCATAGAATGTGCGAGAACCAACATAGAGAAGGACTGTCGAAACAGGCAAATCTATATCATGTCCGATAGCCAGGCGGCACTGAAGGCTCTCCAGAGTCAAAAGACTTCATCCAAACTGGTATTGGAATGCTTCAATACCCTGAATGACCTAGCGAGACAGAACAAGGTTACGCTTGTCTGGACGCCGGGTCACTCTGGTATTGCGGGTAATGAAAAAGCTGACGAGCTAGCAAGGCAGGGAGCCACCATTTCATTTATGGGACCCGAACCTGCCTTAGGCATAACAAAAAAGTCGAGTCGCCTTGAAGTCAGGAAGTGGACTCGCAACAAACACAAGGAATACTGGGAAAACAGACCAGGCCTTAACCATAGTAAGGCCCTTATAAAAGGGCCTAACTCAAGCCAAGCTGCAGGACTACTAACATTGAGTAGGGCACAGCTGAAAACAACCATAGGACTGCTCACAGGCCACATGACTGTTAAAGAGCATCTAAGGAAAATCGGGCTATACAACAGTGACACCAACTGTCGCCTCTGTAATACGGCACCGGAAACAGCTATGCACGTTCTGTGCAGGTGCAATGCGCTGGAGAGCAAAAGACGGCTCATATTTGGGAACAGACAAATGGAACCAAATGATTTCCACGCGCAACCTCTGAAGGACCTGCACAAGCTAGTGCAGGGCATCGAGTTCGGAATAGTTGCGTGAGTGTAATAATATTGGGGCAGTACAATAAGTCACCTAGGCTGCAGTGCATCCGGATCCGAAAGGAAGACGGCCCCCACAGGAAAAGAACACAAAACCGGGGTAAGTCACCCTCAAAGCACCACTTTCCAGCGGGGTCCGCAGATCAGTAAAATAAATAATTAGTGTAAGCACAACTCTTGAGCCAAAAACTGAAGTTACATTCGGTAACTTCGTTAATACGTAATATAGAGATTAAATCAAAAAGGGGTATAGCCATTTTAATTACTGCACATATAAAAAACATGTTTAACATTTTTCAAAAACCTGTTTTAAAAATTTTTCAATCAATCAATATTTTTTTTAAATAACACTTCAAATAGAATACAGATACAAAATGTTTGTTGATAAAGCAGTTAAGTTGATAAAAGCTATTAAAAATATTACCTTGATTTGTTCAATTCTAGGTTTAGTGAACCGTAAGTCCATGCAATAATTCACCAACGATCTCATTTTCTGGTGTTGCCTATCGTTGCACATGCATATAATCGGCACCTGCGTGTTCTTGATTAAACCAATCAGCTCCTGCATGCCACCCCTGTCTTCGTTTCCGGCCATCCCGTCAACTTCGTCCATGAGCAGTACATGCTTTGTAGTAGGTGCCGACCCATCTGTATTAATTGTATGAAAATACAAACGTTATTTTCAACAGAACTTAATTATAAAATAATATTGTGTGTGTTTACATAAACTTACAAAACATAATTGTAACAACTTATATTAGGTGACACGTTAAGTCGCCATGTTAACCCATTAAGGGCCGTTGATGCATACACGCAACATCAATAATTTTTTCTTCAAAATTGAATTTGTGTTCAGTATTCCGGCACCAGATTTCCACAGACGCGTTTCGAACTTCAAGGTCCTCGTCAGTTTGGTCCACACTCAGTTCTGAGAAATACTAAACATTTCTGACTATTTCAAGCCAATATGTGAAAACTATTAATGGATTTCAATAGCTAACACCATCTAATGCTAAATTAAATTACTAAATAAGTTAAGTTGATGTATTATTTTATTTGATCTCACTTGAAAATGCTTGAAGAAAAATGTAAATATTTTGTTATTAAAAAATTACTATTATTGCTTATTTAAAAATAAATAATGTCAGTGTATTTCTAACTTTACAATATTTCAGTGTTTTATATGCGTGGCGCATGAAGTAAAATTTCGAGTTTAGAAAAGCCTAATTTGGCTCGGTCGCTCCGCTTCGCTACGCGCCCGAGCCAAATTTTCAGGCTTTTCTAAACTCGAAATTTTACTTCATGCTTAGTCTGGGAGTGGAAATACACGTTCTAAACTTTATATTGCACGTTTTTATATAAAATCGGCGAAAGCCTGAAAATTTACAGCGTATACATTATGAATATTTAATTGAAAAATAAACAGTAAGTCATCAATAGAAATCATAAAATAAAGTGCAGAATTTTACCTAAAATCAACTTTTACAGTTAACTCTATAATTGCTCGGCCGTTAATGGGTTAAAAAGATGACAATTTCGTTAAGAACACCAACCAAATCATTTCTAACATATTTTAACCCATTCAGGACGGTCGCCGTTCGCGTACGTCAGGCTTGACGCCTAATTGCCAGCCGGGTGCCGTACATATACAAATTTAGTTGCCTATCTCGGTACTTTATTCACGTACCCGTAAGTTAAAGGTTTATAGTTTGGAATCCGGATGCCGTACCAGTACGGAAAATTTAAAATGTATAAATTTGTCTTACCTGTACGGAAAATTTATAATAAATAAATTTATAATTATTTTTTATATCTTTTTATTGATGAATTCATTCAAAGAAAACAAATAAACATAACATTTGCATTATATTTTATAAACTTATATGAATCAATATTTTTTTATGGTGTGATAAAGTCTGAAACATGGATGCACGCACAATGCAACATTGCATTCTACACACATAAACCTCGTATCGCGTCGCTGCCTTTTTTGAATTTTAGATGTGCTGCAAACATGACATCTTCGTTGTGTTCGAGACCCTTGTGCTTCTGTTTGAGGAACTGGAGATATAAAATGTTTTTCAATTAGTCGAAATGGATAATCGACAGTTGCAACTGATGGACGCTTTGACGTAACGGTGTGATATTTTTCTATTATCTGACTTACCACATTTAGTCGAAAATCTAAAAAGGATGGTTTTTTCCAGATCTTACTTGATATAAAATAAATGCATTGTACAATGATAAATGCACAAGGTGAAAAAAATAGCTTCTTGTACCACTTCAAAGTTTTTCGAGCACAATCAACAAAACTAACTTGCATGTCAACTTTGTCAACTGCACCCATTTTCATATTATACTCAATAATGCATTCTGGTTTGAATTTTTTTTCTTTTGTTTTGTGACTTATTTTACCAGTTTCTGTGGGTGTTGCTCGGTAAACTGTTGTAAGCATGTGAACATATCTCTTGTCACACCACTTTAGAGCAAGCATGGAATGTGTACAAGCTGTTACACTTTCACCCTTGTTTACGCTGAGGCATTCCTTTCCTATTTGACCGTACGGTTCCACAAGCCCCTGTATTTTGATCCAATAAATGTTGAAATAATGAGGGACTGCTGTACCAATTGTCCACATACAAAACATGTTGTTGATTTAGATATTGTTTCATCAACGTTATGACTATTGCTCCAGAAGTTCCATAAACTTTCCCATCTTCGTCCAATTCAGTTTTTGAACCTGTATAAATAATTATGTTTAGAATATACCCAGTTTCAGCATCACAGGCTTCAAACAATTTTATCCCGAATCTGTGGGGTTTAGATGGAATATACTGTTTGAAGGATAGTCTTCCTTTCCATAATATAAGGCTTTCATCAATTGCTATGTCTTGAAATGGATAAAACATATCAGCAAAATTTTTTTTTACTCCATCAAAGATGTACCTAATTTTTCTTTATTCGCTTTAGTATTGTCCACAAAATGCAGGTTATAAAGCAAGTTCAAATATCTATCACGCGTAAATATTTTAGCACAAAATGGTGTTTCAATGGCTGTTTTCTTTGACCAGTAGTCTTTTAGTGTAGGTTTTTGCAAAATTCCCATCAGAATTGATGTTGCTAAAAAACAATATATTTCCGATATATCTGTATCGACCCAATTAGTATTCGATATTCTTGAAACCCTAACTTGATTAGCGTAAATATTTGTTGCGGTAACAATTTGATTCATTATAGCTTCATCAAAAAATAGTGTAAAATATTCATATTCTGAGACTTCTGTTGCTAATGTGAAATTTGATGTAACGCCAGACTTACTTGAATCGAACATAAATTGCATAGGTGTAAATTCTTCATTGAATTTCCAAATAAATTGTTGCAATGGAACATTTCTTCGAGGCATCTTGGCTGGACGTCTTGGTATATCTTCTTCTTACTCGTCACTCGAAGAATTGACATCGGCTATAAGAATGTCGTCTTCACATTCACTCGAAGAATAATGTTCGCTTTCACTGTATTCCTCTAGCAATTCGTTATCGGTATCCTCATTCACAATTAGATTTACCTCCTCCTGGATCTCCTTATCGGTGAGCGGTCTAGTCATTTTCACAAATTGTTACTCACACTTTATTATTGAACAAAACACGTGTGTGCAAATAAAATTGCAAATAGGTTAGAAAATTAATTAATAGGTTAAAGAACCACGCTCTGAAACTAGGTAAACACGACTGTACTCTCAGTTGCATATATGAGTATAACTCAAATTTAACACGTGTACAAATACAATTATAACGTACGCAAAATTATAAATGGATTAAAAATTAATAGTTTTAGGGATCAGGTTATGCACTCGGTCGACGCGATAGCATATTCCTGAGCTCGGCCAGCACAAGTGGCGATGCCAATCATTGGCCGGCCTGAAAGGGTTAAGAGATAATTGAAGATATGCGAATGAAAAGTGTATAAAAACTATGTTTATCGATTTTAGAATCTGACCAGTTTTCAACAAACTAAAGAGAGCTGCATTGTTTAAAATAAAAACTGTAAAATTAAGGTTATGGTCTGAAACTAAGGGATACTATGACAAGGGAAACCCAGCTCAAACGTGGACCCGGATGGAACTGGTCCGTCGCACAAATATTGGCAATTGCCAGTAGTGTGGAGTAGGTCTGACCATCAGAATTTTATAATTGGAGACCTCAGAAAGTGGATAAAGACCATAACCTTAAGGATTGGTTGTCAGGAGGGCAGCCACAGCCGCGCCCACTTCGGCCAAGTTTTAGGCCCATTGTAGTGCCTCCCACTACAATGGGCCTAAAATTTGGCTGAAGTGGGCGTGGCTGCTATTGCCCTCCTGACAACCAATCCTTACGGTTATGGTCTTTATCCACTTTCTGAGGTCTCCAATTATAAAATTTTATATTCTAGTGTGCTCACCTTTAAAATACGAAGAAATCGATTTAGTGCTCAACAATTGCGACACCTCCTCATGCAACAACCTCTTGCTCCTGGTGTCCGAAGCGTTCATCTCGACCACATCGAATCCCAAATGATTCGCCACCAAAGTCGCCGTGGTCGTTTTCCCTATTCCCGGCGGTCCGCTCAGCAGAGCGCACTTGAAATAAGACCCATCATCGTTCTTCGCCCACGGACTGGGTTTGACCAATTTCGGCCTGTCCTTCCCCAAATGATTTTTATGCCAATTCTTCAACCACGCCAACAATCGGTTCATGTTACTCTGAGGACCCTGTTGCCCGATTATAGATTTTATATCGGCCGGCTTGTATTTGTCAGTCCATGAAATGTTTCCAGCAGGTGTTTCGGCTACAACCCTTTGCGTTTTAATGACAGTCTCATTCTTGATTTGTTTTTCCTTCTTCACTTCAGTCTTAATTGTATTTTTATCCCTATCTTTATTTTCCTGAATTTCTTTTTTTTTCACTTCAGTCTTAACTGTATTTTTATCCTTATGTTTATCATCGTTGATTTCTTTTTTTACGTTCCCCTCGTTGAACGATAATTTATTTAATTTCGGAGCACTACTCTTTTCAAATGGAGATTTCTTCTTTGGGGTTTTCTCTTTTTTCAACGGGGTTTTCTCTTTTTTGGGTGAAACGACCTCCGTTTTCACGACAACTTCCTCCTTCTCGTTTTTGGCATATTTAGGTTTCATGTCTGATTTCACGAGGATCAAGTCGAGGAGTTCGTCTTCGCTGATTTGTTTGATCCCGAGGTTGGTGGCCTTTTCCATTTTAGACGGGCCTGGGTCTTCTCCAACCACCAAATAATTAACCTTTCCTGAAAGTATGCAATTATTGACTATATATAATTGTCATAAATGATGCATAATCCAAACAAATACGCAAGGTGATTAATTAAAATGTGTCGATCCGATTCTAAAGTCACTTTTAGTGCTAAATGTGAGGTATATCATTGTCTAGTAATAATTGACAAAAGAAAAACCGTCCATGTGTTGTTTCAGATAAAAAAAATAGTGTCTATTTTGTTTACATTATACAGAGAGTTTTATGTAACACCGAACATGCTAAAATGTACTCAATGTTAATTTCCCTATGTTCGATGTGTACTGGGACGCATCAAAGCATTGAGTGCGATGTGATTGGCTACGATTTCTAATTGTAATATAGTCAACCCAATATACACCTTCCCTTCAAAAATAAATGTACTCTGTCAGTTATCGCAAGCAAATGGTATTTGCTGTTCTAGCACGTAAAGCAGATGTAGACGAAGAACGGAGAGTTGAATAAATTTATTATACATACACAATTTATAGATTAAGGATGATCAAATGTTTATTTTATAAATATATATAGATATACATATATTTTTCTATGTTATTATATAGCAAAGATGCTAAATACAGATTATTATTATTATATCAATAATATTTACAAAGAAGCAAACGATATTTCTGATAAACTTATACCATGGAGAAAACAGTTCAAGAAATTTACTGTAAAATTTTCTGATTGACAAATACCATTTATTTCAACCATTTCGAACCTTATAAAAAAGTGTGTTTGTATGAATTTCATGAGCGAGGAGTTAGAAGTCCGTCGATATTATTGGAAGAGATGAAATTAAACAATGTATGTATGTTGTGTCGAAGCGTGTTCAATAATATCCTTACCATACAACGGCGACACCAACTGTCGCCTCTGTAATACGGCACCGGAAACAGCTATGCACGTTCTGTGCAGGTGCAATGCGCTGGAGAGCAAAAGACGGCTCATATTTGGGAACAGACAAATGGAACCAAATGATTTCCACGCGCAACCTCTGAAGGACCTGCACAAGCTAGTGCAGGGCATCGAGTTCGGAATAGTTGCGTGAGTGTAATAATATTGGGGCAGTACAATAAGTCACCTAGGCTGCAGTGCATCCGGATCTGAAAGGAAGACGGCCCCCACAGGAAAAAAAAAAATATCCTTACCATTGCAAAATCATATATACAGCGTGTAAACGAACTACTGTACAGGCTCTCTACCACATAAGGGGCAGCGTTTAAATAAACAATGCCTGCATTTGAAATTACCATACCTTTAGTAGATAGCTCACAAATAATTATTAAAAATAATTAATAATAATAGGCCACATGTTTGTGGTATCTGGTATACGCGCACATTGCGTATTTTAAGAGAGATTCCACATAGACTGGTAGTTTTTAAACGATTTGGATATCGAATTACACCATCCAGAGAAAAGTGGGTCAGATTGTGAGGAATTATGTCTAGGTTGTTATTGTGATTTTTTTATACGTGACCCAGTTTCATCTAGTAATTCTAGACAGTGTGTGTGTGTGTGTGTAGTGCGTGCTAAGTGATTTATACGTGTCGATAGTGCGTGCGAAGTGATTTATGCGCCTCGCAGTAGTAAAAGTAAATAAAAAATACAACAACTTACGCATCCACGAAAAATATCATGAACACAGGTAACCAGAAGTTCTCAAAAAGTAAAAAATGCATGAAAAATTATGAAAAATCCAATATTTTTTTTCCGATTTTATTTTTGCTGCAATTGGTGTCAAAATATTTTGTGTATACGCCCTTAAGAGGATGTACATTAGTTCGATTACACGCTGTATATATAATCAGTATTCCCTTTTACCATATGGTGTCGGGTTTTTAATGTTTATTTAACTTTCACTTTGTCCATTTCTAACATATTCCTTCCACTGAGTTCTGTCTAGTGCAATTTTCTTGGCGTCCGCTACTGTCGTTCCTCTTCGTAAGATGTTGTTCGTCACGATATCCTCCCATGTTTTCGATGGTCTCCCTCTGCCTCTACGTATTTGTGTTTTTGCTGTCCAGACCTTCTTTACCTGCACTCGTTCGTTCATCCGCACCATATGCCCCCACCATCCCAGCTGTCGTTCTTCTATATATTCGTCCATGGATTGTATTTGTAGTTCATCTCTGATTTGGGTGTTCTTTAGTCTGTCTAGTTTTGTTACTCCCTTAACTCCTCTTAAGTATTTCATTTCAATGGCCTGTATTTTACTATTCGTCTTCTTGTCCGTTGTCCATGTTTCACACCCGTATGTAAGTATAGGTCTAAATACTGTTCTAAATACCGTCATTTTCGTGTCTGTGGATATTTCTTTTTTACGGAGGAATTTTGACCCTAATGCGTAGTATAGTCGTCCCGTTTTTTCCAATCGTTCAGTTAGGTCTTTATCTTGGTTCCCGTGTTGATTTATTATAGTTCCGAGGTATTTGAAATTCTCCACTTGCTCTATAGTATAGTTATCCAGTTCTATCTTTATTTCTCGTATATTTTTTCCTGCCATCATTACTTTTGTTTTGTCGATATTGATCTTCATTTCATACTTTTCCAGTGTCCTGTGCCATGCATTTAAGTTATGTTGGAGGTTTTTTTCGTTTTTTGCAAATATTACAACGTCGTCAGCAAACACACATTCTGATATACTTACAGGTTTCATGTTTCTGTATCCAATATGCATGGGTTTTATTCCTTGGTGACACATTTTTAATATTTCATCCATGAATATCATTTAATATTTAAAAACTGTCTGTACATAAGAGTTCTACAGGAATCTAAGTTTAGGTCCTACAAATTCCAACATTATTAGTTGCTGTATGACAAAATTAAGCGACAAAATTTTTGTAAAATTATATGTAATATGTTAAATTAAACAACGAAATGTTGCGAAAAATTGTGTTTATTGATGAAGTGTTTATATCTTGTTACCTTCTTTGATTAGTATTTTACTGATTAAAAATATAACAAAAGTTGATAAACATTCCGTTGAACTAAAATATTCCAAATACAACATATTGTGGTTGATGTAATTATTATTATTATTATTATTATTACATAACATGAGTACATATATTTTCAACAAATTAACATCCGTTCTATAATATATTTCTTTTATATTGAGCAGTGTTCTGCTCAACGTAATGAATATCCAGATGTAACAATAATAGTTCAAAGCACCTAAGTGAGTGAACACTTGTAGCGTGCTGGCATGAAGTTCTTAGAAATTTTGTGCAATATATGATACATAAATGTTGTTTTAGTTTACATAATGAGTACGGAAAAATAAATATATGATATGTGTTTATTATTCTAATTTTTATCCCTATCTTTATCTTTCTGAATTTCTTTTTTTTCACTTCAGTCTTAACTGTATTTTTATTCTTATGTTTATCATCGTTGATTTCTTTTTTTACGTTCCCCTCGTTGAACGATAATTTATTTAATTTCGGAGCACTACTCTTTTCAAATGGAGATTTCTTCTTTGGGGTTTTCTCTTTTTTCAACGGGGTTTTCTCTTTTTTGGGTGAACTGACAAATTTAATTTATTTTTGACGGGAAGAGTGTACATTAGTTTGACTATATTACCATTAGAAATCGTAGCCAATCACATTGTACTTAATGCTTTGATGCGTCCCAGCACACATCGAACATAGGAAAATTTACATTGAGTACATTCTAGCATGCTCGGTGTTACATAAAACTCTCTGTATGTACAATATATGTAAAAAGAAAACTTACTTGATATGGAATTAACAGTTCTACCACCGTGTTCTTTAACAACAGCATCGAATTCGTCGTGCTCCAGCGAGTCCAGCACGCCGGTTTTCAGAAAACACAGACCCTTCAAACAATCCGGCTTCCCTTTGGGCATTTCCTTTTCCCCTTTGTGAGCGGGTTTCGGTCGATGCAAATACTTCTGGTAAAGAGCCGCACTGTGTCTCCGTTTCTCGAACCTCTCCTCATCCGGATCCATCCCGGAATCATTAAACTCATCCTTCTCCTTCTTCCTCTTCGCCGGAGTTTTTTTCTCCGTCTTTTTCTCCGCCTCATCTTTCGTCTTATTAAAACCCTTTTTCTCCACCTTTTTTTCCACCTCATCAATAGTCTGATTAAGAACATCCATTTCAAAATCGTCGTCATCCAACTGTTGGAGCGTCTTCTGGAATTTTTCATCGCGTTCTGCTTTTTTCTTCCTCTCGTCCTCCTCGAGGGCCTTCTTGTACTTCTCGTTGATCTCGCTCTTTTTCTGTTTAACGGGAGTGGTTCCCAAAATATCAGCGGCCGAGACGGGTTTGAGCTCGTCTTTCGATTTGGATCGTTTCACGGGTTTTTTCGGTTCATCGTCGGAATCTGAATCGATGATTTTTCGTTTTTTGTTATGTTGTTTACTCGGGGGTGGTTTCGGTGTAGGTGTGGGGCTGTCGGTGATGATGTCCTCGTCGTCGGAATCGATTATTTGTCTCGGTTTCGGTTTGGGGGCCGCTGACGATGGCTTACTCGCCATCGCGGCGAACAATTTACGAATATCCTAAATTAAAAAATATAATAACTTTTGGTTTGAAAATGACATGTTAAGGTTGTCGAAGCTATAGTCACTTAATAAAGTCTCAGAGCCTTACAGATGTTAGCATACAGCTTTAAATTTATGTTGTCATTAGTTAAATAAATTTCTTCTCAAATTGTATTTATTTATTAAGAACAGTATTGTTATCCTTCGACTTTTACATATAGGTATTTATTATTATTATTATTACTATATTATACAGACTGTCAGAGCCACTGTTTATAGCAGTTCTAGACCAAAAGAAAAGGACCAGAGAAGAAAATTGCACAAATGAGGGGGACCCCAAGAAGAAAGCATCAAACCCAAAGAAGGAAGACAACAAGAAAAACTCAGAAAAAATAATCAAAAACAGCAAACATGAAATTGTACCGCCACCCAGAGTGGACTTAATAACAATACCAGCGAGCGACCTAGATAATCTAAAACATTCACTGGCGCAAGCTATACAAGAAATAGAAAGTCTAAAACTGCAAATTAACCAACTACAAGACAAAAACAACAAATATGCCACATCCTCTCAAAATAGAGAAGCAGTGCAAACCAAAAAGAATATCGCTGTGAGATATAGTCCAGATAATTCTGATGAAGAAGAAACCCTGGTTCGTCGAGAGACGGACTGGCTCTTGCCAAAGACAAATAAAAAGCGTAAAGCCAGAGAATCACCAGAAAAAGTGGTAGACAACCCAACAAATGAACACAACAAGGATAAAACACCAAAAATAAACAAACCACCACCAATTATATTAAGTAATGTAACAAATTATAATGATATAAAAAGTAAACTTAAGAACATCAAGCACACCACCAATATGCTTAATAGTAACCAAATTAAAATTAATGTCGAAACAGACAATGATTATAAAGAAGCTACTGCAGTCATTAACGAAGAGCGATATCAATGGCATACATACGAAAATAAAGCCCAGAGGCCTATCAAAGTTATGATGAAAAACCTGCATCCCTCAACCCATACTGAAGATATTATCAATGAACTTAAGGACAGAAATCTCAAGATACTGTCTGTAGACCAGAAACTAAAAAAAACAGACAAAAACGGCAAGAAACATTACATCCCGCTTCCGATGTTCATGCTAACTTTTGATAGATCTGAGGATATCAAAAAAATCTATGATATCCAGTATATTAACCAAATGAAGATTAAAATTGAGGCCATAAGGAATAACAAACTTATTCCGCAATGCAAGAAATGTCAAAGACACGGTCACACTCAGAGATTCTGCAATAGAGAGCCATCATGCGTCAAATGTGCAGGTAATCACCTGACTACAAACTGTAATAAAAATATTAACTCTCCACCCAAGTGTATCAATTGTCATGAAGCACATCCTGCCAGCTACAGAGGCTGTGCGATTGCCAAAGAACTTCAGAGAAGAAGGGACCATACAATAAAGGATAACAAATCTATTAACCAGCCAAAGGTGATTGAACCAAACCCTGTCAGAACCGGTGTATCATATGCCAATACCGTGCAGAAAAAGATGGCTGAAACAACCGCCCCGCTGAGTAATGTATCCCCTGAGCTAACAACAATGCAACTCATGCAAAACGTGATGCAGACTATTGAACGTGTCAATGCTAGAATTGACAAGCTAGAATCCAGATACTCTGGTATAAAAGAGAACTAATTCACGGAGCTACAAGATTTAAGAATAGCTACCTGGAATGCAAATGGCATCCCAAACAAAACACATGATTTAGAAGTATTTTTAAAAACACTACACATAGATGTCTGTCTTGTCTCGGAAACCCACATGACTAATCAATCATACATCAAACTTAAAGGATACAAAATATACCACACTATCCACCCCAACAACCAAGCTAAGGGCGGTACCGCGGTTATAATTAGAGAATCAATTAACCATTTCGAAGAATGTCATCTGCAACGAGCTGATGTTCAACTCACTGTAGTTGGCATCAAATCTACCAAACAAAAGCTCAGTGTTGGAGCTATCTACTGTCCCCCAAAATATAATCACAAAAAAGATACTTATTTGTCATTTCTGCGTCACTCTGGAGAAAGATTCATCATCGGTGGTGATTTTAATTCCAAGCATATAGACTGGGGATCAAGACTAACTACAACTAAAGGCAGGGAACTAAGAAAAGCTATCCAGGCCTGGAATTGCAATTTCCACTCTTCTGGGAAGCCCACATATTGGCCCACGGACCCTAATAAAATATCTGATTTACTGGACATTTTCATCTCAAGGAAGTCTCCCAACTTTATCAATATTGAAGAAAACTTTGACCTGGACTCTGATCATTCTGCCGTTATATTGACATTAAGTGAAAGAATAATCAAACGAACAGCACGACCTTCCCTTGTCAACAAAAATACAGACTGGGAAAGTTTTCAAATCGATCTTGAAAAGAATATCAACTTAAACATTAAACTAAAAACAGTAAAGCAACTGGAAGAAGAAGTTGAAAAATTTACCAGACTTATCCAAACAACTGCTTATAACAACACTAGGGAAATTACGTACATAACGAAAGGAGCAAATTACCCAGTGGAAATAAGAAATTTAGTTAAAGAAAAGCGAAAAATAAGAAGAAAATGGCAACAATCTAGGGATCCCTCCCACAAGACTATTCTAAACAATATAACACAGAAATTGAGAAGGGAAATCACAAAACTCAAAGAAGACTCGTTAAACTCTTACTTGCAAAATCTAACACCAGATGAAGAAACAAATTACTCTCTCTGGAAGGCGACCAGGAAGATCAAGAGACCTATCACATCTAGTCCACCAATCAGAAGCGACATGGGCCCATGGGCTAGAGATAACAAGCAAAAAGCAGATATGTTCGCAAAACATCTAGCAAACATATTTACCCCGAACAATACGCAGGAAAAGATTAATCTGCCACCATTCAAGAATCGAAAATCTGAAGACATCACTCCAGTCACTCCGAAAGAAATATATGAAGAGATCAAGAAAAACCTTAATCCAAAAAAAGCACCAGGATTTGACCTAATCACCGGCGAAATCCTGAAACAACTGCCTAGGAAAGGAATAATGCTATTAACCTACCTATTTAATGCCGCTTTTAGATTAAAACATGTACCTGCATGCTGGAAAGTAGCGGAAATGATTATGCTGCCAAAACCTGGAAAACCACCAAATGAAGTAAAGTCATATAGACCGATTTCCTTATTGCCAATAGTATCTAAACTATTTGAGAAAATACTGCTCAAAAGACTTAAGATTATAATAGAGAAAACATGTCTATTCCCAGACTTTCAGTTCGGATTTAGACATAAACATTCCACGATTGATCAAGTGCATCGCATAACAAACATCATCGAACAAGCACTTGAGGGCAAGCAAGTCTGCTCCACAATATTTCTAGATGTTGCTCAAGCCTTCGACAAAGTTTGGCATGAAGGCCTAGTATACAAATTAAATAAAATGTTACCTAGACAATATGTACAGATATTAACATCCTATATATCAGACAGATTGTATAGAATTAAACAGGAGGAAGAATACTCGGAACTAAAAGAAATAAGAGCAGGTGTACCCCAGGGCAGTGTTCTTGGTCCTATTCTATATGTTCTATTCACAAATGATATACCAACTCTAGAAGAAACAACAATAGCAACCTTTGCGGATGACACTGCATTATTAGTAGTAGATCAACAACAAGAGGTCTCCACCAGGAAACTTCAAACAGCAATTAATTCAATCATGGATTGGACCAAAAAATGGAGGATCAAGCTTAATGAGCTCAAATCTATCCATATCAACTTCACAAACAAAAGGATGACTAATCACCTCCCGTTAGTAATAAATGGCGCAATAGTACCTAACGAACTAAATGCAAAATATCTAGGAATGACCCTTGACACTAAATTACGATGGAAAGTGCACGTTAAAAAGAAAAGAGCTGAACTATCATTAAAATACAGACAACTATATTGGCTCCTTGGTAGAAATTCCAAGCTTTCAATACATAATAAATTGGCAATATATAACCAAATCCTGAAACCTGTCTGGCTGTATGGCATCCAACTATGGGGATGTGCTAGAGAAAGTAATATTAAAATCATTCAAACATTCCAAAACAAAGTGCTGCGCAACATTGTCAAAGCACCATGGTACATCCGAAACTCTGATCTTCATCGGGATCTTCAGATACCTACTGTTAAAGAAGAGATCAAGAGGTACGCTACGAAACATGAAGCAAGACTACACCTCCACACAAATGCAGAAGCTCTACAGCTGCTGGACAACCACTATCAAGTCCGAAGACTGAAGAGAACAAAACCATCAGATCTCGTGTAATGTGATATGTGTAAAAAGCAGAGCATAGTGCCCGAGTGAAATGTACATTTCAAAAAAACTAGAAGACGTCACTGGACCATCTCTAGAATAAAACTACCTAAGTTAAGAATGAATCAGATGTAAATTATTGGTTAGTCACTGTGACTAGTTATAATATTAAGTACAAAAAAAAAAAAAAAAAAATATTATACAGAGTGTTTTATGTAACACCGAACATGTTCATAACTAGAATTTTTCTTTTAAGTATACATAAACATACGTTGTACACTTGCCGATGCTCGGTTTATTGAAAGAATTTAATTTGAAGCTTTAAACAAGTGTTTTCCACTTCCAGGCTAAGCATGAAGTAAAATTTCGAGTTAATAAAAGCCTGAAAATTTGGTTTGGTCAATTTGAAACTTGAAATGAGTGTGTTCCACTCCCAGACTAAGCATGAAGTAAAATTTCGAGTTTAGAAAAGCCTGAAAATTTGGTTTGGTCGCGTAGCGCGAAGCGCGGAGCGGCCAAACCAAATTTTCAGGCTTTTCTAAACTCGAAATTTTACTTCATGCGCCACCGTTACTAAACACTGATGCAATGTAAAGTTTAGCGGTGTGTTTTAAACTTCGTAATATGTCAGTGTTATGTACCGGTGGCGCATGAAGTAAAATTTCGAGTTTAGAAAAGCCTGAAAATTTGGTTTGGCCGCTCCGCGCTTCGCGCTACGCGACCAAACCAAATTTTCAGGCTTTTCTAAACTCGAAATTTTACTTCATGCTTAGTCTGGGAGTGGAACACACTCATTTCTAGTTTCAAGTTGAACTCATTTAACAAAAAACAACTGTTATCTAAAGATTTACAGCATATACGCTGTAATTGGGACATGTATACTTGAAAGAAAACTCCCTGTATGTACAAGTTGAGGCATTAATTGCGATTGATTGGTTACAATTTGTAATGGTCATATAGGCAATCAAATTTACACATAACTATAAATTAAAGGTGTCTAATTGTATTGGATGAAAATGTTCGGTATTACATAAAACTCTCTGTATGTATTATTGAGGCATGTAAAACAATTGTCAAAGCACTAATAAAGGAGAAAAAAAAAACTAATCCTTTAATTTGAATTGGTGCGAGCAGGTACTAGAATTTATTTAATTAACACTTATTTCATAAATGTACATCCTTATCTAATCAGTATATTTTAAACTTTACAATAAGTCAGCGTTTTATACAGGTGGAGAGTGAAATTTTGGTTTCGATTTGCTACGTGACCAAACCAAATGTTCAGGCTTTTTTAAACTTAAAATTTTACTTCATGCTTAATCTGGGATTAGAAACACTCGGTAGAAGTAAAATTAAATCGAATTATTTAGCGTAAGAAATACACTTTCACAAACATAAACAAAAACGGTGTAACACATAAATAAAAACTACTTTCAACTTTATTTCGATTCAAATCGAAACCAATTCGTATTCATATTTAATAACACAAACCACAATAAAAGCTTTTTTATTAGAATATGAAAATTAAATAAGGAAATATCTTACCTGTGGCATGTTGACAGTTTTAATACAATAAATATTAATGAAATTAGATGTGCGACTATTTCAAATGCATAACAGGGTTTTTACCGTATAGACGCTGTAATGTTCATTTGAATTACATAAAATTACAATTACAAATAGCAATTGCGCCTTTTTAGAAATCAAGACGTATTTTTTTATACAATTTGAGGTTATGTTAGAAGGATAGCCAACTGAAAGAAAATGTTTGATTTTCTCTTGATATATAGAAATTACCAACGTCTATACGGTAAAAACCCTGTAATGTTCATTTGAATTACATAAAATTACAATTACAAATAGCAATTGCGCCTTTTTAGAAATCAAGACGTATTTTTTTATACAATTTGAGGTTATGTTAGCAGGATAGCCAACTGAAAGAAAATGTTTGATTTTCTCTTGATATATAGAAATTACCAACGTCTATACGGTAAAAACCCTGTAATGTTCATTTGAATTACATAAAATTTCAATTACAAATAGCAATTGCGCCTTTTTAGAAATCAAGACGTATTTTTTTATACAATTTGAGGTTATATATATATAGATATACATTATTTTTCTATGTTATTATATAGCAAAGATGCTAAATAAAGATTATTATTATTATTATTATGTTGGCAGGATAGCCCACTGAAAGAAAATGTTTGATTTTCTCTTGATATATAGAAATTACCAACGTCTATACGGTAAAAACCCTGTAATGTTCATTTGAATTACATAAAATTACAATTACAAATAGCAATTGCGCCTTTTTAGAAATCAAGACGTATTTTTTTATACAATTTGAGGTTATGTTAGCAGGATAGCCAACTGAAAGAAAATGTTTGATTTTCTCTTGATATATAGAAATTACCAACGTCTATACGGTAAAAACCCTGTATAGTTCATTTGAATTACATAAAATTTCAATTACAAATAGCAATTGCGCCTTTTTAGAAATCAAGACGTATTTTTTTATACAATTTGAGGTTATATATATATAGATATACATTATTTTTCTATGTTATTATATAGCAAAGATGCTAAATAAAGATTATTATTATTATTATTATGTTGGCAGGATAGCCAACTGAAAGAAAATGTTTGATTTTCTCTTGATATATAGAAATTACCAACGTCTATACGGTAAAAACCCTGTTGTTATACATAGATTACTCTATTTATCTATCAATCTATTTATTTCCGCGGAGCGACCAATCCAAGTTTTCTGGTGTATTAGATACTGATTTAATGTACAGTTGTGAAAACACATTTATTTGTTTTAATAATAACACAAAACCAGCAAGAAAGTATTTAGTGATTATCGTAAACGCGGTTGTTATTCTATAGATAGAAATGTTTTTAAGATTATTTAATGTATTCTCAAATAAGCTATTGTATTTTAACTAATCATTGTTAATTAGCTAATCAAATATAGGAATAATTAGGTTGTGTAATATTAGACCTTTTCAATTAGACCCAATTAGACTTTCAAAAAATCGATAATCTTAAGTTGGCAACGTAGTGTAAACGTCAACCCGCATCGATGTTATTTCTAGGTTGTTTTCGCTGAAGAAAAGTGTTTTTAAAAGCAAAAGTTTGAGTGCGATGGAATTATTCGAGCGAATTTAAAAGTGTCGTGGATGTCTGACCCCAGGGGAAATATGTTGAGTGAACTGACTAACATAAAAATGGAGAAATTGTGTCGGTCCTGTTTAGGGGAGAAGGAGGAGATGAGGAGCATCTTTGAGCCCTCAAAGAGGGAGACGGATATTTTACAGCTGTCTGAAATGATCACTGCTGTTACTTCCATAAAAGTGAGTTTGGGTTTGTTGCAATTTCTGATGAGTGTCCATTTACTCGCTGTCAAAGTTGCTCGAATAGCTCAATGAACCATGTTGTGAAACTTATAACGATATTATGACCTATAAGGTAAAACTATTTGATTTTTCACTACCGAACCTAATGAGCCCTAGCCTAATTAAAGTCTGTATCGTTGCTCGAAAGACAGGAAAGGCAAATCTGTGTCAAGTACAATTTACAACATTATAGTAAATTGTATGTGACACAAATTTTCATTTCTTTGCATCGGGAATTGGGTTGTGGGCTCATACGCAAACTTTGCCAGATTAAATTAGTCCTGTTTAATTGAATTCAGTGTATTTCTAACTTTACAATATTTCAGTGTTTTATACCAGTGGCGCATGAAGAAAAATTTCGAGTGTAGAACAGTGTTAGAGCTTTCTTCTCTTACAGGAAAAAGGCTGTATAGTGGGCTGTATCTATAATTGAATTTATTGAGGCGCACAGCGAAATAGGACTTACCCTGTTGTTAGTAGATCCGGTAGCACAGGTTGCACGTGTGTCTCTGCCAGAGCTGGGCAGGATTCGAATCATTCAGTATTTAAATCCTGGATTCGAATCATTTTAGAGGATTCAAAAGAGGTATTCGAATACTTTAGTTCAACTGGATTCGTAATCTGGATTCGTTACATTTTTTTAAGAGGATTCGTATTCGAATCTAAATGTGGATGCTTCGAATCCATATAAAAGGATTCGAATCCTTATGAAAGGATTCGAATATTTAAAAAAGGATTCGAATATTTATAAAAGGATTCGAATATTTATAAAAGGATTCGAATACTTACAAAAGGATTTGAATCGTCAAAAATAATTCGAATTAATTGTGAGGATTAACATAAAAAATGTCTTTTGTGTGTTTTTAAATTTATCGTTAAATCGCTGTTTTATACGCGTGGCGCATGAAGTAAAATTTCGGGTTTAGAAAAGCCCAGAAAATTTGTCTCGGGTCGCTGCGCGACCCTCGACAAATTTTCACGGGGCTTTTCTAAACCCGAAATTTTACTTCAGGCTTAGTCTGGGAGTGGAAGACACTTGGTGAAGGTAAATCTTTAAATTCTCTTAATTATCCACGTAACGCATTTAATGAATTTAACCCCTGAAACAACGATATCATGATTTCTCGGTGAAATATCGGTAAACCGGTTTAGATTCATTAATTTATTGAATCACAGGTAATTTACAATTTTCAATAAATATATGTATATTTATTAAGAATTGTAAATTACCCGTATAATTACCCTGTATTAAAAATAAACTAATCAAAATATAGCGTATTTAGTTATTAATCAATAAGTTAAAAAAAATTATTAAGCGTTCATTTTGAAGCTTAAGCGAGTGTTTTCCACTCCCAGATAAAGCATGAAGTAAAATTTCGAGTTTAGGAAAGCCTGAACGTCCAAATCCAAACTCAGGCTTTTCTAAACTAAAAATGTTACTTCATGCACCAGGCGTACAAAACGCTGATTCAGTGGAAAGTTTTAAATTTAGATGCTTGCGATGTATGGCGCCCAACTAGGGGCCACAGCGTTAGCCTGGCTTCAGGTTTGGCGCCAAAAAACC
The DNA here is from genome assembly GCA_932526585.2 of Philonthus cognatus. Lineage (NCBI taxonomy): Eukaryota > Metazoa > Arthropoda > Insecta > Coleoptera > Staphylinidae > Philonthus > Philonthus cognatus. The sequence continues at coordinate 102,982,585 of OW052244.1, forward strand.
TCAAATGCAAGCGTTTTAAGTATTTTTAAACGAGTAAAATAAAATTCTGAGTATAGAAAAGCCTGAGCGTTTTGATTTAAACCCGTAGCGTCCAAACTCAATCTTTTCTAAACTTAAAATTTTACATCATGCACCAGGCGTACGAAACACTATTCAGTTTGAAGTTTTTAACTTTTACTTTCACAATTTATGGCGCCCAACAAGGGCCCAGCGTTAGCATGGCCCCAGACTGGGCGCCAAAAAAACTTCAAATCTATGCAAGTATTGGACAATTTCTAGATAATTAAGAACACACTTACACCGTTTTACCGTTTCGTATAGCATAATCTGAGATATGTAATTTGTTTTCCAAAGCAACGTTTTGATAGAGTTTTTATTTCGCTATTATAAAATTCTTCAAGTTTTGATTAAAAAGCAGTTGGAAAATCCATTTTTAGTGTCTCTTCATTATGATTATTTGTTCAGTTTACACTGCCATGGCTGGATAGACTGCCATGGTTGTTTTCATAATCTAATGAAATTTTTCTTTGACGAAATTTTTTAAACCAACTTTGACATTTTCAATTGTCATAGCACCTTCATCGAGAGGACTGCAACTATTTTTTTTTGCCAATTTGGTTTTTTTTCAATTGGAACTTGAACAGCGTGCAGTGATTAATGTGTTTATTTTTATTTCGAACATTTTTAATTGTTTCAATTGAAAAATTGTCATCATTTATCTGCCTTAGTGGCAAAACAAGTGTTGCAGTGTCAACTAATAAACAGTAAAATCTTAACCAAGTGTGTTATTTACTAAAAGTGTTGAAAAACTGTTGTTGTTACGCAAAAATTGTTGTCACTAAACTTTAAACTCTCTGTTCATATAAAATGTTTTTATGTTTAATGCTTAGATTATTAACAAACTTTATCATCTCTATCAACGCACACAATAAAAACGACATTAAATATTACTAATTACTAATGATATATTTTTTCAGTAATGCACAAAATTAAGTTATTCCATGATTTTTAAAAATTATAGTTTTTTTAAGAATCTTTCAACAAACTGTTATTGTTCTCTAAGAAAGAAGATAGTTACGAAAAAACTTAAAGATAGAAAAATTGCCCAACATTTTCTTATCTTTTTTTTTTTTTTTTTATTACTCCAGTTTATTTACAATCTGTCTTGAATGTTGACAATAGGTAAATGATTTGTTAGTTTTGTGAGTTCGATGTAGTAGGTAATAATTCCTATGAATTGTTTCCTTTTATAGCGAGCACTTAGTTCATTAGGCGAATCTTGTTGTTAAGTCTGTTGACTTGAAACGTTTAAGTCTGCGCACTTCACCGCTAGTATTGAATAGGTTTCTTGCAAGTTCGTTTGGGTGTGATGATATTCTGCGTTGGTATGTAGCACAATATTTCTTGATTTCACTTTGGATGGAGGGAATTTGCAGGTCTTTATCTATTGTTTTGTTTGGGACGTACCATGGGGCGTTTGTCATGCTTCTAAGTGCTTTGCTCTGGAATCTCCGGATTATTTCCAGGTTGGAGTGGGAGGCTGATCCCCAGAGCTGGATCCCATAAGTCCAGATGGGCTTTATGATTGCTTTGTACACGAGCAGTTTGTTTTGAAGAGTAACTTTGGACTTTTTGCCGATGATCCAGTATAGTTGTTGCCACCTGAGCCCCAGTTGTTTCCTCTTATTAAAAATGTGTGTTTTCCACGTTAAACGTCTGTCTAGGTGCATACCTAGGTATTTTGCGCTGTCAGTTTGTGATAACTGATGGTTGTTTAAGGTGAGAGGGGGGCATTGGTCTCTCTTTGTTGTAAATGTTACGTGTGTAGATTTGGTCTCATTTGCCTTTATCTTCCATTTCTTCATCCATACCTCTATTTTATTTAGATGGGTTTGCAGGTTTCTTGATGCTATGTTGTGATTGCAGTGGGAAGCCAGTATTGCCGTGTCATCTGCGAAGGTGGAGACTGTGGTTAGCATTGTAGTAGGGAGATCTGAAGTGTATAGAAGGTAGAGTATTGGTCCCAATACGCTTCCTTGCGGGACCCCAGAGCTGATGTGGTTTAGGTCCGTGTATTCCGACCGTACTTTTACTAGAAAAAATCTGTTGGTTAAGTATGATTTTAATAGTTCGTACAAGTGATAGGGAAGATTTTGTTTTAATTTGTAGAGTAGGCCAGTATGCCACACTTTGTCAAATGCTTGGCTGACGTCAATGAAGGCTGCCGAGCAGAATCTCTTATTCTCGATGTCGTTGCTGATTTGTTTTACTACCCTGTGCACCTGTTCGATTGTGCTATGTTTTTTTCTAAACCCAAATTGATGGTTGGGAATTAGCTTTTGTTGTGTTAGGATGGGATCCAGCCTGGTGAGCAGTAGTTTTTCGAAAATTTTGGACAGTACTGGCAGTAGACTTATTGGTCGGTATGAGTTTATTTCATTTTCGTTTTTGCCCGGTTTGGCGATCATGGTTATCTCTGCTATTTTCCATTGCGGTGGGAAGTAGCTAAGTCGTAGTATGGCATTAAATATTTGTAGAATTGACGTGATTGCTTTTTTTGTTAACTTTTGGAGGATCCGTCCAGTTATTAAGTCATACCCAGGTGCTTTTTTGGGGTTGGTACCTTTTAAAATTGTTTGTTTGACTTCGCAATATTTGAAGGGTTTTGTGGGTATGTCCATTTGGAATGGGGTCTCAAGGAAGTTCGATATTTCTTCTTTTGTTTGAGCGATTTTTTTGTATTCCCATTAGTTATTGAGTTATTCGCATGTTCGCAACATGCATTTAGGCTATTATGGCGAGATCTACAAGATGGGCGTTTGTTTTTATACAGGGTGATCCATAAAGTATCTAAAAGAAAAATTCGATTGTTTTTTTTTTCTAAATCAAGAAGGCGAGTGTTTATCAAAAGTTATCAATTTTATATAGAAGACTGTTTTCCACTCCCAGACTAAGCATGAAGTAAAATTTCGAGTTTAGAAAAGCCCTGTGAAAATTTGTCGAGGGTCGCGCAGCGACCCGAGACAAATTTTCTGGGCTTTTCTAAACTCGAAATTTTACTTCATGCGCCACGCGCGTAAAACGCTGATTTATCCCGAAGTTCAAAAACATACACAAATTCCAATAAATAGTTCTAAGAAGTTATTTCATGATTTTGTGAAAATGATAAGTTTTTTACGAAGCCTTCAACAAACTGTCGATTTTCTCCAAGAAAAAAGATAGGTACGAAAAAACTTGAAGATAGAAAAATTATCCTAAATTTTATTATCTAAAACTTTCATTCTAACAACTTTTCTGCATTCCCATTAGTTATTGAGTTATTCGCAACTTTTGCGAAATACAAAAAAGCGAGCGCGCTCGCGTATATTCTCGGCATTTTTTAACGTTGACAAAAAACGTTATAACTCAAAAACTATTCGAGCTACAGAAAAGTATAATACACGCATTTAGGCTATTGTGGCGAGATCCACGAGATGGGCGTATTTGTTTTTATACAGGGTGATCCATAAAGTATCTAAAAGAAAAAGTCGATTGTTTTTTTTTTCTAAATCAAGAAAGCAAGTGTTTATCAAAAGTGATCGATATTATATACAAGACTGTTTTTCACTCCCAGACTAAGCATGAAGTAAAATTTCGAGTTTAGAAAAGCCCCGTGAAAATTTGTCGAGGGTCGCGCAGCGACCCGAGACAAATTTTCTGGGCTTTTCTAAACTCGAAATTTTACTTCATGCGCCACGCGTACAAAACACTGATTTGAAGTGAAGTTCAGTAACACACAAATACAACTTTAATCAGAGTAACAGGCAATCAGATGTTTAGTCTGTTATCAACGATGTTTAGTGTTAATAAAGAATAATTAGTAATTGTTTGATTTGAGTTATGTGGAGTATTTAATCACAATGAAAAAACTGTTTTTATTCCTTACTTCACTTTTATTTTTATGTGTTAGATGTACATTTCGAGTGCTAAGCACTCATTATCAATAACTAATCTTAGTTAGTTATTGATAATGAGTGCTTAGCACTCGAAATGTACATCTAACACATAAAAATAAAAGTAAAGTAAGGAATAAAAACAGTTTTTTCATTGTAAAGAATAATTAGGTTTTAAATATTTTTGTTAAAACAACTAGTAACAATATTTATATATAAATGGTTGAAAAAAAAAAATCAAATTTATTCTTAGAGGATTTGTATTCGTAATTCGAAAAAACAGGATTGGAATCTTTGATTCAAATCATATTTATCTCTTACGAATCCTTTATGCGAGTATTCGTGATTCGAATCATATTAGGTGATTCGGATTCGTGATTCGAATCCTTTTTACGAGGATTCGTTCCAGCTCTGATCTCTGCTCACGCTGCTTAAAGGGTTGTTGTAATTTCTGCTATGTACGATGTGACTTGTCTCACGACTAATTAACTACTGCGCGAAGAGGGATGATCCACACTTCACTGCGATAAACGCGTGCGCGAAATTGAATTGAATTGAGTGTGGTAAATTGATCCTTTCGAATACCAAACAAAGAGCCTGAACATTTGGTTTGGTTACTCCGCTTCGCTACGCGACCAAACTAAATTTTCAGGCTTATCTCAACTCGAAATTTTACTTCCTGTTTAATCTGGGAGTGGAAAATCATTTGATATGCGAAATTATAACTTTTGTTTGTAAGGAGTGCTTTGAAAACACTTGAAGTGTTTTATTCATTTAACAACTCACTTGCTTCTAGGTTAAAACAAGTGACGGTCTTCCAAACAGCCTATGCACGGAATGTGAAAATAATCTGACGGCCGCTTACGATTTTAAAGTGTTATTCGAGCGCAGCCACAACACCCTGCGCACCTACAACAACTTCAAACAATCCGACAATTCCAACGACTACGCCGACGATGACGATCCCCGCAATTCCGACGACGATCACAACTCGGACAACGACCAGAAAACGGACGTAAAAGCGGAAGAGGCGAAATCCAGCAAGCACAATTGCGACAAGTGCGACGCCGCCTTCAGCAGAGTCGCCCAGCTGAAGAAGCACAAGAAGGAGTACCACTTCAACGCCGAGTACCACGGGGATGTTGTGCTGGACATATATGACTCGGATACCGGCGGGAGGAAGAAGGGTGGGAGGAGGTTCGAGTGCGAGGTGTGCTCCAAGGTGCTCACCACTTACGTGGGGTTGAAGATTCACAAGAGGCGGCATACCGGGATTAATTTGTACCAGTGCACGGTAGTTCTTTTTTTAATTTGGGTTTTTTTTAACACATTTTTTGAATTTGTTTTTTAGGAATGCGAGAAGTCGTTTACGAAAGGTAACCACTTGAAAAGACATTTGAAGGCTAGTCACGGCTTGGATTATATTCCAAAATCTGAGAGGAATCCTGTAAAGCAGGTATGTTTTTTTTATACATTAAAAGTGTGTTTTTTTTTTTTTTATTAATGTGCGTTCTACTCATTTTTTAAGACGATGGAATGTGAGTTCTGTGATAGGAAATTTAAGTATAAGAAGAGCTTTAACCACCACATGTTGACCGAACACGGTCTCGATGAAGATGCTGAAAAAGAGGAGGACATCGCTTCGCAGGAACAAACTGATACGAATGCTGCTATACTGGAAATGAAACAAGAAATGCGAGGTAGTTGATTTTAAGCATTTTTAGCTTAACCCATTAACGGCCAAGCAATTATAGAGATAACTCTAAAAGTTGATTTTAGGTAAAATTCTGCACTTCTTTTTATGAAATCTATTTTTTTTGTAAATAAAACACTTTTTACTTTGTTAATACGAGGGTAGATTGAAAAGTTTCCGGAATTGGCAAGAAAACGCAGTAAGTGAATAGGTTTTATTTTTCAACATAGTACCCTTGCAGGGCGATACACTATTCCCAGCGGTGCTCCAACTTTTTTAAGCCTTCAGAAAAATATAATTTCGGGAACTCTGCAAAATAAGCTTTAGTGGCGGTGATTTGACGTAAAGCGCTTGCCTCCGAGCCAAGTCTTCATGTTTGTGAACAAAAAGAAGTCGCACGGGGCCAGGTCTGGAGAGTACGGGGGATGCGGCACCACCTCGTAGCCCAATTCAACCAATTTAGCATTGGCGATTCGGGATAAATGGCCCGGCGCGTTGTCATGGTGGAAGAGCACTTTTTTCCGCTGCAAATGAGGCCGTTTCTCATTTAATATGCCGTTGAATTGATCCAATAAATCGCTGTAGTATTGTCCCGTGATAGTTCTTCCCTTCTGCAAAAAGTCAATGTGTATCACACCTTGCGAATCCCAAAAAACGGTGGCCATGACCTTTCCAGCCGATGGGATAGTCTTTGTCTTCTTCGGAGCAGATTTGCCTGGAGAAATCCACTGTTTCGACTGCTGCTTGGTTTCTGGTGTGTAGTGGTGGATCCATGTTTCGTCCACGGTCACGAATCGGCGAAAAAAATCCGTTGGATTACGCTTTAACAAGGCCAAACACTCTTTCGAAGTGGTCACACGATTTCGCTTGTTGTCCATAGTCAGCAAACGCGGCACCTATCGCGCCGACAGCTTCCTCATGCCCAAATGTTCGTGCACGATATTTTGCACACGTTCATATGAGATGCCCGTGGTCTCTACCATTTCGCGCAACTTCACTCGTCGATCGGCTAACACGAGATCATGGACTTTGTCGACCATTTCTTCATTTGTGGCCGTTTTTGGATGTCCACTGCGTGGTTCATCCTTGGTGCTCGTACGGCCACGTTTGAACTCGCTCACCCAGAAACTAATAGTCGAAAATAAAGGTGTGAATGTGCCATGAACTTCCTGCAAAATATCTCGTATCTCCGTCGCCCTTTTCCCATCCATCCAGAAATGTTTGATGACTGCACGAAATTCGTTTTTATCCATTTTTCCTAAGGTGCCTGACTTGCTTCACAAGATATCCTAGTAAACAAAAACGGAACGACGCTGGTGTCTGAAAATTTGACAGCTTACCTAAAATAGGTTAGCCTTGACAACCATCATAACAATTTCACGATACGCGCGCCATCTCTTGCCCATTCCGGAAACTTTTCAATCTACCCTCGTACGATACATATTTTAACAGTTGTGATGTATTTTAAACTAATGAGTGTCTTTCACTCCCAGACTAAGCATGAAGTAAAATTTCGAGTTTAGAAAAGCCCCGCGTAGAAAATTTGTCGAGGGTCGCGCAGCGACCCGAGACAAATTTTCACGGGGCTTTTTTAAACTCGAAATTTTACTTCATGCGCCATACGTATAAACCACTGATTTACAGTAAAGTTGAAAATATATAACGCTTAGATGTGATGGTGATCAATATTTACTGAGAGTAGCGAAAAATGCAAGAATTATTATTTTTGTGAATAGTTATAGCCTGCGGGTTCGCCGGCCCTGCATTAAAATGTTTAAATATGACACTTTCATTGGTTGCATCTATGATCGCAAAGGGCACCGCGATCTCGTCGCGTCGATTTGAATCAAGGGAATTATGTTAAAAGTAAAATTCATCAAGTGCTATGTGATTTTTAAAAATAGGTTTTTGAATGTAGCAAAAATCCTCAGTTTGAAAGTAAAAGCTGATAGATATTTCTTGAATAACTTTCTCATTTATCATTTGGTGAAACATTTTGAAATAATATTAAAGGATAAATTAAAAAACACTTGGTTTGTTTCACTATTTAAATAGTGAAACAAACCAAGTGTTTTTTAATTTATCTTTTAATATTAAGCTGATAGAGTTTTAGTTTCAAACTGACGGTTTATTTATTCTTATATATATACCTAAGACCCAACTAGCAATTTCAAGTAATTCACGTCGAGGCGATGCGTATTTAACGTGAGATTAAAATTTGATGTAAATTGCTGCCCTAGGACTTAGTTTTGACTTTCAAGCCAATGTAAGGGAAGTTCTGGTGTAGGAATCGAATACGTTTTAAATATCTGTAAAAAAAAGTGTATAATAATTAATGATCGTGTATTGTGCATGAAAATTTCACTTTCTGTCCAGGCATCGGTAATTATGAAATCAAGTTGGGTTATACAACCGGCATCGTCGCCGTGCCAATACAGATCAGCGGGTCTTAATATGGTATGAATTGGAACCACTGGATCTTACATTTAATTGTGTGACTAGTTTCGACTATCTAGTAGTCATTCTCAAACTAAAGTAAGTTCGAAGTTCGAAGCCGTATAAATAGTTTTTAACTGTAATTTGTATTTACTTTAGTTTGAGAATGACTACTAGATAGTCGAAACCAGTCACACAATTAAATGTAAGATCCAGTGGTTAAACAAAGTAAAAAGTGTTTTATTTACAAGTGTATTTAAGATGTACCACAAAGTGAACGCCTACAACACCAAACAACTATTTTTTTTTATTTAACACCTTTAATAATTAGCAATCTACCCATGGGCATTCATCTAATGGTTTAAAGTACATTTCAACTGCGTGAGGTCAAGGTCTACATTAAGACTTTAACTAATTGTTCTTAAATATATGATGTGTTTTCATTATTTAATTTAATTAATTTCATTTCATTTCAATGTCTGTTTTATTTATACGGCAATTCCAATATGTGGTGGCGCTTCAGGCGATAGGTCGTTTTACTGTTGTCCAGTAGATTCAGGGCTAGCAGGTTCGGATGCACTTCTAGTCTTTTGATGTATCGCGCAGTCACGCACTTCACTTCGTCTTTATCCTCGGTCATTTGTAAATCTCTGTGTATTAACTCATTTCTTACATACCAGGGAGCATTTGTGATTATTCTTAATGTTTTTGATTGGAATCTTTGTAGGATCTCTACGTTTGAGGAACTCGCAGTGCCCCACAGTTGAATTCCGTATGTCCATATAGGTTTTAATACCGGGCTTTCATTAATTCCCGAACCCCATGTGACTAAAAATAATAGGCAAGCAAATGTACAAGGTGGTTTGGCTCACACAAAAATTCCCTAGATTTAAAAATATTTATTCGCCGGTTTATTTTTATGACGACTGAAAATATTATATTTAAAATGATTAAAAAATAGGCTCATCTTCAAAAATGTAACTAATTTTTATTAATTTTTTTTCTTAAACACGAACAGAACATACAAAGTTAACAACAAATAAAGAAACAACAAATATTAAACCTAATAACTAAAAAGATTAATAGCTTAAAATTCAAAAAAAATTATAATAAGTGTTCTATATGTACTCCTTCTTCTCTTACACATAAATTTATCTTACGCCGCATATTATCAAACACATGATGGAGTTCATTTTCGGTGATATTTTGTACCTCTTGCATAATTGCTACTTCTAAATTTTCGAGAGTATGGATCCTATTTTTGAAGATATTACTTTTTATTCGACCAAATAGATAATAATCTAAAGGTGTCAAGTCTGGATTGCGAGGAGGCCACACACCTCTACTAATTATTCTGTTTTCATAAAATTCAGCTAAATACCGAATGGTTGTATTTGCAGTATGTGCTGTGGCCCCATCTTGCTGAAAATAAATAGCCCAATCGAAGCTCATCGTCTTGCATTTGTCCAATAGCTTCTTCTAAAATTAACCGATACCGTTCAGCAGTGATAGTTTCTCTAAAAAATATTGGGCCAATTATCCTTCTCCTAGACATAGCTATCCAAATTCCTAGCTTTTGGGGATGCAGAGGTGTTTCCTCCAATACATGGGGATTTTCTGTCGCCCATGTCCTGTAATTTTGGCTGTTCACGTACCCAGATAAATGTATCCACGCTTCATCAGAGAAAAACGTAAGATCAAGTACGTCATCATTATTTAACTGTTCATTATACCACTGGCAGTATCGTACTCGCTGAATAAAGTCTGGTGGATGTAATTGATGCACTACTGAGACTTTGTAAGGATGCATATTTAGTGATTTTGTGAGTGCTTTATGGCAGGTTCCAACAGAGAGTCCTATAAAGAAGCACATTATTAATTCACGGTTAATTTATACTGGAATTTTTAAATATAAAAACCCCAAACAATAGGATTTGTTTTACCTGATTGGGCTGCCAATTTCGGTACGGATTTCTTAGGACTTCGTTCCATCCTCACTCGAATATCTTCGACAACATCATTAGTTAAGACTGTCGGTCTACCAGTGGATTTTCCTTTGCAAATGCAATGTTTGTCTTCATATCTTTTAATAAGAACTTGCTTATGATGTTTAAAAGTATCATACGCAATTACCGCATCTGGAAATTCTTCATGAAACTGCTCAATGCAAGACTGCAGAGAATAACTCCAGTTGCCGTCAATATTACGTGATGCACTACGAAAATGTGCCATCAAAATAAACGCGTCTTGCTCCGTTGTAAATACCATTTTCGCAGTATTTGCTTATCCTAGCAAATTGACTCTGCAAAATAAATAGAAATAAAACTCAATGTTTCAGAATAATTAAACAATTTTTGCTTACCTGAAAATTCCGGGCGAATCTTGTAAGATCTCAAAGGTTGGTTTAACGATGCACCGCGCATAAACGTTTATGTCAAATTTGACTTTAGTAATGTTTGGTTACTTTTTTCAAAGCCTCCAACGTACAAATACAATAATTTACGCGGCAATTTTAAATTTAGTCACGTGGAGTTCGGGAATTAATGAAAGCCCTGTATAACTTTGTACACTAGTAGTTTATTTTCAAGCGATAGTTCAGATTGGCGACCAATTAACCAGTAGAGCTTAGTGAATTTTAATCCCAGCTGTTTCCGCTTCGTGAAAATGTGCTTTCTCCAGCTAAGCCTTCTGTCAAGGTGCATACCCAAATACTTGACATCTTCTGCTTGTGGTAGCTGCTGTTGGTTTATGTGAACTGGTGGACAGGTTCCTTTTCGCAGTGTGAAAGTTACATGCACTGACTTTGTTTCGTTTGCTTTAATCCTCCATTTTCTCAACCATTCTTGTATATTGAATAACTTATCTTGAAATCTATGAATAACTTATTGTATTACATACTGTGAATTTTTCTTTTAAATATACATAATTTATATGCTGTAAAAGTTCAGGCATTCGTCGATTTTATATAAAAACGTGCAGTATGAAGTTTAGAACGAGTGATTCCACTCCCAGACTAAGCATGAAGTAAAATTTCGAGTTTAGAAAAGCCTGAAAATTTGGTTTGGTCGCTCCGCGAAGCGGAGCGGCCAAACCAAATTTTCAGGCTTTTCTAAACTCGAAATTTTACTTCATGCGCCACGCGCATAAAACACTGAAATATTGTGAAGTTAGAAATACACTCACATTATTTTTTTTTTAATGAGTAATAATAGAAATATTAAAGAGGCAATATGCTAGCCCGCTCGGTTCGAAATCCACCGATTCCCCTGGTTTTCGTTCCCCACCACTCGCTCTATTACGGACGGAGTTTTAGTGTATTCCCCTCAACCGAAGCGCGCTGGGAAATACACGCATGGCACGCTCTCGTTACAAATACGTTTTTTTTTAATTCAGCTCAGATTGATTCAAGGGCACGTGTTCACGATGCGTTCAGCCGATTGCCGACATATACCGAATGTACCGTTTCAAGACGGTTCGGTTCACCTCGAGGGAATTTCCATGTTCATATTTTGATAGATTTATTGAACCATTTAATCAAAATACTAGGGATATTTTGATTAAATGGTTCAAATCATATTAAACTCATTCTGTTATTTAATATCAAGCTTTTATTTTATATTTTGAATCAGTTTTATTCCAATTATCGCAGAAAAATCACGACGAAACTAAAATACTACCGTATAAATGTTCAATGACTTAGAATTGAAAATAATTTCTTAGAAAATAAACAAATCCAGTTTTTAATTCAAAATGAATTATAATACAATTTTATCAATCAATAAAATTTTCAAAAGCTGACAATTTCACCAAAATATACATTTTCATTTCGAATATTGTAATGTTTTGTACATTACAAATCGATTACCTTCAATTTATTTATATACGCGATAATCAGTGTTTCTTTCAGCTTATTTAATCCGGGGTGGCTGATCAGATATTGGGGGGAAGGGGAGGTGGGGCAGCTCATTTTGTGTATTATCATAGCATTATTTCGACTTAGGGCAGTAAATGTTTCATACAAACTGAAAATATGCGAAACGCATTTTGTAATACATTTACGTTACGATGGTAATCATAATTCACATTTTACGTGTATCGACGAAATTTCTCCGGGGGGGCGGTACAGTTTCACCGGGGAGGCTTCGCCCCCCCGGACGGGTGCCTGAAAGAGACACTGGCGATAATAGTAAAGAAATGTCGAATACAATAAAATGAAAAGATAAATAAAGATTTGAGGAAAAATCATACATTTTAAATAATACTCGTACCTAATTATTATTATGAATAGTATCGTCAAAAGTAACACAACCCACACATTAATAAATCGTCAAAATCAATTAATTGAACTAAAATCATAAAAAATAATTATTCTTATCTAAAAAAAAAAAAAATACAAAGATCCTAAAAATAAAAGAAAATAACTAAAATTGTAGCGTAAGGAAAACGTTAAAATTGGAAAATTTAACAAAACCGGCTTATTATAATTTACACAAACCACACAATTGGCAATAGTTAATAAAATGGTCAACATTGATAAATTCAACAAAAATTTGTCAAATTTGATAAATTTAATTTTAAAAATGAATTATGAAATTTTATCTTCTTTTATGAAATTTGTCGAATTTGTGTTGAATTTATGAATGTTCACGATTTTATCAATAACATCTACTCAAATTTTCCTGGTTGCACTCCGGATGCAATTATGATAATATTAATATAACACAATAATTGTGTCTGATTAAATTTCGTTTCCTTTATTTTAAAACACAATCATGTTAAATTTTGTACTCGTGTAATAATTGTTTAAAATAAAAAAATATATATGTATTTTAAAAGCATTTGAACCCGGGCTCAGAGCGAGCGCTACGTCCGAAATTAGGCCGTGCGTGATTTCGGCAAATGCTCGAAAACAGCCAACACCGTTTTTGAATCAAGAAATGCATGAATAAGAATTCAATACCCTTGGAATAGTAACAATAACAAACAGAGAACACTCGCTGCGCGCAGGCATTGTGGGAGAGAGCACGCAAGTGTAACTAAGAGAGAGAGTTTCTCACAGTCGGTAGTGCTGGCGAAGGGTGGGGATAGCGCCTGAGATGTAAACGCAATTATAATGTAAAACACATAATACTGGAATCATAATAACAAAGTTATTTGTCGATAAAATATTAATATAAAAATCGATTTATGTTAAGGAAGGTACAAAGACCATCTTGACCTTTTTTTCATTTTGATAACTATTATGATTGTTCTGTAATAAATGTTATAATCCTAGGCAAATTAACTAAATCATGCATTTATAATAATTATTTTTGCAATATTTATTATATAAGTTGAAATATAAAAAACTACACAATCGGGAATGTACCTTTAGGAATGCCTACGATTTATTTCGTTTCCATGTATGAATAAATAAACTCACTAGAATGCTTCCCGTTTGATGGTTTTAGGAACAATTAATACGCGCGCTCGGGCAGCACACTACCTCTTAAATAACAAAATATTTACTTTTTTTCTTTGTAAATTTTCAAGTGAGGTCACATAATATAATATATCAAATTAACTTATTTAGTAATTTAATTAACCAGAAATTAAAAATCTTGCGTGTATGCATCAATGGCTTTTAATGGTTAATGGATTAAGAAAGACAACAGTTGTGGCAAGTTGATCGATGAAATCTTTCATTTTTTGAAAAATAAATCACAATAAATTTAATATAAATATTGAAATTATTAACAATAAGAAAATATTGGATATTACACAAAAAGCAGGCAGAAGGTACCGTGTGATTATTTAAATTATAAATTAGAGTAGGCAGCATTTTTTTTGTGCAGTTGCAAAGAATGCTAATTGAGTGATGAAATAAATTTAAGGTTATGGTAAACTATGTGTTAATAGTCAGTAGTGCCAATTTAATTTCAAATTCAAAGCCTAGTCCGATATAGGGGAAAGTGCGCTTTGTTGCACCGCACCTAGACCTCATTAGGTCCATTGTGCTAAAGCCTACTCTGATTTATATTTTAAATGATCACACGGTAGTTAAATTCAAACATTTATAAAAATGTTACTTTCAGCACATGTGTGCCAAGATATCTTAAATGCGGTCAATGATAATTAATCAACAATCAACCATTTTAGTTTATCAGATGAAATCTATAAGTCTGTCTTTCGTCTCGTGTTTTATGCAACTAACCTGGGTTCGATTCGAATAAAAAAAAAGTCCCATTTAGAAAATTATTTATCATCTATCTTCTTTAAAAAGACATTTTCTTCCTTTACAAGAAAAATGCTGTATAGTGGACTGTATCTATAAATGAATTTATCGAGGCGCACAGCGAAAGAGGAATAAAAAAAATGTCCCATTTAGAAAATTATTTATCATCTATCTTCTTTAAAAAGACATTTTCTTCTTTTACAAGAAAAATGCTGTATAGTGGACTGTATCTATAAATGAATTTATCGAGGCGCACAGCGAAAGAGGAATAAAAAAAATGTCCCATTTAGAAAATTATTTATCATCTATCTTCTTTAAAAAGACATGTTCTTCTTTTACAAGAAAAATGCTGTATAGTGGACTGTATCTATAAATGAATTTATCGAGGCGCACAGCGAAATAGGACCTGTTGTTAGTAGATCCGGTAGCACAGGTTGCACGTGCATCTCTGCTCACGCTGCTTAAAAGGGTGGTTATAATTTCTGCTATGTACGATGTGACTTGTCTAATTAACTACTGTGCAAAGAGGGATGATCCACACGTCGCTGTGATAAACGCGTGCGCGAAATTGAATTGAATTGAGCGCGGTAAATTGATCCTTTCGAATACCAAACCACTCGGCCACCCCTGTTTTTTGTTTCATTATTTTTGAAATAAAATATTACTCACCTTTTCTATTCTTATATACAAAGACGAGGAAGAAGACACGAACGAAACATCAAAAGATGAAAACGACGCAGTCGAAGAGGAGTTCTCCAAACCGGCACGAAGACGAAAGTACGCATGTCACGTGTGCGGTACTGAATACACCAGGAGCAACCATCTGACCACGCACATGATCCTGCATCAAGCTGTGCTGGTTCACAAATGCGACTATTGCGATAAAGCGTTCGCCACCCGAGAGTACTTAGACAAGCACACCCAGGAGGACCACGTGGACAGGCCATACGTCTGCAACATATGCGTGAAGACATTTACGAGGGGGGAACACTTAATACGACATCTGAAGATTCACATGGCCGAAGAGAAACCGTGCGAGCCAATCAAGTGCTCTGTGTGTTCGCGGGAGTTTTCTAGGTACGTCTTGTTTTTTCAATAAATAATATAATAATAATAATAATAATCTTTATTTAGCATCTTTGCTATATAATAACATAGAAAAATATATGTATATCTATATATATATATATATAAAATAAACATTTGATCATCCTTAATCTATAAATTGTGTATGTATAATAAATTTATCACATAATAATACTTAACATATAATCTTTTTACTACTTTAATAAAATCAGTCTAAAACCATACTTAAATATCTATGTAAAAATAATAAATCCATAATACAACAATACTTATACATTTATGCGAAAAAACAATAACTAAAAAGGTAATAATACTTATTTAAAATTTGTACTTATACATATAGGAACAATTAATAATATATACACATAATGCATAATTGTCATACATTTTTACCAGCGGCGGCTTGCACTATCTTCAGGGTAGGCCAAAGACCCAAGGTAATATGTATCCGTTATTGAAAGGTGACTTTGTTGTGCAATTTCTTGTATTTATAAAACGCTATCCCAACCTCATATTTTGTGTGCCTTGGCGCTGGGGCTGATCCTGAAGTTAGGCTGCAAGCCGTCGCTGATTTTTACCCATTATTTGTTACAATGAGATATTAATAAAAGGGGGACGAAAGGGTACGAGCTGATAGAGAGGGAGCAGATGTGGTTCCTGAAGCGCATGTTGGGGGTGGAGAGGTCCACGCCCAGCTACATAGTGCTTCAGGAGACGAACAGAGAGAGGCTAGAGTGGGAGGCAATGGTGAGGGTGGTGAGGTACGAGATGAGATTGTGGGAAATGGAGGAAGAGAGATTGGTGAAGGATGTATGGGTGACGAGTGTGTGTGGGGGTGAGGGTAGATGGAGGGGGGAGAGGAGGAAAATGTATGAGAGGGTAGGGCTGTCGGAGGCGAAGGTAATGGAATGGCTAGGAAATGGGGTGAAGGTGGGTGAGGGGGAAAGGGAAGGAGGTGGAAGGGCAGGAAAGGCAAGGGCGTATTGAGAGAAGTGAGTATAATGATATGTATGGGAGGTGGCAGGTGTATGGAAGAGTGCCGAAGTATTTGATAGAGAAGGGATGGGGTAGAGAGGATAGGGTTATTGTGGCAAGGGCGAGGTGTGGATCGGAGGAGAGAGGAAGGAAAGTATGGATGGGGGAAGAATATGGAAGGTGTGTGTTGTGTGGACAGGGGAAGGATACGTGGGGACACTTGGCGGAGGAATGTGAGGGGGTGAAAGAGGAGTGGCTGGGAGCGAAAGGGAATAGAAGGATAGTGGAGTGGATGAGGGAGGCTGGGAGCGGGGTAAGGACTTTGGAAAAGCTGGGGAGAGAGAGGGAAAAGAGAAGGGAGGGTAAGAGGGATACGGAAATGGAGAAATAACGAATGAATTGTAAATAGTCTGTAAGATATTAAGATATGCCAATAAAGGTCTTTTTTTTTTTTTTAATAAAAAGTTCTTAAAGATCCCCACAAACAGAATAGATTTTATCAGCATTGTATTTGATATTTATTTACAAACAAAATTTTTTTTTTAAATTAAATACACCCTATTAATTTAAAAAAAAAATTAGTTTGTAAATAAATATCAAATACAATGCTGATAAAATCTATTCTGTTTGTGGGGATCTTTAAGAACTTTTTATTAATATCTCATTGTTTGTTACAATGAGATATTATTAAAAAGTTCTTAAAGATTAAAGATAATGGGTAAAAATCATACTGCGAAGAGTTGCAGTCCAGCTTTAACAGTAGGGTATTTTAAACATCAAATTTTGAGATGTGACAAATAAATCATAATTTGTCAATAAATTGTCACGATGCAGATTTTCATAAAAGAGAACGCTACAACTTGCAACTTTACAACACATGCAGGGATTTTTTCTTTTAAGTATACTTTCACGTATTCCATATAAACTATTAAAAACTTAATGAACATGTGATCAGAACTAAGCAGTATATTTTGAACTTCACTTTAAATCAGTGTTTTATACGCGTGGCGCATGAAGTAAAATTTCGAGTTTAGAAAAGCCTAATTTGGCTCGGTCGCTCCGCTTCGCTACGCGCCCGAGCCAAATTTTCAGGCTTTTCTAAACTCGAAATTTTACTTCATGCTTAGTCTGGGAGTGGAAAACACTCATTAGAGTTTCTAAATTAAGTTATTAATAAAATCACGGATGTCTTAAAATTTACATTGAAAAATCAGCAACATGTATACCCAAAATAAAAATTCTTGTATTTAGAACTTTTTTAAAATTAAACCTATAAATGGGCAGATAAAAAAAGAAGACAGATATTCCTGAGCAAGGAGTATTACCTGATCCTCCTATTCTACCTGATCCTCAGAGACACTTTATTAAATTGGTAGTAGATACAAATAATTTGAGGCGGTGATAGGTAAATACATTTGTAATCGTAATCTTTGTGAGTTAATTGAATTGTCATATTAATGTCAGATTATCCTTCACATAACCTACAAATTAAAAGTTGATTTACAACATAACATGTGATAAATCTTGTCCTAACCTAAAACACACAACCTGCATCACACCACTAAATTCTTGAAATATTTATTTATTTATTATTATTATTTTATTTTATTATTTTATTATTATTATTATTACATAACATGAATACATATATTTTTAACAAATTAACATCCGTTCTATAATATATTTCTTTTATATTGAGCAGTGTTCTGCTCAACGTAATGAATATCCAGATGTAACAATAATAGTTCAAAGCACCTAAGTGAGTGAACACTTGTAGCGTGCTGGCATGAAATTCTTAGAAATTTTGTGCAATATATGATACATAAATGTTGTTTTAGTTTACATAATGAGTACCGAAAAATAAATATATGATATGTGTTTTATCAAATTTAATTGGTCATATTAAAAAAAAAGATTATATATAAAATAGATTCTCACAGCATACTCTCTAAATATACTAATATTTGAACAACCCTAAAATGAATATTCACATTGTTTTGGTCTTGTAAATGAAATTTATATTATTAGAGTGTTTTTTATTTTAGGACCGATCATTTAGCGAGGCATATAAAAATACACTTGCAGAATGATAAGCGGCACATTTGCAATGAGTGCGGCAAGGCGTTCAATCGTTTGGACAACTTGAAAGCACATCAGAAAATCCATTCCGGCCAAAAAGATCAGGCTAAACTTCACTTGTGCATTTATTGTGGCAAGGAGTTCAATAATTCCAGCAACATGGTAAGAAAATTCGGATTGAGATGTGTTATAATTACAGTATAATTGATACAAAGAACATTATCAAAAATCAACAAAATGTCAATTTTAAGCAGACATTACCTAAAATACAAAAAGTGCCAAATTTCGTATTGTAGGACACGATTTTCTTAGGAAGGTTGTATACTCGTAGATTAGACTGCAGACAACTATACAAGCAGTTCATGGGATAGGGAATCCAGGAAACCAAATTATGATTAAAACAAAATCTTATAGATGGCATCTCCATACGCAATTTCATTATTAAGGGGGTATTACCACTAGAACAGCGTTTTTTTTTTACGGTTTTTCAGAATTTTTATTTTTGGGAAATTTAATACATGCGATCTTGCGGTTTCTTGCAACTTGTTTATAGATTCATAAACTATAAAAAATGAATTTTAATTCTTTTCAATCGTCCGGCTAAACCTCTAAATCTGGCCTCAAATAAGGCCGTGTCCGCCGTGTTTTTCCTCATGGCCGGAAAGATTTTTTCGATTCTGTCTGAAACGTAAAATGAAGTAGTAGTCATTAATCTGTATTAAATTATCTGGAGTTTGAACCACCGACAATAAAAAATCTCGATAAATAACAAAATGGAGGGCCATTCGAAAAAAGTGGTCGCTTTTTCTGACTTTAAGGCTCTATGAAAAATATCAAATGTTAATATATTTGAATGACGGTGGTTCAAACTCCAGAGGAAAATGTGGAGAACCGAACACTAAAAGCTCAAGTCAATCCGTTTCATAGTTTGAAAAGAAAGTTTCCGGCCAGCGAAAAAAAAGTGGTTTCGAGAAAAACGCGTTTAAAGTTTTGACACAAGTTTTAACTATTTTTGGAGATTTTTGGCTTTAGTCAGCTATGCCAGCTCCGTACACTAGGCCCTCCTCTTCCTCTAAAAACTGGGTTTGAATGATTTACTCCTGCCAGCGTTGTTGGATGGCCTTATGAGTTGCTGGAGTCAGGCAAAATTCGTCCCACATCTCGCGCTCCGCGTCGGTCCGCACCGGAAAGCCTTGGCTTGCAGGCCGATATGGATTCCCAGTGTCTCTATCGTCTTAAAAACTGCCGAGTATCCGTCGTTGAAAATTCTGGTAGCTATGAAAGACGCGATAGCGACGGTTTTTGCACCACAGTTGAGGTGCTTCGAAGCCAGCTTCCAGACACAAGCATTCAAACTTTCGTTTGAGTTCTCCGTATTTCCACCCAGCCACCTACTCAGCATTGTTTACTTCAACAAGCAAAAATCTAATTAACGAATTCGCCTATTGTAAAACGGCTTTCGGACATGAAACTATACACCATTCCATTTGTTTCTGGATCTCGCCTAGCCATGCTTTCGTGTTGTTATGTTGCAGTATCAACATTTACATTTTTTATTAGTTGCCACTCCTGATTCCTTATTTTAACAGTGTTGCAATAATTTATGATATTATAAGTAATTAAAATGTGTTAACGGGAAGACCCAAGCGAGAAATACAAATGGATGACGAAATAAGTTTGCAGAGCCGAATTCATTATATTTGTTATATACAATATTATTACTGTGTTTCTATGTACAAAAACCAAGTAGTAAATTTTGTTAATCTTAAAACTGCATATTATTATCCTTTTATATCTGAAAATTTGTAAAACAGGCAACAGTGTAAGATCACAATAGTCAGAAATTATAACCTTAAAATCGAACATCTGACAGTGACATTTAAAAACCCTGATTTAAAACACAACCAGCCCCATTTACAATACTTAAACTGTCACTTTTCCATAGCTAGGCGAGATCCAGAAACAAATGGAATGGACCATAGATACTATCAAGTATCAATACATGCAAAAAAAAAATCAATTTTTTAAAACTTCCTAATGGTAATACCCCCTTAATCAGATATATAGATGTTATTATTTTATTATATTTTATATATGAAATTAAATACATTGTTTGTATGTCTAGATTGTGCATATGAGGAGACATACGGGAGAACGTCCGTATAAATGTGAATTGTGCGGTAAAGGATTTCCACGATCGCACGATCTGAAGTGCCATGAGCGGACCCATTCTGGAGAAAAACCGTATTTATGCACATTGTGTGGAAAGTCGTTTAACAAGAGCAATAAACTTGTAAGTCAAATTCTTTATTTTTTTTTTTAAACTTGCATTTAGTAATATTATTTATCTTTTTTATACCCATTTTTTATCAAGAAATAAAATGAATATTTTTAATTTGAAAACATTTTCTTACGTGTTTAGTTTGTATTATTATTATTTATCTTTTTTATACCCGTTTTTTATCAAAAAATAAAATTAATATTTTTAATTTGAAAACATTTTCTTACATGTTTAGTTTGTAGAACTATAAAGTTGCGCTATTTAAAATTGTCTTTTCTACAATCCATTAAATTTTCTTCAAATAATTTGAACATATAATTAACTACAGCTCAGACATTCGAGGGTACACACCGGCGAACGTCCGTACGTTTGCAATTTGTGCGGAAGAGCCTTCACCCAATCGAACGACCTAGCCCTACACATGCGACGACACACCGGCTCCCGCCCGTACGCCTGCGGAGTTTGCCCCGCACGATACATCCAGTCGGGCCAACTGAAAGCCCACCGGCGGTCCACCGGCCACACGATGGAAATCCCCCCGGAACTAAAAGGCGCCCACCGAGTCGAACCCGTAGTCCCTCTCTCCGATCCTCCCCCGATAAAATTCAAAACGCACGGCAAGCCCAAAAACGTTTCCGAAAACGAAGACAGCCTAGAAGTGGACGATCCATCTTACATGCCAACCGATTTCGTTACAGTCGAAGTGAAAGACCAACAGGAACACACGCCGGTTTTAGAACCTTTTACAAATATTCACACGATCACTGGTGGTAATTACATTATCGAAACGGGGCACTTGGGTGTTAAAAGAGAGGAACCGGTGAAGTTGGTGGAGGTAACCGGAAGTCACACATTCCCGACGTACACAGTGCAGCCGACGACGAGCACTTTTACGAATAGCGGGGAGTACAAGTACCAGACTTTACAATAATCCGGGATGGCTTTGAGGGTTTTAATGTGTTCTTGATATTATTATATTTGGATAATATGATTTGTGTATGGATGTATTCTTAAATAATTTAATTTTTAATATAAGGTTTTAAAAATAAATACGTATTTTATAGTAATATTGTGTTCTTTTTTTATTGGATATAGAAAAAGACTCTATTCTTGGACATGATTAAGCTGCTCGTACTTTACAAACCGTTCAATCCGACTTGCTGGTTACTTATGATAATTAGCCTAACTTGAGACCACTATAACTTATGATTTAATAAAGAAAACACTTTGTTAAATTTCACCAATATTTTGGTTTTTTATTCTAACTAGTTTCGACTTTGAGTCATTCTCAAGGAGTACAGGAAATTACATTTTTACAAACATTATATACAAGAGAGGTTAATTTAAATTTTATGGTTAAGCAATAAGGGCTGTCATTATGGGTGAGCTCCACAGATCTTCGATGTCATTAACAATTGGTTTTCCCTGTTTTATTGCTTTCTGGATTTCCGGTCCTTCGCGATAGTTGAGATGACGACCTTTATTGCCTGTGTATTTTATATCCGAGACAAGAAAGAAAACACAAGTTGGTGTAAGTTAGATTTTGTTAGCGACTTTTCTCCAAAAGTTAAAAAATGTATTAAAGGGCAAGAATTTAACATAATCATGACTAACCCAATAAATTTAGGCAAACTCCTAGTGAATAGTAAACAAAAAACTGATAAATTTAAAAAGTGTGGAGTGTATGAAATCCAGTGCGACGATTGTGACTCAATATACATTGGCCAAACCGGGAGGAATTTCAAAAAACGACTGGAAGAACACAAAGCTTCAATCATAAATAAAAAATATTGTACTGGGTTAGCTAAACACTGCATTGACAATAATCACTTTTTTAATAACCAAACGCTAAAGATTTTATACACAGGCAATAAAGGTCGTCATCTCAACTATCGCGAAGGACTGGAAATCCAGAAAGCAATAAAACAGGGAAAACCAATTGTTAATGACATCGAAGATCTGTGGAGCTCACCCATCATGACAGCCCTTATTGCTTAACCATAAAATTTAAATTAACCTCTCTTGTATATAATGTTTGTAAAAATGTAATTTCCTGTACTCCTTGAGAATGACTCAAAGTCGAAACTAGTTGGAATAAAAAACCAAAATATTAGTGAAATTTAACCAAGTGTTTTCTTTATTAAATCATAGTTAAATATGTTTCACCACGTGAAAGATGAGAAACTTGTTCAAGACACTATAACTTACTTAAAACCACTCTAACTTACTTAAGTTAATGGTTGGTTATAGATGTATTACTCAAATTAGGCACTTTTACTAGTCTACCGCGCGGTAGACTAGCATTTCTAGAACGTAGACAGTCCTGAAAACGGGCCGTAAATGTACCATTCGGCGCTGGCTCTCGCAGAGATAACACCATAGAAATCCCAAAGCCTCCTCGCCCGATGCACCACCTGGCATGTGCACGCAAGTTCCTTTCATTCAAATAAATGTGCACCCAACGTAGTCAGGTGCCACTGTCTCATTTTTTTGAGCAGCAGATATACACGAACGGCGCTCGTTCTGCGCATGAGAGTACCTAATTTGAATAATACCACTATACTAAGGTGAGATATCAGATCATATTTTAGGTTAGTTATCAGTTAAAAACGCGATAGATGACTTTTGTTTTCACTGTTGAGTTTGCTTTGAGAAAAGAGATTGAGGATATGCCATTCATTTTTTTCTATCTATTCTATTAACCGAGATTCCCTATAATAACACCCAAATGTGATGACTGTAGCGTGTAATAAATTTATGAGGTTGGAATGTACAGTGCACAACAAATTGTAATAATAATTTAATTAAGACTATATACAATTTCTACATTTTCCTAGATTAAGCTCCAGTTGCACCAAAAACTTTGAATTAGGTTCATCTCAGAACTCGAGCTCAAAATGACAGTTGTCATTATTGTTATGTCATTTTGAATTTGGTTCAGAGATGAACCCAGATCAACGTGTTTGGTGCAAATAGAAAATTAGTCCCATTTAGATTTTTTCTTCTCGAAAATAGCTGAACCATCCTCTTTAACAGCCGAATAATATCCTAGTCCTTCGTATTTGTCTCTCATATAGGCGATATAACCTAAACATCCGGTGAAGGCAACTAAGCCGATTCCCATTATCACCAAATTCTGAAAAGAAGATCACTGTTAGTTTTAATTAGTTATTTATAATATAATAATAATCCTCGCATTTATGCTATATAACTATAACAACAATTTATAACCATGAGAATATAACTCGTAGCCTACTAGAACGGATTTTAAACCAATGAGATGCAAGGAAAGCCGTAGGAACATATCTATCACTGCGATGATAAAGAGCAAAAGAAGCGGTGGGTGATAAGTGTCCTGTCGTTCGAAACGTCAAAATAGGTAAAGTTTCGTGAAAAGTGTGACGCCAAAAAACACCGTCATGAACAAAGAATCGCAGTGGCGGCAGTTTACGAACTTTTGTGCGGTTAAAAAATTTTCAATCAATAGGGAAACAACAATATCTCAGCTGTCGATAATGTTAACCCTTTCGCGTCTAATGGGTCATATATGTCCCACCAAGAAATTGAAAAATTCTAGAGGGAACAATTCGTACTTATAGAGGATATAAACAAGTCCCACTCGCATCGGGGAACTTCCTGCACATATTCCCGCACAAATTTCGGCCTAATAACCTTCAGTATGTTTACGTTAGCGAAATATAGCACGTGGCAGCGGGTAATTTGGGGATTTTATGCTGTTAATTACCGTAAACAAAGATTATAACTAGTTCAATTTGATTTTACAATGGCAAGGTAAGTAATACAAAGTGATATTATAATGTTTATGGCCTTTTGTTATTCTTATTTGCAAAAATTATCAATATGGGTTATATATGTCCCACTAGCATTCTTACATGGGACATATGTATCCCTCCCGAATTATATCATTATGATTTATTTTAGAAGAAGAAAGTTAACCGAAAACGAGTTGCAGTACATGGCCGATCATGTGTGGGATTAGTTCGAAGAAGAAGACCCATTTCAAGATAGTGGTTCAGAATATACTCAATCTGAAGCGGAAAGCTCCGATTCCGAAATTGAAGGTAATAATTTGCAAGTACTAAATGAAATATATACTGCAGTAATTGATGAACCTGTAAATAAAATTATGCTCGACAATATGTCTAAAAGCAATGATCCACTACAGCCCCAACCTCAAATTATGTGGCAAACTCCGAGCAGCAATTTTACTCCTCGAAGGAATCTACCAGACGGTAAAACTCGAGGGGTTCCATTGATAACAGTAAATCGTTCTTGTACTGAATTGGACGTATTTTTGAAAATATTTCCTAAAAGCTTATTGATATTTATATCACAGAACACCAATGAGCGAATACATATTTTGAAAAAAGACAAGGGTTCTAAAATTGAACCAACTGATCCTTCAGAAATAATGATCGTCTTAGGTTGTTTGCTGGTTATGAGTTATAACCGAGTTCCAAATATGCAATTGTACTGGTCTACTAACAAATCTATGGGAAACGAAGCTTTGAAATCAGCCATTTCAAGAGATCGATTTTTATTACTTCTTTCCAAACTATATTTCAATAATCCAGCAAAACCGGCTGATGCCAGTAAGACATACTATATTGATGAAGTAATGTCTTGTCTAAAAAAAAACATTTATGGCTCGACGTTCTGACAGTAATTATCAATCTATTAACGAGAGTATGGCAAAATTTAAGGGCAGGTATATATATATACTAATGGTGAATATATATATATATATATATATATATATATATATATATATATACTAATGGTGAATATATATATATATATATATATATATACCAGGACAAGAAGTAACGGTCGTACTACGTTAAGAACAGAGACGTTCGGAAGACGGATCCTAACAGGGCATTCGACCAGAAAAGGAGGCAGAAGTTGCTATTGTAATCTACTTTATTGTTTACCAAGCTTTCGGGACTGACTTTGTCCCTTCCTCAGGGTTACACTATAACAAAACAATGAGTTTGGATTTGATACATGATCTGACTGTGTGGTGTTAATTGCTTACATTTGAGAATTGTGAATTAAACTGGTGTCATCGCACCGACGGTATTTACTATGCATTATAATTACAACGATTGTTTATTTTCGTGGCACGTGTGCTGAGGGCTGATGTGAGGTTAAGTTAGCGTTGAAGTTGAAAAAACACTTATTGCTATTGCACTAACACATTAAAAACACGTAACTAATTAAAACTGATTAAAATGGAGCATTGGTTGTTTTACTGAATGTTGTTTAAAATTATTGAAGCCGCCGCATCATAAAGTGGTGCAGTGTTTGTGTGAACACGAGTGCGGAAATAAATATATATATATATATATATATATATATATATATATACTAATGGTGAATATATATATATATATATATATATATATATATATATATACTAATGGTGAATATATATATATATATATATATATATATATATATGTATATAATAATAATAATAATGATAATAATAGTATTTATTTCTCAACAGATACAGAATATCCTATTACAGGGAAAATGTATATAAGAACATAGAACACAAGTATATTATAGATAACAATGCATAATTAATGTATAGTAAAATCAATAAAAATATATAGCAATCGGATAATTAACAAATAATGAATCATTTATAAATGAATATACTAAATTTAACATAAATATAACATTTAAAATAACATTAACATAACATTAGACTGGAAATTGAGCCAGCGTAGGACCCAATGGTATTGTGAAATATATCGTGCAAATGTTGCAAAGAGTTGTATAGTTTCATCATGCGTACTAATGGTGAATTAAAGCATACCTAAACAAGGGTGTATTTCTTGATGACACCCTAGGTACATTTATGTTAATATTAAACAGAAGATCTGTGTCGTCAACAAGTCCAATGATAAGTTTGTAAAAGAACATCAATAAATGTATTTTGCGACGCTGTAGAAGAGATTGCATATTGAAGGCGTTTAATAAGGTGTCATAATCAAAGTTACTGTGGTGTGGGTAAACTCTGGTAAGTTTATATTGAAGTAAACGAATAAATCTTCTTTGTACCCTTTCCACGGCTTGAACCTGTTTATAATGGACTGGTGAACCAAATTATACTATACTATATACTGTGACCCCCATATTCAACAAAACTCGCTTTTATATATATACAGAGAGTTCTATGTAACACCGAACATACTAAAATGTACTCAATGTTAATTTTCCTATGTTCGATGTGTACTGGGACACATCAAAGCATTGAGTGCGATGTGATTGGCTACGATTTCTAATTGTAATACCCAATTTACACTCTTACCTTCAAAAATAAATGAAATCTGTCAGTTATCGCAACCAAGTGATAATTGCTGTTCTAGCACTTAAAGCAGACGTAGACGAAGAACGGAGAGTTAAACATATCAATAATGTATACAAAGGAGGAAAAAAATATTCTGGTAAAGTTATACCATGGAAAAAACAGTTCAAGAAATTCCCATGATTTATTTTCTGAAAAATGTTCTGTTCAATCAGACTACCATTTATTTCAACCATTTCGAATCTTCCAGAATAGTTTGGATAAATTTCACAAGCGAGGAGTTAGAAGTCCGTCGATATTATCGGAAGAGGTGAAATTAAATAATTTCTGTTATGTCGAAGTGTCTCTTAATATCCTTACTATTGCAAAATCATTTAATATTTAAAAATCCTTTGTATGTAGGAGTACGTAGGAGAATTTAAGTTTAGATCCTACAAATTCTAACATTACTAGTTGCTGTATAACAACATTAACATTTTATATATATAACATTTTTGTAAAATTGTATTTAATATGTTAAATTAAACAACGAAATGTTGCCAATAATTGTGTTTACTGATGAAGCGTTTATATCTTCTTACCTTCTTTAACTAGTATTTTACTGATTAAAAATATAATAAAAGTTGATAATCATTCCGTTGTACTAAAATATTCATAATACAACATATTGTGGTTGACATAATAATTGACAAATTTATTTATTTTTGACGTGAAGACTATATTACCATTAGAAATCCTAGCCAATCACATCGTACTCAATGCTTTGATGCGTGCCAGTACACATCGAACATAGGAAAATTAACATTAAGTACATTTTAGTATGTTCGGTGTTACATAAAACTCTCTGTATATTAAAGGAATTGATACGTTACGGCAATGTAAAAGTTGGGACAGGTAGGCGTATCAATGCAGTCTCTTCTTATATACCCGCCGATCAACCACAAATGTTTACGAATTACTCTTTCATTCCCGTGTCGGCTACTCATACCATTATTTTCAAGACACATTTCATGATACCGATTAACATTAGCACTCCGTTGCACCTTTGTGTTTCATCAACATAGCGCGGATTTTTGCAGGGATCGCTCATGAACCGTTGTCGCCCAGTCGAGATAAGCGCATAGCGTACGTGACTTGAAGCCAATACACAAACGGACGACTACATCACCAGACACAGCCGCAATCGTCCACTTGTGCATTCGACGGCGAGCCCGTTTTAAATGTTACATTACAGTGACACGCAACGGGCAAATGTTCTAATCGATACGGGCCTCTAGCCAGAACCATTAATTTCGCTAAAGTAGAAGAAATATGCATATTTTGATGTTACTTACTGGCCGAACGTAGAGTTCATAGTTCACAGTTCTGAAAAACATGGTAGATCGTAGGGAACGGATCCCATCCCCGGGTTTTGGTTCTGGTTGTTTGGGCATTTTATTTGATTCCTCCATTCAGTTCAATAAATATTACAACTGTATACTAAAAAAACATTAAACAAGGAGTGAGGTTATGTCAAAAAGCAGACTTAACCTAAAAATAGCTGACTGTATTTTTAAAGAGAACCATTTTTTTGTAAATAATTTTGTTTTGGCAACACTTCATGCGAAACTATGAATAAAATACACGGGGTGTTCAGTAAGTATTGGAACTGATTGATTTTTTTAAGTTGAGCTTTAACTATTAATAATTTAAAATGCAAGTAAAATATTTAAAAAAAATCATAAGACTTAATGTTTTTTGTCTTCAAATGAATTAATTAAGACAATAAAAAAAATGTGCAAGACAAAATATTATAGAACGGATGTTAATTTGTTGAAAATATATGTACTCATGTTATGTAATAATAATAATAATAATATTATAGAACGGATGTTAATTTGTTGAAAATATATGTACTCATGTTATGTAATAATAATAATAATAAATAAAAAAAAAAAATGTAAACTTTTCTAAATTTTATGAGTAGAAGAACTACGAAAAAATGTATACTTGTGTCCAAGGACGGTCGAGTATACGACAAGAAGGATCGACAGAATCGAAGATTTTAAAGTGGTGGTAGAGATCGCTTACGTCACAAATGCGCGCTGAATTTAAATGTGGTTACTTCATGGTAAACTTTAGGTAAACCTGCATAAGCTGTAAATTTTCTGACATTCGTTGATTTTGAAAGGAGTTCAATTTGAAGCTTCAAACGAGTGTTGTCCACTCCCAGACTAAGCATGAAGTAAAATTTCGAGTTTAGAAAAGCCCCGTGAAAATTTGTCGAGGGTCGCGCAGCGACCCGAGACAAATTTTCTGGGCTTTTCTAAACTCGAAATTTTACTTCATGCGCCACGCGTATAAAACACTGATCAAGCTTAAGCAGTATATTACGAACTTCACTCTGAATGAGTGTTTTATACGCGTGGCGCATGAAGTAAAATTTCGAGTTTAGAAAAGCCCAGAAAATTTGTCTCGGGTCGCTGCGCGACCTCGACAAATTTTCACGGGGCTTTTCTAAACTCGAAATTTTACTTCATGCTTAGTCTGGGAGTGGAAATCACTTGTTTAAAGCTTTAACATGAACTTAAAAAAAAAAAATAGGGAATATCTCAAGATTTACGAAAAATAGGCTGAATTTGGAATACGTTTATTTTAAAGAAAAACTCTTTGTATAATGTAAATACATATTTAAGGGTCTTTTCCACTTTTTGACCTTGATGAAATTGAGTCAGCTCTCCTTGGCGGATTATTTTGTGCATTATTTCGACTGATTTTTACATCTTAATTTGTACATCACGATATATTTCACTGAAACCAGTTGGTCACTTAACACTATCACAAAGTCTTATTTTAATAACACTTATTTTTAATACAAAATATTAAAAATCTATCTATGAAAGTACAGCGAGACCGGAAAGAGAGGTTATGATAGACTCAAAAACGTAATCAAATCAACGTCATTGTTCTCTCTCGCACGAAGTAAGGCCTGCGGGTAAAGGGGTAGGGGAACACATGGAAAGATACAATTCTGTCATACCTTGTAACGCATATGTGTTACTCTCATCGACGTACCTTGACTTGTGTCTAAACAAAATCTGGCAACATTACATTAAAGTGATCAATCTAAATATTAATCCAGGGTCGGTTCACTCTTACGGACTTGTTTATATTATAAAAATAGTTGAGGAAAGGACCAGCAGGTGGCGCATCCAGTACTAGATTTGAAGGATTTGAATGTCCCGCCATATGCTCCATAGAAAATGTAACGTCTAGATATTCCCGCTCATTCGGATTTAGTTTTCTATGATTCTTTGTTGTTGTTGAGAGAGATTATATTTGCAAAAGATTCAACCGCTGGCGTTCGAGCAGTTCGGGTCGCGTTTAACCTACAAAACTCCCGTGAATCCGTTGGGGTTTATTTGTTGTTATCTTCTGTGCATTGTAAGTCTCCTTTTATTTGTTTATCTTTGTAAATAATAAGAGCCGAATACAGATAGTAGTTGTTAGTTACAATGGCAATGTGCTCGGCGGGGGAGCCCCCCCCGGCCGAACCACCTGACATTCGCAAAGATCAGATAATTGAGTTTAAAAATAGCGACAGAGCACCTTTTTTGGTATATATTGAAAAAAATAACAATAACGGCGTGAATTCCTCTTCTATTCATGAGATGGTAATAGGAAATTTACTTTATAAATCAGGATTTGATGTTATTACTTCGAGAAGAGGAAGAAATCGTGTTTGTGCTCAATTTAAAAATTACAAGGATGCAAATAAATTATTAAATTCAACAGTTTTTCTTGAGAAGAATTCAATCAAATGTTTCATTCCCGCTCAATTTATTTCAACAAAATGCATAATTAGGGAGGTTGACCCCTCCTTCTCAGAAGAGGAAATTTTAAATAATTTAAACTTAAATAATCCCTTCCAAACCCTACAAGTAAGACGTTGGAAAAGAAAAGAAATTAATAACGGAGTTGAGGAGTTTAAAAATACTCATTCTGTGGTTATTACGGTTAGAAGTAACTCTCCCCCTCTTAATGTTAAATTGTTTTGCACTAACAAAGTTCCAGAGATGTATATTTTTCCTGTCACGCAGTGTCATGCTTGTTTAAGATATGGCCATACAAATAAAATATGCAAAAGTTCATCCCGTTGTGACAAATGTGGCTCGGGAGAACATCTGGCTGATAAATGTCCTGCCTTATTGGCTTCTTGTATTCATTGCTCGGGCTCTCACTCCTCTACTGAATCCGGTGTATTGGCCAAAAATCGAATCTGCCCTGAGTATCTAAGGCAAAAAAAAGTAAAAGAGTATATCTCGAGACACAATGTTTCATTTACTGAAGCAATTGCACTATTTCCACCTATTAATAAAAATAGTAATGTCCCAAACTCCCCTCTTTGTAATAATTTGATACCATCTAATTATAACTTTCCCCCTATTTCTTCTTCTCCTAATATTGATTCTTTTCGTCGTACTCCGGGTACCTCTTCCTATATTTCGGTATTAAAAACAAATAAGAAACGTTCCCCCTCTCCCAAAGAAGACATATCATTTAAACAAAAATATCTAGATATAATTCACTCAAAAGGCGCAGATTCGCCTAAAAAACAGTGTTTTAATAATCCTTCCTCTGAGGTCTCCTCCCTCTCTTCTGAAAGAGTTGATGACGAATTTTCTAACCTCATTACACAAGCATACACAACCTATCCTTCTTTGTTTATTCAAACAATTTTAAACGTAATTCCAGTCGACACTCTAATTAAAATGATAATTTCTTCCTCCTTAAACAATGTCTCAACTCAAGATTCTACAATGGAATCTGAGGAGTTTTAACTCAAATAAAGCAAATTTATTAAATCTAATTGATACCCATAACCCTCATATTATCTGTTTGTCCGAAACATGGACTAAACCATTTTCATCTATTAAGATTAGTGGATATAATACTATACTAAAATCACGAGCTGATGGTATGGGTGGTGTGGCTCTCTGTATAAGAGCTTCTTTACTCTATTAAGAAATACATCTAGATCCTGATATTTTCATCAATAATTCTCAATTTATTGCCATTAAACTTCATTCTTTCAATATTGTATCAGGATATATCCCTCCGTCCTCCTCCTGTAATCTGCTATTTTGGGAATCACTCACTAAGGGATTTAGTCCCTACATTCTAGCTGGTGACTTTAACTGTCATATTAGTCAAATTAATGGTACTCACTCGAATCTAAATGGTAGAATTCTTTGGGAATTCATTGAAAAAAATAACTTAATTGTAAGCAATGACAGCAATCCTACTCACTTCGGATCTCTTTATCCAAGGAAGAGTATCATCGATCTATTTTTGGTTTCTCCATCTCTAGGTTTAATTTCTTCTTCTATTACATTATTGGACACTTACGGAAGTGACCACTTCCCAGTCTCTTTAGATGTAAATATTAATTTGAATGCCCTCAATCCATTTAGAAAAGTGTTAAAACCTACACGTAACTTTAAACTTGCGGACTGGAATAAATACGAAGAAGAACTATCTTCAACGATCGCTTCTGAAATGTCTTATGACGAATTTGTGGATTGCTTAAACTCTGCTTCTGATAATTATATCCCTATGCACCATCCTGTTTATAGACCTAATATTTGCCCCTGGTGGGACAACACGTGTTCTCAAGTAAAAAAAGACAGAAAAAAAGCTATTAGAGATTTCTATACTACAGGCTCAACATCATCTCTTGTGTTAGCTAAAAAAGCCATAGCTGTCTCTAGAAAGACTTTCAATAGTAGGAAGAGAAAATCTTTTATTGAATATTGTGTCTATTTCTAGATTCACTCCTGTTTCAGAAGTTTGGAAAAAAATCAAGATTTTTAGAAAGTCTTATTTACCTAAAGCCATTGCCCCTGGTAACTCTGAAGTTTTAAACTCTTTTTTTAGGTCTCTGACTCCTCCTTTTGTAGAACCACTGATAAATGTTAATATTTCTTTACCCCCTGCCCCCTCTTCCTCCTTCCCATCGTCAAACTTTACCCTAGCAGAATTAAATTCTGTATTAGATAGTTTAAAGGATTCTTCCCCTGGTATTGATAACATCTCCTTTTCCATGATCAAACATCTCCCATTCAATGGTAAATTATGTCTTCTTAAGCTCTTTAATAATATTCTTTTAACTGGTAACATCCCGGAAGCTTGGCGATCGCAAATTATCTGTCCTATTCTTAAACCGGGCAAAGATCCTAATATCTCCGATAGCTACAGACCCATATCCCTATCGTCTTGCTTTAGGAAAGTCTTTGAACACTTAATTAAAAATAGATTAGACTGGTGGATGGAGAAAAATGAACTATACCCTTCTTCTCAGTTTGGGTTTAGAAAAGGCAAGTGTACAGTTGACAATATTTTAAAACTGACATCTGATATTCTATCCGCTTTTTTAAATCAGGATTTTACCGTTGCCCTTTTTATAGACATTTCAGCAGCATATGATTCAGTAATACCGCAAGTTCTCATTACTCGTCTGCGTTCCATGGGAATTCCTTCTAATATTTGTAATTGCATCTGGTCTCTAATTAAAAATAGAATACTGTATCTTAGAGATGATTACTCTTTTTCTAATCCTCGCTCCTCATTTATTGGTCTCCCGCAGGGCTCTGTCCTTAGTCCGGTTCTTTATATTATATATACTCTCCCCCTTCAAAATATCATATCTCCTTATTGCTCTATACTTCAATATGCTGATGATGTTGCGCTATACTGCTCTGGAAAAAATATTCAGTCATTATATAATAGAATTAACCAAGCTTTATTTGAATTGTCAGACTGGCTTTCTGCAAACGGTTTGTCTCTTTCTCCTTGTAAATCTTACAATATTATATTTATGAAGAGAAATAGAAATCTGCCAAATCATAGTTTGTTTTTTGAAGGTGTTCCCATTCCTAAAGTCACACAAGTAAAATATCTAGGTATTATACTAGATTATTCACTTTCTTGGAGACCATATATAACACAACTTCAGGTGAAAGTCAACAAATCTCTAAATATTTTCAAATGTCTGTGCCGTACTTGGTGGGGATCAGACCCAGGGACACTAATTATTTTATACAAATCCATAATTAGATCACAGTTAGAATATTGTATATTTGCTCTCTCCCCCCTAAATTTTACCCTTTCTAAAATCATGGATAGACTCCAAACATCCTCCCTTCGCATTATTTTAATATTGTATATTTGCTCTCTCCCCCCTAAATTTTACCCTTTCTAAAATCATGGATAGACTCCAAACATCCTCCCTTCGCATTATTTGTAATTGCATGAAGTCTGCTCCTTCGAGAGCTTTAGAGGTAGAAAGTGGGGTTCCTCCTATCTTTGTTCGAGCTGATTATTTGGCCAGAAAATATTTTCTTAAATCTATCTCAAACAATAATTACATGGTAAATGATTCCCTTAACCATTTATTAGAATTATATCAGAAAAAGCATAAACCATTATGTTCAATAGTAGAAAATTACGTCCTTGTCTCCTCATTTAATACCTTTATTTCTCATAAAATCCCATGTTATGACTCTTCCTATTTTTCAAATTTCTTTCCTATTGATATTATTTATAACATAAATATCGCAAATAGTTGTCATTCTGATATAGATCATAGGTTTAAGGAGATTGCTTCAGAGAGGTGGCCTGGTTATAAATATTGCTTCACTGACGGTTCATTTTCGGATTTATCTGCAATTACTGGGTGTGGGATTTATATTGAAAATACAAAATCCTACTCATTTAGAATTCCGCATACCTCCTCAATCAAGAGCTAAAGCTTAAGAAATCTGTAATTTTTACAGACTCTAAATCTGCTCTCTTCTCTATCTATAAAAAGGGAATATTACCTAACAGACATCCAATATCTTCGAATATTCGGTCTTTGATATATAAAATGTATACTGAAGGGTTTAAAGTCATTTTTTGTTGGATCCCAAGTCATTCAGGGATTCAAGGAAATGAAACGGCAGATTACTTAGCTAAATCTACAGCAGTTCTTCCTCTTTTCGAACATTCTTCCCCCTGTGAAGATTACTTTAACGTGCTTAAAACCAGTCTCAGATTAAAATGGCAGGATATTTGGTCTACATCATCTCATCACCTTAAATATTATTCGATACACCCAAAAATTCCCGTTTACACTTGGTTCTTTGACCCGAAGGTCAAAGGGCGAAGGTTTGTTACTTCCATGATACGTTTAAAGATGGGTCATAATTCATCACCGAGTCATTTATTTAAAATAGGTGCGATCTCCTCCCCAAATTGTTCTTGTGGAGAATTTGGAGATTTAAATCATATTTTATTTTCCTGCAATAAAGAAATTCATAAGTGTCAAATTCTGTATTCGGATCTCATTTTAGCTGGTCACTATGCCCCTCTCTCAATTCTATCTGTTCTGTCTTTTCCCTCTGTTAAAACATATTCTATCCTCTTCTCCTTTTTATCTGATACTAACATGTTTATCTAATTCTATGTTTGTTATTAGTCTATTTAAGGGTTATCCCTCCACTAATAATTTCCTTCCACTGTTTCAACCTTGAAAAGTACCTTCAAATCAAGTAGCTGTGGCTGGTCGACAGAGCTGTTTAGCTGAGGCCATTAATAACGCAACAAGAAGAAGAAGAAGAGATTATATTTGCATTTTGTAGGTTATAATCACTGCAATAGCATTATTTTGCGATTATTAGCAAATTATTCGATTGAAAGTATTCTCAAACGTTTATTTGTGTCTTCATTGCGATTTCCCAGATATCAGCGGTGGTGTAAGTCAATAAAGGTTAGTCATTTTTTAATTTTCTTTATTATATAAGGTTTGTTTGTAGTCTTGTTTTATATTATTAACACACAGTTCTAAGTCCTTAGTGCTAGTATAGTTTGTGTTTTTGTGTTATATTTATTGTGCGAGTGTGTGAAATTAATAAAAAAATGCCTAAATACCGTACTTGTATGGTTAAAAAATGTGAAGATAAAACTTCACCCAGGCATCAATTTCCAAATCCACAAAAGGATATGGCAAGATTCCAAATATGGGTTGATGCTTGTGATAATAAAGAATTAAGGAATTTAGGTCCGGATAGGATTTATGCAACGAAAAATATCTGCCACATTCATTTTGCGAAGAAGTATTGTGGAAGTAACAACTTCATATTGTTAAACGCTATTCCGACATTATTTTTACCAAAACGTCAGGAGACTGTACAAGAAACAGTTGATGACAACGAAGAGTTTTTAATTCACGAGCCCGATGCACTACTGGACGATGTTCCCTTATTTCTTGCAGAAAAAACAAACGCCATGACTAAAGAAAATGAAAACGAAGAGATGCTGTTAGTTACGCCACCACCAGTATTACAGGGAATTGGTCAAAGTGGAAACCTAATACCAAAAGCAAAGAAAATATACAAGAGAACTACTCGTCTAAAAAGGACTAATTGGATACTTAGAGGGAAACAGCGCACCCTAAGAAAACGGCTGGATACATACGAAAGTATGTCTAGGAGTGAAATAATTAATATGGCCACATTAGACATAAATCCTATAATGAAACAATTTGTAACAGGCCAACTAAATATGGAGGGACAACACTCTAACGGAAGAAGATTTTCTCTTAAAGATAAAGTGTTAGGTGTAACATTTTACAAGCAAAGTCCCAAAACTGGGCATATGTGTTTTTGTTCACTATGGACATGTGGATTAGACCTACCGGGGATACCACATATAAAAAAAAATGAGCCAAATAGCT
Source organism: Philonthus cognatus (assembly GCA_932526585.2). NCBI lineage: Eukaryota > Metazoa > Arthropoda > Insecta > Coleoptera > Staphylinidae > Philonthus > Philonthus cognatus. The sequence goes on from OW052244.1 coordinate 103,019,375, forward strand.
CTACCTCCTGGGGGGTTTGGAAAAGAGTTAATATATATTTTGATTTATTTCAGTATTTATTTCTCCATAATAAAACATGTAAATCTTTTAATAGGTACCACATGGTTCAAGAATCGTCATGTGCATTACAAACAATAAACTGTTAATTTAATAATAAATGTATAAAACTAAACTTTAATTTTATATTTATTTTCCAATTTACCAAAATATTTTTTTCATGCAGGATATACTAAGGTAAGTAATTATTTTTTTGAATTAATTCATTATATCAATAAACACATTTATTTGACCTTAAAAGGAATATTAAACTTTTGAATTCACTAAAAAAATTCTTTTATATCATTTTTGTTTTTTATTCTGACAATATTTATTATACAATTATAATTTCAAATTTTCAGTTTGAAAATAATGATTGTATAATTTAAAAAAAATTTATTAATTTATTTATTTTAACGGTGGGCCATTACATAATAAAATAACAATAGTCTTTTAACAAATCGAAATAATCGCACAAAATCACACAAACAATGTGAATAACGACTAAAACTAAATTTATATACAAATACAAGTATGCATACATGGAATCATACATACTATAACACTACGTACTACATTCAAGCACATTTTTACAATTACGCTTGAAACATTGTAAGCTTACACCAAAAACATCTATCAATCTACAATATGTATTAATATTATCAATTAATGCATTCCTAGGGCTGTTGGATGCATAATTTGTTGCGTGATACTTGCTAGCAAGTAGTTGTTGATGCCTAGTTAAGCGTGTAGGTACATATAGTGAAATTGATGCAAGTATTACAGAACAATTTATTCTGCTATTTAATATGCGGACCTGGGCTTACACATCCTCTTCATAGATTTTAAACAGGCATACGACGCTATCTCCAGAGAAAAGCTGTATGAAGCACTGGTAAGACTGGGAATGCCAAATAAACTGATCAGACTAGTAAAAATGACTCTGACAGACGCAACGAACACAATTCTAGTGGATGGAAGCTTCTCAGAGTATTTCAAAGTCAGACGAGGACTAAGACAAGGGGATCCCCTCTCTACCAATCTGTTTAACCTGCTACTAGAAGCAATAATGAGAGAAGCCAAAATCCAAACCAACGGCCTTATTTTTCAAAATAAAGCACAATGTATTGCCTACGCAGATGATGTGGCAATATTAACAAGATCGAAAAACGAACTTGAAAAGACCTTCAAAAGATTTGCAGACGAAGCAAAAAAATATGGACTACTAATAAATGAAGAAAAAACAAAGTATATGGAAATGCGAACAGATACAAGCGAGATAAATAAATTTATACACATCACAACGACGGAACGAGTGTACACTTTCGAAAGAGTAGACCACTTCGAATACCTAGGCATAACATTGACAAACAAAGGTCAAGAAGAGCAGGAAATCGATAAACGAATCGTAAAGGGGAACAGAGCGGCAGGATCCCTAAGTAACATCTTAAGAGGACAAAATGTGTCTAGAGCTGCAAAGATACGTACATATGAAACAATAATCCGACCAGTAGTTCTGTATGGCAGCGAAACCTGGACACTAACCAAACGAGATGAAAAAAAACTAGAGATATGGGAGAGAAAATTGCTGAGAAAAATATTTGGAGGAGTTAAGATGCAAGACGGTACCTGGCGAAGACGAACAAATGATGAGCTATGGGATATGTATAAGAAACCGGGAATTACACAAATAATCCGATCACAAAGAGTAAGATGGCTGGGACACATCATCCGAATGCCAGAACATAGAGTGGTAAAGAAAGTCCTGTATGCAGGAGAAGGTGGAAAAAGGCGAAGGGGACGACCAAGGAAAAAATGGCTGGACAATGTAACAAAAGACATAGAAGAGACTGGAACCATGGATTGGAAAGAAATAGCAAAGGACCGTAAAAAGTGGAGAAATGTCGCAGGAAAAATAAAAGACAAGGGCCTCTAGGGCCTGTAGTTCTGATATATATATATATATATTTAATATGCGGTACGCAAAACACAAGGAAAAGTACACTCTTCGTTTAATTAATGGAAGAAGTCCAAGATATTTAAGTATCATATTATAATCATGAGAAAATAGATGACATCGAAAAGAAATCAATTTTATCATATTTCGTTGCACATTTTCTAGACGATCCACATGACATTTATAATGAGGTGACCATATAATTGCGCAATAATCTATAATAGGCCTTACAATAGATATATAGAGAGATATAAATGTTCGAATAGAATTAAAATTTGAGCTAAATCTTCGTATAAATCCAAACATCTGCAATGCTTTAGCAGAGATTTTGTTGATGTGATCATTAAACTGTAGTTTAGCATCAAACAAAACCCCCAAATCATTAATTGGATCTACTCTCTCGAGGAAACTATTATTTAATGAATAATCAAAAGCTAATATTGAATCTTTTTGTCATAATAAATAAACATATAATATATTTCAAAGCGCACAGTTTATTTTAAATATACGAGATTCCCGACCGGTCCGCTGGCTCGGCATTTAGTACGGAGAAAGGACCACCAGTGGCGCTGAACGCAGTCTCGGCGACTATATGGGAGTGGGCCTTCTATAGATATTAGTTTTCTATGCATTAATCTGTCTTCCTGTCACATGCGTTTCAAAACGATACCTTAAACGTTATCCGATGCTGCGCAAATAGCTGTACGAAAGTAAGTGCAATGTATTTAATAATTATTGGATTCGCCATGCACTGACAACTTTACTACGATAAAAATAAATTGATCTGCAGTTAAATTCACTAAACATTTTATTTTAATAGGTGTTAATATTTTCTGCGCATGCCCGTGACTCCCCAATGTATTCTCTTGGAACAAATAATAATAATAATAATCTTTATTTAGCATCTTTGCTATATAATAACATAGAAAAATATATGTATATCTATATATATATATAAAATAAACATTTGATCATCCTTAATCTATAAATTGTGTATGTATAATAAATTTATCACATAATAATAATTAATATATAATCTTTTTACTACTTTAATAAAATCAGTCTAAAACCATACTTAAATATCTATGTAAAAATAATAAATCTATAATACAACAATACTTATACATTTATGCAAAAAACAATAACTAAAAAGGTAATAATACTTATTTAAAATTAATCGAATCTGATCCGTGCGTTTGTTTCCCAGTTGGTACGAATGTGAGGGCCAATATGACAGCGAGTTTCATATTTCATATCTCTGATGAATTTCTATTAGAACAAATCTATCGCAATCGAATCTCGCGTAAAATATACATCGTGTTTGTAGTTGGTGGATAATATACATACCTATTAGTGAAACAATGGACATTGCAAAATTAAAGGTGAGTGATTTTGATAAATGCACAATTCTAATAAACGCACGCTGTTGCGTTAATTTAACCCGCTTTTCTTGTGAAAATGAGGTTATATTTATACCGTGGTCCGTCAAGAAATACAAATGTTGATAATTTGCGTGAAATACAAGTTGTTACAGATTAATTCAACCTTTTGGTTTAATAATAATAGTTTATATCTCTGAAACAAATGCAATTTGTGATGTTTGATTGTTTTAATCAAATGAAATAGGTTATTTAAATTTGGGATAAAAGGTAATTATATTTTATACTCTGTTGAAATTTTGCGAGAAATACAAGTTGTTAAGGATTAATTCAATTTTTGGTTTATTAATATTGCTTTGTATCATTTAAATAAATCTAGTTGGTGATGTTCGATTGTTTAAATCGATTAAAATGGGTTATTTAATTTTCGATGAAATGTAACTACAATTCATGTAAAATAGTTCCATTATTTCATCGATGAAATGTAATTATTCATGTAAAATAGTTTTATACACGTAATAAACATATCACATTCAGGTACCAGAATTACGCAAAGAACTGAAAGCCAGAGGGCTGACGACGACGGGAAACAAAAACGAGTTAATGGAAAGGCTGCAGATGGCGATCAAAAACAAAATCGACGACACGCTGAGCACAGAATCAGTCGACGACTTGGACGAGGATTTGCTGGAGGAGGAGGAGGAAGAAGAGGAAGACGAGCATTTGGACGTCGCCGACAGCGTATTGAACGACTTGGATTCCCCCGTCGACGACGTTACGTCTCCCCTTGGGAAACCAGTGAAGCGAAAATCTATAGATACCGATGGGAGTCCTTCGAAGGTGGCGAAGAAAATTGTGCTCAACAGGGATGCCGTGAGTACTGAAGATAAATCGGAGACGGAGTCCGAGAACAGGTCACCGCAAGCGGAAAAAGATGATAAATCCGATGAGAAGAAGGTCGTTAAGTTGTCTCAGCTGAGTGCCAAAGAGGTATGTTGTGAATTTTTATGGTTAAAGTAAGTGCTATTGTTGTATAAATGTGCTTTTTTTGCTGAATTATTTTTCTTTCAGAGGTTAGAAATGCGTGCTAAGAAGTTTGGTGTAGCTCTGTCGGGGGATGCAAAAAAGGTGGCTAGAGCAGAGAGGTTTGGATCAGCAGGAGCAGAGGGTGCACAAAAATCTACTCCAATAGCGGCATGTAACATTTTTTATTATTTAATCCAATTTTAACACTATTTAATCCATCATTAAATTAGTATTGAGGTGATCTGGGTTCGATTCCCAGCGGAGGCGAGTAATTTTTCTAACGAAAAATACTCGTCTCCGGTTCCATGGATGTGTGTGACGTCCAAATTAGTCGAAATATATGTTAATATAGATATTATAAATCAACGTTAGTGGCTGAATGGTAATACCTATGCCAAACAAACCAAAAAAAAAAAAATTAGTATTCTGGGCAACCGCACAAAAAAAAGCCCCACGGTTCAAACAATGAAAATCAACTGACAAATACCAATTGACATATTATCAAAACTATGGAAATACAGAGAGTTTTATATAACACCGAACATTTTTATAAAATACGATTTGACACCTTTAGTTTTTAGGTTTACATTAAATCAGTGTTGTGTGCCGGTGGCGCATGAAGTAAAATTTCGAGTTTAGAAAAGCCTGAAAATTTGGTTTGGCCGCTCCGCGCTTCGCGCTACGCGACCAAACCAAATTTTCAGGCTTTTCTAAACTCGAAATTTTACTTCATGCTTAGCCTGGGAGTGGAAAACACTCGTTTAAAGCTTCAAATTGTATTCTTTTAATAAACCGAGTGTGGTAAAATGTACAACTTCTACAAATGTCTACTTAGAAGAAAAATTTTCGATAAGAATATGTTCGGTGTTACATAAAACTCCCTGTATATTACATTACATAGCAAATTTGCGGTGTTGCCATATCATCCACCCTTCTCATCTTTTGCATGTTTAAATGAGTTCAATTTGAAACTTGAAATGAGTGTGTTCCACTCCCAGACTAAGCATGAAGTAAAATTTCGAGTTTAGAAAAGCCTGAAAATTTGGTTTGGTCGCGTAGCGCGAAGCGCGGAGCGGCCAAACCAAATTTTCAGGCTTTTCTAAACTCGAAATTTTACTTCATGCGCCACCGGTACAAAACACTGACATATTACGAAGTTTAAAACAATCCGCTAAACTTTACATTGCATCAGTGTTTTGTACCGGTGGCGCATGAAGTAAAATTTCGAGTTTAGAAAAGCCTGAAAATTTGGTTTGGCCGCTCTGCGCTTCGCGCTACGCGACCAAACCAAATTTTCAGGCTTTTCTAAACTCGAAATTTTACTTCATGCTTAGTCTGGGAGTGGAACACACTCATTTCAAGTTTCAAATTGACCAAACCAAATTTTCAGGCTTTTCTAAACTCGAAATTTTACTTCATGCTTAGCCTGGGAGTGGAAAACACTTGTTTAAAGCTTCAAATTAAATTCTTTCAATAAACCGAGCATCGGAAAGTGTACAACGTATGTTTATGTATACTTAAAAGAAAAATTTTCGTTAAGAATATGAAGAACTTCAGAGAAGAAGGGACCATACAATAAAGGATAACAAATCTAATAACCAGCCAAAGGTGATTGAACCAAACCCTGTCAGAACCGGTGTATCATATGCCAATACCGTGCAGAAAAAGATGGCTGAAACAACCGCCCCGCTGAGTAATGTATCCCCTGAGCTAACAACAATGCAACTCATGCAAAACGTGATGCAGACTATTGAACGTGTCAATGCTAGAATTGACAAGCTAGAATCCAGATACTCTGGTATAAAAGAGAACTAATTCACGGAGCTACAAGATTTAAGAATAGCTACCTGGAATGCAAATGGCATCCCAAACAAAACACATGATGTAGAAGTATTTTTAAAAACACTACACATAGATGTCTGTCTTGTCTCGGAGACCCACATGACTAATCAATCATACATCAAACTTAAAGGATACAAAATATACCACACTATCCACCCCAACAACCAAGCTAAGGGCGGTACCGCGGTTATAATTAGAGAATCAATTAACCATTTCGAAGAATGTCATCTGCAACGAGCTGATGTTCAACTCACTGTAGTTGGCATCAAATCTACCAAACAAAAGCTCAGTGTTGGAGCTATCTACTGTCCCCCAAAATATAATCACAAAAAAGATACTTATTTGTCATTTCTGCGTCACTCTGGAGAAAGATTCATCATCGGTGGTGATTTTAATTCCAAGCATATAGACTGGGGATCAAGACTAACTACAACTAAAGGCAGGGAACTAAGAAAAGCTATCCAGGCCTGGAATTGCAATTTCCACTCTTCTGGGAAGCCCACATATTGGCCCACGGACCCTAATAAAATACCTGATTTACTGGACATTTTCATCTCAAGGAAGGTTTCTCCCAACTTCATCAATATTGAAGAAAACTTTGACCTGGACTCTGATCATTCTGCCGTTATATTGACATTAAGTGAAAGAATAATCAAACGAACAGCACGACCTTCCCTTGTCAACAAAAATACAGACTGGGAAAGTTTTCAAATCGATCTTGAAAAGAATATCAACTTAAACATTAAACTAAAAACAGTAAAGCAACTGGAAGAAGAAGTTGAAAAATTTACCAGACTTATCCAAACAACTGCTTATAACAACACTAGGGAAATTACGTACATAACGAAAGGAGCAAATTACCCAGTGGAAATAAGAAATTTAGTTAAAGAAAAGCGAAAAATAAGAAGAAAATGGCAACAATCTAGGGATCCCTCCCACAAGACTATTCTAAACAATATAACACAGAAATTGAGAAGGGAAATCACAAAACTCAAAGAAGACTCGTTAAACTCTTACCTGCAAAATCTAACACCAGATGAAGAAACAAATTACTCTCTCTGGAAGGCGACCAGGAAGATCAAGAGACCTATCACATCTAGTCCACCAATCAGAAGCGACATGGGCCCATGGGCTAGAGATAACAAGCAAAAAGCAGATATGTTCGCAAAACATCTAGCAAACATATTTACCCCGAACAATACGCAGGAAAAGATTAATCTGCCACCATTCAAGAATCGAAAATCTGAAGACATCACTCCAGTCACTCCGAAAGAAATATATGAAGAGATCAAGAAAAACCTTAATCCAAAAAAAGCACCAGGATTTGACCTAATCACCGGCGAAATCCTGAAACAACTGCCTAGGAAAGGAATAATGCTATTAACCTACCTATTTAATGCCGCTTTTAGATTAAAACATGTACCTGCATGCTGGAAAGTAGCGGAAATGATTATGCTGCCAAAACCTGGAAAACCACCAAATGAAGTAAAGTCATATAGACCGATTTCCTTATTGCCAATAGTATCTAAACTATTTGAGAAAATACTGCTCAAAAGACTTAAGATTATAATAGAGAAAACATGTCTATTCCCAGACTTTCAGTTTGGATTTAGACATAAACATTCCACGATTGATCAAGTGCATCGCATAACAAACATCATCGAACAAGCACTTGAGGGCAAGCAAGTCTGCTCCACAATATTTCTAGATGTTGCTCAAGCCTTCGACAAAGTTTGGCATGAAGGCCTAGTATACAAATTAAATAAAATGTTACCTAGACAATATGTACAGATATTAACATCCTATATATCAGACAGATTGTATAGAATTAAACAGGAGGAAGAATACTCGGAACTAAAAGAAATAAGAGCAGGTGTACCCCAGGGCAGTGTTCTTGGTCCTATTCTATATGTTCTATTCACAAGTGATATACCAACTCTAGAAGAAACAACAATAGCAACCTTTGCGGATGACACTGCATTATTAGTAGTAGATCAACAACAAGAGGTCTCCACCAGGAAACTTCAAACAGCAATTAATTCAATCATGGATTGGACCAAAAAATGGAGGATCAAGCTTAATGAGCTCAAATCTATCCATATCAACTTCACAAACAAAAGGATGACTAATCACCTCCCGTTAGTAATAAATGGCGCAATAGTACCTAACGAACTAAATGCAAAATATCTAGGAATGACCCTTGACACTAAATTACGATGGAAAGTGCACGTTAAAAAGAAAAGAGCTGAACTATCATTAAAATACAGACAACTATATTGGCTCCTTGGTAGAAATTCCAAGCTTTCAATACATAATAAATTGGCAATATATAACCAAATCCTGAAACCTGTCTGGCTGTACGGCATCCAACTATGGGGATGTGCTAGAGAAATTAATATTAAAATCATTCAAACATTCCAAAACAAAGTGCTGCGCAACATTGTCAAAGCACCATGGTACATCCGAAACTCTGATCTTCATCGGGATCTTCAGATACCTACTGTTAAAGAAGAGATCAAGAGGTACGCTACGAAACATGAAGCAAGACTACACCTCCACACAAATGCAGAAGCTCTACAGCTGCTGGACAACCACTATCAAGTCCGAAGACTGAAGAGAACAAAACCATCAGATCTCGTGTAATGTGATATGTGTAAAAAGCAGAGCATAGTGCCCGAGTGAAATGTACATTTCAAAAAAACTAGAAGACGTCACTGGACCATCTCTAGAATAAAACTACCTAAGTTAAGAATGAATCAGATATAAATTATTGGTTAGTCACTGTGACTAGTTATAATATTAAGTACAAACAAAAAAAAAAAAAAAAAAGAATATGTTCGGTGTTACATAAAACTCCCTGTATATTACATTACATAGCAAATTTGCGGTGTTGCCATATCATCCACCCTTCTCATCTTTTGCATGTTAACACAAGACCGTAGCCAGGGGGGAGTGATATGAGAGTTTAATCCCCCTGAAATTTTCAAAATATAAAATTTTTGTATGTAAAAAGACACTGTAAGAGCAAAAACAATACGTTTACCATTGGGCCCGTTCATCAGAGACAACAGTTGGGAGTTTACTGCCAACTGTTGGGGAATCCTCTGATGACCGGATTGTTAATCGTGAACGGGTTTGGGATTTTTGCAATCATGAAATAGACTGACCGGAGTACCGTTCATTAGATTTCAATTTCAATTTCAATTTATTGATGTTATAACAAAAGTTTTACACAAGTCAAGTTACAATAGATAAATAATAAATAGATGTACAAGAAAAAAGTGTATAAAATACAGAAGATACATTAACATGTAGTCGAACAAACAAAAATGGTACATACAGATTAAAATAGACAATATGCAAGAGTATAGGTCCAAAAATAAAGTGTTAGATGTCATTATCAAAAAACTCATCTGTGCTGAAATAAGCATGCTCGAGAAGGAATTCTTCTAGCACTTCTCGGAATTTATTGAGCGGAAGATTTCGTGTGCTATGACTAAGGTGATTAAAGAACTTAATGCCGTGATATCTTGTTCCAGTTAGGGATCTCTGTAATCTCGATTGTGGCAAATTCAAGTCAGATTTTCCTCTGGTCTCATGAGTAATTACGTACTGGCATAGCTGCAATATTACGTTCAACGTGCATCAAACATTCAAGGATGTAGATACATGGTAGGGTTAGTATTTGCAATTGCTTAAAATAAATTCTACATTCTTCTTGATACTTAGCACCAGCAACTATTCTTACTGCTCGTCTTTGCAATTTGAGCATCCGATGCCTACAAGATGCATGGCCCCAAACAAGGATGCCATATATTAAGTGACAGTGGAAAGTTCCATAGTATGCTGTTCTCAGAACGGTGCGGGATACTTAATTTGATAATACTCTTAAACCAAATACCGACTTATTTAATTTTCCACTTAAGTAATCGCCATGAGCAAACCATGTTAATTTAGAATCAAGATGGATACCCAAAAAACGGACAGTCTCTGCATATTCGTCATTTTCAGCATCTTTTTTTCTGAGCGTAAATAGCATTTCAACCGTCTTACTGTTGTTTAAACACAATTTGTTAGAGGCAAACCACTTCGCTGCGTTTGATTTAGTGGCGACATTTAGTTCCGATGCTTCTACTAAACTACTACCCGTACTTAAAAGAGTGGTGTCGTCGGCAAACAATACCGAATTATTTTGTCCGATTTTGTCTGGGAAGTCGTTTGTAAAGATCAAAAATAGTAATGGCCCTAAGACTGACCCTTGAGGTACACCGTTTTCTATTAGGCGATAGCTGGATTGTTCACCGTCAATGAAAACCTTTTGCTTTCTATTTTGTAAATAGGATTGCAGTAGGCTGATGCTATTTACAGAAAAGCTATATTTTACTAGTTTATTAATCAGAATCTTGTGAGATACACAGTCAAATGCTTTACTGAGATCTAGAAATGTAGCTACAGAAAAAGATCCAGTTTCGAAGCATTCGACTGTGTATTCCACAAATGCAAGAACAGCAGAAACCGTCGACATTCCACGGCGAAAACCAAATTGATTTTGTGAGAATAAATTGTTTGTATTAAAGAAATCAATTATTTGATCCTTCATAATACGTTCAATTACCTTTGATAGGGCAGGTAGAAGGCTAATAGGTCTATAGTTATTTGTATTAGACTTGTCTCCCTTTTTAAAAAGAGGGACAACCTTAGCACATTTAAATGCGTCTGGAAAGATACTACTCACAATGATATCATTTAGTAATCTAGTTAGTGGTACCGAAATTATGTCGATAACTGGTTTCAAAATATCCACAGAGATTCCATATATATCGGAACTTTTGGTGTTTTTCATTCCTTTACATGCATCCCGAATCTTGACTACAGACACTTCTTGGAAATTGAACGTACTATTGCATGTGACAGATATGTTAAGGGATCATTATCGGATGGTGTGATGTTCTCTAAAAGTAGTCCTGAAACAGTGGAAAAATATTGGTTGAATTCTTCACAAGAAATATCACTATTTCACTCTTGATTTATTGTAGGAGTTAATCTTGCAGAATTTATGAGTTTCCATAACGATTTCTGGTGATGTGCAGACTGAGAAATGTAATTATCATTTGCTTTAATTTTAGCATTTTTTATTGACTCTCTGTAAACTTTTTTAAAGTTATTCATTATTAGTTTATTTTGAATAGTAGATGATTTTTTATAATTTTCTGAGGGCAATGCAAAAGTTTTCCCCATGTCTTTTAGATTTTCATTGAACCACTTTACCGGTTGCTTTCTCTTTGCTACCCAGTTTTTCTCCGGAAAAGCATTAAGTAGACACATATTTAATTGATTTTGAAATAAGTCACATTTTGTGTTAATATTTAGGTTTTGATAAACATAATTCCAGTCTACACTCGACAGAAGTTTGTGAAATCTGTATCTTCCCTGTGATGTTATGGGTCTATACATTCTTCGAAGAAGAAGAATAGTTGGTGGAGTATTAGGCAACGTTAAGTTTATTGCAATTCCTATATGATCTGACAGATGTGTTTCAAAGGGACACGTTCGAAATATTGTTAAATCGGAATTTGTGAAAACGTTGTCAATACAGTTTTGCCCCCGCGTGTTAAAAAATACAGTTATAACTAATCCATAACTTTCAATAAAGTCGTGCACAGTAAGAGCGTCATTATTGATATCATTGAAATTAACATTGAAGTCGCCACACAATATTACGTAATTATTGAAGATACTGAGCTGACTCATAAGAGAATTTAAAATATCAAGAAACACAGATAAATTCCCAGTGGGTGCTCTATAAACTGTTATGATATATAAATTAAAAACATGTAAAAAGATGCAGCTCAGTTCGCAATCACCATCTACTGATAAATCATTTGTCAAAGTATTAAACGATTTGGTTTCGTATAAAAAAAAAAAAAGACCTTTATTGGCATATCCTACAGTTATTTACAATGTCGACACTATATCACATCTTGCCCTCTTTCTCCCGTCCCACTTTCTCCAGCGTCTTCACCCTAGGTCCGTCCTCCCTCATCCATTCTGTCACCCTTCTATTCTCTTTCACTCCCACCCATTCCTCACTCACACCCTCACACTCCTCCGCCAAGTGCCTCCACGTATCCTTCCCCCATTCACACAACCTACATCTCATATATTCTTCCCCCATCCATCTCTTCCTTCCCCTCTCCCCAGACCCACACCTTGCCCTCGCCATTATCACCCTTTCATCCCTGTTCCACCCATCCTCACTCATGTATCTCGGCACCCTCCCATATACTTGCCATCTCCCAAACATATCATTATATTCACTTTTGTCTATCCGTCCCTGTCTCTCCTGCGCTTCCACCTTCTTCATCTTCTCTCTCATCCACGCCGCCACCTTCACCCCTCTCCGTATAAATCATCTACATAAATCATAGCACCTCCGAAATTGCCGCTTTTCCGCGAATATGAAGCAGTTGAGGACAGTGCATTGATTTTTGATATGTTACATTCATAGTTAGAAAGCCAATGGTCCACCACGCAGACGATTTTGAAATCTAACTTACTGGAATTGAACAAACACTCAATTTCATTTATTTTATTTCTTATCGACTGCGTATTTAGGAAAAGCAAATCAATTACATTCGTATTTCTTTCTTCTTTGCAAACTGAAAAAAAGGTTTTATACAGGCATTTACAGGCCATACTTCTGGAATTTGCATGCTCTCATATTCATTAACAGGTACAGCTATTTTAAAGGATGAACATTTGAAAAACCTGCTTTATTTAAGTACACGATTAGCTCGTTGCAGGTTAATAGCGGATTTAACCTGTACGCGTGTAAAAATTTGTATCTATTGGCCCCTTTAACTATGGCCAACATACATCACAAACAAATCTAAACATGTTGAATGCTGAACAATTTGATGAACGGGCCCATTAACCCACCCCCGATTTTTTTTTCTGGCTATAGCCTTGTGTTAACATCACAATTCGTGTGATTTCAAACAAACCACCCATTGCAATTTTTCAATTCGTGTTAAAATCTTAGCATTTGTAAATTTTCGCATGCTCATTTTTGCGAGTGATATCAAATAAACCTCTCCTGGTTATGAATTATTCTAACTAGGGATTGTAAATTTACTGAATTTTCAATTTCCGTTAAATCGATAAAATGTTCAATCAAAAATTGTTTATCAATAATTTACTGGAAAATCATAATATCTTTGATTTAGGGGTAAAAGTTATTAAATTCCCTCCCCTACTGCGTCCATGGATAATAATGTTTTTAGTGCAACTATGGTAAAATTTTGGTTTATAATTCTGTGCCACAAAGAGTTAAATAAAATAATACAAAAATCCTACAAATTATCCCATTTTTACTGGTTTTTTTTTTAAATTTTGGGTTATAATTCCGTGCTCCAAAGAGTTACATAAAATAATAATAAAATCCTGCAAAATATCCCTATTGATTTATAATATCGGCTTTGCATAATAATATTGAAAAAAAAAAGACCTTTATTGGCATAATACTCTATTACAGTGGTCTCCAAACTACGCCCGCGGGCCAAATCCGGCCCGCGACTTGCATGAATCCGGCCCGCGATTGTTTGTAATTTTTTTTTGTAAATGTCATATTTTGAAATATTGTAACAATTGTTCCTTAAATTTTTCATAATTTTATAAAATTAATCGGATCTTGGCCGACTTTATTATGTAGAATTGTATTTGTGGCCCGCGAAGAAGATAGTTTGGAGACCCAGGCTCTATTACATCCATATCTACACTAATCACTGCCCCCTCTCTTCCTTCTGCTTTCCCTCTCGTCCCCCAACTTCTCCAGCGTCCTTACCCCGGCCCCATTCTCTCTCATCCATTCCTTCACTCTTCTATTCCCTCTTATTCCCACCCATTCCTCCTTCACCCCATCGCACTCCTCTGCCAGATGACTCCACGTATCCCTCCCCCACTCACACATTACACACCTCCCATACTCTTCCCCCATCCACACATAATAATATTGATATATCTTCATTTACACAGGCTGCATCACCACCAACGGCCGACGTCTTGAAGCAACGGGCCCAGAGGTTTGGCGTGTCGGTCTCGACGGCCCTAACAAAACTAGAAAACCAGGAGCGCTTGGAAAAACGCAAAGAACGATTCGGAGGGATCGCCAACGGTTCCTCCGCACCGACCACCGAAAAAGCCCAAGCGAGGCTCGAAAGATTTAAACAACCCGTAAAGTAGCATCCGAACTAATAAAAACAGACGTAGCCGAAGGGGGCCACACGAGGAAAGACCTCTACGCACCCCTGTCAAAATTCTGGCTGCGCCCGTGTGAATAAGCGCAAGCAAATTTTTATATTTTGTACAATTAAACTAATTTTGATTTTAAGTATTTTTAATGCCTGTCGGGGTGGATGATGGATGGGATGTATGAGATCTTTAGTTTAAGTTTTCTTTGTATGAGGTTTTTATTTACACTAATTAAAAGTATTCCGGTTGTTTTTGTATTTACTAGTTTACAAATACTGACTTATATTATTATGTAATTAAAGTATTACGTGATTTAAGAATGTAAATGAAAAATATAGGAAAATTAAATGAAAGCGTTGTTACTATGTTTTTGACCACTTTTATTAATTATGTACAGAGTGAGTTTTTTCATGTTTTCGGAAACTATAAGAGGAAATCCAAACAAATCGCATATATTCTCATCAGTATTAGAAATAGTGGGAGTTATTATATTCTTCCTGAGATCTCCATCTTTATCAAAAAGTTGGTTTTAAACAAAATTTTATCTCTCAGTGTTTGTACAATCAGTTCATAAAAATGCAGTCAAGCTTAACCCATTAACGGAGGAGCAATTTAAGGGATAACTCTAAGAGTTTATTTTAGGTAAAATCCTGCACTTCCTTTTATGATATTGATGAATGACTTATTGTATTACATACTGTGAATTTTTCTTTTAAATATGCATAAGCTGTAAAATTTCAAGCATACGTCGATTTTATATAAAAACGTGCAGTATGAACTGAACTAGTTGATTCCACTCCCGACTAAGCATGAAGTAAAATTTCGAGTTTAGAAAAGCCTGAAAATTTGGTTTGGTCGCTCCGCGAAGCGGAGCGGCCAAACCAAATTTTCAGGCTTTTCTAAACTCGAAATTTTACTTCATGCGCCACGCGCATAAAAACTGAAATATTGTGAAGTTAGAAATACCCTCACGTTATTTTATTTTTAAATGAGTAATAATCAAAATATTTAAATAACAAAATATTTACATTTTTCTTCATACTTTTTCAAGTTAGGTCAAATAATATAATTGATATATTATATTATTTGACCTAACTTGAAAAAGTATGAAGAAAAATTTAAATATTTTGATTATTACTCATTTAAAAATAAAATAATTAACTTATTTAGTAACTTTTTTGTTTTTTTTTTTGTTTGTTTGGCATAGGTTCTAGCCATTCAACCACTAACGATGATTATATTAATTAATTTAACATATATTTGGACGTCATACACATTCGCACCACACCCAGGTAGACGACGAGAAATTATTTTTAAATAAAGTCTCCCCGTGCACGGGAATCGAGCCCGCGTCTGTGGCTCGCCGAGCGATACAGCCCGACGACATTACCGCTCGGCCACCAGCTGCCCATTTAGTAATTTAATTAACAAAAAATTAGTAATGTTGCGTGTATGCATCAATGGCGCTTAATGAGTTAAAATGAATCTCATTTAATTCTAAATCCGCTAACTTAAAGTAATTTATAATTCAGAATAAAGTACAATAACAAATAAAATACCATAACAAATAAAAACGCAAATCTGATTAAATTGTTCAAAGATCCCTCTATCGTCCAATAAATTAATTAATGCAACTGCTATTTTTCGAGTGAATCGAAATATGGTGACTAAAAGAAAATAAAATGGACTGATCCATTTTCTATTTGTAAGTGTCAGTTAAAATGCTTAACCTGGGAGTGGAAACACTTGTTAAAAGACATAAAGACAATTTATCATAAAGAAAAATTGAGTTTGTCAATAGTTTGCAGAATATTTACAAAAAATAACGAATTAAAATTAATATCGACTTTCTGCAAAATGTTTGTCCAAATATTCATTGGAACAACTACTTCTCGAGCTAATACCCCGACAGATATTGAATTATACAATGAATATTTGAGTTACACGACAGCACTGCTGTTCTATGCATAATTTATATGCAAAATGCAACATCAGGTCAAATTATTCTCTAACGAAACTATGTTCTATGCATAACTTTGTAAAAGGTTTAAATTGAACGCTTTTTAAAAACAACGAATATCTAAACGTTTACGAAGTACACATCGAGGTATGTCTACTTAAAAGAAAAATTCCCGGAATATCTCCAATACTTTATCACTACATTAATTAGAGTGGTTTCGGTTGGGCTTTTGCCTAGCTTTAATTACTGGACCATTAGCCAACAGGTTTTTCTAAACTCTAATTTTTTTTTATCTGGGTTTGCATAATGATTTGTACATCAAAATAAAAAATTCCCTGTATATTCAAAAAGCCAATTGCGTTGTAAGATTATTGTAAATTAAAAACTATGAATATCATTAATATTAAAACACTTAACTTTGTTTTACCACTTTAATTAACTTTTTACAGTGACTATAGTTTCGACTACAAGCTAGTCATTATCAAACTGAGTGTCTGTTTGGCCAGTTTGATAATGACTAGCTTGTAGTCGAAACTATAGTCACAGAAAAAGTTAATTAAAGTGGTAAAACAAAGTTAAGTGTTTTAATATTATTTTATAAAGATGTACCACAAAGTGAACGCCAACCAAATCAAAGATATCAATATCATTGATTTGTTGTGCATTATGGTACCCAATGTACTTCAACTGTTCGAGGAGTTCTGATGGGTTTGTACTCGGTTTCGAAATTACTCCTTCTCGGTTTTACAGTAAATATTTTCAACTCTTCCATTTTTTCCTTACGTCTTTTCGCCTGTTGGTCTCTCCTGTTGAGGTACAAGCGTACAGTGGAGAAATACATTATCTCTACAATGGACGTGATGCTAATTCCGTTGAATAAACCCAAGATACCTCCAAGCATTGCTTAAAAATAAAAAAAAAATGAGTATTGAATAAATAGGTTTTTTTTTTGGTAGCTTCTGCCTGGCCTTAGTTACGAGCTATTATCCATCATCAATTTTATTTGTATATATTTGTTTATTAACTTATTACTAAGTATAACATATAACTATATATTTGGACGTCACAACACATTCACACAACACCCAGGGTCACGACGAGATATTATTTTTAAATAACATCTCTCCGTGCACGGGAATCGAACCCTGTCTGTGGCTCGCCGAGCGATACACCGTCCGGCGACCTTAAATAGGCAATTAATTTAACTTGAAATAAAAACTTGAAATAAAACACTTTTTCTCCTTTCTTCACAAAACTTGTGAAGAAAGGAGAAAAAGTGTTTTATTTCAAGTTATTATCATCTTCACTTAACTCACCCAAACTCATTTGCAATTAATTTAGTTAAAATATCAAATCCTTTACTGACCTAGCAATGATGTAAGATTGTACTGACAATCATTTTTTTCTCGTAAAAAAACCAAATCGTTGTAATATACTCCAACAACTGTGTGATTTGTCAAATCGGAATGTGTCCTGAAATAAGAAGGAAATTGCTAGAAAAAATCTATCCCCAAATATATATCAGGTGTTCATTTAAAAACCTGATCGAGAAGGCGTTGCTTTTTTGATGGAAGGAAATGGAACAAAAATGTGAAGTCGCAGCTTAATTTACGTGTTCTCGTACCTGACATAAATGTCAGATTGTGTTAATCAGTAGCTCATTAGTTTGCCTTGTTCTTATTGTTGTTGTGTTATTTTTTCTTATAAATTAGCTGTTTTCATAGCTAAATAAACAATAGCAATATAGATTAAAATAAAAAAAGTTTTATATAACTTGGCTAGATGAAGGTGAGCCAACGCTTATGGAAGAACTGGAAATCAAGTAGAAAAGGAGAGACTATGGTCAGGATGTAGGGGTAAGAGTAAAACAGACGACTATACAGGGCGCCCGTATTTCGACAGAATGGATGGGGAACCAAATCATATAATATACAGGGTGTCTCAGACCACCCGTACCAGCCTTTTATTTCGACAACGCTTGGTTGAATGTGACTGCATTATATATTTTTAACTTTACTGTAAATCAGTGGTTTATACAGGTGGCGCATGAAGTAAAATTTCGAGTTTAGAAAAGCCCCGTGAAAATTTGTCTCGGGTCGCTGCGCGACCCTCGACAAATTTTCTACGCGGGGCTTTTCTAAACTCGAAATTTTACTTCATGCTTTGTCTGGGAGTGGAAGTGATTGATATCACACTGGTATCACAAGACATAACACACACCACGGTGAACTGGAGGGTGCACGGAGAGGCAACCATGTCAGATCACCGATGGATAACTTATACGATACAAACCGACAAGTATGAAAAAGCGGCCAAGTACAGAAACCCTCGCAGAACAAACAGGTCCAAGTATCGAGACCTTCTCGAAGCAGGACTAGGCCACCTAAATACTGATGATATATACCACAACACGCATGAAATCGAAGAAGCAGTAACTAAACTAACTTCTGCTCTCATCGATGCCTACACCGAATCATGTCCATTAAGCACCTCCAAACAACAGAGGAAAACACCATGGTGGAATACCCACCTTGAGGACATGAGAACGAAAACCCGAAAACTATTCAACAAGGCTAAAAATAGTAAATTAAAAACCGACTGGGATGCGTACAAATCACACCAACGCATCTACAAAAACGAAGTGCGCAGCAGACAAAGACAATCCTGGAGGAAGTACTGCGAGGACATAGAGTCAACGAGTACAGCTGCCAGGCTCAAAAAAGTGCTATCCAAGGACCCACACTACCTTGGAAGCATCAAGAAAGTAGACGGAGAACTCACCTCAAATGAAAACGAGACACTCCAACTAATGTTACAAACACACTTCCCCGGTTGTGAAACGCTAGAAATCGAAACGTCTGCAGACGACCCACACGAAAGAGAAGCAGATGAAGATGACAAGAAGCTAGCTATGGAAATAGTTACGAATCAAACCATAACTTGGGCAATCAAATCATTCAAACCATACAAATCCCCAGGCCCGGACGGCATCTACCCGGCCCTACTTCAATGGGGATCACCTGCGCTTGTGGCTGTGCTGGGAGCCGTCTACCGCGGCTGCCTCACGCACCGCTACATCCCCAGGTTATGGAGAATGGTAAAAGTAGTATTCATTCCTAAGCCATGCAGGAACGACTATACGAACGCAAAATCATTTAGACCGATCAGTTTATCTTCATTCATGCTAAAGGCATTGGAGAAACTATGCGATCGACACATTAGGACAATGTCCTCAATTCTAGGCCGATCCACCAAAACCAACACGCCTACACGCCAGGCAAAAGCACAGAATCTGCTCTACATCTTGTAGTTTCAAGAATAGAAAAGGCGATAACAAACAAGATGACCACATTAGGTACATTTATCGATATTGAAGGTGCTTTCGACAAAGCATCCTTCCAAAAAATCGGGGAAGCACTCAACAGAACCGGTGTTAACAACATGCTTTGCGGATGGATAGGAAACATGCTCCGCAGCAGACACGTAACAGCATCACTAGCAGATGTCACAATATCAGCGTCGGTCACCAGGGGCTGCCCGCAGGGGGGGGGGGGGTCCTATCCCCACTCCTGTGGACACTCTTGGTGGACGAACTGATCACAAAACTCAACATCCAGGGGTTCTACACTGTAGGATACGCGGATGACATAGCAATACTCCTCAACGGGAAGCACGAGAATTTCCTATGCAACAGAATGCAGGAAGCACTAAAAACAGTGGAAGACTGGTGCAACACCAACCAGTTATCGGTTAACCCCACAAAAACAGAAGTAGTGATGTTTACAAAGAAACATAAGATAGAAACTCACACACTACCAAAACTATCCAAGACCCAATTGAAGCTATCAAAGAAAGTCAAATACCTAGGAATCTATCTAGACTCAAAACTTAACTGGGCCAAACACCTAGAACACAAAACTGAGAAAGCAAGCAGGGCTTTCTGGCAATGCAGAAGGGCCATTGGCAATACCTGGGGACTATCTCCAAAGATAGCGTTGTGGATATACACAGGTATTATCAGACCAGCGCTCGAATACGGAGCCCTAGTCTGGTGGTCACGGACTAACCAACAAGGAGCAAAACTGAAATTAAATCACATACAAAGGCTGGCATGTACGTGCACAACCGGAGCCTTCAGAACAACACCAACCGCTGCAATGGAAATAATACTAAGTCTCCCACCTCTTGATATCCACATCAAGAGCACGGCGAGACTAACCGCAGAAAGACTGAGAGCCATTAACACATGGTCAGACCAAACTACGCCCGACGGCCACGGAAGCATACTCAAATGAGGACCACCCATGCTGAGAAGCAAAATAGACCAGAAGATACCCCAATACATCTTCAAAAAGAAATACGTCGTGAACACGGACCCACAAACAACACCACCGGACTATGTAGTGTTCACAGACGGATCCAAGACTAAGACAGGCTGTGGAGCAGGGATATACTCAGAGGACTTAGCTGTGCGAAAACGTCTTCCGATAACAGCACATGCTACTGCAACACAGACTGAAATTTAGGCAATCCTAGAGAGTGCTAAAATTATAAAAGACAGAAACATCAGTGACCAGAATATAACTATCGTCACTGACAGCAAAGCCGCACTGGCAGCTCTAGACAAGTTCAGAATAACATCTGAACTAATACATAAATGCGTAGAAACCTTGAACAAAGTAGCAAATTCCAACCGCATAACACTAACGTGGACGAAAGGACACGATAACAGCCAGGGCAACAATAACGCAGACGAACTAGCACGAGAAGCATCGAAAATTACAACAAACCGTGCAGAAATAGGACTATCCCCTAGGTCCTTAGCCAAACGCATGCTAGAGTTCAATACTGCGAAACATAAAGAGAGATGGACAAACCTCACAACATGCAGCCAAACAAAGACATACCTGTTGGAACCCGACGGCCAAACAACAAAGAAGTTTCTAAAACTCACAAAACAGAAACTACGAATCCTAACCGGCTACATTACTGGTCACTACAACTTCCAGCATCACCTCGCAAAAATGGGAATCACCAGTGATGACATTTGTCGAGGATGCAACGAAGAAGAAGAAACAGCGAGACACATTCTTCACGCGTGTCCGGCGCTGTCAAAAATAAGAACCACGTTACTAAGGGAAGAAGCCCCAAATCGTGAAGGACCCGGATGGCAATGGTCACCCGCACAGATCCTGGCAATTGCCGACTGTGCGGGGTGGGTCTAACCATCAGGGGGGAGGCACTACAACGGGCCCGACTGTGGCCTAAGTGGGTGCGGCTGCTGCTGCCCTCCCGCCAAATAATCCTTAATCCTTAATCCTGGGAGTGGACAACACTCGTTCTTAGGAGCAACAACTGTTGCTGTAAGGCAGCATCGTGGCTTACACATTTCATGGATATTAAACATACAGAGAGTTTTTCATTCAAGTAAACATGTCCCAATTATATGCTGTAAATCTTCAGATATTGTTTTTTGAAAGAGTTCAATTGAAAGCTTTAAACGAGTGTTTTCCACTCCCAGACTAAGCATGTAGTAAAATTTCGAGTTTAGAAAAGCCCCGTGAAAATTTGTCGAGGGTCGCGCAGCGACCCGAGACAAATTTTCTGGGCTTTTCTAAACTCGAAATTTTACTTCATGCGCCACGCGTATAAAACACTGATTTCAAGTGAGGTTCAAATATACATTAAGTTCACAATATTTTAGTGTTTTATACGCGTGGCGCATGAAGTAAAATTTCGAGTTTAGAAAAGCCCAGAAAATTTTCACGGGGCTTTTCTAAACTCGAAATTTTACTTCATGCTTAGTCTGGGAGTGGAAAACACTCACTTAAAGCCTAAAATTGAACTTGTAAAAAACAACGAATATCCAAAGATTTAAAGAAAATAATTCCCTTTCGGTAAACATACGCCTAAGCTGTATATTTTTTGACATTCGCTGGTTTTTTAAAGAGTTTTATTGGAATCTGTAAACGTTCGTTGTTTTTTAAAAGAGTTCAATTTGAAGCTTTAAACGCGTGTTTTCCACTCCCAGACTAAGCATGAAGTAAAATTTCGAGTTTAGAAAAGCCCCGAGACAAATTTTCTGGGCTTTTCTAAACTCGAAATTTTACTTCATGCGCCACGCGTATAAAACACTGATTTCAAGTGAGGTTCAAATATACATTAAGTTCACAATATTTTAGTGTTTTATACGCGTGGCGCATGAAGTAAAATTTCGAGTTTAGAAAAGCCCAGAAAATTTTCACGGGGCTTTTCTAAACTCGAAATTTTACTTCATGCTTAGTCTGGGAGTGGAAAACACTCACTTAAAGCCTAAAATTGAACTTGTAAAAAACAACGAATATCCAAAGATTTAAAGAAAATAATTCCCTTTCGGTAAACATACGCCTAAGCTGTATATTTTTTGACATTCGCTGGTTTTTTAAAGAGTTTTATTGGAATCTGTAAACGTTCGTTGTTTTTTAAAAGAGTTCAATTTGAAGCTTTAAACGCGTGTTTTCCACTCCCAGACTAAGCATGAAGTAAAATTTCGAGTTTAGAAAAGCCCCGTGAAAATTTGTCGAGGGTCGCGCAGCGACCCGAGACAAATTTTCTGGGCTTTTCTAAACTCGAAATTTTACTTCATGCGCCACGCGTATAAAACACTGATTTCAAGTGAGGTTCAAATATACATTAAGTTCACAATATTTTAGTGTTTTATACGCGTGGCGCATGAAGTAAAATTTCGAGTTTAGAAAAGCCCAGAAAATTTGTCTCGGGTCGCTGCGCGACCCTCGACAAATTTTCACGGGGCTTTTCTAAACTCGAAATTTTACTTCATGCTTAGTCTGGGAGTGGAAAACACTCACTTAAAGCCTCAAATTGAACTTGTAAAAAACAACGAATACCCAAAGATTTAAAGAAAATAATTCCCTTTCGGTAAACATACGTCTAAGCTGTACATTTTTTGACATTCGCTGGTTTTTTAAAGAGTTTTATTAGAATCTGTAAACGTTCGTTGTTTTTTAAAAGAGTTCAATTTGAAGCTTTAAACGAGTATTTTCCACTCCCAGACTAAGCATGAAGTAAAATTTCGAGTTTAGAAAAGCCCCGTGAAAATTTGTCGAGGGTCGCGCAGCGACCCGAGACAAATTTTCTGGGCTTTTCTAAACTCGAAATTTTACTTCATGCGCCACGCGTATAAGCCGCTGATTTTAATTGAAGTTCATGCACTTGTTAACAATATTTTAATGTTTTCAGGGTTTAAGGGTACTAGGTACTTAGGTTCCGCGGTACTGTCTCCCCTAGACTATACTTTACTTTTTGAAAGACAGTTTTTTTTATTGTTTTCTTGTTACCAATATATATTTGTATTTTTTGACCCATTTAAACAGAAATAATTGTTGAATTGAGATTACAAGAGAAACCTATAACGTTCACTTAATTGCGACATATCGGGTTGTATACAATACGGATTCTATGCATTCATCGTATGCAATTTAACATACATAAATACATACATACAATCGTATGTTGGGTTGCATACAAATAAGAGTAATTGCTCGTGTTGCATAGGCGTTGCTTTGTCAACGGTGCAGCAACATTTTTCTTTGAACATTAGCATGCAACGTTCCTGCAGGCGGACATTCAACTTTTATTCAACGTGTTTTCAATATTTATGCAACTTAAAACGCAACGTTTCGTATTACGCGGTAACATTGATGCAACGTGTCATGCAACGTTTCTTTACCCAGTGGGGAGCTACTGACAAATTTACGTACGACCTACTTCATAATATTTTGATAATTTCACAGCCAACTCGATTGGATTTTTAACTGAACAGCTGATTTTACAATAATTATAATTATTACCCTAGCACGGAAGCAAAATAATTATATTTGACAGGCAACCAAGAACCTGAATATCTTATACTGTATTCAGAATGATCACAATCAGCCAAACATCCACACGTCTCTACAATTTTTGGATTTGAAGATATAATTTTACCTAAAATAATAAGCACTGTTTATTAATTTTAACAAATAAAAAAATTAAAAGTGCGATTCTTTTCGCAATCTACAACAAGTTAGTCTTACAAAGACTATATCAAACACTCATTGAAACAACTACTTCCCGGGCTAATACCCCGACGGACATTGAATTATACAACAAGTGTTTGCTGTTACATACAGTAACCTACTGCAAATGTAACAATTTGGGTCAAATTATTCAGGCCATCTATAGACGCGTTTCGAGATTTATCTCTCATCAGTATAGCTTTGCCATTCCCTCTAAACAATTTGACACCTTAGACTGGCGGTCACGTTACCGTTCAAACATAAGTATAAATGAAATTGCCAATTCTTGGTTGCAAAATACTTCAAACATTAAAAGTGCGATTCTTTTCGCAATCTACAACAAGTTAGTCTTACAAAGACTGTATCAAAACTCATTGAAACAACTACTTCCCGGGCTAATACCCCGACGGATATTTAATGTATTTTGCAACCAAGAATTGGCAATTTCAATTATACTTATATTTGAACGGTAACGTGACCGCCAGTCTAAGGTGTCAAATTGTTTAGAGGAAATAGCAAAGCTATACTGATGAGAGATAAATCTCGAAACGCGTCTATAGATGGCCTGAATAGTTTGACCCATTTTTTTACATTTACAGTAGGTTACTGTATGTAACAGCAAACACTTGTTGTATAATTCAATGTCCGTCGGGGTATTAGCCCGGGAAATAGTTGTTTCAATGAGTGTTTGATATAGTCTTTGTAAGGCTAACTTGTTGTAGATTGCGAAAAAAATCGCACTTTTAATGTTTGAAGTATTCTGCAACCAAGAATTAGCAATTTCAATTATAAATAAAAAAATGTTCACGTTTAGTTCGTAGCATGCAAGGTATATCCGCTAAGGTGCACGTCTTTCTCGATTTCGTTGGTACAGTGTAGTAATATGGCATGCAGTTGCATTCTTTCAGGATATATTCCATTCTGCATTCTAGGAGACAGTTCGTGTACGTGTACTCTTTGAAGCCTTTCAGTTGTTTTTCAGTGGTGTAATAGCATTTCCGGTATTGCGGATCTTTGGACAGCAAATTGTCAGTTGAGTAAGAAGATGATGCTGTGATGGAGATGAAGTTACTGGATGATTGTGATAGAGAGACAAATTCGCTGCTCCAATCTAAATAATCGTATGGATCGTGTATGAAGATCTACAAAAAGAGAATTGCATTTGAAGTGTTAAGGGGAAAAACCAAATTAGTCCCAAATGGCACATTGGACTAAGACCGGTAAACAACGATCTATGCATACAAGAATGCTTCGATAAAACGGAGGTCACCTAACCAACGGCGGCTCGCAGCCTAACTTCAGGGTAGGCCAGAGACCCAAGGTAATATGTATCCGTTATTGAAAAGTAACTTTGTTGTACTTATAAAGCGCGATCCCAACCTTAAATTTTGTGTGCCTTGGCGCTGTGGCCGACCCTGAAGTTAGGCTGGAGCCGTCGCTGCACTTAACTGATATGATTTTTTACAGCTGATTATGTAAGAAAAATGTAATCTTGTTTTGTTATGTATTCTTGCCAAATCCAAATACATTTTCTAATATGTTCAAAAATTAATGACCCTTTTGAATATTGCTAAAATTGAGAACTTACATAAAATCCTGGAGTATGCAAATCAAAAGCAGCGTAATCATTTCTCTTTGTGTCTAATACAACTTGTAAAGCTGTCTTGTAACCACACTGCGACACTCTCTCTGGTGTCTTTCTGTCGAAAAAATAATTTATTAAATTAATAAAGATTTGAATATTAAAATATACCACCGAATACTTCATAAAAATCGAGTCAAGGTTGTGCTTATTACAAACCGGTTCACGAGAGATGTCCTGTGACATATAAATTCAAATTAAAATAACTATTATACTAATCTAGTAAAGTGTGAAGAAAGGTTATTAGTGCTTTATTCGTCAAACTAGTAAAGAGAGTTTAGCATAAGTTAGAATTTAGCACACACAAGTAGAAGAAGTAATGCTATAATAAAAGTACCTTAAAGAAAAGTTGTCGAGTTTGAAATCATAAGACACCCCACTGAGCAAACACATTAAAGAAATGTTAAAACAACGTTTACTGTTGCTACAATGTTGATATAACATTATTTGTTTGTTTTTTGCTCAGTGGGATCTCTCGTAAATTCTACTCTACTAACGTGATCAATGTTGAAGTATTGTCGACTGCAAAATAATTGAAGCTACAGCAAAATCCATGAACGGTGAGTATCTTTTGGAAAATCTTGTTGCATCTAATTACTTCTCCTTTCCATTTGCAGTTGATCAATACACTGCAATCCGGAGATATCCTGCTAAATATTTCATCCACTGTTATTTTGTTGTTATCCAAGACTCGTTGTAACATATCGATGTTATACCATCTATCATCAGCATGAATTATATCGTATAGGTGATTTAGGTCCTTTTGAAAACTTGATGTGTTGTACTCTGTACCAGAGAAATTCTTACTAAAATGTTTGTAAAGATTAAATTATGTGTTATTGTTTTATAAAACAAATTACGTTGAAAGTAACAGGGAATTTAGTATTTAATTTAGGTAATAATAATTAAAGGAGCAAGTGTATGATTTACATGCTTAATTTGTTTACATTTTGATACTAATATTAAATATGATTTAATTTATGCCGGCTCTCACCAACTGAACAATAGTTATTTATTGAATAAACATTAGTTTCTAATAGTTTCAGTTGCGAGAGAAAAAAACTAGTACAGCAGGAGCTTTAACCACGTCTAAAATATCGTATTTTTTTCTTGTAAAACAAACTTGTCACGTTCAGGTTAGCAACAATTTTTTTGTAGGCCAACAAGACGGTGCTTTGTTGACATGCACTTCATTAGCAATGTCTCTAATGCTAATACCGTCTCTATACGGGTCGGTATTATCGCTTTTTGCGTTTCAGTCAGGTAAGGCTATTAAATTTCGTTTGACATTTCAACAGATTTGTCAATTTGATTGACAATTTGAAAAATCAAAGTCTGTCCAGTTTTATAGCCAAATATTTTGCTGTACTAGTTTTTTTCTTTCGCAACTGTACATAAACAGCAACAAATCAATCATTTCACGATTTTTGACGTTGATGACATGTAAAATATCTACAGTTGGTTACTTTACTATCATGTTGTTATAACTGACTCAGTAAATCTGGCACCACTGTTCTTGAAAAATAGAATATACATTTGGAAAGTGTCGCTGCAAGAAATGTGCACAGAACTATTTATTTTAAGAACTTTTAGTAAATAACACACTTGGTTAAGATTTCACTGTTTATTGATTGACACTGCAACAATTGTTTCGCCACACAGTGGCTTCATCAGGCAGATGAATAATGATTAATAATCATTATTCATCTGCCTGATGAAGCCACTGTGTGGCGAAACAATTGTTGCAGTGTCAATCAATAAACAGTGAAATCTTAACCAAGTGTGTTATTTACTAAAAGTTTTTGATATGGAATTTCACCAAGTAACAGCCTCAACTATTAAATTTATTTTAAGGATATTTAAGGAAAATAGAATAAAGCAAATAAAGCAAACGTTTACACTTTAAATGTCTTATAAACCCAGCATAACTGTCGTTGATGAAACCAGACATTATTTTTTTAAATTTATAATAATTCTTCATTTGACTCCTCATCCAGTTGCCCATTGAAATATATATTAGTACATTCAGGCGCGCATCCAGAAATTGGTCTTAGGGGGGCTCACGCGTCTTGAAGGGGGCCCATCCCGGTCTTATGAGGAGGTAACAAACAAAACCAGTAATTGGACGAAACGCGTCTTGTCTAGACTAAACGCGAAATGTTTACTGCTACTACAAACTGTTCATTTGTTTAGAAATAAAAACAAACTAACAATTTGTAAGGAAATATTAATTTCTTTGTTTTTTATGTAAAAAAAGAACAACAAATTCGAGCCGATAAAGCTAGAGGAGCTAAATATTGGGACTGTAATTACGCGGGTTCGCGATTTGTTTTCTAAATTACTTAAACAAGTTGATTAAAGACTCTATTTATTTAATAACTTGCAATAGAAAATATAACAGTAACAAAAATATAACAAACGAAAGATGATAAACACAAAATTAATAATGAAAAATACACGTAAAATAATGACACGGGACGCCCGAAAAAGCACGATGTTCGTAGTTTGAGAGTTAAAAAAGCACTTGGTTTAAAATTAAATCGAAGTCGTAGGATTTCCAAAAGGGAGCTGTGATTGGTCAATAGGCGCTGGAGAGGGATTTTACACAACAAAGAAAGGGATAACATTCGCAAAGGGACAGATAAGGATAGCACATTAAGAGAGGGAAAAATTCAGGAATTTTGAGGGTGGTTTGGGTTCCGGGAAGAGAATTTTATGACTCGACCGTCGCTTCGCGGCTTAGCGCCTATTGCCCCCAATCGAGCACGTTCTCGGCTCGCTCTTTAGAAATCCTAGACTTTTTCTGACAATGGTATACGTGCTTTTTCGGGCGCAAACAAGTTGTAAAAAATCAAGAGAAGAATATAAAAATTGAACACAAATAAGCAAAAAAATGTAGAAAAATCAATCACGTTTTCCATCGGGAAAATTCGAATTAACAGGGACTAAACTATGAAAAATACGAGACATTCTCCCGCTTTTTTCCGAAGTTATAAAATAAATCGATTAAACAAAAGAAAACAAAACAAGTACTGGAAAACATAACTCTGTTTTATAAACAAAGTGACATATTATTTACAAAGAGTATATTTTAAACTTCACTTTAAATCAGTGTTTAATACGCGTGGCGCATGAAGTAAAATTTCGAGTTTAGAAAAGCCTGAAAATTTGGATTTGCCGAGGCGCGACTCGCTTCGCTCGCGCGCCCCGGCAAATCCAAATTTTCAGGCTTTTCTAAACTCGAAATTTTACTTCATGCTTAATCTGGGATTGGAAATACTCATTAGCCCACTGAGCAAACACATTTAAGTGACGTTTCATTACCATTTAAACAACGTTTAATGATATTACAATGTTGATAAAACGTTATTTGTTCTTTTTTGCACTAAACAACGTATCGAGCCGATAAAGCTAGAGGAGCTAAATATTGGGACTAAACTATGAAAAATACGAGACATTCTCCCGCTTTTTTCCGAAGTTATAAAATAAATCGATTAAACAAAAGAAAACAAAACAAGTACTGGAAAACACAACTCTGTTTTATAAACAAAGTAACAACTTATTTACAAAGAGTATATTTTAAACTTCACTTTAAATCAGTGTTTAATACGCGTGGCGCATGAAGTAAAATTTCGAGTTTAGAAAAGCCTGAAAATTTGGATTTGCCGAGGCGCGACTCGCTTCGCTCGCGCGCCCCGGCAAATCCAAATTTTCAGGCTTTTCTAAACTCGAAATTTTACTTCATGCTTAATCTGGGATTGGAAATACTCATTAGCCCACCGAGCAAACACATTTAAGTAACGTTTCATTACCATTAAAACAACGTTTAATGATATTACAATGTTGATAAAACGTTATTTGTTTTTTTGCACTAAACAACGTTTAATGCTGCTACAATGTTGATAATTGTAGCAACATTAAACGTTGTTTTAATGTTGATGAAATATTACTTAATTGTGTTTGCTAAGTGGGCTTGATTTCAATTCCAAATATATTGTAATTAACATTGAGTGTTGAAAGTAGTTGTTGTGTCCTACCGAACTTGTCAGTCAGACACTAATTAGTTATTTTAAATAATACACCGATAAACCTTTATACGTCTTTATTCCACCTCAGCTCATTACAGACTGGCGATGCGAATGCACACCTGGCATCGTACACAAAAAACATTGAGAGCCAAAAACTATAAAGTAAATTGAATTCATTTCAATACACCACAGTAGTAAAAGGGCGAATGGGTCAAAAGTTAGGTTAGGTTAGGTGCCACATACATTTAGGTAGATATCTCACATCGTCAAAGTTATTGAGGTAAGGTGTCACTCTGATAAGTTAGGTTAGGTATAATGTCATTCTGTCGACTAAATGTCGGCTAATGGTAAGTCAACTGCAATTATAGTTTAGATCAGTGGTGGGGAAACTTTTTTTAAGACGGGCCATTTGTAATAACCAGACAATCGTAGCGGGCCAAAGAATAATGCTTAAACGTAGGTAGGTAGTTTTTATGCGGGTCGTCACATTACGAAGTAAGAACGCGTTCAAACATTCTCACGACGGCACTCTTAAACGGACCGGATTAAACCTTTCCGCGGGCCGTAGCTTCCCCATCACTGGTTTAGATATTGACTAAGGCAACTGTCTCTATGGATTAACGTAAAACAAACATAGTACTTAAGATACGAATTCAAAATAAACATAATAAGTGCCATAAAAATATCATGAGTGATAGAGTGACAAACAAAACATGTTCACGACTGTCTGAAAATATTACAAAATTTTAAAAATGGATAACTATTAATGAATGTATAGTTTATCATTGATAACTTGGTAAAAAATTATTATTATTTTTTTTAATTTTAAATTCAAATATAAAATGACTTGTATAACATTTTTTTTAACCAAACGAATTCGATTATATTTAAATTTAGATTTTTTTTAATATGAAATTAAAATAAAACTACTTAATTTAAAAAGTAAAGTATTATAGTCATGAGTTTTTAATAATTACATTTTATTTATTTATTTAATTACTCAGTTAACATAATAATACATTATATATATATATATATATATATATATATATATATATATATATATATATATATATATATATATATAGCATATAAGAAAGAAAGAAAAAATAGGAAAAAGAGAATTAAATAAAGTAAAGTAAAGTAAAGTGCAATTTACAATATCCCAATTATTATCTGCCAAATAGTCGAAGCTAAATAATCTTAATTTAGCATTTTTTGCTATACAATAACTTAGAATATATATAATTAATCACTCCCAATTATGAAAAGTAGATTTTTTATGCAAAGTTTGTTATAAAAGCGTTCAATTTTGAACTTTTACTGAGTGTTTCCACTCCCAGACTAAGCATGAAGTAAAATTTCGAGTTTAGAAAAGCCTGAAAATTTGGTTTGGTCGCGTAGCGCGAAGCGCGGAGCGACCAAACCAAATTTTCAGGCTTTTCTAAACTCGAAATTTTACTTCATGCGCCACGCGTATAAAACACTGATTTAAAGTGAATTTTAAAATATACTCCTTATAAATATTTTGTGACTTTGTTTATAAAACAAAGTGTAATTTTTCAGTCCTTTTTTTGTTTTGTTTTGTTTGATCGATTTATTTAATAATTTCGGAAAAAGGCGGGAGAATGTCTCGTATTTTTCATAATTTAGTCCTAATACTAATCTAGTAAAGAGAGTTTAAACTTTATTTATTAATTTCGGAAAAACACAAGAGAATTTCTTGTATTTTTCATAATTTAATCCTAACATTTAGCTGAACTAAACTCGAAATTCTAGCTAAACTAAACTCGAAACTCTAGCTAATCTAAACTCGAAATTCTAGCTAAACTAAACTCGAAGTTCTAGCTAAACTAAACTCAAAATTCTAGCTAAACTAAACTCGAAATTCTAGCTAAACTAAACTCGAAATTCTAGCTAAACTAAACTCGAAATTCTAGCTAAACTAAACTCGAAATTCTAGCTAAACTAAACTCGAAATTCTAGCTAAACTAAACTTGAAATTCTAGCTAAACTAAACTCGAAATTCTAGCTAAACTAAACTCGAAATTCTAGCTAAACTAAACTCGAAATTCTAGCTAAACTAAACTCGAAATTCTAGCTAAACTAAACTCGAAATTCTAGCTAAACTAAACTCGAAATTCTAGCTAAACTAAACTCGAAATTCTAGCTAAACTAAACTCGAAATTCTAGCTAAAATAAACTCGAAATTCTAGCTAAACTAAACTCGAAATTCTAGCTAAAATAAACTCGAAATTCTAGCTAAACTAAACTCGAAATTCTAGCTAAACTAAACTCGAAATTCTAGCTAAACTAAACTCGAAGTTCTAGCTAAACTAAACTCGAAATTCTAGCTAAACTAAACTCGAAATTCTAGCTAAACTAAACTCGAAATTCTAGCTAAACTAAACTCGAAATTCTAGCTAAACTAAACTCGAAATTCTAGCTAGACTAAACTCGAAATTCTAGCTAAACTAAACTCG
Source organism: Philonthus cognatus (assembly GCA_932526585.2). NCBI lineage: Eukaryota > Metazoa > Arthropoda > Insecta > Coleoptera > Staphylinidae > Philonthus > Philonthus cognatus. The sequence continues at coordinate 103,052,035 of OW052244.1, forward strand.
AAATTCTAGCTAAACTAAACTCGAAATTCTAGCTAAACTAAACTCGAAATTCTAGCTAAACTAAACTCGAAATTCTAGCTAAACTAAACTCGAAATTCTAGCTAAAATAAACTCGAAATTCTAGCTAAACTAAACTCGAAATTCTAGCTAAAATAAACTCGAAATTCTAGCTAAACTAAACTCGAAATTATAGCTAAACTAAACTCAATGTATTTAATAGTTTCGAAGAAAAACAAACGGGAGAATTTCTCGTATTTTTCATAATTTAGTCCCAACATTTAGCTAAACTAAACTCGAAATTCTACTTCATGCGCCACGCGTTTAAAGCGTGTTTTTTTAGTTTTCCAGTACTTTTTTTTTTCAATGCAAAATCTTGCAACGCGTTTTGTCTAATAGTCCTTAGACACAACCCATTTTGTCCAGACAATGTGTGAAATCACAGATGTATGCAATTTTTTTCGTCTATTTATTGTCTAAAACCATTGGACAATCCGCATTTTGTCTAGAAAAAACGCGTTTTGTACGTATTTCGAGTTTTGTCGTCCGCAACGAATATACTACAATTTAGTTAGTCTTAGGAGGGGGGGGGGGGGTCAAGTCCTCGAGCCACCCCCCTGGGTGCGCGCCTGAGTACATTACAGCTAATTTATTTACATATAAAATACTTAACAATAAATGTAGAGAAGCTTTAATTTTAGATGCAGATATTTTGTTGGAGTTGCAAATTGTTACAGCTGGAAATTCATAATTCCATATTGGATAACTTGTCGTGTCTGTGGTTATCATTATTAATTGGTCTCTGTACGACACGTAGACAAGCCATGCGTAAAGAAGTATTCCGATTAAGCACAGTGTTATTAATATCAACCATAGGCATCTGAAACATTAATTGTTTTCAATTAGAGCCCTGCACGGGGCGATTTTCTTCGGCCCGACCCGGCCCGCTAGCAAATTATGCTAGCCCGGCCCGGCCCGTTAGCAAATTTTGCAAACCCGGCCCGCCCCGTGTTACCGGCGATTCTTTCAATCGTCGGCCACAAAAATTAAATTTATAAATTTATTATTTTTTGTATATAAAATGAGTTTATCCCCAGCAATTACCTGAGAGCCGATCGGGGATTATCTCGGGTAATTTGTAAGACTAGAGTCCGAATACCTGGTGGGCACTCCGAGCAGACCTCCTAGAGAGAGGATTGGTGACCAGCGGCAGTCCGTTTTTCGGAAAAGAGATTTGTGTAATCTTTTGCATTCTCCTTTCCGAAAAACGGATTAGATGGGATTCCAAAATTCTCGTTATTGCGACGGATTTGGCGAATTTTGGCCGGCTGGTTACGTCCACTAAGAAAATTACCCCTCTCCACCCTCGTTTTCGGCATTTAAATACTGGAGGGCGGCACTTCTGCTTCAGTGGCAAACCAGTAACGAAAACGGCAACAAGTTTATACAACTGCAGTCTGTAGTGTTTAAGTAGTTTTCAACTTCGTTTTTTTTTGTGTGTAACTTTTCTTTGATTAGTGGAAGTGCAATAACACTGCGCAACAATGAAAATGTTTCGGACTCAAAATTAGCTAATACTTATGTATTTTCACCCGCTGAATTCGAAAATGACATTAAAAATTATATATTAGCTCTTGTTTAGGAGATAAAGTTGTATGTTGTTTCTTAAGGGTGTAAATTTTAATTTTTTGGAAAATTTTGTATATGACATTTGGCATACCTGTAAACTGACAAAACTAACATTCCATAATGTTTGTAGGTTATGTTTATAACTAGTGAAGTGATTTATGTGAGTTTCCTATTGTTTAACTAGTGCGGAATTATTAATATAAATCAAAATGCCAAGGAATTGTGTAAATTCAGCAGACAATTTTTGTTACATATGTGGTGAAATAACATTTTCATCACAGAAGCGAAATATCACGCCTCTTGTGAAAACTGCTTACCAACATTACTTTGGTATGAAGGTAGGGGACCAGGATGTCATGGGTTCCACACATATGCTGTAACCAATCTTCGGTTATACTGAGAGAATGGCTGAAAAATAAAAAAAGATCTTTGGCTTTTCCTGTGCCTATGGTATGGAGGAAGCCTAAAAACCATAAAAATGACTGCTATTTCTGCTCAACTCTGCCCATAAAAGCAGGATTGTCAATGAAGAAAAGGGGAGCAGTTAAATATCCGAATCTTCCATCTGCCATTCGACCTATTCCTCATTCGGATAGTTTACCAGTTCTCACCTCACCACAAATTTATGATTTAGAAAATGAAGGTAGAAATGAGATAGAAATGGAAGAAGAAGCAAATAAGCGTTTCACATCAAATGACCCTGATTTTGAGGTAAGAGATGATACACTAGTAACACCACACAGATTGAGTCAAGCAGAATTAAGTGATCTCATTCGAGATCTAGACTTGTCATAGGAGAAGGCAGAACTTCTAGGGTCAAGACTACAGCAGTGGAATCTTCTCCAACACGATGTCAGAGTTTCACAGTATAGAAAACGTCAGCGAAACCTGCTCTCTTTTTTTTGAGAAGAATACCAATCTTGTTGTTTGTATCGACGTCTATAGATTAATGAATTGTCTCAAAATGAACTATGATCCAACAGAATGGAGGTTATTCATTGACTCATCTAAGCTAAGCTTAAAAGCTGCATTACTGCACAACGGAAACCGTCTTCCTTCTATTCCTATTGGCCATGCAGTTCACATGAAAGAGACTTACATTAACATGAATACTCTCCTCGAATCAATCAATTACAATGAACACAAGTGGAAAATTTGTGGTGATCTAAAAGTCATTGCTATACTTTTAGGAATGCAATTAGGGTACACTAAATACTGCTGCTTTTTGTGTATGTGGGATAGTAGAGACAGAAGTTTACATTACATAAGAGCAGACTGGCCTGCGAGAAATCTCAATACTTACGAAAAAAATATTGTTGCTGAGCCACTTGTGGACCCAAAAGATATTCTTCTTCCACCCTTACATATTATATTAGGTTTAATGAAGAATTTTGTCAAAAGTATGAACAAAGATGGACAGGCTTTTAGGTATTTGAGAGACAAATTTCCGAAACTAAGTGATGCAAAGGTTAAAGAGGGTATTTTTGTCGGGCCACAAATTCGTCAACTTGTTAGGGATTCTGCGTTTGACGAAGTTTTGGAGGGGAAAGAAAAGGAAGCCTGGAAAGCTCTGAAGGGAGTGATTCGTGGATTTTTAGGATACAAAAGAGATGAAAACTACAGTCAGTTAGTAAAAATACTCCTGGAAAAATACCATAAACTCGGATGTAACATGTCCCTAAAGATCCATTTTCTCCACTCCCACCTAGACTTCTTTCCTCGCAATTGTGGTGCTGTTAGTGATGAACATGGGGAAAGGTTCCACCAGGATATTTGTGTAATGCAACGAAGATATCAGGGTCGTTGGAATGAAGCTATGCTAGCGGATTACTGTTGGTTTGTGTGTAGGGATGCTCCGGAACTCGCATACAAGAGAAAAGTAAAAAGATCACGATAGCGTTATACCTACTATGTATCACAGAAACTAGAGCTAATAAAACATTTTCAGTGTCATTTTCATTTATTTTAGCATAAAATGAATATAATTTGACTAATATGGTGCAGGAAACACGAAAAAAATATTTTTTTGTGGTGCAGTGTAATCAGAAGACCCGGAATTGCTCCCAGTGCCGATTGTCACCGTTCCGGTCATCGTTACTGCCAAAGTAGCCTTTAGTCGATGCTTTCCGGACCCTTCCGGACTTTTTCCGATACCGCTCGACTCCCGATGACGCCTTCCGGACTTTTCCGACGCCGCCGGTTTGTCGATGCCTTCCGGATACATCCGGACTTTTCCGAAGCCGTCCGGACCTTATCGTCGTATACCGGACTTTGCCGTTTTCGTCCGGATTTCGCTGCCGTCACTCACCACCTCTGACGACCAGCCTGCCACTGTCCACACCCACTACGCCCACGTATTAGTTATTATTTCCTGCTGTGTTTTATTTGTGCCGTGTTTTTTTATGCTGTGTTTTTTTGTGCTGTGTTTTTTTGTGCTGTGGTCTTTTTTTTGCTGTGTTTTTTTTGTGTAAATAAATTTGTTGTTTTTGGATCGGTGTTTTAAGGACTAGTTGCTGGTGTTCTCCATCCCCAAACACCTGAGCCAGCTGGAAGTGCATTCAAGGTACCTTCCTCCAATGACACCCGGCCCGGTCATTAAATAATTGACTTGAGATCGGCCCGGCCCGATCAATATTTTAGTCTGAATAAATCAAAACTTTTACAGAGTTTGAAAACACTGGTTTATAAATATTTATCAAACTTGTAAATATATAAATTCAAATTCAAAACTATTTGAATTCGAGAAAATAAGCTTACGCTTCTTATAGTTTGCACACTTTAAACATAATATATAAAATTACGAAAAAACTATTCGTGAAAAATCAAAATTAAATAAGATTTTAAATATTTCATTGTATAATTCAATATCCGGAGGTGTATTTGCACGGGAAGTAGTTGTTTCAATGGATATTTATCGTCTTAAATTGTCTTATTAATTAAGACACTGTTTGCATTTTCACGAATAGTTTTTTCGTAATTTTATATATTATTGTAAATATATATTTACTTCTTTATAGATATCGTTTGCAAATAAAAATAAAAACAAACTTTAAAAAAATCAGTCAGGCCCGACCCGGCCCGTTTTCATATTTTTTTTTTTATTTAGAGTTTTCGAGGCCTGGCCCAGTACCGGCCTAGCGCAGGGCTCTATCTTCAATAATGACAAGCCACATTCCCGGCGCATCCACCAAAAGACAAAATGTGAATAGCTTGAATTCGAACAAATAAGTTTACGCTTCTTTTAGTTTGCAGAACTTTTAAACATAAAATATAAAAATGCGATGATATTCATATGAACTGCGAACAATAATAATACAATAAATATCCATTGGAACAGATACTTCCCGTGCAAATACGCCGCCGGATATTAAATAATTGAATCGTATATTGCTAAAACCAACGATCCCGCGGCGAAGAAGTAGGGAAGGAAAAAAGAAAAATTTCAATTTTTTCAATACCATTTATTATAAATATAGTATTATTGTAATGAATGTTTGTAAATAAAGAATATTGTACTTTAAAAAAAAACACAAGTCACTTTTTGCAATTTTTCAGAAAACAACCAAAAAACATTTCTATGCTACGAAAAAAAAAATTGTTATTAACAAACATTGTTAATAAAACATTAGTTTACATAATACAATATAAAATATGTTAATAAACTCAAAAGTAAAACTCGATTTTTTAGAAAGCATGTGAAAACTCAGTTTAGCCAAAAAGTGACTTGTGTTGTTTTAGCAATACATGATACAACTGTATAATCCAGCGGTGTATTTGCACGGGAAGTAGCTGTTTCAACGAATATTTATTGTCTTTGTAGTCTTATTAATTACTACTTATTGTTTGCAGTTTATACGAACATTATCGTAATTTTATGTTGTATAGACTTGATTATTTTGTAAATATGCGCAGTCTAAATAAACGGTGTTCAACTTCCAGGATATACAGTTGCGAGAGAAAAAACTAGTACAGCAAGGAGTTTTAGCCACTTTTAAAATATCTTATCTTTTTCTTGTTAAACAAACTTTTCATGTACAGGTTAACAACAGAGCTGGGACGAATCCTCGTTAAAAGGATTCGAATCACGAATCCGAATCACCTGATATGATTCGAATCAGGAATACTCGAATAAAGGATTCGTAAGAGATAAATATGATTCGAATCAAAGATTCGAATCCTGCATTTTCGAATCACGAATACAAATCGTTTAAGAATAAATTTGATTTTATTATTTTTTTACAACCATTAACATATAAATATCGTTATCAGTTGTTTTAACAAAAATATTTACAACCTAATTATTTATTATTAACACTGAACATCGTTGATAACAGACTAAATTTCTGTGTTACTCTGATTAAAGAGGTATTTGTGTGTTTTTGAACTACACTTCAAATCAATGGTTTATACGCGTGGCGCATGAAGTAAAATTTCGAGTTTAGAAAAGCCCCGTGAAAATTTGTCTCGGGTCGCTGCGCGACCCTCGACAAATTTTCTACGCGGGGCTTTTCTAAACTCGAAATTTTACTTCATGCTTAGTCTGGGAGTGGAAGACACTCGTAACTTTAAAATATGTCACAACTGTTATAGTATGTATCGTCGGATGCCCGTCTTCAGAGGTGATGTGTAAGCAAATTATGGGTCCTAGGAGTTGCCAAATAATAATAATAATAATAATAATAATAATAATAATCTTAATTACGGAATCACCATTTTAAAGAAATAATACAAACAAAAATATACCAGTGTTACAATAAATCAATACATATGCAAAAAAGAAATTACAAATTTAAAATAATATCAATGATTAATGCAAAAAATTACATCACAGTTAAGAGATAACATAAAAATAAAAATTAGTTCTTCAGTAGTAATAACAATAATCGCTAATTAAAAAACAAATAAAAAAAATACACAAATAATAAAATACAAACCAGTTTTTTCAACAATAAAATTAATAAGAATTACATAATTACAAATCCAAAATTAAAGTATTTGCTTAAGTTTTCGCCCAAGGTACCAAACTCACTTACTAATTAATTTGAAAAAAATAGGATTTGAATTACGAATTCAAATCATCTAATATAATTCGAACACATCTACTTAAAAAGTCACCTGGGATCTCATCAGGGCCACAACTGAAATTATTTGATAATGACGCAAGTTCACTATAAATGTCTTTAATATTAATAATAAATTTGTCACTTCCCGCAAACGCATTACACATCGAAGAGAGCCGTGGAGAAACACTATTTTGAACTTGGGGCATTTTATAGTTTGCAGCAAAGTTATCTGCGAAGGAATCAGCTATATCCTGTACACTACGAAGGGTATTGTTACCATAAGACATAACTTTAGGGAGACCATCTTCTTTCTTCAGCTTCTGTATAAGCCGCCAAAATTTAGTTGGTTGATTATTAATATCAGCCAAGTCTCAGTAAGTATTATAACATCATAACAACATAAATTCACATTTAAAGATATTTCTTCAATTTTTGTGCGCATACCGCTAACATTCTGGAGATAAATTTTCAGTTTTTTTATTTATGTTGTATACGGATTGTTTTGGTGGTTTTCGAGGCTCATTGTCCTTAACAATCTTAGGATTGTTATTTAATGGATAGATTTGTTTCACCGTCGTTCCTTCTCTCCGCTAATTTCTTGTACAACTCCTTAATATAGTTTCTCTGCATTTCAGTTAAGTCAGATTTAATTTGTATATCAGTTGTCGACTTATATTTGTGTAACGATTTTAGTATCAGTTTCGGAGTTTCAGCACATGAAAACATTACTTTGGCCGAATTTTATTCTGAACCTTGCGACCCACTCTAATAATTTTATTTATAGTTGGTAGAAGTTCAGTATTGGGATTTAACAAGTTATGTATTGCAGCTGTATCATCATTTATACGTATTTGTGTATCAGTGGATCGAGATTCCTCAACATTAAATATCATTAGGTTTTTAGCTCTAGTATTTCTTTCACTAATTTCTTCAATAATGTTAAAATTATTATAATCCGCGGCAGCTTCTTGATCTTTCTTGTTGCTCTTTATTTCTGCTTTTAACTGTTGATTTTCTTTGTCTAGATTGTTAAGTCTGACAATAATCGACTCCATAGTCAAAGAGAATTCATTAAGAGTTTTATGCATTGTGGTAGTAAATGCGGACAAACGACTATCAATAACATTCTCAAACATTATTTGCATGTCAGATAAAGTATGTGTATTAGCTGATAATTTTGGGGGTGTTTTAACTTCAATAGCTGAATCCAATTCTTCATCTGGAGAGCATTTATCGCAAATCCACCTATCTCCATTTTCGTTTCGCGCTTCTTCTACATAATAATTTATACGGTCGATTTCTAATCCAATACAAAAAGCGTGGTGCCAAGCTGCGCATGTCTTACATTTAAGCGCAGCCGATCTCGGACTAATATTACGAGCGCAAATGAAACAATTCATCGGCATAGTAATTGCAGACGGAATTCAAGTTATTAATGAATGAATGCGTCGCCGCATGAGTTACTCAACTGTTTCCAAGGCACACTTTGAAAAACCAAATGATTAAAATTTTACATATAAAATGTACAATAAACTATAAGTGTGATACATCATTGAATTCAGTAAAAATATTCTTCCAAAAAATATCAAAATCCAAAATAGCGCTCATAAGAAAAACAAAAGTTAGCTATGGTCTCTAGGTAAATGTTATAGTTATCTTAGAATAAAATATGTTACTTGATTTATCGTTAAAAAGTGCCTATAATGTCAAAGTTGTAAATGCCTGGATTCAATAGTTTTTGAATAAAAAAATAAAAACGAATTTTCAAAAATACGTTTTTTGACAATATCTCATTAAGGAAATAAGATATTTCAAACTTGTTTTTGGGTTATTATTGGGCCCTAAATTATGCAACTTTTCCCCAATTTAACCGACTCTCTATTTCTTTAAATAACCGAAATCCCCATACTTTCTGTTGAAATACGGACACCCAGTATAATAATAATAATAATATAAAATTTATTGTATTGTTATTTTCTAAATATTTTAATTAAATAAATATTTTACATTGTTATATTTACGAATATATTAAAAATAAATACTTAATTCAATATTAATTATACCATCAAATGGCTTTCGACGTCTAAGTCAAAAAATGTTTGAAACAAAAGTTGTAGCCAACGAAAAAATATACCTCTTTTACCTAAACACTTTTCACCTCAGCTCTTTTGTTTCTGAATTAGAAACTAAAAAATCTAGTGGACATTAACAACTCACTGGCTTTCGACGTCTAAATCAAAAAATGTTTCAAACAAAAGTTGTAGCCAACGAAAAAATAAACCACTTTTACCTTAACACTTTTCACCTCAGCTCTTTTGTTTTTGTTCAATAAACCGAGAATGATTTTTTTGAAAATAAATACACAACTTTATGATAATTCGAAAATTACGGCTTTCGACGTCTAAATCAAAAAATGTTTCAAACAAAAGTTGTAGCCAACGAAAAAATAAACCACTTTTACCTAAACACTTTTCACCTCAGCTCTTTTGTTTTTGTTCAATAAACCGAGAAAGATTTTTTTTGAAAATAAATACACAACTTTATGATAATTCGAAAATTTACGAACGAGTGTCTCCACTCCCAGACTAAGCATGAAGTAAAATTTCGAGTTTAGAAAAGCCCCGCGTAGAAAATTTGTCGAGGGTCGCGCAGCGACCCGAGACAAATTTTTACGGGGCTTTTCTAAACTCGAAATTTTACTTCATGCGCCACGCGTATTAAACACTGATTTCAAGTAAAGTTAAAAATATAGAAACATATTAAAACTGTTTTCAGTTTTAAAAGTTATCAAAATATGTCAAAATTATTTAAAATTGCCAAAAACAAAATGAGCAAAATGTCATCTCGTAAATATAAAAAATATCAAAAACGTCATAAATTTGGCGTGCTGATAAAATCAATTTACGTTAAAATTATCATTTTATGTCAGTGCGTGACAGTTTGACAAAAACGTTCTTACAAAAACGAAAATTTCAGTTAAAATCAGTAATAATGTCAAAACAGTTATCTAATAATATAAAAATTGTTATCTAATGTAAAACAAGTAAATATGTAATATCAAAAATATCAAATGTCAAAATTGTCGTCTACTGTCAAAAAAAGTAAAAAAATATAAAATGTCAGAACTGCCATCTAATGTCAAATACGTTATTTAATAATAATAATACTTTATTTACGGAATAAACCTTTTTACATAATTTCAATTATAATTTTACACACTTATAATATATAATAACAATCAATACACATACATACATACTCAATATAATTAATACAATATACTCCCAAGCCCTGTAGACAAAAACAATTAAACATGGTTGTATAAAGATGGATCAATCAGCTTTAATCGTTTTATAAATGATTTAAAAGATACACCGTACAGCTCAAAATGTGGCTTGTGTATCGCCACATTTTGAGCTGTACGGTGTATCTTTTAAATTGCATAATTTTGTCATACGACAAAGTGCATTATTGCTGGTGTAGTTGTTACGATGAACACTTTCTCTAAAAATTAATTGTGAACGTGTATTGGATGGGATTAGAAACTTTGAACCAGTCAGTAATTCATTGCAGTACATTAGGCCGTTTACTATTTTGAAAAGAATTCCCAAATCAGATAGAACACGTCTCTCTTTCAAAGATGTCAAGTTTAAAAAAGTTAGCGTAAAACTGCGACTGTAATTAATTCTAGAAATTCCCAATCTAAAGGATATTGACAACAAAAATTTGTTTTGTACCCTTTTTATTTGATCAATTTTATTGTTATAAAATGGTGACCAAACAGAGGAAGCATACTCTAGTTGGGTTCTTACAAGAGAAATAAATAAATGTTTGTACGTGTTCATTGAGAAATTCTTACCAAATCTGTTTATAAAGCCAAGCACTTGCAATGCTTTGCAGCACATGCTGTCAATGTGCTTCGTAAATGACAAGGTACAGTCGAATATTACTCCTAGGTCTTTGACATGTGGAACTGTAGATAGCTGGTATCCATTGATTTCATAATTTGATTTAATGAGATGACCACGACCAAAGGAAATAGATACGCACTTGTACTTATTAAAATAGAGACGGTTATTCAAGCACCATTGATAAATGATATTCAAATCTTGTTGCAAGACTGTGATGTCGTTAGTGTTTTTGATTTTACGAAAAATTTTAAGATCGTCTGCAAAAAGAAGAAATTTACAATGCTTGACATAAAACTTCAGATCATTAATGAAGAGTAAAAACAGTATTGGTCCACAATGCGACCCCTGCGGTACACCTGACGTGACATTTATTTCTTTTGAAATAAAATTATTGATTTTCACAGACTGTAACCTGTCTGACAAAAAGCTCTGTATCCATTTAGTGATTTTTACTCCAAAGCCGATTGTTTGAGAGTGAATTTCAGGAGGAACGTGGACTGTAAAAATAATTAAGAAGCCTCCTGCGTAGGGTGAGACGTTGCGGTTTCCGTGGAGAGCACAAGTGATAACTTGGGGAAAAGCGGTGAAAATGGAATCACTTACCTGTAGGCTTCTCGTGCGGCACAACAGGGCTGTCCTGGACACTAGTAGCTACTAACTGTAACACTAACTACTAATTTGTAATGTTTTATGCTTTATTTGCGGTTGACCGATAACGTGTGTGTTCGCGAACTCTTCTCTCAGCACACTCCTTTTTTTGCCTACAGGCCATGGGAGTAGGGGTAGGTTGAGCGGGTCATGAGCGGGACACTTGCGCTCCCAGCGGAATATAAAAGAGTACCAAACACACCCCCCACCCAAAATGAAAAAAATTTGCGAAAAGAAAACGAAATGATTAAGAATCGCGATCTGTGTGAGGTATTATAATTACGACATAAACTTGATTCATTACTCCCAAAATAACAAACAAAATAAAGTCCCTAAAGAACGCGAAAAATGAGAGAAAAAAACCAATTTTAATATATATAAAAAAAATGAAATAATATTTATGGTGAAGGTATAGGTATAACCTTTGAAATCGGTCGAGTTACCTCACCTGCGGTAGTTCGAATTTTCACAACTCTCGCAATCCCGTCCTCGCCCGGCATCAATCGCGTAATAACGCCCTTTGGCCATTGAGTAGGTGACATTCCCGGCGCGTACCAAAACACGAGATCTCCTTCAGAGAGCGTTTGGGAAGATTGTTGCCATTTTGGCCATTTTGGGTGTGAAGATATTCACAGCTCCACCGCTTCCAAAGGCTTTGAACGAGTTGGCGAGTGAGTTGCCATCGAGTGAGACGATTTACGGGTTCGTCTAATAAATCCATTTCAGGACGAGCGAGAATAGGACCACCAATTAAAAAATGGCCCGGTGTGAGATAATCAGTGTCATCATCAGGAGAGTTTGATACGGTGCAAAGTGGACGCGAGTTTAGTACGCCCTCTATGCGAGTAACTACTGTCTGAAATTCTTCAAATGTTAGAATTTGTGCACCTATGGCACGTTTTAAATGAAATTTTACGGATTTCACCCCTGCCTCCCACAGCCCGCCGAAGTGTGGGGCATATGGTGGATTAAAGTGCCACTCGATGTGGCGTGAAGCTAAATAATGTGAAAAATCATCTTGGGATTGATCGAAAAATTGAGAAATTTCAGATATGTTTCTTGCGGCTCCTTTAAAGTTGCGACCTTGGTCAGAATATAAGTGTTTGGGTAATCCCCGTCTAGCAATAAATCTGTCAATAGCTGCAAGACAGCCATCGGTAGTAAGAGTTGTGACTACTTCCAAATGCAAGGCTTTGGTTACCATGCATACAAACAGAGACAAATAACATTTAACCGTGCGCGTAGTTCTTAACAGAGAAAATGGGCCTGCAATTTATGCATTAAAATATCCTGCGAAACACGATCAAAGGCTTTGGAGAAATCGGTGTACACCGCATCAACTTGGCAATTACATTCAAAGGCATTTAAGATGTACGATTGGTATACAAGCAAATTTGATATTGTGGATCTCCTGGAGGAAAATCCATGTTGCTCTTCACAAATAACATGTTTGCAATGAAACGATAATTGATCAGCTATCAATTTGTCAAACATTTTTGGTATAACAGATTGAATGGATATTCCTCTGTAGTTAGCAATATTTTCCCTATTTCCACTTTTGAAGAAGATTTAATGTCAACATCAGAAATAGTAAATAAGTAAAAAATTTCATCGTTTATCAAAAGTAACATCTAATGTGAAACATGTCGTCTAATGTCAAAAAATGTAGTCTAATATCTAGAATATAATCTATTGTCAAAAATGTCATCTCAAAAGGTAAAGAATATCAAAAATGTCATTCAATGTCAAAAATGATTAAATATGTTTTGTAGAAAAAATAAAATCTCAAATTTGTGTGTTCAAATGATGATTCAATAATTTTTGAAAATCGTTACAAATCTGAATAAAAATATTAAAAATCTTACATATCAACATTTTATAAATCGATAAAAATGACAAATTATCAAAAATCAAGATATGTTGAAAATCTGATAAACATTTTCATAAATTAATTAAAAATCTCGATATATTGAAAATTTTCTCAACATTCGATAAATTAAGGAAAATTGAGGAAATATTGCAAAATCTGATAAAAATTTGATTAATCGACGAAAATCTCGAAATAAGGATAATTTTATGAAAATATCGATTTGTTGAAAATCTTATAAAAATGTTATGAATCGACATGTTAAGTGTAAAAATTTGATTGGGAATGTCAATTCATATTCATCAATATGTTATATTTGGCGCAATTACCGAAAAACAATTAAAAATCTCAAATCTGTTAAATTTGACACAAATCATTCATTTAATTGATTTTATCACTTACAAACGAGTGTCGTCCACTCCCAGACTAAGCATGAAGTAAAATTTCGAGTTTAGAAAAGCCCTGCGTAGAAAATTTGTCGAGGGTCGCGCAGCGACCCGAGACAAATTTTCACGGGGCTTTTCTAAACTCGAAATTTTACTTCATGCGCCACGCGTATAAAACACTGATTTAACGAGAAATTTTAAAACATACAAAACAAATTTTTCATGTTAATCCTTACGATTAATTCGAATTATTTTTGACGATTCGAATCCTTTTGTAACTATTCTAATCCTTTTGTAAATATTCGAATCCTTTTATAAGGATTCGAATCCTTTAATGAGGATTCGAATACTTTTATGAGGATTCGAATCCCTTTAAGAGGATTCGAATCCTTTTATGAGGATTCGAATACTTTTACGAGGATTCGAATCCTTTTATGAGGATTCGAATCCTTTTATGAGGATTCGAATCCTTTTACGAGGATTCGAATCCTTTTATGAGGATTCGAATCCTTTCATGAGGATTCGAATTCTTTTACGAGGATTCGAATCCTTTTATGAGGATTCGAATCCTTTTATGAGGATTCGAATCACCAGCATTTGGATTCGAATACGAATCATTTTAAAATAGTGTAACGAATCCGGATCACGAATCCAGTTTAACTAAAGTATTCGAATATCTCTTTTGAATCCTCTAAAAGGATTCGAATCCAGGATTCGAATCTTGAATGATTCGAATCCTGCCCAGCTCTGGTTAACAACCATTTTTTTTTGGCCAACAAGACGGTGCTTTTGTTGACATGCACTTCACTAGCAATGTCTCTAATGCTAGTACCGTCTCTAAACGGGTCGGTATTATCGCTTTTCAACAGTTAACCCATTAATCGCCATTGATGCATACACGCAAATTTACTCATTTTTGGTTATTAAATTACTAAATAAATTAATTTGATATATTATATTATTTGACCTGACTTGAAAATGTATGAAGAAAAATGTAAATATTTTGATATTTAAAAATTTCGATTGTTACTCATTTAAACAAAAATAATGTGAATGTATTTCTAACTTCACAATATTTCAGCGTTTTCTGCGCGTGGCGCATGAAGTAAAATTTCGAGTTTAGAAAAGCCTGAAAATTTGGTTTGGCCGCTCCGCTTCGCGGAGCGACCAAACCAAATTTTCAGGCTTTTCTAAACTCGAAATTTTACTTCATGCTTAGTCTGGGAGTGGAATCACTCGTTCTAAACTTCATACTGCACGTTTTTATATGAAATCGACGAATGGATGAAATTTTACAGCATATACACTATGTGTATTTAAAAGAAAAATTCACAGTATTTAATACAATAAGTCATTCATAGATATCATAAAAAGAAGTGCAGAATTTTACCTAAAATCCAATTTTAGAGTTATCTCTATAATTGCTCGGCCGTTAATGGGTTAAACAAATTTCGTTTGAAATTTCCGTAGATTTATCAATTTGATTAACAATTTAAAAAAGTCCAGTTAACATAACCAAATATTTTGCTGTACTCGTTTTTTACTTTCCCCCGTATGTAATACAAAGGGAAAGTATTGTTTTCGTGAAAATTTTCGAATCAAAAATTTTAGCGGAAATATCCGTTTTGAAGTACCCTGAGTCGAATAAGACCATTTTTGAAAAATGTCTGTCTGTCTGTCTGTCTGTCTGTGTGTCTGTGTGCGCTGTACCGCAAAAACCGCTAAAGATATCGAGATGAAACTTGAAACTTAAGCTTTTTGTTACAATCGAAAGAACTGAAAAGCTTTTGGTGAAAATCGGAAAACCGGAAGTGGTACTTTACTCTTAGCGTTTTTCAGTTTTTTCAGATTTTTTCAATAAATGTTCATCAAACTAAAAATTTTTTCAAATAAAAGTTGTAGATAATAACAAAATGAAGATGTATTGTTCACTTACTTTTTGTCATAGCACTCTTAGTTATTGAGATATTTCAAAAGTTGTGTGTTTTATCTAGTTATTGGTGTGTGACAGTGTATGTGTCGATTCAATTGAAAAATGTTTTAAACAAAAGTTGTAGGAAATGAAAAACTAAAGATTTTTTGTAGATTTACTTTTTGTCATAGCACTCTTAGTTTTTGAGATATTCAATAAATAGTATTTTTTATCTAGTCATTGGTTTGTGTCAGTATGTGTTGATCCAATTGAAAAATGTTTCAAATAAAAGTTGTAGTTATCAAAAAGTTGAAGACATTTTGAAAATAATAATGCTACAAATATTTTAAAGGTGATTTAATACGCAATTTACGGGGGAAAGTACTATGATGGACACATCACCATTTTTTCTCTCGCAACTGTATATGTATTTTGACAACTAATTTATGTCGTTCTTTAATAATAAGCAAGGTGATCCAGTAATTAATAATTGACGGCATTTACCTTTCAAACAGTGTTCTTTTTTCCAAATACATAAACCTAAACCCATGCTGGCTGGTACTCAAACAAAATGACTTGAAAGTCGACGAAATCGCATTATGCATGATACCTGAACATGAATTGCACTCACTATTAATTCTGATACATTTTCCACTATCAATTAGTGTCGATTGCTTTATTGACCTTCATATTTTATTACATTAAACTGAAACAAATAGTATGTGTAAATGTTAAACAAGTCCATGATCAAGGCCATTTGATAGGGTGCACGAATATTTTAATTTTCTGTACACACTCAATGGAAATCCTTTGTGTGCCATTTACATATAATAATGCGTAATAAAGTATGGTTATTAATAATTCAAAGAGTTAAGCTGTTTATTTTAAAAATAATTAAATTTGTTTTACTGTTATGCGTATTAGATTCGTTTAAAATTTATTATGTTCATTTTATTTTTGCAAGTATTCCCCCAGACCAATATACTAATTAAACATGGCCTAAATGATATTTCTTGAGATTCGTTGTTTTCTTCTTTTAATAACTCTTTTTTACTTTCCCCCGTATGCAATACAAAGGGAAAGTATTGTTTTCGTGAAAATTTTCGAATTAAAAATTTTAGCGGAAATATCCGTTTTGAGGTCCCCTGAGTCGAATAAGACCATTTTTGAAAAATGTCTGTCTGTCTGTCTGTGGGTGTGTCTGTGTGCGCTGTACCGCAAAAACCGCTAAAGATATCGAAATGAAACTTGAAACTTAAGCTTTTTGTTACAATCGGAAGAACTGAAAAGCTTTTGGTGAAAATCGGAAAACCGGAAGTGGTACTTTACTCTTAGCGTTTTTCAGTTTTTTCAGATTTTTTCAATAAATGTTCATCAAACAAAAAATTCTTTCAAATAAAAGTTGTAGATAATAACAAAATGAAGATATATTGTTTATTTACTTTTTGTCATAGCACTCTTAGTTTTTGAGATATTTTAAAAGTTGTTTGTTTTATCTAGTTTTTTATTTTTATTTTATTTATCAACGGAAATCTCCTTTATACATCAATACCCAATTAAAAATAGTGATATAAGATAAACATAATATTACTTTGAAAAACATATAAATAGAGTGAGAGATATAATACAACAAACAAAAATACACTAATTAACAATATCCAGATTAATAAACTGTAAATGGCGTTTGAATACACTGTAAGAATTACTAAAAATGTAAATGTTGGGATACAACATAAGGACATTACAATACCGCATTATACGTGCCACAGGATTATGGGAACCATACAATGTTCGATGGAAGTTTAAACGAAATAAGGGCCTACAACGAACTGGAGTTGTTAAAAAAAAATTAAAGTTCAACAATGATAATAAAAACTGCAATTGACATGTCCATTAATCAGTTTGAACCCATAGCATAAGTCAAATGATATTCTTCTATATTCTAAAGATTTTAAATTAAGACAATTCAATATGTGTGACCGACTATAGTCAATGCGTGCGATCCCCATTTTAAAAGATACTAGTAGTAAGAACCTATTCTGAACTTTTTCAATGATTTCAATGTTACAGTTGTGGTAAGGAGACCAAATTGCAGAACAATATTCCAAATGTGGCCTTACCAAACTGACGTAAAGGGTTTTGAACGTATCCACGCCAAAGTGTTTCGAAAATCTATTAATGAAACCGAGCATAGAAAGAGCTTTACTAGAGATCTTATTCAAATGGGTAACAAAATTTAAGCGAGAATCAAATATAATACCTAAATCACGCACTGTCTCGACCAGGGGCAATTTATTATCATTAATTAAATACTCAAACTTGCTATTATTGCTATGGCGACAAAAAGAAATTGACATACATTTTTTCAAATTGAGATGAAGATGATTGCATGCGCACCAATTAGTTATTGATGTTGACAGTGTATGTGTCGATACAATTGAAAAATGTTTCAAATAAAAGTTGTAGGAAATAAAAAACTAAAGATTTTTTGTGGACTCACTTTTTGTCATAGCACTCTTAGTTTTTGAGATATTTAATAAATAGTGTTTTTTATCTAGTCATTGATTTGTGTCAGTGTGTGTGTTGGTACAATTGGAAAATGTTTCAAATAAAAGTTGTAGGTAATAAAATATTAAAGATTTTTTATATCTTCACTTTTTGTCATAGCACTCTTAGTTTTTGAGATATTAAATAAATAGTGTCTTTAATCTAGTCATTGGTTTGTGTCAGTATGTGTTGATCCAATTGAAAAATGTTTCAAATAAAAGTTGTAGTTATAAAAAAAATGAAGACATTTTGAAAATAATAATGCTACATATATTTTAAAAGTGATTTAATACGCAATTTACGGGGGAAAGTACTATGATGGACACATCACCATTTTTTAATTCAGATCTTTTGTATTTAAATATCATTCACGTCCACGGACTCCATTTTCGTGAAACAAAAAGCAAATTGTAGCCGAAGCTCAACACACAAACATTTTCACATTTTCATTTTCGTACCACATTTTTATTTTCTATGTAGCTTAAGACACAAGATTTTCATAACTTTTTTATTTTCGTACAACATTTGTATTTTTTATGTGTCTCAGCAATAAAAATGGTTGCTCATCACTGATTTACAACACTTTATTTAACAAACCGAAGTAAACCATATTTTTATTTTTGTTTCAGTTCCGCTCCAGTTTTCGTTCCGACAAAAATAATGTTTTTTTTTGCCCGTTTTATTTCGATTTGAAGCTCTGGGGAATTTATTAAATTACCAATTGTCAGGGGGAAGGGGAGGAGGACATTTACTAATAAAAACAGTTCTAAAAATGTATTTTTTATATATAAATACATATTTTATTTTTTAATTTGTTAACGTTATTATAAACTAGGTGCTATTAATCTACATTCGAACATTTTAAACTTAACAAAAGAATATAAAATGTTGATTTCCCCCGTGGATCCGCGCCCGGTGAGTATACTTTATAACAACAACAAATATTTATTATCAGAAAGAAACACAAAAATAAATCAATACTTATTATTATATAAAAGAAATAAACTTCCTCTCGACAACCGGCTATCGACCAGAGGCAGTAAATTAATACTTTTATAATACTTATGTATATCTAGGCAACAACAAATTAAATACGAAATTGCTATATTTATTGAAATAAAACTATTGGATATAAACATACATTTTATTTAACTGTAACAAGTAATGGAAGACATTCTCTAATCACTGGTGTATTGTCTTGAAGTGCTTTGGGCAGATTACGGCAAGAAATAATCCTGTAAATAAAAATAAGTTACAAAATATCTATTCAATTAAGTTCTCTTGAATTATTTTCTCGCTTAAAACTTGAAAAAATATGTTTAAACAATTAGGTAAACTAAACATTTCAATGATTTAATAAAGAAAACACTTGGTTAAATTTCACTAATATTTTGGTTTTTTATAAAAAACCAAAATATTAGTGAAATTTAACCAAGTGTTTTCTTTATTAAATCATAGTTAAATATGTTTCACCACGTGAAAGATGAGAAACTTGTTCAAGATAAACATTTCAATTAAATACTTTTAAAAAATAGGTAAAAAATGAAACAGATTCATTTGTTTCAAACTACTGTGTTTATTTGTTTACTTAATTGTTAATTTATATACTTTATTCAATAAGTTTTTGAAACTACACAACACATGGTCGAATACACAACAGAAGGTCGAATTCCCAAGTTGAGCCAATTTTAGCTAATTTTTTACTTAAAGCTTGTACTACACGACACTATTTTCTTGTACAAAAAAATAGTATACTATTTTCTATCATGGTGTACCAAATAGAACATGTCCTATTTCCATTATACAAAGCTGTATAAGATTCCCGTTTGGTCATATTTTCTGTATTACACCATGATAAAAAATAGTATACTATTTTCTTGTACAAGAAAATATCGTCGTCTAATACAGTGGTCTCCAAACTACGGCCCGCGACTTGCATGAATCCGGCCCGCGATTGTTTGTAATTTTTTTTGTAAATGTCATATTTTGAAATATTGTAACAATTGTTCCTTAAATTTTTCATAATTTTATAAAATTAATCGGATCTTGGCCGACTTTAATATGTAGAATTGTATTTGTCGCCCGCGAAGAAGATAGTTTGGAGACCCAGGGTCTAATACTAAGCTTAAGACTTGGTGAAATTTATTTAAGCAATTAGCTAAATATTTAACAGGGTGTTTTCTTTCACAAAAATGTTTGTGAAACGAATGAGTATATTTACTTACACTTGGTGCCTCGGCTTGATAACATTTATGTGTTAACCAAGCCGTGTCACAAACATCTGCTCCTCCTGAAAAGATAAGTTGGATAGATATAGATTATTTGATTACTTGTTTAAAAAAGTATACGAACGTTTGGTTCCGCAAGTCTTGATTACTTTTGTTGCCACGTCTTTGTGTTCGTCAGGTAAAAGTCCAATCATGCCTTCTTCATCTATTGTGCCATCATCTTCGTCAATCTACAAATTATTTATATAATTGTCATTATATTATATAGTTTTTACTTGTATTATTAGTCCGTTTGAGACTCAGTCTTTGAAGAAAAGTGATGTGCATTATTTATGGAATGACCCTCGTATGTCTTATTAATCAATGTGCGATTGTGTAAACAATTTGTAAATTAAACTGTTATGTTTTTAAGAAGTACTAATTGAGGAGTTGGATGGAATCAGGACACTTTCATGGAAATGTCCTTTCTCCGTAAATTGGTTTATATCACAAAAGAAACCTTCCTTTACCGGCCTTTGGCTCTGTTGTTTTCATACTTCGCATATAGGAGAGCCAATCTGTAAAGCGCTACAAGTGCCCTTCTTTCATAGAACGTCAAATTTCACATGTGCCTAACCTAATTTTTATGCATATTTTATTGCTAAGTTAAAAGGGCATAATGAGCTCT
Source organism: Philonthus cognatus (assembly GCA_932526585.2). Classification (NCBI taxonomy): domain Eukaryota; kingdom Metazoa; phylum Arthropoda; class Insecta; order Coleoptera; family Staphylinidae; genus Philonthus; species Philonthus cognatus. The sequence continues at coordinate 103,072,890 of OW052244.1, forward strand.
GAAAATGACTTAAATAGCGCTGAGGACAGTAGTTATGAAGAAAGAGAAAGTAGCTGTGATTTGGAATCTGATCATCTTGAAAGAAAAAATTGGGTCGAAAACAAAAAATAAACAAGGAGCAGTGGACAAAGAATAGGAAAAAAATAGCAAGAAATAGCGGAAAAAAGTACACTACTACCAAAGATAATATAATTTATTGGTGGTCAATTTTTATACTCGAGATTTTAAATTTTCAGGTGTGACAATGCATGCAAATTATTTTGCTGCAGTTCTTGTGTGCTGTAAGAAGTGTTATGAGGTTATACCAGGCAGACTACAACAAGAATTAAAAAAAAAAAATTGATCTTGGCAGATAAGAACGAACAGGATAATTTTCTTCTTGGTTGCATGTCTCCGTTTCAACCAAAAACAAGGGTTACAGCTCCTAAATGTCAAGCAAGGACTAATTAGAAATATGTTCTCAAAATAAATAGTTCCTCGATTGAGGTGTGTGAACACTTTTTCTTGAATATTTTTCAAATTGGGTACAAACGTATACGAACAATCCACACGAAGTCGTTAAAAGACGGAAATATTTCTATTGGCGACAAAAGAGCCCAACATGAAAACAGGCCCTACAAAATAAACCCAGAAACTTTGTATTTGGTAAATTAATTTTTGGCACAGATTCCAAACAAAGAATCTCATTATAATCGGTCGAAATCCAAAAGAAAGTATTTCGAAAATCCTGCTCTAAATGTAAAGAATTTGTTTACAGGATTCCAGCAGTATTTTTTTGAAAAAACTGATCGTATACTAGGCATGAAGTACTGTACTTTCCATCGATGGTTTCGCGAAAACTCCGAGTATTCTTTCAGGAGTCCACGATCTGCCATTTGTGATTTTTGTGAAGAAAACAAAATGAAGCTTAAGTTAAACCCAAACGATTCTTGCAAAGTGATACAATCAGTATACGACAAAAAAGTGCAAGCATGCAAAGACATTAAAAAAGAAATAATAGAAAATTGTAGACATGATAAATCAACTTTAGTTGTCGAGTTTGATTACGCGCAAAATTTGCCTTTGCCAAAACTCATTGTCTCTCAACAGTTTTACAAACGCCTTTTATGGTTGTACGTGTTTAATGTACACTGTCACAATGATGATACAAGTTCGTTTTATTGCTGTACAGAAAATAAAGCAAAGAAAAATTCAAATTCGGTGATTTCTTTTGTTGATCATTTTTTGCAAACTGCGGTGGGACATGACCCGAATATAAAAAATATCATACTTTTTTCAGACGCCGCAGGGGGACAAAATAAGAATATGATTATGCTACACTACTGTTCATGGCTTGCAAAAACAAAAAATATTAACATTCGGCACATTTTTCCAGTTCGTGGACATTCTTACTGCTTTTGCGATAGAAATTTTGGTGTTTACGGAAAGTTACTGAAACGACTAGAAACGGTCAAAACTCCAAACGTTTATTTGCAAATTATGCAACAGTGTAGAGAAAAACCGACGCACTTTAAGGTTATTGAAGGCGCGCCGCTAATTAAAGACTGGGGCAAGGGCTTAAAAGATTTTTTCAAGAATTCTGTAAATACTAAAAAACAAAGTTTTACTTTAAGAAAGTATTGTCAGATAAAATATAATGCTTCAGGTATTCTGAGTGCAGCAGAGTCATATAACGGCTTTTATACTTCATTTGATTTTTGGATTACAAGAAAAAAAGATAACTTGGAAGTAAATTTGGAGTCGGTTCCACCAGTTTTTATTAAATCTGAAAAAATGCAGAACTTAAAAGATTTAATGAAATTTTTGGAGTTAGATGAGTCAGAGTGGTATAACAAAAATGTGTTCAAGGAACAGGTGAACCTGCCATCTACATCTACTGAAGAAAACGACCAACAAAACAGTGACAGTGATTTAGAATGGTAGTGTTTAATATTTTTGTACGTTTATGTTAAACAAGAGTTAATAATAAATATTTGCTAAAATTAATCTATTTGTAGTATTTATTAAGATCTATGGAAAAAGGGCACTATTTCAGCTGTTATTTTTAACGATTTTAGGTATGTTAGGCAAAAAATATAATGTTTTCAAAAAAAGTTTTCAATAGAACCAACATGTGTTGTATAAATATAATTTGAAAGAAATACAGGTTACCTTAGAATAACAAACTTCTGATGCTTCAAATACTTTCAATAGTTCTAACTCAAAATGCCAATTTTGTACAAGTGCCCTTTTTCCACCCAGCTCCTCAATTACTAGGTAAGTTGACTTCGAGTGCAAACAAGCATAAATAATTCAAATATATGTAATATTAAAACACTTAACTTTGTTTTACCACTTTAATTAACTTTTTACAGTGACTATAGTTTCGACTACAAGCTAGTCATTATCAAACTGAGTACCTAAAATACATTGTACATTGTTTTTATATTACAGCATCAAAGAAAATGCTTTAAAAACTACGTTGACGTTACACTTTTCAAGGGTTCTTTTAATTTAGTTGCTAATGTTTCCGAAATATGTTATTGGATAAAATTTATTTTTATTTATTTTATTTGTTGCATAAATCAAGTTTTGAATTTGTTTTAATTCTTGTTTCGCTATAACAGCATGACAGCATGCTTTCCGTAATCCATTTGTCGGACAAAGGCCGAAAAATGGATTTACTAGAAGCGCTGGAAATTCACAAGTTAAAAGCTAATCTGGAAATTCCCCTCATCAACGACCAGACCGACATAATGTATACTCCCCTCTTTGATGCTGTAATATAAAAACAATGTACAATGTATTTTAGGTACTCAGTTTGATAATGACTAGCTTGTAGTCGAAACTATAGTCACTGTAAAAAGTTAATTAAAGTGGTAAAACAAAGTTAAGTGTTTTAATATTATTTTATAAAGATGTACCACAAAGTGAACGCCAACCAAATCAAAGATAAAATGTATGTGGTTAAGCAAATGATTTACCGTTAGCAATTGTAATATTTGAATTGACAGCCTTAAATTATAATTGTTACTTAAATATAAAATTGAATACAATCAGTGTTAATTATTTAATTAGTTCAAATCCATTACCACAAAGTAACCGCCTTCACCACTAAATAGTTACAAGCAATATAATGAATAAAGATTTGCTTACACAGAAACCTAAATTAATAAGTAATTCTCTAACCGTACATTTGATTTGCCACTGAAACCCCCATTTAATAATATGTAAATGTGAATAGAGAATACACTGTGCAAGTCTGTGACCTACAATCTGCTATACATATTTAATTTAATAATGAATAAAATTAATTCAGCTGTAGTAAGCACGCATAAGTTAGGTTGGGTAAACCGGGAATCAACGATAAACCCAGGCCCTTAAAGATCATATTTGATTCTAAGGACATCGCCAGTTCAGTTCTTCGTAGCAATGTTAATTTTGTTAATGATAAAATAATATTTAACTCTGACAAAACTAAAAAACAAATCGATTTCTACAAACAATTAAAATCTGAATTAGACGCAAGAAAATCTCAAGGAGAGTCAAATTTAAAACTAGCATACCGAATCGGAGTACCATATTTGACTACAGTACAAGATACATGAGACACATCGCCCTCAGGAAACATTCAAGCCTACTACCAAAACGTCCGAGGCCTCAACACTAAGTTGAATGAATTTTACAACAACGTCTTCACACACAATTATGATATAATATTCCTCACAGAAACATGGTTAACGAATGGTGTAAGTGATAGTGAACTATTCAGTGATCAATATAAAATATTTCGTACTGATCATGATACAGTGCTAACTGGCAGATCTAAGGGTGGCGGTGTTTTGGTGGCGGTTAAACATACTTTCAATATAGTCGTTATCCCTACTGAACATATTAAAACTAAAGTTCCAATTATTTACCTTTAAGTTTGTAAAATTATAATTAATTCTATTTGTTTATATATAATTCTAGTTTATATACCACCTGATACAGTAACAACGGATATTAAATTATTTTTTGATTTATTAATCGAACTTGATTTTAACGATAGCCCCATGCTGTTTACTGGAGATTTTAATTGTTTATTTCATTTGATGGGTAATATGACAGAAAAAGCACAAACTATTTCAAATGCGTGTACGTTTCTGGGATTGCAACAATTCAATGTGATTAAAAATTGTTCAGGTAACATTCTTAATTTGATATATTCCAATATAGACTGTAGCATTCGAAGAGAACTCGATCCGTTAGTACACGAGGACACATATCATCCTTCTATCTCAATATCGTTACAATGTACCTCTAACATGTCTCCTATGAACATAGATGTTACCAAACTAAACTTCAGAAAAGGAAATTACTTGTCTTTGTATTCTTATTTAGGTTCTGTTGATTGGAGTTTTCTTTTAAAGTGTTCTGACGCTAGTTTGGCTCTGGATCAGTTCTATAAAGTTCTTCATGAAGCATTTTTCAAATTTATTCCGCAACGTAAATTTAAACAAAAACGAAAATATCCTCCATGGTTTGATAATGACATTATACTGCTTATTAAGGAGAAAAATTACTGCCGTAAAAATGTTAAGCGCGACTCTACGCTAGGGGGACGATTTAAACAACTTAGATCACTTATTAAGAATAAAATTGATTCAGCACATAGAGACTATGTTTTAAACATAGAGTCACAGCTTACTAGCAATCCAAAACAATTTTGGTCATATATTAATTGTAAAAAATCTAATCCTTCAAGAATACCTGCAGAACTTATTTATGAGGATGAGGCTTATCAAACACCTGAGCATATTGCTAATGGATTTCGAAAATACTTTCAATCAGTTTTCATAATGCCATCTGTAGGAACCACAGTTCCGAACGTTAACAATATCCCTTCTTTTTCATTTGCGCAAATATCCGATAAAACTGTATTTACATTTTTAAAGCAATTACCAAATACACTTTCATCAGGCAATGATAATGTACCAGCCTTTATATTAAAAGATTGTGCTTCTATTCTATGCTACCCGCTCTCAATAATATTTAACCTATCTATAAAAACATCTGAATTTCCTAGTAAATTAAAAATTGCATCGATTTGTCCCATCCCAAAAACGTCACTTAATCAACGGAATATAACAAACTACCGTCCAACAGCAATACTGTCTCACATCGCTAAAATATTCGAGAAAACTCTCTATAATCAACTCTTTTTCCACGTTTCTCCATACCTATCTTCTCAGCAGCATGGCTTTATTCCAACACGTTCTACAGTAACTAATTTGACTATTATTACGCATGATATAGCCAAATCACTAGATTCAGCGGGGCAAATTGATGTAATATATACTGATATGTCAAAAGCGTTTGACAGGGTGGACCATCACCATGTTAATAGGTAAACTTAGCTACTTTGGTTTTTGTGACAATTCAACCTCGCTTATAGCATCTTATCTTACAGATCGTGAAACGTATGTCGCAATAAATAACTTTAAATCGGACTCATACTTTCCAAGTTCAGGGGTACCCCAAGGCTCGATTTTGGGTCCCTTACTTTTTAACCTTTTTATAAATGATCTTTCTGATTTATTAAAGTGTAAACACCTCTTATACGCGGACGACCTAAAGATTTACTCAACAATTGCTAATATTGCTGACTGTCAACGCTTACAAAATCAACTTGATGTTATCTCGAATTGGTGTAGTATTAATAATCTTAATTTAAATAGCAATAAGAGCAAATTCATATCGTTTACCAAAAAATCTAAACCAATCTCATTTAATTATATAGTTAGCAATAATTCTATTGAGCAAGTCACAGTTTTTAAAGATTTAGGGATTTGGTTTGATGACAATTTTACATTTAATCCTCATGTTCAAACACTCGTAAAGAGTTCCTTTAAAGCATTAGGATTTATACTTCGATATTCTACAAATTTGCGAAATCCTAATGCTTTGAAATCTTTATTTATTGTTTATGTCCGTTCCAAGTTGGAATATGCATCTTTAATTTGGTATCCTCAAACTCAACTTCAGATTAACCTAGTAGAAAGTATTCAACGTAAGTTCCTGAAGTTTTTGCACTTGAAAGTTGAGGGATTTTATCCTGACAGAGGCTGTGATCATTCACTACTGCTAGATAAATTTAATGTAGAATCTCTTGAATGCCGACGTCACAGACAAAGCATCACCTTCTTACACAAGCTTCTGCATGATAGAATTGACAGCCCTGATATTTTACAGCTAGTTGGCTTGCATATTCCATCTTTCAATAGTAGATATAAAACCACATTTAATATTATGTATAATAGAACAAATTTTGGATTAAAATCGCCTATTAATGTGATCTGCAATTCGTTTAATCAACTTCCACCAACTTGTGACGTATTTTTTCAACCATTGACATCCTTATTAGAATTTTGTTAATTACGAAGTAAAATGTTATTAAAATGTTATTATTCTTAGTTCATAGTTTTAAAACTTGTTTGTTTATACTAAATTGTCTTGTAATTGGGAATTTGTTTCCTGTTGGGCAATAAACATTATTATTATTATTATTATTAATATGATTCTTTTATATGGTTTATTAGTGATAGATAAATAGAGAATTAAATCAGATACTTACGACAGCCATGTTTTGCATTAAACACTTGATGTAGCATTTTAAGGTGTTATCGTTAGCAAAATCTCCTTTTCTTGCATTAAGAATTAAATCTACAAAAAATGATACCTTTAAAAGTATGAGATAATAACTACTAAATGCTCTAAACGGCTATAGTATGAAGAGATAATTTCGAATTATAAAATACAAATGAAATTGCCATTACTGAGTGTTTTTAAAAATATATTAAAAATAGGCTTATTTACGTTATTTACATTTTTAGTCCTACACAAATTAATTGAAGTTTTCGAAAATTTATTAGTTATTAATTTTTTTAAAATTTCTTTGTAAAATTTAAATAATCAGCGCACAGTGGTCCAGGAGACCAATAAAAGTGGCCAAAAATTCAAGATCTTGTCGGATTTTCACAAAACTTAACATATAGCTATTTTTGGGGTCGCTGGCGGACCCAGCATGACGGCCGAAATTGCGAAATTTTGTGGGATTTGTACAAAAATCACCACTCGGGGGTTTTCGGGGTCGCTAAACATGAATTAGACATTAAAAGTTCACATCTCAACATTTTGTAAGATTTGCATAAAAATCATTCAATTTTAGGAAATTACATTTCTTAAATAATAAAATTAAGAAATGTAATTTTCTAAAATAGAATTTTCTATAAATATCCAAGAGTATGAACAAGATTCTAGAGCTGAGACCAAGTTCTTAACGCAGATGTGGACAAATAGAATAAGTCGCCAAAAATATATCGATTCTGTTCTGGTTCTGGAAAATATAACGGTATTTTTCGGTTCAGCTCCAAATAATTAATTTATACATACCTTCAGGTACTCCAGTTTCTTCTTGGCACTGTTGATGAAGCATGTTTGCTAATTCCATCATTTCATCAGATAAACTCTAAATACAAACATAAAAATATTACTACAAATAATTGTTGACAAATTGAACCGAAATGCTTTATCACTTTATAAGTTCTCATATTTATAGAAAATTTAAAGCTATTTTCTATTATTTAAAAAGACACAAGGCTTTTAAGAACTGTTTTGATTTTTACATTTACATTTCATGAAGTTTTATTTCAAATGTTGAATAGAAAAACCATATACATTTTTTTATCCGTCTCACAAAACGTTTATAAATTTTGAAACGTATCACTCAAAACATAATTTTATTATTCTTTACTTTCCTTGTATGGTATAAAGGTAAATAATTGTTTTGGTGAAATTAACCAACCCAAAATTTGTAGTGGGAATTCCCATTTTGAGTTTCATGAGTAGATTTAAACATCTTATCAAAATTCTGTATTGTGGAGGCTTCTACTTCGTTATACATGTTAATTACACAATGAAACACTTTTAACTTTGTTTGTATAACACGTTTTATTTAACATATAACACGTTTTATTTAAACAAATTTAAAACGTGTTATACAAACAAAGTTAAAAGTGTTTCATTGTCTTATCAAAATGTTTTTTTATATGTGTTTTAATTGATAGTTCATTGATATTTAAGCTTTAGCTTTTTACCGACCGCACACTGCAATGACCTTCCTTATTTTCTTAAGTTCATTTATACGAATTTAAGAAATTGTTTAGTATATTTTCTATGTAAACATGAAGTATTCATCAACACACAACACTCCTTCTTGAGTAAAACATACCGAAACTCCCAAGATAGCCAACGATAAAACCACAAAAACTTTAAACACCACCATTTTCCCTGAACAACCACAAACGCATTGCACGCAACAAATTACGGACGTTTTTTTTATATATAAACAATACCCCACTCTAAAATGAGATTCGAAAATTACAGCCTTATCGGAGACGTTGGGACATTTGATGGTTTAAAAACACGCATTAGATTATCTAATAGCAGTTAAAGATAAATTTGCATAACAATTTGTGCACACATATTACTGCACGCATTTACTCGAGCACATAAATTCGTTAATGCTCGCTGAGATGATCGGGAAAATTGGCGCATTCCTGTTATTTTGAAAAATCCCTACGTGCAATTATTGCTGCTGTAATTAAGTTGCATAACTGGAGGTTGAGCGGTTTTAATGTTATGTTTATGCACTGTTAACTTACTTGCGTGTAGTTTGTAAAATGTTTATTAATAATTTGTTCGTGCCTTTTCATTAATCCTTATTTTATGTTCAATGGAGGCAAACTTGTTCTATCTCTATAGATTGTAGGTTTAAGGATTTTCTGGTTTCCAATGCTCAAGTTTATTCAAAATATACTACTAAACAGAGCTGGGCAGGATTCGAATCATTCAGGATTCGATTCCTGGATTCGAATCCTTTTAGAGTATTCAAAAGTGGCATTCGAATACTTTACTTCAACTGGATTCGTGGTCCGGATTCGTTACATTTTCTTAAGAGGATTCGCATTCGAATCCAAATGTGGATGATTCGAATCCATATGAAATTAGTTATTCTTGTAATCCCTTTGAGAATGGTCGTTATTGACCGAAACACGTGTCAGGAAACTGAATATACAAATATGAAACCAAACAAGTGTTTTAATTTACCTAATATTACAATTTCGTTTCATCAAGAGAGCAGTGAACAAAGTATTTACCGTACCATATGAAAGAATTCGAATTCTTATGAAAGGATTCGAATATTTATAAAAGGATTCGAATATTTATAAAAGGATTCGAATATTTATAAAAGGATTAGAATATTTATCTAAGGATTTCAATACTTACAAAAGGATTTAAATCGTTAAAAATAAGGACATTTGATGGTTTAAAAACACGCATTAGATTATCTAATAGAAGTTAAAGATAAATTTGCATAACAATTTGTGCACACATATTACTGCACGCATTTACTCGAGCACATAAATTCGTTAATGCTCGCTGAGATGATCGGGAAAATTGCCGTATTCGTGTTATTTTGAAAAATCCCTACGTGCAATTATTGCTGCTGTAATTAAGTTGCATAACTGGAGGTTGAGCGGTTTTAATGTTATGTTTATGCACTGTTAACTTACTTGCGTGTAGTTTGTAAAATGTTTATTAATAATTTGTTCGTGCCTTTTCATTAATCCTTATTTTATGTTCAATGGAGGCAAAATTGTTCTATCTCTATAGATTGTAGGTTTAAGGATTTTTTGGTTTCCAATGCTCAAGTTTATTCAAAATATACTACTAAACAGAGCTGGGCAGGATTCGAATCATCCTGGATTCGAATCCTTTTAGAGTATTCAAAAGAGGCATTCGAATACTTTACTTCAACTGGATTCGTGATCCGAATTCGTTACATTTTCTTAAGAGGATTCGTATTCGAATCCAAATGTGGGTGATTCGAATCCATATGAAAGAATTCGAATTCCTATGAAAGGATTCGAATATTTATAAAAGGATTCGAATATTTATCTAAGGATTTCAATACTTACAAAAGGATTTAAATCGTTAAAAATAATTCGAATTAATTGTGAGGATTAACATGGAAAATGACTTTTGTGTGTTTTTAAATTTCTCATTAAATTACTGTTTTATACGCGTGGCGCATGAAGTAAAATTTCGAGTTTAGAAAAGCCCGAAAATTTGTCTCAGGTCGCTGCGCGACCCTCGACAAATTTTCACGGGGCTTTTCTAAACTCGAAATTTTACTTCATGCTTAGTCTGGGAGTGGAAAACACTAGTTTTAATGAAGACAACCTTATACAAGACTGTCGCAGTTTAAACCGAATCGACCTTATACAGTAATGACTTTGATTTTGACGTCATGTGAGAATTTCCGCGCGTGATAAGGTCGGCTCAGTTTAAATCGAAACAACCTTGCACGTTAGGGGTCATTTTTACCAGTCCATTTTTACCACTCCATTTTTACCACTCTATATTTACCACTATATTTTTGTACCACTATATTTTTTTCCACCATTTTATTACCATCATATTTTATTACAAATCATATTTTTCCTGATTTACATCATAATTGGTGATTTACATCGTAACACAGCTACAGCTAAATTTAAATACAATTAAAATAATTTAATAGAACCACATAACCAAGCAAAATTATCTGATTTTAACCACACATTATTAATTTTTTTTTTTTCTTGAATTAATTTCTCATCTGGCACTTGGTGAAACATATTACACTATGTAAAGTTAATTAAAGGAAAGGCACTTGGTATTGTTTCACAATTAAATCTTTATTCCGACTAGTTTCGGTTTGTTAGACCATTTTCAAAGGAATGTACAGAAAAAATTATTTCCTAAGTATAAATACAATATTTTTGTTTCAGGTAATAAGAGAAGTCAGAATTGGGGAATTCCAAATCTCCTCGTTGTCGTTTACGATATTTTTCCCCATTTTTATGGCCCTGCTAATCTCCAGGCCCTCTTTGAGGTTTAGTGCGTATCCCTTATTACCTGAATGCAAAATCTTAAAATTATGCGGATTAAAGAAATGATTGAATACGATGCAATGTTTGGAAAAGCCAGTTGTTGGTTTATTATCTAAAACAGATTTTTTATGTTCTTTCATTCTGATTTCGAAAGATCTGCCGGTTTGTCCAATATAAATTGCATCACATTCATCACACTGTATTTCATAAATTCCACATTTCTTTGAATTATCACTTTTCGATTTATTGTTTATTAATAGTTTGCCTAAATTTAAAGGGTTTGAACATATAATATTAAAGTCTTTTCCCCTACAATGACTGACTATATTATATGACAGGTCATTAACAAAATTCAATTTATGCCATTTATATTCTATTGTTTGCTCAGGTGCGTAAAAGTATTTAATTAACCGTTTTTGTTTATGCTTTTTTAATAAATTATTTATAATTTCCTTGTTATAACCATTATTTACGGCAATTTTTGTAATAACGTTTAATTCTTGTCTGAAATCAGATTCACTTAGAGGAATGTTAATTAATCTATTAATAAAAGAGTGAAATGTACTTAATGAACTTGTGTGTTGTTTGAATTGGCTGGAATGATTGAGTCCGTATATGTTTCTTTTCTGTGTATTTTAAATTCTAGTTTTGTATTATTTTTAATAATGGTTATGTCAAGGAAGTTTAAGCTATTGTTCATTTCTGTTTCAGTAGTAAATTGTATATTAATATTGATGGAATTTAGGTATTTTTCAAATGCATTTAATAGTCTTGTCGTTCCAGTCCAAATACAAAAGATATCGTCTACGTACCTTGCCCAGTAAAATATTGGTTTAGCCTCTGTCTTACTGAGAAGAGTCACTTCAAAGTCAGACATAAAGATTTCAGCTAATAGAGGTGATAATGGTGATCCCATTGGCAACCCTTCCGTTTGTGAGTATATTATATCATTAAATTCAAAGTAATTTTGCTTAAGGCACAGATTAATTAATAGCAACATTTCTTTTTTACTTTCATCAGAATTATTACTTTTATTGATTAAATTTTCTAAGGTTACAGTTAGGCTCTGAATTGGTATGGACGTAAAAAGGCTCTTAATAAGTTGCAGATAAACATTTTATTATGCTTAGGCGATTTTACATGTTTTTAAGTTAGGTTAGTAGAAAGGTTTGCAATAGAATAAATTGCGGAAGTCTTTTTGCGCAAGTTAAATATTTCACATACTTCTAGGTTAGGTTAGGAGAAAGGTTTGCAACAGAATAAATTGCGTATGTCTCTTTGCAGACGATGACTATTCCACATACTTCTAGATTAGGTTAGGAGAAAGGTGTTCAATATAATAAACTGCGTAAGTCTCTTTGCGCACGGTGACTATTCCACATACTTGTAGGTTAGGTTATGTTAGGAGAAAGGTTTGCAATAGAATAGATTGCTTAAATCTCTATGAGATTCTACACACTGCTACGTTAGGTTAGGTTAGGAGAAAAGTTTGCAATAGAATAAATTGCGTAAGTCTCTTTGCGTGTACGGAACAGCCCCTGAATATTTTAATATTAACATTAATATTTTACATCATTCTCAAAGATGTCGATGACAGTTTTGTAAACAGTTAATATTTATTACATTTTAATACATCTAGCACGAAAAAAAAAAAAAAATAGAACCGAATGAATGTTTTATACAGACTTGTAAATACTTCAGAAATATTTGTAAGATAACTAGTAGTAAAAAATTAGTAGTAAATAATATATGGTAGTAAAACCGAAGTGGTAAAAAGAATTGGTCGTAAAAAATATATGGTGGTAAAAATGGAGTGGTAAAAATGTCGTACAATCAACCTTGCATTGTAATGATCTTGGTTTTAACGTCACGTACGTATATCCTTGATTGTTGACGTCACGTGAGGACTTCCACGCGTGACGTCAAGGTGGTAAAACCGAGTCGACCTTGTTAGTTTAATTACATTGACTTTTCACGCCACGCGAGGAATATCATTTGTGACCGCAGAAAAACTCCCTAGATTTCTCGGGACATAGATATTTCTAATAAAATCAAACTGAATTTGCTACAAAATTCAAACATAATAAGTAAAAACCAGTATATTTTGTTTTGTAATTTGCCTGCTGATTTTGATAAATTTAATAATGTCATATGGCTTTTTTGTTAGTTTTAGTAAACTTGAATATAATTTCATGACTTTTCTCTGACTTTCCCAGTTTTTATAATATTCAGTGAATTTTTTATCTACGTAATTTCCAGGCATTCATCGATTTTATAATAGAGCTCAATTTGAAGCTTTAAACAAGTGTTTTCCACTCCCAGACTAAGCATGAAGTAAAATTTCGAGTTTAGAAAAGCCCCGTGAAAATTTGTCGAGGGTCGCGCAGCGACCCGAGACAAATTTTCTGGGCTTTTCTAAACTCGAAATTTTACTTCATGCGCCACGCGTATAAAACACTGAAATATTGCGAAATTTATGTATATTCAAACATCACTTGAAATCTGTATTTTATACGCGTGGCGCATGAAGTAAAATTTCGAGTTTAGAAAAGCCCAGAAAATTTGTCTCGGGTCGCTGCGCGACCCTCGACAAATTTTCACGGGGCTTTTCTAAACTCGAAATTTTACTTCATGCGCCACGCGTACAAAACACTGATTTGAAGTGAAGCTCAGAAACACACAAATACATCTTTAATCAGAGTAACAGGGAATCAGATGTTTAGTCTGTTATCAACGATGTTCAGTGCTAATAATAAATAATTATGTTTTAAAAACAACTGGTAACGATATTTATATATAAATGGTTGAAAAAAAATAATAAAATCAAATTTATTCTTAAAGGATTTGTATTCGTGATTCGGAAAAATGGATTCGAATCTTTAATTCGAATCATATTTATCTCTTACGAATCCTTTATTCGAGTATTCGTGATTCGAATCATATTAGGTGATTCGGATTCGTGATTCGAATCCTTTTTACGAGGATTCGTCCCAGCTCTGCTACTACAGCAGTATGCTAAACACGACTATTCTGAACTGCACATTAAATCAGTGTTTAATACGTGTGGCGCATGAAGTAAAATTTAGAGTTTAGAAAAGCCCGAGAGTGAGAATTCTCAGGCTTTTCTAGACTCGAAATTTTACTTCATGCTTAATCTGGGAGTGAAAAACACTCCTTTAAAAAACAACTAATGTCGGAAAATTTACTTTGAATGCATAAGTAAACTAAAAAGAAAAATTCCCTGTGTAATACATATACTTTATTTATTTTATTTTTATTTATTACTGTTAAAAATTGCGGCTTATGATAAAACATTTTATTCTTTAGCGACAACCGAAGTCAAAATCTAAGTTTAACTATAACTTTAATTGCAATCTTAATTTAAAGTAAACCAACAAACACAAATTTCCGCTCCGTGGTTCGTCGGTAACGACCAAATCCGAAACGAAACGAAAGTGCCGAAACTACTGATTTTATCCGTCAATTGGCAATTGCACATCCCTCAAAATTCGACGTCTCCCTCTAAGAGGATAACCTCGAGGTTCCTGAAAACTTCAGATCAAGAAAACAGAACAAGAGAACAAGAAAAAAAGCGGCCACTACAACTAGACGTTACCAATAATTTTTTTAAAAACTATTCAGAACTGTTTCTGATTTTCTTTTAAAATTTATACTCCTCCCACTCTATACCAAGATATGCTACTCTGTCTGAGTAGGATTAAGGATTGGTTGTCGGGAGGGCAGCCGTAGCCGCGCCCACTTAGGCCAAGTTTTAGGCCTATTGTAGTGCCTCCCTCCTGATGGTCAGACCCATTCCGCACTACTGGCAATTGCCAATATTTGTGCGACGGACCAGTTCCATCCGGGTCCTTCACGTTTGGGCTGGGTTTCTCATCCTCTTCGTTGCATCCTCGGCATGTGGTATCGTTGGCTCTATCTAAGTAACAGAAATAGTTATTTTTTTCCCCAAAGTCATAAAACTTTCAAACATCACTACATAGTAGTAACAATTTAATCTGAATTTGGTTTACTAGAGGGGGTTTTAGTCAGTAAGAGTCTGACATAACCTACTATTATTGTTCGGGTGCAGTTTCGTTGGACGAGTAAAAATAAAACACGACGTACGTTTTTGATGTTTTTACGTTTACTTCTAGAGATCGAATTCATCAGATATACATATTTACAAGTTTATAAATGAATTACCCCCACAACGGGGTGTGCATCTTAATTTGTTATTGGTTAGAAATATTAGTGGGGGAACAGTGTTAAATAAGGAGAAGGTTATGAAACGGAAGATAAAAAAAGGATATTGGCAACGAGGCCTCATCTTAGGGATTTCTAAACTTTTACATTTACATATCCACAAAATATATACAAAGGTTTAAAAACGGTTATTTACATTAACTAAATTGCATCCTAATAAAACTGTGTAAAGAGTCTTTCACGGTCGCTGGTAATTGCAAGTAATAAAAGCAACCCCATGCGGCGACGGGTGCTGGTCGGGTTTTGACCTGCTAGGGTACTCGCGGTATTGAGACGCGACAATTATCTTTCCCACCCGTCTGTGGCATAACAGAAGGTATCCATAAGCATTTTCTCCTAGTCTCTCCCCCTCTAAAAAAACGATTAGGTATGTAGTTTACAACAAATCGTATACCATCAATCATATACCATCACCACAACATCATCATATCATCATGCAATTCGTTGTGTGGTGTCGACTTTGATATTCCTCCGGAAGATCCGATGACACTCAGCAAAACTAGCACAAACCCAGAAGATATCCGCCCTCGAGGTGGAAGTTCTGGAAAGAACCTCGATGTTGAATTTTGCGGCAGGGATATGCTAAAGCATACTCCCAAGAAGATACAACTGGCTTCACACCTTTAAAGCTCAGCCAGAAGGAATAACCGAAAGGTTGAAACTTTTTAACAACCAGGAAGGGACACAAAAAAGTGATTAGATCAAAACTGACATGCTGTCCATCATAGATAAACATTTCCAAAGTCCAGAGTCCACGCAAAGCCGCATGATTCGCAAGATCGTGCGCGCTCCGTGATACATCAGTAATGCTCAACTTAGATCTAAAACTATCTGCGAGGGGATAGATGATCTACCTCCCGCACAACGCCTCCAAAAAGTCCTTGCAAAGGATCACACGAACGGTATTGGACTACTAAAAAAGTCCAACGGTGAATACACTGGAACCCTAGAAGAAAGTCTAAGAGTACTCCTAGAAGCTCACTTTCCTGGGTCCCAGGCAATTAACAGTGAAGACTTACCTGCCATCGGCTTTGAGGTAGAAGAACGCCCTACCAGAGAAAGCAAAAAACTGGCAACAAAGATCTTCACTCCAAGCAAAATAACATGGGCGATCAACGGCTTCAAGCCGTTCAAATCCGCGGGGGCAGATGGCATCTTTCCAGCCCTTTTGCAAAGGGCAGGGGAGGAGTTATTACCACGTCTCACGCAAATATTCAGAGCTAGCTACTCTCTTGGGTATATCCCCAAGCAGTGGAGGGAGGTGGCGGTGGTGTTTATACCAAAGGCTGGCAAACGCCAAACTGACGAGCCTAAGTCATATCGCCCCATAAGCCTCACCTCCTTTCTCCTAAAATCAATAGAGAAAATCATTGATAGAAATATCAGAGGGAAAGCTCTTCAGTCGTTTTCCCTTCACAAACACCAATTTGCCTGTCAAGCAGGCAAATCAACAACAAATGCCCTTCACACACTAACAAGTGTAATAGAGAAGAGCATCGCAAGCAAAGAAGTGGCTCTATGCGCATTCTTGGACATCGAAGGTGCATTTGACAACACCTCCTATGAATCTATAGACACGGCCACCAAATCAAGAGGAATTGATGCCTCCACATCCAAATGGATCCATGCTATGCTCAAAGGTCGTAGGGTCACACTGTCCATTGGCGATAAGTCGGCAACTGTGTTCGCAATAAAGGGGTGCCCACAAGGCGGGGTTCTATCGCCCCTGCTGTGGTCACTAGTTGTCGATGAGCTAATATCGGTGTTATCCAACGACGGTTTTGACGTACAAGGCTATGCTGACGACATCGTCATCATAGTTAGGGGAAATCATGACGATACGGTGTCCAACCGCATGCAGTCAGCCCTTCGGAAAGTAAGTACATGGTGCGTGCAGAAGGGGCTCACTATCAATCCCAACAAGACTGTAATTGTCCCATTTACAGGTCTTAGAAAATTAAATCTTAAGGCACTAACCATGAATGGGACACTCATTGGGCTTTCTAACACAGTTAAATATCTCGGCCTCACCTTTGACCAGAGGCTAAACTGGAAAACCCATGTAGATAACATCACTGCCAAAGCAGTAAGGGCAATATGGGCTTGCCGCAGGCTATTTGGCAAACGATGGGGTTTACACCCCAAGATGATATACTGGCTTTTCATTACGGTGATAAGACCAATAATCACCTATGGTTCCGTTGTCTGGTGGACGAAGACAACGGAGATCACAACCCAAGCAAGGCTCAGCAAGGTTCAACGGCTGGCATGTTTGGGCATCACAGGGGCTATGAACACCTGCCCCACTGGAGCAATGGAGGCTATGCTAAATCTCACACCTCTGCATCTGCACGTGAAAAGGGAAGCAGCACTAGACGCATTAAGAATAATCCAGACAGACATACCAAAATATGGATACCTTAACGGGCACCTAAAAATCCTCAACACTGTGTGTGAAAGAGCGATATACATGCCCACAGACTACATGTCAACTGACTACGACTTCGACACAACGATTGAAGTGGCCATCCTTGGCCGCCTTGATGTTGGAGCGAGGGTCAAGCAGTTACAAGGCTCCTCGATAGTTTGGTTCACTGACGGATCCAAAACTGAGAACGGAGTCGGAATCGGTATCACTGGCCCTCGATGCGAGCTATCAAGGGCCTTGGGACGATCCCCATCAATATTTCAGGCAGAAATCGAGGCCCTGAACACATGCGCCCACATATGTTTAGACAGGGGATACATCAAACAGAGGGTTTGCATCTGCTCAGACAGTCAAGCTGCATTAAAGGCAATAAAATCGCCTACATGCAAGTCTAAATCTGTCTGGGAGTGCAAGCTTTCCCTAAAGCAGCTGGATAGGAACAACAGAGTCAAACTGGTCTGGGTTCCGGGACACGCAGGGATCAAAGGCAATGAAATTGCCGACAACCTTGCCAAGGAAGGGTCCAAGACTCCATTTGTCGGACCAGAACCTTACAGTGGAATAACTAAAGTCCGCATTAAGTCGATGATCCGGGAATGGGAAGATGCTGCCAAAAGTGCTCACCTGAGAAACACACCTGGTCTGCGGCAGGCGAAAAGGTTCATCGCCTTCTCTGCCGTAAAAGCCGGACAGTTTCTCAGGTTAAGCAAGGGCAACCTAAGGCTCATAACCGGCCTTCTAACTGGACACTGTCCTCTGAAGTACCACCTCACTAAGATGGGTCAGACAACTGATGCCAACTGCAGGTTCTGCAACGAGGCACAAGAAACAGCAGAGCACCTACTTTGTGAATGCCCTGCCTTGTCCCTTCAAAGAGGGAACTACCTGTCATCGGCCACTTTAAACACCGAGGAACTGGTACACATTAACCCTCAAGTTATAGTAGACTTCATAAGAAGTCTAGACATTGAGGGACTCAAGTAGGTCAGGGATAGTTACAAAAGATCTTTTAGGTCGAGGTAACTTAGAAAGGCCCAGAGGCCACACGACCCACCGACCCCATAACATAACATAACATAACATAGATCTAAAACTAACGTTCCGAAACTCCAAGATTTCATTAAAAAATTAGCCACCTCAAACGCCTCCAAGTTTGATGTATCTTTCCTAGAGGATCACCTCGATGTTCCTAAAAACTTTAGGAAACTGGACGTTGAAATTTAATCTATTTAGTGCTAATTATTAAACAAGGGCTAGTTTAATGATTCCATACTCGACACCACTGAATGATTACAATTCCAGAAATCACAAACCGTCAAATCTATCCCAAAGCCAAATATCACTCAATATCATTTAAATATTGAACATTTAGCTTTAATCTGTTATACTAGAGGGGGTTTTAGTCAGTAAGAGTCTGACATAACCTATTGCTATCCTTCCCATACGTGGGTATCCATGAGGATTTTCTCCTCCTCACTCCCTAAAAAATAAATCGAAAGACAAGAGTAAGTTCTCACTCTTTACCTTCTTACGAAAATTGTGCACGATCGTATTAAAAAATATTTATTAACTTGACATCTGGTTTAGTCGCTCGCTAGGCTTTTCTTGATTCTAAATTTTACTTCATGCTTAATCTCGAAGTGGAAAACACTCATTAGATGCTTCAAAGTAAAAAGCTATTCAAAAACGAGATATATTATTAGCTTGTTTCTCATTATTCACTTGGTAAATCAATTCTACTAAATATACGTGTTTAATTGAATTCACTTGGTTTGTCTTACTAACAATATTTTATTTCAACTAGTTTCGGCTTAATGCCATTCTTGAAAATGGCATTAAGCCGAAACTAGTTGAGACAAAATATTTTTAGTAAAACAAACGAGATATGCCTGAGCATTTAGAGGAATTATCTTTTATTCTAATATGTTCTTATTATTTATAATCGAATACTTTCTGTTAGAATTTATATTCTGTAGGAAAAATAAAATTAATTATCATTATGTGTTCCTATAGTTAAAAGAAAAAATCTCTGCTTCAGCACATAAATAATACTAATGGAATAATGATTTGATTCGGCACATAAATAATACGAATGGATATAAACATTTGTTTTATTGTACTGTAATAAGTTATTGCAAACACTTCCACTGGAACGATGATTAGATGAAATCCATTTTACGGCAAGAAATAGTCCTGTAATAAATAACAATAGTTAAAAAGTCCACATGTATTTCTTTCATAACTGTTTTTTTCTTACATCTGGTGCTTCCGCTTGATAGCATTTATTCGTCAGCCAAGCAGTCTCGCAGACATCAGATCCCTCTTTAAAGAACAACAAATTCTATTAACGTTAAACGTACAAGATCAAAAGGCTGATTAATTACTTTTAGTTCCACATTTCTTTATAACTTTTGTTCCCAATTCTTTGTGTTCTTCAGGAAGGAGACCGATCATGCTATCCTCGTCGATTGTTCCATCGTCTTCATCAATCTTGGTAATATAGAATTTGTTAATGTTACTAAATTGTTCTTAACATTTTATTGGAATTATCGACAATTGTGAAGTTTTAAACATTTGATTGGAATTACCGACAATTATGAAGTTCTACAGTTAGCTCTTGAACTCATTTCTAACTTTTAGGAAAATATTAAATGCGGGGTTTGTTCAACATAAATAATAAACAATTTTTATTCTGACTGGTTTAGATTTTTAGATGGATTTAACATTTTTTTCAAACATATTTATTGTAGAAATACAATGGAAGGATAATTAATATTTATATAAAACAAACCACATGTTCTATAGGTAAAATATGAAACAGTGCTTTTTTTGTTTCCGTGTTTCATTTGTTGGACTAAACATGTTTTATCAAACGTGAATAAAGAAATTAGTTTATGAGTTCTACAGTTAATAATATATATATACACTGGCGAAAGAAATTAACGCATCATTTGTGATTTTTTTGATAGCTTGGAAGCAAGTTTTCTTTGAACACAAACATATTTTTACAATAAGAAATCTTATCAAGCATGCTGTTTTACATGTTGTGTTTTGTCTTTTGTTCTCATGGCTTTCTGTCAATAAATAAAATGAAGCACTTTTCATTATTCTAACTGTAAGAAAGGTTCATATAAAATTTCTTTTTGAGTTTGTTTTCAAGTAATTGTTAAAATTAAGTGCTAAATAGTGAAGAATGAATATGGATAGATGTCCGAATCTTAATTTAAGCAGTGAAGAAGCTGTGATTGTGGTTACACTTGCAGAAGAAGGTACGAGTCAGCGTTACATCAGTCAGCGTCTTGGTGTTAATCAATCGACCGTATCCCGTGTCTTGAAGAGACATCGGGAAACTCAGGCATACTCAAGAAGGCCAGGACAAGGGAGAAAAAGGGCCACAACTGCTGATCAAGACCGTTTTTTAATGATGCAGACGTTACGCGAACGGTTTATTACGGCTCCTAGGCTACAAAATATGCTCGCAGAGATCCACAATGTTCATGTAAGTTCCGTTACCATCAGAAAAAGGTTACGTGGTTTTAATTGAACTCCGAAAACAGCGGCAAAAGGACCACAATTAACCGCAGACCATCGCAGAGCCAGGTTAACATTTGCGCAAGAACATGTAAACTGGTTACAGGCCGATTGGGCTAATGTCATGTTTAGCGACGAGTCCAGATTTTGTCTTTACGGCAGTGACAGACGAATGCATGTATACAGACGGCCAGGTGAACGTTATGAGCAGTGTAACATTGTTCCGACTGTTATGTTTGGTGGAGGCTCTGTTATGGTGTGGGGTGGTATCACTTTAGAGGCTCGTACGGAGTTGGTGGTCATACCAAGAGGAAGCATCACGGCAGCGTCTTATATTGCAAACATTTTAGAACCATCCGTAATGCCCTTTGCTCCCTTTGGAGGAAACGATTTCCTGTTTATGCATGACAATGCAAAACCACACAGTGCCCGAATTGTACAACAGTATCTTGACCTAGTGGGTATCTACACAATGCAATTGCCAGCCAGGAGTCCCGATCATAATCCGATCGAACACCTATGGGACGCGATGGGCAGACGCCTTAGAGCACTTCCTCGGCGTCCAAGCAATCAACAAGAGCTTGGACAAAGATTTCAGGAAATTTGGGAAGATATTAACCAGGATGAAATTGGATCATTAATTAACAGTATGAGCCGTCGCTGTCAGGCAGTTATTCGAGCAAGAGGAGGAAACACTAGATATTAAGTCTTATAATCACATGTTAACTTTTTTCCTCTTTTTATTTATGACAATATTTTAGTCATTAATGAAAGAAAATGTGTTGAAAATCATTATTATAGTTCAGTTGGTTTTGTTGTTATTTTTTTTGTTTTTAAACATCAAAACTTTATTTTTAAATTAAAAATATTAATGTGATGCGTTAATTTCTTTCGCCAGTGTAATAAATAAATCGTAGTATCAGACTTAATTCGCACTTTTCTATTAACTCTTCATTAGACAAACGTTTAACTCAAACTATTGATCACAAAATATTTAAGAAATACCGTTTAGATATTTTTTTGGGAGGGTTAAAAAAACTAACACGTATAAATGGTTTTGGAAACAAGCACTTTATGTCATTCATCTATGATTAATAACGAAAGTGACATTTTAATTTTATTTTAGATTTTTTTGGTGATTGTACTTACAACGGCCATTTGGTGCATTAAACATTTCAAATAACATTTGAACCTGTTGTCATCAGCAAAATCTCCTTTCCGCGCAGCGAGTATCATGTCTGAAAATGAATCCTTTATAAAAATTTACTGTGACTATATCTGACAAAACTTTAACAACTAAAGAAATAATAAAAAAATAATTTAATGATAATGTTCACGCCTATGTTAAAAAATAACCCCCATATTATTGTTACATCTGGATATTCATTACGTTGAGCAGAACACTGCTCAATATAAAAGAAATATATTATAGAACGGATGTTAATTTGAAATATATGTACTCATGTTATGTAATAATAATAATAATAATAAAATAATAAAAAAAAAATATCCCCTCCTAGCTACGGCCTTGGTTGGATTGTGATTTAAATCACAATTTTATCATTTGATATGTATTTTTATACCGATATATGTAGATGGTTGGTCTGAAAACCCAGACATTTATAATTAACATTTCTAATTTTTCTGAAATTTATCATAAAACAGTCGGTAAAATTACCTTCAGGAACTCCAGTTTCTTCTTGGCACTGCTGATGAAGCATGTTAGCCAGTTCTAACATTTCATCCGATAAACACTAAAATATTAATAATAACGTTATTAGAATGTTTCTCTCACATTTTATTATATAGGTCTTTATGTTGCTTCGCTGTTTCATAATTTAATTAACACCTACGATGATTTACTTATTATTTTTTATATTATAGTTTAACAACAATAGGCGCAATCTACCGTACCTCTATAATTCGATTTTTTACGTTAATAATTTCTATAATATTAGTTATTAATGTATCGGTATTTGTTTATCACAGAATAAATTTGGGTTTAAACGGCGCTTCGAAAAAACTCTATATAAAATTAATATGAATTATTATACTTACTTTTACACCTAAAAAAGTTAATGAAAGCACCGTGACAATTTTTAACACGTACATGTTCTTGAATTGCCACTAATGAATTGCCAGTCCACAAATTACCTATCATTTTTTATAAACAATGCCCCCTCCAAGACACTAAAAGAAATTACACCTTCCCTCGTAGCCGTGAAAACAATTTCCTAATAAATACAGGTATTGAAATTACTTGTGTATAGTAATGTCTAATTATTATCTAAAGTTGAATTTGATGTATTTCTTCATGCAATAAATTTGGATTTGGTAACACACAATTTGGATATTTATCGGTTTGTGCAATTTCCAGATATTTCTTTTTGCAACCGTATTATTATATTAATGCAATAGGTAGTGAAAATTCTTTGAAACGACGTGGTTTATTTATTATTGTTAAAATTGCTTTACTTCTGTATATTTCTTTTAAATAAATACTGAAATATAAAACAATTTTTTTCTTCTTCTTCTGGAGAAAATATTAAGGAACTGCCTTAGGTAGATTTATGGATGGTCATTTTTATATTACAATAGCATTGACGCTAATAACCTTTTTTACACCTTTATTTGAATTACCAAATGTACATTTCGGACAGAATAATAATAATAATAATAATTTATTTCTCAACAGACCAGGTCCAATTACAGAGAAAAATATATTTAACGTACAATACATTAAAGTACACATTAAAAATAAAAATAAAAAGAAAAGTATACATTAAAAATACACAATATAGAAAACAAATATATATAAATTAAAACATACATGCGCCAAATATGATCTATAAGAAACACGTTTTTAAAACATTTTCGAATTCAGTAGTGTTATTACAAAAGATATCGACAGCGTACTGAACCTCATGATAATTCCTAATCAT
This sequence comes from Philonthus cognatus, assembly GCA_932526585.2. Lineage (NCBI taxonomy): Eukaryota > Metazoa > Arthropoda > Insecta > Coleoptera > Staphylinidae > Philonthus > Philonthus cognatus. The sequence goes on from OW052244.1 coordinate 103,097,012, forward strand.
ATTGATGACGGGTGAAAATAAGTGGTGATTTGTACGAGGAGTATTATATGAAAATGAGTGCATGCTTCTTGAATTTATCCTCGGAATTGTAAAATTAAGCAACGATAGGAAAGATGTATTATCAATATTATTGTGAATGAGTTTATGAAGTTCACAAATTGAAATATATTTATGTCTATTAAAAACAGACATAAAATCAAATTCACGTAAGAGGGCGCTGTACCTTACATCAAAGGTAGGATAGATGTTGTACTTGCGATAGTATAAATATCTTATCGTTTCAATTACACGGTATAATTTTATATCATCTGCATACATGAGGTAGTCACAGGTTAAAGAATCAATTACGTTATTAATAAAAACAAGAAATAGTAAGGGGCCCAGGTTTGAACCTTGCGGAACCCCACTTTCAGCAGAAAATTGACTCGACTGAAACCCCATGCACGAAACAAATTGCTGCCTGCCACATAAATAAGACTTAAGAACAGAAATTACATTATCGTTGATATTGTAACGCTTTAGATAATTCAACAATTTATCATGTGGCATTCTATCAAAAGCCTTACTTATATCTGTATAAATAACATCAACTTGCTTTCCACGATCAAGTTGATCAGATACAAATTGAGTTATATTTAATAAGTTAGACTGTGTACTTTTTTTCTTCATGAATCCGTGCTGATGAGGGGTAATGAAAGGAGAAACAATTTTATAAATATGATCGTACAGAATGCTTTCAAACACTTTAGAAAAGTTTGAAATTAATGCGATTGGTCGATAGTTTTCGATGCAACTCCTGTCACCCGATTTATACACTGGAGTAAGTCTCGTTAACTTCCACCGGGTTGGAAAAATTCCCGTTGATAAAATTAAATTAAAAATGATTGTCAAAGGTCGAGACAGTTGGTTAGCACAATCTTTTATAAAAAATGCTGGTATTTGATCAGCACCTGCCGTCATTTTGGGTTTAAGAGCTTTCAAATAACAAAGGACGATATCATCAGTTATAGAATAGTTTCCTAGAATATTACACACAAGATCACAATTAATATCACACGCAGTGCTGTTACGTTTATATGCCTTTTGAAAATGGTCACCGAATCCTTGAACAATGCCTCCACCTGTTATTTTATTGTCCCCGCCGAGTGACATGAGTCCAGGCAATCTGGATTTCTTCTTCTTTTTATTGACGAAGGACCAAAATTGTTTGGGATTTTTGGATAAATTCGTTTCGGCAGTTTTGATGAAATTTTGATACGCTTCACGAGTCTTGTTCTTGAGGAGGGTTCTGGTTGCACGGTATTTGGATGCGCTAGCATCGGTTTTATATTTTTTCATTTGACGATGCTGCCTGCCTTTACTTTGGGACAGAAAGTGACCATTATCAATGGATTAACACTGATAATGGTCACTTCGAAATGTACATATGTTAATTCAAATAAAAGTATGAAGCTGTACAAAAAATGGATATATCCACCAAAATTTTTTAATCAAAAAAGTTCGCGAAAGCAATACTTTCCCTTTATTTTGCATATGGGGGAAAGAAACAAATCTGGAGTGGCTCCCACTCGACCTTCCTCCACTCTGATTGCATAAATACGTTATCGTTACATACTCGTATATAGAATGTCTATACCTCACCAACAAAAATATACAGACATAAGGACTGTAATGTTGACAAAGTGACGGAGGACATGACAAGCTTTATTAATTTCCATCAAGGAATTTCCCCTAATCCATGTCTACTTTCTTCAAATACCTCTCTGACTCAATCAAAAAATAAACTCCTGTCTACTCCAAAACACCCTATAAATACCCACTCCCTAAATATATTTTACTACTGATTAAATACAAACGACAATTATACAGAGACATCAGACTGACCGATGATAGTAACTTAAAATCAAAATTTAACAAACTGAATAAAGACATTCACCGACTGAATCAAAAATACAAAACAAACCATTGGATACAAACTTGCAACGACATTAATCAAAAACAAGGAAAGACATTTTGGGACGAAGTCAAAAAACTAAGCAAATATCAAAAGACGGACTATTTACAACACATACAGGACCCTACGACACAAGTGACCGTTACGGAGGACCAGTTAATTGCAGACATATTCGCAGACTACTTTAAAAAGACATTTACGGCGACGGAAAACGACGCTTATGACAACGCATTTTCCGAGACAGTAAATTCATGGTACAAATCCTTCACACAAAACCCCCAATACCATTCAGCCTTGACATAAAAGAAGAAGAATATTATAAAAGAAGAAGAATATTATAAAATACTTCATAAAGGTAAAAATACATCGCCTGGTCAACATAATATACCCAGATTGATACTTAAATCCCTTCCTGATCACATTCACTCCTTATATTTAATTCCATCTACCGATCCCAAGCTTGCCCAGACGAATGGACGAAGGGCATTATCACTTGCATACATAAGCCTGGAAACGATGCAACTTTGGTATCAAGTTACCGCCCAATTACCCTGCTTCCTATCCTCGGTTAATTGTTTGAATCCTTAATCCAAAAAAAGTCACCACTCACATTTTAGATCTGATCCCTCTTTCTCAATTTGGTTTTATTGAACATCGGTCAACTTCCCTGGCCTTAACAATCCTTACTTCGAATTGCCAGACAGCACACCTCGAAGGTAAAAAATCTGCAGTCTTATTCCTCACATACAAAATCGTGGTGTGCTGTTCAAGTGCAATTCGTTAGGCATCCCTCCACAGTTAATTAAAATCATAGACAGTTTCCTATCCAACAGATCCTTAAGCGTCAGAATCCTTAATTCCTATTCACATTCATTCATCCCACTACAAGGTCTACCTGAAGGTTCCCCACTGTCCCTCATCTTATATAACATATTTGTTAATGACTTTTACAATCCAGATCCTCTCTATTTAAATCCTTCCGCGTACCCTCTACTATATGCGGATGATACCGCTCTTATAACCCACGCTCCCACTCTTCAAGAGCTGATAGATAGCAGCCAAACCTGGTTCGCGAAATGGAGAATCTCCATTAATCTAAATAAAACCCAATTTCTCATTCCCTTCCACCGCCATCTAAACTCCCCATACTATATTTTAATTAATAATCATCCTATCCCACCGTCACCTAACTGCAGATACTTAGGCATTACCCTCGATCCCAACTAACCTTTATTAACCACACTCGAAGCCTAAAAACAAAGATAAAATGCAGGGCGCGCCTTTTTAGATCGCTGCGATTCCGAAAAGAAACAATAATTGTAAAGACCGCAGTTTATATACAGTGAGTTTTATGTAACACCGAACATTTTCATAACGAGAATTTTTCTTTAAAGTATTCATATGCTTACGTTGCACATTTTTCGATGCTTGGTTTATTAAAAGAATTTAATTTGAAGCTTTAAGCGAGTGTTTTCCATTCCTAGGCTAAGCATGAAGTAAAATTTCGAGTTTAGAAAAGCCTGAAAATTTGGTTTGGTCGCGTAGCGCGAAGCGCGGAGCGGCCAAACCAAATTTTCAGGCTTTTCTAAACTCGAAATTTTACTTCATGCGCCACCGGTACAAAACACTGACATATTACGGAGTTTAAAACACACCGCTAAACTTTACATTGAATCAGTGTTTGGCACCGGTGGCGCATGAAGTAAAATTTCGAGTTTAGAAAAGCCTGTAAATTTGGTTTGGCCGCTCCGCGCTTCGCGCTACGCGACCAAACCAAATTTTCAGGCTTTTCTAAACTCGAAATTTTACTTCATGCTTAGCCTGGGAGTGGAAAACACTCGCTTAAAGCTTCAAATTGGATTCTTTTAATAAACCAAGCATTGGAAAATGCGCAACGTATGCATATGGATATTTTAAAGAAAATTGTTCGTTATGAAAATGTTCGGTGTTACATAAAACTCTCTGTATATAGAACTATATTTCGCCCCCTGCTAGAGTATGCCCCCCTCCTATTACACAATCCTCGTCCCAACGTTTTGAAAAATATAGAGGTCGCCGAACGATCAGCCCTAAGAGTACTTACGAAAATCATACACCCTAATAACCTCCTACACAACCCCTCCAATACTCTCCTGTATGAAATGTGCAATATTACCTCTATTAATCAACGCCTAGAATACCTCTCCTTAAAGTTCGCCACAAATCCTAACATCACTACTATTCTCAATCATATGTGTATACCCCGCAACCCTAATACCCACCCTAAATTCAAATATCCCACATCTACCGTTTATTAATTCATCTCATTACATCAACCGGACCCCGACAATAACGTTAGCGGTTACGACTTTTAAAAAAACAGACATAGACAGGACAAAGACAGGCTGAAAGATCGCTGATCGATAGCCAGTTTCCGAGTTAGAAAAAAAATGTATTACAGTAGAACCTCGCTATACCGGGCCTCGAGATACCGTGATTCGGATATATCGGGGTCATTATTCAGGTTTTTTTTTTTAAAGATGTTAATTTTAACAATTGACTGCGTACCGCCCTGATTAGGTAAAACGTTCCGGCGTCATTATTGTATTATATAGTATGTCTTGTTATGTAGGTGGCTACTGCACATATGTATATATATATATATATATATATATATATGTATATATATGCGCGTGTGTGTATATGACTATTATACAAATTACATATTTATTTATTTTATTTATTTATTTGCCCAACAGACGACAGTCCAATTACAGAGCAAAATTCAATATAATACATAATTATACAATACATATACATAATTATACAATACATATACATATATATAGTAATAAATAATGCGACACGAGAGGGTTGGATGGAGGGTAGTTTAAGACACAGAGAGAGCGTCGGGCGTTTATGAGGGCATGTTTGTATACGCTCGAGTGTTCTTTGCGGGCTGGGGCTGGCACCGGGCCAAAGCGCATTCGAGGACAACAACCCCCCCATTTCCGTCCCTCCCTTTCTGTACATTTACAGCATACAATTGGGATGTGTATACTTAAAAGAAAAACTCCTTGTATATTTGTTTATGTCTAATTTAAATATATCTATCTATATATATATATATATATATATATATATATATATATATATATATATTTATTTATTTATTTTTATTTATTTATTTATTTGCCCAACAGACGACAGTCCAATTACAGAGCAAAATTCAATATAATACATAATTATACAATACATATACATAATTATACAATACATATACATATATATAGTAACATATAAACATACAAAAATGACGATAATTCAATTATTACAGCTATAACAGTAATATGTAGGCAGCGCTACAAAACTATATTAATTAATGATTTTTTAGGCATGTGGAAAATATCTACGAGATGATGACGATTATTATATACTTTAAACATCTTATTTAATGGCGAATTACCATGTGCCCTAGTGTTTGGTGTTGAACAATAAAATAATCTATTCGAGCGAGAACAATACCTAGGCACATGGATATTAATTTTAGATAATATGTTTGGATCATCGATCGTACAATTAATGATTCCATGTAGAAATAATACCTTTGCATCGTCGCGTCTACTATGTAACGATTTCATGTTAAATGTATCAAGTAGTTCCTGAGATGGTATTGTTATTGGCGGATATTCCTTATTCAACTTGAAATACATAATTTTTAAAAACTTTTTCTGAATTCTTTCTATTTTGTTTATATGTATATAATACTGGGGACACCAAATTATCGAGGCAAATTCAAGGTTGGAATGGACATAAGAAAAATACAGTTTTTTTATTACATCAACATTGTTGAAATCTTTACAAGTACGACTAATAAATCCCAGCATCTTATAACTTTTGTTGCAAATATTATTAATATGTTCTATAAATGTTAAACGATCGTCAAATATTATTCCCAAATCCCGTAAAGAGGCACACCTCTCAAAGCTAATATTCGTCAAACCGTAATTAAATCTAATCACATCTTTTTTCCTGGTAAATGACATACATTTACATTTGGATATATTTAGAAATAGACCATTTGTTTTGCACCAAATATCAATGAGATTAATATCCTCCTGTAATTCTATACAGTCACGTTCACAGTCAACAACTCTAAATATCTTCATATCATCGGCAAACAGCAGAACTTTACTTTGTAGTTTATCAACTATGTTATTAATAAAAATAATAAATAGCAAGGGGCCCAAGTTTGATCCTTGGGGGACCCCGCTGGTTACAGTATATTTAGATGAATAATGGCCCATATACTGTACAAATTGTTGTCTGCCGGTTAGATATGAACGCATTAATGATATCACTTGATCCGTGAAGCCATAATAACCAAGTTTTGTGGCTATTACATTGTGATCAATTGTATCAAATGCCTTACTGAAATCTGTATATATAGTATCAACTTGTCTACGTTGATCTAAGTACTCGGAGATGTATTCCGTGAAGTTTACCAAATTTGACACAATTGATCTTTTTTTCACGAATCCATGCTGTCTTGTTGTTACATATGGGCTAACGTGACTGTAAATGGCTTTAGAAATGATCATTTCAAACAATTTTGCAAAATTATTTATTACTGTAATGGGGCGATAACTCACGATGTTATTTTTATCACCATTTTTAAAAATTGGTGTAACCCTGCCAATTTTCCATAATTTAGGGACACTAGATGTTGTAATTATAATATTAAATATATGACATAATGGGTCTAATAAACAATGTACACAGTCTTGAATAATATATGCAGGAATACCATCTGCCCCAGCAGTATTATTTCCTTTCAAGTTCCGAGCAGCGAGCAAAATTTCATCTTTAGTTATTGCTTTTAATGTACAACCGGGATAATTCGTGATTTCGCATGTAGTAGAACTGGAAGTACGAGTAGTAAAAATACTTTTAAAATGATTTGCAAAACATTCTACTATATCTTTTGGTTTTGTAATAGTTATTTCGTTAAAATGCATGCTACCAGGAATTCGGGTAGTTGACTTTTTCGTGTTCACATAGGAAAAAAGTCTCTTAGGTTCTTTTATAATATTTTTTTCAGTTTCACAAATGTATTTTTTATGGTCAGATTTAATTACGGCGTGTACCTCTCTTTTTAGTCTGTCAATTTTTAGTTTTAAGTAGGTGTATTTGTGTGTCCTAAACATTTTAATTGCCCTATCTTTCTTTTTAAGTAAGGTTTTCAACGACGCACTAAACCATACAGGGTATTTTTTATCTATTATTTTAGTCTTCCGTTTAGGTACACATTTAAAAAAAACATCATCAAGCATACAATAGAACTTTTCACAAGCTTCATTTGGTTCCTTAATATTAGTGAGGTTGGTCCAATCGATTGTGGAAATTTCAGTATATAATGTTCTAAGATCTGCTTTCGCAAAATTGTATGAGGGAGTCGATGAATTCTGATCAAATTTGGTCAACTGAACGGATGACAATTCCAAATTACACAATAGTGGTGGATGGTATAGATCCGAGTTAACCAAACCATCTTCTTTTACTACACTACACTTAATGGTCCGGCCGGAAATAACAACATCTAGAATTCGTTCGTTGATGTTCAAAACCGAGTTTCTTTGAAACAGTTTGTTAAATTGTATAAAATTGTTGTAGGCTTCAATTTGTTGATTTCGTCCCTGGTTGCGTGTTTCAAATAAATACAAATTCGGCAAATTAAAGTCACCTACAATCAAAACCGGTTCATCTAGGTTGATATTTTGTTCTATTTCCTCGAATATACTTTCATAATCTGTTACAGACGACGATGGTGGTATATATATACACACACTACATTAATTGTTTTTTTGCGTGCTAATATTTTAACAATTACTAGTTCGATATTGGCCACCTTTGTGGTGTAGTGCAATTCCGAATGATATTTACTATTCACAGATATGAGTACTCCTCCTCCCCGCCGATTAATTCTATCACAACGAAATACATTGAAATTGTTAGGAAAAATTTCAGTATCTAAGATACCATCTTGTAACCACGTTTCCGTTATACAAAAAACATCAAATTGCGAAGCACATACATTATCATAAAATATGTTTGTTTTTGTACCTAACCCCCTAACATTTTGATAGAAAACAGAAAGTGATACACTTTTATGAGAATTAGTATCGTGATGTTGGGCAGTCTTTAGTTTAAATTAGTAATCGATGGAACGCCGTTAACATATTTGATGCGGATATCTGTTTCGCCCTTCTGTTTTCGATCCTTAAATTCTTCCCAAACAGTATTTTCGAATTGGCGCTGCTTTGGCGTTTTATCGCTCTTGATTTTTATTTCTGCAAATCCAATAATATCTCGTAGTTTCTTAGAATTCAATAGAAGTTGCCTTGGTTCATGTATGGAGTTAAATATTGCTTTTATTGGACGCGGCTTTTTCTCTTTACTGCTACCCAATCTTACGATTTTATTTGGCGGATCGAGTGATTTATCCAATTTCACAATTATATTCTTTACCAAGGATAAGTCGTCATCATTGACTGACTCCGGAACATTGTATAAGATGACATTACATGCCCGTTCATGTCGCTGTTGCAGTTCATGTGCCAGTGAATTAAAATCCGAATCAGTTGATGTGCCACATGTACTTTTAATTTTAACTAAATCATCTTTCATTACTTTATTTTCATTCTCTAGTGCCACTATTTTCATGCTTAAAGTATCTACTTTGGTGGTCATACTAGACATAAATTTTTCCATGTCTTTTTTAAAAGATTCAAGGTGGTCTTTCAGAATTGCTTCAAATGAAGATGATAATGGCAACATATTTAATTTTGATAATTTACAGTGGTAACAATTCCATTTAACATCATTATTCAATTTATCTTGTTCCTCATAGAATGTTTTTTCAGTTTCGGTTAGGTCCATACAATTAACGTGGTACCAATTACTACATTCTCCATTGCACTTTATGCAATTTGAAATATTTTTAGGACTAATAAATTGTTTGCAATGACCGCAATTAACCATATTGGAATGTAAATTATAGGTAATTGTTGTAGTATGTATTAGATAAATAGGAAAGGGAAAGACAAATCACAAAACTTCACGTCACTCGACCCTTCGTGACGGCTTTGAAATAAACAAACAGGTAAAATGGGCCACGGTTTGGGATACAATAGAGTACAGAGGTGAAAATAATGTCAGATAAATTCTACGATTTATCAATCGAAGGAGAGTTCATTGAGCATTTATCGATAGGATGTCAATGAACCTGTGAGGAACAAAAAATAGCACATCTGTTTGCTGTTAGTATCGCCGAAAATGTGCAAATTATTAAAACGGATATAACGTTTCACAAACTATCTCAATTTCAACCAAACTAGATATACATGAACTACATAGTTTGATCATCCTTTATACTTAAAATGGTTACTTTTTGACTATTATTTACCAGTAAACAAGTTGAATAATCCTCGACTCGACATGCACGCGGTCACTGTTTCACTGTCTTATATATTCGGATATACCGTGTTTTCCTTATATCGTGCTAGGTATAGCCAAAAGCCATCCCGGTATAACGAGGTTTTACTGTATATCTGTTTTGTGGTCAACTCAGAAATAAAGATGTTTATTATTTTTAGAATGTCTATTCTCAAAATAAATGTTTTAATACAGATAAATTTATAAAATATGACTATTCGTAAAATTAAGTACAATAAGTTTTATGTCTAAGTTAAAATTATCAATTGTTACCATGTTTCTAGTAATACCAAGAATATTACCAAATTTTAAATTACTGGCAATTTTACATAATTGCATACTCTTGTTTTTATATTTTATGGGGCTATGATTGAAATGAAACTAAAATTAAAATTACTATAATTTATTCATTATAATTTGAAACAGTAAATTTACATATAAAAATATTTATCAGCGTCATATTTTCCCCAGTTACAACATTTCTCTCAATGTGAGGTGTGACAGATTTGGCAATTGCGAAAATAAATAACCCCCTCCTCCCCCCGGATACACACAGGATACCTCCAGAATGAAAAAAAAAAAAAACCAATAGCGACAACTCTTCCAAGCGTTTCGCTCGTAAACACAATAGACGTAGAAAGAGAGGAGAAAAAAAATATCAGTTTTATCCTATTCACGGCACGTCCACTGCTTCTGCCCTCGTCTCGGCGAGCTCGTGCTCATCCCTTTGGTGAATGACGGACAGACAAGTGGATTTCCTCTTTAGTCAGAGCATCCGGATGCTATTCGTGTGTTGAGCGGTGGTGACGCCGCTCTCCACGGTTCCCGTGCCGGCGTTCATGTAATTCCCCCATCTGGACGCGTACAATCGCCTGCTGATGCAGCCCTTGATCGCGTGATGGACATCTTGGTTGGCGAAGCAGAATAAAATCGACACACACAGCCCCTGAAATTACACCCGATCAGTGGCGTAGATAGCTTTGGGATTTGAGTTAGTATTCTGTTTCATACATTTATTTTTCTAAAGTTATAGAAAAACAAGTACAAAAAATGATGATGTGTCCATCACAGCACTTTCTCTGTCATTTAAACAATTGATGATTGACATACTAAACGTACTTCATTTGTAAATTGGTTAAAGACCGTTTCACATTAGATTAGCGTTTTATACGCCGTTGTTTTAGCGTTCCGGTTTTCGTTCCGGCTTAATTAATAAAATATATATGGGTTCGGTTCCGGTTTTCGTTCCGGAAAAAATAATGTTTTTTTTTCGGTTTTCAGTTCAGCTCCAAAGTGATTGTTTTGTTAATTTTTAAAATGTTTGCATTTCATATCAAAACAAAAAATGGTGATGGGTCCATCATAGTACTTTCCCCCGTAAATTGCGTATTAAATCACTTTTAAAATATTTGTAGCATTATTATTTTCAAAATGTCTTCAACTTTTTGATAACTACAACTTTTATTTGAAACATTTTTCAATTGGATCAACACATACTGACACAAACCAATGACTAGATAAAAAACACTATTTATTGAATATCTCAAAAACTAAGAGTGCTATGACAAAAAGTGAATCTACAAAAAATCTTTAATATTTTATTACCTACAACTTTTATTTGAAACAATTTCCAATTGTATCAACACACACACTGACACAAATCAATGACTAGATAAAAAACACTATTTATTAAATATCTCAAAAACTAAGAGTACTATGACAAAAAGTAAGTGAATAATACATCTTTATTTTGTTATTATCTACAACTTTTATTTGAAAGAATTTTTTGTTTGATGAACATTTATTGAAAAAATCTGAAAAAACTGAAAAACGCTAAGAGTAAAGTACCACTTCCGGTTTTCCGATTTTCACCAAAAGCTTTTCAGTTCTTCCGATTGTAACAAAAAGCTTAAGTTTCAAGTTTCATCTCGATATCTTTAGCGGTTTTTGCGGTACAGCGCACACAGACACACAAACAGACAGACAGACAGACAGACATTTTTCAAAAATGGTCTAATTCGACTCAGGGGACCTCAAAACGGATATTTCCGCTAAAATTTTTGATTCGAAAATTTTCACGAAAACAATACTTTCCCTTTGTATTACATACGGGGGAAAGTAAAAAATGATATGCCAATTTTTTTTTGCTTTTGCCTGGCCTTAGTAACGTAGACTATTGGCCAACATCAATATTTATTTTATTTATTCCATTTAAGTATTTAATTCTTTACACGCTTATGCAACTAATTATGGACGACACAGCACATTCACTCACATCCATGGCTCCAGAGGGAGCCAATTTCCCCATAAGAAACTGGCACCCCCCGGTGGGATTCGAACCCGCGACCCTCTGGCCCAAGAGCAAGAGCTCTACTCACTAACCCACGAGGGTCCCCATGTCCATTAAAGCACTGTCCTCGTTATAGATATGATGATTTAAATATTAAGAATATGTCCTTGTTATAGATACGGGATGATTTAAATACAATTTAGATTATGGAAAAGTGTCTCAAACTAAATTTGTTCTACTTTTACTATTATTATCACATTTACAAAATAAATATTTTTTGCATTTTTTCACTATAACTTAGTAAATATCTATCACATCTCAGCAGTATATATTTTCAACTTTAGTTCAAATCAGTGTTTTATACGCGTGGCGCATGAAGTAAAATTTCGAGTTTAGAAAAGCCCCGTGAAAATTTGTCTCGGGTCGCTGCGCGACCCTCGACAAATTTTCTACGCGGGGCTTTTCTAAACTCGAAATTTTACTTCATGCTTAGTCTGGGAGTGGACGACACTCGTTTAATTTTCGTTAGATTTTCAACATATCTAGATTTTCATTAATTAATAAAATTTTCATGAAATTATTAATATTTCAAGATTTTCGTCAATTTATAAAATATTCATCAGATTTTCAATATTTTCATTCAGATTTAGAACAATTTTCAAAAATCAATTCGTAATTTATATATATATATATAATCATTTAAAATCCCTTTTACCCTTTAGGGTGTCGAGATAATTCGTAATTTATCAAATTCATAAATATATTCGAAAATTATTTGAACACGCAAATTTGAGTTTTTTTTTCTAATTAAAATATACTTTTTTGGTGTCGAAAAATTAAACTATGTCAAAAGCGAGAATTTGTGTAAATAATGATGAATCTGGAAAAAACCGAAATCTCATGTAAAATTTAATAAAAAATTAAATGAAAAATGCATATAACAAATCAAAAAATATAGAAAATGCGAGTCACCTCGCTTTCTACAAATAAATATTGTTCAAATTTTCAATATTTTGTGATTTATAAAAAATTGCACGAGATCTCAAAATTTTGTAATTTTTGACAATTTATAAAGAATTTCTTCAGATTTTCAATATCTCGATGTTTACATCAGTTTATAAAATTAAGATTATGGAAAAGTGTCTCAAACTAAATTTGTTCTACTTTCATTATTTTTATCGCATTTACAAAATGATTATTTTTTGCATTTGTTCGCTATATCTTAGTAAATATCTATTACATATTAGCAGTATATATTTTTAACTTTACTTTAAATCAGTGGTTTGTACGCGTGGCGCATGAAGTAAAATTTCGAGTTTAGAAAAGCCCTGTGAAAATTTGTCTCGGGTCGCTGCGCGACCCTCGACAAATTTTCTACGCGGGGCTTTTCTAAACTCGAAATTTTACTTCATGCTCATTCTGGGAGTGGAAGACACTCGTTAGTTTTAAATATGTCACAACTATCAAAACATGTGTCGCTATCTAATAATATATTTCAAATAATAGTTGTCTAAAATTGACAATAGTCGGCTGACGCCGATTTGTGTCAAGTTTGATACGTTGGACTAAATGTCATTTTAAGTTGACAGGATAGGCTAATGTCGGCTGACGGCGACCACTTGAAGTTGACACAATGGACTATACGCCGACTATCGTCGTCTTACGTCAAGTTCACGCGATAGACTAATGTGAGTCAATATAGTGACTTACAGTCAAATAGTCACAATTTATCTGAATAAAATTGTTTTTTATTCTTTGGCATAATTAACTATTTTTGAGAAAATTTCTTCTTGTTACCATCATTCATTATTCACATAAATTGATATTTTTACCGTAACTTGTCATTAGTGACATTACACTGTCATTCCGAATTGAAAATATTAAATTACGCAAAAAAACAACTTATGTGAATATAATTGTCGTATTTTTTCTTTAGCGTAATTTGATAGTTTCAATACAGAAAATAATTGTTGAAGTACTAATTTTGGTTAACTATGACATTTTAGACCGATGAGAGGTTGGCCATAGATTTCCAGCCACGAATCTGGCGCCTCCACCATTTATAAAACTATAATTTTACCAACGTATTACAACGATTACAATAAAATTTCATAGAAACAATTGATAATTTAATTAAATGTAATGCTGAGATAGCTCTTACAACTTTTTAAAATTATGATTTAGCATCGGGCATTAAAATTTGTATCTGTGATAAACGAGGACATTTCAAACATTTTTAAAATGCTATTTGGGGAGGTTTAGAAACGATTTTAATAGCCACAAATGTCCTCAGTAGTGTTATTATCAATATAATACAATAATTGGAGAACCATCTTCTTCATTTTTTTTAACATGTTATTCTAAAACGCCCACCTGAAGACAAGGCTTATTTTTCGAAAAATAAAAAGTTGGTATTTGGGGCCTTTTAGAAATGATTTTGTTGGCCACACATGTTCTCCATATTATTAGTAACCATATTAAACAACAATTAGAGGATCATCTTTCTATAATTTATTTTAAACAATTTTTTTCCAGACCGCTCACCTGAAGATATGGCTAATTTTTCGAAAAATAAAAAGTTGGTGTTTGGGGCCTTTTAGAAATGATTTTGTTGACCACAAATGTTATCTATAGTATTAGTAACAATATTATATAACAATTGGAGGACCATCTTTCTTAATTTTTTTTAATCATTTTTTTTCCATACCGCTCACCTGATGACATGGCTTATTTTTCGAAAAATAAAAAGTTGGTGTTTGGAGTCTTTTAGAAATGATTTTGTTGGCCGCAAATGTTTTCCATAGTATTAGTAACCATATTAAATAACAATTGGGGGACCATCTTTCTTCATTTTTTTTAAAACAATTTTTTTCCAAACCGCTCACCTGAAGACATGGCTTATTTTTCGAAAAATAAAAAGTTGGTGTTTGGGGCCTTTTAGAAATGATTTTGTTGGCCACAAATGTTCTCTAATTGTTGTTTAACCATATTAAACAACAATTAGAGGACCATCTTTCTTCAATTTTTTTTAAACAATTTTTTTCTAAACCGCTCGCCTGAAGACATGGCTAATTTTTCGAAAAATAAAAAGTTGGTATTTGGGGCCTTTTAGAAATGATTTTGTTGGCCACAAATGTTCTCCATAGTATTAGTAACCATATCAAACAACAATTGGAGGACCATCTTTCTTCAATTTTCTTTAAACTATTTTTTTTCAAACCGCTCATCTGAAGACATGGCTTATTTTTCGAAAAATAAAAAGTTGGTGTTTGGGGCCTTTTAGAAATGATTTTGTTGGCCACAAATGTTCTCCATAGTATTAGTAACCATATTAAATAACAATTAGAGGACCATCTTTCTTTATTTTTTTTAAACATTTTTTTCCAAACCGCTCACCCATGTCTTCAGGTGAGCGGTTTGGAAAAAAATTGTTTAAAAAAATTGAAGAAAGATGGTCCTCTAATTGTTGTTTAATATGGTTAGTACTACTATTGATAAAATTTGTGGCCAACAAAATCATTTCTAAAAGGCCCTAAACACCAACTTTTTATTTTTCGAAAAATAAGCCATGTCTTCAGATGAGCGGTTTGGAAAAAAATAGTTTAAAAGAAATTGAAGAAAGATGGTCCTCCAATTGTTGTTTAATATGGTTACTAATACTATGGAGAACATTTGTGGCCAACAAAATCATTTCTGAAAGACCCCAAACACCAACTTTTTATTTTTCGAAAAATAAGCCATGTCTACAGATGAGCGGTTTGGAAAAAAATAGTTTAAAAAAAATTGAAGAAAGATGGTCCTCCAATTATTGTTTAATATGGTTACTAATACTATGAAGAACATTTTTGGCCAACAAAATCATTTCTAAAAGGCCCCAAACACCAACTTTTTATTTTCGAAAAATAAGCCGTGTCTTCAGATGAGCGGTTTGGAAACAAATTGTTTAAAAAAATTGAAGAAAGATGGTCTTCCAATTGTTGTTTAATATGGTTACTAATACTATGGAGAACATTTGTGGCCAACAAAATCATTTCTAAAAGGCCCCAAACACCAACTTTTTATTTTTCTAAAAATAAGCCATGTCTTCAGGTGAGCGCTTTGTAAAAAAATTGTTTAAAAAAAAATTTAAGAAAGATGGTCCTCCGATTGTTGTTTTATATGGTTACTAATACTATGGAGAACATTTGTGGTCAACAAAATCATTTCTAAAAGGCCCCAAACACCAACTTTGTATTTTTCGAAAAACTAGCCATCCCTTCAGGAGAGCGGTTTGGAAAAAATAGTTTAAAAAAAATTGAAGATTGATGGTCCTCCAATTGTTGTTTAATATGGTTTCTAATACTATGGAGAACATTTGTGGCCAACAAAATCATTTCTAAAAGGCCCCAAACACCAACTTTTAATTTTTCGAAAAATAAGCCATGTCTTCAGGTGGGCGTTTTAGAAAAACATGTTAAAAAAAATTGAAGAAAGATGGTCCTCCAATTATTGTTTTATATTGGTAATAACACTACTGAGGACATTTGTGGCTATTAAAATCGTTTCTAAACCTCCCCAAATAGCATTTTTAAAATGTTTGAAATGTCCTCTTTTATCACAGATACAAATTTTAATGCCAGATGCTAAACCATAACTTTTAAAAGTTGTAAGAGCTATCTCAGCATTACGTTTAATTAAATTATCAATTGTTTCTATGAAATTTTATTGTATTTGTTGTAATACGTTGGTAAAATTACAGTTTTATAAATGGTGGAGGCGCCGGATTCGTGGCTGGAAATCTATGGCCAACTTCTCATCGGTACATTTTAGGACACCACTATATTTTGACTGTTATGATATTTTGATCAACTAAACAACGCTTAGTTAATCCATTGGTTTTTGATAAAATGTTGCCATTTTGCGTTATGTACCTTAAACTATTATGACTTTATTCAATGAATTTTTTGAATTAACAATGGACTGTTTTTTAAAATGATTATTACATTAGGTCACATTTAAAAACAATACGATTGGTTTGAATTTGGATCTCTTGACGGGAGGCTTGATTGTTTCGGCAGCATTGGGCCCTTTTTGCTTCCTTTCCCCTAGGGATCTTTCACTCTGTTGCATTCTTCAGTCATTCAAGGGTTTGGATAAACTTCTGAACCGCACCAGGGCGCGACCCCCTCATGTCGTGTAGTTTTGGGTATTTTTGTTTCCATATGTGTTCCCTTTTTGAGGTGCATTGCAGGAGCAGGTGCTCCGCTGTCAGTTCTTCTTTCCACATCCCCAGCATGTGTTATCCTTCGATAGGCGGAGTCTATGCAGACTACAATAGATTATCTTTTGACTATTGTGCCATTTTGACTGTAAGTGACTCAATCAACTATCTTTGATTATGAAGACTTTTTAACATTAAATCACTCTGCCAACTGTATTTTGATTATTGTGATATTTTGACTGTAAGTCACTAGTTCGACTGTCTTTTGACTATTACAGTATTTTCATATTATTCACTTGATCGACTGTATGTTGACTATATATTTTGACTGTGAATGACTAGTTTTATTGTATGTGACTATAGCAGTATTTTCATATTAATCACATGATTGACTGTATGCTGACTATTGTGACATTTTGACTGTAAAGAACTAGGTCCACTGTCTTTTGTATTTACAGTATTTTTATATTACAGTATTTTGTTACAGTATTTTCATATTATTCACTCGATCAACTGTACGTTGACTAAACCACTAGTTCGACTGTATTTGACTATAACAATATTTTCATATTAATACTAAGGGATTAGTAACAAGGACGTCGACCAGTAAGTAGGCTTTTTTATTTCAAGTATTCGATTTATTGAAATTAACCGAGCTTTCTGAGATTATTTAAAAGAAAGCCTAGCCACTGGTGGACGTCCTTGTTGCTAATCCCTGAGTGTTTCGATAAACCACTAGTTCGACTGTATTTGACTATAACAATATTTTCATATTAATACTAAGGAATTAGTAACAAGGACGTCGACCAGTAAGTAGGCTTTTTTATTTCAAGTATTCAATTTATTGAAATTAACCGAGCTTTCTGAGATTATTTAAAAGAAAGCCTAGCCACTGGTGGACGTCCTTGTTGCTAATCCCTGAGTGTTTCGATAAAGTACGACCGCTGCCTCCACCTGAGTTTCATACTAATCACACGGTCGACTGTATTTTGACTACTAGGACTTTTTGATTGTAAGTCACCAGTCGACTGTCTTTTGACTATTACAGTATTTTTATAATAATCACCCGATAGACTTTTTTTCAACAATTATGACATTTTGACCTTAAATTACTTGAACACTCTGCTGGCTGTGTATTGACTATTGTGACATTCTGATGTAATGTCACTTGGTCGATTATTTTTTTACTATTACAGTATTTTTACATTAATCACTTGATAATAATGATATTTTAACTGTAAGTCACTTAGTCGACTGTTTTTTTATTCGACTATTACGGCATTTTGACTTTAGCTCACCCGGTTGGGCGCCTTTTGATTGACAGTATTTGGTATTTGCACATTCAATCATTCTGTCGACAATATTTTGACGGTATTTTGACTATTGTGACATTTTGACTGTAAGTAACGAGTATCTTCTACTCCCAGATTAAGCATGAAGTAAAATTTCGAGTTTAGAAAAGCGTGAAAATTTGGATTTGCCGGGGCGCGCGAGCGAAGCGAGTCGCGCCCCGGCAAATCCAAATTTTCAGGCTTTTCTAAACTCGAAATTTTACTTCATGCGCCACCCGTATAAAACAACTATTTAAAGTGAAATTTAAAATATAGATTACTTATATAATTTAAAGTGTTTGGTTCAAATTTGATGAAACTTGATGTGACTGGGGCCGTCGCCCCCTTAAAAGAACATGAAGTAATACCTGTCCAGTTGTTAAAACGACGGTGATGTAATCGTAAATGGGGGCGTGTTTGTCTGGTCTGAAGGGCAGCACAATAAATTGAAGTCCAAATAAGGGGATGAGAATGAAGGCTGCCCGCATTGCTTTTTTTACTCGTGCCGGACTTGGGTTCGATGAGTTTGGTTCGATTATGTTGATGATCACTCGTAAGACGTTTATTAGAAATACTGAAACAAACATTGAATGCAATTAACTGTACTAGTATACTTGTAACGCGCTCTAGTCGAAAGTTATATTACATTTACCAAGTTCTCCCCGTGACTTAAATTAAATTTAAATTGGTAATTCTGGTATTGACTTCCCGCTCGCGCAGAGAGTTTCTTCCCCAAAAATAAATACTGTTTTGTTTTAATTTATTTGACATTTTTTATATTTAATCAATTAGATAACCTTTAATCTACTGCCGTATTTTGAAAGCAGGCTTGCCAATCGTGTTGTAGTCAGGGCCAGCTCTGAATCTTTTTGACCTCACGGTACGTGATTATTTATACGAACCAATTATTTTATAATAAACACTATCCCAGTAGGCTTTGATATAAAATAAAACGCCAACTGAGATAGGGTTTATTATAAAATAATTGGTCAACATGACATTAAATACAAATGTGTATGGCAATGTACTATAATTAATTAAAATTCTAAATAATACTATTTTTCTATGGCCATGTTTGGTGGTTTATACTCAATATATTAGGTATACCATGCAATTTTTTTTCTCAAAACATGTTCAATGTTCAGTTTTAGAAAACACACCTCAATCGCATTGCATCTTGACAGTTCGCAATCAAACGTACAATTTGAGGTGTTTTTTTTAAAACTGAACATAGAAAATTTTATATGCTTAGAATTTATATGTTCAGAGATAAAAAAATCGTATGGTATGTAATTGTTTTATTTCTTCCTTTATAATTTTATATTTCAGGCTATACTAACGTATGTTCAATTATAAAAAAATCTCTAGAGTGCCATGGAAAATATTCTAGATTGGCAACTCTGAAAATACATTATATTTATTATATCTGACGTTTTATATGCCAATTCCTGAATTGTGTAGTCAACTTAAAGTTAGACAAAGATTAAATCATGGCACTCTAGAGTTCTTTTTTTATTGAACATATGATATGAGTATTTATATTGTCTGATAAACGTTATATGTTTTTGTGGGATCCTATAAATTGGCGTTCATTATTTCACAATAACAATAACATTTAAATTAATGACAAGCAAAATAATTCATCCCCTCTAGTCCGAACTAGAAAATTAACGAGACGCCCAATTACTCCTCCGGCAATAATGCCCGATCGTACGTAATCCCACTCCATAATCATTAAAAGGACATAAAATAGATGAATACTTACTAATGGACGCCGCCAGTGTTATGTAAACGGGGACGCGATAAATTATTTCTGCGTTGCTCTCGCTTATCCAACACCTAAAAATACACATCGTAGTTAATCCTGCTTTATTATCCAGAACGTGCATAGTTTGTTTATCTACAGCGCGTATAGTTAATCTTACCCTTCGGTGTCTTTGTAGTAGAATATCCTTACTGCACAATATGTGAAGATAACAGGAATAGGAACGCCCCATCCTATTAGTAGGAACCATTTCCAAGCTAGTTCGTTGCGGACGAAAACAACTACTAAGGATATGTGGAGGTAGAGTCCTTCGCAAAACATCCACATGTAGTTGGCGAAGAGGAAATATCTGCGGAGGATTTCTACTACTTGGCACCATATATTCTGTAAGGGTATAAGTAAACATTTTAATGGGCGTTATAAATTATATTCTGCTGCAAGATTTATAAAGTACTAACATTTAATTATTTGAAACACAGTTACATATGTTCGAAAGCGTAAATGCCGTGTAATGGCCATTAGCTTATGTAGCATTGTCAATAGGTGGCAAACTAAACGTTTGTATACAGCAATTGTTCGTTCAGAATAGGGCTTTATTTTATAGAATGAATGAGAACTGAACACAAATTCATATTCTTGACAGTTATATTTCTCATAAAGACAATTTATCATAAAGAAAAATTGAGTTTGTCAATAGTTTGCAGAATATTTACAAAATTTAAACCGAATTTAAATTAATATCGACTTTCTGCAAAAAGTTTGTCTCCAAATATTCATAGAAACAACTACTTCTCGAGCTAATACCCCGACAGATATTGAATTATACAATGAATATTTGCGTTACACGACAGCACTGCTGTTCTATGCATAATTTATATAACACGTTTTATTTAATGTGACTGCAGTTTCGACTAATTTAGCTTGTCATTATCAAACATGGAGTACTAAATGCATTAATCATTAACTAAAATCTTGGAAATTCACCAAAAATCGTCAAAACGTTGATTATTAACTATAATCTTGACAGTTTATCAAAATTTGCAGAAAACGTAACCAGTGTTTTCCATTTCCAGACTAAGCATGAAGTAAAATTTCGAGTTGAGAAAAGCCCAAAGAATTTGGATTTGGACAATCCAAATTCTGGCTTTTCTCAACTCGAAATTTTACTTTATGCGCCACGCGTACAAAACACTGATTTAAAGTGAAGATATTGGCATTTCATAGTAATCTTTAATCATTTTTATTGTTTTTTTTTAATCATACCGATTATCACACACTTTCCATTTTTAAAGTTTAGCTCCAACTGTCAAAACAAACTAACTACGGACGATTGTAACTTTACATTAACAGATACGTGAATTTTGTCGAGGCTAATGAAAACTATACGAAATATTGCACACTTTCGACGTTTGAAATTTTTCTCCAACTGTATAAAACAAATTAACTATGGACGATTGTTTCAGATACGTCAATGTTGTTGAAACAAATAAAAACTTAATAAAATCCCGCACTAACTTAATTGTTGAGGCAGGTAATAGTTGAAATTTCATTTTCACTTTAATTTTAGTTTAAATAAAACACATTACTTTCAAACATTTTATTGTACTCGCGACAATTGTTTCGCCACACTGTGGCTTCTTCAGGCGAAGAATAATGAATGTCTGAAGAAGCCACAGTGCGGTGAAACAATTGTCGCGAGTACAATAAAGTGATTGAAAGTAATAAGTGTTTTATGTAAACTAAAATCAAAGTGAAAATCCTGCACACCTTCAGTCTTTGAAGTTTCACTCTAACTTTCAAAAATAAACGAGCTACGAGCGATTGTAGCTTTACGTTGACAGGCGTATCAACTTTGTCGAAACAAATGAATACTGCACCAATTACCGCACTCTATCAATCTTTGAAATTTTAGTACAACTGTTAAAACAATCGAGCTACGGGCGATTCTAACTTTATGTTGACAGATATGTCAATTTTGTTGAAACTAATGCAAACTATACTAAAGGCAGCACACTGGCAATCTTTGAAATGTTGTTGCCCTTTATTTTCCATTGTTTTCGACGAGAAATAATTTAATTTTTGTAAATGCCGCTTTGTGTTGTCAACCGTCACGAATGACAACAATCTAAGTAAACACCATCAATTCATCAGTTTAAGGTCCAATTACGTCGTATTAGGCTATCCAATGTCATTGACTGTTAGATCTCTAGTCCAGTAATAATTTGTTGGCTGTAATCATTGTAACTCTTTATATGGTTTTTGTTATTTTTGCTCAATATGTATATGTACACTTATGTAAAATGGAGATTCCGTTAATAAATAAATAAATAAATAAATAAACTGTCCATCTTCGGACAGAAAAGTCGTTTATTTAAAGTTTGTTGTCGAATTGTCAAATTTTAGAAAATGTGATAAAGTTTTAAAAATATTAGATTTTACTTTTATTTTTACTTTAACACTTTTAGTAAATAACACACTTGGTTGAGATTTCACTGTTTATTGATTGACACTGCAACAATTGTTTCGCCACACAGTGGCTTCATCAGGCAGATGAATAATGGATTACAAACTTAAACTAACGCTTAAATACTAAATACTTTATTAACGAAATCCATTTAATTGTTTAACTAGACTTTGACTTTTGACATTTTTAACGGTATTCAATCATTTTCAACACTATTTAACTATTTTGACATTTTAAATAGTATTCATCCATTAATGTTTAACTATTATGACGTTTTCGGCAGTATTCAATAAGAATTATTTAACTATTTTGACAGTTTTAACAGTTTTAATCATCCATATTTAATTATTTCGAAATTTTCAACAGTATCAACCATTAATATTCAATTAGTTTTTGACGTTTTCAACAGCGTTTAATCATTAATTATGTTTATTAATCACTTAGCATTTTAACTGTAATAGAATTTTATCATTAAATGACTATTGTAACATTTTGACAGTATTTTCGCAATTATGGCCATTTGATAGTATTTCGTCATTAAATGAAAATTGTATCATTTTGATTGTAATGTTCTTTGTCGACTGTATATTCACTATTATGGCATTTTGACGATAAGTCCCTTGATTTACTGCGAATTATCTTTTGACATTTGATATAAAAAAAACAACTACTTTTTCTTTAACTTGTATCAAAATTGACGTTTTGTTTAAACCTCATAAAACTTTCTCCCTCAATAAAATGACAATAGTCAGTTATCAATTGTTTTAATGATGAAGCAAACGAGTGTCTTCCACTCCCAGATTAAGCATGAAGTAAAATTTCGAGTTTAGAAAAGCCTGAAAATTTGGCTCGGGCGCGTAGCGAAGCGAAGCGACCGAGCCAAATTAGGCTTTTCTAAACTCGAAATTTTACTTCATGCGCCACGCGTATAAAACACTGATCTAAAGTGAAATGGTCTTTGACCGATTGACAAGTGGAATAAGTTTATTATGTCAATTGTCAATTGTTTAGGTGATGAGAAAGTGCTATGATGGACACATCACAATTAGTTTTCCTGACCCTTTAAAATAATTTCATGTAACCAAACCAAATATTTTATTTTAATGCTTATTTACTAATTTGTCAAGTAAATTAAACTATTGAAAAAGGGCACATCGTGCCAGAAATGTACATCTAGAAGTAAATTAAAACAGTGAAGATTAAGGAATTTAACTACTTACATATCTAAAACCAAATATAGCTGAAAAAATTAGTAATGTGTCCGTCATAGCACTTTCCCGATTACCTATACAATTGATAATTGACATACCTAACTTATTTAACTTGCAAAATGGTTAAAGACCATTTTCACATAGAATTAGCGTTTTATACGCGTGGCGCATGAAGTAAAATTTCGAGTTTAGAAAAGCCTAATTTGGCTCGGTCGCTCCGCTTTGCTACGCGCCCGAGCCAAATTTTCAGGCTTTTCTAAACTCGAAATTTTACTTCATGCTTAGTCTGGGAGTGGAAGCACTCGTTAGACGATCAATCAGAAACTTAGTTAAAAATCGCCCGATTATGCTTTTTTTAAATTTTAGCGCAAAGTTCGACAATCGACAATCGCTGATAATTTTATCAAAATCCAAAATGTCGTTCTTAATCTAAGATCACGAAATGAGAAATTGTGCCTTTTGATACTCTTTAATTTATTAATTAATAAAATTTTATTTAACCTTAAACGTCTGTAATATCATCAAATATAGCTCGTTTTTGTTTTTTTCAACTTTAACACAAAGTTTATCCATTCCTCGACAATCGCTAATAATTTTATCAAAGTCCAAAATGTCTTTCATAATCTAAGATCAGAAAACAAGAAACCTTACCTGCTACATTTTTTTTTTATTTATTCATTGATATAACATATAATTCAACTTTAAGCGTCTGTAATGTAATAAAAAATTGCTCGATTTTGTTTTCTTGACTTAACCACATAGTTTATTTATTCATCGACAATCGCTGATAATTTTATCAAAATCCGAAATGTGTTTCGTACTCTAAGATCAGAAAACGTGAAACTGTACCTTTTGATATTCCATTATTTGTTCAGTTAAATTGATAAAATTTCATTCAAAGTTTTAAATTAATTTTTCCTTTCATATTTCATTAATTTCATTTAATTTAAAAACAAACTTTATCTGCACTTTATCTAACTCTAAAATTAATGTATATCATTACGGTTTTTCGTACATTTACAAAATATCCGGTAATTATCATTTTGTTGAAACTTGAAAAAAATATCACAACAGCAAAAATTGAATTTTAAAAAAACTCTAAAGGGTTTTCGTTACTTTCAAGATTTTCGTTAATTTTCAAAATCCTGACGACTTTCGTCAAAAATTTATTTAATTTATTAATTTTATTCCTAATTATCCAAGATTTCCGTTGATTTTCAGCGTCAAGATTTTTTAAATTCTATCGAGAATTACAAAATCGACGAAAATTCATGAAAAATGTAACATTTTTGAAAATTTACGAAAATATAAGAAGTTCAGGAAAACAGTTTATCCAAGTTTTCACGGTTTTTTTGTAAATTTGCAAAATGTTAATTTTTTAAATTCTTAGCTTATAAAATGTTAGTTACTCATAAAATTCCAAGATTTCTGTTAGTTTTCAAAATTCTGACGGTTTTCCTGAGTTTACGATCATTTCAAAGATTTTGATTCTTTTCTAAAATTTCCTTCAATTTTAATATTCCTGGCAATTTTCATAAATTTCTGAAATATTCGTTAACCCAAAAAAATGTTAAAATTTTTCATGAAATTCTAACTTCCTTTAATTTTCTACATTTTTATGAAAAGTATTGACGTTTTTAAAATTAACGAAAGTTTAAGAAGTTCTGGAAAACCGTCAGAATTTTTTAAATTAACGGAAATCTTGGAATTTTATGAGAAACTTACATTTGTTAATTTAATAAGAATTTAGAAAATTAACATTTTTGAAATTTACAAAAAACTGTGAAAACTTGTTAAAAAAATTCGTTAATTTTAAAAACGTCAAAACTTTTCATAAAAATTTAGAAAATTAAAGGAAGTTAGAATTTCATGAAAAACTTTAACATTTTTTTAGGTTAACGAATATTTCAGAAATTTATGAAAAGTTTTCCTGAACTTCTTATATTTTCGTTAATTTTCAAAACTGTTACACTTTTCATGAATTTTCGTCGATTTTTTAATTCTAGATAGTTTTTGTAAATTTCTTAAATGTTCGTTAAGTTATACTATTTTTATACTTTTCATGAATTTTCAAGTTTTCGTCAACCTTAACGTTTTCGTAATTTTCCTAGATTTTCAAAATTTGACACTGTTCATGACTTTTCGTCCACTTTTTTTTAAATCTTGGTAGTTTTCGTAAATTTGTGGAAAATTCATGAGAATCGTCAACATTATTGAATATAAGGAAAATTTGGGTTTCATTACTTTTAAAATTTAAACGATTTTCATAAATTTTCCACAATTATACTTAGTTTTCAAAATCAAATATAAGGAAAATTTGGGTTTCATTACTTTTAAAATTTAGACGATTTTCATAAATTTTCCACAATTATACTTAGTTTTCAAAATCTCAACGATGTTTCATGAATTTCTAAGGTTTCCATTGATTTTCAAAACTATTACTTTTTGATAGTATTTTCGCAATTATGGCCATTTGATAGTATTTTGTCAATAAATGACAATTGTAACATTTGACTGTAATTTTCTTTGTCGACTGATTTTCACCTTTATAGCATTTTGACGTTAAGACATAACAAAAAAACAACAGCTTCCTCTTTAACTTGTATCAAAATTGGTATTCTGTTTTAACCTCATAAAACTTTCTCCCTCAATAAAACGACAATAATCAATCAATTGTTTTAATGATGAAGCAAACGAGTGTCTTCCACTCCCAGACTAAGCATGAAGTAAAATTTCGAGTTTAGAAAAGCCTGAAAATTTGGCTCGGGCGCGTAGCGAAGCGGAGCGACCGAGCCAAATTAGGCTTTTCTAAACTCGAAATTTTACTTCATGCGCCACGCATATAAATTACTGATTTAATGTGAAATGGTCTTTAACCGATTGCCAAGTGGAATAAGTTTATTATGCCAACTGTCAATTGTTTAGGACAGTGGTCTCCAAACTACGGGCCGCGGGCCAAATCCGGCCCACGACTTGCATGAATCCGGCCCGCGATTGTTTGTAATTTTTTTTGTAAATGTCATATTTTGAAATATTGTAACAATTGTTCCTTAAATTTTTAATAATTTTATAAAATTAATCGGATCTTGGCCGACTTTATTATGTAGAATTGTATTTGTGGCCCGCGAAGAAGATAGTTTGGAGACCCAGGGTTTAGGAGATGGGAAAGTGCTATGATGGACACATCACAATTATTTTTCCTGGCTTTGAGGACCAGAAAAAATAATTGTGATGTGTCCATCATAGCACTTAAATGTCATGTAACCAAACCAAATATTTTATAAAATAATATTAAAACACTTAACTTTGTTTTACCACTTTAAAGTGGTAAAACAAAGTTAAGTAGTTTAATATTATTTTATAAAGATGTACCACAAAGTGAACTCCAACCAAATCAAAGATCAAATATTTTATTTTAATGCTTATTTTCTAATTTATCAAATACGTTAAACTATTGAAAAAGGGCACAACGTGCCAGAAATGTACATCTAGAAGTAAAATTAAACAGTGAAGATTAAGGAATTTAACTACTTACATATCTAAAACCAAATATAGCTGAAAAAAATTAGTAATGTGTCCGTCATAGCACTTTCCCGATTACCTAAACAATTGATAATTGACATACCTAACTTATTTAACTTGCAAATTGGTTAAAGACCATTTTCACATTAAATTAGCGTTTTATACGCGTGGCGCATGAAGTAAAATTTCGAGTTTAGAAAAGCCTAATTTGGCTCGGTCGCTCCGCTTCGCTACGCGCCCGAGCCAAATTTTCAGGCTTTTCTAAACTCGAAATTTTACTTCATGCTTAGTCTGGGAGTGGAAGCACTCGTTAGACGATCAATCAGAAACTTAGTTAAAAATCGCCCGATTATGCTTTTTTTAAATTTTAGCGCAAAGTCCGACAATCAACAATCGCTGATAATTTTATCAAAATCCAAACTGTCGTTCTTAATCTAAGATCAGGAAACGAGAAACTGTACCTTTTAATATTATTTTATTTGTTCGTTAATAAAATTTTATTCAACTTGAAGCGTCTGTCGTCAAATATAGTAAATCGAACAAGATTGTTGTTAATTTTTGTAAAATTCTTCAGGTTTTGTTAATTTTTGAGTAAATTAATGTAGAATTTTACTAATTTATACACATTTCAATTTTTCTAAAAACTTGATCCTATTTGATGTGTATTCAAATACGATTAATAAACATTATTTATTTACTCTAAATCATGATATCCCAAAAAAATAAATTTGCCAATAAAATACAATTCCTACCAAGATTTATAGTGAAGAGGATCAAATTGTCAACACTAAAAACTAAAATATGTTTCGCCACGTGAAAGATGATAAACTTATTCAAGACTAAAAACTTGGTCTTTTAATTGACTTAAAAACCTCGGCATTAAAAAATACCAAACTTATTTAACTTGCAAATTGGTTAAAGACCATTTTCACATTAAATTAGCGTCTTATACGCGTGGCGCATGAAGTAAAATTTCGAGTTTAGAAAAGCCTAATTTGGCTCGGTCGCTCCGCTTCGCTACGCGCCCGAGCCAAATTTTCAGGCTTTTCTAAACTCGAAATTTTACTTCATGCTTAGTCTGGGAGTGGAAGCACTCGTTAGACGATCAATCAGAAACTTAGTTAAAAATCGCCCGATTATGCTTTTTTTAAATTTTAGCGCAAAGTCCGACAATCAACAATCGCTGATAATTTTATCAAAATCCAAACTGTCGTTCTTAATCTAAGATCAGGAAACGAGAAACTGTACCTTTTAATATTATTTTATTTGTTCATTAATAAAATTTTATTCAACTTGAAGCGTCTGTCGTCAAATATAGTAAATCGAACAAGATTGTTGTTAATTTTTGTAAAATTCTTCAGGTTTTGTTAATTTTTGAGTAAATTAATGTAGAATTTTACTAATTTATACACATTTCAATTTTTCTAAAAACTTGATCCTATTTGATGTGTATTCAAATACGATTAATAAACATTATTTATTTACTCTAAATCATGATATCCCCAAAAAATAAATTTGCCAATAAAATACAATTCCTACCAAGATTTATAGTGAAGAGGATCAAATTGTCAACACTAAAAACTAAAATATGTTTCGCCACGTGAAAGACTATAAACTTATTCAAGACTAAAAACTTGGTCTTTTAATTGATTTAAAAACCTCGGCATTAAAAAATACGAATATTAAAATATTGCTATTCTATTCGCTGGTATAAAAATGGTGATGTGTCCATCATAGTACTTTCCCCCGTAAATTGCGTATTAAATCACTTTTAAAATATTTGTAGCATTATTATTTTCAAAATGTCTTCAACTTTTTGATAACTACAACTTTTATTTGAAACATTTTTCAATTGGATCAACACATACTGACACAAACCAATGACTAGATAAAAAACACTATTTATTGAATATCTCAAAAACTAAGAGTGCTATGACAAAAAGTGAAGATACAAAAAATCTTTAGTTTTTCATTTCCTACAACTTTGAAACATTTTTCAATTGTATCGACACATACACTGTCACACCAATAACTAGATAAAACACACAACTTTTGATAATAATAATATTTTTAATATTTTATTACCTACAACTTTTATTTGAAACATTTTCCAATTGTATCAACACACACACTGACACAAATCAATGACTAAATAAAAACACTATTTATTAAATATCTCAAAAACTAAGAGTGCTATGACAAAAAATGAGTCCACAAAAAATCTTTAGTTTTTTATTTCCTACAACTTTTATTTGAAACATTTTTCAATTGTATCGACACATACACTGTCACACACCAATAACTAGATAAAACACACAACTTTTGAAATATCTCAAAAACTAAGAGTGCTATGACAAAAAGTAAGTGAACAATACATCTTTATTTTGTTATTATCTACAACTTTTATTTGAAAGAATTTTTTGTTTGATGAACATTTATTGAAAAAATCTGAAAAAACTGAAAAACGCTAAGAGTAAAGTACCACTTCCGGTTTTCCGATTTTCACCAAAAGCTTTTCAGTTCTTCCGATTGTAACAAAAAGCTTAAGTTTCAAGTTTCATCTCGATATCTTTAGCGGTTTTTGCGGTACAGCGCACACAGACACACACACAGACACACAGACAGACAGACAGACAGACATTTTTCAAAAATGGTCTTATTCGACTCAGGGGACCTCAAAACGGATATTTCCGCTAAAATTTTTGATTCGAAAATTTTCACGAAAACAATACTTTTCCTTTGTATTACATACGGGGGAAAGTAAAAATGTAAGCATTGTGAATTATTTATGCATTGCACATATTGTCTCATATTTAATTTTCAAATTGCATTGCATTAAAGGTAATTGTGTGATATGGTTGAGTGAAAATTAAAAAATCATATCATCACAATGTAATTATGCCCGTCGATGACAAGTAAACAATCTTTAACTTTAACCACATGTATTTACGCTTGTTATTTATATAATTCACCTTTGATATAGGCAGAAGTGAGTTAAGGCATTGATTTGCAATTCGAAGGTGAATATATATGCGGAAACAAACGTAATGCGATGCCGTATTCCAGTTCGTTGATAAATGCGTTACTATTATGACTATTCATTTATTATTATTATGGTATGCAACTTCTATATGAAACATTTTTTTGTATTTTTAACATGAAGAGAACTATCGAGCTTCCCGTCCTCACAGAAACACCTTGTATATTAAATATAACAACGAATTAAAATTAATATCGACTTTCTGCAAACATTTTCGTTGTCCATAAAATCTCGTTTTCCAAATATCTCTCTCAACGAAACTATATTTTTGGAGAAAGTTGATATTAATTTTAATTCGTTTTTATGTAAATATTCTGTAAACTATAGGCGAATTCAAGTTTTCTTTATGTATACAGGGTGAGTCGGGAGGAGCGCACCAAATTCTAGGAGTGTATTATACACGTGAAAATAATGTAAAAAAACTCATTTGTTCTTATCCGATATTTATTTGTTTTCAAGTTATAGCATATTAACAAATAAACAAGTTATTATACAAAAAAATGTTCTTAATCATAGCGTTCTTTCAACAAATGTTCGAAAATACCGCCATTGACTTCTAAACATTTTCTGCTTCGTCTACGAAGAGCGTTTGTTGCTCTCCCAATTGATTCATTTCTTTCTTCTTTTATATGGGCCGCAGTATTCTCAATTCGTCTAATTAGTGATTCCCGTGTGTCCACTTTTATTTTGTAGACTTCATTTTTCATCCAGCCCCATAAACAAAAATCTAGTGGTGTGAGGTCTGGAGATCTTGCAGGCCAATTAATAGGACCTCCACGACCAATCCAACGCCCTGGAAAACGTTCGTCCAAATGTTGCTTGACTTGACGAGCGACATGTGCAGGAGCTCCATCGTGCTGATAGTACATCTGCATTCTAATATTTATAGGAACATCTTCTAGCAGGCCTTGTAATTCATTTTGTAAAAAATTGAGGTAGTTGCCTCCTGTGAGACGATTCTCCAAAATGAAAGGGCCGATTAAATAACTGTCAACCACACCACACCACACGTTTACAGAAAACCGATGTTGAAAATTGCTTTCGACTGTTGCGTGGGGATTTTCATCAGACCATACATGAGAGTTACGAGTGTTGTTAATGCCATCACGGGTAAATGTAGCTTCATCCGTAAAGAGTATACTCGATACATTACGATGATTATTATTTATCCACCGACAAAATTCCGTACGGTTAGCGTAATCCCCTGGTTGTAGGTGCTGTACTCTCTGAACGTGATAAGGATATAAGCCTTGCTCGTGTAGCGTGTTCATCACTTTTTTTTGTGGAATTGCCAATTGAGTGGCAATTCTCCGTGAGCTAGTAGTTGCATCTTCTTCTACTAGATGCAGAATATTTTCTACTTCTACAAAACCTTGTCGAGCAGCGCGCTCATATGTTATGTTAGCACTGGGAAGCTTACCAGTCTCGCACAATTTGTTGAAAACTCTAATAAATATGTTTTTATCAGGATGTCTTTGGTGTGGAAAGCGTTCACGATATTCTTCAACAGCAGCTATAGCATTTCCATTACAGAAACCATATACAAACACCATATTTGCATATTCTAAATTTGAATAAGTATGTGGCATTTTGCAACACTAACAATCACATTAATTCGAACTTAAACGTTCACTTACTGTTCACCGTACACTGACAGTTCATCAAAACTTCAGAATTATCAAATGTTTATAAGCCTCGAACATGGCATACTTTGATAATGTTAAAATTCAGATAGAAGTGGAAAGCTAGATGAACATTTTTAATTACGCCATAACTTGAAAACAAATGAAAATTGGATAAGAACAAATGAGTTTTTTTACATTATTTTCACGTGTATAATACACTCCTAGAGTTTGGTGCGCTCCTCCTGACTCACCCTGTATAATTTTTTGAAATATTTTAGTAAAATTACAGAAAATGCCCGATGGGCAACTTCTATAACAGCAGTTGTTTATTTAACAAAATTACTGTCGCCCAGTGTAATGGAACTTATGAATATCGATTTTTGTGCATTGAAATATCTATACTTCAAAATATCGCGTATCCCTTGTGTGAATTAGTAAGATACGGCGGAAGTTGAATAAAATTACCGACATTAATTTTTCTGAGTTGCCATAATTGTATCTTTAGAAGATAACCTCAGCTTGTCATTTAACACTTTTTATATTTTCAATTAAACACATTTGTCATTTATGATTTTACAATTGCTCCTAGGATATTTAAAACGAACTTACCGAATTTTCAATGGTAAAGTTTCCTGAATCTGGAATCACTTCCAGATACCAAATAATCCATACAATGTTGTTTAAAATGAACGACATAAATAATTGTGTGTGTATCCTGATCCTTGTGCAACTCAATGTTCTAGAAAATGCAGTTTTAGTATTAAACTAATACAGTACATAACTATATGGAGTAAACTCTTAATTATTATGAAATAGTTATAAATTTATTTTGAAGATAAAATAATGCAAAACATATAAGATTTAACTCCTAATTATTATTAAAAAATTATAAATATATTTTGAAAATAAAATAATACAAAACATATACAGAAAATTTTTCTTAGAAGTATACAAATGTAAATTTTAGGACATTTATTGTTTTTTTTTAAGTTCATTTTGAATGTTTAAACGAGGGTTTTCCACTCCCGGAGAAAGCATGAAGTAAAATTTCGAGTTTAGAAAAGCCTGAAAATTTGGTTTGGTCGCTCCGCGAAGCGGGGCGACCAAACCAAATTTTCAGGCTTTTCTAAACTCGAAATTTTACTTCATGCGCCCCGCGTAAAAGCACTGATTTGATGTGAAGTTCACAATATACGTCAGCATGCAACTTTACTAGTATATTTCGAACTTCACCTAATATCAGTGATTTATACGCGTGGCGCATGAAGTAAAATTTCGAGTTTAGAAAAGCCTGAAAATTTGGTTTGATCGCCCCGCTTCGCGGAGCGACCAAACCAAATTTTCAGGCTTTTCTAAACTCGAAATTTTACTTCATGCTTCGTCTGGGAGTGGTAAATACTTTTTTAATGCTATATAAACTTTGTGCAAAAATATCTGAAGATTTACTGCTGATAAGATATGCATACTTAAAACAAAAGCTTCCTGTATTAATAGATTTAACTTTTAATTATTATCAAATAGTTATACACTTATTTTAAAAGGTAATTTAATACAAATAATAGCAAATAGACGTATCGTATGTTCAATAAAAAAAAAACCTGTAGAATTACAAGGAATTGACATATAAAATTCCAGACATATATATACAGGGTGTCTACGCTAAATCGTTCGTTAAAAGTTTATAATAATAGTAATAATAATAATAGTATTTATTTCCCAACAGATACAGAATATCCTATTACAGGGAAAATGTATATAAGAACATAGAACATAAGTATATTATAGATAACAATGCATAATTAATGTATAGTAAAATCAATAAAAATATATAGCAATCGGATAATTAACAAATAATGAATAATTTATAAGTGAATATACTAAATTTAACATAAATTTAAAATAACATTAACATAACATTAGATTGGAAATTGAGCCAGCGTAGGACCCAATGTTATTGTGAAATATATCGAGCGAATGTTGCACAGAGTTGTATAGTTTCATCATGCGTACTAATGGTGAATTAAAATGGGCATTGGTATTTGCCCTAGCATACCTAAACAAGGGTGGATTTCTTGATGACACCCTAGGTACATTTATGTTAATATTAAACAGAAGATCTGTGTCGTCAACAAGTCCATTGATAAGTTTGTAAAAGAACATCAATAAATGTATCTTGCAACGTTGTAGAAGAGATTGCATATTGAAGGCGTTTAATAAGGTCTCATAATCAAAGTTACTGTGGTGAGGGTAAACTCCAGTAAGTTTATATTGAAGCAAACGAATAAATCTTCTTTGTACCCTTTCCACGGCTTAAACCTGTTTATAATGGACTGGTGACTAAATTATACTACAATATTCCAATTTACTTCTCAGAAAAGCAAAATATAGCCTGATGATAGCAGGTACATCTTTAAAATCACTACATGTACGTTTTATAAACCCCAGCAAACTCATGCTGGCCTTGCAAATCCTATCAATATGGGGGACAAATGTTAACTTGGTATTAAAAAGTATTACTAAATCTTTGGTGGTATCCGTGCGAGATAGAGTTGTGCCGTTTAATTTGTAATTGTATTTGATGGTAGTTTTTTTCGACTGTATGTCATGCAAAAGCATTTATTTATGTTCAGTTCTAAGGAGTTTGTGTTGCACCAGTTTTCAATGTCGCAAAGATCGGTCTGAAGAATTTCATGATTTTCAGCCGCTCTTATTGACCTGAATATTTTCATATCATCAGCATATATTAATACTGATGACGACATATTGCGCACTATATCATTTGAAGAGGTCGGGGCAATAAGGGACCTAAGCCACATTTAGAAGATTTTGAGTAAAAGCGTTTTAAAGTTTTTGGGTAAATCGTGAAATCACATTTTTAGAGTAAAAAAATTGAGTTATTTTTTATTTTACGTAAAATATGTTTGTAAACAAATTGTCTTAAAAAAATTTAAAAAAAAACGCACAAATTTCCAAATAACAACGTATATTTTCAAAAAAAGGTGGCTTGGGGCCTTTTTGATACAAATAAATTTAATAAAAAAATTAAGAAACGCAAAAAAATACAGCTTATAAATTTAAATTAACAAATTAATTATCTTCTGCTTCTGCTTCCAATTCAGTATTATCTTCGCCATCAATGTTTTCGGGTATTCTATTGCTTTCCTCATCTTTTCTTACCACGGCTTCAATAATGTCAAGATAAAACTGTTGGTTAATAGGTGGAATATATTTTAAAAGTTTTTGTAAATCTTTTACTTTATTTTCATTCAGTTTTACTGGGCCGTTATATTTTTGTTTGAGGTTGGCGGTAGTTACTGGTTGGTCAATAACTCTGACTCCTCGTTTTCCGACATTCACTTCTTCGAACAGACCATTTAGGGAATGCTTAATAAACATTGAATTTGGTTTCTCGCTATTAAACCGGAAGCACCTCACATCGTTGAACCTGATTGGTTGTTTGTTAACAGTAACATTTTTCTTTACTATAGTGATTTCTTCAAAATCATAAAAATCTTTTTGCGTCATTACCACAACATCGAAAGGGTTTTTTCTGTTTGACTGTCGTACAATATCAAACCATTCTTTTGGACAAAATACCTGCGGAATATATTTTTTACGCTTCTCAATAAGAGCAAAGTCTCTATCTGACGGTAAATGTGTGTGACCCGAGATAAGAAATCTGTGTTCTATGGTCTTATAAACTTTTTCACTAACCAATTGCAACCACAGAGCCATTATGAGCCAGTTTTTGTTTTGACCGCCGCAGTTGTCTGTGTAAATAACAAGATGTTCTGATAAAGATGCTCTAGTTTTTATATACTTTAACAATATACTTGCTATTTCTGAACTTCCTCTTTTTGCATATGATTCCGTCCACATAAACATACTTCCTTTTCCA
Organism: Philonthus cognatus; assembly: GCA_932526585.2. Taxonomy (NCBI): domain Eukaryota; kingdom Metazoa; phylum Arthropoda; class Insecta; order Coleoptera; family Staphylinidae; genus Philonthus; species Philonthus cognatus. Next base: position 103,132,785 of record OW052244.1, read on the forward strand.
CTTACACAGTCATGGATTCCCAGATTGTACGTCCATGCTTTTCGAAGATAAAAAGCTGGACCTACCGTCAACGATGGTGTCGGTAAAGTTTGCTGCAAATCAAATGAAATTATGTCTTTGTTTCTTTCTTTATTATTTTTTATCTCTTTTTTTAGGCTTTCCTGCATAGCTTCTGCCCGAGTTTGATGCAACTGTAGTTTTTCTTGCAACTTCTTAACTTCAGAATCAGATTCCTTATTTTGATTCGTGCTTATCATGAGGTTTAGTGAGTCACAGGTTGAGCACGTATCGCTCTTTGGCAGTTTGAACCCTATATTGTATTCAGAGCTGAAAATCCTTCGATAACGGTCTTCTTTTACAGGCTCAATATGTTTATGCTTACACCATTCGACATAATGATCCTTATATAATACTTGAAATGCTGAGGTCATGATTGAAATACACTCTGTTTGGATTTTTTTGTCTGCTATAATGGCTTACATAAGTCGGAATACTTTTTATATGGTCATGAACTGATTTTGAAATATCTGTGGATATTTTATTTGGGCGGTTATGATGTTTTCCTCGGCCGTCTTTTGTTGGTGTTGATCTTCCTTGTGAAATCTGCTTCGATATTAGTTTTACGCGCTTAGTGGAGTTCTGCAGACCATGTATAGCTAAAAATTCTTGCTTGCATATTTGAATGTCAATCCCATTTACTTTTACATAATATTGATTTGTGAAATTTCTTACAGATTCTTGTCTTTTGGTTTTTTTCTTGTAGCTTCTTTTTTTTGGAATAACTTTTATTGATGAAAATAAATAAGTATTTTGATTGTCATATGTTTCTAAATTCCAAAATGCATTGAAGATTTGTAGCTCTTTATTTTGAAGCAATTTTCTGCAGTCTTTTTTGCATTTACAAGGCTCTCCAATTGATCTAGCTTCTTTTTTTTTACCCTTCAAATTGGTGTAGGAATGACCAAGATTTCTGCGCTGTTTTGCTTTAGTTTTTTGTCTGCCCTCAATATTTACTTTCCTCCAACGGCTTGGCAATTTTTTTTCTGGGGATAAGACTGATCCTCTGTTTTCGTTTTCATTGAAATCTTGGTCCTTAGTATTTTCGTTTCTTTTACAGATTTTCTAAAAAAGAAAAATTGAGTTTATAATTTTTCGTATGTTCTTTTTAATACGAAAAGTTATAAAAAATCATAACATTGTTGGTTTGTTTTCGAATAATATATGTAAAACGAAACAATCCATTTTTAATATAAACAAAAATGAAGCCACTTGCATTAAAAGAAAAAGGTCCTAAGCCACTTAAAATTATATTTTTTACCTTTCTGGACGTTGGCAAGTCATTTTCACTTGAACTGTTACTTGGGCAATATTCTTTATCTTTATCGGAATCATACCCGTCAAAATCTGAGCCCGATTCACTTTCACTATTTAAATTATCTTGATATTTTCTATTAGCACTATTTTCACAGGTCGCCATGTTGGTTTTCTTGTGGCTTATGACTTTATTGCGTCAAAAATTACAACCAATATACAAGTTGTCAACAAGGTCACTTTACAATTGTGGCGCCATCTTTCGCTTAATAACTGTCATTATTTTTTGGTCGCTTGGGACCATATTGTTATACAGTTTACTAAAGAGTACGCGATTTTTTCTTAAATGTGGCTTAGGTACCTTATTGCCCCGACCTCTTCATTTATGAACATAATGAATAATAGTGGGCCTAAGTTCGAACCCTGAGGCATACCACTGCTGGGACAATATTGTTTGCACCTGTGACCCCCATATTCAACAAAACTCGCACGCCCACACAAGTATGCCTTGAGTAAATTGTTAGTAGTTGTGTCTATACCAAACATATCCAGCTTCCGCAAGAGCAAACTGTGACTAATTGAGTCAAAAGCTTTACGAAAATCAGTATATACTACGTCTATCTGCGTTTGGTTATCCAGTCCATTAGAAACATATTGAGTGAAATTCAAGAGATTTGTAGCCGTAGAACGTCTATTAACAAAACCATGCTGACTAGTGGTGATCTGGTTCGAAATTTGGTTATAAATTCTAACCGTTAAAATTGATTCAAACAATTTTGCTATGTTGTTAATAATTGTTATTGGTCTGTAATTAGTCAAGTTTTTGTTCCCGCTTTTAAAGATGGGGGTAACTCTGCATATTTTAAATGGGTTTGGGAATATTCCTGTATTTATGGATAAGTTATATATGTGTGCTAAAGGAACTGGTAGAATATTCACGCAATCCCTAATAAAAAAAGCAGGGATTCCATCTGGCCCAGACGTGGTATTTGCTTTAATCTTGTTAGCGGCATTTATCACGTCTGATTCGGACACTGACCCTAGGAATAAGTATTTTCCGCTATTGAACACAGGCTTTAGATTTGTAATGTTACTTGGTTTGTAAATGCTAGAAAAGTACGCAGCGAATGCATTGACAATATCGTCTGGTTTACTAAATTTTGAATTATTCCAGGTCAATATTCCTGGTATACGGGAACAAGACTTTTTAGAGTTTACGTAAGACCATAATTTCTTGGGATCTGTGTTTATAGACCGCTCTATGTTTGCAATATGTTCAATATAATCAAGCTTACTGGATTTATCAATTTGTTTTTTAGGAGAGAAATTTTCTGTTTATAAAAGTTCAGTTTGTGTCTTTTGTAGAGTTTTTTATAGTGTATTTTTTTGCGAATATTTCGGACCAGATCACGACCAAACCTTACAGGATATTTGCCACAGTTCGTTTTAATTTTACGTTTAGGTACAAACTTATCAAACTGTTGATACAGTAACTCATAAAATTTGCTACACGCATTCTCACAGTTAGTTATAGCACTAACTTCAGACCAGTCAAAACTACCAATTTCGTTATACAGTCCCACAGGGTCAGCCTTTCTGAAATTATAATATCTTTGGCAACTTGTGGATTTAAAGTTTACTTGGTTGGCCAGAGTTTTGAATTCAGCAGATACATTTAGGGCAGGATGATGCGTGTCTTCTTGAACAACGCAAACGTCATTGACTATACTACATTTAATATTAGGTGTTGCGAGAACCAGATCTAGTATACGGTTGTGTTTGTTATGTACAAAATTATGCTGTTGTAAACCATTGAAGTTAATAAAATTTGTATATTCAGCAATAATTCCGTTCTCGGAACCCCTATCCTCAATATAGCCAGACAAGCCAGGTATATTGAAGTCGCCACAGATAATAACATTCTCTTTATCATTTATTAAACTATCCAGTATATTAAAAATATGTAAACGCATAAGCAACATACAGGGTGGTCAACTAAGGAATTCCGATTTAAAAGAGAAATAAAACAAAAACTATCAAGTCAATTATAATTTTTTTTTTACAAATAATGTTCAGCTCATTGGGAATTCATTTCTTAAAAATTACGCTGTCCAAATGTCCACCGTTTTTCTGCTGGCACTCTTCGAGTCGAACCCCGACATTTAGAAAAACACGTCGCAAAGTTTCTGGACCGATGGCTTGAATTTCCTGGCGGATATTTTCCTTCAACGCAATTAGAGTGCGGGGATTGTTGCGGTAGACTACACTTTTGAGGTATCCCCATAAGTAAAAGTCGCAAGGTGTCAAGTCCGGGCTTCTGGGGGGCCATGGAAGGTCTCCACGCCGAGAAATCAATTTTTCAGGAAAAAGCGCCTGAATAACAGGTAAAGACCGATTTGAAGTGTGACAAGTGGCCCCGTCTTGCTGAAACCAAGTGTCCCGATTGTATCCATCAAAGTCTTGAAGGGCTGGTTCAAAAAAATTGTTCAACATGTCCACATAACGATCAGAATTCACTGTTACTGCTCGGCCGCGCCCGTCTTCAAAAAAGTACGGGCCAATAATGCCTTGTGCGTGTATTGCACACCAAACTGTGACCTTCAGACTATGCAATTGAGTTTCATGTTGCTGTTTGGGGTTTTCTGAAGACCAATACCGGCAATTCTGTTTGTTTACATAGCCGTTCAGATGAAAATGGGCTTCATCAGAGAAAAAAAATGTTGTCGTACGCTTGAAATCGGTTCACCATTTCATTGACGTAATCAAGGCGTTGTTGATGGTCCCCTGGCTTTAATTCCTGCACTAATTGGATCTTGTAGGGGTGCATGTGTAAATCTTTATGAAGAATGTTTATCAATGACGATCTCTTCACATTTAGAGTGGCCGCGCGCCGGCGTGTCGAGAGGCCCGGTTGGTTGCGAACAGATGCTCTCACTCGCTCTACGTTTGCATCGTTTCTCACAGACCGTCGACGGTTTATCACTCGCTGGGGCAATGTCGAACCAGTTTCTTCGAATGTTCTGACCCATTTCCGAATGAGTTGAGCACTCGGACATTGGTTAAGATTGTGCAAAGCATAATGTGCACGAAAACAACGACGCACAATAATGCAAGAATTTTGATTTTGGTAATAAGCGCGCACACAGAATGAACGCTCCTCACCCGTCCAGCGAACCATGGCGACTGAATTTCCATGAGCCCCTCCTTCGTTTAAGACCAACCCCACTTCTCTATTCCTATTCAAAACAATTTTAGAGCGCTTGTAAATCGAAATTCCTTAGTTGACCACCCAGTATATTAATAAAATTAACAACCACATTTACACCGACTACTTCAATTTCCGTATCTAATGCTATTGGTATATTAATTTCTGATGCGGGATAGCAATCCTTGACAGCTATTAAAACGCCTCTGCCTTTTCTATTATGTCGATCGTGTCTAAGAACAGTGAAATTATCTGGAAACAATTCTCTATCGAGTTTATGGGGTTGCCGTTGCACTAAAAATTTAAAAAAAATCCTTGTCATACAGTTGAATCAGTTCTCCTAATGTGAAATATTTTCAACTTTATATCACTTCCGGTTCCACCGGAAGTAGCACCTAATTTGTTATTTTAAAAGGAACACCCTATATATTAGTATTTTTTTGGGTTAGTCGTTTAAATTGCAACATATTTTTCCGAACATATGTAGACTTATCTCTTATAGTTTTCAAGAAAAAAAAATATTTCTAAAATTCTGACCTCTAAAAGGCATCTTGAAATTTGTCTGCAGCTTCTCTTAAGAATAAGATAAAAACATGATTTATATCTCTACTTGTACCTATAGGATGCCTCTATGAGTAAATTAATTGGAAACTGTCGATTTTCACAATAAATGTTCTTAAAATGTCAATATCTAAGTGCCCTCTTCAATATCTTCTAATTCAATTTTTTAAATGGAATGACCCGATTTTTATCACGTGGTACGATTAGGGGGAAAATTTCCTACAAAAAAGTATTATAAAACTATACTCCTAAAGCAAGTAGTTTTCGAATTATTTCGAAAATTCGGGTTTCGTCGCATTTATGCAGGGTATAATGCGCGCATAAGTCGCAATTGAATTTTAGTTGGCCAGTAGTATGCTTTTGTTTTGTCGAGATTGTATTGCAAAATGTCAAATAATAAAAAGAATTAGTACAAAGTTTTACAGAAATCAACAAAATGAATAATTACGCAAATCAACAAATTATCAATTTATTCTTTATACATGGCAACTGCCAATTGAACAAAATTTGATTCCAATCTTTTAAATATTGTTTTATTCATCAGCGGCATGTGGATGAGTTTTATTAAATATTCTACATGTTCGAGTAACAATTCTATCGCAGTTGCCATGTATAGAGAATATATTGATAATTTGTTGATGGGTGTATTTATTCATTTTGTTGATTCCTGTGTAACTTTGTACTAATTGTTTTTATTATTTGACATTTATTTATTTATTTACTACATACCCAACAGCCATAAGGCCAATTACAGGATAAATTAAAGATACTAAAAAAAAGAATATATGAAAAAAAAAGATAATAACAATAATTATTACAGACCTTCACTTATAAATTAGACAATAATAACAACAACATGCAGAAGTACCACTACATTACATTACATCAAACATATCACGCAATTCACTTAATAATCTCGTTTCGCTATTAACAGTAAATATATCTACAGTATTACAATATTTGTTTACTGCGCTACACATTGACCGAAGAGGCGAGTTTGAGTGTTGACGAGTATTTACTGAGCCAAGATAAAATGTTTGTCTTATCCTGCTATTCAAACGTGGTACGTAAAAATTTAATTGGGACAGCAAATACGAGTCTTTGAATCTATCATGCACCAATTTATAAATAAAAATAATTTGTGCAATGATGCGTCGGTCCTGAAGAGACATGATATTGAATTCACTCTCTAACATTTCCAGTGGATAACCTTGTGTTGGATATATATGGTGTTTTCTATAATATAATGTTTTTAGGAGTTTCCTTTACACTTTCTCAATTTCCAGAATGTGGACATTGTATGAAGGACTCCAGATAACTGAGCAGTACTCCAAACGACTACGGATATATGCACAATAAAATTTAATTAGAGGTTCTACTCCTTTAAATGGCTTAGTGTTCCTAATCATAAATCCTAACAATGTATAACTAAAACTGGTAATGTGATTTATGTGTTCGATAAACGTGAGTTTGCTGTCGAAATAAACTCCCAAATCTTTGAAGGAAGTGACAGGTTCGATTATGGTATTATTTATATGGTAATCAAATTCATTATTAATACGCTTTCTGCATTCACATTACATATGCGACAAAACAAAAGCATTACTACTTGCCTACTAAAATTCAGTTGCGACTTATGCGCGCATTCTTCCCTGCATAAATGCAACGAAAAACGGATCTTCGAAATAATTCGAAAACCACTTGCTTTAGGAGTATAGTTATTAATCCTTTTTTTGTAGGAAATCTTCCCCCCAATCGTACCACGTGATAAAAAATGGGTCATTCCATTAAAAAATTGAATTACGAGATATTGAAGAGGGCACTTCGATATTGACATTTTAAGAACACTTATTGTCAAAATTGACAGTTTCCAATTAATACACATATAAAGGCATCCTCTAGGTACAAGTAGAGATATAAATCATATTTTTATTTTACTCTTAAGAGAAGTTACAGACAGATTTCAAGATGCCTTTTAGAGGACAAAATTTTAAAAATATTTTTTTGCTTGAAAACTATAAGAGATAAGTATACATATGTTCGAATAAAATATGTTGCAATTTAAACAAGGAATACAAAAAATTACTAATATATAGGGTGTTCTATTTAAAATAACAAATTTGGTGCTACTTCCGGTGGAACCGGAAGTGATATAAAGTTGAAAATATTTCACATGAGGAGAACTGATTCAACTCTATGGCAAGGATTTTTTTCAAATTTTTAGTGCAACGGCAACCCCATAAACTTTTAACGAACGGTTTAGCGTAGACACCCTGTATATATATAATATATTTTTCAGAGTTGCTAGCATACAATATTTTCAGTGGCAGTCTGGAGGTTCTTTTTTTTATTAAAAATACGATTTTAGTTTAATAATGAAAATCTAACATCTTTTTGTGAATAAAGAATTTTTGACTGTGTTATTCCCGTTCACTTTGTGGTACATCTTAAAGATTTTTGATTGATTGATAGAAAATTGTCAAAACTCGTCACAGAGTTAAAATATAACTGGTACAAAACTAAGTTACTTGTTTTTTTAAAATTAAATTTAAATATTCAAATGCAAAACTATTTAAATTCGAGAAAATAAGCTTACGTTTCTTAAATCTGAATACTTACCGCAACATACAAAATATCATCACCGATATTATCAAAGCAACCAACGAGATGGAATATCCGATAACGAACAAGTCGTTCAGGAAATTGATGAACTGGAAAGTGAAAACGGCAATTAATCAAATATGATGAGTCTGCATCTAAAAATACGTGAAATATACCGCTTGTATGTATTTAATTAAAAATAAACATCAACTTTTTTTAAGATGGTCAATTTTTTTTTATATTTAAAATTAAGCTGTTTTATACCTATAATTAAGATACACAAAAATAAAATAAAGTCTATAGTTTATAAGTAATGTTTTGATATAATAAGATCATTATGAATATACTGGTGACTTATGTTTAAGAAAATGATTGTCATTATTGTATTGTATAAAGGAAATTTTCCGTAAATAAATTGAAATTGAATTATTATTTAAAAAAAAAACCCGACCAAAACATCCACATGGTCTCTCTCTGAAGAATTCCCAATAATAAAATTTTCAAGAACGGAGATTTCTTGAATAAAATGGATTTTTTTTGTTTTAGCAGAGTGGGCTTTATAACCAAACCAGCGCGATTGGGTTTAAAGAAAATATTTACAATTCGCGTAACACTACTACTTCTAATGTAAATTGCATATTTTTATGAAGAAAGCGCAAAATATACTTGTATTTTTTAAAATTTTAAAAGTTAATACATACGAGTATAAAGAAAGAATAGTTTTTTTATTTATAAGAAATGATCAAAACTATGTTAAAATAGTAGATACAGGGTGGACCAAAAGCCCGTTTAAATTGGAATCGGTAGCTGCGACGAGCAGCGACGGCGGGGTGGGGCGGAGGAGTTACGAACCGCAAGAGCGGCCAATGGGAATTCAGTATCATGGCGTCGTTCAGCGATAAACAACGTGCGTTCTGTGTACGCGAGTACTACCGCAACAACGAATCTTTTACAACGAAAATTTTGCGCTTATTAAAAAAACTGTATTTTTCTCTGTAAATAGAATTTATTCTGCTGAGAAATAAACGATTAGTATTATTATTATTATTATTATAACATACGGCGTAAAAATGAAGCTCCATCGATTCAATTGATTCGAAAATGGGTACAGAAGTTCGAGGAGACAGGTTCAACAATGAATCAACCACGATCCGGCCGACCTAGAACATCAAGAGATCCCGAAAACGTCGAGCGTGTAAGAGCGTCTATTAGTGAAAATCATGGACTCTACTCGGAAGCGGTCTAACGTCTTAGGTGTGCCCAGAACATCTTTGATTTGCAATCTTCACAAATATTTACATTTACATCCGTACAAAATTCAAATGGTACAGGAATTAAAGCCTCAAGATCACGCTTACAGGCTCCAATTTGCAAACGAAATGTTAGAGAGGTTCACCAGCTTTACCAACATTTTTTTCTCAGACGAGGCACACTTCCATCTAAATGGGCATGTGAATAGACAAAATTGCAGGTATTGGGGTGACACTAATCCTAAATTGAAGCATCTAAAACCTCTGCATTCACCCAAGGTTACTGTATGGGCAGCTTTGTCAACAAAAGGCATTATTGGTCCATACTTTTTTGAAGATCGCCGAAGAAATGCTGTTACGGTGAATACAGAGCGGTATATTGCCATGCTACAGAACTTTTTTTCACCAGCGCTACAGGATTTCGATGGTTTTAATCAACGATCGTGGTTTCAGCAAGATGGGGCAACATGCCACACTTTCACCGACTCATTAAGTGCTGTTCGCGAAGTTTTTGGACAAAAAATGATATTTTGATTAAAAAACTCTTAGAACCTTTCTTCAATACTTTATTTTGTAACCAAATATACATTTCGGACACGAAGTGTCCATTATCAATGGTTTGATAATAATAATAGTATTAGTATCAAACCATTGATAATGGACACTTCGTGTCCGAAATGTACATTTGGTTACAAAATAAAGTATTGAAGAAAGGTTCTAATAGTTTTTTAATCAAAGTATAATTATCTTCAAGTAACTCAATCAATCCAAAAAAAAAATGATATCCAAAAGAGGTGCCATTAAGTGGCCACCCCGTAGCCCGGACTTATCTCCACTGGACTACTTTCTTTGGGGATACCTTAAAAGTAAAGTTTTCAACAGCAACCCAGTGTCCCTAGAGGAATTAAAGAAAAATATTTGAGAGGAAATGCAAAATATATTACGAAACACTTGTGAGGCCGTCATTGAAAATTTCCGCTCCAGGTTGCAGCAGTATCAAAATAATCAAGGATCACATATGGATGATGTAATTTTAAAAAAATAAAATCCATATTTGTGCAGTTTAATAATAAATAGAAAGTTTTTATCCCACATAACTAGTATCTTTTAAATCATCATCTGAAATGTAAACGAACTTTTGGTCTAACCTGTAGATTCTACAGGTTAGACCAAAAGTTCGTTTAGCTATTTTGCTACCCGTAATGCTGATCTTCTACAGTGTAGAAGATCAGCATTACGGGTAGCAAAATAGCGTGGATGCTTCGATAGGGTCCCTATTTAAAAAACCTGGCGTTGTTAAAGTAAATCAGCCTTTCAACATCAATTTTCGTGATATTATATTAAAATTATTATTAATAGACGTTAGATGCAGCTTTAACAAGGTTTAAAGTGTGAGATTAACATTTTAGTATTATCACCAGATTTTAGTATTACTGTAGTTAGTTTACAACTAATTTAATTTGACTTGAGATCCGTGTTATACATAACCATATCGAAATAGGGTAATTTAGAATTTATTAAATTATAATGCTTGCAATCATAAATGTACATATCTAATCAGCATATTTTTAACTTTACTTAATTAATTAACAGCCTCAGCTCTACAATATTTGAAAACATTTTCCTGTAGCACACAGATTTTCCAATGAAAATAACGGTAAATGTATTCTTAATGATGAAAGAAGTGAATATTTAAATCCACATTGTTACGGGCCAGTGGGCCCGTAACAATGTGGATTATTATATCCGTGCGGATTTTAACAAATTTATAAATTATAAATACGTGCTTTTCATAATTTCATTAAATAAGGTTTATTATTTTGTGATTTCGTTTAGAATAATTCTAATTATTATAGAATGAAAACAAAAATAATAATAATAAAAGCGAATTTATCGTCTTTCTACAAAAATAATGTTTTGTGAAGACTTTACAAATATTTATTAAAACAACTACTTCCCGAGCTAATGCCCCGGAGGATATTGAATTGTACAGGGTGCAGCATTTTCGATAGCTTCTTCAAGTAAAGTAAAATATCAATGATGTACAAAAACTAATATATACTTCCGGACTCTTTTTTAGAGCAAAAAGCAAACTTTGTCTATCTTCAATTGTTTTTGAGTTATACGTCAAAACTCAAAATTTGGCTATTTTAAAATATGGAAATAACGTCCTTATTTAAAAAGATATTAACACAGCGCGTGTTAATATCTTTTTAAATAAGGACGTTATTTTCATATTTTAAAATAGCCAAATTTTGAGAAAGACTTTCTTAAGACACTTTTTAAGGTAGAATGCGCTGACCATATCAGATTTTGTTTTAGGTTGAACCTTAATGAGATATGAAATAAAGTTGTATTATTTTAAATACAAAACATAGTTGGCTCTGACTTTATTCGATCGCATTATTTGTAAGCTTTCCAAAAATATATCATTTGCAGTATTTTAATTTAACTTCAGTTATTTATTTTAAGTTTATTTGAATTTTAATTAATTCATCAGGAAAGCCATAATAAAAATAAATGAATAGTAAAAAAAAACAATTTAACACTTCAACTGTCTTTATTACTTTCACTTTATTTGTTTATTAAACAAAAGACATTCAAAATAAACAAAATTTTATCGAACATGTGATACAGCTAAACATAATATCGTATGTTCAGTTAAAAAAAAATCTCTAGAGTGCCATGTAAAATATTCTAAGATTACAATTATATCTGACGTTTTATTTGACAATTCCTACAGTTGTCTTAAATTTGGAAAAATGATTAAATCATGAAAAAAGATTAAATCATGGCCCTCTAGAGGTTTTTTTATTGAACATATGATATAATAAATACAATAAAATATTTGTTGATTTTGAGAATCTTCTAGATAACTTAACATCACGAAGATGTTCTTTACCAGCTGTAATGTCAATAAAGTTAGAACTCACCATTCAAAATTTTCTTTCTTTCTCAGGAATTTATATAAAAAGAGAGATATCGAAGAACTTTAAAATAGTATTCACTTAGCTATTACAAAATTTATTCCGAATTTTTGTTTATAAAATACAATTAATGTCTGAATATAAATGGCGCTCAATTCGAAAAATATTCACAACTACTATTTATTTATATTAATTAAGTAAATATAATGAGATAATGAAGACATTTAAAGCTTTACATTGTTATTGTTCAAAATTCATTTATTTTTTATCATGGCTTTCTTGATATATTAAATTAATATTTGAAAAGGGCAGCTTGGTGGTGTAGTGGTTAGAGTGTTGTACTGCCACGCCACGGACCGGGGTTCAAATACCGGCCTAACAAGTTGTCTGCATTTATATAGGTTAGGATAAAAATGCCAAACACTCCGTCTTCTCGGATATGACGTTAAATGCATGCAGGACCCGCGTACTGCCTGGATGTTGCGTGCACGTTAAAGATCCCTACCGGTGGGTTGGAACTCCCACCGGGTTCGGCAAAATTCCCGGATAGCTGTAGACCTAATCTCCGGCGTCATGATTGGCCTTAGCAGCGGAAATAGATGACGTATACTCAATCCTTAAGAACTCTGTCAGAGGAATTAAAAAATTTAAACTGGCTTCGTAAAGTTGTAGTCTCAAACGAAATGAATAATAAATACAGATCTCTTAAAAATAAATACAGAAAAGCAATTATACAATGTAAAAAAGAATACTATTCAAATAAAATACATTCATCTCCAAATGTATCAAAGACAACATGGAACATTATTAATAACCACATAAAAAAAAAATAAAAAAAACGCCACTCCACCAAAAATTAATACTAACAATAAAGTAATAACAAATTTAAATAAAATTGCAAACATTTTTGGAGAACAATTCTCGACGAATATAAACATACAAAAGCATAATCATTTCAATGGCATAATGTCGAAGAACTGCACCACAACAAACAGTGTTTCACAAACATCCATGTATTTTAATCCTATTACTGCATCAGATGTCATCATTGCAATGAGTGAACTGAAATCTAAGCACTCAACTGTCCATGACGAGATACCGATCACAATGATTAAAAAATGCAGTAATGAATTAGCACCGGCGCTTGCTGAAATCATAAATAAGTCAGTATCGCTAGGTCAATTTCCAAATTTCCTTAAACTGTCAAGTATTAGGCCAATTCATAAAAAAGGTTCAACCCTTGATGTGCAGAACTACCGACCAATATCTATGCTTAGCTCCTTTTCCAAAATAATCGAGAAAGTAGTCTGCACAAAAATTGTAAAATACATGGATAAATTTAATAAATTCAGTCCCCAACAGCACGGTTTTAGGCACAACCATTCAACTGAAACAGCTTCAATTAATTCTATCCAGCACATATACGATGAAGTGGATAAAAATCACAAAGTTGTTGGTGCGTTCTTCGACTTGTCGAAAGCTTTCGACACTTTAGATTATGCATTTATTGCCACGAAGCCTCACTCGCTTGGAATCCGAGGTCCAATTAACAACTGGATAAACTCATACCTACTAAACCGACAATTACAGGTTAAAATAGACACCACAACGTCAGAATTGTTCGACATAAACTTAGGTGTACCACAAGGTAGTGTAGCTGGTCCTCTCCTCTTCATTCTATTTATCAACGATCTACCTGATCATATGATCGACTCACACATCTGTATGTTTGCCGATGACACATCGGTTATTGTTAGTGGATCTAGTGTAAAAACATGTAATGATAAATTAAATAATATGCTTAACGAATTCAATGCATGGTGTAACTCAAATAACCTAATTATCAATTACTCTAAAACAGTCTTTATAGAATTCTATAATAGAACAAATCCTTCTAACTTTACAATCAGTTTAAATAATAACATTACTGAAATTAGCAGATCCACGACATTTCTAGGAATAGAAATAGACGGTAATTTGGCATGGAATGAACATACCAACAAACTCTTCTCGAATATTAATAAATTGTATTTTGCCATAACACGATTAAGAGAGGTATTAGACATAAATGGCTTACTGTCTGTGTATTATGGTTTGGTCTATTCGGCCCTAACCTATGGAGTTGTTTTTCGGGGGCAATCCACTGGTGCGAACAAAATATTTGTAATGCAAAACGCATCATAATAATAATAATAATAATAATGTTTATTTATGTTAAAGCAGTGCTTACATACGTCAAGGAGTACAGTATTTGTGATAATATAATAAAAAATAGAAAAAACACACATATAAAAAATAAAAAATCTTAAGAATATTGTTTACATAAAAATTAAAAATATATCAGCGATATATAATTACCATATACCTACATCGCAACTAGAACGTATACTTTAGAAAGTCCTCTGTGGTATAGAATGCATTCTCAATAAGTAAAGACTTGATTTCATTTTTAAATTGTATTATATCAAGTACCCTAAGCCTGTGTGGTAAATGATTAAAAAATTTCAGACCGTAATAGTTTTCACAATTCCTAGATCTTTGTAGCCTAAGATTCGGAATACTTAGGTTACTCCTAGTTCTCGTATGATAATTGTGATTTTGTTGATTTATTTTGTTATCGTCGTGATATGATTTGATTAATAACAGACTTTGTAATATATACAGGCAAGGTAGTGTTAATATTTTTAACATTATGAATGCCGGTTTGCAGTCAGCTTGGTAGCCTAGGTTAAACAATATGCGTACCACTTTCCTCTGAATGCCAAATAGCCTATGCCTGATTGTGGAATGTCCCCATGCCACAATATTGTAAGAGAGATGTGACTGGAACAGAGAGAAGTATGCCGTTCTTAACATACGAGGTGTAATGTTGTTTTTAAGTCCTCTAATGACAAATACGCTTTTGTTTAACTTTGCTGCTAGTGCATCAGCTTGACTATTCCACAATAATTGATCATCAATATGAATACCCAGGAACCTGACCGTTTTGTGTTGATAAGGCTGCTGCGTGTTCAAACTGTAAATGGCTGTTTCTGTTTTATTGGAATTCAGAGTCAAGAGGTTAGCATTGAACCAAATTTTTGCTTTTTCAAGAAGATTTTTGTTTTCGTGCAAACCGGAATTCAAGTTTTGTGAGGAATTGACAATTGTTGTATCGTCCGCAAATAGCACAACTTTACAATTTGACATATAATTAGGAAAATCATTAATAAACAATAAGAACAGTAAAGGTCCTAAGGTTGACCCTTGTGGGACACCGCACTTGATTTCTAGCAATTCCGACATTTTGCCATTGAGAATCACAGACTGTAATCTATTTGAAAGAAATGATATTAATAATCTACAACTAGGTGGGCTGAAGTTATACATATATAATTTTCTCAGTAATAATGTATGAGAAACACAGTCAAACGCTTTCGAGAGGTCTAAGTATGAGGCGAACATATACTCACCTTTCTCAAATGATGCAATAATACTCTGGCACAGATCTAATATTGCATCGGTTGTTGATTTCCCTTGTCTAAACCCATATTGATTGTCGCTTAGGGAGTTATTTTCCTCAAAATGTTCAATAATTTGTTTAAACAAAATTTTCTCTACTATTTTCGAGAAAATGGGAGGAATACTGATCGGTCGATAATTATTACAATCATTTGGATCACCTTTTTTGTGCAGTGGTATTACTTTTGTTATTTTGAGCACATCCGGATACTTACCAGTCTCAATGATCGAGTTTATAAGTTTAGTGAATGGCTCAATAATAACATCAACAACATCTTTTATTAATTAAATTGTTATACCGTATATGTCGCCACACGCGCTAGACCTTATCTCATTGACCATGTCTCTCACACATACTTGAGATACTAGCCGAAAGTTAAATTGTGAGAGATCACATGATATGTTTGAAATTACTAAATCTATAGGATCAATATCACAGACAGGTAGTTGCTTAGTAATCACATTTGGAATATTAATAAAATAATCATTAAATGAACTGGGTGCTATATCACATTTTTTTATCACAGATGGTTTGTTATTTCTTTGGTTATTAATGATATTCCACATTGCTTTTATTGGGCTATCTGCTGAAGCCACCAATCTATCATTTGCACAAATTTTAGCTGTTCTTATTGCCTCTTTATAATCACGCTGGAGTTTTGTTTTTAGTTCTTTCATTCCAGCGTTATTAATTCTAGCACTAGCTTCATGGACAAGGTTTAGTTGTTCCCGCATTTTTTTCAAATCATCATTGAACCAATTACTCCCTTGGCTGTTCTTATTATTTTGTTTAACTTTTGTAGGAAAACATGCTTCAAAAGTATCTCTAATTATGTCAACAAATATTTGCCATGACGAATTAGTATCACGACTGCTAACAAAATCCCAATTAGTACGATTTAAAGAATTGTAGAAATTATATTTACCCAAAGACGTAATTGGACGAACAATTCTATAACTGTCTTTAAGGCGCGGTGGTTTTAAGTCAACACTTAATCCAATACCATCATGATCAGAAAATGGTATGCTAATTAGTTTGACTCCTAAGTTAATATTGTGGATATTGGTAAATATATTGTCAAGGCATGACTTACCTCGTGTAGGAAACTTTGCTAAAGCATACATGTGGTAGCTACTGAAAAAATCACACAAACATTGTGCATTCATATCTTTCACATTACTAAAATTACAATTAAAATCACCACATATAAAAATATTATATTTAAAAACATTTAAGTTAGACAGAACATTATTAAGAATTTCCAAAAAACGGTTAAAATTTCCCGAGGGAGACCTATATAGTGTAATAATAATCGAATTAAATTGATCTACTAATATTCCTGTTATTTCACATTCTTTTTCAACTGAGTTGAAATTTATATTAAGAGAGATATGCTGATATTTATTTATAAAAATCATCACACCGCCGTGAATAAATATACTGCGTGAGAAGTGTTCCGCAAGAACATAGTTATTTAATTTGATACACTCAGTTTCATCATTGGTGAGCCAATGCTCAGCTAAACAAATAATATTAAAATTAGTATCACATACAAGCGCTTCTAATAACTCTATTTTATTTCTAAGACTTTGGATATTGCAAAATAAAATATTTAATTTTTCCTTGGCGTCTCCGAATTGCTTCGTTTCTTCATCCCCATCCCAAAAAAAAACTTATTTACACTCACTCCGCGGGGCCAGAGTTCAGGATTTGATAGTAAACCAATTTCGTCCAATGGGACAGACACCTTGAACGACGAATACTTTTCCGGGTATTTAGAAGTAAGCTTTGTACAATCAACATTTGTGATAGATTTATTAATTAAGAATTGCTTGATATTATCTTCAGTTATATTTGTTTGGACTCTGCTTACATGAAGATGTCCCATTTTTAATACTCCTTGTACATTTAGGTCATTCCCACGGCCAAATATTGGCTTGTTCTTGCGATTTCTTCTCCGTACTGTTTGAAATCCAACATCATCTATTGGTTTCGCATCTTTATTATTAATAGTCGCTGAAAATTCCGCGGTGGTTGAATGGTTGGTAACCGCTGGTTGCACCTCTTGGTTTTTTATTATCGGTGTTGTTTCTCCATGCGTTTCCGCTGAGGATGTATGGTTGCCTGCACTTTTAGCAGTATCCGAAGAACTAGCGAGCCTATTTCTGCGTTGCCGACCGTCAATGGTCTCGTTGGTGCTCTTAGTCCGCAGAGGGATTGGTACAATTGGTAGATTGACATGTGCAGACAATGTTGCCACTTTACTGTATTGTGGCTTAGGATTTTCGTGCACTTTGGATTGTAACAGTTTAATTTCGTTGTCCTTTTCGGTGATTTTATCCTCTAGTGAGTTTATTTTCTCAAGTAAGAGTTTATTATTTGATTTAAGTTCAATAATTAACAATTTCAATATTGGAAAAATATCCTCACCGTTTATATCTTCTACGTTGAGGTTATCTTCGAGAGTTATATCACAGCATTTCATCACAATATTTGCACAACTTGTGTGAAATATTGCATCACACTTAACACATATTCTGCCACTTGCAGCAGTTTTCTTACACTTTTTACACGACTTTTTCGGATTATCTTGTGGAGTTTCTCCACCAACAACCGTATCGTTCGCCATTACTTCGAGATTACTGCTTTAATATTAAGCATAACGAATCATGCAGAACGGCATTTAAAACAAAAAATATACTAACTTTAACATCAATATATTTACTGAAGTTGTTGTGCTACATTCACGATCACAATAAACACTATAAAAGAAGTACCAATATCCATGATCACAACACAAGATGTTCAAAGAACATATATCTACAGAAACCCTCTAGTGAAAGATATAAAAAGTCCCCTCTCTATGCTGGTAGTTTCATATATAACAAGCTTCCTGATATTTATAAAAAATTAAATCTTAAATGTTTCAAATCAAAATTAAAAAAACTCTTGATTGACAATTGCATCTATACTATAGACGAATTTTATAAACTATTGTAAATGTGCTGATTATTATTGACAACTGTATCTGTACTATGTATGGCAATATGCAGAAATAAATTATCTATCTATCTATCTATCTATCTAAAACCCAAAATATAAAAATAAAAAATATTTGAAAAACTTAAAATAAGTCAATAAAGTTAAATTAAAATATGACAAATGATATATTTTCGGATTGCTTACGGAAAATAAGAGCATATAAAATACCAGAGCTGGGTAGGATTCGAATCATTCAGGATTCGATTCCCGGATTCGAATCCTTTTAGAGGATTCAAAAGAGGTATTCGAATACTTTAGTGAAAACGGATTCGTGATCCGGATTCGTTACATTTTTTTAAAAGGATTCGTATTCGAATCCAGATGTAGATGATTCGAATCCTTATAAAAGGATTCGAATTCTTATAAAAGGATTCGAATTCTTATAAAAGGATTCGAATCCTTATAAAAGGAATCGAATCCTTATAATAGGATTCGAATCCTCATACACGGATTCAAATCCTCCTAAATAATTCGAATCATCGCTATTAAGGCTGGGATTCGAATTCGATTAATTCAAATAGTTAAATATTCTAATATGAATATTTAATTCACTAAATTATTCATATTTGAATTTTTTAATTTTCGAATAATTCAAATATTTACGAATGCATATTTGGTTACTTAACCATGAAAAATATCCAACGTTAATAGTATATTTTTAACTTCACTTGAAATCAGTGTTTTATACGCGTGGCGCATGGAGTAAAATTTCGAGTTTAGAAAAGCCCCGCGAAAATTTGTCTCGGGTCGCTGCGCGACCCTCGACAAATTTTCTACGCGGGGCTTTTCTAAACTCGAAATTTTACTCATGCTTAGTCTGGGAGTGGACAACACTCGTTCTTAGAAGTTTCAAATTGAAGGATTACTCTAGATTACTAAGTTTATTACCATTTTACAAAGGCTACAGCTCGAAGGACCAACCATGGTCTTCGGAGACCGAAAAACTACAGGGAATAGAAGTTTTTTTTACAAGAAAACAACGAATATCTGAAGGTTTACAGCATGGATAGGAAAGAAAACATCTTATTTTGAAAAAATATCGAAGTTGGGTTGGTTTTCAGTGCATTTTTAACTTCACTTTAAATCAGTGTTTTATACGCGTGGCACATGAAGTAAAATTTCGAGTTTAGAAAAGCCCCGCGAAAATTTGTCACAGGTGGCTGCCCGACCCTCGACAAATTTTCTACGCGGGGCTTTTCTAAACTCGAAATTTTACTTCATGCTTAGTCTGGGAGTGGACAACACTCGTTTGAATTTTAAATTTAACTCTTTTAATAAATCGACGTACGTAATATAATAAATCATTCATTGAAATCATAGAAAAAGATGTAACATTTTACCTAAAATTAACATTTTGAGTTAACTTTATAATTTGCTCGGCTCTTAAAGGGTGAATATTCTATTCCTAAAAAAAAACCGTTTTTATTCAATATTAAAGTTGCATTTAATACAATAACAAACTGTGAATAAATCGACATAAATCTAGAAATATCGAAAATCTCGACATTTAGAAAATCTTGACGGTCCACTCCCAGACTAAGCATGAAGTAAAATTTCGAGTTTAGAAAAGCCCCGCGTAGAAAATTTGTCGAGGGTCGCGCAGCGACCCGAGACAAATTTTCGCGGGGCTTTTCTAAACTCGAAATTTTACTTCATGCGCCACGCGTATAAAACACTGATTTAAAGTGAAGTTAAAAACACACTGAAAACCAGCCCAACTTCGATATTTTTTCAAAATTGGATGTTTTCTTTCCTATCCATGCTGTAAACCTTCAGATATTCGTCGTTTTCTTGTAAATAAACTTCGATTCCCTGTAGTCCTTCGGTCTCCGAAGACCATGATTGGTCCTTCGAGCTGTAGCCTTTGTAAAATGGTAATAAACTTAGTAATCTAATCTAAAAATATCGGACGATATATCTCCTTTGTTGTTGCAGGAAGATTTAAACAGATTCTCGGTTTGGTGTACTGATAATAATATGAGTCTTAACCTCAATAAATGCAACAGCATAACCTTCACTAAAAAAAGGGCCAGCACAGTGAGGAATTACTACATATCCAACGCCCTTTTATCCCGCGTTCTTAATATTAAAGACTTGGGTCTCATAACTGGAATTTTCAAAGCCACTTATGCAATATAACTGCTAAGGCATTTCGTGTTCTTGGTTTCATAAAACGTAATAGCCGAGACTTCCTAAACATCAGTACAATTACGAGGTTGTACGTATCCCTTGTCCGGCCCCACCTTGAATACTGTTGCACTATTTGGAATCCCTATAGCAGATCTGACGTGAATATCATCGAGAGGGTCCAAGTTAAATTCACAAAATTTATCGCCTACAAGTTTGGGATTATCGGCGATTACATTGAGGTGTTGCATGTTTTGAATATAGGTACGTTGGAGCAGAGAAGAAGGAATGCAGATGTAATGGTAGGATACAATTTAATGAACGGGGCGATTGATTGCCCCTATTTACTTAGCCATCTGAGTATCAACGTGCCTGCCAGAAGTCTGCGTTCTTTCGATCTGTTCCACGTGAGGTATTGTAGAACTGATTATTCCAGAAATGTTGGCATGGCCAGAATCGCCAGAAACTGCAATGCCATCAATGCCGATTTTGGTGTAATTAGCCGGAATGCATTACAGCATATTCTCCGACAGAGCAGGTAGTTGTTCTTTTTAATCTGTTGTTTGTACTTTATTCTGTTGATCGTTTGTATTTTAATTTATTGTTCGTATTTTAATCAATGTTTGTATTTTAATTTATTGTTTGTATTTTAATCTATGTTTGTGTTTTAATCTATTGTTTGTTTTTTACTATTCTTAATTGTATATTTTAACTTAAGACTGTATATTAAATGGACTTCCGTATAAATAAATAAATAAATCTAGAGTGATCCTTTAATTTGAAACTTCTAAGAACGAGTGTTATCCACTCCCAGACTAAGCATGAAGTAAAATTTCGAGTTTAGAAAAGCCCCGCGTAGAAAATTTGTCGAGGGTCGCGCAGCGACCCGAGACAAATTTTCACGGGGCTTTTCTAAACTCGAAATTTTACTTCATGCGCCACGCGTATAAAACACAGATTTAAAATGAAGTTCAATAACACATATATCATCATTAATTAAAATCATTATATAATCAGATATTTAGTCGGTAAATGAACATTTTGGTTAATAGAAACTGATGGAATAAAATATTACTGGTTACAAATAATAGATTCAAATATATTTTTAAAGGATTTGTATCCGTGATTCAAAAATGTGGATTCGAATCTTTGATTCGAATCATATTTTTCACTTACGAATCCTTTATTCGAGTATTCGTGATTCGAATCATATTAGGTGATTCGGATTCGTGATTCGAACCCTGTTTTTGAGGATTCATCCCAGCTCTGTAAAATACATACATATGTATAAAAGTACGTTTTAGTATAGCTTGTAATTTTGCATATGTTTTTAAGTTTGATATCATAGTTGGCCATGACTTTAGGCCAACCATGATATCAATCTTAAAAACATATGCAAAATTACAAGCTCTACTAAAACGTACTTTTATACATATGTATGTATTTTATACTTTACCTTCCAACCTTCGAAATCTATACATGACGTATAGTTTGCCCACTGCGTTCTGTTATCCGGGTTGTCAGGATGGTCAAACCATGAACCGTTCGGCCAACATTTCTTGTAGACAAAGTTGTCGGTATCGAAAAATTCTAATTTCGGACACTCCGCCTTGGCTTCAACACCCGGAGGTGTTGCATTCCAACACGTCACGTGTTCGTTGATTTTAGAAACTGTTGGTGGACAATAGCCCTCAACTGTAACATAGAAAAAAATAAATAAATAGGTTTATTGTCCAACAGATAAACTAATTTATTACATAAAAATCAACTATCAATTACCAAATGATACGAAAGGAATGTTTTACATACATGTATAGTTTGATTTGTTATTTAACGATACTATGTAACTATTTTAAATTGACTAACTCATAATTATAAGATTGTTTTTTCCAGAAATAAATGAATTAATTGATTGATTTAATTGATTGAAAATATGCTAGTAAATATAAAAATTGTATTATTAAAGTACAATGAGTTTAAGAAAAAATACTACAGTATTTAATGTAAATAAAATACTATATTCCGCATAAACTTACTCGTTTTCAATTGGTAACACATGTCTGTTATGAAGTCATTGATGTCCTTTACAGTGTAGGACGCTGACTTATTCGCAATCATCTAAAAAAAAAAAATAATAAACATATCAGTGGCAAAAATATGCTCTACAAGTTTTAAAATGTTTACTTTACCATGAAATCAAGCTTAGCTCGTTATGAAACGTAGATCTACAGTATACATATATTTTGAAAATTTTACATATACCAGGTGTTGATTCGATCAGGTATATGTATATAGGGATAACGAATACTCTCCATTAATAATTGTGAGCCCTGATTTAGTCATCTACTTCATTAATATACAAAGTATAAAGTCAAAAGTAAATGAATTCGAAGCATTCCTTGAAATTAATAACAAAATAAATATATTATGTATTAGCGAGCATTGGCTCAAGGATGGTGAAATAAAAAATATGTCAATACAAAACTATTCAGTGGTGTCTAGCTTTGCTCGGGAGGAATTCATTCATGGAGGAGTGATGCAGCTATCTCAACATGATCTCTCTTGCAAAAATATAAATAGCATCAATAACTTTTCAGTTGAGAAACAGTGTGAAATAGCAGCGTCCCTCCTGCCAGCACACAATGCCATAATTATATGTATATATAGATCTCCTGATGGCGATTTTAATATGTTTTTACAAATATTAGGCCATGTTCTGGATACTGTAGATTTAAATAAAACCGTAATTCTTGGAGGTGATTTCAATGTGAAATTCAACACGCACGATCCTCGGGCTGCGAGCGTATGTGATTTGTTGACTACATTTGGTATGTCAAGTACAGTGAAATTTGCCACACGTAAGGCAAACTGCCTTGACAATGTTTTTTCGAACCTGGATGCGTCCAGTATTGCAGTCGAAGCCTGCGACTCTGGGTTTTCCGACCACGTAGGCATCATATTATCTTGTAAACTACCAAATCCCCCCTTTAAAATCCCCCCAAGAGTAACAAGGCCCATTACACAAGCAGGTATACATTCGTTTCATAATCTGTTAGACGCAGAAGACTGGGACTTTATCAGTAGCCAAGACATTACAAGTAAACATAAATTTTCGACATTCACTAATATCCTCTACGAACATTTTGTCACGTCATTCAGGGAAAGACAGATAGTAACTCGGAAAAAAACAATTAAATGGTTTAATCGTAAATTATACGACATGCGGGAAACACTAATGTTAATTAAAGCAGCAAGCGACCGAAATCATGAATTTAAAACAAATTACCTAAGCTATAAACGGAAGTACCACATTGCTCTTAAAAATGCAAAAATCAGTGCTAATGCATCGTACATAAAAAATTCAAAAAACAGCCAGAAAGCACTGTGGTCACTAATAAATATAATACAAAGAGTGACACGTACTGCGATATTGACCCCGACAAATTCAACGAATATTTTGCAAATGTGGCGAATAATCTAATTAAAGATATTCCAATGTCTACCCAAACACCCCTTACGCTCATGTCGATGTATCAAGTTAACATACGTGCTCAGAGTACTTCCAATTCAAGGAAACTACATGTATAGTAATCAGAGATGTAATAAAAAGTCTAAAAAACTCCCAATCGAAAGATATTTATTTTCTTCCGGCAGATCTAATAAAAAAAGTTTCTGATACCATCACAGTACCTCTCACTAAGTTGATAAATTGTTGCATTAAAGATTGCATATTTCCAAATTCGTTAAAAATGTCTCGTATCACTCGTATACATAAAAAGGGGGATAAAGGAGACACAAACAACTATAGACCCATAGCCATACTACCTGTAATAGCGAAGATATTTGAAAAAGTTATGCTGGCCCAAGTATTAGACCACCTTGAAAAACATAACATACTGTCTGAATCTCAATATGGTTTTCGTAAGGGAAAATCCGCTGCCAGCGCGATTGTCGACTTCACTAATAATGTCCTGCAAGGCTTCGAGTCGAATATGCATACCACTGCAACTTTCCTGGACCTCAGCAAGGCCTTCGACTGCCTGGATCATGGTGTTCTCTTACGAAAACTATATTTCTATAACTTCCACCCTAGCAGCTGTCGACTAATAGGATCCTACCTACACCATAGACGACAAATTGTCACCATAGATAGTAAACAATCGAGGGAAAAGTACCTCACTCATGGTGTACCCCAAGGATCTATTCTCGGGCCTGTACCTTTTCTCATCTACATTAACGATCTATCGTCTACAGCAACAGCTTCCACCTTGTTTCAGTTTGCGGATGATACCACCTTTACAAACAGTTCACTTGACCTTTTACACGCGACTGAGCAGCACAATAAATCAAAAAATGACGTCATTCATTGGTTTGAGACGAACAGATTAATCCTTAATCCAAACAAAACAGTCAACCTACTATTTTCTTTGCGTACAGACGCACCTGAACAAACGCCAGCTAAGTTTCTCGGTGTCTGTCTCGACAATAGGTTGACATGGAATAACCAGGCAGAGTCAGTAGCTCACAAAGTATGTCGTCCCATATTTTTACTGCGGCACTTAAAGGTAAGCCTCCCTCCGAGTGCTATACGTACTGCGTACCTCGCAATATGCCAATCACACCTGGTATACGGGATTCTTGCATGGGGACACACACCTATATTGAATCGTATGTTTGGTCTACAAAGAAGGGCAGTACGTATAATTTCAGACCTAAAATATCAGGACGACTGCAAAGCCAAATATACTGAGCTAGGCATTCTAACTCTCCCCTCGCTGTACATACTGGAATGCTTAGTCCATGTTCGGAAAAACATCACAGAATACGACCTGCACTCGCTGAGACATCGCCACGACACAAGAACTGCGTCAAAAATTTGTCTAAATCACATGCGTCTCAATAAGTCACGGAATGGCACCAATTACTACGGGCCAAAAATATACAACTTGCTACCAGATATAATTAAGTCAGCAAATCAGGCAAAATTCAAAATTACGATAAAGAAATACCTCGCTGCCAAAGCATTCTACACATTAAATGAATGTCTTATAAATGACTACAGTAACGTATGCAGCACAGTCGAATTTTAACACATTTACTCTTTATTTATTGTATGTAAGTCTTAAGTTAATTTTAATTGTAACTACTCATAATTAAAACCTGTACTCTCCTTATATTATTTTGTGCTTATATTTATTTATTATTGTTATATGTCTTATTTTATCTTACTACTTATATATGTATTCTTGACCTGTGTAAACTGATTTAATAGCACCAATAAAGTAAAGTAAACTAAAGTAGGGATTCAACATGTAAAACCACATTTATGCATTTTCCTGCCTTCCGGGTCACTTTAGAGGAAATATACAATAAATTACGTGTTTGTATATAACAATGATGGAAGCAGTGGCGTAGATAGCCTTTTGTGATGAGGGGGGATTTGAGCTAGTATTTTGTTTCATAAATGTATTTTTCTAAAGTTATACAAAAAGTCTAAACAAAATCGACAACATTATAAATTATTTAAATTTTATTCTAATTTAAGTGTAAAAAAAGTTTTGAATTGAAGTTACCTACACTTACTTAAATACCTAAATACTATATTATTTAACATGAGTAGAAAATATAATATAAGGTGCACTTTATTACAAATAATTACAATACAATACATAATTTAATAATACTTACATCATTCATTTTGATGACGTTATTAAAATATTTTTGCCAAAGTCATTCCATCACCTGAAAAAGAAGAAAACATTTATTAGATTTCAAATATACCAGGTGTAAAACAGAACAGGCTCACCACTACACGTTTAGGAATTAATTGAGATATTACATTAATATTTAAAATGCATCTTGAATAAGTTTTTCATTTTTCCCGTAGTGAAGCTATGATTTACCCATGATTTTAAAATCATTCTAACTACATTTTTTTTTAATTCTGAAAGTGATAATTCTTAAATTTAAGTTAGCTACACGGAAAGGTTATTAGTGCTTTATTCGTCAAATTAGCTACACGCTTTAGGAATTAATATTTAAAACGTCAGACATAATATTTATAAGATATATCAGAGTTACCGTCCAACAATATTTTCCATGGCAGTTTAAAGGTTTTTATTGAATGATACATATGATACAAACCAGAGCTGGGCAGGATTCGAATCATTCAAGATTCGAATCCTGGATTCGAATCCTTTTAGAGGATTCAAAAGAGATATTCGAATACTTTAGTTAAACTGGATTCGTGATCCGGATTCGTTACACTTTTTTAAAATGATTCGTATTCGAATCCAAATGCTGGTGATTCGAATCCTCATAAAAGGATTCGAGTCCTTATAAAAGGATTCGAATCCTTATAAAAGGATTCGAATCCTCGTAAAAGTATTCGAATCCTCATAAAAGGATTCGAATCCTTATAAAAGGATTCGAATATTTACAAAAGGATTCGAATAGTTACAAAAGGATTCGAATCGTCAAAAATAATTCGAGTTAATCGTAAGGATTAACATGAAAAATTTGTTTTGTATGTTTTTAAATTTCTCGTTAAATCACTGTTTTATACGCGTGGCGCATGAAGTAAAATTTCGAGTTTAGAAAAGCCCCGTGAAAATTTGTCTCGGGTCGCTGCGCGACCCTCGACAAATTTTCTACGCGGGGCTTTTCTAAACTCGAAATTTTACTTCATGCTTAGTCTGGGAGTGGAGACACTCGTTCGTAAATTTTCGAATTATCATAAAGTTGTGTATTTATTTTCAAAAGAATCTTTCTCGGTGTATTGAACAAAAACAAAAGAGCTGAGGTGAAAAGTGTTTAGGTAAAAGTGGTTTATTTTTTCGTTGGCTACAACTTTCGTTTGAAACATTTTTTGATTTAGACGTCGAAAGCCATAATCGGTGAGTTGTTGATGTCTACTAGATTTTTTAGTTTCTAATTCAGAAACAAAAGAGCTGAGGTGAAAAGTGTTTAGGTAAAAGAGGTATATTTTTTCGTTGGCTATAACCTTTGTTTCAAACATTTTTTGACTTAGACGTCGAAAGCCATAGTGGAATTCGTTTAATCAAAAAACATCTAATGATTTCTGGTGATTTTCAACGCAAGACTTTTAGACATTTGATGGTATAATTAATATTGAATTAAGTATTTATTTTTATATATTCGTAAATATAACAATGTAAAATATGTATTTAATTAAAATATTTAGAAAATAACGATACAATAAATTTTATATTCTTATTATTATTATACTGGGTGTCCGTATTTCAACAGAAAGTATGGGGATTTCGGTTATTTAAAGAAATAAAGAATCGGTTAAATTGGGGCAGAGTTGCATAATTTAGGGCCCAATAATAACCCAAAAACAAGTTTGAAATATCTTATTTCCTTAATGAGATATTGTCAAAAAACGTATTTTTGAAAATTCGTTTTTATTTTTTTATTCAAAAACTATTGAATCCAGGCATTTACAACTTTGACATTATAGGCACTTTTTAACGATAAATCCAGTAACATATTTTATTCTAAGATAACTATAACATTTACCTAGAGACCATAGCTAACTTTTGTTTTTCTTATGAGCGCTATTTTGGATTTTGATATTTTTTGGAAGAATATTTTTTACTGAATTCAATGATGTATCACACTTACAGTTTATTGTACATTTTATATGTAAAATTTTCATCTTTTGGTTTTTCAAAGTGTGCCTTGGAAACAGTTGAGTAACTCACTTATTTGGCAACTCCTAGGACCCATAATTTGCTTACACATCACCTCTGAAGACGGGCATCCGACGATACATACTTTAACAGTTGTGACATATTTTAAAGTAACGCGTGTCTTCCACTCCCAGACTAAGCATGAAGTAAAATTTCGAGTTTAGAAAAGCCCCGCGTAGAAAATTTGTCGAGGGTCGCGCAGCGACCCGAGACAAATTTTCACGGGGCTTTTCTAAACTCGAAATTTTACTTCATGCGCCACGCGTATAAACCATTGATTTGAAGTGTAGTTCAAAAACACACAAATACCTCTTTAATCAGAGTAACACAGAAATTTAGTCTGTTATCAACGATGTTCAGCGTTAATAATAAATAATTAGGTTGTGAATATTTTTGTTAAAACAACTGATAACGATATTTATATGTTAATGGTTGTAAAAAAAATAATAAAATCAAATTTATTCTTAAACGATTTGTATTCGTGATTCGAAAAAACAGGATTCGAATCTTTGATTCGAATCATATTTATCTCTTACGAATCCTTTATTCGAGTATTCCTGATTCGAATCATATCGGGTGATTCGGATTCGTGATTCGAATCCTATTAACCAGGATTCGTCCCAGCTCTGATACAAACATACAGCAAATTTTTCTTTCAAGTGCACATATCGCTGCTTTTCTTTGATAGTGGCACAACTAAAAAAAAATTATTTGTTTTCAATACAGTTATTTAATGAATACAGCTTTATGAGACAAGAATAAAAATACCTGCAAAAAATAAGGTAAATTGAGTGAAGATAGAGACTTCAATATTTGAATAAAAGTATATTGTGAACTTTTGCAGGCCCCTCTTGAAAAATTAACAAATTTCACTTGTGCCATTATCAAAGCAAAGCAGCGATATTCATATGCTGTGAATTTTACGACATTAGTTGTCCAATTTGAAGCTTTAAACGAGTGTTTTCCACTTCCAGATTAAGCATGAAGTAAAATTTCGAGTTTAGAAAAGCCTGAAAATTTGGTTTAGTCGCGTAGCGCGAAGCGCGGAGCGACCAAACCAAATTTTGAGGCTTTCCTAAACTCGAAATTTTACTTCATGCGCCACGCGTATAATGCACTGATTTTAGGTGAAGTTTAAAATATACTACTAAAGCACTATGCTGAAAATGTGTATTCTGAACATCATATTACATCAGTGTTTAGAACGCGTGGCGCATGAAGTAAAATTTCGAGTTTAGAAAAGCCTGAATATTTGGTTTGGTCGCTCCGCGCTTCGCGCTACGCGTCCAAACCAAATTTTCAGGCTTTTCTAAACTCGAAATTTTACTTCATGCTCAATCTGGGAGTGGAAAACATTGGTTTAAAGCTTCAAATTAACCTCTATTAAAAACAACGAATGTTTGGAGATTTACAACATAAACGCTGTTATTGGTAAATGTATATTTTAAAAGGAAAACTTACTGTATAATCTTTTATAATTTTTTTCTGGATGTTTGTCATCCAGTTTTACCCATCAATCTCAATCCGGATTTATAAAGCTTCACCTGCACGTCAATCTAGATATATGAGTTTTAGCTTATTCACAAGAAATCCTCAAGGGATTGATGTTAATCCTGAATACTGAAAATCCCCTTGCATGGCGAAATGTATTCAGTGTTGTTTCGTAGCGTGAAAGTCAATAAACAACTAGAAATATATAATTGGAAAACATAATAGAATATAACTAAAAAAGGGGAGTGAAGTGAAGCATTGTACAACCAAATGTTGGCAATTTTATTTATACCTAATAATATAACTATACAAGATAAATTCAAATTCAAAACTATTTGAATTCGAGAAAATAAGCTTACGCTTCTTATAGTTTGCACACTTTAAACATAATATATAAAATTACGAAAAAACTATTCGTGAAAATGCAAACAGTGTCTTAATTAATAAGACAATTTAAGAAGATAAATATCCATTGAAACAACTACTTCCCGTGCAAATACACCTCCGGATATTAAATTATACAATGAAATATTTAAAATCTTATTTAATTTGATTTGTTACAACGCTCTATTAAAGTATATGTAACGTTTAGGTCAAATTCTCTTCAAACCAACTAACAATACAATTTAAAATGGAAGGAGAGATAGCAACAAATTAGAAGTGAAAGGACTTGGATTAAAACTAATGTCTTAGGCCATCTATGTCATCATCTCATATCATCATATATATATATATATATATCTATCGTCTTAAATTGTCTTATTAATTAAGACACTGTTTGCATTTTCACGAATAGTTTTTTCGTAATTTTATATATTATAACTATACAGTTCTCAGTTTCAACAAAGTATGCTAAACGTAGTTCAAGTTCTCAAAGATAAAAAAATAAAAAAGCTATTAACTGATATTGTCAATTCACAATTAGAAATAAAGAATTGGAAAACGTAATAGAATATAACTAAAAAAGTGAAGTAAAGTATTTTACAACCACGCGTTAGCAATTTTATTTATACCTAAGATTATAACTATACAGTTCTCAGTTTCAACAAAGTATATTAAATTTTGTTCAAGATAAAATGATAAATAGGTTATTAACTGACATTTAAAAAAATGCCCCTAAAAAAACAAACTTTAGTACACGTGCATTTCTCTTCTTAAATAAAAATTAGTATTTACTGAAATTCGGGTTTTCAACCTTTGTTTTGTGTATTTCACTCCACATAAAAAAGTAAGTATTTACTGAAATTCGAGTTTTAAATACCAGCAACATTGTTCATTTATTAATGCGAAGTAAAGCAACCTTGCATATTTTCCTAATCAGAAATAAATTTAAATTATTTTTATGTTAACACTATATGGGTAAAAACATTAAAATGCTAAATGTGTAGATTTTGTTGAATTTTTTCTATACTTATTAAATTACACAGAGATAGAATAATTCAAATTCTAGAGTTCAGTTTTATCGAAATCACGGTATGTACATTTTTGGCGAATTCGCCGGGTTTCGTCAATTTCATATTGCCTTAAAAATATCATTATTACCTTACGTTCATTATAAGATTATAGTTTTTTAAAGTAACGTGAACAAGGTCGATCCGGTTTTAAACTAAGACAACCTTATACACTAACCACCTTGATTGCTGACGTCACGCGTGGATGTCCTCACGTGACGTCAACAATCAAGGTAATTAAACAATACAGGGTCGGCTCGGTTTAAATCAAGACAAACTTACTTAGACACCTTGGTTGATGTCGTCACGCGTGGAAATCCGTACGTGACGTCAAAACCA
Source organism: Philonthus cognatus (assembly GCA_932526585.2). Taxonomy (NCBI): domain Eukaryota; kingdom Metazoa; phylum Arthropoda; class Insecta; order Coleoptera; family Staphylinidae; genus Philonthus; species Philonthus cognatus. Next base: position 103,164,307 of record OW052244.1, read on the forward strand.
AGATCATTACTGTGCAAGGTTGTCGCGATTTAAACCGAGGGTCGGCTCGGTTTAAATCGCGACAATCTTGCACAGTAATGATCTCACGCGCGGAAACCCTCACATGACGTCAAAATCAAAGTCATTACTGTATATGGTCGACGCTGTTTAAACTGAGACAGTCTTGTACAAGGTTGTCTTTATTTAAACGAGTGTTTTCCACTGCCAGACCAAGCATGAAGTAAAATTTCGAGTTTAGAAAAGCCCCGTGAAAATTTGTCGAGGGTCGCGCAGCGACCCGAGACAAATTTTCTGGGCTTTTCTAAACTCGAAATTTTACTTCATGCGCCACGCGTATAAAACAGTGATTTAACGAGAAATTTAAAAACACACTAAAGACATTTTCAATGTTAATTCTCACAATTAATTCGAATTATTTTTGACGATTCAAATCCTTTCACCCACATTTGAATTCGAACACGAATCCTCTTAAAAAAATGTAACGAATTCAGATCACAAATCTAGTTAAAATAAAGTATTTGATGCCTCTTTTGAATTCTCTAAAAGGATTCGAATCCTGAATGATTCGAATCTTGCCCAGCTCTCACACATAGGCATCGGTGTATTGTGTAGAAAGAACGGCGAGTACAGCCGCCAACCATTTGCGGACGTACGTTTAGCTTGCAGGGAAAATGTAACGACAGAAACTGCACCTGACACTTGTGACGACGTAGCGGTTGTATACCGGGTGGTGTCAATGTATATTTTTTAAATCTCATTTATTTACTTCCCACGTCATTTTATCAAAAAATCATAAGATAGGTTTTTTGTGTGGATCAAAAAACTGAGTCTAATACACCCATTTAAAATATTTATTTATTATCTAAATTCGAGATACACATTATTTTAAAATTACAATTTAAAATAAATAAATATACCGTGCCTTGGAAAAATAATAACGTCGCGCTTACAACTGACATTTTTAATTATCTCTATTGACATCAAATAGTAAAAGTAATATTACCTACTGTGGTAAAAGAACTTTTAAAATCAAATTATGTATTCACTAAGTAAACAGCTGTTCGCGCCGTGGCACCCGCCACCTAGCGGATTTCTGTATAAGCAGCATCGGTGTCGGTTGCGTATGAGTTGCATGGTGTCAGTTGGTTTTTTATTGTGTAACGTCATAATTTAATGCTGTTCGTGGTATTTGTTCGTACAAAACCGATGTAAATATGCATGTCATAATAAGTTGCGGCTTTGAAACGGTTGACACAACCATTTTCCGACGGAAAAGCCTGTCGAAAGGTAAGAAGCTTTGTGAAAGTTCGCACGTAACCGACGTATCCGAAGAAACAAGAGTAATGTATAATAATAATGTCTTTAAACAAACGAGGTTTTGTATTTAGGGTATCAAATGATGCAATAGAATTTCATTTCCAGTAGTTGAATTTGTTTAATTTGAAATATTCGCTATGTAATCCCTCTATACAATTGTATTAATTTATAATAATTTTTAAAAATTACTGCAAACTTCAATCAAACATGGCACAAGTATATACTTCTTTTAATTATCTCAGTGAAGCAATGAGTTTCGAGCATCTTCATATTTGTATTAATGACCCTAACCTTCCTTTCAACACTGACATTTCAATCGTTTGCAGAACTTCGCGTACAATCATTTTTAAGAATGGCGAACTTGTTGTCAAGTAACAATTACAATGTCAACGGATATGTGCTGAAATATTAACTTTGACTAATAACAATATACTTACTCGACACGTCGTACAGCGGCAATCCACCTCGCTTTCCGCTCCGTTTCCCATGGTTTGTATGGGAACGAATAAAAAGAGACGGAGCCATCACTTTTATATTTATTGGTGCATCCGACGACACAACTTTGATTGCATTTAGCTCGCTTCGGCTCAGAACTCATACTTCTGCTCAGAACTCCCGTATGACGAAATGACAACCGGCACCGATGCTGCTTAGGCTTAAAACCGCGAGGCGGCGCTGCAATCGCCGCTTACTTAACGAACAAATAGAAATGGTGAAATGGTTTTACAGAGGAAACAGTTCTCGAGAAGTAAGTGCAATGTTTAGTGTAAAATACTCAGATCGAAATATTCCTGATCACACAACAGTTAGTAGATTTGTTAAAAAGTTTGAAAATACTGGTACACTAATTGATCATTGCAAGTGTCATAAAGAAATTGGACGTCCTCAAGTAGAAAATGAGAGTGTTTTTAATGTTGTGGCCACTACGATAGAAAATCCAACATTGAGTTTAAGACAAATATCTGCAAACGTTGGCGTACACCACTCCACAGTTTTGCGTATTTTGAAAGCAAACAAGTTTCACTCCTACAAATACCAGTGTCACCAAGAACTTCTCGAAAAAGATATGTTTAAAAGAAGTGCGTTTTGTTACGAAATAATGGAAAAGGTAAACGATGATCGTGACTTTCTTAAAAATATTTGTTTTACGGATGAATGCACATTTACTCTGCATAACGAACCCAATGTGCAAAATGTTAGAATGTGGGCTACACAAAATCTACATAAAGTGATTAACACAAAAACACAGTATCCTGTAAAAGTCAACGTTTGGGCTGGAATTTTAGAACAGCACATTATAGGACCATTTTTTATCGATGCAAACTTGACAGGAAAAAGTTTTCTGGAATTGTTAATTGAAAAAATAGCGCCAGCAATAACTGAAGTGGCTCAAGAAGACCAACAAATATGGTTTCAAATGGATGGCTGCCCTGCGCACAACAGCCGCATTGTGCGTGCATTTTTAAACGACAGTTTTAATCGAAAAATAATTGGATCTAATTACGATATTCAGTGGCCTCCTCGTTCGCCTGACCTTTCTCCTAACGACTATTATCTATGGGGACACTTAAAATCCAAAATTTATAATGGAATAAGATTCAATAATGTGGAGGATCTTAAAAATGCCATTTGTGCCGAGTGTGGAAAAATAACTCGCTATCAGTTAGCAAATGTTAGACGTGAATTTTATAATCGATTGGGATATTGCCAAGCTGCCGAAGGAAATGTATTCGAACACTTGATATAGTTTTTTTTATTCTTTCTTGTTTTGGCTTCGGAATCTAGTTTATAGTTATTTTTTATTTTGGTGTTAATTAAACGATTATTCAGTTTTTAATATTACATAATGAGTTTTATTAATTGTCTTTAAAATCTATAAAATAAAACTATTAAGAAATATTTTTGTATACTCTACATAAAAACTGTTATTGATTTTACGATAAAAGCACATGGGGAGTAAATAATTGAGATTTAAATAAATACATGGTCCTTTATATCCTTCCCATGCTATTTTTCCAAAAAATCATGTTACCTATTATAAATATTTATTTATTTTCTAAATGTAGGATATACATTAGTTTTAAATAATAATATCTTGCGCTTACATTTATAATTCATTGCGCCAATGATAATTACGAGTAATTAAGCTGTTTAAGTATTCTTGTAATCTATTTCCACATTTATTTTTACTTATAATGACCATCAGTTCTATTAAGTCGGTTTTAGGTATTTAACCGTAAATTGGCACTTTCTTGTCGAGAACTGTTTCACCCGCAAAACCATTTATAATTTTTCGTTATGTATTCAATACGTAGATTTTAAGAGTACTTTTAACAGTGTGTTTATTTGTAGATGTTAATACATTTAATAAATAATGACGCGACATTATTTTTGCAAGGCACGGCATATTTATATTTTTAAACTAATGATTTCAAAATAATTTATATCTGGAAAAAAAGATACATTTAAAATATCTCAAGTGGGTGTATTAGACTCAGTTTTTTGACCCCACAAAAAACCTATCTTATGATTTTTTGATAAAATGACGTGGGAAGTAAATAAATGAGAATTTAAAAAAATACATTGAAATCCCTATGGTGCGTCGTCCGATGCACCACCCGGTATATATAACAAATCTTTATTATCAGAGGACAATACAAAATAAATAATAACATTATTGTTTATAATCAATAAATATAAATAAAATAAACTTCCTCTTGATAACTGGCTATCGACCAGAGGTCTTTCCGCCGGTAGCGGTTGTATAAATCTTCATAATCTGAAATTCTACGGCTGGCCGATTTTGCGAGTACGAAGTTGCTTAGTAAACATATATTAAATTAAAATAAATGTCTGCATTTATCGGCTATATGCTGAGTGCTTATAATTATTACTACATATTAGCCTGCTATATATTTATTACAAAAAGTGCGCAATATTTATTTCTGAGAAAATAAAAATTTACAATTTTTGTACAATAAAATTTACCGGTACGGCCCGGCTGACCCTGCCGTCCCTGACGAGCCGTCACTGATTTCTATAAACCCCATATAAGTTCAAAATGTATTTTATTTAATATAATTATATTATTTGTATTTGTATTTTATTAAATTATTTTCTCACTCGATATTAAAATTGAAACACAATTGTGTGTGTATCGTAAAATGTGGAATGGGACCTTTTTTTTTTGTTGTTTACTCTTAAATCTCCAACGTATAAATCCTTGACTCGTCATTGAAAGAATGCGAGCCTTTTTTGTCGTTTATTCGAAATTGGTGTGCTCACATTAGACTTTACTTAGTATTTTTGCAGCATCATTGCGGTACGGTCGCGTCGTAGATGCTGTGAAATAATTTTTCGAAATTTCGCGACCTCCTCTAATTAAATTAATTAACTGCGAGTGATAAAGTGCAAGTACGCGTAGTATTAGTTAAACGTAATCGAAATTATTTGATTTTTGCTGTTTGTTAGATCTAAAATCAAGTGCTTAAGTCGGTGGGATTAGATTATAAAAAGGTTGGTTAGAGTTATCCCCCTAAAGTCGTTGTGAAGTAATTTTTCTTATTTTTTCGTACTTTTACACGATTAACGGAATTTTCAATTATTTTTCCTAATTAATAATCATTATAATAATTTAATGAGAGTTAATCAATGCAATTAATAAAACGTATTGTTAAAATCAAAGATTTAGAAATGAGCATGAGTACATTTTTATTATTAGTAATTATAGTTTTTCAAAAGTGGAATGGTACTTTTTAAATCTTTGATTAAATAAAGATTTAAAAAGTACCATTCTACTTTTGAAAAACTATAATTAATAATAATAAAAATGTATTATTATTATTATAAATTATAGTTTTTCTAAAGTAGAACAGAATAGTTTAAATCTTTGATTCCAATAACATTAATTACAAATAACCAAATTGAGCCTAACAAAAATTACATACGGAATATTTAAAAAATATATACAGAGAGTTTTATGTAACACCGAACATTTTTATAACGAGATTTTTTTTAAGTATCCATATGCATACGTTGCACATTTCCGGGCTTGGTTTATTAAAAGAATTTAATTTGAAGCTTTAAGCGAGTGTTTTCCACTCCCAGGCTAAGCATGAAGTAAAATTTCGAGTTTAGAAAAGCCTGAAAATTTGGTTTGGTCGCGTAGCGCGAAGCGCGGAGCGGCCAAACCAAATTTTCAGGCTTTTCTAAACTCGAAATTTTACTTCATGCGCCACCGGTACAAAACCCTGACATTACGAAGTTTAAAACACACCGCTAAACTTTGCATTGAATCAGTGTTTTGTACCGGTGGCGCATGAAGTAAAATTTCGAGTTTAGAAAAGCCTGAAAATTTGGTTTGGCCGCTCCGCGCTTCGCGCTACGCGACCAAACCAAATTTTCAGGCTTTTCTAAACTCGAAATTTTACTTCATGCTTAGCCTGGGAGTGGAAAACACTCGCTTAGAGCTTCAAATTGGATTCTTTTAATAAACCGAGCATCGGAAAATGTGCAACGTATGCATATGGATACTTCAAAGAAAAATTCTCCCTATAAAAATGTTCGGTGCTACATAAAACTCTCTGTATATATGAAACACGTTATTCCCCGTTTTCCATGGGCATCAGAAATTTTATAAATTTTAAAATATATTGGTAATATATATTTTTTAATTTCACTTTAAATTATTGTTTTATATGCGTGGCGCATAAAGTAAAATTTCGAGTTTAGAAAACGCTGAAAATTTCGATCAAACCAAATTTTCACCCTTTTCTAAACTCGAAATGTTACTTCATGCTTAACCTGGGATTGGAAGCCCTCGTTAGGGGTTTTAACTCATTAACGGTCGAGCAATTATAGAGTTAACTCTAAAAGTGGATTTTAGGTAAAATTCTACACTTCTTTATATGATTTCTACGAATGACTTATTGTATTACATTCTTTGAAGTTTTCTTTTAAATATAAACAATGTATACGCTGTAAATGTAAGGCATTCGTCGATTGTGTATAAAAAGGTGCAATATAAAGTTTAGAACGTGTATTTCCACTCCCAGACTAAGCATGAAGTAAAATTTCGAGTTTAGAAAAGCCCCGCGTAGAAAATTTGTCGAGGGTCGCGCAGCGACCCGAGACAAATTTTCACGGGGCTTTTCTAAACTCGAAATTTTACTTCATGCGCCACGCGTATAAAACACTGACATATTGTGAAGTTAGAAATACACTAAAAACATTTTATTTAAATGAGTATGTTTGGTGCAAATCGGGTTGCGGGCTCTCCAACCCAATCATCCCGTTTTATCGCCACCATATCTTTCGTTTTTACCCCCTCCTAAATAACCATATAGTGTAACTCTTGCATCAGGCGAGAGGAGACGGCCTCCGCGCCTCAACAGTTTTAAATAGTTTTGCCTCCGGCTTTTGTACCTGCCGCCGGCTTTAGTCACTGCCCCCGGCTATAGACTTGCCTCCGGCTTTAATAGTGCAACCCCAAAGGAACTAGAAGACCAGAAGAGAGCCGCCAGGCCTCTTCAAGACCGTACGAGGCTTAAGGTTAGTTCCTTTTTTCCACAATTAATCCTCCCGGATTGGAGAGGCCACCCCCCTGGTACGTTATTACAAAGCTACCAAACAGAGTAATATTCAAGATATTTAAATAACAAAATATTTACGTTTTTCTTCATACACATTCAAGTCAAGTTGAAAATATAATATATCAATTTAATATATCTTTCACAAACTTCTTGAAACATGATTAAAATAAAATTTGAAATAAAAACACTTGGTTTGTTTTACTAACGTTTTACTTATTATTCCGACTAGTTTCGGCTTCTAGCCATTATCAAGGAATGTACAGAGAATACTTTTTTACACGATATTTATATACAAAATTAGGTAATAAGGGCGTTCATTATTGGGGAGATCCATAGCTCATCATTGTCATTGACCACATGTTTTCCCGATTTTATTGCTTTATTTATCTCCAAGCCTTCTCTGAAATTCAGTATACGACCCTTATTGCCTGTATACAATATTTTAAAATTATTGCTGTTGTATAGATGACCGGCTGTGATGCAGTGTTTGGACATACCCGTTGATTGTTTTTTATTTAGAACACCTTTTTTATGTTCGTCGAGACGGATTTGGAATGATCGTCCGGTCTGTCCTATATATACTGCATCACAGTCGTTACATCTTAATTCATAAACACCTGATAGTTCTATTCTATCGTTTTTGAACTTATTATTCACTAATAATTTACTTAAATTAATCAATTTATGTTATTTAGTAATTTATTCAACATAAAATTAATAATGTTGCGTATATGCATCAATGGCACATAATGGGTTAAGCTGTCGGGCTCTTCCTAACTCATACTTTATACTAAAACAAGGATTACAATCCTACGTTGATAAATAACAGTTTATTTATATATCTTTAATTAATTCCTCACTTAACCCGTGGCGAAACATTTTTGAATCTAATACTGGATGGTTTAAATTAAATTTAAATTAAAACACTTGGTTTGTTTCACTTATTTATATTTTCTCCGACTAGTTTCGACCATTGGTCATCATTCTTCCTTGAAGATGGCCAATGGTCGAAACTAGTCGGAGAAAATATAAATAAGTGAAACACACAAAGTGTTTTAATTTAAGTTTAATTTAAATCATCCAGTATCAGTTTATTTATGTAGAATATAATTGACATTTCTTAAAAAAACGTAAACAAAATTTGACTTAAATGTTTGCCTCCCTGTTCAACTTAAGTTTCAATAATTTTAATTATTTTAATTATCATGACTTCTTTTTTGTTTTCGAGGAGTGTGAATGTGAAGCTGGCCAGCGCTAAAAGAAAGTGTGAAATGAAAACAGAAGTATTCATGACGAATCAGCAATTTCTTGTAATAAATGGGGGTGTGAATGAAAGGAAAACATCTATCTGTGATGAAAATTCTCTTTTCCATTTTTTTGATGATTGCGTATCGTCAATTTAATGGTGATTGTGTGAAAAAAAAGGTCTTCGTGTGATTCGTGAGCGCAGTGCGAGTGTATACAAGAAATTGCTGTGCTTGTTCTTGTTCATTTTGAATTTTAAGTAAAAATTAAAATAATGATATTAATATGTTTCATTCTCAACAAATTTTACTTTTTTTTATACATGGAAAACTTATCAAAATAATACATAGGCACATGTAACTTAGAATACACAATATACATTAATCCATTAACGGCCGAGTAATTACAGAGGTGACTTTAAAAGTTGATTTTTGGTAAAATTCTGCAATTATCTTTATGATTTCTATGAATAACTTATTATTAACTTTTTCGATTGTTACTCATTAAAAAAATACATCAGTGCGTTTCTTACTTCACAATATTTCAGTGTTTAATACGCGTGGCGCATGAAGTAAAATTTCGAGTTTAGAAAAGCCCCGTGAAAATTTGTCTCGGGTCGCTGCGCGACCCTCGACAAATTTTCTACGCGGGGCTTTTCTAAACTCGAAATTTTACTTCATGCTTAGTCTGGGAGTGGAAACACTCGTTCTAAACTTCATATTGCACGCAAATTTTACTTTTTTTATACATGGAAAACTTATCAAAATAATACATAGGCACATGTAACTTAGAATACACAATATACATTAACCCATTAACGGCCGTTGTAATTACAGAGTTGACTTTAATAGTTGATTTTTGGTAAAATTCTGCAATTATCTTTATGATTTCTATGAATAACTTATTATTAACTTTTTCGATTGTTACTCATTAAAAAGAAATACATCAGTGCGTTTCTTACTTCACAATATTTCAGTGTTTAATACGCGTGGCGCATGAAGTAAAATTTCGAGTTTAGAAAAGCCCCGTGAAAATTTGTCTCGGGTCGCTGCGCGACCCTCGACAAATTTTCTACGCGGGGCTTTTCTAAACTCGAAATTTAACTTCATGCTTAGCCTGGGAGTGGAAACACTCGTTCTAAACTTCATATTGCACGTTTTTATAAAGAAATCGATTATTGACTGAAAATTTACAGTGTATACATTTTGTATATTTAAAGGAACAAATCACAGTATGTAATATGTTTCTTTTATATATGCAAAATGTATACTCTATAAATTTTCAGGCATTAATCATTTTTTTATAAAAACGTGCGATATAAAGTTTGGAATAAGTGTTTCCACTCCCAGACTAAGCATGAAGTAAAATTTCGAGTTTAGAAAAGCCCCGTGAAAATTTGTCTCGGGTCGCGCAGCGACCCGAGACAAATTTTCACGGGGCTTTTCTAAACTCGAAATTTTACTTCATGCGCCACGCGTATAAACATTGATTTAAAGTGAAGTTAAAAATACACTAATGTATTTTTTTTAATAAGTATTAATCGAAAAAATTTAATTACAAAATACTTACATTTTTCTCCATACATTTTCAAGTCCGGTCAATTAATATAATATATAAAATTAACTCCTTTAGTAATTTGACTAACAAAAAATTTATAATGTTGCGTGTATGCAACAATGGCGCGTAATGGGTTAAGAGAATACAAAATTAAAGACACGATAAAACAAAGCAATAATATTAAAACTAATAAATATTATACATCAAGTGAATTAAACACGATTTTATTCACGAAAAGATTTTTGATTTCACGAGCGCCTCGGCGCGAGTGAAATCATTTCGGCGTATATATGTTTTTATTCAATTTTGACGAAATTGTAAAGAAAATGTACTTTACATTTATTTTTAAATAAATTTTTTAACTCACTAGTGACCTAAAAAAATTTTAGTTCACTAGTGAATAAAACCTTGTTTATTACGGTTGTTATCCAGTTAATAATGTCGATTTAAATTAACAAAATTAAATAAAACAATAAATTAAATTACAATAATGTTTAATTCTAAGCAGATCCTTTGGAAAATCTAGGAATAAGTTGTGTTGTCTTTTGATAGTTTAACGGTCATTCGGTAATATGTTTTGGAAGTTTAATTCTTAAGTGATCCTTTGGAAAATCAAGGAATAATTTGTGTAGACTTTAGTTTGTTAAATTGTCATTCACTATTACATTACTTAATTAATAAGACAACGTAGTTGTTGTATTTTACACGAATATTGTTGTAATTTTATATATTATGTTTAAAGTGTGCAAACTATAAGAAGCCTTTTATATTTGATCTTTCAATCAAATATAAAAGGCTTCTTATAGTTTGCACACTTTAAACATAATATATAAAATTACAACAATATTCGTGTAAAATACAACAAACACGTCGTCTTATTAATTAAGTAATTTTTAATTAAAACGTACTGCTTGCAACTAATATGATTATTAATCCACGTATACATTTTATTTAAAAAATAGCAATGAATACTTTTTTTAATAGCTTTGCTTTAGTCAATTAACATATCGGGTAGTTTTTAGAGAGTAAAAAATAAAACTAATTTAAGAAAATAAAAGAAATACTCACAGCGGCTCGTTCCGATTAGTATCCGCGATTTAAAACAAAGTGTCTAAAAATTGGTGATGTCTTGAAGAAGAAGATTCCTTTCGATTACCAAGATGTTCTGAGGAGGCTGATTTCTAGCAGAATGGGGGATTCCAAAGAATTCTTTCGACTTCATTAAATGTAAGTAATATTTTTTACGGGTGTGAAGTTAGCAATACATTTCAGCAATAGATTTTAAATTTATATTTTAAGCCAAGTACTGCAGATAAAAATCTGAATTAACTATTAATCAATAAAGGATGGATCACTATAGTAACTATTCATAGCATCACCCCAACTTTTCAACCCTTACTAAACTAAAATTAGGGTCACCACCCCCGAAACATAAAAAAAATCTTCCCCTGACACTATTTATATCCGAAACAATTTCCATTTTCTTTTCGAGTTTTGCGACAAACTATAATTTCCAAAAACAAACTAAGGCTATTTTTGGATTCAGCATACATCAATTAACAAAACTAAACAATAAAATTAGGATCACCACCCCCGGAACAGAGAAAAAAAATCTTCCTCTGACACTGTTTATATCCGAAATAATTTCTATGTTCTTATCGAGTTTTGTGACATACTATAAGTTCCATAAGCAAACTAAGGCGATTTTTGGATTCAGCATACATCAATTAACAAAACTAAACAATACAATTAGGATCACCACCCCCGGAACAGAGAAAAAAAATCTTCCTCTGACACTGTTTATATCCGAAATAATTTCTATGTTCTTATCGAGTTTTGTGACATACTATAAGTTCCATAAGCAAACTAAGGCGATTTTTGGATTTAGCATACATCAATTAACAAAACTAAACAATACAATTAGGATCACCACCCCCGGAACAGAGAAAAAAAATCTTCCTCTGACACTGTTTATATCCGAAATAATTTCTATGTTCTTATCGAGTTTTGTGACATACTATAAGTTCCATAAGCAAACTAAGGCGATTTTTGGATTTAGCATACATCAATTAACAAAACTAAACAATACAATTAGGATCACCACCCCCGGAACAGAGAAAAAAAATCTTCCTCTGACACTGTTTATATCCGAAATAATTTCTATGTTCTTATCGAGTTTTGTGACATACTATAAGTTCCATAAGCAAACTAAGGCGATTTTTGGATTCAGCATACATCAATTAACAAAACTAAACAATAAAATTAGGATCACCACCCCTGGAACATAGAACACAAAATCTTTCTTTGGGACTGTTTATATCCGAAATAATTTTTATTTTCTTTTCGAGTTTTGCGACAAACTATAAGTTCCATAAACAAACTAAGGCCATTTTTAGATTCAGCATACCTCAATTAACAAAACTAAATAATAAAATTAGGATCACCATCCCCGGAACATAGAAAAAAAATTCCCCTGAGACTGTTTATATCCGAAATAATTTCCATTATCTTTTCGAGTTTTGCGACAAACTATAAGCTCCATAAACATACTAAGGCCATTTTTAGTTTCAGCATACCATAATTAATAAAACTAAACAATAAAATTAGAATCACTACCCCCCAAACATAGACAAAAAAATCTTCCCCTGAGACTGTTTATATCCGAAATAATTTCTATTTTCTTTTCGAGTTTTGCGACAAACTATAAGTTCCATAAACAAACTAAGGCCATTTTTGGATTCAGCATACCTCAATTAACAAAACTAAATAATACAATTAGGATCACCATCCCCGGAACATAGAAAAAAAAATCCCCCGAGACTGTTTATATCCGAAATAATTTCTATTTTCTTTTCGAGTTTTGCGACAAACTATAAGTTCCATAAACAAACAAAGGCCATTTTTGGATTCAGCATACCTCAATTAACAAAACTGAATAATCAAATTAGGATCACCACCCCCGGATCCTAGTTGTATTGTTTAGTTTTGTTAATTGATGCATGCTAAATCCAAAAATCGCCTTAGTTTGCTTAAGGAACTTATAGTTTGTCGCAAAACTCGATAAGATAATAGAAATTATTTCGGATATAAACAGTGTCAGAGGAAGATTTTTTTTCTCTGTTCCGGGGGTGGTGATCCTAATTTTATTATTTAGTTTTGTTAATTGATGTATGTTGAATCCAAAAATGGCATTAGTTTGTTTATAAAACTTACAGTTTGTCACAAAACTCGATAAGAATATGGAAATTATTTCGGATATTAACAGTCTCAGAGGAAGATTTTCTTTCTAAGTGCCCCTGGGTGGTGATCCTAATTTTATTGTTTAGTTTTGTTAATTGATGTATGCTTATTCCAAAAATTGCCTTAGTTTGTTTATGGAACTTATAGTTTGTCGCAAAACTTGAAAAGAAAATGGAAAATATCTCGGATAAAAACTGTGTAGGGGAAGATTTTTTTTCTAAGTTCCGGGGGTGGTGATCCTAGTTTTATTGTTTAGTTTTGTTAATTGATGTATGATGGATCCAGATTTGCCCATATCTTTCTAATAGAACATTTAGAAAGTTGTCAAAATTAATTTAAAAATTGTATTAAGTTTAAGGGTACTTTAAAAATGTAGGGGTTAAAAATTTGGGGTGATATTATGAATAGCTCCTATAATTATGTATTCTTTATTGATTATTAGTTAATTCAGATTTTTATCTGCAATACTTGGCCTAAAATATATTTTTAAAATCTATTGCTATAATCTATTGCTAACTTCACACCTGTATATTTTTTTATACAAGATTTGCAGTGGTCTAGAATTCACGCGTATATAACACTGATTTAATGTGAAGGTTAAAATATACTGTTTTAGCATGCTGCTTTAGCAATATGTTTAGAAACTTCACTTGAAACCAGTGTTTGATACGCGTGGCGCATGAAGTAAAATTTCGAGTTTAGAAAATTTTCAGGCTTTTCTAAACTCGAAATTTTCCTTCATGTTAAATCAAGGAGTGGAATCACTCGCTTGAAACTTCAAATTGAACGCTTTTAGAAAACAATGTACGCCTGGAATTTTACAGCTCATGCATCAAGAAATGTAAATATAAAACAAAATTCCCTCTATACTTATCGAATTCTATATAAATTTAAATGATCAGTGAAATCTTTCTTTCTTGTTGCAGAAGGTCAGTTCTACAAGAGATTGAGCACCAAGACGTCTGGAGAGTGCTTTTTCAAATTACTTTTTTCTTCCCGAATTCAAATTTCTCTTCAAATTTCAGGTGAATTAGAAACCGCGTTTCTTCACGAATTAGGTCGTTTTAACAAACATTTTTCTCGCGTTTTCTTCCTTTATATACTAAACTCTGTCCATTCTCGTTTGCACTCAGCTCGATTATTAGATTCATTAATATACTTATATTCTTCTTTCTATTGCGTTACAACCCTATATTAGTTTAAACCTCTATCATTTTCCGCTTCTTTACAGTTTCTTACTTTTAAAGTATATAATAACTAATATACTTTTTAAGAATATAATAATTAACCCATTAACGGCCGAGCAATGATAGAGTTTACTCTAAAATTGAATTTAAAGTAAAGTAAATTTATTTACGGTAAACACCATTTGTACATAAAATTACAACGTAATATAATTAATTAAAAAAAATATATATATAAAAATCAAATATAACAGCTAATCGACGTAATTGTGCGTGTATATATAGTAATTATAGAAATAACATAAATTGAATAACATAAATCATAGAAATAACATAAATTGCACAAACTAGAAATGACGTTTAGGTCCAATTCTGCACTTTTTTATAATTTCTATGAATGACTTATTGTATTACATACTGTGAATTTTTCTTTTAAATATACATAATGTATAACTTTAATTAAAACACTTGTAACCTTTCTTCACACAATTTTTATTATATACCAGATGTACATTTTGGTCACAAGGTGACCATTTTCAATGGATTGATACTGACCAATCCATTGATAATGGTCATCTTGTGACCGAAATGTACATCTGGTATATAATAAAAATTGTGGAGAAAGGTTACAAGTGTTTTAATTAAAGTTATTATAATCTTCACATAACTCACCCAAATCCAATACATAATGTATATGCTGTAAACTTTTTTATATAAAAATAAAGTTCAGAACAAGTGTTTCCTCTCCCAGACTAAGCATGAAGTAAAATTTCGAGTTTAGAAAAGCCCCGCGTAGAAAATTTGTCGAGGGTCGCGCAGCGACCCGAGACAAATTTTCACGGGGCTTTTCTAAACTCGAAATTTTACTTCATGCGCCACGCGTATAAAACAGTGAAATATTGCGAAGTTGGAAATACACTGCCTTTTTTCAATAAGTAATAAGTAATTTTTTAATAAGTAATAAGCGAAATATTTAAATAACAAAATATTTACTTTTTTCTACATACATTTTGAAGTCAAATGAAATAATAAAATATATAAAATTAACTTATTTATTAATTTAATTTACAAATAAATAATAGTGTTGCGTGTATGCATCAATGGCGCTTAATGGGTTAATTAAACTCATCGGGGTGAAACATTTTGATACACTGATCAGTCAAACAATACAAAGTGTTTTAATTAATAGTTTACAGTTAAAAATTTAACTTACTTTCGTTTTATCTCAAGGCCATTTTTAAGAGAAAATGTATATTGCATTTTCTCTTAAAAATGGCCTTGAGATAAAACGAAAGTAAGTTAAATTTTTAACTGTAAACTATTAATTGAAACACTTTGTATTGTTTGACTGATCAGTGTATCAAAATGTTTCAAAACGGGTGAAGTGAAAAATTAATTGAAGATATATACATTTTAAACTCGAACAAAATTGTATTTTTATAAATTGCTAATTTATTCAAAATTATTGTGATTCGCTCAGTTTTGCGAATTGGTCAGAAGTGTTTTTTATTAGCATATTTTATAATCCTCATCAATTAAAAATCGTGCTGAGTGTAAAGAGATGTTCTAATTTTTAAGCTTCGCGCGTCGCGTGCCGGTTTCTCTTTCAGGTTCATCTCCGTCCTAAAACCGGTCTTCGTTTTCTCGACACCCCCGAAACGCTCGTCCTGCGGGGCCACTACCGGGTGGTAGAGTGAACTACGGGGAGTTAGGTCACGTTATGTTAGGGAATCAAAGGACGGGGAAAGGTTCATCGAGTACAATAGGGCGGCGGGTAAGTCGCGGATATATTTTATTCGTGGTTTATCTCGTCGCGAAACTCTCGTTATAAGTCAACGCGCCAACGGGCAGTACCCCAAGAGCAGAAGAGTTTTATTTGTTCCATTTGTTTTATGTTTTGGACCTTTTCTGTCAGGGTGGTGTGGAAATCTGTCCGCCATTTAGAATTATTTCTGTATCGTGACTTGAAACGAAGATATTTAAAATAATGCATTGATTTACGTACGGCTTTGACAAGTTGTCAACTTGGTAAAACTCTCTCAAGTGTATTTTAAGCCTTTCTAAAGTCACCCATTGCTAAAATCTATCTCTCTTAAGTACCTTTAGGCTTTCTTGACTCTCTTGTTTCTTGTCACAAGATTATAAAAGTCAACGCGCCCCCGGACAGTACCCCAAGAGCAGAGGAGTTTTATTTGTTCCATTTGTTTTATGTTTTGGACCTTTTCTGTCAGGGTGGTGTGGAAATCAGTCCGCCATTTAGAATTATTTCTGTATCGTGACTTGAAACGAAGATATTTAAAATAATGCACTGATTTACGTACGGCTTTGACAAGTTGTCAACTTGGTAAAACTCCCTCAAGTGTATTTTAAGTCTTTCTAAAGTCACCCATTGCTAAAATCTATCTCTCTTAAGTGCCTTAAGGCTTTCTTGACTCTCTTGTTTCTTGTCACAAGATTATGCTCTAATATAATTATACTCTAGTATAATCCCCGTACCCCTTGAGGTTCTCTTAGAAAATCTCTTTCTTGGTTTTTTCAAGTCTCTTGTTTTTTAAATTACCCAAAGCTCTCCCAACTTCAGAAACCCATAAGAGATACACCTGTTTCTGAAATCTCTAATTTGCAAATCTATGTCTTTTAGGTGTCTTAACACTTTCTTGAGTCCCTTTTTCTCAATTCATTTCAAAAAATCGTTCAGGTGCTTCACAAGACTTTCTCAAGTTTCTATCACAACTCTCCCATGTCTCTCGTTTTTCAAATTTGTAATAAAACTTTCTCATAATACACATGAGAAAGTTTTATTACAAATTAGGCCTTTTTAAAGTCTCCCATTCTCTCTTAGGTGCGTTATGACTTTCTTGAAACTATCGTTTCTTAATTCTCCACCAAGTCTTTATCAAAAACTTGCTATATTATTGTTTTAAAACTTTAATTTGATTTATTCATATGTTTTAATGTACATCCTAACTGAATTAATTTGTTTATCAAATATTACAATAGTAAATGGCTTCTGTATTTATTTTAAGCTGAACTATGACGCAAATTATATTAGTACTAAATTTTAGGAACTTTTATTTCAGTATATGGCAATGTAATTGTCAACAAACCATTTGCATTTGGACGGGCACCGTTAGACAATTAGATATATTTAAAACATTTTTAAATTCAATTCAGCCTAAAATACAATTCACATTTGAACTGGAAACAAACAATAGCCTAAACTTTTTAGACCTCACAATAACTAAATCAAAGAATAATTTTGTTTATAAAATTTACAGGTAACAAACATTTTCAGATTCAATTATCCCATCCACGTCAAATACAACAAACCAAATTAAACATAGCACTTTCCATTCCTTAATATATAGATTATTAAATATCCCTCTAAACACCGACAATTTCAAATCTGAATTAAATATTATAAAAATAATAGCAAATAACAACGGATATTCAGAACAGTTAATAGATAATTTATTAAAAAAGAAAAAACAAAGTCAATTACTACAATATTTTTATGCAACCAATCCAAATTCTAAAAACACCTGGAAAAAAATAGATTATGTGGCAGACCTTTCTGTAAAATTAAAAAATTCTTTGAGAAACAACAAATTTGACATCATTCTAACAAACCCCATTAATTTAAGTAAATTATTAGTGAATAATAAGTTTAAAAACGATAGAATAGAACTATCAGGTGTTTATGAATTAAGATGTAACGACTGTGATGCAGTATATATATATAACATAAAAAAGATGTTCTAAATAAAAAACAATCAACGGGTATGTCCAAACACTGCATCATAGCCGGTCATCTATACAACAGCAATAATTTTAAAATATTGTATACAGGCAATAAGGGTCGTATACTGAATTTCAGAGAAGGCTTGGAGATAAATAAAGCAATAAAATCGGGAAAACATGTGGTCAATGACAATGACGAGCTATGGATCTCCCCAATAATGAACGCCCTTATTACCTGATTTTGTATATAAATATCGTGTAAAAAAGTATTCTCTGTACATTCCTTGATAATGGCTAGAAGCCGAAACTAGTCGGAATAATAAGTAAAACGTAAGTGAAACAAACCAAGTGTTTTTATTTCAAATTTTATGTTAACAAACCAGTTGGATTATTGGATTAGGTTATTGGGATTTAATAGAAAAGTCTCATTTAGCGTAATAATTCAAATACACGTATGGAAATACGCATACA
The DNA here is from genome assembly GCA_932526585.2 of Philonthus cognatus. Taxonomy (NCBI): domain Eukaryota; kingdom Metazoa; phylum Arthropoda; class Insecta; order Coleoptera; family Staphylinidae; genus Philonthus; species Philonthus cognatus. Next base: position 103,182,653 of record OW052244.1, read on the forward strand.
TGATTTGAAAGCTCACGGCCGATAAATAAAATGTAAATATCTTATTATCCGATATCTGTTTTAAAATAATGCTGTGCTAGCTCTAAGCTATAGATTCTACTATAAATCATTATTATGACTTAAATAAATCTACTGTATTTACTTTAGGAAGACGTGTATAAACATTATTGAGATCCTTTATATACTAACATTTAAATTGCCAACCAATCATTCCTCGACATCTGGAAATAAGACAGAAATAGCTCACAGCACATTAATGTTTTTATTTTACTAGTCGGCTTCATTGTGTATTCAAAGAGAATATTCCAATATTTACTAACATCATGTGTATACATACAGTTTTATTTTAGAAATTTCATAATAAATTGGAATAGAAGTTGTAATAATAATTATGCCACGTTTCTAAAAAAATTAATGTGTACTACACATCTGTCCTTCTGTCCTGTAATTCTGTCCTTCTGTCCTGTAATTCTGTCCTTCTGTCCTGTAATTGTGTCCTTCTGTCCTGTAATTCTGTCCTTCTGTCGCTCTGTTCTTCGTCAATAAAACGACAATAAACTTATCACATCAATTCTCAATGATGAAACAAACGAGTGTATTCCACACCCAGACTAAGCATGAAGTAAAATTTCGAGTTTAGAAAAGCCTGAAAATTTGGCTCGGGCGCGTAGCGAAGCGGAGCGACCGAGCCAAATTAGGCTTTTCTAAACTCGAAATTTTACTTCGTGCGCCACGCGTATAAAACACTGATTTGACGTAAAGTTTAGAATACACGTCTTTGGTATACTGTTTTAAAAGCACATTTTAAATCTCACTTGAAATCAGAGTTTTGTACGCGTGGCGCATGAAGTAAAATTTCGAGTTTAGAAAAGCCTGAAAATTTGGTTTGGTCGCTCCGCGCTTCGCGCTACGCGACCAAACCAAATTTTCAGGCTTTTCTAAACTCGAAATTTTACTTCATGCTTAGTCTGGGAGTGGAAAACACTCGTTTATAGCTTCAAATTAGACTCTTTTAAAAAACAACGAAAGCCGGTAAAATTACAGCGCACCTATGCATATGTACACCCAAAAGAAAAATAGCTTGTTCATGTGTTTCCAGATAACGTTTATTTATGTTTTGATAACATTCCGTTTTAACAACACACAACATTCTTCGTCAATATAACGACAATAAACTTATAACGTCAATTTTCAGTTGTTTTAATGATGAAACAAACGAGTGTCTTTCACTCCCAGACTAAGCATGAAGTAAAATTTCGAGTTTAGAAAAGCCTGAAAATTTGGCTCGGGCGCGTAGCGAAGCGGAGCGACCGAGCCAAATTAGGCTTTTCTAAACTCGAAATTTTACTTCATGCGCCACGCGTATTAAACAGTGATTTAATGTGAAATGGTCTTTAACTAATTAATAAATAAAATAAATTTATTATGTCAATTATCAATTGCTTAAGTGATGGGGAAAGTGCTATGATGGACACATCACTACTTTTTACCTAATAATTGCTGTTTGTTTAATTAATTTCTCATTGAGGAGCAACATGGCTTCCTTAGAAGAAAGTCTACTACTACCAATTTGATGACATATCAATCTTACATATCGAATGCTTTGGAGGAAGGTTTACAGGTAGACTCGATTTACACTGATTTCTCCAAGGTATTCGACCGGGTACAACATGATATTTTGATTCGAAAACTTGAATGTATCGGTTTCTGTGGCAATTTGATTAAATGGATAGAGAGCTACTTGGTGGGCAGATCACAACGAGTACGTATTGGTCAAAATGTGTCCAATATGATATCAGTGACATCTGGGGTACCTCAGGGCTCGCACTGCGGCCCTCTTTTATTTTTATTGTTTGTGAATGATATTGGATTTAATGTGAGGAATAGTAGAGTTCTCCTTTTTGCCGATGATTTAAAGATTTATAAAAAAAATTCGTAGTATGTCAGATCAGCAGCAGCTGCAGGATGATTTGAATGTCATTGCAGAATGGTGCATAGAAAACAATCTAGCATTGAATTTAAACAAATGTTTTCGCATATCTTTTACCCGGGGAAGAGAAAAACATTTTAATTTCTCTTTGGTCAATCATCAGTTGGCACGTGTAACCAGAGTAAAAGATTTAGATGTCATGTTTACTTCAAAGCTGGATTTTAGGGAGCATATTTCGCATGTGTGTAACAAGTCACTAAAAGTGTTGGGTTTTATTAATCGATTTAGTAGACAATTTAAGAACGCAACTGTAAAAACTCTCTATTTGTCTCTGGTACGTCCACATGCGGAATATGCTTCAATAGTTTGGTCATCCTACACAAAAAGCTCCATTCATCAGATTGAGATGATTCAAGGAACATTTCTGAAGATAATGGCTTTTCGTGTGGGGAAAAATATTATAGATTTTAGTCATAGCGAAATGTTATCATTATTGAATCTGCGATCGTTGGCTGAAAGACGAATTTTTCTGGACTTGTCATTTTTGTATAAGTTGGTGAGTGGGTTTGTGAATTGCACTGAACTGGTGGGTGCTTTAAATTACAATGTACCCCGGGGCCTTCAATCAAGGCATAGGGCATTATTTCGTTTAGCCTTTCATACCACGAACTATGGTATGAACAACCCCATCGACCGCATGATGAGGCAGGCAAATGTTTTGTCACATAATTCCAATTTTATCCTCTTCGCACCATCCTTTGCAATTTTTAAAACCCACTTACGTTATATCGATCTGTCCGCTGTCATTGATGTAACATGAACATACTTCTTATTATTTATTTATTCTATTATCTATTTATTATATTATTTGTTATTGCTAATTCAATACGTGTTCGTTATTTACACTTCATGTTCAATCTGCAATAATTTGCATTTGTTGTACATGTTAAGATAGCATTTTATCCTTTTATATACAGATATATATTACGGTAAATACTTTGTTCACTGCTCTCTTGATGAAACGAAATTGTAATATTAGGTAAATTAAAACACTTGTTTGGTTTCATATTTGTATATTCAGTTTCCTGACACGTGTTTCGGTCAATAACGACCATTCTCAAAGGGATTACAAGAACAGTTATTCTTGTAATCCCTTTGAGAATGGTCGTTATTGACCGAAACACGTGTCAGGAAACTGAATATACAAATATGAAACCAAACAAGTGTTTTAATTTACCTAATATTACAGATATATATTGGTGGTTTGTTATTCAATTTGTATTCGTCATATACTATTTATGTTCCATCTGTGATAATTTGTATTGTTGACATTGCTGTGATATCTTGTGTAAGTTTGGGTCTGTTCCTTTTATTAAGTTTTGTCATATATTTTATATTTATATTCATATTATATTTCTATATATATTAATTTATTGGTTGTACAATTAATTGATCGATTGAAGGTTGAGTGTTTGATTAATTAATCTATTTATTGTAACTTGAAGGTGGGATGGAGCTTGTTTCATATTGTTTTGAACTATTTGGGATCAATATGCAATATATTTTGAAATAAAATATTTCTGTAGGGTTATAAGTTTAAATTTTGTTTGGCATATTTAGATTTTGTTTTTGTTTAGTCAATTTATTGTATTAAGATATATATGTATTAATCTATTGTAATCTGGAGATTCCGTAAAGAAATAAATTAAATTAAAATTAATATTCTAATTAACATAAAGAAAAATTGAATTTGTCAATACTTTGCAGAACATTTACAAAATATAAAACCGAATTAAAATTGATATTGACTTTCTGTAAAAGTTTAGTCTCGTTGAGACTTTTCTAAATTGTTGTTTCAATAAATATTTGGAGAGGTTTCAACCAGATAAAATTTTTGCAGAAAGTCTGAACATTTGGAAATTCGGGCTTTTCTAAACTGGAAATTTTACTTCATGCGCCACGCGTATAAAACACTGATTTAATGTGAAATGGTCTTTAACTAATTAACAAGTGAAATGTATTTATTATGCCAATTATCAATTGTTTAGGTGATGGGGAAAGTGCTATGATGGGCACATCTATTTACCTAATAATTGCTGTTTGTTTAAATAATTTATAATTTAAATTAATAATCTATCTAACATAAAGAAAAATTAAATTTGTCAATAATTTGCAGAATATTTACAAAATATAAAGCTTCAAGTTAGACTCTTTTAAAAAACAACAAGTGTCTGTAAAATTACAGCGCACCTATGCATATGTATACCTTAAAAAAAATCCTTGTTCATGTATTTCCAGATAACATTTATTTATGTTGACAATATATTTACTTTTTATTCTGTGCCTCTCTCTACAGATAGATACACATTTTCAAATGCACTTAATTTTATTTATATTTGATTATATTTTGCCGAGATTATATTTTGCCGAGACATGCTGTTTCCCCAGCGAGCAAACTGAAGAAATAAGTTTTCGGGCAATTGAGTGCACTGAAAATCCAGTTACGTTTTTATTTTCCTTCGGTAATTCGACGGAACTTTTTCGTGCAAGCTTTTTTCGGCGTGATCTGCTTCCATAAAAGTTGTTTGCTACAATTATTGGTTGATTTATCCTGACAAGAAGAGTTTTGAAAAGTTCGGATTTATTGCTCCTGACAATTTTATTTCGTGTATGTGACTGATTTGATTCAATTATCAACTTTCAGATACAATTTAAACAAGTGTTATATAATAATAATTAAATTATTGACATATTTAAATCATGTTTATTTAAAATCAACGACAATAGTCAACAGGTATAATATTAAAACACAGTTCCTTGTGTTAAAAACATACTAATTCAAGTGTACAAAATGTAGTCTACCAGGTATCAATTTCATATAAATAATACGCTATCTTACATAAAGAGGCAATTTATTTTTAATTGATGGAAAATGTCAGCAATTAAGACACCAACGAAAAAAATCTATCTCCTCTGGAGTGGAGGTTATTAAAGTTAAAGTATCACGTTGAGGAGATTTATATATAAGATCATTAAAAGTTTTCCCCTCAGAAGTTTACGGCTAGTCAAACATGAAAGTGTTACTCGGGGTAATTTTAGGAGTACTTATCCTCTATGCAGTAAGTATTTAATAACAACTATTTTATTATTTTAAATAAAGTAGTAACCATTAATTAAATAATTTATCAGGTTTTTAAAAATTGAATGCTATTAAATGTGACTGCAGTTTCGACAAATTTTGCTTGTCATTATCAAACAATTCACGTTTGATAATGCCATGCTAAATTTGTCGAAACTGCAGTCACATTTAATAGCATTCAATTTTTAAAAACCTGATAAATTAACATGTATAACGAAGTTGAAGCCTCCACAATACAGAATTTAAATAGATTATTAATTCAAATGAGAAATTAATCAAACAGGAATTATTAGGTAAAAAATAAAACACATTCACATTTAATATAATTAAAAATATGTGAGTTACATCACGATGATTGGTTTTTTACTTTCCCCCGTATGTAATACAAAGGGAAAGTATTGTTTTCGTGAAAATTTTCGAATCAAAAATTTTAGCGGAAATATCCGTTTTGAGGTCCCCTGAGTCGAGTAAGACCATTTTTGAAAAATGTCTGTCTGTCTGTCTATCTGTCTGTCTGTGTTTCTGTGTGTGTGTCTGTGTGCGCTGTACTCGCAAAAACCGCTAAAGATATCGAGATGAAACTTGAAACTTAAGCTTTTTGTTACAATCGGAAGAACTGAAAAGCTTTTGGTGAAAATCGGAAAACCGGAAGTGGTACTTTACTCTTAGCGTTTTTCAGTTTTTTCAGATTTTTTCAATAAATGTTCATCAAACAAAAAATTCTTTCAAATAAAAGTTGTAGATAATAACAAAATGAAGATGTATTGTTCACTTTTTTTTGTCATAGCACTCTTAGTTTTTAAGATATTTCAAAAGTTGTGTTTTATCTAGTTATTGGTGTGTGACAGTGTATGTGTCGATACAATTGAAAAATGTTTCAAATATAAGTAGGAAATGAAAAACTAAAGATTTTTTGTAGATTCACTTTTTGTCATAGCACTCTTAGTTTTTGAGATATTCAATAAATAGTGTTTTTTATCTAGTCATTGGTTTGTGTCAGTGTGTGTTGAACCAATTGAAAAATGTTTCAAATAAAAGTTGTAGTTATCAAAAAGTTGAAGACACTTTGAAAATAATAATGCTACAAATATTTTAAAAGTGATTTAATACGCAATTTACGGGGGAAAGTACTATGATGGACACATCACCATTTTTTCATAACATATTTCACCAAGCTTTAAGTAAGAAATGTGTTCAACAGTTAAATAACTATCTAATTATTAAATTACTACCTTTAAAACAGTAACTTGATTGACAAAAGGATTACTTTTATAATAAGTACCTACGTACAATTTTGTTCTTTAAACTTTTTAATAATTTCACTTTCAAGTAGGGACTTATTATTATTCTTTAGAAGTGCTAATTTCACAAGAAAACATTCATTATTCCAGGAGGGGAAAGGCGTCCCGGAAGCGATGCAAGACATGGCCGATATGCTCCACGAGGAGTGCACGGGGCAAATTGGGATAGACCCAGGTGATTTAAAATTCAAATGTTTCTCGCTAAAGAAGAGGAGCTAATTGTGTGACTCCACTGAAAAGAATAAGAAAACTCGGGAGAGCATTTTCGTAGTTTGTGAATTTTTGTCTGCACTTTTCTAACTGCTTAGGTAATATTATATACGGTAATATTAAAAACGGTTACGAAGCAAACTTAAAATGTCCGCCAGAAAAAAAAAGTATGAGCCTGAATATTTTTCTAACTATACTTTTAAACTCACCTAGTATTGAGGAATAACTGGTAAAAAAAAATAGTAAAAACAAAAATTTTCAGCAACGTGTTCTGGGTGATTTCTAATAGATTTATTTATTTATTTGGTAATAACCTAACAGACTGTAAAGTCCAATAACAAGGCTATATCATTATTACAAATTAAATACAATATAACTTATATAAATATATAACAAAAGATGCATGCAGAACAGAAATACATAAAACCATAAAGAAATAAACAATATTAAAAATTAACTCATAAACTAAGGTAACATAAATAATTAACACTGTTGTATCCTTTCTTCACACTTTATTTTCTAATGGTTAGATATATATTTCAAGTGCTAAGCATTTTCAATAACAATTGTTATTGAAAATGAGTGCTTAGCACTTGAAATATATATCTAACCATTAGAAAATAAAGTGTGAAGAAAGGATACAACAGTGTTAATTATTTATGATTATACTCTTCACGAAACTCAAAAACAAATATCGATTAAGGTAACATAGATAATAATTTTATAGAATCACTAACATTATGCTTAAACACTTTGAATGTTGAAGTGAATATGTCGAGATTGTATGCGTAATGATTATAAAGTCGAGATAATCTTATAATAGGTGAGTTTGCATAATAATTATTAGTTGGAGTAGCATACACAAAAGTTTTACAAAATCTAGAACACACCCTAGGAATGTTAAATTTAAAACGATTCAAAAACTGTATGTCGTCAATCATATTATTCATGAGTTTATAAAGAAAACAAATATTTATAAGTAAAATTCTGTTGTGGATTGAAATTAAATCAAATTCAGCAAGTAGGTCATTGTAGGGTATGTCAAATCTGTACTGACGATATTTTACATAATATAGATACCTAAGAAATTTTTTTTTGAACATTTTCAAGCATACCAAAATATTTCAAATACATTGGTGACCAAATCAATACACAATACGATACTTTGCTTAATACAAAGGTGTTAAATAACAAAAGTAGGAGTTTTATATTTGTAAATTCTCTACAATTGCGAATTATAAAACCCAATATCCGATAACAACTCTTAGTTAACATTTCGATATGAGTATTAAATGTCAATCTAGTATCAAAAATTACTCCAAGATCCCTTGTTGCCGTTAATCTACATAAATCTATACTATCAATTTTATATGGGTACGCAATTAAATTTATTTTTCTGGTGTAAGTTACTATGGAGCACTTTGATGTATTAAGTGATAATTTATTGGCATAACACCAATCTGTAAAAACGTCTATATAATTTTGCAATTGCATACAATCATCAATTTTACTAACAACACTGTAAAGTTTAATATCATCCGCATATAGCACCATATTACATTTCAGAGTTGCACACACATTATCCATAAACAATAAAAACAGCAGAGGTCCCAAATTCGATCCTTGGGGGATCCCGCTGGATGCTACGTACCATTTGGATTTGTGACCGTATATCTCAACAAGTTGCCTGCGATTATGTAGATATGAAGTGATAGTATTCAAAATATTATTATTTAGGCCAAATGATATTAACTTATAAAACATAATCTTGTGGTCCAGTTTATCGGAGGCTTTCGTTAGGTCACCATAAAAAACATCAACTTGGTGTCCGTCATTCATAGCATCGAGTATGTCCTGCGTTATTCCCATAAGATTTGTTGTCGTTGATCGAGATTTTACAAAGCCATGTTGTTGAGTGGAAATATAGGGATTAACTTTACTGTAGATATAATCGGCTAATAGCGATTCGAAAACCTTAGATAAATTACTCAGGATGGCGATAGGTCTATAATTCTCGATGGCCTTGTTTGAACCAGATTTAAATACAGGGCTTGTTTCCTTTTAGTAGGAAAAACACCTGTCTTCAGAATTAGTTGATATAGATGTGTTACTGGATTACATAGAATTGTTGATGTATCTTTTAATAGAAGCGCTGGTATCAAATCTAACCCCATGGTAAAATTAGGTTTCAAACTTTTTAACTTTTTCAGAACATCAGCAGAATCTATCAAGTAATCGCCCAAATGAGTTTTATTTAGTACCTCATTAGATCCGTTATCGTGAATATAAGAATTACTGTATGACTTCATAAAATGGTCAGCAAATCCATTAGCAATATCATGCGGATTATTGAGCGATGTATTATCCAGTGTCATAACGTCAGGAAGACGAGAGCTTTTTCTTTTATTGTTTATGTAGCTCCATACCAAATTTGGATCATGTGACAGCCGTTGCTGTATTTTATCAATATATTTTAAGTGCGCAGTGGTAATATCGTGTTTACAAGATCGACGAAGCTCCCTAAATTTATCACGATCACCACTTCTATGCCATTTTAAATATTTCTTGCGATACTTATTTTTTAATTTGATTTTTATTTTGATAGCCGAGTTAATCCATGGGGAGCATCCATTCTCAAATATTTGTTTAGATCGAGGAACACATTTCTCAAAATTTTTATAAATGATCGAATAAAACATATCACAGGCCGTATTAACATCAGTGCATTTATAAAGTTCATGCCAATCTGTTTTACATAGGCAGTCATACAAAAGTGGAAAATTCGCCTTACGAAAATTGTACTTAAATGCAATGGGCTTAGTGGTCAATGTTGGTTTAGTATTAATTACAGCGGAAAACGTTATGGCAGGATGATGAGGATCTTCAACAACCAACGGAGGGATGCATTTCTCCATGTTAACAGTAGTACCAATGGACGATATAACTAAGTCAAGAATTCGGTTGTTATCATTCTTAATAACGTTATACTGTTTATATCCACTATAGTCTAGAAAATTATTTAGTGCATTTAATTTAAGAGAATTGGTTTCAGTTAGATAGGTATATTAAAATCTCCAGTAATAATTATGTTTTGGCCTGAGAACAGCGTTTCAATTCGTTCAAATAGGATGGTATATTCGTGTACAGGAGTAGAGGGTTTTATGTAAACACACAATAAAATCATTAGTATCTCATTAATTTTCGCTTTCACTGCGATTAGTTCCATTGACTGTAGTTGATCCATATTAAAAGTGATGACTTCAGAGCTAAATGCGGAGTTAACTGCAATCAATGCACGATCTGCTCTGAAAACATTATAATTGGGCGGAATAAATTCTGAATTAATAACATTAAAGTTAAGCCATGTTCATGATTCATCCTAAAGCAATTTTTTTTCAGGACTTATTGAGAAAGCACGTAACGGTGATTTCGGCGGAGACAGGAATTTGAAGTGCTACATGAGGTGTTTGTATAGTGAAGCCGGCCTGGTAAGTTTTTGTTTGCCATTGCATAATCCTATGATGGAATTGGGTTCACTCATACTATATTTGCATTTAATTATTATAAGCTAAAATGATGGAGCGTCTTACAGCTAAGAGCATTGTATACATATTAGCAAGCACTTTACTGACTGGCTGTAATTATATCGCGACAGGACATCTTAAGGATTAATTATAAGCTTTAGTTTGCAATTAAGTAAATACATCATAACCATAACATTCATAACTAAATTTGAGTCGCCCAGATGCAAAACTACCCATACACCATATTTTTTTTGAATTTGAGATTTTGGTATCCTTGAATGCTACTCGTTTCAGGCTACAATTATAAAAATAAACTGACCTTCAAAACCCATTATAAACCCTATAAAGTTAAGTTTGAAAAATTCTGTAGAATGCAAAGCCTGCTACATTTCTTGGTTACAAAATCTAGCATATTTTTTCAGTTGCAAAACCTTCCAACTCTTTACTTGATTTTACATAATTTTTCTTGTCCCCATTCGATGCAATGGGCATGAAACACTATTTATATTTATTTAAAAGGCCGCAAAATCAATTTTTGTTATTTTGCCACACGTTTGTCAAAACACGTATGGCTGGCTTTGCATCTGGGCGACTCATTTATAAAAATTAATAAAAGTAATGAAAACCATCGACATTCAAAACTGGATAGCTGTAATAAAATATTATCATAACCACCTTTAATAAAAACCTATAAAGGTAATAAAAACAATGAATCACCTTCTTATAATGAGTTAATACAAAAGCTTGTACCTAGGTATGACAAGTGCCTACAAATTGGTGGGACTATCGAAAAATAGTTTATAGTTCAAAGTTTCTTTTACTATAATTTTTGTTTCTGAATATATATTTGTTTTCTTTAACCAGTCAAACGGAACTTACTTTGTAGATATACCACGTACATTTTAGGTACGTATTACACGTATAATTAATTATTCCGGCTGGTTTCGGCTTCTAGCCATTTTCAAAAGAATATAAATCCACTACAATAAAATTATAATCCTATTTATTTAGTTAATTAGCATGCTAATTATAATATATAAACATAAAACTGGTTTAGTATCACGTTTCCTATTAGATGCGCTATATTTGCATGTAATTATTATAAGCCGAAACATAAACCCCGTGACTCACTCACATAAGCTCATTTTATCAAAACTCGCTCTCCGGTGAAAACCTTGTTATAATATATAAACACCTACTGAAAATATTTATCACCTAAAATTTCCTGACGGTAACTAAAGATTTATTAATATTCCATATATATTTTAGCACATAAAATTAATTAAATCAGTAACTCAAGAATTATTAATACGGGTATTAACATGGAACACTCTTCAAAAAAGAAATAATATTGAAAGCGTGACTTAAATGTGCCAAGCTGTCAATCTTTTTTTTTTATGAAGATTCAATTAAAATAACACGGTATATAATTTTTGTATTGTTGAGGTTTCTACTTCGTTATACATGTTAATTTATCAATAAAAAACGTTTTAACTTTGTTTATATCGTATGTTCAATTAAGAATAACCTCTAGAGTGCCATAATGTATACTTTTTTAGAATTTAAATTGGTTATACGCTTTAGGAATTGACATATAAAACGCCAGGCATAGTAATTATCAGAGCTGGGACGAATCTTCGTAAAAAGGATTCGAATCACGAATCCGAATCACCTAATATGATTCGAATCACGAATACTCGAACAAAGGACTCGTACGAGTTAAATAATAATAATAATAATATAATAATAAATAATTAACACTGTTGTATCCTTTCTTCACACATAATATATGTTCGGATTAGACGAAGAATTTTTATTACTTTGAAAATTCTCGTCCGTTCACCGAAATACGATATTTCATACACCCCCAGTGGAGAAGTACGGACAATGGCGCAGTCGCTAATTTATGCGTAAGCACGGATTTGCTTGACCAGTTCTTAGAAAAATGTGCACCCTTGTACGCCTAGGGACGAACGGGATAGTTCCTGTTGTTTCTGCCTGACCCTGCAACGATGTCAAATCTCCACCCTGGAGGAAACGAAGACGTTTTTGCCCCCCACTATTAAATACTCCCTCTATTTTTGTATATTTTCTTGTATATACTTTTCTTGTAAAAATTCATTATGTTTTTAAACCTGTACGCGTTAGGTTGATTTTGAATACACGAGTTGTTTAGAAGTTATTATTTTATTCGGTGACATTCACTTATTCCGGTCGTTACAAACAGTTACCTTACAAGTAACATAAGTCGCGAAAGCTGCAAAATTTACAATATATTTATTGCGTGCCAGTACATAAAGTTTACACTAGTCATAAAGTAGTATTTGAACTATAAAATAAAATAATATTAGCCTATAAATATGATTCGAATCAAAGATTCGAATCCTGTTTTTTTCGAATCACGAATACAAATCCTTTAAGAATAAATTTGATTTTATTATTTTTTTGCAACTATTACTATATAAATATCGTTACTAGTTGTTTTAACAAAAATATTCGAAACCTAATTATTTATTATTAACACTGAACATCGTTGATAACAGACTAAATATCTGATTCCCTGTTAGTCTGATTAAAGATGTATTTGTGTGTTTCTGAACTTCACTTCAAATCAGTGGTTTGTACGCCTGGCGCATGAAGTAAAATTTCGAGTTTAGAAAAGCCCGAAAATTTGTCTCGGGTCGCTGCGCGACCCTCGACAAATTTTCACAAGGCTTTTCTAAACTCGAAATTTTACTTCATGCTTAGCCTGGGAGTGGAAACACTCGTTCAAAATTTCAAATTGAACTCTATTATAAAATCGACGAATGCCTGAAAATTACGTAAATAAAAAATTCACTGAATATCATTAAAACCGGGAAAATCAGAGATAAGTCATGGAATTATATTAAAATTGACCACAACATTATAAAAAAGCCATATGATTTTATTAAATTTATAAAATTAACTTAAATATTAACAAAAACAAAGAAAACAATTTAACAAAATGAGGATTTCGTACAGAAGAAAGTTATATTAAAATGCTAGGCAAAAAAATCTTGAATCAGGGAAATGTCGGAAAAATTTATAAAATTAACTTAAATATTAACAAAAATAAAGAAAACAATTTAATATGCTAGGCAAAAACATCTTGAATCAGGGAAATGTCGGAAAAATTTAAGATTTTAGATTGTGGCTATCATGTCAGTTTTACTTTATATAATATTAAACAATATTTTGAAAACTAGATTATTATCTTTAAAAACATTTTCAGTCATTTAATGTTCTTATCAAAGCATTCAGTTTGAAGTTTCGAACGAGCGTTTCCACTCCCAGGCTAAGCATGAAGTAAAATTTCGAGTTTAGAAAAGCCCCGCGTAGAAAATTTGTCGAGGGTCGCGCAGCGACCCGAGACAAATTTTCACGGGGCTTTTCTAAACTCGAAATTTTACTTCATGCGCCACGCGTATAAAACAGTGATTAAACGAGAAATTTAAAAACACACAAATGACATTTTTTATGTTAATCAAATCCGTTTGTAAGTTCGAATACTTACAAACGGATTTGATTAACATAAAAAATGTAATTTGTGTGTTTTTAAATTTCTCATCATTTTATAAATATTCGAATCCTTTTATAAGGATTCGAATCGCCCGCAATTGGATTCGAATACGAATCCTCTTAAAATAATGTAACGAATCCTCTTAAAATAATTCGTTACATTATTTTAAGAGGATTCGTTACATTATTTTAAGAGGATTCGTATTCGTAAAATAATGTAACGAATCCGGATCACGAATCCAGTTGAACTAAAGTATTCGAATGCCCCTTTTGAATCCTCTAAAAGGATTCGAATCCTAAATGATTCGAAACCTGCCTAGCTCTGGTAATTATAATGTATAATTTCAAAGTTGCAAACCTACAATCTTTTCTATGGTACTCTAGAGGTTTTTTTTTACTGAACATACGATACAACGCAATTTATTTTTATGTAACTGCAGTTTCGATAAATGTTGCTTGCCATTATCGAACATTAAGTACTTCATGTTAGATAATGGCAAGCTAAATTTGCCGAAACTGCAGTCACATAAAAATTAATTGTGTTATATAAAGTTAAAACGTTTTTTTATTGACGGAATATAATATTTTTATTGTTAATCGCTAAAATGTGCCAAGCTTTCAATATTATTTTTTTTTTATGAAGAATGTAAAAATTAATAGGGTCATAATTTACACATTCCTTATGGAATGAAATGGGGAGAGTGTTTTGAGTTATTAATTTCGATTATTAAAACGGTTTTAATTAAATCCATCCAAAACATTCTAGGAGATGTTGATGGCTTTAATCGATGGCGTTTTCTTTATGAAGTATGGTAATTACAAAATGCTATTATTGGCGCGGGTTAATGAAGTGTGCATAGAGTGAATCGTGTCGAGTTTTTTGATGGATGCCTCACTCGCGAAATATAATTTATGTCGGGTGAAAACGGGAGTGGATTTATTTACTAGTTCATGCATTATTCATTTATGTGAAATTTGTCGAACGTTATATTATGTTCATGTGTGGATGTAAAATGTCAATTTGTGTTATTGGATTTTTGAAAATAATTGTGTAAATAGCAAACCAAAATCAACAAATTTATCTATAAATTTGTTGATTTTGGTTTGCTATTTTAGAGTTTCGTAATAACATTATTACCTTAAATGAAATATTAGTATTCGCCAAATTTATTGTACATACGTGAATATTATTTGTATTGTTAATTTTATTAAATTAAAGAAAATTTGAATTTTCCAATAGTTTGCAGAATATTTACAAAATATAAAAACGATTTCTTGAATTAATTTCTCATCTGGCACTTGGTGAAACATATTAGAATATCTAAAGTTATTTAAATTAAGAGCACTTGGTATTCACAAATAGAAAGACTGTTATTCCTTACTTCACTTTTTATTTTTATGTTAGATGTACATTTCGAGACACAAGGTGCTCATTATCAATAACAAACTGTTTGTTATTGATAATGAGCACCTTGTGTCTCGAAATGTACATCTAACATAAAAATAAAAAGTGAAGTAAGGAATAACAGTCTTTCTATTTGTGATTAATCACTTCACGTAAACTCGAAACAATACAGGCACTTGGTATTGTTTTACAAATTAAAACTTTATTCCGACTAGTTTCGGTTTGTTAGACCATTTTCAAAGGAAACATTCCTTTGAAAATGGTCTAACAAACCGAAACTAGTCGGAATAAAATTTTAATTTGTGAAACAATACCAAGCGTTTTTAATTTAAATAACTTTACATATATAAAAACGAATTAAAATTAATATCGACTTTCTGGAAAAATGTTTTCCCGTTGAGACTCTTTCTCCAAATATTCATTAAAACAACTAATTCTCGAGCTAATACCCCGACAGATATTGAATAATTTGACTTGATGTTGCATTTTGCATATAAATTATGCATAGAATAGTAAATCTGTTCACTGTATAAACAGATTTACTATTCTATGCATAATTATGCATAGAATAGTAAATCTGTTTATACAGTGAACAGATTTACTATTCTATGCATAATTTATATGCAAAATGCAACATCAAGTCAAATTATTCAATATCTGTCGGGGTATTAGCTCGAGAATTAGTTGTTTTAATGAATATTTGGAGAAAGAGTCTCAACGAGAAAACATTTTTCCAGAAAGTCGATATGCAAAATGCAACATCAAGTCAAATTACAGGGAATGAATATTAATTTAAAGAATCTTAGACGATCTTACAGAAAAAGTCTTAAGGGGGTATTACCATTCGAAAGTTTATAAAAATTGATTTGATTTTTTTGCATATTATGATACTTGATAGTATCTAGTTTCATGCCACAAAACCGTTTTGCAATACGCGAATTCGTTAGTTAGTTTTTTGCTTGTTGAAGTAAACAATGTTGAGTAGGTGGCAGGGTGGAAATACGCAGAATTCAAACGAAAGTTTAAATGCTTGTGTCTGGAAGCTGACTTCGAAGCACCTCAATTGTGGTGCAAAAACCGTCGCTATCGCATCTTTCATAGCTACCAGCATCTTCAACGACGGATACTCGGCAGTTTTTAAGACGATGGAGACACTGGGAATCCATATCGGCCTGCAAGCCAAGGCATTCCGGTGCGGAGCGCGAGACGTGGGACGAATTTTGCCTGACTCTAGCAGTTTAGAAGGCCATCCAACAACGCTGGCAGGAGCAAATCATTTAAACCCAGTTTTTAGAGGAAGAGGAGGGCCTACTGTACAGAGCTGGCATAGCTGACTAAAGCCAAAAATCTCCAAAAATAGTTAAAAATTGTTTCAAAACTTTAAACGCGTTTTTCTCGAAAGCACTTTTTATTCGCTGGCCGGAAACTTTCTTTTCAAACTATGAAACGGATCGACTTGAGCTTTTAGTTTTCAGTTCTCCACATTATCCTCTGGAGTTTGAACCACAGTCATTCAAATATATTAATATTTGATATTTTTCATAGAGCCTTAAAGTCAGAAAAAGGAGGGCAAAAAGCAACCGCTTTTTTCGAATAGCCTCCATTTTGTTATTTATCGAGATTTTTTATTGTCGGTGGTTCAAACTTCAGATAATTTAATACAGATTACTACTTCATTTTACGTTTCAAATCACAGAATCGAAAAAATCTTCAGGCCATGAGGATAAACACGGCGGACACGGACTTATTTGAGGCCAGATTTAGAGGTCAAGCAGGACGATTGAATAGAATTAAAATTCATTTTTTTATAGTTCATGAATTTATAAACAAGTTGCAAGAAACAGCAAGATCGCATGTATTAAATTTACCCAAAAATAAAATTCTGAAAAACCGTCAAAAAAACACTATCCACCCCCTTAAGCCATCTCTAGACGCATTTCAAGATTTATCCCTTATCAGTATAGCTATGCTTTAGACTTTCAATACAAATAAAAAGTGGCTGTTTATTTCAATAATTCTTTTTTTGCAGAAAGTCGATATTAATTTTAATTCGTTTTAAAATTTTATTTAATTAAGCCATAACAAGTTGAACAGAAATAGCCCATTTATCAACTGAGTTTTTGGGCTGGTATTTTATTATTCTGAAAATAAAGAGTTTTTAAACTTTAAGTTTAAAGTTTTCATGTGTGAGTTCTTGAAATGATAAATACTACTTCTTTGTTAAAAAAATTACGAAATTGTCATGCTACTCGCCGATATAAATGCACAAACACAAAACGGATTGCTATGTTATAGATTGAAATATATCACATTGTGTTGTTATTTTCAATTAAATAATTTGTTTCAGTTCAATGATGATGGAAGTTTGGATTACGAAACTTTAATTTCTGTGATTCCTGAGGAGGCACGTGATAAATATGCACCAGTTTTACGAAAATGCGGATCTGTTAGTAAGTATTGTTATAATAATAATATTAATAGAGTTTATTCTCTTTATCTAGAATTTTATGCTCTGTCAGTGGTGCGCAAACCATGGAAAAGTGATGAATTGTCAAGGTAAAAATGTTGAAATTTGCCGAAATATTTAAAAAATTCAAAAATTGTCGAAAAACGACGAAATGTTTAAATTTGAGCAAATGTTGAAACAATATCAAAAAGTGATGTAATGTCAAGAAATATTGAAATTTGAAAACATTTTTAAGTATGTCGAAAAGTGATAATCTGTGCAAAATTTGAGCAAATGTTGAAAGAATGTCAAAACGTGATGAAATGTCAAGAAATATTGAAGTTTTATCGAATGTTTTCCACTCCCAGACTAAGCATGAAGTAAAATTTCGAGTTGAGAAAAGCCGGAAGAATTTGGATTTGGACGCGCAGCGTCCAAATCCAAATTCTGGCTTTTCTCAACTCGAAATTTTACTTCATGCGCCACGCGCATAAAAACACTGATTAATTGTTGAGTTCAAAACATTAAAAACATGTTTTTATTACAGATTATCACTTTCCTACATACTTTAAAATGTTTTCAAACTTTAATATTTCTTGACATGTCAAAAAGTGATAATCTGTAATAATAACATGTTTTTAATATTTTGAACTTAACAATTAATCAGTGTTTTTATGCGCGTGGCGCATGAAGTAAAATTTCTAGTTGAGAAAAGCCAGAATTTTAATTTGGAGGATGTCAAATAGTGATAATCTGTAATAAAAACATGTTTTTATTGTTTTGAACTTAACAATTAATCAGTGTTTTTATGCGCGTGGCGCATGAAGTAAAATTTCGAGTTGAAAAAAGCCAGAATTTGGATTTGGACGCTGCGCGTCCAAATCCAAATTCTTCCGGCTTTTCTCAACTCGAAATTTTACTTCATGCTTAGTCTGGGAGTGGCAAACATTCGTTAAAAAATAATTACTAGTTTCTTACAATATTTTCATTAATTTACAAAATCTTGAAGGTTTTTAAGTGTTTGTTATATTTTTAAAATCTTGTAAATTTTCGTGAATTTCCAAGTCTTTAATTAATTCTTAAAATTTTGACGACTCGTGAATTTTTCAATACGTTCGTTAACTTTCCAACTTCCAAATTTGAAAACATTTTTAAGTATGTCGAAAAGTGATAATCTGTGCAAAATTTGAGCAAATGTTAAAACAATGCCAAAAAGTGATGAAATGTCAAGAAATATTGAAGTTTGAAAACATTTTAAAGTATGTAGAATAGTGATAATCTGTAATAAAAACATGTTTTTAATGTTTTGAACTTAACAATTAATCAGTGTTTTTATGCGCGTGGCGCATGAAGTAAAATTTCGAGTTGAGAAAAGCCAAAATTTGGATTTGGACGCTGCGCGTCCAAATCCAAATTCTTCCGGCTTTTCTCAACTCGAAATTTTACTTCATGCTTAGTCTGGGAGTGGAAAACATTCGTTAAAAAATAATTACTGGTTTCTTACAATATTTTCATTAATTTACAAAATCTTGAAGGTTTTTAGGTGTTTGTTATATTTTTAAAATCTTGTAAATTTTCGTGAATTTCCAAGACTTTAATTAATTTTTAAAATTTTGACGACTCGTGAATTTTTCAATACGTTCGTTAACTTTCCAACTTCCAAATTTGAAAACATTTTTAAGTATGTCGAAAAGTGATAATCTGTGCAAAATTTGAGCAAATGTTAAAACAATGCCAAAAAGTGATGAAATGTCAAGAAATATTGAAGTTTGAAAATATTTTAAAGGATGTCAAAAAGTGATAATCTGTAATAAAAACATGTTTTTAATATTTTGAACTTAACAATTAATCAGTGTTTTTATGCGCGTGGCGCATGAAGTAAAATTTCGAGTTGAGAAAAGCCAGAATTTGGATTTGGACGCTGCGCGTCCAAATCCAGATTCTTTTGGCTTTTCTCAACTCGAAATTTTACTTCATGCTTAGTCTGGGAGTGGAAAACATTCGTTAAAAAATAATTACTGGTTTCTTACAATATTTTCATTAATTTACAAAATCTTGAAGGTTTTTAGGTGTTTGTTATATTTTTAAAATCTTGTAAATTTTCGTGAATTTCCAAGACTAATTAATTTTTAAAATTTTGACGACTCGTGAATTTTTCAATACGTTCGTTAACTTTCCAACTTCCAAATTTGAAAACATTTTTAAGTACGTCGAAAAGTGATAATCTGTGCAAAATTTCAGCAAATGTTGAAACAATGTCAAAAAGTGATAAAATGTTAAGAAATATTGAAATTTGAATACATTTTGAAGTATGTCGAAAAGTGATAATCTGTAATAGAAACATGTTTTTAATGTTTTGAACTTAACAATTAATGAGTTAACAATTAATAAGCCAGAATTTGGATTTGGACGCGCAAGACTTTAATTAATTTTTAAAATTTTGACGACTCGTGTAATTTTCAATACGTTCGTTAACTTTCCAACTTCCACATTTAAAAACATTTTTAAGTATGTCGAAAAGTGATAATCTGTGCAAAATTTGAGCAAATGTTAAAACAATGCCAAAAAGTGATGAAATGTCAAGAAATATTGAAGTTTGCAAACATTTTAAAGGATGTATAAAAGTGATAATCTGTAATAAAAACATGTTTTTATTGTTTTGAACTTAACAATTAATCAGTGTTTTTATGCGCGTGGCGCATGAAGTAAAATTTCGAGTTGAGAAAAGCCAGAATTTGGATTTGGACGCTGCGCGTCCAAATCCAAATTCTTCCGGCTTTTCTCAACTCGAAATTTTACTTCATGCTTAGTCTGGGAGTGGAAAACATTCGTTAACAAATAATTACTGGCTTCTTACAATACTTTTATTAATTTACAAAATCTTGAAAGGTTTATTAAATCTTTAAAATCTTGTCAATTTTCGTGCATTTCCAAGACTTTAACTAATTTTTAAAATTTTGACGACTCGTGAATTTTCCAATACGTTAGTTAACTTTCAAACTTACAAATTTGAAAACATTTTTAAGTATGTCGAAAAGTGATAATCTGTGCAAAATTTGAGCAGATGTTGAAACAATGTCAAAAAGTGATGAAATGCCAAGGAAAATTGAAGTTTGAAAATATTTTAAAGTATGTCGAAAAGTGATAATCTGTAAAAAAAGCATGGTTTTAATATTTTGAACTTAACAATTAATCAGTGTTTTTATACGCGTGGCGCATGAAGTAAAATTTCGAGTTGAGAAAAGCCTGAATTTGGATTTGGACGCTGCGCGTCCAAATCCAAATTCTTCCGGCTTTTCTCAACTCGAAATTTTACTTCATGCTTAGTCTGGAAGTGGAAAACATTAGTTAAAAAATAATTACTGGATTTTTACAATATTTTCATCCATTTACAAAATCTTGAGGGTTTTCAAGTTTTGGCTCAGTTATTAAAATCTTGTCAATTTTCGTGAATTTTCAAGATTTTAATTCGGCTCGTGAATTTTTCAATACGTTCGTTAACTTTCCAACTTCTATTGTAATTTCCAGGATTTATAATAATTTTCAAAATGTTGACAAAAATTATGCATATTTCAAGATTTTTGCTCATTTTCAAATTCTTGACTCCTTTTGTTACTTTTTAAAACTTTGACGTTTTTCATGTATTTTCTAAATATTCATAAATTTAAAAAAAATTACCGGTATTCCTGAATTTTCAAGAATTTTGTTAATTTTCGGGTTCGCAAATTTCAAAGAAATTTATTTGACAACCAAAACAATAACCAATCCCAACCCAACTCTAACGAATCCCAACCCAACCTTACCCAACTCAAACCCAATTTTAACACATCCCAACCCAATTCTAACCCAAGTGTAACCCAACTCTAACTCAACTCTAAAACAATTCTAACCATCCCAACCATCCCAACCCAATTTTAACCCATCGCAGCCCAACTTTAACCCATCGCAGCCCAACTTTAACCCATCGCAACTCAATTTTAACTCATCCCAACCCAACTTTAACCCACCGCAACCGAACTCTAACCCAACTCTAACCTATCCTAACCCAACTCTAACCTATCCTAACCCAACTTTAACCCATCGCAGCCCAACTTTAACCCATCGCGCCCCAACTCTAGCCCATCGCAACCCATCCCAACCCGACTCTAAACCATTGTAAACCCAACTGTAACCTATCCTAACCCAACTTTAACCCATCGCAGAACAACTTTAACCTATCCCAACCCAACTTTAACCCACGGCAGTCCAACTTTAACCCATTCTAACCCAAATTTAACCCACCACAACAGAACTCTAACCCAACTCTAACCTGTCCCGACTTAACTTTAACCTATCGCAGCCCAACTTTAACCCATCGCAACCCAACTCTAGTCCCTCGCAACCCAACTCTAACCCATCCCAACCCAACTCTAACCCATCCCAACCCGACTCTAAACTATCCCAAACCAACTGTAACCCACCACAACAGAACTGTAACCCATCCTAACCCAACTGTAATATATATTGAAATATGTACACCGTACATTCTTTAGCATTAATGATTTTTTAAAGCGTAGAATTTGAAGTTTAAAACGAGTGTTTTCCACTCCCAGATTAAGCATGAAGTAAAATTTCGAGTTTAGAAAAGCCTGAAAATATAGATTTGCCGGGGCGCGCGAGCGAAGCGAGTCGCGCCCCGGCAAATCTAAATTTTCAGGCTTTTCTAAACTCGAAATTTTGCTTCTTGCGCCACCCGTAAACACTGACTTATTCTAAAGCTCAAAATAGTTACAAATCATAGCAAAAATAAATATATTCTGTCGATTTTTAGCGTACTGTAATAAATAATTGAGAAATCAGAATTCCAGGAGGGGGCAAGTGCCCCGCTTGCCCATATGTGCTGACCCCCATGAGGGTGTCCCTGAGTGTGAATGTGGGAAGCGCAAATTTTCAACCCTATTAAATAATATTTAACCTAAATTATTATAATTCATGATCATAGTTGTATATGTAGGTATTTACTACTAAATTTGTGAAAATTAGCATTATTAGGTATTAAGTAAAAAACTTAAACACGTGGTTTATTTCAAATAAATGTATAATATGTTATATTTTGAATTGTGGAGGCTTCTACTTCGTTATACATGTTAATTTAACACAATAAAACACTTTTAACTTTGTTTGTATTGTGGTGTCGCCTGAACAAGAATTATCCGGACGGCGGGGAGAGATAGGAAGGTTGCCGTGGACACGAAAAATAATAAAAAATAATTTTGGAGAATAACGCGTGCTAACGTTCGTTTTTGTACGTGACATAGTTAGGTATAAATAAAACTCCCCAAGTACCTGCATTTCTTGTGTTTTCCTGTGGTAAGATTCATAGTTTAACGACGGAATCGAATGCACCTATAACTGCAACCAAATGCATCTATGACCGCCGTTATAGTATAACACAATTGTGTTATACAAACAAAGTTAAAAATGTTTTATTGTGCAAGATGCCTTAACCTAATCTGGTTATAACAATTCTATATCGCGCATAATAAAGTTAGGCAATATTTTTAACAATTACGATTGGTTTGATTTAATAAATGAATCTTTTGCTAATTTTAAGATAAAATTGAAACATAGAGGTTAATGTTTTTTTAATGTTTTGCGTATCGATTGACTGCTATAGTCAATTTTATTTTCTGGCTTAGTGCGAAATATATTTAGTTTTTCATTTTATGATATATCTTAATATTATTTTGTTTATAACATTTATAATATAGAATGTATATATATATACATATGGGTTTGAATTTATGTGTTTCATGTTTTATATACTAGCACTTGTAGATTTATGTATTATTTTGTAAAAAGGCGTATGCCGTCAATAAACGTTAATTAATTAATTGAAGAGAAAAATAATATTCGAATTTTCAAAAAAAAAAAATAATTGAGATGCCAGTATAACTAGAACCTTACAGTATAGATGAATATTTAGTAAGCAAATGTAATTAAGAATGAAACAATTGATTTCAACCTCTTGTAGTTGTTTTTCCTACATACATTATTTGACGCAATTTTCTATTTTAAGTACTTATCTGTTATTTTATATTGTATTTTAATAGAAATCAGTATATTTAATTAATAAATTAAAAATAAATTGTTTAAATATGTTTTACCAACGGTTATGAAAGAAATTAATTCAAGAGTTATTATAAGGTGTGTTCAAAGCACAAAAAAGTATCAATAATATTGATCAAACAAGAATAATTCAAATTCAAAACTAATTGAATTCGAGAAAATAACCTTACGCTTGTTATAGTTTGCACACTTCAAACATAATATATATTTGGAATAAGCGTTTATTTTATTTTAATTACTATACTCTGTTATATAATTGTATAAGTTATTGGGAAAATGAATGTTTAGGAATAAAAAATAAAAAAAAAATTACGAAAATATTCGTGTAAAATGCAAACAATACATATTGTTTGCATTTTACACAAATATTTTCGTAATTTTATATATTACTAATATTAAATAGAATTGTAATTATTTTTTAAACAATTTATTAACATTGTTACGTTTTACATTCCACGGGGTGATATTTTAATATAAATTTATATTTTAATTATTTTTAAAAGAAGTTATTAACATTGTTTGTCATGGTTTACATTCCACGGGTTGATATTTTAATATAAATTTTTTAAAAAATGTAAAAAAGTTGAATACTAAAACAATCTGAAAAATGTTCAACGGCAAATAGAGGAATTACAATTGAAACTGTCTATGTGTCCGTTTTATTTAATTTTTTTGCGTGCACGAGCATCAGCATGATTTGATTAAAAGCAAATGTTTCTTGTTTGAGATCTGCGTATGAATATCAAACCAGAAATAACTCACATTTCGCTGCCTAAACACGTTCCGTAGTAAGTAAACAGAACCGGCCGATATTTAATGTGCCTTTAACTAAATTAACCCATTTCTTTTTTCGCTTCGCGGCCCCTTTAATGGTTTGTAAATATTTACCACTTTCCCTATTATTGAACTACTCGTATTACTATATTAAAGTAAGTGTGTTTTTACATGTGTGTATTTATTAAAACTGAAATGAATTAATTATTATTATTTTCTACTGCATGTAGTATAATTAAATTAAAAAATCTGAAAGCGATTTTTTTAAGATTTACTTGAAATAAACATTCGTAATATTTATTAACTTGAGTAAAATTATGGTTGTTTACTTAAAATTGTGCTTGTTTATGTTTCATATTTAATAACAACAGTAAATAAAAAAACATTATTCATACCTTTTCAGGGGGCGCTGATGAATGTGAGACGGCTTTCAACACAAATGTCTGCTATTATAAAACATCTCCCGAGGTAATTTATTATGTTATTATAAAATATTTTTAATATTAACGCAAGTATTTCATTACAATGTATTTTGTTTTTCTTTTTGCAGGATTACTTCTTGATTTAATTAAAATTACACCCTGGACGAGATAATTTTAATACGAGCATTTAATTATTATTTTTATGTAAACATTTGTAAGTTATGAAATAACTTATAATTTTATTGCTTCTAATTTTATGAAATTATGAAATAATTCAAAATATGCTTACACTTATTGTACAGAAACTTCTTTTAAATAAATAATGATGTTTTACTTATGTATTTTGACCCTGTAACAATCTGCTGGGTAAATAAATAAATACATAGTTTAGAAAACTTATTTGTTTTTATCGTTCCTAACATCAAAAAACTGAACTCAACCGCAGTTCAAAATTACATGTTTATTCTTCTTATAATTTGTTTATTTATTTACTGAAACACTATTTTACAAACTATATATTTCTGTATTAGATGCAGTATTTAGTTTACTATTTATTTAGAAGACTTGAGTAGAAAGACACGTATGTCTATCAGAATTAAATATTTCTAGTTTAATTAATTAAATGCAAAAGGCTGAAATACACAGTAACAAGATTACAGTTGTTTTCATCCATTTAAGACCTTTATCTTTAATTAATGAACTCACTGTTCGTGTCCTTTCTCTTTTACTCCGTTCGTCTGTTCTTACATTGATTTAAGATTGAATAAAGAAAGATAAAGAGGTTACAGTATTTTAATAATAATTACAGGGTTTGTGTGAGTGTTTAGATACAAAACCGTAGCGCAAATTAATTAAAGAAATATTGATGGGAAATTTCTTCTTGCTGTGTTTACTAATAGTAAAAAGTAAAACCACAGACAAGGTAAAACTTAGTAATAATTATAATCAGGCTTTTCTCTATCTGTAATATTTGTAACGTACGAAGGTGTTGTTTGTCGTTACGGATGTTTTGTTTATATTTAGACTTCCTGGATTTGTCGTCGAAGACGCGATTTAGTCAACTTGGGTCCAAACAAAGAGATTCAAAGATAAACTTTTCACTTGATATTTAATTTGCTACCTAATACATCAATTTACAGTTTGAAACAGAATAAGAATTAGAAGTCAAAGATTCAGAGTTTAGAATTTGTAATTGAATTGGCTGTCTTGCTCAACTGTCGAAATAGAAATGTCCTCCATAACACCAGAACAATTTTATTTCTTCAGTGATAAGATAAGATAAAATGGAATAACAAAACAAGATTATAATTCCTAAGAATCGATTTCGGAATGTGAAAACTATTTTATTTACGAATTATTTGCTATTCCAAAATTATCTGTACAATGAGATAATTACACTATAATGATAATAATATACAGAGTGATTCATGAAAACATTAAATTTATACAAGTGAGAGGTACATTACATATTTAAGCATAAAACAAACCCTCAAATAACCAAACAACTAAATTTTCAGGCTTTTCTAAACTCGAAATTTTACTTCATTCACCACGCGTATAAAACACTGAAGTATAGTAAAGTTTAAAATATACTTCTTTACCAGTATTCTAAAGAGGTATATTTTAAACATCACTATAAATTAGTGTTTTATACGTGTGGCGCATGTAGTAAGATAAGGTTATTTAAATAAAAAAATACTTGGTATTGTTTCACAAATTAAAACTTTATTCCGACTAGTTTCGGTTTGTTAGACCATTTTCAAAGGAATGTGATTACATTCCTATGAAAATGGTCTAACAAACCGAAACTAGTCGGAATAAAGTTTTAATTTGTGAAACAATACCAAGTGTTTTTTATTTAAATAACTTTACATATTCTAATATGTTTCACCAAGTGCTAGATGAGAAATTAATTCAAGAAATTAAGGTAATTTTGATACCAATTTTTGTATTTAGGCCACTTTTCGGCTTTATGGTTACACTGTGCGTCCCCAAGTAATAATAATTTTAAAAAACGGAATGTAACCTTTTCATCAGTTCCAATGAAAGCACTCGAAGCTTTGAAAAATATCAAGTAGACGAATAAATGGAGTTCAAAGGAATTGCGAATAAGAAAAAAGCATTCGAAATATTATGCTCGAACGAGCGCATGCCGTTTGTGACTTAAATAACGCTTATCTATATTTAAACATTTGCGTCAACAGGTTGTACGTTTTCTTCACGCCGTGTGTTTTCGTGTAATTAGTCAGAGTAATTGCTTAATGGAGAAGTTAAATAAATTATCGGCGTGGGCGCCTTGCGGTTTAACCTGAATTAAATTCTTGTTTTGATCAGAGTGGAGTGTTAACAATGCAAACCATTTCAAGATTGTATCCTACTCTACGAAATAATTTATATAACTCAGAATTAATTTATGCTACGAATTGTTTTATTAACATTCTATAAATACAGTGAATTTTACAATTAAGTATACATAACCCGATTTTTAAATTTTCAGACATTCAAATTGAAGATTCTAACGAGTGTTTCCACTCCCAGATTAAGCATGAAGTAAAATTTCGAGTTTAGAAAAGCGTGAAAATTTGGATTTGCCGGGGCACGCGAGCGAAGCGAGTCGCGCCCCGGCAAATCCAAATTTTCACGCTTTTCTAAACTCGAAATTTTACTTCATGCGCCACGCGTATAAAACATTGTCAATATTGCAAAGTTTGAAATATACTGCGAATGTTTGATTTCGCGTTAATAAGTTTTAGAAAAGTATTTAAAGTAATTTATTTATATTTTTATATTGTATAGCTGAGGCTGTTAGTTGTTGAAACTCCATAATATCACTTAAATAACACACTTAATATGTTTAGGTTTCAAAATAATGTTTATTGTACAACAACAATTGTTTCACCACACAGTGGCTTCATCAGGCAGATGAATTCATCTACCTGATGATCTACCTGATGAAGCCACTGTGTGGTGATACAATTGTTGTAGTACAATAAACATTATTTTGAAACCTAAACATATTTAGTGTGTTATTTAAGTGAGATTATATTTTTATATATATAATGGCATGAAATATTTAGTAAATTAATTATGCATTTTATTTTACGTTAATTAACGATTGTTTGTCTTGTCATTCAACAGTAAAGTTGAGCAATAATAAATTTATAATTTTAAGGATTTATTGAACCATTTTGGGACGTGAAGTAACATGTTATAGTTTTAAGGATTTATTGAACCATTTTGGGACGTGAAGTAACATGTTTAAATTTAACGCACCAATTATGTTATGTTTTTACTATTAGTATAACTATTCTTTGTAAATGAAAATATAGATTGTAAAATGAAGATTCCGTAAATAAATTAAATTAAAAATTAGATTATAATTGTAATTTCTCAATTCGTGCTTTCTTCTTTACACCTCTTAAATCAGCAACTACGAGTGTTTGTTGTGTAAATAACTTAAATTTATATTTGTCTCAATATTGATTAATAAACTAAAACTAAGATGGATTCGATAGCTTACGCCAATAATAGTTTTCACATATTGGCTTGAAATAGTCATAAATGTTCAGTATTCCTCAGCACTGGGTCGGGACCACACTGAAGAGGACCTTGAAGTCGCGTCTGTTGGTATCTAGTGCCGGATCTGGATCTGGATCTGGATCATAAAGGGGGTGTGTACCTAGACACAGCAATTAGACCCCAATGGGCCTTTTTGCATCCCCCCCTAGGGTTGTGTCACTCCTCAGCTCAGCCATGCCACTCTGTCGAGAAAGGCCAGCAGAGCAGCGGTTGACCCTTCCCTAATGTCGGCCATCTGGACGCCAGAATTTCCTCCCTTTGCGAGGCGAGTGCTGGGCAATCACAAAGGATGTGCTCGGCAGTCTCGTCCTCCTCATGACAGCCTCTACAATCTGGCGAGTCAACGACTCCCATTTTGTAGAGATGCCGATTTAGTCCACAGTGGCCCGTGAGAACGGCCGTTATGCGTCTCAGATTATTTCTGCTCAATTGCAGGTAGTGTAGTGCCGTCTTTTTGTTCGGATACCCTAAGGTTTCCTTAGACATCCTACAGTCCTTAATGTCATCCCAGCGTTCCCTGAATTTCTTTAGGATTTCGTTGTGGATCAATTCGTTTAGGGTCGAGATAGTGGGTTTTACTAGCGGCTGTGGCGAGGAAATAGTTTCCCCAGCCGCTGCTCTAGCCAGTTTATCCGCCTTTCGATTGCCTACATTAATGTCATGGGCCTTCACTAATGATATCTCGATTCTGTTTTCTGCAGCAGCAAGCCTGAGTTCGCTGTGGCAGTCCAGAAGTGTCTCCGATGTCGTTACTCTGTTTTTCAGAGCCATCAGAGCCTGCCTGCCATCTGTTAGGATGAGTAGCTTTTTGTTCCTCACGTTGCGGTTCTGTATGGTTTCAGCCGCAAGTGCTATTTCCATCACTTCTAGTTGTGCGATGGTCGTGTTCTCTCCCATTGGAGTCTTTAGGTTGATGCCCAGGTTCCTGGAGTACATCCCCAGTCCCGAGCGTCCTTCTTTACATGATGCGTCGGTGTAAATGCGATTAGCACCTGTTTTCTGCAGCAGCAAGCCTGAGTTTGCTGTGGCAGTCCAGAAGTGTCTCCGATGTCGTTACTCTGTTTTTCAGAGCCATCAGAGCCTGCCTGCTATCTGTTAGGATGAGTAGCTTTTTGTTCCTCACGTTGCGGTTCTGTATGGTTTCAGCCGCAAGTGCTATTCCCATCACTTCTAGTTGTGCGATGGTCGTGGTCTCTCCCATTGGAGTCTTTACATTGATGCCCAGGTTCCTGGAGTATATTCCCAGTCCCGAGCGTCCTTCATTACATGATGCGTCGGTGTAAATGCGATTAGCCGATTCTCTCATGTCCATCGAGGGATGGACGCGTACCTCTTATCCTTCCGGTACGGTATTTGTGGGCGAGCACAGGTCGTTTCTAGCCTCTAACAGAGGTATATCTTTGCAGACATTCCTCCAGAGGCTGCCTCTAGCCATCCCACATGTGTTACGTATCCATAACCCTTCAGCTTGGAGACGGAGTATATATATGGCCTCCTTCTTCACATACAGATCCAGCGGTGGAAGACATAGCATGACTTCCATTGCCAGAGTCGGGGTAGTGCGTATTGCACCCGTCACGCCGAGACAAGCTATTCTTTGTACCTGGGATAGGCGCCTCATTGTGGTCTGTAGTTTCGTTCTTGACCACCACACAGAGGCGCCATAAGCAAACATTGGCCTTATTATCGCTGTGTAGACCCATAGTGTCGCTTTTGGTTTCAGATCCCATGTCCTCCCCACTACACGTCTACACTGCCAGAATGCCCTTATGGCCTTGTTTGTTTTGATATCGATATGCGATTTCCAGCTCAGTTTATTGTCGATGGTTATACCCAGGTATTTGACTTCCTTGCTGTACTGCAATATCGTATCCATTTGCGAGGGTGCCCTTTGAGGTACTCTCCTTTTCCTGGTGAACATGACCATCTCCGTCTTTGCTGGGTTAACAGAGGGGGAGTGATCTTGACACCATTTGGTGAGCGTGTCAAGTGCCGTCTGCATCCTGCTGCATATGTCATCTTCAAATTTTCCACTTACTAGGATGGCTAGGTCATCAGCATAGGCTGTGACCGTAAAACCTTGCGTGCGCAATTCCTTCAATAGGCTATCAAGCACCATGTTCCACAGCAGGGGGGATAATACACCTCCCTGCGGGCATCCACGGCTTATGTTGCAGGAGATACGTTATCCCCCTGCCTCCGCGCTGACTGCCCTATTAGCAAGCGCATTGCTAATCCAGTCAGCTATTGATACTGGGACTCCGCGCCTATCCAGGGCGTTCCGTATCTTTGGTAAGGTTGTTTTGTAAAAAGCGCCTTCAATGTCAACAAATACACCCAGGGTGGATTCGCGTAAATCCAACGATTTCTCTATCTCGCCTACAACACTGTGTAGTGCCGAGTTAGTTGATCTACCCCTTGTGAATGCATGTTGCGCCTTCTCCAGTGGTAATTCCTGAAGCGTTTTGCCTCTTATATATCTCTCACAAGACTGTGTGAGAGATATATAAAAGGCAAAACGCTTCAGGAATTACCACTGGAGAAGGCGCAACATGCATTCACAAGGGGTAGATCAACTAACTCGGCACTATTGTTTTTAGTAGGAAAGACGAGAGCGATATCGGCCTGTAAGTTTTTGGTTCCGTGTAATCAGCTTTGCCAGGCTTGGGAATGAAAACTACCCTGACTTGTCTCCAGGCCTTTGGGATGTATCCCGTCGACAGGCTGGACCTATAAAGCACGACTAGGTGCTTCACGAGTTCCTCTCTTCCAGACTGCAGTAGGGCGGGAAAAACTCCATCCGGTCTTGGCGATTTAAAGGCAGAGAAGCTCTCTATAGCCTGTCGGGTGTTTTCCTCATATATCGCCTCCCCGGTAAGTGTGTAGTCATTACCGGTTTCGGGGGCGATCGTCACATATTCACTTTCCTGTCCGTTTGTGATGTTACATCCAGGGAAGTGCGCCCTAAGTAAGAGCCTCAGACTGTCTTGGAGGTCATTGGATAATTCACCATCCTCCTTCCTCATGATACCAACAGCCTGGAGCTCGTTTTGCGAAATTATTTTCTTCAGTCTGCATATCTCTGCACATCCTTCTATATTTTCACAGTAGGTGCGCCAGCATGTTCTAGTACCGGAATACTGAACACAAATTCAATTAACATTTAGATATTTTAACGGCGGGCACTTTAAAATTGCTTTATCAAATAACTTTCATTTCTAATATATTTGGCCTTTTCACAAAATTAAGTTCTTTTTAGAGGTCAGGGAATAAATCTGGAATCAGGGACAAAATCTGAGAAAAGTCAGGGAAGTATAACTGTTGATTCGGATTTCTCAATATTTTATATTTTGTGTATTTTCTGCATTATTTTATTTTTTGGGTGTTTCATTACTTTATTTGGCCCCCTTTTTCATAAAAGCAGAAAGGGGCGCTTGTATTTACTTTCCAGTTTTATTACTCTTTGTGCTTGTGATTTCTAAAGTGAAACCTGGAAGCCAAATGTTTGGCGGGATTTCATTTATTTCGCTTTACGGCCGAAAGAACGATTAACCATTGTCAAGAAAATTTCTTCAATTTCAAAAGAGCGGGCCCAAAACGTGCCTAATTGGGCCCATAAACGTTAATCCGCGACCGAGCGAAGCGTCCGGACTTGTCCTTTTCACCATGCCCAAAAATTCCAGAAATTTCCAGCACCTGACCCTCTGTCCTTATTTTTCACACTGAAAAATCATCCCTCGCTTTCTCTTCTAGAATCCCTCTCCAATCAATCCTGACCAATCAGATTTTCCTATCCCAAACCGTTTCTTCTGTTAAGAAAACCAGAAGAGAGTCTTGTCTTGAACACCGTTTCAACAACATCGTTCTTTCGGTCGTACCGCGCTTTTAACTTCTTTTAACTTGTATTTTTTAACTGATACTTTCTATTCACGTGTTTTTAACTTCACTTATTTTTCCGTTATTATTTGTTAATTGTTTTGTATATATGTCAGTATTTAAATAAATCGTTTTTGTTTAACTTACTGGCTTAAGTAATTTTTATTAAAGTCGCGAGAACCGCGCAATTTACAATAACATTTCAAATTGGTCGCCACCATGTTTCATTGGAACTGATGAAAAAGATACATTGAGTTTTTTTTATTATTATTTCTTGTCTATCGTCTATTTGTTTAAATATGTAACGATATTCTTGAGTTTCATATTTAAAAATAAAGTATATTTTTTTGTTAATATTTGTTTATTTAACAGGGCTTTCATTTCCTTCTTGATTTTATAATGATATTAAAAAATATATAATACTGGATGATTTAAATTAAATTTAAATTAAAACACTTGGTTTGTTTCACTTATTTAATAATAATAAGTGAATCAAACCAAGTGTTTTAATTTAAATTTAATTTAAATCATCCAGTATTAGATTCAAAAATGTTTCACCACGGGTTAAGTGAGAAATTAATTAAAGATCAAAAATACTTTAATAGCTGCATTGTTTTTTTTCCAACTTAATTTTAAATTCCTTAAGGACATATTTTTCGATTGTGCTATAAGGTTCAAATGTCATTTATACAGTATTTATACACGTATTATTAATAATAATTTTTATAACCCAGTTGTTACCGGCGCTTTTCCGTAAGCGTCGTCAACTTGTTCATTCAGCAATATTTCAGCTGCAACATAACCACGGGCGTTATTGTTACATATTTTAATATTCGGAACAACGGTCCCAATTCACCTCATTCTATTTTTCAGTACACAATATTGCTTCATTCTCTTTTATTTTCCAAATGAGTAAAGTTCGCGCCATACATTGATATTATTTAAGTTAGATAGGTTGCTTAGTGGAATCTCGTCAAATAGCGCCCTCGAACATCAGACAGCTCAACCCAGCTCAAAACTCCTCTCGGCCATCCATGGGTAGAACTCTACGGCATCCGCTATTTCCAGTTCCAGGGTTGTCCAAAATATATACGGATTTCCCGGTTATCCCCGAGTTCGCCACATCTGCGATGGGACGCCGCTACCTGCGACCGGCCCGAGCGCGTGAGCGAAACGTACGTGCGAAGCACAAAAGAATCGGGCATGACGTCAGGGGTTATAAAACGGACGAATGCAAGGGATAGGAACATCCCCTACGTGGATCGCGTATGTAGAATACATACGCGAACGACACAACCCTCATCGGATAACTTAAAAGAAGATGATTCGAACGACACCAAACACGATATGGTTAGTTCGAACCACAAGGATATAAACCACGAGCTGTCATGATATTTAATTGTTACTAATTTGCTTTTAGACGAGGTTCCACATAGCAACAAACATGTATAAACAATTACTATGCTCCCCGTTATGCTTGGACGAAGTTTCATAAACTTCTATTCAGTATTTTCCTTATTATTATACATTTTCTAAAGCCAGGCATAACACCCCTATTGTTTATATGTTTTTTAGATTTGGTAGGCGTAATTGTTTATGCATATTGTTGCTAGGTATACCAAACGATGCGCTTTATCATTCCACATCGTTGGTATTACTTTTAGGCAAATTCGGTCAACCCCTTCGGCTTAATTAAATTAAACGTCTATTAAACCCGTTCTTAGCTCGAATCAAAATATGTCATATATGCCCGGACGCAGAATCATATCGCGCATATAATGACATATTTTGTATTTCAAAATATTAATATTTAATATTTATTTCGACCATTTTTCTTTCGGTCAACGAAAGTTGGTGGTCGCGAGGGGTGCGAAAGGAAGAGGGTTGACCAAAAACCAAAAAAGAAGAGGGTTGACCAAAAAAGGGTTGACCAAAAAAATACCGCCGGCCTCAAGGGCTAAAATCACTTCAAAAAAGTCTGTTGACCCGTCAACATCACTTCGAAAGTCTTCGAACCGTGCATCGTCACTACGCTAAATTTCGGTCTGCGTCCGCGAAAGTTTTTACAAGTATTCTTTACGACCCAGTGGTCGTACGTAAGTTATTTTTTTAATTGTATTTCTTGTTATTTTTCTTTTGCTTGTTTATTTTTCTATCTTCATTTTTAAATTTATATTCGTTGTTTAATTTGTTTCGTGTTAATACATTTTGTTACTCTTTGACTAAAGTTTTCATTTACTTTTAAAGTTCAATTTCAAACCTTTCATTTACCTTTTTTAATCAGTGAAGTGATTACCCTGGTAAGCATAATTTTATTATTCAGTGACTAAATAGCTAGCCGGAAGTTGCGATGTGGGTCTTCGTTTAACACCTCAATTGTTTAACGAAGATTTTATTTAAATCCCAACTGCGAAGCTCCCCACCCCGTAACACAGTTAATTAATTAGATTGTTTTATAGGGTTGGAATGTCACTTGTACAATATTTATACACGTATTATTAATAACAATTTTCATAACCCAGTTAATTAAGGGATATAACGTGTTGGCGAATATCAGAACAAAGAGAATGCGTGTGGGGTGTTGAAGATACATTGTACCAAAGTCCCTCTGGGGCAAGTTTGGCATGTTAATATTCTAGCAGGATAGAGGTCAAGCATTTACTCCTCTTTTCGGGTTTACACGCGGTAAAATGAAAGGGAATTTTCTATGCAGAGAGCACAACTATGCGGACTATTCATTTGTTTTTAATCTCTTCGGAATTAATTAAAACTTTTGATTGCATTCTACCTAAAAACGCTTTCAAATCTCAATCTTGCCGCTCTGAGATAAATGAGATTGTTAACAAGAAATTTTATGCGGTGTATTTAATTAAGCTCTTTGAAAATTAATAATGATTAAATAAGATATATAGTTGGATTCGGGAGAGATGTCCTATGACTCATTGATGTGGAATGTGTGATTCAAATGTTTTTGAGAGTATGTCGATAGTTGTATCTGCAACGATTTTTTCCTAGTTGTGTCAAATATTGACGTTACATGACAATGTCATACTGTTTAGGTCAACTTTTAATCATAATTTCTTGCGATTTTTTTCTTTTAATTATACATATCCCAATTACGTGTTGAAGACTTTTAAGTATTCGTTGTTTTCTTAAAAAAGGTCAATTTGAAGTTTAAACGAGTGTTTTCCACTCCCAGAATAAGCATGAAGTAAAATTTCGAGTTTAGAAAAGCCTGAAAATTTGGTTTGGTCGCGTAGCGCGAAGCGCGGAGCGGCCAAACCAAATTTTCAGGCTTTTCTAAACTCGAAATTTTACTTCATGCGCCACGCGTTTAAAACACTGATTTCAAGCGAAGTTTACTCGTTCACAAAATTTCAGTGCTTTCAGTGTTTAATACGCGTGGCGCATGAAGTAAAATTTCGAGTTTAGAAAAGCCCAGAAAATTTGTCTCGGGTCGCTGCGCGACCCTCGACAAATTTTCACAGGGCTTTTCTAAACTCGAAATTTTACTTCATGCTTAGTCTGGGAGTGGAAAACACTTGTTTTTAGCTTCAAATTGAACTCTTTAAAAAAAGCGTATGCATGTGTTTACCTAATAGAAAATTCCCTGTATGTATACTTGAAAGAAAAATTCCCTGTATTAACAGATTAATCCGATGACTATTTGCCAAATCTACTAAATCTACTGATGCGCATTCGATTTAACTAACATTTTTGTTTGAGCTTACACAAAATCAACATAAATGAATTATGTATTTGTGGAAATACCTAAAAAACTATTTAGTCGATATAGAAATTAGAATTATACCACTTAAACTCACATTTAAAACGATTAATTAAAACGATTTGTGGCTGGGTTTTTGCAGATTTAGTTTTACGAAGACATCGTCAAAATGTGACGTTTAACCTTGCAATTTTAAAGCTGCATACCGGAACATACGTTTTCGCATGTTCCATCTAAAAACCATAACAGATATATTATGAAGGTTCCTTTCTCTTTTCACACACGCTATCTGATGACATCAAACTATTTTCGTATTGCATGTATTGGTGCAGAAAGTACTACAAATCAAGGAAACCATGGGGCACCTCTTGTGAATCGTACCATAATTTTATATTTAAATAATTCAACAACCCATAGGTTTTTGTATCTGCATTACAGCTATTTAACATGCTAGAAATTTAATCGATGTAAGACTAATTAGCCTCAGTCGTCGGACCAAGGACTGAACTTTACTACAGCCTTGGCAGGTATGCTACCACACTTCAGGCTGAAATATACGACATTGAAATATGCGCCCACGAAATCGTTTCAAAGTGTTGGGCGGGCAGGACAATAAAAATATGTTCGGACAGCCAGGCGGCGCTTAGGGCCCTGGCATCTTCTAGATGCTCCTCGCTGGCTGTACGGAACTGCAAGGAAGCCCTCTGCCAAATGGCACAGGTAAACGGGGTCAGTCTGATGTGGGTGTCAAGCCACTCTGGCATGAAGGGAAACGAATTAGCCGACTCCCTAGCCAGAGAGGGGGCGCGTACAGCCTACATCGGACCAGAACCCACACTGGGGATACCCAGATCAACAGCTAGAGACCGTAACAACGGATGGATGAGACACGAGGCACAGGATTTCTGGCAAAACCGCCCTGGGATGAGACATTTCAGAGCGGTAACAAGTGGACCATCTGCTTCCAGGACGGCCTCATGGTTGAAGCTGAGCAGATCAGATGTTCACACATTTACTGCTCTCTTCACTGGACACAGCCGTTTAAGGCATCACCTTAATAAACTAGGACTAAGCGACACCACTGAGTGCCGCCTATGCCTAGAGGATGATGAAACAGCAGAGCACGTCATATGTGCCTGTCCAGCTGGCGACCAGATCAGGACCACGGTGTTTGGCACACCGAAGCTAAACCTGAAGGACCTGGAAAAAACTTCACCTGACAAGATCCTTGACTTCATCAAGAAGATGGACTTGGAAGGTGAGCTGTAAGGTCGGATGTTCGACCTTAATTGTGAGCCACAATAGATCCTTGCGGTCGCAGTGGAGGGTAGCATAACTACCCACTCACTTTCAATAGAATAGAAAGACTAATTAAGTTAATTCTCTCGAGCGCATTATGTAAATGTTTATAGTATAAACGACACCGTATAAACTTCATAGATACGGTGTCCTTATATTGAAAACTATGAAACCGAACACTCCACAAATTTACTTATTCAGTTTAGTAATCAATTATTCGACCTATTTCATTGCACTAACTTTAATGGCAAATAAATGTAAAAACTTCTCTCATTCCTACTTCCTTATAAACACATTCTTTAATTCCATATCCATTCGTTCTCGCACGAAAAACAAAGAAGACGACGTAACGCAATCAACGCTCTTTACGTGGGTTCGCCCTTTATTTACACAAAATTATATTTTTTCTGTAAATAAAAGGCTGAAAGGAAGCGCGGACATTTCCCTTTATTAGCACCTTTTGAAAATACACCGAATGTACCTTCACTAAACGAGGTACCAAATTTACTTTGGGATTAGTTAAAGCATTCTCGTTTATAGATAACGACTTCCGAGCCTTAGGCTGTCGCCCGATAAGTGCCTTAGGGTATGAGCATACTGAGGCAGCGGCGCACAGTGGATCGACTCTATATAAAAATATGGACATTCACGAAAAAACATATTTTGGAATATAATTATTTTTTTACATAGAAGTTGGAATAGATAGTATAGAGTTTTATAAATTGCGGGTAATTTATTTTTACGAAAAAATATAGTGCCGTAATATAAACTCAAAGTTAAACAATATGTTTGAATCTACAAACCCTCTAAAAAGCGATTTAAATAATCAATGCGCATTGCCATTTAATAGAAAAAAAAAAGCTTTTTTATCTTTTACATAGGAAAGCAATTGTATTAGCTTCAAAATAGGATATTACTTTTAACACAATGAGGTGTACCCCCGGAGAACACACTCATTTTTAAAGAGAATAAAAAAATTGTAATGTATGAAGTTATATTAAGTTTTAAAAAAATGTCCAACTTTGTCCAACATTCTGTTAATAGTTTAGTAATAACCAAACTTTTAGCTTTTACGTGCTATAAAAAACTCTTCCATTCTTGTCCATTTATCAATTTAAATCAATAAAATATGAAAGGAATTACAGTTTGAGTAAAATTATATTTATATTATCAAGTCACCTTAACTTACCCAACACAATCTGACAGTACCTTGACAGTGAAATTTAATTATCTCAGTATTTAATTAATAAGTCTAAAAAGTTATGGAAAATATAAAAACAAACAGAGATTTGTATAATTTTTTAAAGAACGTTGGTTTTAAAGATGCAACTGCTGCGTTGGATGCATTAATATGTGCTTCAAGCGGAGGTATGAACGAACATATTAACGTTATGCTGAAGGAGAAAATTCGACTATTTTGCTATAAAATTAACAAGAAAAGGAGGGAATGTGCACATCAGGAGAAGAGATTTATATCAAAAAACATGAAATGGTTGGAGATGAAAATTATTTGGCCAAAAGAAGTTTTTGTTCAAAGGAATTCTAAAGGAGAACCCAATATAAGGAAAAAGTTTCAAAATTTAAGTGAAAAACAGAAGAAAAGAAGAACAGGATCATTAAAAGACATTCCGATAGAATATTTAACATATATGGTTAAGAAGAACATGTCCAGCGAAGGGAAATTTATTTATGATTTCCTAAATAATCACCCAGAGCATCTAAAGAAGTTAAAGTTATATTGTGAGCAATTACTAAAAAACACTTTATGCGAAAAAACAATGCCAAAAGAAAAAGTTTTAAGTTTATATGTTGACGCAAAATTATCAAAATTTCAGTACAATCTAATACGAAGCTCTCTAAATGAGTATAGTAACTGTTTACCTAGCTATTATAGTCTACAAAAATTAAAAAATGAATGTTATCCTATTCGAGAATCCATAAATATTAATGAATTGTATGTCAAAATTAATCTTCAAGACCTATTAAATAAAACAGCAGAACGACTGGTAATTGTAAACCCACAGATAAAAAAATATACAAAATTAACAATGATAACAAAATGGGGTTGTGATGGGTCTTCTAATCAGTCACAATATAAAATTAAATTTGCAAACAATGGCAGTGATGATTCCTCCGTTTTTATTTGTAGTATGGTACCAATAAAATTGTTTGATGAAAAAACAAAATTATCTGTGTGGCAAAATGAAACTCCGTCTTCCACACGTTATTGCAGACCCATACAATTTCATTTTATGAAAGAAACTTGTGAATCTACATTACGGTTAGTAAATGAAATTAATCAAGAAATTGCACAACTCAAGCCGACTAAAATTCAAAATTACTGTTCTATAATACATAAAATGATTTTTACCATGGTTGACACAAAAATATGCAATGTTTTGACGGACAATAAATCATCTATGTGTTGCTTTATATGCAAAGCGACACCAAAAATGATGAACAATTTATCATTTGTTCAAAATCGAAAATGCATAGAAGAAAATTACCAGTTTGGTTTATCGCCGCTTCATGCATGGATTCGGTGTTTTGAGTGCCTTATTCATATATCATATAACTTACCTTTTAAAACATGGTCAATTCGTGATGAACGAATAAAAATGTTGCGCAATAAAAGGAAACAAATGATTCAGGATACTTTTAGAAGCAAAATGGGTTTGTTAATTGATATTGTGAAACAGGGATCAGGAAAAACACATGATGGAAATACAGCCAGAATTTTCTTTAAAAATTTTAAATTGTCTGCTGAAATCACTGAATTAGATATTGATCTAATTAAAAGATTATATGTAATATTACAGGTAATTGCATCAGGATTGGCAATAAATGAAGACAATTTTAAAATTTATACCTTTGAAACAGCGAAATTGTATACCAATTTGTACGGCTGGTTTTATATGCCTGTCACGTTACATAAATTATTATTACACGGAGCAGAAGTTATTAAAAACCATATTGTACCAATTGGTCAATTATCGGAGGATGCACAAGAAACTAACCACAAGTTATTTCGGCGATATCGGGAATTCAATAGCAGAAAAAATTCACGAATTGACAATAATACCGATTTAATTCATGCTCTATTAATTGCCTCTGATCCATTAATATCAAGTTATAGATCAAAAAAGAAGAGAAGTTTTAGTTTATTACATGAAGCAAAATTTTTGTTAAAAGATGACCACTCGGATGTAACATTTGTTAAAGATTCATCTGATATCGCAGATGATAGTGGTGATAATGAATTCGGCATAAGAGAAGAGGAAGAAGCAGAAACCTAATTTCTATGCGACTTTTATACTTTTTTAATACCATTTTATTTTATTTCTTCTATGTTAAAAAAATTAGTTTTAAAATTATTTTCTTTTCTGTCTCCATCAAAATATATACCTGTTCTTTTTGTAAATATTAGGTTCAATTTAAATGTTTATATTATTACCATATTTTTCTTACAGTTAATGAAAGTTATGTTTTATTATTTAAGAAATGCATTGTTACAAATTATTTAAAAATACATCAGTTGTACATACTCATTATTATATTTGTTTAACTATTAATATAATTCTGAACAGATAAGGCGTTAAATTCGACAAACAATTTCAAATAAAAAATTAATTTAATAAGAAAAAATAATATTTAACTAATTAACAGAAATAATTAGTGACACCCTTCATTATTACAGTTTTAAATATTTACTTATTACGTAAAAAATATAATTTCATGAATTTAATGCTGAAATTTCTTTAAAATGGCTCTATTTTAGTGAATGTCCAAAAATTTTCCAATTCAGCCCACTGTGCGGCGGTAGCAGCGATACATGATGTAAGGTGAATTTTACGGCTTCCTCCATCACCATAATCATCTGATAACCGTGATGAGCGCGCGATGTATTGATAATTCTAGCAACATGTTAAATATAGCAAACATAGGTCCTCTGATAGTTGTGATGAGCTAGACTAAAGTTAATAACAAGCATCCTCAACATTTGGATTTAGGCGCGGAGCGAAGCGTAGCGTACATCGCGCTGCACTTGCATATTCATATCCTTACATATCAGCGAATGGGGCTTACGTAATCGCACTATATTCTTTTTGGTGTTGGTTTTATTCAGGTCACGTTTATATCACTGTCTTCCGCCTATACTCATGTTTTATAATGTAAAAAATGCGTACTTGTTACGGTTTTTGAATACGTATTATATATCAAATCATCGAGAATATGCTAGGCGAAGCGGAAAATAAATTCGAGTAAATTTTATGTGGAATTTGTAGGAAGGGACAGGTACGGTATAAAAACAAAGAATAATAAATTATACTAGAATGGAACGAATAAGATGCGTTAAAAGTAACTCTCATATTATTGATTGAAATTAGTTATTGAATTTTATGGTGAATGCGCCGGCAGATATTATTACAGGAAATGGATGTGATGTCAAATTTAGTTTTCAAATTGCAAACAAATAGAGAAGCAGCTACGATTATTAGGAAGCTATTTTTACTAGCTTTTTTTTTAAGTTATAACAAAACTGAACAAAAAATAGGAATATTTTTGTTTAGTTTTGTTATAACTTTTAAAATAAACGAGTTAAAATAGCTATCACTAGTAAAATGGCGTACGAGTTTTATTCGTAGGACAGTTCGTTTATTATTACTTTCCCGCGAATGTAATACAAAAGAAAAGTATTGTTTTCGTGAAAATTTTCGAATCAAAAGTTTTAGCGGAACTATCCGTTTTGAGGTCCCCTGAGTCGAATAAGACCATTTATGAAAAATGTCTGTCTGTCTGTCTGTGTGTGTGTCTGTGTGCGCTGTACCGCAAAAACCACTAAAGATATCGAGATGAAACTTGAAACTTAAGCTTTTTGTTACAATCGGAAGAACTGAAAAGCTTTTGGTGAAAATCGGAAAACCGGAAGTGGTACTTTACTCTTAGCGTTTTTCAGTTTTTTCATATTTTTTCAATAAATGTTCATCAAACAAAAAATTCTTTCAAATAAAAGTTGTAGATAATAACAAAATAAAGATGTATTGTTCACTTACTTTTTGTCATAGCACTCTTAGTTTTTGAGATATTTAATAAATAGTGTTTTTTATCTAGTCATTGATTTGTGTCAGTGTGTGTGTTGATGCAATTGAAAAATGTTTCAAATAAAAGTTGTAGGTAATAAAATATTAAAGATTTTTTGTATCTTCACTTTTTGTCATAGCACTCTTAGTTTTTGAGATATTTAATAGAGTTTTTTATCTAGTCATTGGTTTGTGTCAGTATGTGTTGATCCAATTGAAAAATGTTTCAAATAAAAGTTGTAGTTATCAAAAAGTTGAAGACATTTTGAAAATAATAATGCTACAAATATTTTAAAAGTGATTTAATACGCAATTTACGGGGGAAAGTACTATGATGGACACATCACCATTTTTTATTACTACACTTAACTATCGGAATTGATATGTTCGCTTATTATTATATTCAAATCGGAACTCCATTAAGTTTAGGTAATTAGAAATGTTATAAACGCGGATAAGTGCACTTCTAATTACCTCAAATTCTGATTTCAATATAATAATCGGCAATTTATCAAATATTTGAACATCCGACATTTTACAATTTAATTACCTGCACTTAACCTAGTTGTCAAAGGGCCCATTAGCACCTGAGCAGTACCGAATCAATACACATGTTAGCTGGCCCTCGAGGGATCTACTTGGAAACTTACGGTGTCAGCATTTTAATTACAAGATTCAATTAGCAGAATAAAACTGTTTTCGTGTACTGTATTGTAAAAGTAAAAGTAAGTTTAAGTATTGATAATAAAGGTTTAAATTAAATTACTTATTATTATTCAAGAAATAGTAAGTTTAAGTTTATTGTTTGTAGTATTTCATTAATAAAGGAAAACATGTAGGATTTTTTATTTTTATTATTATTGCAGTTACAGAACAACAGTTAATAAATAAAATTAAATTGATTTACACATATGCAATTTATAATGTTATTTGAACCCAAATGAATAAATTATATGGCTTATGAATGGCTTCTACTGTTATACAGAGAGTTTTATGTAACACCGAACATTTTCATAACGAGAATTTTTCGTTGCGTATCCATATGCATACGTTGCACATTTTTAGATGCTCAGTTTATTAAAAGAATTCATTTTGAAGATAAGCGAGTGTTTTCCACTCCCAGGCTAAGCATGAAGTAAAATTTCGAGTTTAGAAAAGCCTGAAAATTTGGTTTGGTCGCGTAGCGCGAAGCGCGGAGCGGCCAAACCAAATTTTCAGGCTTTTCTAAACTCGAAATTTTACTCATGCGCCACCGGTACAAAACACTGATTCAATGTAAAGTTTAGCGGTGTGTTTTAAACTTCGTAATATGTCAGTGCTCTGTACCGGTGGCGCATGAAGTAAAATTTCAAGTTTAGAAAAACCTGAAAATTTGGTTTGGCCGCTCCGCGCTTCGCGCTACGGACCAAACCAAATTTTCAGGCTTGTCTAAACTCGAAATTTTACTTCATGCTTTTCCTGGGAGTGAAAAACACTCGCTTAAAGCTTTAAATTAAATTCTTTTAATAAACCGAGCACCGAAAAATAAGGAACGTATGCATATGGACACTTAAAAGAAAAATTCTCGTTATGAAAATGTTCGGTGTTACATAAAACTCTGTGTATAATATACAGGTCATTTCAAAATATAGTGGATGTGTAAATTATTTTAAAAATGCTAAGAACACCTTGTTTAAACAATTGTTACAGTTTAACTACATTTATAACATAAAACATAGTAAAATCCCAATACGTTTGTTGTAAGTTGTAACGAAGAAATCCTTAAACAAATAAATAGCTGATAATTGATCCATTGTGATTAAGCTGTCGCTTCCTGTATCCTTGCACGTCTGCCACAAATTGGGGTTAATTAGTTTAATTTAATATTTCACCACCTGACTCTTAGATCTATTCTGAATTCCGCCCGAGCGTAATCCGCCCACGCCGCGAATTATCACATTTCCCTGCTCCTCTCGGGGGAAAAAGAAAACGGGTACGGTGTGAAGAGGCGCCGTCTAAAACAACACGTTACGGCCTTAATCCGGAATTGACGCGAAATCAAAATTGATTAACCCGGCGCAGCGCCAGCGGGCGTAATTGACAATCCCACATAATTACTGCTTAAGCGTGGAAAACGCGAATCGGAAATTTGATTCGGCTAGAAACGCAACCCCTGTTAGTCGATGGAAATTGCCTCAGGGATGAGGTAATTTCGTTTTCGTACAATCGGCAGATGTTTAAGATGAATTGGAAATAAATTCTTAGAAAATCATTTATGCAGAATATCACATTCTGGATAAATGATTTTTAAATTATTTATGCAGAACGTCAGAGTATGTTGGTGAATTAAAGTAAGACAGGTAAACGGAATTAATCTATTTTTATTTAAATATAATTCTAACGAAATTCACTAAAAAGT
Organism: Philonthus cognatus; assembly: GCA_932526585.2. Taxonomy (NCBI): domain Eukaryota; kingdom Metazoa; phylum Arthropoda; class Insecta; order Coleoptera; family Staphylinidae; genus Philonthus; species Philonthus cognatus. Next base: position 103,227,412 of record OW052244.1, read on the forward strand.
GTCAAAACTTTGATAAATAACTAAAATCTTGAAAATTCATCAACAATTTATAAATATTAAACGAGTATCTTAAACTCTCAGACTAAGCATGAAGTAAAATTTCGAGTTGAGAAAAGCCCGAAGATTTTGTATTTGGACGCGCAGCGTCCAAATACTTTATTTTATTATAGTCTACTATATTTTCAATAGTAATATATTAAGTGCATTAAAAATGATCGAAAATTTCGCACGAAAAGCCGTTGCCTAGAAACAGCATGAGTCAAAATGATTGTGATTTGACAAAAAGTGGCCGAGACGCGAAGCGTCGAGGGCACTTTTTCAGTCAAATGACAATCAAAATGAACGAATGTAGTTTCTTAAAGGCAACGAGCTTTGAGTACTAAATTTTCAGAGCATTTTTAATGCACGAAATGTATTTAATAGACTATTTCCTGAAAAATACGATTTTTAATCAAGTTGACGTATTATTTAAAATATTAATTATCAATCAGTGTCACTTAATGTGCCAACATGAATTGTTTCGGAAGTTTTTCTTCGAAAGATATATCGAAAAATATCGAGAAAAATTCATCCGAAAATACAAGAAAGAGTAAAGAGTTCGTTTGGAGACAATTTATGACATTCTGTGATGAAAGAAAATACGAGTTAGATCAAAAAACTTCAGATGCTTTCTTGGCAGAAATGCTCAAAGACTGGGCATATAACATGAGGAAGCAAAATGGAGACGACTATAAAGAAATGACAGTCAAGACAATATGGAATACAACAGCTAAAATATAAATGGACAAATATTATAAACTATATGGGCGCAAGATTGATCCGTTTCAAGCAATAGAATACAAAGAAGCGAGGGAGGCACGAAATTCAAAAAGAAAGGAGTTACAAGTGATGCCTTCAAAACGCAAGCAGAGTTCAGCCTTCCTAACTCATGATGAATTTAAAAAACTTGTAAATTTTTGCGATGAGGATACCCCAGACGGTCTCCAGAAAATAATTATTTATGTACCAAGTCAGTAAAATAAGACTTTATCGAACGAGTCTGAGGTTATGAGACGAGCGAGCGGAGCGAGCGAGGTGAATAAAGACGAGTTCGATAAAGATATTTTACTGACGTGGTGCATACAAAATTTTATCGCCAATCTTAAAAATAAATGAAAAAGTATAGGATTTTTTATTTAAATTAAAAAAAAAATAGAAAATATGTATTATTATTTAAACAAACACTACGAATTAATCAAGATATTAAACCACTCTATTTGTTGTATATGTGGAAATTGATGGTGCATCCTGTGGCATTATTTAAATTTATTCCTGATGTTGACCCATCAACGGAAAAATTTTGTGGAAAATGAATATTTTCATTTTGATGTAAAGTTGTGGCAGTGTTGTCATTGATATCAAAACGGTGCGCAATTTGATCACTACCCAAAATCGTTTTTGCAATCTTCGTTTTGTTCAATATTGATTCCTCAACATAGGACTCAGCAACGGTATCACTCTTCCACCCTCCATGACGTTTCAAATTTTCTTTGCTGCCCCCTGCATTAGCAAACAAAGTAGCAGACGACCTCCGAAAACAATGACCAGTATATTCTGACGGATTTGGCAAATTTAAATAGTTCGCAATTTTACATGGTATGTTTCCAAAAGTGTGGATACCCACAGGCTGCACTGTGCATTTACTTTTTCTATATGTAATAAAAAATCTATCATGTTTGGTCTGTGCGGGACGAAGTTTGGCATATTTTTTATATAACTCAATCGGTTTAACGTGTCCTTCGAACTCTGATGTTACGACAAATACTCTTGGTTTATTAGTTTTCGTGTGTCTTATATGCACAATCAATACAGTATCCTTGTCTTCTATATCATCAACTTTAAGATTTACTAATTCAGTATTACGGCAGGCTCCAGCAACGCCAAAAATAACACAAATCTAAAATAATATCTACATTAATAACAAATATGCTTCGATAATTGATTACTATCTTACCTTCATCATTAAATATATTTCATTTGGTGCATTCAATAGAAACTGTATTATTTCTTCTTGTGTGAGAACTTTCGATTTTTTTGCCGTATAATTTTTTGATTTCTGTTTTAAAAACGCCGTAAGTTTCTTATATTGGCTTATATCAACGTCGTTTTTTACCGAAAGAGATGCTTTTAACATAGAATAATATGACCATAATGTTGCTGCTTTATATTCCTTGGATTTTTCAGAAAAATATGTCAAGAGAACGTTTTCGCTAATTTTTTTAATGTTATTTCTGTCACACCAACTTGTGAATAAATCGTGTTGACGATTATAAATATGTCTAGACTTACTTGGAAGAATTTCGAGCGTTGTTTCTATCGCTCTTTCGCGTATTTCTGGTGGAGTACGTGGTATTTCAAACTCTTCACTACTCATGTTTTTTTTTGACAACTAAACTGACAGGATTCGACCTCCTTAGATTTTGTTAGTATTGTCCCATAATGTTACTTGTTGAAAGTAGTAAAATAATGGGACGGTTTAGTGCCGCAAATGGCGATAATAATAGATGTATTTAGTGCCGATTGGCGATAAAGGTTTTTTATATGTTGTCATATGAATTAGCTTGGAGGGGAGGTGAAGGAGTTAAGTGCTTACTAAATTATTTTCATGAAGAATTGGATAATTTGGGAAACAAAACCAAAAGGATTGAATATAACCCAATTTTTGAAAAAACTGCACAAGGGGAAAGTAAACGCTGTGCCGAATCAAAATGGTTAATTCCTAATGAAACTAATCTGAATTTGTGTCCTATAAGATTATATAGTAAGTTTATAGAAAAACGACAACATGTAAAAAGCAATCGTTTTTTCTTAACAGCAAATCCATATTGGCAAGTAAATAATAATTGGTATAAGGATGCCCCAGTTGGCAGAAACGAAATTTCAAAGTGGACTCTAAATACTGCAAAACAAATTGGTCTCAATACTGTAACAATAAAAATTACGAATCACTCACTACGATCATCAGCTGTATCTAATTTAGCCAAGGAGGCAGTAGGTGAACAACAGTTGCTTAAAATTACTGGTCATTCAAGCACCAACTCAATTAAACCTTACCTTCAATTGGATAAAGAACATCACCAACAGATAATTAAGAAAATGAGAGGCGAAGGCTATTTAGAGGAGGACAGCAATAAGGCAGTTGATGTTTCAGAGTCTTTGTCTAATCAAGAAACACACAACACAATACAAGCAACTGCATCTACATCAAAAAATAATTCCACAATTTATAATAATTGCGTTTTTAATTGTACTAATGTAAATGGTTCCAATTTTAGTAATATGTTAGATTAATTAAAAACCTTATTTTTAGTTCTGGAAATAGTCGCGTAAATTATTCTCAATACTTTCCAGATTCTTTTAAAAGAAAAACTTTCGAATCGATTAATTTTGAAAGATTGAGAGAAATTGATTGATACCTGACATGTGACGTCACAACAGTGCAATTTTCGCTGTAATTTTTCATAGAATTTTCACCTACTATGCAATTTTCGCTGAAATTTAATTGTGATTGGGCAATGAAAATGAATTCTCGTAATATGATTGGTAGACATTTTTTGAAGGAAATAGTCACTATTATGGCATTTTGATAGTTTTGCATCATTAAATTGACTGTAATTTAAGTATTATCTTTTGAATCCTTTTTAACTTGTATTAAAATTGACGTACTTCGTCAACAATATGACAATAAACTTATTACGTCAATTTTCAATTGTTTCGATGATGCGACAAACAAGTGTCTTCCACTCCCAGACTAAGCATGAAGTAAAATTTCGAGTTTAGAAAATCCCGAAAATTTGGCTCGGGCGCGTAGCGAAGTGGAGCGACCGAGCCAAATTAGGCTTTTCTAAACTCGAAATTTTACTTCATGCGCCACGCGTATAAAACACTGATTTAATGTGGAATTGTCTAACCATTTAATAGTTTCACTATTATGAAATTTTGATAGTATTTCATCATTAAATTGACCGTAATTTACCTATTATCTTTTGAATCCTTTTTAACTTCTATCAAAATTGACGTTATTCGTCAATAAAACGACTATAAACTTATTACGTCAATTTTCAATTGTTTCAATGATGCAACAAACAAGTGTCTTCCACTCCCAGACTAAGCATGAAGTAAAATTTCGAGTTTAGAAAAGCCCGAAAATTTGGCTCGGGCGCGTAGCGAAGCGGAGCGACCGAGCCAAATTTGGCTTTTCTAAACTCGAAATTTTACTTCATGCGCCACGCGTAAAAACACTGATTTAATGTGAAATTGTCTAATTATTTAATAGTTTTACTATTATGGCATTTTGATAGTATTTCATCATTAAATTTACTGTAGTTTACTTATTATCTTTTGAATCCTTTTTAACTTGTATAAAAATTGACATTCTTCGTCAATATAACGACAATAAACTCATTACGTCAATTTTCAATTGTTTCAATGATCCAACAAACAAGTGTCTTCCACTCCCAGACTAAGCATGAAATGAAATTTTGAGTTTAGATAAGCCTGAAAAAACTTTTCTTAACTCGAAGTTTTACTTCATGCGCCATGAGTTAATGTGAAATGGTCTTTAACCAATTTATAAGTGAAATAAGTTTAGTAAGTCAATTACCAATTATTTAAAAAAAAACTTTTCTAAACTCGAAGTTTTACTTCATGCGCCATGAGTTAATGTGAAATGGTCTTTAACCAATTTATAAGTGAAATAAGTTTATTAAGTCAATTATCAATTATTGATGGGGAAAGTGCTATGATGGACACCTCACTATTTTTTTTTAATTGAAATCTGAGGACTTAAAAATTATTATTAAAACATTTAAAATGTTCATGAAAATTCATATAAATAACTTCATAAATTAAATCAGTGTTTTATACGCGTGTCGCATGAAGTAAAATTTCGAGTTTAGAAAAGCCTAATTTGGCTCGGTCGCTCCGCTTCGCTACGCGCCCGAGCCAAATTTTCAGGCTTTTCTAAACTCGAAATTTTACTTCATGCTCAGTCTGGGAGTGGAAGACACTCGTTTGTTGCATCATTGAAACAATTGAAAATTGACGTAATAAGTTTATTGTCGTTTTATTGACGAAGAACGTCAATTTTGATACAAGTTGAAAAGGATTCAATAGATAATAGGTAAATTACAGTTAATTTAATGATAAATACTATCAAAATGTCATAATAGTAAAACTATTAAACGGTTAAACAAGTTCACATTAAATCCGTGTTTTATACGCGTAGCGCATGAAGTAAAATTTCGAGTTTAGAAAAGCCTAATTTGGCTCGGTCGCTCCGCTTCGCTACGCGCCCGAGCCAAATTTTCAGGCTTTTCTAAACTCGAAATTTTACTTCATGCTCAGTCTGGGAGTGGAAGATACTCGTTTGTTGCATCATTGAAACAATTGAAAATTGACGTAATAAGTTTACTGTCGTTTTATTGACGAAGTACGTCAATTTTGATACAAGTTAAAAAGGATTCAAAAGATAATAGGTAAATTACAGTCAATTTAATGATGAAACACTATCAAAATGTCATAATAGTAAAACTATTAAATGGTTAAACAATTTCACATTAAATCCGTGTTTTATACGCGTGGCGCATGAAGTAAAATTTCGAGTTTAGAAAAGCCTAATTTGGCTCGGTCGCTCCGCTTCGCTACGCGCCCGAGCCAAATTTTCAGGCTTTTCTAAACTCGAAATTTTACTTCATGCTTAGTCTGGGAGTGGAAGACACTCGTTTGTTGCATCATTAAAACAATTTAAAATTTACGTAATTAGATTATTGTCGTTTAATTGACGAAGAACGTCAATTTTGATACAAATTAAAAAGGATTCAAAAGATATCAACATTTCAATTTAATTGCTAATTTTCTTTCAAAAGTACAGAAAAAAATACAAACACTCATATATTGTTTATGTTGAAAATGTCTTAACTTCATTTATATTTAAATGGAGATATTTAGGAGTTTACGTTTCACTTAAATTAAAAAATTGTATTTTTTATGATATTATTGTGTCGCATTGCTAAAGTGTTTATAAAAAAGTTAAATTTACATTTCCTAACTAATAAAATAGCAATTATTAAGAAAATCAGATGTGTTTTCTAACCATAACTGAAGTTAAGCCGCTCAAAATTAACAATTTGATTTCTTATTCATTTTTAAACAATTTAAGTACATTCGGCATAGTGCTTTAAATTTAAAATAAAATAATACTTAATATATTTTATATGTCTTTACATAAGTGTTCTTGTAAAGATATATAAAATATATTTAAAACTATTAATGATTTCGATAGCTAACGCCATCTAATGCTTTATAGTGGCATCGTCAGTGACACGAATGCACAAAGTGCATATACAGGTCACTATTTCGTCCACGAGCGAGCAGAACTCTGTTTGTGAAACCAGAAAACAAATATCAAAATTGAATTTGTGTTCAGTATTCCGGCACCAGGTACCCACAGACGCGTTTTGGACTTCAATATATTTTATATAAAATATATTTATTTATGCAAGTTAGTATATAAAATATATTAATTAAAAAACGTATAAAATATATTAATGTATGCAAGTTATGAAATATTCTAACTATATCAATTACATAACAATTCATCTACATTTTGCGATGAAAAAATTGTGCTTTGATGCCATATACCTTAATAAGTCTATCGTGGCCCTGTATTTCGATGTTTTAATGTTATATTTTTATTCAATATTGTCGAATTTTTACACTCCACCTCTACGTGTTTATAAATCCAGGATTTTAAACTTTGCTTCCTCATTCTTGTCTTATTAAAAATTTATATTGGTACCCAATGTACTGTTTCTTCTTTGGAATTCTTTGAACTTTCAGAAACAATCTTGTTGATTTAAAATACTCTTGTTTAATTTAATTTAGAATAAAGTTATTACCTTTTGGACACTCTTTAATAACATTATTTATAACAAAATTGAGAGACAAACAGTAAATTATTTCTCTATAATGACATTTCTATGACGTTAAAAGTTCTCTTATTTGTTTAAAAAACGAATATTCTGAAATTGAAGATTCTCACTTTCGGATATTATAAATAATAAAGTGGACTTAGGCCACTTTCAATTTTTTTTTATTATTGAATTAAGTATGAAAACTTATGTGTATATAATTATTATATATTTTTATTATACTCAAGAACAGATAGATGTTTATAACGGCAAACTTTAAATTATGAAGGTTATTAAAGTCAACAACAAAAAATTTAAAAATGGACTTAGGCCACTTTAAAATTAAACGGCTTATTTATCGTCCAATTTATGAAGATTGTTTACGCAGTGAGTGCGATTTGCTTGCATTATTTATTAATACATAAAAAAGAGAAATTACACAAGTTTCACAGATGTGGAAATTTGACAACTTACTTATATGTATAATTTACTTAATAAAAGACTAACACTTTCTTCACTAAAAACATTTATTTTCGCTAAATGTACATTTCAAACAATACGTGCTCATTATCAATAGCTTACTGAGTGAGCTATTGATAATGAGCACGTAGTGTTAGAAATGTACATTTAGCGAAAATAAATGTTTTTAGTGAAGAAAGTGTTAGTCTTTTATTAAGTAAATTATATTCAACTCTTCACGTAACTCAATCCAAATACATTACTTATGTGTAGATTTTTGAGAAAACTGTTCTTTTTTGTTGATTTTGTTTCCAGAGCGACTGGATGTAAATAAGAAAAAGTAATAAAAGAGTAATAAAACTAACATGAACACACAAATAAACAATTAAATTTTCTGTTCACTGTGGAGGCTTCTACTTCGTTATACATCATTATTTACAAAAATAAGACAATTAACTTTGTTTGTATAACTGAGGATTTTATTGTGACTATAGTTTCGACAACTTTAACTTGTCATTATCAAACATAAAGTATTACCAATTATAAACAGGCAGTAGCGTAGCGAGGTCAAGTGGTAACCGATATCGATCGTTTTCTGTCTTTTCGATAGCAACAAAACAAACGCTCAGGCTAAAAACTTTATGTTTGATAATGACAAGTTAAAGTTGTCGAAACTATAGTCACAATAAAATCCTCAGTTATACAAACAAAGTTAATTGTCTTATTTGTGTAATTAAATTTACGATTCGCGCTAATTTTGGCGTGAACAAAGATATTTGTTTCAAAATATGTGAAAATCTTTAAACACCTGTTTGATAGTTTCCATGTGAATGTCAGAAAGTGCGTTTTTATTCAAATTGTATGGATTTTAAAAATGAAAATAATCATAATGAAATGGCAATATTATCTTTAGGGGCAAACGTGATTAAATGCATGGACAATTAGTAATATCATGCATTGACTCACCTGTAACGAGTTTATTCATTCGTAGATTAACCATGAAGTAAAATTTCGAGTTTAGCAAAGCCTGAAAATTTGGATTCGATAGGTATTTTTGCTCTAAATTGGAAAATGCTGATACTAATACTTTTAAAAGTTCTAGGAGGTATTAACTAATATAACTATAACCCTTATTGCCCTATATTGCTGTTATTAGCTTAGGCGTTTGTTTTTTTGCTAACGAAAAGACAAAAAAGGCTCCGCATCGGTTACCACCTGACCTCGCTACGTCACTGCCTGTTTATAATTGGTAATATTATCTTAACTTAATTTAATTTCTCCTTTACAGAAAAATGCGTTCTTCCTTGTGTAAGAATACCAGAGAAGGTATAAGATTTCAATTTACAAGCAATATCCTTGTTTGCTTTCTTGAGAACTTTTAATAACTTCCAAGTTTGCTATAAAGGGATACCCTTAAATTCCGCAAAGTATTTAATATGAAAAAATATTTAAACTGAATTAGTTTATTGAAACGATTTAAAAAAAAGTTTTTATGAAAAGTTGAATCAAAATTTTATTTAATTTCTGCTTCACTTTATACTACTGGTTTCACAAACAGAGTTCTGCTCGTTCGTGGACGAAACAGTGACCTGTATATGCACTTTGTGCATTCGTGTCACTGACGATGCCACTATGAAGCATTAGATGGCGTTAGCTATCGAAATCATTAGTGGTTTTCACATATTGGCTTGAAATAGTCAGAAATGTTCAGTATTCCTCAGCACTGGGTCGGGACCACACTGAAGAGGACCTTGAAGTCCGAAACGCGTCTGTGGGTATCTGGTGCCGGAATACTGAACACAAATTCAATTTAGTATATAAATATCGGATGTCCAACAATTATTGAAGTTCTGGGTGGCTGAGGAACCAAACATATATGTCCATTCTTACTTGAATCTGACGTTTGTACAGTCATAACTAGTGTTGGCAAGATCGATCGAAAAGATCGATCAAAAATTATTTAAACTGAATTAATTTATTGAAACAATTAAGAAGAAAGTATTTATGAAAAGTTAAGTGAAAACTTTATTTGATTTCTGCTTTCACTTTATACTAGTATATAAAAATCGGATGTCCAACAATGATTGAAGTTCTGGGTGGCTGAGAAACCAAGCATAAATGTCCATTCTTACTTGAAGCTGACGTTCGTACAGTCATAACTAGTGATCGGCAAGATCGATCAAATGATATTTAAACTGAATAAAATTTATTAAAACAATTTAGAAGAAAGTTTTTATGAAAAGTTAAATCAAAACTTAATTTGATTTCTGCTTTCACTTTATACTAGTATATAAATATCGGATGTCTAACAATTATTGAAGTTCTGGGTGGCTGAGAAACCAAATATAAATGCCCATTCTTACTTGAATCTGACGCTCGTACAGTCATAACTAGTGATGGGCAAGATCGATCAAAAAGATCGAGCGATCGAGCCGCTCGATCTTCTAGTGCTGCTCGATCTTTTTGATCGGCTCGATCTTCTTGATCGTCTGGATCTTTTCGATCGCTCGATCTTTTAGTGCTACTCGATCATTTTGATCGGCTCGATCTTGTCGATCGGCTCGATCTTATCGATCGGCTCGATCTTTCTGATCGGTTCGATCTTCTTGATCGTCTGGATCTTTTCGATCGCTCGATCTTTTAGTGCTACTCGATCTTTTTGATCGGCTCGATCTTGTCGATCGGCTCGATCTTTCTGATCGGTTCGATCTTTCTGATCGGTTCGATCTTCTTGATAGTCTGGATCTTTTCGATCGGCTCGATCTTTTTGGGCGGCTCGATCGTTTCAGGCAGCTCGATCTTTTTGAACTTATCGAGCTAGTGGATTGATCAATCGGCTGAAGCAGATTGATCAAATCGGTCGGCTCGAGACAATTTAACAAGTTATACGGTTTAAGGTACTCTACTAGCTGCATGCTATAGAGCTATTTTCGAGCGGATCGATCGGCCTAGGAGGTATTATTAAACGATCACACTATTTAATTTGATTAAATAGGTAATTCGTAAACTTTCAAAGTAAATGAACTACTTTTATTCTGCTTCTATTATTTAAAATTTGCAGGCAAAATGTATTCAGAAAATCACACAAAAAAATATTCTCCATTAAATAATTCATAAAATAAACGATGAAAGTAAAATAATAGTAAAATAATTATAATTATAGAAAAATTTAATCATCACTACTAACAAACATCGCCCCTAGAGAAAACCCTCATAAAAACCTCGGGCCCTATAAATTAAAATACGTCTTGGAAAATCACGCCCTGAAAATAATTCGCACTGAAAGACCCGCTGTAAAAAGTATTTCTGGAAAATAGGGTTGATTTTTCTGTAAAGTTACCTCCAAAACAACATCTCCTGAAAGAAGTAAAATGCATCTCCTCAAAAAACCACCCCCAGTAAAACCATTTTAGAAAATGATGCCCTCAAAAAACCACCCCTTGTAAAACCCTTATAAGAACCAGGGGCCCTAAAAATTAAAATACGCCTTGGAAAATCAGGCCCTGAAAAAACTACGCACTGAAAGACTCTCTGTAAGAAGTATTTCTGGAAAATCACCCCTCTCCTGTAAAGTTACCTCCAAAAACAACATTTCCTGAAAGAAGCAAAATTCATTCCCTCAAAAAACTACCCCCAGTAAAAGCATTTCAGAAAATGATGCTCTCAAAAAACCACCCCCTATAAAACCCTCATAAAAACCAGGGGCCCTAAACATTGAAATACGTCTTGGAAAATCAGGCCCTGAAAAAACTACGCACTGAATGACCCTCTGTAAAAAGTATTTCTGGAAAATCACCCCTCCCCTGTAAAATTACCTCCAAAAACAACATCTCCTGAAAGAAGCAAAATTCATCCCCTTAAAAAGCCATCTCCAGTAAAACCATTTCAGAAAATGATCCCCTCAAAAAACCATCTCCTGTAAAGCCATTTAATGACCCTCCCTAAAAAACTAGCCCCGTAAAAATTACCTCTTGGAAAAACCAGCCCTTGTAAAAATATTATTATAAAACCACCCCTCGAAACAATCATCTATAAAATAACTTTGCCTGTAATATAACTCACCGGAAAAAGCAAAATTCATGCCCTTAAAAAGCCACCTCCAGTAAAACCATTTCAGAAAATGATCCCCTCAAACAACCATCCCCTGTAAAGCCATTTAATGACCCTCCCTAAAAAACTAGCCCCGTAAAAATTACCTCTTGGAAAAACCACTCCTTGTAAAAATATTATTATAAAACCACCCCTCGAAACAATCATCTATAAAATAACTTTGACTGTAATATAACTCACCGGAAAAACTACCCCTAAAAATATCCCCGTTTATGAATATCTTATGTTGTTCTAATTGTTTATCTTGTTAAAAAATCAACAGTTAATCTAATAAAAATGAAAATCAGCGAATATTCCAATTTGAAACCTATTTGAATTCAAAACTTTAAATATAATATATAAAATGAAATCAGGCGAACATTAACGTAATTTTAGCATCGTTTATAAAAATGTAAAAAATCAACATTTAATCTAATCAACATGAAAATCACTGAATATTTGAATTCAAAACTTTAAATACAATATATAAAATTAAATTAAGCGAATATTAACGTAATTTTATCTATAACTGTATTTTTCTCTGTAAATAGAATTTATTCTGCTGAGAAATAAATGATTATTATTATTATTGTTATTATTATAAAAATCACTGAATTTACATTGGACCTATAATTTTTTTTTATAGAGAATTAATAAATCAATTCAAATTTTTCTACGAAAATGTTGAAAAGTTTAAGTAAATAAAAAATAAAGACAAAATATGTTTAAACATTTATGCAAATTTTATATACAAATGATTCAGCATAAAACAACATATAATTCTGTGAATTTACACAGAATTCATCGATTTTTAATATTCTTCAAAGAAAAGTTAATTATCTTAGCTAGTTTTTCATATATTTTGAACCAAACTCGAATAAATTCACACAGTGGCTTCATCAGGCAGATGAATAATATTATTCATCTGCCTGATGAAGCCACTGTGTGGCGAAACAATTGTTACAGTGTCAATCAATAAACAGTGAAATCTTAACCAAGTGTGTTATTTACTAAAAGTGTTGATATCGAATTTCACCAAGTAACGGCCTCAACTATTAAATTAACGAAGAAATTGTATGTTATTTTTAAGAGGTTTAATTCCTAATTACGATTAATATAAAAAATGTAACTTGCTTCAACAAGTAACTCGTTAAAGAGTAGGATGTTTGTGCATTTCATTAATTTTTTCTAATATTAAAAAAAAAGGAATTATGTTTATGCTAATTGACCCCCCAGCCCCCTTCACAAAAACAATAATTTTACCGTGTTATTTTTTTGTTAACTAAATCATGATAACATGTAAATTCTTAACCCATCGACAAATGGGCTTGTGCTGTGGAGTTTTTATTAATTTTCTAAAGAGACATTAAATTATTGTAAAAATTGTCGCCATTTATATTTAGGATTTTTTTTCAATATTTTACAAAATTTTAGTCGTAGCTGATGGTGTTTTCTTTCTACTAAATAATTTGTGTTTAGTTTTTTAAAATATTGATAGGAATTTTAGGAATTTTATTTTGTTATATTCAGAAAACAAAATTTTGTGGTATATGTAGATTATTCTTATTTTATAGAAACTGAAAATAATGCACAGGGAGTTTTTCTATTAAGTACACGTTTTCCAAATTCAGCCCATTGTCTGTAAATCTTTAGATATTCCTTGTTTTTTTTTAAAGTTCAATTTGAATCTTTAAACGAGTATTTTCCACTCCCAGACTAAGCATGAAGTAAAATTTCGAGTTTAGAAAAGCCCCGTGAAAATTTGTCGAGGGTCGCGCAGCGACCCGAGACAAATTTTCTGGGCTTTTCTAAACTCGAAATTTTACTTCATGCGCCACGCGTATAAAACACTAAAATATTGTGAAATTTATGTATAATCGAAATTCACTTGAAATCTATGTTTTATACGCGTGGCGCATGAAGTAAAATTTCGAGTTTAGAAAAGCCCAGAAAATTTGTCTCGGGTCGCTGCGCGACCCTCGACAAATTTTCACGGGGCTTTTCTAAACTCGAAATTTTACTTCATGCTTAGTCTGGGAGTGAAAAGCAATCGTTTAAAGCCACAAATTGAACTTAAAAAAAACAACGAATATCTAAAGATTCAAAGAAAATAATTTCTTTTAGGGAAACATACGCCTAAGCTGTACATTTTCCGACATTCGTTGTTTTTTTAAATGAGTTTTATTTGAAGCTTTAAACGAGTGATTTCCACTCCCAGACTAAGCATGAAGTAAAATTTCGAGTTTAGAAAAGCCCCGTGAAAATTTGTCGAGGGTCGCGCAGCGACCCGAGACAAATTTTCTGGGCTTTTCTAAACTCGAAATTTTACTTCATGCGCCACGCGTATAAAACACTAAAATATTGTGAAATTTATCTATAATCGAAATTCACTTGGAATCTATGTTTTATACGCGTGGCGCATGAAGTAAAATTTCGAGTTTAGAAAAGCCCAGAAAATTTGTCTCGGGTCGCTGCGCGACCCTCGACAAATTTTCACGGGGCTTTTCTAAACTCGAAATTTTACTTCATGCTTAGTCTGGGAGTGGAAAACAATCGTTTAAAGCCACAAATTGAACTTAAAAAAAAACAACGAATATCTAAAGATTCAAAGAAAATAATTTCTTTTAGGGAAACATACGCCTAAGCTGTACATTTTCCGACATTCGTTGTTTTTTTAAATGAGTTTTATTTGAAGCTTTAAACGAGTGTTTTCCACTCCCAGACTAAGCATGAAGTAAAATTTCGAGTTTAGAAAAGCCCCGTGAAAATTTGTCGAGGGTCGCGCAGCGACCCGAGACAAATTTTCTGGGCTTTTCTAAACTCGAAATTTTACTTCATGCGCCACGCGTATAAAACACTAAAATATTGTGAAATTTATGTATAATCGAAATTCACTTGGAATCTATGTTTTATACGCGTAAAATTTCGAGTTTAGAAAAGCCCAGAAAATTTGTCTCGGGTCGTTGCGCGACCCTCGACATATTTTCACGGGGCTTTTCTAAACTGAAAATTTTACTTCATGCTTAGTCTGGGAGTGGAAAATACTCGTTTAAAGCTTGAAATTAAACTTAAAATGCTCACAATGTGTCTAAATTCATAAGACAGCTTAAGTTGTCTTATGATTTAAGACATATTGTTTGCATTTTACACGAAAAACATTTTCGTAATTTTATATATTATGTTTTAAGTGTGCAAACTATAAAAAGCGTTAGCTTATTTTCTCGAAATTGAATATTTTTGAATTGGAATTATTCCTGTTTGAACTGCAATACTTGTTTGTTTTTACATTTTCATTTCTATTTTCTTCGTCAATTATATTTAATTTTAACATCCCGGATCTACCTACAAATAAAAAATCAAAATCGCAACAATTACGTACCCATAAATCAGTCAGTTTTTCACGATTAACAGTTTTTTAAGTAAATAGATATTTGTGGAAACGACCTGCTTTGGTGATTCGTCTAGATTAAACAGTTTATGTGATGTTCGACAAAGTGATCGTTCGAACGCGTCCTGTTTACACGTACGGCCAGATTTATTAAGTTTTTATATGTCATGCATGGACGAGGACTAGACGATCCGAAATAGCGACCTACCAAAATAAACTCGCAACATTCGAAAAGCTGTGCTTACATTCGAGCACAATATGTAAACACTACATTTGCATTTATTACCGTTGTTGGATGTGTGTGTGCTTTTAATTTTACCTTGAGTTTTAATTTTATAGTAAAAAATTAGTAAATTATATTATAATAAAACAATAATTCTGGATATTTTATTAAAACACTAGGTTTATTTCACTAATGTAGTAAAACAAATATTTTAAATAAATATCGAGAATTAGCTTCAACATTTTTTTACCACAGTTTAAGTGAGAAATTAATTAAACACAATAAAATAATATGCTGACTGAGGTTTGAAAGGTAATGGCATTAACAAGAGGACCTGATTTAAACATCCACATAGTTTCTCTGAAGAATGCCCAAGAATATAATTTTCAAGAGCGGTGATTTGTTGCACAAAAGAGATTGTTTATTTTTTCATAGTGGGTTTTTAAAAATAAAATCAACACGATAGGTTTATAATAAAATATGTATAGTTCGTATAACATTGAGCACATTAATAATAATAATAATAATAATAATCATTCATCATGGCATTCGACACCACATCGCATGAGCTATTACTCCAATTGCTCAAATGTCTTGCGGTGCCAGACCCCATAGTGAGATGTATCCAACACCTTATGCCACTCTGGAAGACTCGGTTCATGATAAGAACCGGCGAACAACGAGTCAGAACAGAGCTGATCGCATATAAGAGGGGAGTGTTCCAAGGGGACTCTCTTAGCCCTCTCTTATTCTGCATCTCACTGTTGCCGTTATCCGTTGCAATCCGTAGCACCCGCGGTTATAATTGCGGCCCACCTGGTAACCGGAGGCACAAGGTCACCCATCTTTTCTACATGGATGACCTTAAGCTATATGCCTCTGGAGAAAGGGATTTACACCAGTCTCTAAAAGCGGTGCAGGAGTACACTAACGCAATAGGCATGGAGTTTGGGCTAGCCAAATGCGCACTGGTTCACCTGAAGAGGGGACGATGTCGTGGCTTTGGAGAGGATGCGCAACTCGTAGACGGGAGCATTATGCACCATCTCAATGCTGGAGAGACATATGACTACCTAGGCGTGCCGCAGCACAATGTGCATGATGTGGCCGCTGTTAAAAACTCTCTCTAGAGACCTTGTCAGACAGATCTGGTCATCAGAGCTGTCTGGTAAAAACAAGGTGCTTGCCACAAATATGCTTGCCGTTCCGATAGTCATGTTCTCGTTCGGGGTAATAAAATGGACGAGGGAAGAGTTGCGCACCCTTGACATCGACACACGAAAACGGATGCATCTCTTTAGGAGTTTACATCCAAAGTCGTCCGTCCCATGGCTTTATCTCCCACGCCATCTAGGAGGCTGTGGCCTCTTAGCGCTGGAGTGCCTCCACGATAGAGTGGTCCTGGGTACGGCTTGTAAGGTCGTACAAAGTTCTGACCCCCTGCTCCGCATGGTGCGAGAGCACGAACAAACAGGGGCCGGGGCATTTATCTTAAAGGCAGCACAAAAGGCAGCTGAAGACCTCGGTTTAAACTTCGATAACGGTCAGGGAGAACTCGCTACGCTCAATCCTGACCAGTTAAGAGTCCAGCTGAAAACCGCTGAAGTCCAAAAGCTGCTTCAACGCCACATGGACAAGCCAATGCATTCCGTCTTCTTTAAGAACATAGAAGAACTTGGCTAGTCCAAGCAGCTAACGTTTGGATTCCTGCGAGCAGCTGGACTAAAGTTCATCATAGCTTGTCAAGACGGTGTACATAACACCCTGGTCTACCGTAGCCGCATTATGGGTGTAGATGTCCCGGATATACGCTGTAGGGCGTGTCACGGGGCGCCGGAGACAATAATGCACCTGCTATCTTCATGCAGAGCATATGCGTCTTCGGCCTACATCCATAGACATAACGCGGCGCTACGAGTGCTATATTACCACCTCAGGCACTCGTACGGTATAGGCGAAACACCAGTGCTGCCATATGCCCCGGATGATATTGAGTCCGTAGTGGAGAATGAGAGGTGCCGAATATATTGGAATTTCTCATTCCCAACGCTCTGGCAAATACGAGCAAACAAGCCTGACGTAGTCCTCCTCGACCACCATCTAAAAACGATGTTTGTCATCGAATTCTCTGCACCAGCAGAGACAAACATCGTTTTAAAAGAGGAGGAAAAACAGACGAAATATCAGGATCTTTTGTACGACATGAGCAGACTCTACCCAGGCCACACTGTTAAGTTGGTGGTATTAATCGTCGGTGCTCTAGGCGGCATCAATGGCTCAATGCTGAACAACCTTAAGGCCATACCAGCATGTCGCGACACCGCACACTTCCTTATCGGAGGGATGCAGAAGGCCGTGATACTGGGTTCACTACGTCTACTGAGATCACACACCGTTAGGCACCACTAGTTACCCCACTTCCAGGCTTGGAGGAGGTAACTAGAGGATATATTTGGCACCCTCTCCACATGAAATCAGAGCCATGTGGGTGTAGAGGGTGACCATTCAATTTAAAAAAAAATAATAATCTTTATTACCCAACAGGCAAAAACCCAATTACAGAGTAACAACTATAAACTAAAATAATCATTCGAATAAAAATGTTTCAAAATATATATATATATATATATAAGGAAATGATATATATATATATATATATATATATATATATATATATATACAAGGAAATGTATATATAACATACAAGACAAATAAATTAAATTAAATTAAGTGTAAAAAAAACAATAATACAGTAGGTAGTCAATCGCTGTTAACCTTAAATGTTAAATTCCACACTAGAAATTAACTTAAATTTAAATTTTATTTCTTAATGAAGAAACTGCGAAATATTAACAGATATTTTCATATCTAAAACTTAGTATATACCAGAGCTGGGCAGGATTCGAATCATTCAGGATTCGAATCCTGGATTCGAATCCTTTTAGAGGATTCAAAAGAGGTATTCGAATACTCTAGTTCAACTGGATTCGTGATCCGGATTCGTTACATTTTTTTAAGAGGATTCGCATTCGAATCCAAATGTGGGTGATTCGAATCCATATAAAAGGATTCGAATCCTAATAAAAGGATTCGAATATTTATAAAAGGAAACGAATATTTATAAAAGGATTCGAATACTTACAAAAGGATTTGAATCGTCAAAAATAATTCGAATTAATTGTGAGGATTAACATGAAAAATGTCTTTAGTGTGTTTTTAAATTTCTCGTTAAATCACTGTTTTATACGCGTGGCGCATGAAGTAAAATTTCGAGTTTAGAAAAGCCCAGAAAATTTGTCTCGGGTCGCTGCGCGACCCTCGACAAATTTTCACGGGGCTTTTCTAAACTCGAAATTTTACTTCATGCTTAGTCTGGGAGTGGAAAACACTCGTTTGAATGAAGACAACCTTATACAAGACTGTCTCAGTTTAAACCGAGTCGACCTTATACAGTAATGACTTTGATTTTAAAGTCATGTGAGGATTTTCGCGCGTGATAAAGTCGGCTCGGTTTAAATCAAGACATCCTTGCACTGTAATGATCTTAGTTTTGACGTCACGTACGGATTTCCACGCGTGACGACATCAACCTAGGTGTGTAAGTTTGTCTTGATTTATACCGAGCCGACCTTGTATTGTTTAATTACCTTGATTGTTGACGTCACATATAAAGGTTGTCCTAATTTAAAACCGAGTCGACTTGTTAGTTTAATTACATTGACTTTTCACGCCACGCGAGGAATTTCATGTGTGACGTCAGAAAAACTCCCTTTATTTCTCGGGATATAGATATTTTTAATAAAATTAAACTGAATTTGCTATGAAATTCAAACATAATAAGAAAAACCAGTATATTTTCAGTTTCAGCATATGTTAGTGTTTTATCCGTTTCGCTACGCAACTAAACCAAATTTTCAGAATTTTCTAAACTCTATATTTTACTTCGTGCGTAAACAAGGACAGTAAATCTATGTTAAAAAACAAAAATTAACATTTCTTAAGATATAAACTTTTTGTCTCGTGTAATATCAGGCAAAAGTAATGTCTTTTCAATGAATTGGCTGCCATTTTATTAGAAATAAAAAAAATGGGCAATGTTTTGACTGAAAGTTAATTTAAAGGTGTGACATTGATAAAATAAAGGCAAAAAAATGATATCGGTCAAATGAACATCTCCTGAGTTGATATTGATTGTGCCCGTTATACAACATTTTGAATTGTTGTTCGTAAAACATCTGACCCCAAATTGGTGATTTCTTCTTAAGTGTTGGCTTTGCAACTTGCAAGGTTTGTGGTTTCTTGTGGTAAATGTAAAATTTCAAAAAGACACACAGGAAGTGGAAACGCTCGTTCGAAACTTCAAACGGAATGCTTTTATAAGAACATTAAAAGACTAAAAATGTTTTTAAAGATAATAATCTAGTTTTAAAAATTATGTTTAATATTATTTGAAGTAAAACTGACATGGTAGCCACAATCTGAAATGTTAAATTTTTCCGACATTTCCCTGATTCAAGATTTTTTCCCTGGCCTTTTAATATTACTTTCTTTTGTGGCAAACCTCCATTTTGTTAAATTGTTTTCATTGTTTTTGTCAATATTTAAGTAAATTTTATAAGTTTGTATGTGTTTTGTAATTTGAATGCTGATTTTGACAAATTTAATAATGTCATATGGCTGTTTTGTTAGTGTTTTGGTCAATTTTGAATCTTAATGATATTCAGTGAATTTTTATCTACGTTATTTTCAGGCATTCGTCGATTTTATAATAGAGTTCAATTTGAAGCTTTTAACGAGTGTTTTCCACTCCCAGACTAAGCATGAAGTAAAATTTCGAGTTTAGAAAAGCCCCGTGAAAATTTGTCGAGGGTCGCGCAGCGACCCGAGACAAATTTTCGGGCTTTTCTAAACTCGAAATTTTACTTCATGCGCCACGCGTACAAAACACTGATCTGAAGTGAAGTTCAGAAACACACAAATACTACTTTAATCAGAGTAACAGGGAATCAGATGTTTAGTCCTTTATCAACGATGTTCAGTGTTAATAATAAATAATTAGATTTTAAATATTTTTGTTAAAACAATATAATAAAATGGAGATTCCGTTAATAAAAAAAAAATTAAAAAAAAAAAAATACTGTTAACGATATTTATATATAAATGGTTAAAAACAAATTATAAAATCAAATTTATTCTTAAAGGATTTGTATTCGTGATTTGAAAAAAACAGGATTCGAATCTTTGATTCGAATCATATTTATCTCTTACGAATCCTTTATTCGAGTAACCGTGATTCGAATCATATTAGATGATTCGGATTTGTGATTCGAATCCTTTTTACGAGGATTCGTCCCAGCTCTGGTATATACGAGTACCTACCTTTATTTTTTAGAAATTATCATAATTATGTAAAAAAGTGGATGAATGTCAGAATTACAGATGAAAAAAATTGTGTGGACGTTTTGAATGGGTCTCATTAGCAAGTATAACTCTTGTATTAAAAAGTAAAACAAGATTCTACTGGTACATTTTCTTAATTTATTGACGCAGTGTATTTCATTTCTAGTTTATGAAAAGCCAGCCTTTGATGTAAAATATAGCGCACGTTTAGTTTACACCTAAAAACCAATGTAATCCACGCTTATGTAATGTTCTTAAAACGAATAATAAATGTTATTTCGAGGCTTTAAATATAAATGCATTATCTCGACAAAGGTAAAATCACAGAGAACAATTTTCTTGTTTATAGTAGAGTATTAAACGACATTAATTCACGTTTTTGCACTTATCATATCTGTTTTCAGGACGGCAGGCTGTGTTTATAAGTTTCTATGAATACCAAAGCGGTAAATGGAACTTAAGTTTCATTTACCGCTCGGGGAACGGTAAATGAAGCCTAACATCCTTGGCAACTGATTAAAACAACTCAATCAGGATTAAAAGGAGTCAAATTTCAGTAATCAGTAATCAAATTTGATAAAACGTCTGTGACATATTCATAATAATTGCAAAAAAATGTTGTCCGTCTACTCCGATCGTGCAAACATCATAAGCATCTCGAACAATGTTTGTTGTTTGCAACTTAAACTAAGTATTTACTAATTGTAATTAATGATCATTTTAGTAAGTAACAGTAAAGGGTTCCATACGGTACCTATTTATAATAATCTTGTATATTGTAATATTATTTTTCTGTTAACCGCTTTAGTAAATTAAGTTAGCTAAATATTACTCATTGATCCATTTGTGATCAGATTGTAATTATAGTAAAATACAACTAAGTGTTTTGCAAATGATAATTAAAAAAACCGCTTTAGCAGATTAGATTTAAATTTTTTAAATCAGTTATATTACTTAGTGTTTCTGGCAATTTATTGTATAGTTTCAGCCCGCTGTATAGTGGTAACTTTTAAATAAATAAATTGTAACATACTTTCGATTACAATACATTACTTAGAAGTCCGCATACTTTCAAAGTGCACTTCCGATGGGACACCCTGTATGTATATCCTCCCAATACAAATTTACTTGTTATGTTATAGGACAACAATTAAGGATTATGAGATTACGAATTTCTGCTGCAATAATAATAAAACTGCTCTACATGTATGCAAACCCAATTTGTAGACATGTGTAAATATTGATAAGACAAAATTACGCACAGACTCAAATATTTATTAAAAACATATTTACTCACGTGACCCCCTTTCAACACGTAATATGAAACTTACACACTGAACGTCACGAGAAAATCCCAAAGAAAAAGTACTCCTCTTCACTGATTAATAAAATTTCGAAATCACTTTCTCAAATACTTTTGCAAATAGTTACGAAACCCCCGCGAAAGTTCAAGTTTAAGTTCGAGTTCGTTTATTTTTTGTTTTATTTCAAGTGGTTGAACTGTTGCGCGTCTGAAGTTGGTGGAGAGACTGCGCGGATTTTCGGTCGGGTCTCTGGACCTCTCCTTCAGAGTGTTATTGCGCATATGGTGGGTGGCGTCGTGTGGGAATTTTCATCTGGAGGTGATGACGAATGATATCTCTTTTCAGATAAGCCCGCTCGCTGTATTTATCTTGTGTGGAAAGATTGCCTTAAGTTATTTGCAGAGGAGAGGAATTGTGGGACTGTTATATACGATGAGGATGACCTTAATTGGGGTCCGAGATGAATGCGCGAGGTTCGTTTGTTAAGGATCGGGTCTTGGGTAAATATCTTAGATTTAGGTTAGGTGGTTATGGTGGACGCGCCGGGATAAACATCTATTTGATAATGGCTCAGTCAACTTAGACCCCCCCCCCCAAGTTCGATTTTTATTGAAAAAAAAAACTATTGCGCTAGACGGACCTTAGCTAACGCCACAATAATTAGAGCTAGTGCCACTAAGACGAGAGAGTTGGGGGGGTTTAAATATTCGGGGGGCTAGCCGCTCAAGTTTGGATTTTTCAAGTTAGTTTACACTATTCCGATTCCTCAAAACCAGCGCTAACTAGCGCCACTAATTTAAAAGCTACCAAAAAAAAATTTTCACATCCAAATTAAACAAACGTAATAATGCATTTAATATACAACTATATTTGTTTTCGAATTCATCATGTTATTGACCCACGTTTCTGCAATAACCCGCCCTCAGGATATTTATACCAACCCCAATAGAATAAAACTAAGACGCTAAAAAGGAAACACAATATAAGCTCTTAGACTATACTTTTTTTCGCTATTCGATGAATTTAATAAAAATGCACATACACGTACACTGCAGACTTGTAATAAAGCTCCGGAGTTCAGCTGTCGCATGAATATACTTTATACGCAGACGATGAAAAAGGTGGTAGTATTACATTACAGATGCTAGCATGTTTACAAGTAGTAATCTAAAGGTTCTTAACTTTTCTATTCATTCATTCTATACGGCATGTTTTTTTCTTTTTTTTTTTTCATTTTTATTCACTTCAATGGAAATAGAAGCGGCAATGCGTGGAATTTGTGGCCACGGAATTAAATAAACTTTTCTGTATTTGCGCAAAGGGTGGCTCTTGAATTCAATTGATGTGGATGAGCGCTCGTGAAATACGTGATATTACATTTGATTAACTAATTACGCGGGCGAAGTGTTTTCAATTGCGGGACGATTTGAGTTAAAAACAAAAACCTCATTGAAATGCTAAAATAAAGTGGATACGTACATGTTGTACGAATATTTATAGAGTTGCGTATTTGTAGAAAATTTGATAACAATAAATTATAGATTGGTTATAAACCTGAAACTATACAGGTGTAGAATTAACCGACGCACCATAGGGATTTTAGTGTGAAAGAATTAATGTTCGATTATTTAATTCAGTAATTATTTTAGACAAAAATTCTGTTTAACTTTTTTGTAGATTAAAAAATTCTGCATCCTCGCATATTTTATTTTTTTATTTTCATAATATACTCAGGCAAAAAAATGGTGGTGCCATGGAATGGTACATGTTACCATTAAGATTCGTTTAATGAATTTGTTTTATTTCTTTACTATTAATAATTAAACGATTTTAGTTGCATTGTGTAAAAGATTATTTTTTTATTGAATTAATACCTGTCAAGAATTTAAGGCATCGCAGATTTTCGAGAAAGTGGAAATTTGTATTTGCCTAAATATATGCTTTCTGAAAAAAAAAATAAGTAATATCAGTCTATTCAGAATTGTTGTCACTAGAAAAAAGTTGAATAGATTTCTTGCATAAAATAATCGAATATTAAGATATTTATATCGGGTTATAATCTATTGTCTAATTTATATACATCCCAGTGTGCCCGCGTATTTAGTAATTCTTTTAATTTTAATGATTTGCGTCAAAAAAATCACATTCCAAATGAACGTGGTGTATTCCTCGATTTAATATTTTCTAATTTTCTAATTTACCTAACATTAATATTAAAACTTCAAGTGATCCATTGCTTAATAATAGTTATCATCATATATCTTATGATATTACCATGTATTTATCTGTCATTTCGTCCTTTATACACTGAATATATTTAATATGATTTTAAATCAGCTGATTACAGCGCCATTAATAATTATCTTTGCAATGTTGATTAGAATCTAGTATTTCAGGAACCAAATATCAATTTAAATTTAGATAATTTCTATAACATCATTAACGCTGCCCTCTCACTGTATGTGCCTTCTAAATTTTATAAATTATCAAATTACCCAAAATGGTTTAATCATGAACTCATAGAATTAGTTATATCCAAGAAAAAAGCACATGTGGCTTTTAAAAAAAAAAGTGGTGGTGTTACTGATTATGAAACCTTCAAAAATCTTAGATCTTCGGGTTGCAATTTAAGTGAAACACTGTATCAATCTACCAATTCCAACATCATAAAAGAACTCAAGAAAAAGGATTGCTTTTATTTAAAAGCAGACAAAGGCAATAGTGTGGTTATTGTGAAAAAAGATGATTATTCCGCGAGTGTCAACGAGTTACTTAATACAGGCCCATATACAGTTACAACAAAAAACCCAATAAATTCATATATCCGAAAAATTAGCACGGCATTAAAGGAATCAACAGGTATAATTGGTAAAAAACAGATTTACAAATTGAAAGTAAGTAATCCCAAACTTCCACGCCTATACTGCCTACCGAAAGTCCATAAGCCGGGGAATAAATATCGACCGATAGTGTCAAATGTTAATTCCCCGACTTACAAGGTAGCTAAATGGCTAGTTAGACAATTTTAAACCTTACAACTTGATAACAACTTTTCGATAAAAAACTCAATCGAGCTAACCGACAGATTAAAACAGATAAATGTTCCTCCTAATCATAAACTAATTTCATTTGACGTCGAGTCCCTTTTTCCAAGCATTCCCATAACAGATACATTAAATATTCTTGAAAAATTACTAATAAAAAACAATATTCCAGATGAACAAACTAAACAATACCTTTCACTAACGAAACTCGTTATGGAATGTAATACATTCGAATTTAATAACAAATTCTACAAACAAACTTTTGGCACTGCAATGGGCAATCCTTTATCCCCCTTCCTTGCGAACATTTTCCTTAATTTCTTTGAAAATCATGCTAAAAGAACAATAAATAATTTTCCCGACTTCTGGTTCCGCTATGTCGATGACATTTTCTCAATCGTACCTAACAACTGCGACATAGATACCTTTATTAATTCTTTAAATAGTTTATATAATAGTATTAATTTTACATACGAATCAGAAGTTAATAATTCTCTCCCTTTCTTAGATATTTTAATTTCAAGAAATAATAGTACACTAGAGTTCGATATCTACAGAAAAACCACACATACATATAATTATATACATTCAGAGTCATGTACACCTACAAAATATAAAATGGCAGCGTTTAATAGCATGATTTTCAGAGCAATTAAACTCCCCCCCTCTCCTTCAAACCGAAAAAAGGAACTCGACTTCATACGTTCAATTGCAATTAACTTAAAGTACGACATTAACACCATCAATAAATTAATTAATAGACATTTATTTAAACAAAAAATTACCTGTTCTACCCGGTTAACTAATTAAAACAGCAAAGAGACCACATACGTTAGGACAATTTATGTACCTGATTCAGAAACCCGATTTATAATAATAATAATAATAATAATAACTTTATTGTCCAACAGGATAAACCCAATTACAGAACAAAAATTTGAATAAATAAGAAAAGGAAAGATACATGTAAGTTCGTGAACAGTGAATACATATTATAGGATAGTATGATTTATTGAATAAAAATATCGTTGAATAATTTTTCGGAGCACTGGCACAACACAGTCACTGGTGAACGCTGCAACACATTAGAGCGGGCCGTTGGTAAGCGGAATGTTGATGAAAACCGTGTAGACTTCACAGGGACATTAAACGGAACCCTTGCGAGAATTTCAGGACAGTCGATTTTCCCGTCTACGAGTTTCTGTCGGCGAGGGATTCGAATTGGTGACGCTGAAGAAGATCATCGTTCGAAATTCCAATCGGAGGATAAGAGTGGTCAAGTTTAAAAGAGAGAAATTTTAAAAACCGACGGTGAAGACGATCCAACACAAGAGAGTGACTAGCATAAATAGGAAACCAGATTAAACTGTTATATTCCAACTTACTCAATACGAAGGCGGAATATAGAGATTTAATAGCATCAACATTGGAAAAGTCGCGGCTAATACGTAGAATAAATCCCATGGCCTTAGACGCATTTGTTCGGACTGAGTCAATATGAGGTTTAAAAGAGAGCTGGCTATCAAATGTAACTCCTAGATCCTTGAAAGTGCTACATCTGGACAGAGACATTCCATCAATTTGATAAACTATTTAAAAAATTCAAAATTACACCTGCACAAATTTAAAGTCACTATTGGGTAACACCTTTGATGCAGTAGACGACTTGGAAAAACAGGGAATCTACTCCATCAAATGTTGTAACTGCAGTAAAATTTATGTAGGCCAAACTAAAAGAAATGTCATTACGAGATACAAAGAACATACATCACATATCAAATACAACAACCCTACAAAATCTGCAGTTGACCATCACTCTATTGAAACAGGTCATAAATTCTCCCTCAACAACACCAAGCTATTAAAATTCTCCACAAATTATCACTTAAACCTGTACGAAGCTTTTTACATGAAAAAACATAACGCTGATCTGCTAAATTTTGATTTGAGCCCACTAGACAACCCATTACTTAAACTCGTTCCGTTGTAATAATTTTTGTATTTTTCTTGTTATATGTTTTCATGTTTTTATGTATACTCAATGACATTAGAAGCGTAACACCCAGAAGGAGTTATTATTTTAACTTGATTTTTTGCCAGTATGGTAGTCTTACATCAAGAATAAAATGATTACATTTACAAGAAATTTTATTAAAAAACAATCTAAAAAAAATTAATAATGTGTTTGACGACCCCTTTGCTGTATACACTCCTGTAGACGTCTGGGCATCGACAAAATGAGATGGTCGATGTCTTCTTGAGGCATCTCGTTCCAAGCAACTTGAATTTCATCGATCAACTGTGCTAGAGTCTGTGGAGGATGGTGCAAAGAGAATATTCTTCTTCCCATGATATCCCACACATGTTCAATGGGATTTAAATCCGGCGAACGGGGCGGCCACGCCAAAACATTAACACCAGCTTCATTAAGAAAGTTCATAGTTCGACGAGCAATATGGGGACGTGCGTTATCTTGTTGAAAAAGTACGTCTGGGCGGCCATCTAAATAAGGCAACAAAGTCGGTCGTATGACGTCTTCAACATAACGCGCAGCTGTCATACTGCCTCGAATGAATACAAGAGGTGATCGACTACCATAAGCAATAGCCCCCCAAACCATTACTCCAGCAGTCCTGTGTACATGTCTCTCAATAGCAAACCTAAGATCAGGTCGTTCTCCACGGTAGCGTCGTACCCTTCTACGGCCATCATGCGTGCCTAGACAAAATCGTGATTCATCGCTGAATCGTGCCATTCTGCCTCCCAATGCTGCCGTTCTCTGCACCAGTCCAACCTTTGGCGACAGTGTCTCGCTGTTAAAGGAAGCACTAATCTTGGACGGTACGAAAGAAGCCCAAAGGATTGAATGCGGCGATATAAGGTTCGCATACTAACGGGCCTACCTTCTTCTCCAATCCATTGATCACCGATTTGACGCGTAGTAACGAAACGGTTTTGCAGGGCTATTTGTCTTAAGCGCCGATCTTGACTTTCTGTGGTACGCCTTGGTTGACCAATTGGTCTTCTTCTTGCTCCTCTACCTTCTTCTGTCCATACCTGATACACACGTATTACAGTTGCTGCAGTGGAAGCAATACGGCGGGCAATTTCGCGATAGGACATACCGACATCTCGATAAGCAACAACTCGACCCCGGTCAAAATCGCTCAAATGGTGATATTGTGGACGTCTTCGGACTCGAGGCATTTTATTTAAGCTTAACACACTCAACGGAAACACGAAAACTAAAAGCATCTTATTTTCTTATTTTTCTGTTTGTCTATTTTATATTATTTGTTCCAATTACACTTAAAATAGATTTAAGATGTCGGCCTAATTGTCGGTTTTCCCTTAACTCCATAACCCCCGCGCTCATTACGTAATTACTCCTCCTAATCCGCAGGTATATATTAAGCGCATTTTAGCTTTTAAGTTTGTATTTGTCAACCATTGATAATGATCACATCGTGATCGAAATGTGTATTTGCAACTCTAAATAAATAAGTGAAGAAAAGATACAAGTGTTTCATTAACTGTATCAATCCTATATTCAGAAAACTGAAGATAACATAAAAGTGAATTCTAAATTATTTTGGTCTTTCGTTAATAAGTGCAAAAACACAAAAGGTTTCCCAAATAAAATGTATCTTAATGATAAACAATGCAATGCTGGTAATTCCTGTGTTGAGTTATTTGCTGACTATTTCTCCACTGTTTACATTGAGGAAATAACTGATGCTCCATTATTTAATTATGATCATAAAACATCTAGCTCAAGTTTCAGTCTAAAAACTTCTGATATATTTAATTCAATATTGGAATTAAATGACTAAAACCTGGACCTGATGGCTTACCCCCTTATTTTTTAAAACGATGTATTTATTCCCTTACAACACCGATTGAGTCATTATTCAATAAATCTTTTAATACTGTATTGTTTCCAACTTTTTGGAAACATTCTTACATTAAACCTATTTTCAAGGAGGGATGTAGGGAAGACATACAAAATTATAGGGGTGTTTCTATCCGGTCCACAATTCCTAAAATGCTAGATAAACTAATTTCCGATCAAGTCATTTGGGGCTGCAAGAATATTATTTATGATGAACAACATAGGTTTTTAAAGGGCAGGTCTACGACATCTAATTTGCTTTCCTACTAGTTTTATCTGTTGAATGCTTTGGAAAGGGGACGTCAGGTTGATTCTTTTTACACTGATTTTTCCAAAGCCTTCGATCGTGTTAGTCACTTTGTTCTTTTAAATAAACTTGAAGGCTTAGGATTTAGTGATCTTGTGACAAAATGGTTTGCAAGCTATTTACATGAACGTAAACAGTTCGTTAAGATTGATAAC
Source organism: Philonthus cognatus (assembly GCA_932526585.2). Classification (NCBI taxonomy): domain Eukaryota; kingdom Metazoa; phylum Arthropoda; class Insecta; order Coleoptera; family Staphylinidae; genus Philonthus; species Philonthus cognatus. The sequence goes on from OW052244.1 coordinate 103,256,623, forward strand.
TGTATCTCAAGAGCAATCAACGTTACATCTGGTGTGCCCCAGGGCTCACATTGTGGGCCAATAATGTTCTTAATCTTTATAAATGACATTGGGAGTTATATCAATGATAGTAAATTTCTGATGTTTGCCGATGATGTTAAAATATTTAAAGTAATTGAGAGGAGTTTCGATCATACGCTATATTACAATCAGATTTAAATAATTTAGCAAATTGGTGTGCATGTAATCATCTTCAGCTTAACCTAAAAAAATGTATGTCTATCTCAGTGGTGAGGAAACCTTTTTTAAGACGGGCCATTTGTAATAACCAGACAATCGTAGCGGGCCAAAGAATAATGCTTAATCGTAGGTAGGTAGTTTTTATGCGGGTCGTCACATTACGAAGTAAGAACGCGTTCAAACATTCTCACGACGGCACTCTTAAACGGGCCGGATTAAACCTTTCCGCGGGCCGGACTTGGCCCGCGGGCCGTAGTTTCCCCATCACTGGTCTATTTCATTTTCTCGCCATAACAATAATATGAAGTTTAAGTATTCAATTAATAATAATAAATTGCCCCTGGTTGAAACAGTGCGCGATTTGGGTATATTATTTGATTGGCGCTTGAATTTTGTTACCCATTTAAATAATATTTCTAGTAAGGCTCTTTCTATGCTCGGTTTCATTAATAGATTTTCAAAACAATTCAGCTTAGATACGTTCAAAACCCTTTACATTAGTTTAGTGAGGCCACATTTGAAATATTTTTCTGTTATCTGGTCTCCTTACCACAACTGTAATATTGAAATCGTTGAAAAGGTTCAGAATAGGTTTTTGCTACTTGTTTCATTTAAAATGAAGATCGCACGCATTGATTATAGCCGGTCACACATATTAGATTGTCTGAATTTAGAATCTTTACAATATAGAAGAATATCACTAGACTTGTTCTATGGGATTAAACTGATTAATGGGCATATCAATTGCAGTTTTTATTATCGTTGAACTTTAATTTTTTTTTGGATAACTCCAGTTCGTTGTAGGCCCTTATTCCGTTTAAACTTCTATCGAACATTGTATGGTTCTCATAATCCTGTGACATTTATAATGCGGTATTATAATGTCCTTATGGTAAATCCTAATTTTTATATTTTTAGGAATTCTTATAGTTTATTCAAACGTCGTTTACGTTTAATTAATCTAGATATTGTTAATTAGTATAGTTGCTTTTGTTATATTTTTCACACTATTTTATGTTTTATTAAATTTATATTAAGTTTATCTTAAATAACTGTTGTTAAAATCTATTATGTACAAAGGATATTTCCGTAAATTAATAAATAAATAAATAAATATTGATGAAAAAAGCCTGAAAATTTGGTTTGCTCGCTCCGCTCGCGAAAAACTAATGGTGATGTCAAATTTGACATAATTTATTACTTTTAGCATAGTGATGAGCATTTTGATTTTAATCTGTTGTGTATATTGTGTGTGATTTTATATATTTTACCTTAATTATTACTTTTAACTTATTTTAGACTAAGCATTATGTATTTATTTTAAATGGATATCCGTAAATAAACAATAAACAATAATTAACCAATCATTATTATTTGCTATTTCCGAAATTTAAATTTTTCCGGTTTTCTAAAACACTTATCAATGCAGTTACACATGCATGCATTTTTTGTATGTAAAGGTGTTCAACGAGTGGTTACACTTCTTGATTAACCCATTAACGGCCGAACAAATATAGAGTTAACTCTAAAAGTTGGTTTTTGGTAAAATTCTTCACTCATTTTTATGATTTCCATGAATGACTTATTGTATTACATACTGTGAATTTTTCTTATGAATATACATAATGTATACGCTGTACATTTTTAGGCATTCGTCGATTTTTTACAAAAACGTGCAATAGGAAGTTTAGCACGAGTGTTTCCACTCCCAGACTAAGCATGAAGTAAAATTTCGAGTTTAGAAAAGCCTGAAAATTTGGCTCGGGCGCGTAGCGAAGCGGAGCGACCGAGCCAAATTAGGCTTTTCTAAACTTGAAATTTTACTTCATGCGCCACGCGTATAAAACACGGAATTATTGTTAACTTAGAAATACACTGATATTTGTTTTTTTTTTAAATGAGTAATAATCAAAACATTTAAATAATAAAATATTAACATTTTTCTTCATACATTTTTAAGCCAGGTCAAATGATATACTATATTAAATTAATTTATTTAGTAATTTAATTAATTAATCAACAAAAAATTAATAATGTTGCGTGTATGCATCAATGGCGCTTAATGGGGCAGGTGGTGGCCGAGCGGTAACGTCGCCGGGCTGTATCGCTCGGCGAGCCACAATTCGGGTTCGATTCCCGTGCACGGCGAGACTTTATTTAAAAATAATTTTTCGTCGTGACCCTGGGTGTGGTATGAATGTGAGTGTTTGTCCGTATGAAATAATACCATACTACAAATTGTAATCGTAACAATTAATACAAATATATAAATACATGATGTTGGCTAATGGGCAAGTTCCCAAGGCCAGGCAAAAGCCAAACCAAATTTAAAGAAAAGAAAGATGGCGCTTAATGGGTTAAGCAGGAAGTAAAATTTCTGGTTTAGAAAAGCCTGAACCCCTATACTGGTTTACCGATATAATTCATAAACCACAACAACTGAAAAATAGATCAATAATATTATAAATATTTTAATTCAACAAAAATTGCAGGTGACATCCTTATTATTGCACACGCCTTGTATTTACACACCGTTTTGAATAAATAAATAATTTAAAAATTAAATACTTTTTATTAAATCAATACCTTAGACACGTACACGACTAAAAATCAATCAACATCTCGTAATTTAAAAAATAAAACTAAAAAAATCAACAGTTTTGTTTTTATCAAATATCACAGAAAGCGTAACCGTTTTTTTTATTATTGTACCATTCACAATCAATTCCCTTCTCAATCAATCCCATCCATATACACTATCAGCTTTTTACTTCCTGACAATCGACCCTCTTGATAAACACCAATTCCGATAGAATGGCGAGGACGAGGAATGAAGTGTAAAACACGACTAAAACGAGTCCGTTGATTCTGGATAAGCGGAATCTGTTGCAGGCTAGAGTGAGATATAAAGTTGTGGCGACGAGGACTAGTGCCAGGATTGTGTATTCTATGGAGCCGGATACAATTTTTATTGATGATTGGTGGTTGATTATGGTGGTTTTTATGAACCAGGGGAATCCGAGGGAGAGTAAGATGTTCATGGTATTCGCGCCCAGGGCGTTGGAGACGCCCATTGCTCCCTCACCTGGAAATAAAATAAAGGTGTGATATTAGAAATCGGGAAATAAAATACCATTGGTTAAAGATCATTTCAAATTAAATCATTGTTATATACGCGTGGCGCATGAAGTAAAATTTCGAGTTTAGAAAAGCCTAATTTGGCTCGGTCGCTCCGCTTCGCTACGCGCCCGAGCCAAATTTTCAGGCTTTTCTAAACTCGAAATTTTACTTCATGCTTTGTCTGGGAGTGGAAGACACTCGTTTGTATCATTATTGAAACAATTGATAATAGACGTAATAAGTTAAAGATGTAAAATAAAAGTACAGTTGGCAAAAGAAATACCCTAGAAATTGGTTAAAGATTATTTTAAATTAAATCATTGTTGTATACGCGTGGCGCATATAGTAAAATTTCGAGTTTAGAAAAGCCCAATTTGGCTCGGTCGCTTCGCTTCGCTGCGCGCCCGAGCCAAATTTTCAGGCTTTTCTAAACTCGAAATTTTACTTCATGCTATGTCAGGAGTGGAAGACACTTTATTGTATCATTATTGAAACAATTGATAATAGACGTAATAAGTTAAAGATGTAAAATAAAAGTACAGTTGGCAAAAGAAATACCCTAGAAATTGGTTAAAGATTATCTTAAATTAAATCATTGTTGTATACGCGTGGCGCATGAAGTAAAATTTAGAGTTTAGAAAAGCCTAATTTGGCTCGGTCGCTCCGCTTCGCTACGCGCCCGAGCCAAATTTTCAGGCTTTTCTAAACTCGAAATTTTACTTCATGCTTTGTCTGGGAGTGGAAGACACTCGTTTGTTTCATTACTGAAACAATTGAAAATTGACGCAATAAGTTAATGATGTGAAATAAAAGTACAGTTGACAAAAGAAATACCCAATACTTTTTTAACACTGCTTTTAAAGTCGCAGTCCAAATTTATATAAAATTTCGAAAATTACATTTTCTGTTACAATTAAATATGTCACATGAATTGTAACAGAGAAAATGTAAGCTTTTCGAACTTCTATATAAATTTGGGCTGCGACGTTAAATACAGTCTTCACATCTCGATTTTTACTCGAGATCTGAAGACTGTATTTAAAGTCGCAGCCCAAATTTATATAAAAGTTCGAAAAGGTTACATTTTCTCTGTTACAATGTATGCGACAGACCATGAATTTTAACAGGAAATTTAATTTTTGAAATTTTATATAAATTTGGACTGCGGCTTTAAAAGCAATCTTAGAAAAGAAAGAATTATGTATCTAAAATTGTAAAAGAATTGGTTGTTCGCGACAAACTGACCGCGAAAATGTGGAACCGCGGGAAAGACATTTTAACGATTTTTTTTTCTGTGTTTTCGAAGTGGGTGCATTTTATGACGACCGAACCAGCCGAGTTCCAGAAAATGTGTATATTTTTCTAGTGTAACAATGGATTCTAGGCTCTACGTGCCTAACAATAGGCAATAGGAGATAATCCGCCGAAGCGCGTTCTTCGCCCAAGGTCAAAAATACACCCCACTTCGAGAAATTCCAAAAAATGTACCTTCCACTTTCTTCTCTCTTTTTTGCATGCCCTTCGATCATTTATCTTTATCTGAATTTTCTCCTATTCTTTATTTTCCACCAATCAAAACTATTGCTTATTTTCATCTTTTCAAAAATGTAGGAACTCTGAGAGTCTTGCAACGAACAGCAACCGAGTAAGTTCTTACATTTTTGTCTATAACGTGAAACTTCATCTTAAACTTTGTCTTGCTTTCAACTGTTTTTCTATCACTTTCCTTTTCAATAATTTTGAGTTTTATAATCAATCATTTGTGCTTTTCATCTTTATTTAATAGTGTTTTATTCATTTTTGTATATAATAATTTGTAAATATTCCGATGCACGGTGTTTGTTGAATAAACCTTTTTATTACGAATTATCGTGTCTATTTAATTATGAAAAATAAAATCGCGTCTCTCGCGTAAACAGACGTAATAAGTTAAAGATGTAAAATAAAAGTACAGTTGGCAAAAGAAATACCCCAGAAATTGGTTAAAGATTATTTTAAATTAAATCATTGTTGTATACGCGTGGCGCATGAAGTAAAATTTCGAGTTTAGAAAAGCCTAATTTGGCTCGGTCGCTCCACTTCGCTACGCGAACGAGCCAAATTTTCAGGCTTTTCTAAACTCGAAATTTTACTTCATGCTTTGTCTGGGAGTGGAAGACACTCGTTTGTTTCATTACTGAAACAATTGAAAATTGACGCAATAAGTGAAAGATGTAAAATAAAAGTACAGTTGACAAAAGAAATACCCAATTCTTTTTTAAGACTGCTTTTAAAGTCACAGCCCAAATTTATATAAAATTTCGAAAATTACATTTTCTGTTACAATTAAATATGTCACATGATTGTCACATTGTAACAGAGAAAATGTAAGCTTTTAGAAATTCTATATAAATTTGGGCTGCGACTTTAAATACGGTCTTCACATCACGATTTTTACTCGAGATCTGAAAACTGTATTTAAAGTCGCAGCCCAAATTTATATAACAGTTCGAAAAGGTTACATTTTCCCTGTTACAGTATATGTGACAGGCCAATTTTGAGGTTATAAACAACAAAGATGGAGAAAATCATCAATTCGAACTACTATCGCAGGAAAACATATATCTCAAGATGGTTATCAAGAAGATGGAATGCAAGTACAGTATCCTTAATGAAAATTGCTTCCTGTTAAAAGATAAAATAGCCTATCTAGAGGAAAAATTAAGTTCCAAAGCAGATATCTATAATAGCGCCACCTACTCGCATCCAAGCAAACTATGCCAAGAAGATCCCTCTAAACTGACTGAAACTACTCAGACAGAAGAAGATCCCTGTACAGTGATTCAAACCAGTCAGACAGAAGAAGATCCCTGTAAAGTGACTCAAACCAATCAGACAGAGGAATGCCACAGTAAAGTGACCTATGCAAGTGCCACCATCCAACAAATAGCGAAAACATCACATGCAGAAGATTCCTACTAGTCAAAACAATCGGCAAATAGGGAAAACAACATATGTGAACTCAAAGAAGAAATCTCCCTCTGGCGAAACCGTGTCTAAACCTATTACCAAAACAACGAATACAAATAAATCAAAAAGGCGAAATAAGCACGATATACATGGAAGTAGTACCGTGTAATCAAGAATACAAGCAGAACCAAAGAAAACCTGGCTTCTCGTAAAGCGTGCGAAGGAAGATACCACGAAAGAAGACATGGAACATCATATAAAAGCAACTATAGGCCATGAAAAATTTTCATGTGAAAAAATTAAAATAGGGCAATCAAATTCGGCCTTTAAAATTAGCGTTAACTTCCAGGAGCATAGCAAACTTACAGATAAGCAAAACTGGGCCATCGGAATTGTTGTTAGCCCTTATATTTTTAAAAGAGACACATACAACTCACGAACCTCCTAGTAATAACACTTCATATCATCTTAAGGGGGTATTACCATTCGGAAGTTTTAAAAAATTGATTTTTTTTTGCATGTATTGATACTTGATAGTATCTAGTTTCATGTCCGAAAGCCGTTTTACAATAGGCGAATTCGTTAGTTAGATTTTTGCTTGTTGAAGTAAACAATGCTGAGTAGGTGGCTGGGTGGAAATACGCAGAACTCAAACGAAAGTTTGAATGCTTGTGTCTGGAAGCTGGCTTCGAAGCACCCCAACTGTGGTGCAAAAACCGTCGCTATCGCGTCTTTCATAGCTACCAGCATTTTCAACGACGGATACTCGGCAGTTTTTAAGACGATAGAGACACTGGGAATCCATATCGGCCTGCAAGCCAAGGCTTTCCGGTGCGGAGCGCGAGATGCGGGACGAATTTTGCCTGACTCCAGCAACTCATAAGGCCATCCAACAACGCTGGCAGGAGTAAATCATTCAAACCCAGTTTTTAGAGGAAGAGGAGGGCCTAGTGTACGGAGCTGGCATAGCTGACTAAAGCCAAAAATCTCCAAAAATAGTTAAAACTTGTGTCAAAACTTTAAACGCGTTTTTCTCGAAACCACTTTTTTTTCGCTGGCCGGAAACTTTCTTTTCAAACTATGAAACGGATTGACTTGAGCTTTTAGTGTTTGGTTCTCCACATTTTCCTCTGGAGTTTGAACCACCGTCATTCAAATATATTAACATTTTATATTTTTCATAGAGCCTTAAAGTCAGAAAAAGGGGGGCAAAAAGCGACCACTTTTTTCGAATAGCCTCCATTTTGTTATTTATCGAGATTTTTTATTGTCGGTGGTTCAAACTCCAGATAATTTAATACAGATTAATGACTACTACTTCATTTTACGTTTCAAATCACAGAATCGAAAAAATCCTTCCGGCCATGAGGAAAAACACGGCGGACACGGTCTTATTTGAGGCCAGATTTAGAGGTTTAGCCGGACGATTGAAAAGAATTAAAATTCATTTTTTATAGTTTATGAATCTATAAACAAGTTGCAAGAAACCGCAAGATCGCATGTATTAAATTTCCCAAAAATAAAAATTCTGAAAAACCGTAAAAAAAAAAACGCTGTCCTAGTGGTAACACCCCCTTAACATGTTTTTTTTGAATATACAGAGTGTTAGAAATAAGGTTACCGAATTAGATGCCTATATATTGAAAAGTGAGATCTTGCTTCATGTTATCTGTTTGTCAGAACACTGGCTTCGCCAACATGAAAGTGAATCTCTATTTCTCTCGAATTACACTGTTGCTGCTTATTTCTCACGTGAGCATTTTATCCATGGTGGAGTAATGCAGTTAGTAAAAAATGGTGTCACATTTCAAAACTTACTAGAGGTTAACAATCTATCCATAGAAAAACACTGCGAAATAGCTGCATTGCTTCTACCTGATTTGAAAGTGATTTCAATAACTATGTATCGGTCACCAAATGGAGACTTTTCATTATTCACGGATACATTGTGCCAAATATTAAATCAAATTGACCTCCAAAAAACCATTATTATTGGGGGTGATTTCAATGTACAATTTCAAACGCATGATAATAATGCCACTGTGCTATGTGACATATTTTAAACATACGGTCTAAATAGTTTGGTTGATTTTAACACCAGGCAACTAAATTGCTTGGACAATATTTTCACAAATATTAATAAAACCAAAACTCAAGTTTCTCCGAAAAACACAGGTTTTTCAGATCATCTCGGGATTCTATTTGAATGTAAAACAGAATACAAGTCAATACAAGGGCCAGCACATATATGCCGACCTATAACCCAGAGGTGCCTTTTTAATTTCTACAATGTAGTTGAAGAAATAAATTGGAACTTCATTAATGATAGCAGCTTCTTCACTGATACGAAATTTAATATATTCATAGAAGAACTTGAACACAATATCCAAAGATCTTTCCCAATAATCATTCCGGACGAACACACATTCTAATATTCAATGGTTTAATGAAGACCTAAAAGCTATGCGTTAGAATGTGTCGTTTTTAAGAGAGTTTAGTGTAAGAAACGTCGAAGTTAAACCATTGTATAACAAATTCAAACAGGAATACAAATGTGCGCTGAGGATAGCAAAACAATCATCACACGAGAAGTACATTGCAAACAATATAAATAAACAGAAAGCGTTATTTAGTGTGGTAAAAAACGGCAAGAACCAAAATAGAAACCACCCTATTAACATAAATCCCGACAGTTTTAATGACCATTTTGTAAACATTGCGGAAACTCTTTTAAAAAAACTGCCGAAACCAGATATACTCGTCGACCCAATACAAGGTATGTTGTGCCTTCCAAGTAGCAATAGCTCTTACTTCCATTTTAGTGATGTAACATATCTGGAAGTAAGAAACGTTGTAAATAGTTTATCATCCTCCCGAAGTTGTGATATTTTTGAGATGACTACGGGTCTCCTGAAATCCATTATTAACATCATCCTGGTACCATTAACTAACCTCATAAATCACTGCATTCAATCACAGTGCTTTCCGAGTAGCATGAAACAAGCGCGTATTGTTCCAATATACAAAAAAGGAGGTGCAGATGATGTTAATAATTATAGGCCCATATCAATATTACCTATAATTTCAAAAATTATAGAGAGAATAATGTTTAGCCAAATTCTCTGTTACTTGGAGGCAAACAACATTTTGTCCGATAAACAATATGGTTTTCGCAAGGGACGTTCAACGAGCTTGTAGACGGAATCCTAGAGGGTTTTGAGCAAAGAGAGTACACAGTTGTCTCATTTCTAGACCTCAGCAAAGCCTTTGACTGCGTCCCGCATGACGTACTTTTGCGAAAACTTTATTTCTACAATTTTCACCCCACCAGCTGCAAATTCTTATGCTCATATTTATCTGGAAGGCAGCAACAAGTTATATTGAACTCTTAGTCATCCAAAAAAGTAATGGTGAAGCATGGGGATCCACAGGGTTCTATCTTGGTTCCCTTGCTATTCTTGATCTTTATTAATGACCTTCCGTCACACCTAAAGAGTTCAACTATTCTTTATTTATTTATTCTCTCACGGGAAACCCCTTTTACAAAGAATATGTACAAAATAATAACAATAATATTTAAAAATTGATAAAACGTATTAACATTAATAACTAAAATTTAATAAATGGTGGTAATAATTACAGCAATTATTCTATATAGAAATAACAAAATCTAAAAACAATAAACATCTGATATGCAGATAATACATCTTCATATTGCAAAGATAAACATTTACCAAATGCAATGATTGAATGTCAAACATCACAGAAAATCCTGTCCGAATGGTTTCTATGCAATAAATTAACATTAAACGAGGAGAAAACTGTTGAAATGGTATTTACCTTAAAAACCATTTCATCAGATCTCTACCAGGCTACTAGATTCCTAGGAATCTATGTTGATACAAAGCTTACGTGGAGGGATCATGGGGAATACATAGCTAAGAAATTGTGCCGCGTCACATACTTATTAAGATGTCTTTCAGACATGCTATATACAAAAAACATAAGATCGATTTATATGGCGCTTTTTCAGGCGCATACTTCTTATGGCTTAACCCTGTGGGGACATTCACCAATAATGTCTAGATTATTCGGTTTTCAAATACGTGCTATACGTGTAATTGCAGGGATAAAATACCGAGAAAACTGCCAGAAACATTTTGTCAAGCTACGTATTCTTACATTACCTTCCATGTATATACTGCAGAGTTTAATGTTAATCCGAGAAAACATCGATGATTACCAGACACACAATTGTATTCATCAGTACAATACAAGGAACGCTTTTGATATATATCTGAGTAAGCTACGCCTTCATAAATCAGAGACCGCATCACATTTTTATGGACCGAAATTCTTTAATCATCTTCCCGAAAAAATAAGATTGCTACCTTTAAATAAATTTAAAACTACCATAAAAAACTACCTAATGAAAAAGGCATTTTATAACATAAACGAATTTCTGGACAGTAATTTTGTTGATGAGTTTGTATAATTTTTATAATGTGTAAATGTGTCTATTGTCTATTTTATGATAAGACTATGTATGTATGTACCTCATTTTAATATGGTTTTTTAATTTTTTTATTCATGTACACGTCGTCGTAGTACAAATTTTAATATGTCTCCATCTTAAAGTTGTTCTATGTATCACAACGCTTATTTCTTTGTATTAATATTAAGTTTCTTGACCTGTGTAAACTGTATTGTATGGCACCAATAAATTATGATATAATATGAATTGTAACAGGAAATTTAATTTTCGAAATTTTATATAAATTTGGACTGCGGCTTTATAAGCTGTCTTAGAAAAGAAAGAATTATGTATCTAAAATTGTAAAAGAATTGGTAACAACAACAAAAAAAAAGTTAAATACTAACTTAAATAATAATGTGTGATTTATACATTACTGGAATTATTTTTTTTATAAAGTAATGCGTGATTGAATAATCTTTACTTTTGTATTTTACGTTTAGTACAAATTATTTTTCGCTTACCTCTTCGTGATGTGATAGCGATTGAGATAGCCTCGGGCAGACAGGCGCCTGCCGCTAAAAAGGTTAAGCCCAGGATGGAGTCCTGAATGCCGAAAGTGTATCCTGGAAAAAGGGTCGATTGCTTATTTTTGCAAAGTCAACATCCTCGCAAAGGGGCGCTAACGATAATATTAGATTTGAGAAAGAATATGATATTTACTTTGCATTTACCTGCTGTAAAGCAATCAATAAAGTTAAAGTTATAGTTAATTTTAAATATGGACATAGAAAACTTATTTTATCATATTTGTTATTTAAATTAAATAGAAAAGAAAAAGAATAGATAAGTATACTATTTTTTGATAAAGATTTACCTATAATTGTAATCATCCATCGCATTCAATAAACTTAAAGTTATATTTAATTTTAAATATGGACATACAATACTGATGTTATCATATTTATCATTCAAATTAACGAACAAAAAAAGAATAGATAGATAGATTACTAGATTACCAGATACTATTTTTGAATATAGGTTTTGTAAAATCGGGTTCGCGATTTGGCTTTAAAATTATGGATACCAGTATATTGTAATAAATGGCTTTATTACAACTACTGACTAATAAATAATAACAAAAAATATAACAAAAGTAATGAAAGTATAACGCGGAAACGACCGAAGTGTTTACTGTTTGAAAGTTAAGACAAGACTCTCTGGGGATGAAGGTTTAAAGTGGTAGGTTTTAGAAAGAAGTGACGGGATTGGTTGGATATAGAAAAGCGGGGTTTTAGTAGAAGAAAAAAGATATAATATTTCAGACAAGAAAGAAAAAGATTGCTAGTTGTAGAGAGGGAGAATCAGGGGTTTTTCGGGTCTGGCGTTTTGGGCCGGGAAGGAACGTTTACGACTTAATCCCTCGCGCACGGCTTAGTCGTTATTGCCCCTAATTGCGCACGATTTTGGCTCAGTGAAAGGAAATACAGAAATATTTACACAATGGTTTATTGCCCTTCGGTCGTTTCCCTAAATAAGCAAAAATATGCGTAGTCACGTTTGGGTGCACGTAAAGTTCGGAATTTAAAATATATACAATAACACAATAAATTCAATTGAGACGATTCAGGTAAAATCCGCTTAAACAGGTTTACTTATAATTGTAATCATCCGTGGCATTCAATAAACTTATAATTAATTTTAAATATGAACACATAATACTGATTTTATCATATTTGTCATTCAAATTAACGAACGAAAAAAAAAGAATAGATAAGTATACTAATTTTGAATGTAGGTTTACCTGTAATTGTATTCATACATGGCAAAGAATGAACTCAAAGTTATAGTTAATTTTAAATATGGACACAGAATATTGATTTTATCATAATTGTCAGTCAAATTAAGGAAAGAAAAAAAAGGATAGATATGTAAGTATACTATTTTTAAAATATAGGTTTACCTGTAATTGTATTCATACATGGCAAAGAATGAACTCAAAGTTATAGTTAATTTTAAATATGGACACGGAATATTGATTTTATCATAATTGTCAGTCAAATTAAGGAAAGAAAAAAAAAGAATACATAAGTATACTATTTTTAAAATATAGGTTTACCTATAATTGTAATCATCCATGGCAATCAATAAACTTTAAGTTATAGTTAATTTTAAATATGGATACAGAATATTGATTTTATCATATTTGTTATTCATATTATCAAAAAAGTAAAGAATAGATAAGAATACTATTTTTAAGCATAGGTTTACCTATAATTGTAATCATCCATGATACAATGTAGGAATTTGTACCTATCCAGATCACGCACATGATGAAAGTGACTGGAAAGAATTTCTTGTGCTTCTTACAGTCGGGAATTGTGAGAAATAGCACCAATCGGATCGGCCAGGCGTAAATAAAAAAAACCTTCTTATACAAATGTCCCGATGGGAAACTAAATAACGAGTCTCTGTCTCCTGAAACAAAAATATACTTTAAAATATAATATCAATGAATTTTTGAACGGTACATAAAATTATTATTAGAATTGTTGAAATGTCATAATTATTTTGGCACGAATGCTGTTCTTAATTATTAGTTATAACTCACCTTGAACATGTTCTATACATTTGATTGGTTCATCTTTGTGTTCTGTAAATTTCTGAATGGGTACATCTATACATGAGACTATGGTTAATTCTGGAGTCTTCTTCTCGGGCTCCTCTTCGATTTCTGAAAGATTAACAAATTATTGGAACATGTTAATTAAACCAAATATTTGTCTCTAAAATGATATCAAAATCGAGTAGAAGCATGCTACAAGTGACTGTGACTTGTGCAATTTTACAACCAAAATTAAAAACATAATTCGTCTAAAAGTAAGAACAAACAAAGTTAAACCGTTTTTTATTAATAAATTAACGTGTAAAACGAAGTAGAAGCCTCCACAATACAAAACTTGATTATTTGATTAAGTTACGTGAAATTCTTCACACGACTGAAAAAAGGTTATTAATACTTGGCGAAAAAGAATTAATAACCTTTTTTCAGTCGTGTGAAGAATTTCACGTAACTTAATCAAATAATCAAGTTTTGTATTGTGGAGGCTTCTACTTCGTTTTACACGTTAATTTATTAATAAAAAACGGTTTAACTTTGTTTGTATAACAAAATTTATTTTTATGTGACTGCAGTTTCGGCAAATTTAGCTTGCCATTTATCTTGCCATTATCAAACATGTTTGATAATGGCAAGCTAAATTTGCCGAAACTGCAGTCACATAAAAATAAATTGTGTTATACACACAAAGTTAAACCGTTTTTTATTAATAAATAATCAAGTAATCAACTTTAAAAAAGAAATTACGTTACATCCGGTGACTTAAATTATTTCACAAGCATGTTTACCCTACATTAGTTCTAGACAAAACAAAACGATTTTTTTGTAAAAATAGATAATTAATTACGATTAAACTAATAAATAATATGATTCAAAATAAATTACACACTTATTTGTTTCTCATTTGATTGATTCAAAATTAAATATATCTTTATTTCAAAATGTCGTTACAAATAAGATACAATCAATTTATATTAATATGTTATTTATAATGCTTCTTGATTTAAAATAGGGTTTGTTTAGAGACTGAAAAGTATTGTATTTTACTATAGTGTACTTACTACTTTTTCCACGCACGTGTGTTATACACCTCTTGAAAAAATTCGTTATTCGAATGTTTTGAAACATTACTGTGAAGTACACAAAGTAGACGATAAAGAGTAATAAAGCTTCGTACCAGTAAATCACGCCATCCCACGTGATTGTGACTAGAAGCAATATTGCTAAAATGTAGATTATCGTGTCCCTCGTTAAGGGCCACCAATCTAACTGTATAGGCTGTAAATTAAAACATAGAATAAAATTCAACCAAGTAACTATACATTATTGAAACAAATATATTAAAAGTGCGATAAATCTCGCAATCTACACACAGATAATTTGTACTGGCAGTTTCATATACCATGCGTTTTTTCTTTCATCTCTGAACATATAGATTCCCACCATATAAAATTTCTAATGTTCAGTTTTAAAAACACACTTTAATCGCATTGCACCTTAATATAAAAAAAAACGCACGGTAAGGAATATTGTCCGCAGCTAAATTAAAATAAATCTAAATTGTTTGATATAATATCACTGAAAACAAACACACAGAGATAACGATTTTTATGTGAATGAATCAATACTGCATATATTTTTGCGAAATTAATTCAACCTGCACTTAAACTAATCTTCGTTATCTTCAACAAACTACAGTAAAACCTTGTTTAATGTTTATTTAACTTCTAAACAAATAAATACAGTCTAGATTTCTATTGAGAACACTGACTTTAAAAGGTTAAATGCTATTTTTCCTACATCTGAAGGTTTATAACCAATATGCATTTTAATGTTTACCCTGATAAGAACATTGTATAGTTATGTGTTGTTATTAATTAGTTATAACATTATCTATATAACACTTCTTGATTGAATTTGGTTGAAGTGTCCAACAAAAGTTAACATAAGGTACAATTTTTATCATGTAAATCTCTATGGCCATACTTAAATGAAACGCACTGTATAATAAAAATGTACACTTCATACATTTATTATTTCAAACATTATTTTTCACGTGCACGAAAAAAACATTTATCGTTACTCACAGAAGTAGCTGCCAATCCACCGATTGATGCCACACCGAGAGTATTGAACATGGATGATCCAACCACTGTACCAATACCAATATCTGAGTTTGTTATGAACGTTCCTATAATGTTCACGAACAATTCTGGAGATGATGTCGCGACTGACATAAAAGTTGCAGCTGCTACATCCTGAAATAAATTGAAGAGTTAGTGATATATTTTTTGATATTATACTTCCTAATTTACTGATTTTAAATGAATATTATTTTGAATGTTGATAAACTTTACTAGGAGTGGAAATCTTTGTTTTAAAAGACAAGATAGATATTGAACAGTGCTTTAAATAATAATTGAAAATATTTTTTTTTATGGAAGAGTCCTTTGAAATGTGTATCATTTAATTAAAGTGTCAGTTGATTGATTGAGTTACGTGAAGAACAAATTAACTTGGCAAATAAAGCACTAATAACCTTTCTTCACACGTTTAGTTGAATGAATGAATGTACATACATTTCGAACACAAAGCGACCATTATCAATGGATTACATTAACTAAATAATTTAATTTATTATTACTAATTTACTCCAATTATAAAATGCCCCTAATTAAGCTATACAAATATTAAATGTTGTGTGATTAATCTTTAAACATATTTATTTAAAATTCATTTATTTTCGATTGGGTAAATAGTTCTGACGGCTGGGTATTGGGGCATTGAGATACTTTTATATATTTATTAATCTACACTATTAGGCTTTATAGTCTATGTAAATAATCTTGCAGAAGTTTGCAGTTTAATGAGATATATAAGATACAGTGTCAATTTTGACTTATTTGAAATTTAGTGACAAAAAATTGTCAAAGAACAACAAATGCAGGAGTTTTTATTATGTGGTAAAGCGTTTGAATATAGAAATAGGTTAAGGAAATCCAAAATATTACTTTTTCATTATTTCTACTTGAGTTTTTATCAAGTAGAAATAATAAGAAAGTGGAAACAATTAAATCGCATTACCAAGAAATGTTTGTTACATTACTCAGTATGAAACTGTTAATTTTGAATAAAAAAACAAAAGCAGGCTAATTTGGTAAACAACTTATGCAGTTCAGTGAAATATCTGTAGTTTAAAAAAAACAGAAAGTGAAACCTTCAGATATAAATTATTTACAAATTGAATCATCTCTTGCGACTTATTTAAGGTTACGTTTATCAATATATCGTGATGCTGCTACAGATGTAATATTCTGAAACAGGTTTTATGCAAATTATACAAAATTGAATTCTGCGTCAGAATATGTAACAATATACAGTGGCGTAATTTGGGTTTTTTAAAATGTTATACCACATTTAGTTGACCATTAATCAACTAAATGTGGTATAACATTTTAAAAAACCCAAATTACGCCACTGTAAAAAAAATATGTCTAATCAATTGTAGACAGTAGGTTATGGATTCCATTTGTTTCGTTATTTTGCATATAAACAAACGTAAAAACAATAACAATAGTGATAATTTCAAAATAAACTATGCATTGAAATATGTTTATAATCATCATAATCACAATCACCTTTATTTCAAAATAACAAATCTTTAAATCCACTGAGCAAAAAAACAAACAACGTTATATTAACATTGTAACAACATTAAACGTTGTATTAATGTTGATAAAACATTACTTCAATGTGTTTGCTTAGTGGGCTTTGTTTTGTATCATTTGTTCAATTAAAAAAAACCTCTAGAGTGCCATGATTTAATCTATTTTTAAATTTAAGTTGTCTTCAGGAATTGACATATAAAACGTCAGACACAATAATTATAATGTATATTATCAGAGTTTCCAACCTAGAATATTTTCTATGGCACTCTAGAGATTTTGTTTAATTGAACATACGATACAAACATATTATTACACTGAAATTAAAACGTTAAACAGTGTGTACAGAGGAATACTAATTACTAAAAACTAAATTTAAATATAATTATGATAATATTCGTATAGACCGCAGTAACAGTAAATATTGAATATTGCCACTCACGCTAATTTCATTTCCTATTTTGTACGTTCTGAAAATAAAGATATTTATTGTAATTATTATGAATGATTATTACAATTGAAACCTTAAATATTTATTAAAACAACTATTACTACAAATCTATTTTTAATTCAAAAATAAATAGCTTCTAATGAATATTTTATTTTATATTTGAAGTACTGCAAACTGCAAACTTAAAGCGTAAGCAAATTTCTTTGAATTCAAAATAGTTTATTAAATTATTGATTAAGTGAAATAAATGCAATTTTGAAATGCGCCGATAAATGAAAATAATTTAATAAGGAAAACATATTTTGCACTCATTGTAAAAAACTCCATAAAGTATTACAACAATTCCGTCACTTTTAAAAACAAAGAATTTCTGAAAATCCAACGATTATAACACCACCGCATTTTCCTTATAATTTTTTTTTCAAATAATCGACATTTTCCGAATATAAACAATAACTCCTCCGCACGGTTAATATTTAATAAGTTTCAAGGTTGTGTATCAGGAATGTTTGAAAATATAATTGTTTTATCATTATATGTAAGAAATGTTTGTCGTTGATTATTTCGTTTAAAATTTTAATTATCATGAATAAATTATTTTTAATCCTGATTAAGCACTTTATTTTTAATACTGACTTATTAGTGTGTTATTAATTTTACCATATTTCAGTGTTTTATACGCGTGGCGCATGAAGTAAAATTTCGAGTTTAGAAAAGTCTGAAAATTTGGTTTGGTCGCGTAGCGCGAAGCGCTACGTATTATTAATTTTACCATATTTCAGTGTTTTATACGCGTGGCGCATGAAGTAAAATTTCGAGTTTAGAAAAGCCTGAAAATTTGGTTTGGTCGCTCCGCGCTTCGCGCTACGCGACCAAACCAAATTTTCAGGCTTTTCTAAACTCGAAATTTTACTTCATGCTTAATCTGGGACTGGAAAATACTCATTTAAAGCTTCAAATTGAAGTATATTAAAAAAAGGTATACACATGTATACTTAAAAAGAAAAATTCCCCGTATATCTGAAATAGTAATAAATAATATTCAGCGTACAAAAAAAATGTTTGGACACTAGAAAAATTTCAGGGCTGAAACGGTTAGACTGGCAGCCATGTTACCGTGCAGTTTAAACATAAGTATGAATGATTAATGCCGGGTTTTGTTCATCGATTTAAATTTAGTAAAAGTTACATACAAGTCGAAAAATAAATCAATTCACATGACATTAATGTTTATGACATGGAAAATGTCTATTACAATCGACAAATGAATTTAATCAACGAATAAGATTTAATTGAACTTCGTGAAACTGAAAATAAATTTGAGAATTCCTATTTATTTGCAGTATTAAATAATAACTAATACATAATTAATATTAAATTATTCGACCTTGTTATTGTTCAAAAGTGTATTCATTAATTATTGATTTAGCGTATTCTTTTCTGGTGTGGATGTTAATTAGATTAGCACGTTTAACATTTGATTTTCTAATAGTAGGAAATGATAAACCAAAACAATGTAGGGATACAATTATTTAACGTTCATTATTGCATGGTTAGTTAAACAAAAGGTGTTATGTAGCTTATGATAAAATAAATTTTATGATAAAAAATCACAAGTGGAACGATAAACAACGTTTCTAATCTATGAGTTTAAATTAAAGTTTGGCTACTATACGAATTATACTAATTCTAATTAGATAGTAATTATTCTGTAATTTAAAAAATCCCCTTCAATAGAATAGAATAGAAACAGAAACATCATTTATCATAAGGAAAATGATTCTTAAATTTCCTTTATTAAATATTTGCTAACAATTATTTGTGAATTATTTATACTAATAATAATTTAAAATTTGTTTTTAACAATATTAGATAAATCACCCGAAATCCTAACATCACGTCCAAATACAAATTTCCAAGAAAAACACTTTACCAATTCATTAGCTAGTTTCATCCAGACAGTTAAACAACCTACTGATTAAATTTTGTATTAGGGAGGCTTCTACTTCGTTATACATGTTAATTTATTAATAAAAATTGTGTTAAACCGTTTTTTATTAATAACCTACTGATTATTAATTTGTAAATAACAAATAGTAGATTCAGACAGGGGAGAAAGACCATTGCTCGATGGCCCAAACTGACTAACAATATATATATATATATATATATATATATATATATATATATATATATATATATATATATATATATATATATATATATATATATATATGTATATATATGTATATATATATATATATATATATATATATATATATATATATATATTTATTGGCAAATTTTGGTAATAGAAATAGTACAAAAATAGCATACCATTAAATAAAGTAAAAATTAAATAATTTGCCAATTGGCTATCGACCGTTGGTCTTTCTGCCTGGAATTATAGAGTTCTGTCCTTGTCAGTTATTGTGTAGGAAATGTCTTGATTGCTAATGTCGTCCATTGTCTAGTCAAATGAATTTAATTGTCGTGATCACTAGGGTTATGAAATGATGAAATGAAATCATGAATTGTAGAGGTAAAACGTTTACGTTTGGGAGTGATATTAGGGTGTAGAGAAATATCATAAAGGGTGTAGGAGATTATAAAGGGTGTAGGAGATTATAAAGGGTGGGGTGGAGGCGAATTTATCAGCTAAATAGGATAGGCGGGTTTCGATGGGGGTAACTTTTGTTAGTTTGTACAGCAGGAGGTTGGAGGGGTTGTGCAGTGGGTTTTGGGGGTGACGGATTTTGGTAAGCACTCTCAGGGCCGATCTTTCGGCGACTTGTAAATGTTTGAGTGTAGTAGGATGGGGATTGTGGAAGAGGATAGCAACATAGTCAAGTAAGGGGCGGCATATCATTTTATAAATATGAACGGCTGGTTTTGTGGTAATTCCTTGTTGTTTAAAGGTCAGACCTTTAAAATGAGCTCTTGATTTTTGCTTTGAGGATTGTGGAGTGAGCTTTAAAAGTAAAAATATTTATATGTATATATTATTAGTGAAATTTAACCAAGTGTTTTCTTTTTTTAATCAAACTAATTGTTATTGTTGTCTGAATAAAGATGTACTTTAATTAAGGAATACAAATATTTGCTAATAATTTTTTCTGAATTATTAATACTAATAATAATTTACTACTATTATTTTTGTTTTAAATAATATAAGTAAAGGAATACAGAAAATATCATATAAATATTAATAAAGACAAATGTGTAATAAGCAAATACTAATAATAATTTATTAGTATTATATTTTTTTCTCAATAATATTAGATAAGTTAATTAATAAAGACAAATGTGTATTAAATGAAATTGGAATACGTATGTATTAAATAAAATACCATAAAACCATAGCCTAGTTAAGATAAAAAGGAAATGTTCGATGTTTTGTAATATCTACTGAAATTTGTGCTCACCATTTGAGGCCAGTCTTGTTATGCGTTTTAACTAAAATGAGATCAACTTGTTTTATTAGGAAAATAAGAAAAGAAGGTTATATCTGATACCATATATAATTTTAAATACATCTTTTATATAATTTTATCTTTTTTTTATTAGAACAGAATTATACAAAAGTATAAAGAATCTTGAAATTGACTAAAAACATGAGGAATTTATGTTTAGTTCAACACGATTTAAAGTTTACTTAATTATAAGATTTTAGGCTCTTCTAATAGCGAATTTAAAAAAAAAAACAGTTCAAAAAAATCGTTATAAAAAGATCATTTAAATTTGAGCTAGATCTTGTTTATAATAATAAACAAGATCTAGCTCAAATTTAAATGATGTTTTTGTTAGGAATGATCACGATTTTTTATATCAAATTAATACACGACTGGTTGTCCAACTATTTACAAGGGAGGACATTTAAAGTGAAAATAGGAGGACAAACAGGAAGGGATTTACACACCGAGGAAGGGGTGGCACAAGGAAGCATCCTAGGGCCTAAGCTATTCCTGCTACATGTGAATGACGTGGGGGAAACATGCCAAAATACCGAACACTTTATGTTCGCGGATGACGTTTTGCTTGTTTCTATTCACAAAAGCGCACAGAATGCATTAGAAAATCTGCAGCATGACTTTGACCAATTTCAGAAATGGGCTCATGACAAAGAATTAACAATTGATAAAGAGAAGACGAAACTGTTACATATATCGACACCATGGACAGACAGAGGACCGCTGCCAAACCTAACATTTCGTTCGACCGACTGTTTACATACTGACATACCTTACAGACAAGACTGTTCTTGCACAGACAAAATTCAAACGGTTGACAAATTCAAATACCTAGGACTCTGGATTGACAGACATATGACATGGAAAATACACATACGCCACATACAAGACAAACTGCGACATTTAGGACATAGCTTTTATTACTTAAAAGAATTTCTACCCGACAATATCATGAAAAAAATATACCATGCACTACCAGAGTCCATCGTCAGCTACGGAATATCAATTACGGCCTAGCATCGGAATATCTAATATCAGACCTACAAAGAACACTAAACACCGTTACAAAACATTTATTTTATTCCAAACAAAAACACAAAACAAACTTTACCGTGTACAAAGAAGAACAAATTATGACAAGTAAATAACTGACAAACTGGCGAGGAATTATTAACAACTTCAAAGACGCAGCAAATTGGAATAAAGTGCAACATGGAAAACAAACAAGACATCAAATAGCAGGACACTATGAAGTGATAAGACACAATAACAAATACGGACTTCGACGAAAAGAAATAAATCTGCGCAAATTATTTAACACTATACCTAAAATTTGTTTAATAACTAGGAGGAGCGTTTTAAATTTCACGCGCCCAAACCTACAACTCTGATTGGACGAGAGCGCGCCCATTTTACACTATGCTAATTACGTAATTATTAGACGCAACACCTGACATAACCTTAATTCAATGCGTTACCGAGTTGCAACTTTGTCTGTTTTGTAATAACCTTTTGTGCGGTGTTTCTTTAGCATATTTAAAAGTTAGTTTTGTTTATATTGTTGTGATGGATTATGGACCCAGTACAAGCTCGGTGATAATATCACCTTCACCTCCAAAAAAGCGTAAGAAGTTGGATTTGGGTCATTTATATCTGTCTGAAAAACAGTGCGTAATAAATATGTATAAGCAGATGATAACAGATGATCCACATACGAAAATGACTGCTTTTGTATCAGACATTGTTGGTGCAGTAGGTGAGATATCAAATAGCATAAGAATATGCATCAAATAATAAAATGTTTAATTTTTATGAGTTGTAAAATCCACTGTCAATCGTACCATTAGCGAATATAAGAAATCCAGAGAGATTTGTAGCCCTAAACAGCTTGGAGGACATAATTACAAGTTTTGATGACGTAGTAAAGAGATCCGTGCATAGTTTCTTCTATAAAAATGAACTGCTAACTTTGAATTAAGTTTTAAAAGAAGTAAATGATCATGCAGGCATGTCGAAGATGAGTTGTTCAACCTTGTATAGTTTTATGAAACAAATCAATTTTGAGTAAGTTAGAGAAAAGAGCTGGGCAGGATTCGAATCATTCAGGATTCATGATCCTTTTAGAGGATTAAAAAGAGGCATTCGAATACTTTAGTTCAACTGGATTCGTGATCCGGATTCGTTAGATTTTTTTTAAAAGGATTCGTATTCGAGTTTATATGTGGGTGATTCGAATCCGTATTAAAGGATTCGAATCCTTGTAAAAGGATTCGAATACTTACAAAAGGATTTGAGTCGTCAAAAATAATTCGAATTAATTGTGAGGACTAACATGAAAAATGTTTTTTTGTGTGTTTCTAAATTTCTCGTTAAATCACTGTTTTATGCGCGTGGCGCATGACGTAAAATTTCGAGTTTAGAAAAGCCCAGAAAATTTGTCTTTCACGGGGCTTTTCTAAACTCGAAATTTTACTTCATGCTTAGTCTGGGAGTGGAAACGCTCGTTCGAAACTTCAAAGTGCATTGATAATAACATTAAATGATTGATTTTTTTTTTTAAAGATAATAATCTAGTTTTCAAAATTTTGTTTAATATTGTTTGAAGTAAAACTGACATGGTAGCCACAATCTAAAATGTTAAATTTTTCCGACATTTCCCTGACAAAAGATTTTTTCCCTGGCCTTTTAATATAACTTTCTTCTGTGGGAAACCCCTATTGCGTTTAATAGTTTTCATTGTTTTTACCAATATTCAAGTTAATTTTATAAATTTTTACGTGTTTTGTAATTTGCCTGCTGATTTTGACAAATTTAATAATATCATATGGCTTTTTGTTAGTGTTTTGTTCAATTTGAATATAATTTCATGACTTTTCTCTGACTTTCCCGGTTTTAATGATATTCAGTGAATTTTTTATTTACGTAAATTTTAGGCATTAGTCGATTTTATAATAGAGTTCAATTTAAAGTTTTGAACGAGTGTTTCCGCTCCCAGGCTAAGCAGGAAGTAAAATTTCGAGTTTAGAAAAGCCCCGGAAAAATTTGTCGAGGGTCGCGCAGCGACCCGAGACAAATTTTCGGGCTTTTCTAAACTCGAAATTTTACTTCATGCGCCACGCGTACAAAACACTGATTTGAAGTGGAGTTCAGAAACACACAAATACATCTTTAACCAGAGTAACAGGGAGTCAGATATTTAGTCTGTTATCAACGATGTTCAGTGGTAATAAATAATTAGGTTTTGAATATTTTTGTTAAAACAACTAGTAACGATATTTATATATTAATGGTTATAAAAAATTATAAAATAAAATTTATTCTTAAAGGATGTGTATTCGTGATTCGAAAAAACAGGATTCGAATCTTGGATTCGAATCATATTTATCTCTTACGAATCCTTTATTCGAGTATTCGTGATTCGAATCATATTAGGTGATCCGGATTCGTGATTCGAATCCTTTTTACGAGGATTCGTCCCAGCTCTGATAGAGACACATTATTATATAAATTGCATAGTATAGTATGAACATAATGTAAATATGTTTTATTTCACAGATTATGGCGAGATGCCGTATAAGCATTTTAATTGACGGTATCGTACGATGGAAAAGAAAATACTTAACCACAATTAAGAAGTACAAAATAGATATTTAATTTTATTTAAAGAACAATTATGAAATTATTTAAAATTGCCGCCATATTTATCTAGTGATATTTCTGGTAACTTTTTATTGTGTAAACTGGGCTTTGGCACTTACTCCTTCTAGTTTTTAAACAGACTATAGAGACATTATAACAAAAGTAAGGACAAATGTGTTTAAAAAAAGAGTGAGAGAGTGGTTATTTAAATGACAAAAACAATAGACAAAACTAGTTAAGGCGATTGCCACCTAAAAGTCTCGGACTTCGTGGCATAATAAAATAAATTATTTTTCTTTAAGCACTATTTTTTATGTTTGCATCACTTGTTATTAAGAATTGTTATTTATTTTGTGGTAATAATAATACTGATAAAAAAATATATATTGGAAGTGTGATTGATGGGGCGCTCGGGCTTGAACAGCTTTGATCTGTTCAAGTGCGGGTTCCACATCGGTCTCACAGTGGCGAGAAGGAGGTGATGGGGCAAAAAAAATAAATAAATAAAAAAAGAAAATGCGGAATAAGCAACGAACTTCAGAATAGATCAGTGTTTTACGTAGTTGGCGCATGAAGTAAAATTTCGAGTTTAAAAAAGCCTAAAAATTTGGTTTGGTCGCTCCGCGCTTCGCGCTACGCGACCAAACCAAATTTTCAGGCTTTTCTAAACTTGAAATTTTATTTCATGCTTAATCTGGGAGTTGAAAACACTCATTAGAAGCTTCAAATTGAACGTATTTGTGAATTCAGCGAATGAGCAATTTTCACACTAATTATTTTAGATGCACTAACACTTTTCACCTTAACTCTATTGTTTATGACTAGTATAGGAAAAAGCATAGGGAAGATATTTATTTGATAATCACTCACAAATTGCTGCTTCATTAGTTTTTTTTTGACAAAAGTATGCATGTGGCACATCATTGAACACTGTTCAATGATATGCATAGCTCTATATGTGTTAATAAGAAAAATGTTATTTTGATGTAAAAAACAAAAACAAAACGTTTTTAAAACAAAACATGTATGTCATTTTAATGGGCGTAAAAAGTTGCCATAAGAAAGTTTTTACAGTTTGGTTATAACTTTAAAAACAAATGAGTTGCAGTAACTTCAGAAAAACGATAATTTATTTTTTTATTTATTTTCCACCCAACAGACACACTTAAAGGAATATAAACTAAAAATACATGTTACAACATAAATATATATAAGTATATAGTAAAACTAATAATATTCTAAAAATACATTAAGTATAATTGATAAATTGAATATAAATATAAAGTGTGTTTATTGTTTTATTGTGCCGAGTATTTCACCACAAAAGGATTTATATACTGGCTGAAAGATGTCAATACAATACTGAATCTCGTTATACGCGCGTGACAATTTAGAGACACGAGAGTTTAGGCAATAGTTAGTATTGGGAGTACAGTATGTGAAGGTTTATCAACTTCCGGTTATAGAGCAGAAACGGTTAAAGATAGATCAATTTTCTTTTCGCCATTGGTTAATACACGAAAAAGTGAACCTGGCTTGCAAACACGGTTTTTTTAATATCTCTTCAAATAAAAAAGTTGTCCATGTGTATCACCTCTAAAATGCACATCTTGTATAAACATTGTATATAATATAACGATAAAAATCACAAAATAACCAAAATCTCGAAATGTTAAAAATCTGATGAACATTTTCTAAAATAATTCAAAAAATCTTGAAATATTGAAAATTGCATAACATTTTATAAATTGGTTTAGTTTAGTTTATTGACGGATAATTACCTATTACAATATTATACACAAAAGAAAGAGAATTAAGGGAAAATCTCGAAATATTGCAAAATCCTATAAAAATTTGATAAATCGCCGAAAATGTTGAACATTTTATGGAAATATCGATGCGTTAAAAATTTGATAAAAATGTTATAAAGCTACAATTCAGTTGTCAAAATTTATTTCGGAATGTAAAACATGTCAATTTATATGAAAATTGTCAAAATATAATTCGAAACGTCATAAATGTCAATAATATGACGAGAATATCGCGAAATATCGAAAATATCATTAAAATTTTATAAATAGAAAATACTCACAAAATATCGAAAATCTCAATATGCTGAAAATCTGAAGAGCATTTTCATAAATTAATAAAAAAAAGTATTGAAAATTTCATCAACAATTTGTGAATTGAAGAAAATCTCGATTATTGCAAAAACTGGAAAAAATTTGATAAATCGACAAAAATCTCGAAACGTATTTTATGAAAATATCGACATATTGAAAATCTGATAAAAATGTTATACGTCGACATTTCAGGTGTCAAAATTTGTTTGGGAATGTCAAAAATGTCAATTTATATAAAAATTGTCAAAATGTAATTAGAAACGTCATAAATGTCAATAATATGACGAGAAAATCTCGAAATATCGAAAATTTCATCAAATTTGATAAATCGACTAAAATCACAAAATATCGAAAATCTCGATATGTTGAATCTGATGAACATTTTCATAAATTAATAAAAAATCACAAAATATTTAAAATTTCATCAACATTTTATAAATTGAGAAAAATCTTGATATATTGCAAAATCTGATAAAAATTTGTTAAATCGCCGAAAATCTCGAAATGTTCAACAATTTATAAAAATGTAAAGTTAATTAAAGGAAAGGCACTTGATATTGTTTCACAATTAAATCTTTATTCCGACTAGTTTCGGTTTGCTAGACCATTTTCAAAGGAATGTACAGAAAAAATTATGTCCTAAGTATATATACAAAATTTTTGTTTCAGGTAATAAGAGAAGTCAGAATTGGGGAATTCCAAATCTCCTCGTTGTCGTTTACGATATTTTTCCCCATTTTTATGGCCCTGTTAATCTCCAGGCCCTCTTTGAGGTTTAGTGCGTATCCCTTATTACCTGAATGCAAAATCTTAAAATTATGCGGATTAAATTCAGGTACAAAAAAATTTTATAAAAATATCGATTTGTTGAAAATCCGATAAAAATGTTATAAATCGACATGTCAAGTGTCAAAATTTGATTTGGAATGTCAAAAATTTCAATTCATATGAAAATTGTCAAAATATAATTCAAAACGTCATAAATATCAATCAATTCGTGTGAAAATCGTCAAAATATGATATGATGGTAACGTGAAAAATTTCAATTTGTGCGAAAATTGTCAG
Organism: Philonthus cognatus; assembly: GCA_932526585.2. Lineage (NCBI taxonomy): Eukaryota > Metazoa > Arthropoda > Insecta > Coleoptera > Staphylinidae > Philonthus > Philonthus cognatus. The sequence continues at coordinate 103,284,418 of OW052244.1, forward strand.
AATATGATTCAAAATGTCGAATATTAAAAACAACATTTTTTTGCCGCTAAGTTGACAATATTAGTTGTTATTGGTTTTAGCGGAAGAATTAATTGAAAAAATAAAATGGAGACTTTATTGTAGAAATTTATATGTAATTTTTTTTAATTCTTTTTTTAAAAATATATGCGCCAATATATCGCCAATGGTTGTTGGCTTCTTCAGGACAAAATTAATTAATTAATTTTGCCCTAAGAAGCCAACAACCATTGGCGAAATATTGGCACATAAATTTAAAAAAAAATGTTTTTTAAATAAATTACATACAAATATAGTCTCCATTTTATTGTTTGAATTAACTCCGCCGCTAAATCAATAACACAACGAATATTAAACATGTGACATTTGAGGAAATTATTCCAAATACAATTAAAAATGTCAACTAATTTATCAAAATTTCAAAGTTGATAAAAACGATCGAAATTTATTAAAATTTCAAATTTGGCTAAATTGCTGAAAAACAATTACAAATCCCAAATCTGAAAAAATCATCAAAATTTAACATAATGCCAAATTTGACATTAATCATCAATGTACTTTATTTTTGATTTCATCACTTTCGAACGGGGGTCGTCCACTCCCAGACAAAGCATGAAGTAAAATTTCGAGTTTAGAAAAGCCCCGTGAAAATTTGTCGAGGGTCGCGCAGCGACCCGAGACAAATTTTCTGGGCTTTTCTAAACTCGAAATTTTACTTCATGCGCCACGCGTACAAAAGACTGAATTCAAATGACGTTTAAAAAATACTCCTTAGAAATGATGCATACAAAATTGATCAAAAATTATTTTCTTGCAATTGTTCGACCATTTAGACACGTACAATTTTATTAATGATATGCTGAATATTTCCCAATTGTTGATAGTTTTGACAGTATTTTGCCACGTTCGACCGTTTTAACTTTACTCACTTTCTGATGACAGTAAATCACTAGACTGTCACTGGAAACTTCCAACAAACACCAGAATTTGCCACGTACAAGCTTTCTATTCTTTTGATGAATATTTTGCAAGTAAAAAATACTAGTCTTATTCTATGCTGTAATATTTAATCTGTACTTTTAATGTGTTTATTTGTTTCGTACTTCTTTCATTTTAACAACTTTTAACAATTTACAGGTTCAGTTATGTTAGTCGGAATTGTGTATACTCTATGTTTTCTTTAGAGCTATTTATTTTCTATTTGTTAATTTGCCTTAAAATGATTTTACTTTGTATTTTGTTTGTGAAATATCCCTCTTAAGATGTCAATTTATATTTATAATATGTACAATTATTACTAAAACTTAAACAGTTATTAAAACGAATAAATCTAATCTATTCTATTCCACGTACAAATCACAAACAGTTTGTCAGAATTCGAAAGTGGAAAAGACGATTTGATGGCAAAATCACTGAATTGGCAACTCTGCTCGGGGAATATTTTGAAATGTGACAAAATAATCTTAGTAAAAAAAATAATAGCATTTGTTAAGCTTACCTTATCTTACCTTAGTTAGATTTAAAGATTCACATATCCTCTCGACGCACGGTAAGAAATAGTTATCACAAATCATGGCGATGGTGGTGAAGCAATAGATGGCCACCACGATGGACAGCACCACCGCGCCATGCTTCCTCTGTTCATCGGTGAAGAACTGCGGAAACTCCTCTATAGATTCACTGCACTCTATCACGTTATCGTTACTAGCAGATATAGATCTGCTGAACATTATGGGCACTACTCGTCTCACTTGTATTGTACTATTGTTGTTCTTTTTATGAACACTGCCACTAGATGCATATTCTGGTGAGAGCAATTCCGCATTCTCGTCCTCAACTGCCTCTGTTTCTGAAACAAACAACAAAAATTAATAAAGTTAAATTCAAATTCAAAACCGATGTTAAGATAGCCATAGATTTTCCAGCCACGGATTTGCCCGGCGCATCCACCATCGATCGTAAATTAAAATAAATGTTTTTCTTAATTTGAGGCATATTATTAATGAAACAAAGAAAACTAAACTAATTCCAGCCCTAAAAATAAAGCTCATCCAAACTTAAATTTATTTTCGTATATAGGCTTTATCAAACACAAGGACTATCTATTCCTCCCAAAAGCATGTAATAAAATGACCAGATTTCAAACTTAAATTAAAAGTATGTAGTTGTGATTAAAATTATTTCTTTTAACTCTGACGTGTAGCTTAAAGCCTAACTAAGCTATTTAAGCTATAAAATTTTGGCAAAAATGTTAAATGAATTTTTTATAAATTTTTTTTATCCGAACGACTCGAATAAAATGACCCGATTTCAAACTTAAATTAAAAATATGTAGTTGTGATTAAAATTATTTCTTTTAACTCTGACGTGTAGCTTAAAGCCTAACTAAGCCATTTAAGCTATACAATTTTGGCAAAAATGTTAAATGAATTTTTTATATTTTTTTCCATCCGAACGACTCGAATAAAATGACCAGATTTCAAACTTAAATTAAAAATATCTAGTTGTGATAAAAATTCTTTGAACTCTGACGTGTAGCTTAAAGCTTAACTAAGCCATTTAGGCTATAAAATTTTGGCAAAAATGTTAAATGAATTTTTTATAAATTTTTTCCATCCGAACGACTCGAATAAAATGACCAGATTTCAAACTTAAATTAAAAATATGTAGTTGTGATTAAAATTATTTATTTTAACTCTAACGTGCAGCTTAAAGCCTAACTAAGCCATTTAAGCTATTAAATTTTGGCAAAAATGTTAAATGAATTTTTTATATTTTTTTCCATCCGAACGACTCGCATAAAATGACCAGATTTCAAACGTAAATTAAAAATATGTAGTTGTGATAAAAATGAATTCTTTGAACTCTGACGTGTAGCTTAAAGCCTAACTAAGCCATTTAGGCTATAAAATTTTGGCAAAAATGTTAAATGAATTTTTTATAAATTTTTTCCATTCGAACGACTCGAATAAAATGACCAGATTTCAAACTTAAATTAAAAATATGAAGTTGTGATTAAAATGATTTCCTTTAGCTCTGACGTGTAGCTTAGAGCCTAATTAAGCCATTTAAGCTATAAAATTTTGGCAAAAATGTTAAATGAATATTTTATAAATTTTTTCCATCCGAACGACTCGAATAAAATGACTAGATTTCAAACTTAAATTAAAAATATGTAGTTGTGAATAAAATTATTTCTTTTAACTCTGACGTGTAGCTTAAAGCCTTACTAAGCCATTTAGGCTATAAAATTTTGGCAAAAATGTTAAATGAATTTTTTATAAATTTTTTCCATCCTAACGACTCGAATAATATGACCAGATTTCAAACTTAAATTAAAAATATGTAGTTGTGATTAAAATAATTTCTTTAACTCTGACGTGTAGCTTAAAGCCTAACTAAGCCATTTAAGCTATAAAATTTTGGCAAAAATGGTAAATGAATTTTTAATATTTTTTTCCATCCGAACGACTCGCATAAAATGACCAGATTTCAAACGTAAATTAAAAATATGTAGTTGTGATAAAAATGAATTCTTTGAACTCTGACGTGTAGCTTAAAGCCTAACTAAGCCATTTAGGCTATAAAATGTTGTCAAAAATGTTAAATGAATATTTTATAAATTTTTTTCATCCGAACGACTCGAATAAAATGACCTGATTTCAAACTTAAATTAAAAATATGTAGTTGTGATTAAAATTATTTCTTTTAACTCTGACGTGTAGCTTAAAGCCTAACTAAGCCATTTAAGCTATAAAATTTTAGCAAAAATGTTAAATGAATTTTTTATATTTTTTTTCCATCCGAACGACTCGAATAAAATGACCAGATTTCAAACTTAAATTAACAATATGTAGTTGTGATAAAAATTAATTCTTTTAACTCTGACGTGTAGCTTAGAGCCTAACTAAGCCATTTAGGCTATAAAATTTTGGCAAAAATGTTAAATGAATTTTTTATAAATTTTTTCCATCCGAACGACTCGAATAAAATGACCAGATTTCAAACTTAAATTAAATATATGAAGTTGTGATTAAAAGTATTTCTTTTAACTCTGACGTGTAGCTTAAAGCCTAACTAAGCCATTTGAGCTATAAAATTTTGGCAAAAATGTTAAATGAATTTTTTATAATTTTTTCCATCCGAACGACTCGAATAAAATGACTAGATTTCAAACTTAAATTAAAAATATGTAGTTGTGATTAAAATTATTTCGTTTAACTCTGATGTATAGCTTAGAGCCTAACTAAGCCATTTAAGCTATAAAATTTTGGCAAATATGTTAAATGTTTTTTTTTATAAATTTTTTCCATCCGAACGACTCGAATAAAATGACTAGATTTCAAACTTAAATTAAAAATATTTAGTTGTGATTAAAATTATTTCTTTTAACTCTGACGTGTAGCTTAGAGCTTAACTAAGCCATTTAGGCTATACAATTTTGGCAAAAATGTTAAATGAACTTTCTGGTCATTTTATTGGAGTCGTTAGGATGGAAAAAATTTATAAAAAATATATTTAACATTTTTGCCAAAATTTTATTGCTGAAATGGCTTAGTGAGGCTTTAAGCTACACGTCAGAGTTAACAGAAATAATTTTAATCACAACTACATACTTTTAATTTAAGTTTGAAATCTGGTCATTTTATTACATGCTTTTGGGAGGACTATCTATTTGTGTTTGATAAAGCCTATATACGAAAATAAATTTATGTTTGGATGAGCTATATTTTTAGGGCTGGAATTAGTTTAGTTTTCTTTGTTTTATTAATAATATGCCTAAAATTAAGAAAAACATTTATTTTAATTTACGATCGATGGTGGATGCGCCGGGCAAATCCGTGGCTGGAAAATCTATGGCTATTTTAACATCGGTAAATTCAAAACTATGTGAATTCGAGAAAATAAGCTTACGCTTCTTATAGTTTGCACACTTTAAACATAATATATAAAATTATGAAAAAATTATTCGTGAAAATGCAAACAATGTCTTAATTAATAAGACAATTTAAGACGAGAAATATACATTGAAACAACTACTTCCCGTGCAAATACACCTCCGGATATTGAATTATACAATGAAATATTTAAAATCTTATTTAATTTGATTACGAATATTAAATAGTATACCTTAGATGGATAGATAGATACATTTTTTGAATTTGTAAACCATATATTTTTTTTTTTATTGATTTTACCTAATTCAAGTCATATTAAAAGTATTTCTTGAAAACCTTTCTCATTTATCACTTGGTGAAACATTTTGAAAAAATAGTAAAGGATGAATTAAAAGCACTTGGTTTGTTTTACTATTTGTAGTGAATAGTGAAACAAACCAAGTGTTTTTAATTTATCCTTTAATATTATTAAAAGAATTGTTGCTTAGATATTGTTTGTACATTCCTCCTTGAAGATGACCAATGGTCTAAACTAGTCGGAGAAAATATAAATGAGTAAAACAAACCAAGTGTTTTAATTAAATATCCAGAATTAGATTCAAAAATGTTTCACCACGGGTTAAGTTAAAATTTAATTAAACATACACTAATTAAAGTCATTATTATTTTCTTTAAAGATTATATTTACATTATTTAAGTGTTATATAATGATACAACAAAAATAAACACATTTTGTAGTAAACGTGCGGAATGTTGTTTCCAATGCGCAATATAGATTTTATTTCGAGATTACGAAGAATCTATAAATTTCATTAAGAAGAAACGTTTGTAATAAAAATAATGCTGTTTTTGCAGAAAATACGTGCAAATGTTCACGCATGTTTAACATTAATTAAAAATTAATGGTAACAGCCACTTTGAAAGGTGTGAAAAAATAGAAATAATTACTATTCTTCATTTCTCGTTTTTTTTTAAGGTAATTAAACATTTACTAATTACCTTGAAAAAAGAAGCGAGAAACGCATAATTTAGAGCACTTATGAGAAAATTAAATGCAGGTTTGGAAAAGAAAACACTTGGATACATTTCACTAATATTATGGTTTTTCTTTTTTTTTTTAATTTATTTGTAAAAGGACATATATACAATATGTATGACAATGGTCATCGAATAGTAGTGGTAAATCATCAATTAAAATAAATAAATATATAAACAAAGCTACAGATAACAGTAAAACAAGGTAGTACTAAACAGTGCAGGCAGAGAAATGCCTGCAGATGTCTTGTGATTAGAGGAAGAATGTTACTGGTTAATTTTCTACTGGTTTAAGTTTCTGTCTTGGAGATACTCGCTGACTGAGTAGTATGCCTTTTCTATTAGCATATCTTTGAGCAAATGTTTAAATTTGTTGAAATGTGTCAGCATTTTTATATTGCATTCCAACTAGTTTCGATTTTGAGGTTTGAGATGTTGGTAAATGATTATTTATTAATGTGATAGATAAATTAAAATTTGTTAAATAAATTGTAATGATGCAGAGAGTTTCAAAAAAAAAACGCTACAATTTGCAACTTTTCAACAAATACAGGGTTTTTTCTTTTAAGTATTCTTTCACATATTCCATTTAAACATTTGTAAAATTAATAAACATGTCATCAAAACTAAGCAGTATATTTTGAACTTCATTTTAAAACAGTGTTTTGTACGCGTGGCGCATGAAGTAAAATTTCGAGTTTAGAAAAGCCTAATTTGGCTCGGTCGCTCCGCTTCGCTACGCGCCCGAGCCAAATTTTCAGGCTTTTCTAAACTCGAAATTTTACTTCATGCTTACCCTGGGAGTGGAAAACACTCGTTAGAATCCTCAAATTGAAAGTTTTTAATAAGATCACGAATGTCAAAAACTTTACATTAAAAAATCGTAACATGTATACCTAAAAGAAAAATTCCTTGTATTTAGAACTTTTTAAAATTTAAACAAATAAATAAGCAGATAATGAAGAAGACATATATTCCTGAGCAAGAAGCATTTACTTGATCCTCAGAGACACTTTATTAAATTGGTAGTACAGGGTGAGCAACAATGTTTGCAGACAAGTTAAATTTCCCGCCGAAAAATCTGAGGACTTTTTTTCGAATATAGTTATTTCACCTTCTGTTTCGTAGACAACAGTTCGTATCGGATCACTTTGCAGAGTTTAAGTGAAATCGCCGTTGTTTACCGTGATGTTTACACCACAGCATGATGTTTTTATCTTGAAGGCTAGATAAATTAAAATTTGTTAAATAAATTGTAACGATGCAGAGAGTTTCAAAAAAAAAACGCTACAATTTGCAACTTTTCAACAAATACAGGGTTTTTTCTTTTAAGTATTCTTTCACATATTCCATTTAATCATTTGTAAAATTAATAAACATGTCATCAAAACTAAGCAGTATATTTTGAACTTCATTTTAAAACAGTGTTTTGTACGCGTGGCGCATGAAGTAAAATTTCGAGTTTAGAAAAGCCTAATTTGGCTCGGTCGCTCCGCTTCGCTACGCGCCCGAGCCAAATTTTCAGGCTTTTCTAAACTCGAAATTTTACTTCATGCTTACCCTGGGAGTGGAAAACACTCGTTAGAATCCTCAAATTGAAAGTTTTTAATAAGATCACGAATGTCTGAAACTTTACATTAAAAAATCGTAACATGTATACCTAAAAGAAAAATTCCTTGTATTTAGAACTTTTTTAAAATTTAAACAAATAAATAAGCAGATAATGAAGAAGACATATATTCCTGAGCAAGAAGCATTTACTTGATCCTCAGAGACACTTTATTAAATTGGTAGTACAGGGTGAGCAACAATGTTTGCAGACAAGTTAAATTTCCCGCTGAAAAATCTGAGGACTTTTTTTCGAATATAGTTATTTCACCTTCTGTTTCGTAGACAACAGTTCGTATCGGATCACTTTGCAGAGTTTAAGTGAAATCGCCGTTGTTTACCGTGATGTTTACACCACAGCATGATGTTTTTATCTTGAAGGCTCAATATCGAAGTGGAACTATGAATAAAGATGGGACGTGGACATACTTGTTACAATCGTGTCTGAATCAATTTAATCAAGCCTTCCCCGATGTCGACATTCCTTACAAAACATTTACGTTTATTATTTTCAAATGCATAAAACCTTAACTTACTGCAATTCACTTTGTATATTTAATTAAAATTGTAAAGATTAAATGTATAGTAATGATTAAATAGTTAATTTATTTTGGGAAAAAATGTTTGCTACGCCATTGGAAATGTAATCTAGGGATTTTGTTTTCATATTTTTTTTTATTTTTTTTATTTGGTTATTCACCAATTTGATATAGAAATTGATCTCCAACAGAAATTGATTATATAAATCAATTCTGGTACTGGAAAATTTCAATAGTTATTGGAGGTTACTAACTTTTAAATTAATCAATTATTGACGTTGCATAAAATGTTGTTTTAAACTAATTTTAAATTTATTAATGTCCGTGATTTTCCTGACTGATACCGGTAAATTATTGTAGCATTTCTCGCCTGATACAAAAATACTATTTTTCAAGACGTCAGTTGTGTTCATTTTTTTTTTGTTTGGCCTTGGTATCTAGACCATTAGCCATCAATCTATTTATATATTTAACATTTTAATGTATTTTAACCAATTCTAATTTCGATAAATAACCATTTACTCCTGAAACAACACAAACTCATTCATACTACATCAATGGACCCGGATGGAATAATTTATTATTCATAAATTATTCCACCGGACGGGATTCGAACCCGCGACCTCTTGGTCTGTGGGCAGGGTCTCTACCCACTCGGCCACCGAGGCCCCAGTTGTGTTCATTTGGATTAGTAAACTACTACGCCTACGCGTGTTATGGTCGTGAATTTGTTTGAATTTTTTGAGTTGAATGTGTGAATTAGTACTATGCATTATTTTATGTATTACTAAGCATCGTTCAAAGTTGATTTTATTTTTTATTGTTAGTTCTGGGATTAATTTATATAAATCTTTCGTAGGGGAAAATCTGTTAAGGTTATAAAGTATTTTTAAAATTTTATTCTGCTGTCTCTGTAAAGTATTAATATTTTGTTCACATGTTCGGCCCCATATGCTACAGAGATAATTTATATTAGATGTGAATAGGTATTTACAATGCGTTGATATTAATTTACCGACTCTGTATATTGCACCTGTTACTGCACTAGTCTTTTTTGTTAGATTTTCTAAGTGTTTATTCCATTTAAAATTTTCAGTTATTGTTAGTCCTAGGTATTTCGTTTCGTTTGTTTTTAATAAGTTAGTGTTATCGATTTTAATGTTTAAGTCTTTAATGCTTTTATTTTTCTGTGCTATAAGCATATATGTCGTCTTATTTTCATTTATGGTTAAGTGATTTTCTGAGAACCACTTTGTTAGTATTTTTAAATCATTATTGGCTAGGTTTTCTAATTGAGATACATTTTGTCCGCTATACAATATACACGTGTCGTCGGCATAGATATATAATTTTCCACTCAGTTTCAATTCAAAAATATCATTTATATATGTGATATATAATGTGGGGGGTAGTTACTCCACCCTGTGGCAGCCCGTATTCTGGAGTTAATGGATTACTGAGTGATTTGTTTATTTTAGTTTGCTGTTTTCTTTATTTTAAATAGCTGTCAAATATTAGTAGTTCATTTTCTCTAATTCCTAGTTGTTCCAATTTGGTTATCAGTAGTGAGGTGGAAATGGTATCAAAGGCCTTTTTTAAGTCTATAAAAATAATGAGAACATAATTGCGTTATTCGAGTTCAATCTGGGTATTATATGTTATGTCTAGGCATGCCGTTGTGGTTCCGGTTTTAGTTTGATAGGCATATTGATTTGGATGTATGATTTTATTAAGTTGTAGATGGTTTTGCAGTCTGCTTAATATTACTTTCTCTACAATTTTTGATAGTACAGATGACACCACGATAGGACGCTAATTTTCTGGGAGTAGTGGGTTTCCAGTTTTATATATCGGTGTTATTACTACTTCTTTCAATTCAGTAGGGCACAGACCTGTTACTAATATGTTATTTATTATTTACTTAATGTAGGTGTTATTTCATATGTGCTGTATTTTATTAGTGTGTGTATATGATCAGTTGTACCAACATGCGTATTTGGTTGCCTACCTATCAATCTACAACCATTGTTGCTCACTCTGCAGATTCAAATAATTTGAGTTGGGGATAGGTACATTTGTAATCGTAATCTTTGTTAAATTAATTATATATTTTATGAGGTTCTTAAATTGACATAATACTGTCAGATTTCCCTTCACACAACCTACAAATTAAAAGTCGATTTACAGCATAACATGTGATTAATCTTGTCCTAACCTAAAACACATAACCTGCATCACACCACTAAATTCTTGAAATGTCAAATTTGATTGGGCATATTAAAATAAAACAGATTATAGATAGAATTTCACACAAATGCATTATTATAAAATTCTATCTATTTTGTTGAAATTTCAGACTTGCAAATTGCATAAATTCTTGCATAAAAACTGTTGATGTTTTTTTACATTCTTATATTTATATCATAGATAAAGTATAAAGTTATTCAAACGCATTGTTATAAATTTATATCTATTTTATTGAAATTTTAGACTTGCATATTGGATAATTTATTGCTTAGTAACTGTTGTTGTTTTTTTTTACATTCTTTTATAGATAAGTAGGAAATAAATCACGATCGTTTGAGAATTTTCACAGTTTTTAATGTCGAACACTGCGACAATTGTTTCGCCACACAGTGGCTTCATCAGGCAGATGAGTAATGATTACGTGAAACTACAATCGTTGCTTATATACTAAATCATTGTGGAAGGGGTGTGCGTAACAGTGTAATTTACGCACACCCCCTTCACAATGATTTAGTATATAAGCAACGATTGAAATTTCATGTAATCATTACTCATCTGCCTGATGAAGCCACTGTGTGGCGAAACAATTGTCGCAGTGTTCGACATTAAAAACTGTGAAAATTCTCAAAGATCGTGTTTTATTTCCTACATATTATGGAATTTCACCAAGTAACAGCCTCATCTATCCAATATTTTATAGATAAAGTATAAAGCTATTTAGACGTAAGTTACATTTTGAAATAGCTGAAGTTTTCTAAAAACTTAACTTACACGTAAAGTAAAAACAGATTTATATTTAAAAAGATATAAGTTTTTGTTTTATTGAGTTCAACTTGAATTTTGAATATATTCACCATTTTTCTTCAATAAGCAACAATCTTTCCTTTAGGTTGTCATTAGCATTTTATAATAGAACCCGTTCAGGATATATACACCACCTTAAGAGATCAGATGATAACTGCTTGGGAGCGAGATTGGACAAATGGATATAAGCATAATTATAAAAAATCCACCCAGACCTCCCGGGAAAACTAAAATACATATACAAAAATATGCTACCAAGAATTATGACCAAAAGTTTAATTAGAATTAAAACCAACCATGAAATTTCCCAGTACATCTACATAAAATTGGCCTCATAGATGATTCGCTGTGTAACTGTGGGGAGGAGAGTAAATTGAATCACATCTTCAATTGTGTAAAATATATGCCGTTCTCTAATTCACTACCGAATAATCTTAAAAATTGTTGTCAACTTCTACTAAATCGTTAAATTGTTTCTCATTGATCCCTTGGTAAAACATTTCTATTAATATACAGAGAGTTTTATGTATAGTATTTTTCAAGCTCTAGTGCTGAGCAATAAAAAATAATCTCGAGTACCGCCAATACAAAATACAATGCCTCTTTAAAATTGTAGCCGCTACTGCACTAGGCATGATTTATAGGGGGTTGGTTTCAGAGGGTTTCTACCTGCGAAAAATGTTTCCATATTTTTGGTATTCTGACAGGAAATATCTCAAGTAATTTAAACAAAATATAATTCTAAAAATGGCAATGTGTCCGTCACAGCATTTTCCCTAATATTTAATAAGTAAATTCATCTATACAATTAGCTATTCAAGGATGTTTGCGCGTAACTTCTTTGCAATGCTTTTTAGTTCATCTCATTTTAAATTTTATGCAATCAACATGAAACTCATAGAATTTATTTAGAATGTATTTAACTCACATCTTATAGAAAGAAAATTGAATCATCTTGACGTATTTTCCTAAAATATTTAGCCAAAGGTGATATCATGCAATAAAATTTAGAATTTTGTTAAAAATTTAAAATTTTATACCATCAACATGAAATTCACAGAATTTACTTAGAATTGTTTGCACTTACATCTTGTAGAAAGAAAATTAAATTATATTATCACATTTTCTTATAATATTTAGCCAAAGTTGTAATTTTGAAATAAAATCAACGATTTTTGAGAGTGTTTTTATTTAAACAATTGTAAAAAATTAACAGATTATCAAAACAACTTAAAATTCTAAGAATCTGCACATAAATGAATAAACTTTGATTGGTTGGTTATAATTGAAAAATATCTTTACTAGATATTCCAAAATATCAAATCCACGTTAAAATTTGAATTGATTTATATTTATTATATAAAATTAAAATCCATTCAATTTGAATAAATTCTGATCATTTTGAACTTTTACAATTTTGTTTCTGATTGATCGCCTAACGGGGGTTTCCACTCCCAGGTTAAGCATGAAGTAAAATTTCGAGTTTTGAAAAGCGTGAAAATTTGGATTTGCCGGGGCGCGCGAGCGAAGCGAGTCGCGCCTCGGCAAATTCAAATTTTCACGCTTTTCTAAACTCGAAATTTTACTTCATGCGCCACGCGTACTAAAGACTGACCTATAGTGGAATCTTCAACCAATTGGTAGGAGTGAAATAAATTTAGTATGTTAATTATCAACTGTTTAATTGACGGGGAAAGACACATCACCACCTTTTTTAAATATTTGGGTTACAATTTTTGTTTCACGCCCTAAAACAATTATACTTTTTTTTACTACTTGTGTAACAGAAAAACCAACAGTGTTGAATATTTATGTTTGGGTTTTATTTGTATAAAAATTTAATATCTAAATTTAGAGCAGAATTATCATTTTACACCCTAAAATAAAAATGACGTTTATCTTTATTATAAAAAATACTTAGAAAGAAATTAAAAACATTGTACATTTTCTTCCTTTAAAAATTACTGAATGAAATTGAATAAACTGCCTTTCTCCTTTCATTAAAAATAAAATAAAAGGAAACTTTTTATTTTCCTCTGTTCATTTTTTCACAATTTTTTTTTTCATTTTTTAGACGGCATAATTTGTTAATTACATAAACATACATAAAAAGCCAATATTTATATTATCTACAACTTTTATTAAAGCGATTTTTTTATATGATCATTTTATAGGAAAATTTTAAAAAATGCTAAGAGTAAACTACCAGTTCCGGTTCCCGCATTTTCACCAAAAGCTTTTCCTATCCTAGGATTGTAATAAAAAGCTTAAGTTTATAAATTCATCTTAACATCTTGATTGGTTTGGGCTGTACAATGGTGACGGACACACTTAGTTAACAACTATCGGGGAAACAAATCTCAAAATATCATGTTGACTATCATGATGACATGACAGCATCATTATTTGAAAATTTGTTCATAAATAATTTAATACCAAACTTAGCTGCAAAATCAGTAATAGTTTTAGATAACGCTTCTTATCATAGTCGCCAAATTGACAAAGCACCCACAGCGGTAAATAAAAAAGATGAAATAGCTAAATATTTATATGAAAATAATTTGTTTTTTGAAGAACATTATACCAAATCCCAATTAATTGAAGTTCTAAATAGTCGTAGTAAAAAAAGAAAAACATATTATATCGATCAATTGGCAGAAGAACACGGACATACAGTGGTACGTTTACCTCCGTACCACTGTATTTTTAATCCAATTGCGTTAATATGGGTTCAATTAAAAGGAAATGTGCGGAAGAATAATGTAACTCCAAATTTAAATAAATCAGTAAGAGATTGAGTCAAAAAAGAAATAAAAAATATATCTGCCGACCAGTGGTCAAGATGTGTTAAACATACAATACGTATTGAAAAAGAGTATAATACGTTTGATTCAAATTATCAATTTTTTATAAATACACAAGACTCTGACAGTGATGACTCAGATATAGATATAGACAATTAAAATATTATTATACACAATTTTTAAAAATGTTATAAGACAACGTTGTAGACAATAATAAAGTAATGTTTTTAGTTGGTTGACATATAATATTTTTTAACCCTTTGTCTCTGTGATCTAGTTATTTTGTTTGAATTTAAAATGAGATGAACTAAAAAGCATTGCAAAGAAGTTACGCGCAAACATCCTTGAATAGCTAATTGTAAAGATGAATTTACTTATTAAATATTAGGGAAAATGCTGTGACGGACACATTGCCATTTTTAGAATTATATTTTGTTTAAATTACTTAAGATATTTTCTGTCAGAATACCAAAAATATGGAAACATTTTTCGCAGATAGAAACCCTCTGAAACCAACCCCCTATAAATCATGCCTAGTGCAGTAGCGGCTACAATTTTAAAGCGGCATTGTATTTTATATTGGCGGTACTCGAGATTATTTTTTATTGCTCAGCACTAGAGCTTGAAAAATACTATAACACCGAACATTTTTATAACAAGAATTTTTTAAGTATACATAAGCATACGTTGTGCATGCTCCGACGCTCGGATTATTAAAATATTTGAAGCTTTAAACGAGTGTTTTCCACTCCCAGGCTAATCATGAAGTAAAATTTCGAGTTTAGAAAAGCCTGAAAATTTGGTTTGGTCGCGTAGCGCGAAGCGCGGAGCGGCCAAACCAAATTTTCAGGCTTTTCTAAACTCGAAATTTTACTTCATGCGCCACCGGTACAAAACACTGATGCAATGTAAAGTTTAGCGGTGTGTTTTAAACTTTGTAGTATGTCAGTGTTTTGTACTGGTGGCGCATGAAGTAAAATTTCGAGTTTAGAAAAGCCTGAAAATTTGATTTGGCCGCTCCGCGCTTCGCGCTACGCGTCCTAACCAAATTTTCAGGCTTTTCTAAACTCGAAATTTTACTTCATGCTTAGTCTGGGAGTGAAACACACTCATTTTAAGTTTCAAATTGAACTCTGTTAAAAAAACAAGGAGTATCTTAAGATTTACGGCATATATGCTGTAATTGGGACATGTATACTTGAAAGAAAAACTCCCCGTATGTACAAGTTGAGGCATTAATGGCGATTGATTGCCTACAATTTTTAATAGTCATATAGGCAACTTAATTTACACACAACTTAAAAATTAAAGGTGTCAAATTGTATTGGATGCAAATGTTCGGTGTTACATAAAACTCTCTGTATAGGTATTTGATTGAAATTCACTTGGTTTGTTTTACTAATAAATTGTTTTATTTTCAACTAGTTTCGGCCTAATGCCATTTTCAAGAATTCTTTCATTCTTGAAAATGACATTAAGCCGAAACTAGTTGAAAATAAAACAATTTATTAGTAAAACAAACCAAGTGAATTTCAATCAAACTTCTACTAAATTTGAATCACATTATCGCCGTAAATAGTGAAAAAATATATAAACACATATTATATTTATAATCCATTTAATTGCTTTTTGTATATATACCTGTTTTATTTCTAGTTTTATTTACTACACGTTTGATAATGGCAAGCTGAATTTGCCGAAACTGCAATCACGAAAAATTAATAAGTGTTATACAAAGTGCTTTATTGTTAAACACAGATTAGATTTTATTCATAATGCGCAAATTAGATTATAAGGCCCCATTAACTGTGTACCTTTATGTAAAGTTAATTAAAGGAAAGGCACTTGGTATTGTTTCACAATTAAATCTTTATTCCGACTAGTTTCGGTTTGTTAGACCATTTTCAAAGGAATGTGACATTCCTTTGAAAATGGTCTAACAAACCGAAACTAGTCGGAATAAAGATTTAATTGTGAAACAATACCAAGTGCCTTTCCTTTAATTAACTTTACATAGTGTAATATGTTTCACCAAGTGCCAGATGAGAAATGAATTCAAGAAATTATTAGTGTACCTTTAGTGTAATTTGTATCCAAGGGCCCCCTTCTGTCTGGTATTAATACCTAAATGTCATGACGGCCCTCATTGACCACATTTATCCTTCCTGCATCCCTGTCTAGTTATTTCATAGTAGTATAAGTTATAAAAAATAAGTCGTGACTGTATGGCGAAAGCCGAGGTCAACAAAAAAAAGAATAGAAGTGTAAGTAGTTTTAATTTGTTTGAAAATTGCATAATTATTACTTTCATTCGTCGTTGGATTCATTCAAAACTTGTAATGGGTCTATAGTTGCAATATTTTATTTTGAAGAAATTAATTTAAATTATGAAGTCTAAAAGAATTCAAGATAATAATACTTGCTAAATATTAAAACGTAATAATAGTAATTAAATCCATATACATTTTTTTCAAGTTTAAAATAGTTTACGTTAAATATTAATTATAGAGTTTTCGTAACAGCAAGATTGGTTCTAAAACAAGCGTGTAAGTTTGACACTTAATTAAACACAGTTATATTCCTTTCTTCACTTTTATTTTTCTTGCTAGATGTACATTTCGGGTACTAAGTACCCATTATCAATAGCTAACTGAATAAAAGCCGATACATGTTTACAATATATACCTACTCGGACTAGGCGGAAAAACCAAAAAAGTAATTTGCATTTTGAAACGAATGCGGTATCTTGGAAATGGGGGTGTTGGGGATTATTCGGTTTCGGACTTGGGAGGGTTTACAATGATGTTAATGAGGGTTATCTGTTGGGTAATAAATTTAATAAGGGGTTCATTATTGGGCTTAAATCGAAATTGAGTAGTTTAATTGATAACTGCTGGATTCGTTTAATAATTTAACTTTATTTATGTTGAATTTGTGGCCTGTTGTCAAAGTATGATGAGCAATTGCTGATTTGTCAGGGTTTTGGCTTTTGATGTGGTACATATGTTCTTTGAATCTAATGTGCACGTTTCTTTTTGTTTGTCCAATATACAATTTAGTACAATTATTGCAATTAATTAAGTGACTTAACACCTTCACGTAACTCATACAACTACATTAGTGTAAGTTTGAATCGGCTAAAAAAATGGTTAAATAATATTAAAAGGTAAAAAAGATTAAAACTGTGATTCAATTAAAGTACAGGACCAAACTTTAACGTGCAAAGTCATTGTTGCATGTTGGAGAAAAATGGCGAATATTTTTAAAATGCAAGTTGAACTCAATAAAATAAAAACTCAACAATTTTTCATTAGGGATTGTCCCACTAGCTAAGCTGCTATCTCTCGCGTCACACTTTCTCACGTGTTGTTATTTTTTTCTTATAAACTCAAAAATAGTCTAGCCCAGAGTATTGGGTGGCGCTTTTGCCTTTTTTTGTAGGATATTTTAGGGAAAATGTTACCTGCACAATCCGTCACCAAGCGCGTAGTTACTTACTGTACAACAAAACATAAATCGCGCGTTATATTTGCTGTGGCGATCTCGTCATGTCTGTTAAAATTATCGTGACTAACGCTACATATCCTAAATATATTAGTAGTGAGGCATACCTAGAATAACTTTGCTTTATTTTGTTACTGTAGAATTTAGAAAATGTAGAACTGTTAGACAATATCTAGCAGACTGAGTCACCGCGGGTTAAGTGCAAACTACAATAAATGTGCAAGGCTGGATTGTTTATGTCTGATGTAATTTAGATGCAGAGCCAATCTGAATTAGTACTATGAGGGATTGTCCCACTAATTAAGTGCGCTCTGCAATTAAAGTGCTTGACCGACTTGAGTATTAAAAACAAGGGAACATCCCGCTTGCTGTTTGCCGAACTGACTCAATAGTGAGAGGAATTGTCCTACTCATTAATCGAGTGAGAGCAATTAGGTGCACACTACACATTAACGTGCATGACCGACTTGGGCAGAAAGCAAGGGAACATCCCGCTTGTTGTTCGCCGAACTGACTCAATAGTGTGAGGAACTGCCTTACTCGTTAATCGAGTGAGAGCAATTAATGTGCAGCGCAGACTTTAGTACCCTGAGGGATCTAGTGGGAAAGTCCCTCACGGTACTAACTAAGGTCTGTGCTGCACGTCAATTGCTCTCACTCGGTTATGCGAAACAAGGGATCGTCGCTTGTTAATTACCTAAAGTATCGAGTGAGAGCAATTAGGTGCACACTACACATTAACGTGCTGAGACCGACTTGGGCAGAAAAACAAGGGAACATCCCGCTTGTTGTTCGCCGAACTGACTCAATAGTGTGAGGAACTGCCTTACTCGTTAATCGAGTGAGAGCAATTAATGTGCAGCGCAGACTTTAGTACCCTGAGGGATCTAGTGGGACAGTCCCTCACGGTACTAACTAAGGTCTGTGCTGCACGTCAATTGCTCTCACTCGGTTATGCGAAACAAGGGATCGTCGCTTGTTAATTACCTAAAGTATCGAGTGAGAGCAATTAGGTGCACACTACACATTAACGTGCATGACCGACTTGGGCAGAAAAACAAGGGAACATCCCGCTTGTTGTTCGCCGAACTGACTCAATAATGTGAGGAACTGTCCTACTCATTAATCAAGTGAGAGCAATTAATGTGCAGCGCAGACTTTAGTACCGTGAGGGATCTAGTGGGACAATCCCTCACGGTACTAACTAAGGTCTGTGCTGCACGTCAATTGCTCTCACTCGGTTATGCGAAACAAGGGATCGTCGCTTGTTAATTACCTAAAGTAATTGACTTGCGTGGCTCTGATTTGAGATAGTACTATGAGGGATCCATCCCACTAGTTAGTCCAGTGAAAGCAAATTCAACCTAAATTATCTTGAGGCTCCTACTAATTAGGTGCTTACTACAATTAACGTGCATGGCTGACTTCAGCATTGAAAAGAAGGGATCATATTGCTAGTCATTGCCTGAAGTAATTGACGTGCAGGATCGATTTAGTTCCATAAGTGATTGTTCCGCTATATTTAGGCTATTCTAAAATGTTACTTCTTGCTTAATCATGAAATGCCTGAAAATGTACATTTTTAGACATTCCTTAATTAAGCATTAAGTAACATTTTAGTACCGTGAGGGATTGTCCCACTAGTTAAGTGAATACAACAGTTAACGTGCACAGCTGATTTGAGCATACGAAAGAAGGGATCGTCGCTTGTTAATTTCCTGAAGTAATTGACTTGCTTGGCTCTGAACTGAGATAATACTGTGAGGGATCATCCCACTCGTTAGTCGACTGAAAGTAGATCCGGCCTAAATTTGTATCTTAAGGGTTTGTCCTATTAAGTAAGTGCCTACTACAATTTACGTGCATGGCTGACTTGAGCATTAACAAAAAGGGATTATCCTGCTAGTCATTGCCTGAAGTAATTGACGTGCAGGATCGACCTGAGTTAGTTCCGTAAGTGATTGTCCCGCTATATTTAGGCTTTTCTAAAATGTTAATTCTTGCTTAATCAAGGAAAGCCTAAAAATGTACATAATACGCTCTACATTATTAGGCATTCCTTCATTAAGTATTAAGTAACATATTAGTACCGTAAGAGGTTGTCCCACTAGTTAAGTAAATACAACAACTAACGTGCACAGCTGATTTGAGCATACGAAAAAAGGGATCGTCGCTTGTTAATTAGTAATTGACTTGCTTGGCTCCGAACTGAGATAGTACTGTGAGGGATCATTCCTTTCGTTAGTCGACTGAAAGCAGATCCGACCTAAATTTGAGCCTTGAGGGTTTGTCCTACTAATAAAGTGCTTACTACAATTAACGTGCATGGCTGACTCGAGCATTGAAAAGAAGGGATCATCCTGCTAGTAATTGCCTGAAGTAATTGATGTGCAGGGTCAACCTGAGTTAATTCCGTAAGGGATTGTCTCACTATTTTGAGGCTTTTCTAAAATGTTACTTCTGGCCTAACCCATTAAGCACCATTGATGCATAAACGGAACATTATTAATTTTTCGATAATTAAATTACAAAATAAGTTAATTTGCTAAATACGTTATTTGACCTGACTTAAAAATGTATGAAAAAAAATGTAAATATTTTATTATTTAAATGTTTCGATTATCACTCATTTGGAAAAACAATGTCAGTGTATTTCTAACTTACAATATTTTAGTGTTTTATGCGCGTTGCGCATGAAGTAAAATTTCGAGTTTAGAAAAGCCTGAAAATTTGGTTTGGCCGCTCCGCGAAGCGGAGCGGCCAAACCAAATTTTCAGGCTTTTCTAAACTCGAAATTTTACTTCATGCTTAGTCTGGGAGTGGAAACACTCGTTCGAAACTTTATATTGCATATTTTTATATACAATCGACTAATGCCTGAAAATGTACAGCGTATACATTATGTATATTTAAAAGAAAATTTCCCAGTATGTAATATAATAAGTAATTCATAGAAATCATAAAAAGAAGTGCAAAATTTTACCTAAAATCAACATTTGGAGTTAGCTCTATAATTGCTCGGCCGTTAATAGGTTAATCAAGGAATGCCTGAAAATAAACATAATACGCTCTACATTTTTAGGCATTCCTTTATAAAGCATTAAGTAGCATTTTATTTAGAAAAGTCTAAGAATAGTAGGACAATCCCTTTCTGAACTAACTCAGGTTGACCCCGCACTTTAATTAATTCAGACAATCATCTAGCGGGACGATCCCTTCTTTTCAATGCTTAAGTCAGCCATGCACATGGCTGACTGGAGCATTACAAAGAAAGTAGAATAATCCCTCATGTATACTTGAAAGAAAATAATTACCCAGAAGATTACAAAATATTAAGATGTATTTAAATACATTTTTGCTTTTATCGATTTATCATTCTTTAAATATTTACAATATCCTCCTTGGCGAATAACCCAACAGTAATTGTATAAAATTAGTTATGCGTAAGTAATTATAATAAAACATTATCAACAGACATTCTCTTTCCGAATGATTGTAATCACATTTATTTATTTATTCTAATTATATCCAATACTTAAAGTTGAAACTCAAAGTAAATAAAAAATCATATGATAATAATAATAATGTAGTTTAATTCTATAAATCAGGGGTGTTCAACCTTTTGTAATACGCGAGCTACTTTTGCATACCAAGATATTTCGCAGGTTATAGATAGTAAAAACAAAAAACAAGTATATAAAGACATTTTTTCTTTTAAGTACACCTTAAAATTTTTCTAAATTGCTCGAATGTTAATAGCGCGAGATTTGGTTAATATTTATTAAACATAAGCAGTATATTTCCAACTTCCCAATATACATTCTCTTTCCGAATGATTGTAATCACATTTATTTATTTATTCTAATTATATCCAATACTTAAAGTTGAAACTCAAAGTAAATAAAAAATTAAATGATAATAATAATAATGTAGTTTAATTCTATAAATCAGGGGTGTTCAACCTTTTGTAATACGCGAGCTACTTTTGCATACCAAGATATTTCGCAGGTTATAGATAGTAAAAACAAAAAACAAGTATATAAAGACATTTTTTCTTATAAGTACACCTTAAAATTTATTCTAAATTGCTCGAATGTTAATAGCGCGAGATTTGGTTAATATTTATTAAACATGAGCAGTATATTTCCAACTTTCCAAAATGGTCAGTGTTTTATACGCGTGGCGCATGAAGTAAAATTTCGAGTTTAGAAAAGCCTGAGTTTGGATTTGGACGCTACGCGTCCAAATCCAAAACGCTCAGGCTTTTCTAAACTCGAAATTTTACTTCATGCTCTGTCTGAGAGTGGAAACACTCGTTCAAAACTTTAATTTAAACACTGTTCAGAAACAATGAATGCCTAAAAAATTAATCGTGAAATGAATATGAATAGTCGTACGACTTTGAGGTAATCTTGTTTGGAAAATTATAAGAAAATTATAAATTATTAAATCAACGTCAAAAGCTTTTCAATTTTGCTTAGAAAAAACGCGCTACAAAATTCTGAAAGTGGGGTTAGAATATGTCAAATGAAGAGAAAAAAAACACAAGAAATTTTTAATTATTTTTATAACGATACTTACATTGAAAACAAAAACTGGAGTAAATTAAATTTTATCAACGGCCTATCACCAAAATGTTAAAATATGCATAAAGGGAAAAGAATTAAATATTATTATGACGAATCCACTCAACCTGAGAACATTTTTTGTAAATAATAAACCACCAATTAATAAAATTCAAAAATGCGGTATTTACGAAATAAAATGTAGTGAATGCGAAGCAATGTACATACATTGGACAAACGAGTAGAAGATTTGAGAAACGACTTGAAGAACATAAAAAATCCACCCTAAGTAACAAACAAACAACGGAGTTTGCCCGTCATTGCATCGCATCCAATCACTTTTATAATTCAGACGATTTCCTAATTTTATATTCAGGTAATAAGGGACGAGAATTGAATTTTAGAGAAGGACTGAAAATTAGCAAGGCAATAAAACAGGGAAAATACAACCGATGTTAAGATAGCCATAGATTTTCCAGCCACGGATTTGCCCGGCGCATCCACCATCGATCGTAAATTAAAATAAATGTTTTTCTTAATTTAAGGCATATTATTAATGAAACAAAGAAAACTAAACTAATTCCAGCCCTAAAAATATAGCTCATCCAGACTTAAATTTATTTTCGTATATAGGCTTTATCAAACACAAATAGATAGTCCTCGCAAAAGCATGTAATAAAATGACCAGATTTCAAACTTAAATTAAAAAAAATATGTATATATATATATATCTTGTGAAATATTTTTCTGTATCACTCCTTGAGAATGACGATAAGTCGAAACTAGTCGGAGAGAATAAAAAAATAGTAGTGAAACAATCCAAGTGACTTTTATTTAACTATCAATATCTCAACTAGTTTTTCTGAAAAATCGTTTCAAAGTTGATATTTAGTGAACTTGACATAAGTCGGCGTTAGATGATATTTGGACTATAATAAGAGTTGACATAAGTCGGCGTTAGCCGACATTTGGACTATAATAACACTGGTCTGCAAAAAAAATGTTTTTTTCGAGCCCTGACACCATTTCTGCTGATTCTTATGTAAATTGACCTCCTGAATCAGAATATGACCTCCGTTTTCCCCCATCACCCACCGTTTTATCACTTTTCGATAATTTGGAGGGATGAAACGGATTATTTTAGCCTTTACATTTCTTCTGAGGGGCTAGAGAGGTGAAAAGTTCCAAAACATGAACATTTGTAGCAAGGAGGTAGATTTGGGGGGGGGATTTGCCCCCTTAAATTGTAAAAAAAATCCTTAAAAATGATCATTTTTTTTTCGTTTTTTTTCGCAGTTTTTTCACTTATTTTCTACATATTCCAGCTTCCATTCCCCCTCATCCTCCCCCAAACAATAAAAATATATAGCAACAATATATAGCAACAATAATAAAAATATATAGCCCGAGACAAACATTACATCGTACGGAACTGGCCTCTGCGAGAAAGTTTTACTCCCGGTCAGAAAAACGTCGCTCACGATCCTCTGGTCCCGAAGGAAAACATATTCGGATTCAGGAGGTCATTTTACATAAGAATCAGCAGGAATGGTGTCAGGGCCGATTTTCATGCCGACCAATGTAACAGTTGACCAAAGTCGGCGCCAGCCGACATTTACTTTATCCTGTCAATTTGACACAAGTCGGCGTCAGCCGACATTTGGACTATAATTACAGTTGTCATGAGTCATCGCCGGCCGACATTTAGACTATAATAACAGTGGACAAAAGTCAGCTGTAGCCGACATTTGAACTATAATGACAGTTGACCTAAGTCGGGCGTCAGCCGACATTTAACTAATCGTGCCAAACTTGAAACGAGTTTGAATTGAATTATAATGAGATCGCCATTTTACTGTTTTTCTTTGTGACAGTTACGATACACATTTTAACAGTTGTGACATATTTGAAAGTAACGAGTGTCTTCCACTCCCAGACTAAGCATGAAGTAAAATTTCGAGTTTAGAAAAGCCCCGCGTAGAAAATTTGTCGAGGGTCGCGCAGCGACCCGAGACAAATTTTCACGGGGCTTTTCTAAACTCGAAATTTTACTTCATGCGCCACGCGTATAAAACACTGATTTACTGTATATATTGTAAACACTTTCCATATTTTATTCAGTTATCTATTGATAAGGGGTACATAGTACCCAAAATGTACATCTAGCATAGAAAAATAAAAGTAAGGGAAGGAATATAACTGCGTTTTAATTAAGTGACTGATTTACAGTAAAGTTTAAAATATATAACGCTTAGATGTGATGGTGATCAATATTTATCGAGATATAGCGAAAAAATGCAAGAAATACTTTTTTGTGAATAGTTTTGGAATAATAATAATAAAAGTAGAATAAATTTAGTTTGAGCATCTTTTCCATATTGTAATTATTTATATCATCATATGTTAAACGGGGAAAGTTCTATGATGGACACATCACCATTTTTTTTTTGTTATGCGGCCCAGCAATATACAAAAGGTAAAATCGAATTTTTAATATTTTGAAAATTGTTTACATTACTACCAAGTAATAGCAATTTAATTTATTTCACAGTGGTAGAAAGTACACAGCGATCATTTAAAATATAAATTAGAAGGCTTTGAATTATAAATTAGAGTAGGTTTTGAATTTTAAATTAGATTGGCACTACTGATTGTCAACACATAGTATACGATAACCTTAAATTTATTCCATCATATAATTGGCATACTAGACAAGCGCACAAAAACATGCCGCCTACTCAAATTTATAATTTAAATTTTCACATAGTATTATAATTTTAATATGCATATAAAATAGAAGAGTAAAAAAAACCTTGAATTTTAGAGAATTTAAAATTACATATTTTTAATTAAAAATGCATACTTCTTATAAATCAATGATTAAGAAAAACAATGGAAAAATTCCCTGAAAAAGATGAGCATGTGGTCACAGCAATGATAATTAACCATTGTATCAAATGTGTCTAATTACAAGTGCACACAACACAAGTTACAATAGATAATAAAACAATACACTTCTACATTGTAAACATCAGTTACTTATCGATTTCGGAAGATAATAAATATAAAAAACATGAAATAATTAATGAATTGAAGCATTCAGAAGCAAAGGGGTGTAAGTGCCAATTAATAAAATAATAATAAATGCATGGTATTCTAGACAAGTGCATACAAAAATACATACATAGTGAATAGTTTTTTGTTATTTATAAATAACGGTTTGATAATGATACGTGTAGTATCGAAACTATAGTCACCAAATAAACCAATTGTTATACAAACAAAGTGATAAACAGTGTTTTATTTATGTTCAACAATGTATAACGAAGTAGAAGCCTCTATAATCAGTGAATTTTGTTATTTAGCAAAGTGATATAACACAAATGAAACAAAGTGATATATAGCTTTTATTGATAGCTACTGCTTACCCAGTATATTTTCTGTAAATCCACATAACCATTCTACTATTTTATTTGCTAGTTTTAATATAAATTGAACTTTAAAACTGGATTTTTCTTTTTTAGTCACTTACACCCCTTTGCTTCTAGGTGATTCAAATGGAATATTATATTATATTATTTTTTAACTGGGTAATATAAAAAAAGTAATACATTATACATTATTACATTATACAGAAAGCCCGCGCTAATCCGCGAATCCCCCTAATTAACGACCAGGTCTATCTAGTGTATACCCCAATTTTTAATGCTATTTTATAAATAACCATTTTGTGTATATATACCTGTACCATACCGTAATTCAAGTTACTCTGTTTGATAATGGCAAGTTGAATTGCCGAAACTGCAGTCACGAAAATAAAAATAGTGTGTTATACAAACAAAGTTAAAGTGTTTTATTTCATGTAATACATTATTCATAGGAAATAGTTTTTTGTTATTTAGCAAAGTGATATAACACAAACGAAACAAAGTGATATATAGCTTTTAGTGATAGCTACTGCTTGCCCAGTATATTTTCTGTAAATCCACATAAGCATTCTACTATTTTATTTGCTAGTTTTAATATAAATTGAACTTTAAAACTGGATTTTTCTGTTTTAGTCACTTTGCTTCTAGGTGATTCAATTGGAATATTATATTATATTATTTTTTTAATTGGGTAATATAAAAAAAGTAATACATTCATAGGAAATAGTTTTTTGTTATTTAGCAAAGTGATATAACACAAATAAAACAAAGTGATATATAGCTTTTATTGATAGCTACTGCTTACCCAGTATATTTTCTGTAAATCCACATAAGCATTCTACTATTTTATTTGCTAGTTTTAATATAAATTGAAATTTAAAACTGGATTTTTCTTTTTTAGTCACCTACACCCCTTTGCTTTTAGGTGATTTAAATGGAATATTATATTATATTATTTTTTAATTGGGTATATAAAAAAAGTAATACATTCATAGGAAATAGTTTTTTGTTATTTAGCAAAGTGATATAACACAAACGAAACAAAGTGATATATAGCTTTTATTGATAGCTACTGCTTGCCCAGTATATTTTCTGTAAATCCACATAAGCATTCTACTATTTTATTTGCTAGTTTAAATATAAATTGAACTTTAAAACTGGATTTTTCTGTTTTAGTCACTTTGATTCTAGGTGATTCAATTGGAATATTATATTATATTATTTTTTAATTGGGTAATATAAAAAAGTAATACATTCATTGGAAATAGTTTTTTGTTTTTTAGCAAAGTGATATAACACAAATAAAACAAAGTGATATATAGCTTTTATTGATAGCTACTGCTTACCCAGTATATTTTCTGTAAATCCACATAACCATTCTACTATTTTATTTGCTAGTTTTAATATAAATTGAACTATAAAACTGGATTTTTCTTTTTTAGTCACGTACACCCCTTTGCTTCTAGGTGACTCAATTAAAATATTCTATTATATTATTTTGTAATTGGGAAATTTCCTGTTAGACAATAATCACTTATTATTATTTTAAGTAATATTAGTTGAGTACTCACCTTTGAGGTAAGACCCGCACACGTGCATAAACAGCGCGAGAATGACAACAATCGTTCCGATCACTTTCATTTTTTTTCCGCGCCGAGTTCGTGTCCGTCCTGGTAAATATTTAAATGGAAGGGGTTGAGGGGGGACACCTGCCGGATTACCCGGCTTTTCCCAAGCTAGTCTCCACCTTCTACTTCGGAGTTTTCCGAATGGGAATTATTGTTTCTGCGACTGGCCGATTAGTTGATTCCATATCCGTTTTGAAGCTGAAATAAATGAGTGGATGTTAATTTTGAAATCGTATGATTGATTATCAGGATCGATATTGTCGCCGAAATTGATTTATTAATTATGATTATTATCTTGATTATTAATTCATGGTCTTATGGTCGATAAGTAGTTTGAATGAGGTTAGGGAAAAGCAATGTAAATAAAACACTGTTTAGAAGCCTCTATAATCAGTGAAAAGCAATGTATTCGATGTGTATTTATCTATTTACTTTTCTTCTTCTTTTGCGTATGCAACAGAGCTGGGATGAATTCTCAAAAAAAAAAAGATTCTAGTCAGGAATCCGAATCATCTAATAAGATTCGAATCACGATGATTCGTAAGAGAAAAATATGATTCAAATACTCTCTTTCGAACCACGGATACAAATACTTTGAAAATAAATATGAACTTATAATTATTATTTTGCAACCGTTAAAATTTTTAATGCCAGTTTTTATAAATAAAAATATATATAGGGTTTTCCATTAAGAGGTCCCATTTTAAATTCCCTGTCTTTTTTAAATTGTTTTGTAATAAAACATGTTGGGATAGGATATGATCACGCTTTGAATTAGGCTGTTTTTCCATATGAAAAACATATACGTTTAATTAATTAATAATCATTGGTGTACCCTCAAAAAAATGCAGTTGAATATTGAGAAATGCCATGCTATCAGTTTCTTTAAAATTAGATCTCAGGTATCCAATAATTATTTTCTTAATGACAGGCGCCTCACGCAAATTTATTCAATTAAGGACCTTGGTGTGATTCTCACTAGCAATTGGAATTTCTCAGCACATATTAATGTAATTACGTCAAAAGCGTTTCAAATGCTAGGTTTTTTAAAAAGAAACTGCATAGAGTTTGAAAACCCCTTTACAGTGATCAAACTTTATGTAGCATTAGTACGACCCCATCTAGAATATTGTTCTTTGTTTTGGAGTCCTTATACCGCCATCGATGTTAATAAAATCGAAAGAGTTCAGCGTAAATTCTTACGCTATTTACGTTTCAAATTTGGATTCGAAGATAGCTACAGCAACATATTAGTAGCACTCAATTTGCACACTTTAAAGCACAGACGATATAGTTTTGATGTTATTTTTGTGTACAAACTTATAAATGGACACATTAATTCACCCGTGCTACTTAATAGTATTAGTTTACACGTACCTTCTAGGACTTTAAGAAACTGTTACATGTTCTCTGTGCCCACAAAAAGAACTGAGTACGCCAATCAGTTCGGAACAGTGCGTTTGCTTTATAATTGTAACGCTGTCTCTGTCGATTTTTTTAATATCACTCTTAAGAAATTAAGGAACTATATTTTTAATTTAAATAACTTTGTAGTGTGTAAAAGAAATATTGATGTATCTTTTCTGTAATATTTTGTGTATATTTATTGTAATCTTACTTGTTTTACGATCTATTACCAGTTTGTTTCATATTTTGTATTGTAAAATGGTTATCCGTAAATAAACTAAATAAACTATATATATACATTGTCTCCTAATATTTTGAATATGACTAATGTATACTAATACTAATGTATTGTCCCCTGAAATTTTTAATACGGGTATTTGAATGATTACTTGGCGCTTAGTTAGCATGCTCGTTTTTGCATAGCTGAGTCAAATAGTTATTTCTAATTTGTAATAAAATAAGGAATTAATGAGAAAAATATTCACACGATATTTGAATATTACAAATTATACATAAATTTTAATAAACACAATGCTAACTTTACGAATAACAAACAGCTACAATTTCCATATTAGTTATTGTTCTAAAACATCTTCTTGTTGAGCCAAACAATATTCCAGACGATCACAGAATTCTTTTCTTAACGTCGCAGGAGTAATATTTTGAGTGGCTTCAAGAATTTTTAACCTGAGGTCATCCATGTTCATCTTTGATGTTAATGGGTATAAATTGTTTGCTGTATACTGCTATTTTATTCATGGACTGACCTTCATAAAACCATTTAACAATTTAAGTTAACTGTTGCGTTAACAAATTCGACTCGGGTCGCTGCGCGGCCCTCACCAAATTTTCACGGGGCTTTTCTAAACTCGAAATTTTACTTCATGCGCCACACGTACAAAACAAAAATATTGTGGATTTGTGTATATTTGAACCTCACTTGAAACCAGTGTTTTATACGCGTGGCGCATGAAGTAAAATTTCGAGTTTAGAAAAGCCCCGAAAATTTGTCTCGGGTCGCTGCGCGACCCTCGACAAATTTTCACGGGGCTTTTCTAAACTCGAAATTTTACTTCATGCTTAGTCTGGGAGTGGAAAACACTCGTTTAAAGCTTCAAATTGAACTCTTTAAAAAAAATAACGAATATCTAAAGATTTAAAGAAAATTAGCTGAATTTGGAAAACGTATACTCTAAAGAAAAACCTGTATATATTATGTATTAGCCACTTCTATTAACATATGTAGGAAAAAAAAATTGGGAAAAAAACGCGTCATAAACTGTAAATAAAATAATTAAGAACTTATTTTTAAATCTATTTTACTCGCTTATTCATTTTTATATTATTTTCAGGAAAAAAAAATTATAATTCAAGACGTTATTATACTAACAAGAATAATTCAAATTCAAAACCATTTGAATTCGAGAAAATAAGCGTACGCTTCTTATAGTTTGCACACTTTAAACATAATATACATATACATATACTGGGAATTTTTCTTTTAAATATACATACATGTATGCATGAGCTGGTACTTTTCCGATTATCGTTTGTTTTTTAAAATAGTTTAATTTGAAGTCTTAAACGAGTGTTTTCCACTCCCAGATTGAGCATGAAGTAAAATTTCGAGTTTAGAAAAGCCTGAAAATTTGGATTGGTCTCGTAGCGCGTAGCGCTACGCGACCAAACCAAATTTTTAGGCTTTTCTAAACTCGAAATTTTACTCCATGCACCACGCATATAAATCACTGATTTTAGGTTAAAGTTCAAAATATTCTACTGAAGCAGTATGCTAAAAACCTGTATTTTAAACATCACATCACATCAGTGTTTAGTACGTGTGGCGCATGAAGTAAAATTTCGAGTTTAAGAAAGCCTGAAAATTTGGTTTTCAGGCTTTTCTAAACACGAAATTTTTCTTTATGCTTAATCTGGGAGTGGAAATAACTCGTTTGACAGTTCATTTTGAAATATTTGTAACAACGAATATCTAAAGATCTACAGCGTATACAGTATATTGAGATATGTATACTTATAAGAAAAACTATCTGTATATAATAATTAAAACGTATTGTTTGCATTTTACACGAATAGTCGTAATTTTGTATTTTATGTTATTATACTAATTTAATGATATGTAAAATAATTTAAATTAAAAACACTTGGTATTGTTTTACAAATTAGTGAAACAATACCAAGTGTTTTCAATTTAAATAACTTTACATATTCTAATATGTTTCACTAAGTGCCAGATGAGAAATTAATTCAAGAAACTAATTTAATGAGTTCTAAAAGAAGCGTAAGCTAATTCTCTCAAATTCACATAGTTTTGAATTTGAAGTATTCGTGTTTATTTATAATTGCCATTTTAAAATATACTTAAAATCCAACATTAATTATAAAACTGTAACCTTACCAAGCATTTTAATCCACATGGTTTAAAAACAACCCTTAACCTCTCAACTCCTTTCATACGAAACCCGAATCGAAAACGAAAAAGACAACAACAAAAGAAAAACGAACAACTCTTCTTAGTTCACAATCACCGTTTGCACACCGTTACTGACTGACGGGCAGTCTTGAAACACGGCGTTATCTGATAAGATTCCACCTTCCATATCGCCAAACAAATGTAATCGCGAATTAATAAAAATCATTAGAAAAAAGAACAAAAAAAAAATGAGATAAGCTAGATTTTCAAGTGGCAGGATAATTAAAAGGAATTGCCGTGAATCGCGACATCCGTTTGCCTTTTAATCATTTTTATTTGTCAGCCTTGTTTTTTATTTATACATCCCAGGAATCTAGAATGTGGCATTTGTGGAAATCGATAAACTGGATAGTAATTATTTGTCGAGGAAAATGAAAAGGAAATTATGTCGATGATAGTAATTTAGGTTGTGGAGTTATATATTGTTGACTATCTATAGAATTGGCGGACGATTTTTGTATGGAATTTATTTTTGTTCGATATTATTTCAAGTATAATTGAATTAAAGCTAATAAACAAATAAAACTATGTAGATTGTCGTTAATAAATACTTAATAAAAACTGTTCGATTTTTATGATTACAAAAAATTGAAATTATTAAGAAATATATAATATATAAAATTACGAAAATTTTGACATTTTTAAGCAAATTCTTAGGGATATCAACCTTTTTGGAAAAAACAATATCACCATTCGATTTATTAATACAGCCTATGTAATAATTTTTTGTCCCAACTCTCTAGGACTAGCAGTTTTTTTACGGGTGCTTTAAAACACCCTGTATACATGATGCTTAGAATTAAGTGCGCACCATTGCTAACTTTCAGATATTATTTGAGTTACGGATTGCGTTTTCTTTAACACTCACTCGTATTTTATATCATTATAATTATCATTTTAAGACTAAATTAACTAGCTATCAACAGCTTCCTTATAAACAGATTGATTAAAATAAAGTGCCATTTATAGTTAATATATTAATTTATCGGTAAAATAGGTTTTCCAGTAGCACCGCGGGATTTTTTTTTATCAAACTCAGACTGTTCTTATTCATTTATTCATTGAACGTGTCATCAATTATTCATTGGCAGCAACATCCTTTCGTTGATTGTAAACACTTCGTCTACTTTTATGATAGAGTGCGCATCTTCCTTTTTTGTCTGGCAAACATTGTTTAGTTAGTTCAGTTAATATTAGGAATATTAATATAGAATAAGATTATAATAATATAATACACCTTTATAAACAATCAAGAATTAGTTGTAGATTATTTTGAATAATCAATAAGTATACACCATTCCATTTGTTTCTGGATCTCGCCTAGCTATGGAAAAGTGACAGTTTAAGTATTGTAAATGGGGCTGGTTGTGTTTTAAATCAGGGTTTTTAAATGTCACTGTCAGATGTTCGATTTTAAGGTTATAATTTCTGACTATTGTGATCTTGCACTGTTGCCTGTTTTACAAATTTTCAGATATAAAAGGATAATAATATGCATTTTTAAGATTAACAAAATTTACTACTTGGTTTTTGTACATACAAACACAGCAATAATATTGTATATAACAAATAGAATGAATTCGGCCCTGCAAAAATATCTATTAAAATCGTAATAATATTGTGATGCTGTAGATTTGGATTACTTTGCCTAAAATGTTTGTAGGATTTCAGAATTTGTAACCTTTTTGATTCAGAGATAATCTTTGGCATGTTAATATTTAATATGTGCCTGAAGTTATTTTTCACTTTGACATTGACACAGCATTGCAACACTAGATTAATTTGATTTAATAATAAAATGCTCGAAGAAGCGACCGCGTGGCGAAATAATTGCTGCAAGATTAACAATAAACCTCTTGAAAATTAAAAAGAGGATTACTTATGATATCATAAATTATTGCAACACTGTTAAAATAAGGAATCAGGAGTGCCAATTAATAAAAAATGTAAATGTTGATACTGCAACATAACAACACGAAAGCATGGCTAGGTGAGATCCAGAAACAAATGGAACCGTGTATAGTTCCAATTTAATATATACTATATTTTATTTTGAACAAGTTTTTTTTTTCTTGATATGGAATGAGTAAAGGCCAAATGAAGTTTATTATAGTAAATAAAATTAATTCTCAAATATTATAGGCGTTCACTCTGTGGTACGTTTTCAATTTTGATATAAAGTAAACACTTATCTTTTTAATACCACTTTCATTTTACTGTTTTAAAATGTTATTAAACTTAGTGAAGGGATATGTTGTATGTTTACTTATCTTGTGAAATAAAAGAAATATATCATATTTTTGCATTTTTTTTTTTTTTTAGTTATTCCATAAAATGATGTCTTCTTAATACTATATAAACAGAATAAATCAATAATATTAACATTAAGAAAGTATAATTTCAAACCGATGTTAAGATAGCCATAGATTTTCCAGCTACGGATTTGCCCGGCGCATCCACCATCGATCGTAAATTAAAATAAATGTTTTTCTTAATTTAAGGCATATTATTAATAAAACAAAGAGAACTAAAACTATAGCTCATCCAAACTTAAATTTATTTTCGTATATAGGCTTTATCAAACACAAATAGATAGTCCTTCCAAAAGCATGTAATAAAATGAACAGATTTCAAATTTAAATTAATAGTATGTAGTTGTGATTAAAATTATTTCTTTTAACTCTGACGTGTAGCTTAAAGCCTAACTAAGCCATTTAAGCAATAAAATTCTGGCAAAAATGTAAAATAAATTTTTTATAAATTTTTTCCATCCGAACGACTCGAATAAAATGACCGGATTTCAAACCTAAATTAAGAGTATGTAGTTGTAATTAAAATAATTTCTTTTAACTCTGACGTGTAGCTTAAAGGCTAACTAAGCTATTTAAGCAATGAAATTTTGGCAAAAATGTTAAATACATTTTTTATAAATTTTTTCCATCCGAACGACTCGAATAAAATGACCAGATTTCAAACTTAAATTAAGAATATGTAGTTGTAATTAAAATTATTTCTTTTAACTCTGACGTGTAGCTTAAAGCCTAACTAAGCTATTTAAGCAATGAAATGTTGGCAAAAATGTTAAATACATTTTTTATAATTTTTTTCTATCCGAACGACTCAAATAAAATGACCAGATTTTAAACTTAAATTTGAAGTATGTAGTTGTGATTAAAATTATTTCTTTTAACTCTGACGTGTAGCTTAAAGCCTAACTAAGCCACTTAAGCAATAAAATTTGCAAAAATGTTTAATAAATTTTTATAACGTTTTCCATCCGAACGACTCGAATAGAATGACCAGATTTCAAACTTAAATTTGAAGTATGTAGTTGTGATTAAAATTATTTCTTTTAACTCTGACGTGTAGCTTAGAGCGTAACTAAGCCATTTAGGCAATAAAATTTTGGCAAAAATGTTTAATAAATTTTTTAAATTTTTTACTTGCGTCCATCCGAACGACTCGAATGAAATGTCCAGATTTCAAACTTTAATAAAGACTATGCAGTTGTGATTAAAATTATATTTTTTAACTTTGACGTGTAGCTTAAATCCTAACTAAGCGATTCAAGCAATTAAAAGGTGGCAATAATGTTTATTATGATTTTTATTCATTTTTTCTCGCGTCCATCAGAACGACTACAGTAAAATAACGAGATTTCAAACCTAAATAAAAAGTATGTAGTTGTGATTAAATTTATATTTTTAACACTGACGTTAGCCTAAAGCCTACAAACCCTAATAAACATTTTTGCTAAAATTGAATTGCTTGTATCGCTTAGTTAGGCTATAAGCTACACATCAGTGCTATAATTTTAATGACAACTAAATGCTTTGAAATCTGGTCATTTTATTCGAGTCGTTCGGATGGAAAAAAATTATAAAAAATTTATTTAACATTTTTGCCAAAGTTTTATTGCTTAAATGGCTTAGTTAGGCTTTGAGCTACAAGTCAGAGTTGAAAGAAATAATTTAAATCACAACTACATACTCTTAATTCAAGTATGAAATCTGGTCATTTTATTCAAGTCGTTCGGATGGAAAAAAATTATAAAAAATGTATTTAACATTTTTGCCAAAATTTTATTGCTTGAATGGCTTAGTTAGGCTATAAGCTACACGTCAGAGTTAAAAGAAATAATTTTAATCACAACTACATACTCTTAATTTAAGTTTGAAACCTGGTCATTTTATTCGAGACGTTCGGATGGAAAAAAAAACTAAAAAATTTATTAAACATTTTTGCCAACATTTTATTGCTTAAATGGCTTAGTTAGGCTTTAAGCTACATGTCAGAGTTTAAAGAAATAATTTTAATCACAACAACATACTCTTAATTTAAGTTTGTAATCGGGTCATTTTATTCGAGTCGTTCGGATGGAAAAAATTTATAAAAAATGTATTTAACATTTT
Organism: Philonthus cognatus; assembly: GCA_932526585.2. Taxonomy (NCBI): domain Eukaryota; kingdom Metazoa; phylum Arthropoda; class Insecta; order Coleoptera; family Staphylinidae; genus Philonthus; species Philonthus cognatus. The sequence continues at coordinate 103,319,806 of OW052244.1, forward strand.
TTCTAAAATTTTATTGCTTAAATGGCTTAGTTAGGCTCTAAGCTACACGTCAGAGTTAAAAGAAATAATTTTAATCACAACTACATACTTTTAATTTAAGTTTGAAATCGGGTCATTTTATTCGAGTCGTTCGGATGGAAAAAAATTATAAAAAATGTATTTAACATTTTTGCCAAAATTTTATTGCTTAAATGGCTTTGTTATCATTTAAGCTACACGTCAGAGTTAAAAGAAATAATTTTAATCACAACTACGTACTCTTATTTTAAGTTTGAAATCTCGTCATTTTATTCGAGTCGTTCGGATGAAAATAATTTATAAAAAATTTATTAAACATTTTTGCCAAAATTTTATTGCTTAAATGGCTTTGTTAGCATTTAAGCTACACGTCAGAGTTAAAAGAAATAATTTTAATCACAACTACATACTCTTAATTTAAGTTTGAAATCTGGTCATTTTATTCAAGTCGTTCGGGTGGAAAAAAATTATAAAAAATTTATTTAACATTTTTGCCAAAATTTTATTGCTTAAATGGCTTAGTTAGGCTTTAAGCTACACGTCAGAGTTAAAAGAAATAATTTTAATCACAACTACATATTCTTAATTTAAGTTTTAAATCTGCTCATTTTATTCGAGTCGTTCGGATGGAATAAATTTATAAAGAAATTATTTAACATTTCTGCCAAAATTTTATTGCTTAAATGGCTTAGTTGGGCTTTAAGCTACACGTCAGAGTTAATAGAAATAATTTTAATCACAACTACATACTCTTAATTTAAGTTTGAGATCGGGTCATTTTATTCGAGTCCTGCAGATGGAAAAAATTATAAAAAATGTATTTAACATTTTTGCCAACATTTTATTGTTTAAATGGCTTAGTTGGGCTTTAAGCTACACGTCAGAGTTAAAAGAAATAATTTTAATCACAACTACATACTCTTAATTTAAGTTTGAAATCTGGTCATTTTATTACATGCTTTTGGGAGGACTATCTATTTGTGTTTGATAAAGCTTGTATACGAAAATAAATTTAAGTTTGGATGAGCTATAGTTTTAGGGCTGTAATTAGTTTAGTTCTCTTTGTTTCATTAAATAATATGCCTTAAATTATGAAAAACACTTATTTTTATTTACGATCGATGGTGGATGCGCCGGGCAAATCCGTGGCTGGAAAATCTATGGCTATCTTAACATCGGTTAATTTCAATTAAATTTGTCAATGCCGCGGTCCAGCCTTGAATTAAAAAGTTTACATTTGTCAGATTCAAAATTTGCATTTTTAAATATGGCGAATGCGCCGGGAGTTTAGTGTTAAATTCTAGTTTTGTATTTTTTCTATTATATTACGAGTAACGGTTTATTCTGATTTATATTTAACTCACAGTTTACTGAATCCGAACGATAAATCATATTCCACTCAAACAACACTAGCGTTTAAGCGTTCATAAAATAAATATGAATGGATGGGTAATCTGTTTCTATAAATATCCGAATTATTGACATATGGTATAATTTGGGGTTATTCCGCTTAAACTATTTATAAAATGGTACAATCATTTTAAAAATAGCATCAACGGAATGGAATTACATGATTTATGACTGTCTTTTTAACAATCAATTTTATAATTATAAAAACAACAGTTTACTTATTTATAACCTTCTTATTAGTATTGTATTAATAAGAAATAGAAACTGTTTTAATGCATTGTTTGCTGTTTGTATTAGAAACTGTTATAGCTTTCGAAATAATAGTAACGGATCGAAACATATCAAGCAACTGAAAATAAAAAATATTAAAGAAAACAAGTTACTTAATTTGAATACTTTTACTTAATTCCAAGATTGAAGAACTACTATTCACATTTTTGTATATCAAGTCTAAGAAAATATACCGTGCGATCTTTAAAACATAATTTAGAGTAGGCTTTGATTTTTAAATTAGATTGGCACTACTGACTGTTAGCATATAGTTTAGCATAATCTCAAATTTTTCTTGAATAACTTTCTCATTTATCACTTGGTGAAACATTTTGACATAATATTAAAGGATAAATTAAAAACACTTAGTGATACAAACCAAGTGTTTTTAATGTATCCTTTAATATTAACTCAAATTTATTCCAGCATTCTGGAAAACCGCAAAAAATAATGTCGCCTACTCTAAATCATAATTTGAATGATTGCATATTACTTAATTACCAAGCTATTAAATTACTAATGTTTTGTCGATAAATTCAAATTCAAAAATATTTGAATTCGAGAAAATAAGCTTACGCTTCTTATAGTTTGCACACTTTAAACATAATATATAAAATTACGAAAAAACTATTCGTCAAAATGCAAACAGTGTCTTAATTAATAAGACAATTTAAGACGACGATTAAAATCCATTGAAACAACTACTTCCCGTGCAAATACACCTCCGGATATGGAATTATACAATGAAATATTTAAAATCTAATTTAATTTGATTTGTTACAACGCTCTATTAAAGTATATTCCTAGTTTTTTTAAACGTCATAAGCAAAGCTATACTGAAGAGAGATAAATCTCGAAACGCGTCTATAGATGGCCTAAGACATTAGTTTTAATCCAAGTCCTTTCACTTCTAATTTGTTGCTATCTCTCCTTTCATTTTAAATTGTATTGTTAGTTGGTTTGAAGAGAATTTGACCTAGACGTTACATATACTTTAATAGAGCGTTGTAACAAATCAAATTAAATAAGATTTTAAATATTTCATTGTATAATTCAATATCCGGAGGTGTATTTGCACGGGAAGTAGTTGTTTCAATGGATATTTATCGTCTTAAATTTTCTTATTAATTAAGACACTGTTTGCATTTTCACGAATAGTTTTTTCGTAAATTTATATATTATGTTTTGTCGATGTTTAACTTTAAATGAATATAAGGTCACGATCCTTATTCGTAACAAAACATTTGCCCCTTTCCATCTAATGGGAAAATGCATTAAATCGATGATGACATTAAGTACTAGGTAAACGAGAGTCTTGCATTATAAATAACGTTTTTCCAATTTACTTCTATTGTTTGAGGTATACAAATGCTTCTATTAGGAAAGCATATAAATTAAATATAAATAATGTATTGTTCGTTAATTAGATGCACTTGGCATATTTTTACAAAATTCTACTCGTATGACTATCCATAGTATTTACTTATTTATTAGAGTTCATTACATTAATAGGTGTTACAGAGGTCAAAAATAAAAAAGTACAGTTATATAGGAACAATAAACTGCTTAAAATAAAGATCGTATGTTTTTAAGTGAGTAATAAAATGCGATATGGGAAGATTCATAAAATATAAGTATATTGTTTAAATGATTTATTTTTAAAACTATATATAGAGAATAAATCGATAATAATAACATAAAAAAGTATAGTTTTAATTAATTTTAAAGTTACATGACCACTTGAAATTATCCTAAGTTTAAAAGACATAATTTTAGAAAGTTAATACCCGTAATTAATATTTTCAAATTTTTAGTAAATTAATTAAATATACTATTTCAAATATAATGTAATAGTTATTTAAGTAACTAGTGTGTGAAAAAGAGCATAGAGCCGTTACACAAGCTGCCTACAACATTTTATCTACCTTTGATTGATAAGGCGTTGAGGTGTTGAAAATCCATACTCACTTTGTATAATAAATAAAATTATGAATAACTATGATTTTCAAAAAAGTGTATTTATTTTCACATTTTTATTTCATCTACGATCAATTTTATTACTATTTGTGAGGATTTATACACGTATATGCTGCACAAATTATTTTAATTTCAATTTGACTAAAAATTGTTTAAAGGAGTAACTTCCATAAAAAAACGCATTCGTGGTTTAAGCACTAATGCTTAAATCACGAATGCGTGTTTTATGGAAGTTACTCTTTTAAACAATTTTTAGTTATCTTCGCGCATATTAATCGATGCACAAGTCTAGATTATTTTGGTTATAGTTATAATTTGTTTTTAACCAAAACTTGTTTATAATTCATTCTGTGAATCATATAATCGTATTTTTGTTAAATAAATTGATTCGATATTGCTGTTTTATTTTTTTGTTTGTAAGAAACGCAATAAAAGATTAAGTATTTTTTGATAAACATATTATTCTTCAAGGAATAATGAATAATATGCCTACTGGATTATTCGTAATCAAAATAGATAAATTTCGCCTTAAGTAAAAACGTCATTAATCAGTTATTATCACATATTATTACATCACATTTATTTTGAAATTAGTAAATAGATTAAAATCGCGCATGTATAATACGTATAAATAGGTAATATAGTTATATATTAATTATAGTAATTAGTTATTGATTTTATTAACCGCTTAAAATTTTTAGGATTCTTTTAAAATTGACAGTTTTTATTGTCCTACACAAACACAAACATTTCTAAATTGATTGAAACTATTACTATGTTTTTTTCAACTTTTATTAAAATATATATCTATACAGGTGTTACATATACGTATTTTTACGACTTCAGTTTCGACAGTCATTATCAAATATAACAATTTTCGGACATGCAGGTCAATATATACCGTCTTATAAAATCTTATAAAAGAACAGAAAACTATAAATCATATTTATCCAAAATCGTCAAATTTATCGGATGTATCCTTCAAACTATTTTTGTATTATATAGAAGCACCCTCTTCTTTTTCGTTATTTTTATATGTTTTCTTTGTAATTAGGCTTTTGCCTGTTAAGGAAATAAAGATTATGAATTATGAATTACAATCACTTATTTTGGTAAAAACATTGCTATTCAATTCAAAAGGCAAAATTGATTATTATTAAAAATCTTGAGTGTATAAAATATGTTGTCCCGAATGTAATAGCCTATACGTCGATCAAACGGGCTGTAGCTTAGCAACCCGATATAACGAAAATGTCCGCACCCTTAGATTAAATCATGATTCAAGTACCCTCGCCAACCATTCTTTAGATTGCAAACATAAATTCTCTAAAATAAAACATGTTAAATGTCTTTACAACTGTACTAAAGGCACAATACGAAACCTATTAGAAGCCGCCGAAATTTTCAAAAATTCAAAGAACCCGGACATTAATCTCCTAAACCAGCTAACAGATATTTTGTTTTCACCGCTCTTTAATACCCTTAACCCATAATCCTGTACTCATAATTAGTACCTCCGAAAATTATGCTACCTATAAATAACCCCCAACCCCTACGTTAGTCGTCCAACGCTGAACCAACATTTTCAGAATTTGCATGCCCAAGAAAAAAATAGAATATGGCATTGTACATTGGGTTGAATAAGTTTAGCGTCAATGGTTTCGATAGCTAACGCCATCTAATGCTCCATAGTGGCATCGTCAAGGCATCCACGAGGATCTTAAAGTCCGGAACGGGTCTGTGGTTATCTGGTGCCGCACTACTGAACACAAACTCAATTTTAAAACGTTACTTAAATTTACCATTCTGTTGAACCTTTATGTATTCGTCATTCAACAAGTTTGTCCTTATTAACTTTGTGGAACCATTATTAGTTCTGTAAAGTTTTAACGTTGCAGACATTTACTCAAGCCAACATATTACGAGGATCTTAAAGTCCGGAACGGGTCTGTGGTTATCTGGTGCCGCACTACTGAACCCAAACTCAATTTTAAAACGTTACTTAAATTTACCATTCTGTTGAACCTTTATGTATTCGTCATTCAACAATTTTGTCCTTATTAACTTTTTGGAACCATTATTAGTTCTGTAAAGTTTTAACGTTGCAGACATTTACTCAAGCCAACATATTAATTTGTTGCATTAATCATTATTAATTATATCTATACTTTAATAAAGAAATTGCGGATTAGTTTTTTTATAATGGTTGTATTTTATTGCTTGTATATACCTATCTATAATTATGTCAATTTACACGTACTCAAGTACTCTGTTCACAGCTTAACGACCAAAGATTCAGATAATGAAGATAGCATTGATTAAGTGAAGAGAACATCCAGTATTATCGGTTAATTAAATTTACATTGCACTTGTACCCGACAGAGAGTTTTAAGATAAAACGGCTGATAAGAATCAGTAATTGTTTGTCATCGCATTTTTTTACCTCGCAATTAATATAATAATTATATATTGTTTTTGATAAGATTTATTTTTTTATTGAATTTTCAACGAACTGTTGCGGTATTACCCCATAGCCAACCACTTTTTATAAAATATAAAAACGAATTAAAATTAATATCGACTTTCTGCAAAAATGTTGTTTCATTTTGACAAGTCTCCAAATATTCTTTTTATAATGTATCTATAGTAATTTTGTTATAAATAAAATACAATTTTTAAATTTGTCAATTCACCGAATTTGTCGTAATTTTGTTTTGATTTAAAAATCTACAAATAATTGTAGAAGCAGTTTGATTAAAGCACGTAGTCACGACTTTGACACAACTTTAAATAAAAATCAACCATCCTTGAATTAATTCTTGAATTTTGGAGGCGTTCACTTCCTGGTACATTTTTAATTTTGAAAGAAGACAATTAATAAGAACCAAATTGAAGATATAAAAACGATTAACTTTTTTTATACCACTTTACATGGGCGTAGCTAGGGTTTTGACCGGGATGGAGGGGAGGGGGTGGGGTGGCAGAAGACTAAATAATTGTCAATCTTAATTAAAACTTAAGAAACGTCAATTGTTTGGGGAAGGGGAGACAGAAGACTAAACAATTGTCAATCTTAGTTAAAATGAAACGTTAATTGTTTTAAATAAAATGATGATAAATAAATCAATGAATAATCAAATATTGTCTTTTACGCAGTTAGTAAGTATTGTACAATTTTAATGATTCTTATAAACTATCTTTGAGGTTAAAGCCCTACTACTTTCTACTAACGTCTATTGATCAATTGCAAGGGTCTAATAGAGTTTTAAAGTTGTCTACTAGTGTGTATTAATAAGTCAAATTTTAAGTTAAGTAACTTTATTCAATTTTTACATCATTTTAAAATTATGGTATTCAAAATAAGGTATTCAATCATTAATTCTAAAACATATTCAAATATTCGAATTTGATAATGTTTTTGAATGAATATCAGAATAATTTATTTTTAAAATTACGCAGCAATAAATAAAACATGTATGATTATTTTGATTTAATCATTTGATAGATTATCAATAACTAAGTATATTTTTAAACTTTACTTGAAATCAGTGTTTTATACGCGTGGCGCATGAAGTAAATATTTCGAGTTTAGAAAAGCCAGAAAATTTGGATTGGTCGTTATGTAATCAATTCTGAGAATTTTACCCAATTTTGAGGACATTAGTTGTACTTGTGATTCTTTCCTTATTGTAATCCGTTTTTCATACAGATAATATAAGAAAAACAGATTACAATTCAGAAAACTAAAATGTCTCACCTAAGTTTAGAGTATTTAGGATTATTTTAAAGAATCACAAGTACAATTGGTTCCGAATTTCGAACTTGAAAATGTGGCCACCTTATTAATATTGTAATGATTCGACCCTAGGTATTGTACAAATTTATAATTTGTATTATTGTTTACGTTGTGTTGTGTATGTAGTAACCCTTTTATTTATTTACCAGGTTCGTTGTTTGTGTCAATATGCATTATCGTAAATACTGTATCTTTCTTCCCTTTTAATTTGACTAGGAAGATGTGTGGACAATAAATAAAACAGGATATGAGCTTAACGTATGCAAAGTTTATTGACCTTTCATGACATTTCTAATGAATTGGTATGTCTTATATTATTTATATTCACAAAATATATTACCCAACGTTTATGCTTAGAAGTCATGTGCATTTAGTTAAACTCAAAAAGTATACGACTCTACTTGTGAGAGCAAAATTAAATAACCCCTGCATTTGCATTACGAGATGGGAAACCCACAAAAACCATCTCGGAGCTTACCAGACAACCAACTAGCGGGAACACTCCTCTGATTAGCAAGCAGATCCCGACGTCATCCGTTGATTGTTTTGTGTCATTAACTAGCGGGAAAATAACTCTGCAGTACTAACTCAGGACGACCACACCCGTTAATTGTAATCAGCAATTAACTAGCGGGAACTCTCCTCCGTTTTCCACGCACAGTTCGACCACACCCGTCAATTGTTTATGTGCTATTAACTAGCGGGAACATAACTCTGCAGTACTAACTCGGGACGACCACACCCGTTATTTGTTTTTAGGCAATTAACTAGCGGGAACACTCCTCCGTTTTCCACGCACAGCTCGACCACACCCGTCAATTATTTTTGTGCTATTAAATAGCGGGAACATAACTCTGCAGTACTAACTCGGGACGACCACATCTGTTAATTGTAATCAGCAACTAACTAGCGGGAACACTCCTCCGTTTTCCACGCACAGCTCGACCACACCCATCAATTGTTTTTGTGCTATTAACTAGCCGGAACATAACTCTGCAGTACTAACTCGGGACGACCACACCCGTTAATTGTTTTCAGGCAAATAACTAGCGGGAACACTCCTCCGTTTTCCAAGCACAGCTCGACCACACCCGTCAATTGCTTTTGTGCCATTAACTAGCGGGAACATAATTCTGTAGTACTAACTCGGGACGACTACACCCGTTAATTGTTTTCAGGCAATTAACTAGCGGGAACACTCCTCCGTTTTCCACGCACAGCTCGACCACACCCGTCAACTGCTTTTGTGCTATTAACTAGCGGGAACATAACTCTGCAGTACTAACTCGGGACGACCACACCCGTTAATTGTTTTCAGGCAATTAACTAGCGGGAACACTCCTCCGTTTTCCACGCACAGCTCGACCACACCCGCCAACTGTTTTGTATCCTTTTTTGTTGTATAGTTTTTATATTTTTTGTATAATTTTGATTTTTATTGTGTTATTCTTATTTCCCTCTGTGATTTGGAACTTGTGGTGCTTTTCGTGATGTTCTTCTTCCTAACTGTCTCTTGACTCCTATCTGTTTTCCGCTCCACATATCTTTTATAACTCTTGTTTCCCACCCGATCGTGGAGATGGAAGATTTCGCGCAGACCATATATGGTTATAAAATACCACCCATCCCTGACGTCACGCAATTCCCCCGACTCCGCAAATTCGTTGTGTGGTTAAACCTTGAGCCCAATTTTCCTTGCGTATCAGCATCTTCTCACGCGCCCGAACTTGTTTGTTATTTTAAGGCACGCGATGCTGCGGTCGTTATTTCTCTTATTTCAAAAAATATCGATGCAATTCTCGTATTTACTGACTGTTAATTTGCTTTTATTATTTTCTTGGATGATTTTTAAATTAATATTGTAAATTATTTTCATCAAAAAATAATTTGCACGTGACCCCTATTGACCCATTACAATATAAATACATTTCAGTTATTGTGATATTGCACTTAATCCAAGATAAATCAATTGCATGCCAGGTTCTGTATAAGTTTATAAAATAATTTGATTTAATGAAATTTGTTGGCTTTTCTGTGTTCAATTAAATCAGTTATATTCTTTATTGTAAAATCATTCCATTGAAAATTTCTAACGAATGTTTCCACTCCTAGATTAACCCATTAATGGCCAAGCAATTATTGAATTAACTCTAAAAGTTGATTTTAGGTCAAATTCTACACTTTTTTTATAATTTCTACGAATGACTTGTTGTATTACATACTGTGAATTTTTCTTTTAAATATACATAATGTATATGCTGTAAATGTAAGGCATTCGTCGATTTTGTATAAAAACGTGCGGCATGAAGTTTAGAACGAGCATTTCCAATCCCAGACTAAGCATAAAGTAAAATTTCTAGTTTAGAAAAGCCCCGCGTAGAAAATTTGTCGAGGGTCGCTGCGCGACCCTCGACAAATTTTCACGGGGCTTTTCTAAACTCGAAATTTTACTCCTTGCGCCACGCGTATAAAACACTGAAGAAAAGTTGTGAAGTTAGAAATACACTGAAATTTTTTTTTTAAATGTGTAATAATCGAGATATTTAAATAACCAAATATTTACGTTTTTCTTCATACATTTTCAAGTCATGTCTAAGAATATAGTATATCAAATTAAGTTATTTAGTAATTTAATTAACATAAAATTATTAATGTTGCGTATATGCATCAATGGCATATAATGGGTTAAGCATGAAGTGAAATTTCGAGGTTAGCCTGAAAATTTGGTTTGGTCGCGTAGCGCGAAGCGCGGAGCGACCAAACCAAATTTTCAGGCTTTTCTAAACTCGAAATTTTACTTCATGCGCCACGCGTATAAAGCTCTGATTTTAGGGGAAGTTTAAATACATTACTAATATATTTTAAAATGTATGATTTTAATTTTATTAAATTTTTAAAGTTTAGAGAGGGCAAGTGCCTTCCCTGCCGCTGTCGCTGTCAAAATTGATCAAAATTTATAAATAGAATTAGTATATATATAATCAGCATCAGCTCAGAAGATTCAACACAATATGTCAATCAATCGAACAAAGGCTAGTATTTTTTAAACTTTACAATATTTCAGTGTTTAATACGCGTGGCGCATGAAGTAAAATTTCGAGTTTAGAAAAGCCCCGTGAAAATTTGTCGAGGGTCGCTGGCGCGACCCTCGACAAATTTTCTACGCGGGGCTTTTCTAAACTCGAAATTTTACTTCATGCTTAGTCTGGGATTGGAAACACTCGCTCGAACTTTGAATTGAACTCAACACGCCCATGGCACTTTATATCCTTAGATTGTCTATTGCTAGTACCTTTACCCAAATACCAAATAAAATAGTTTGCAAATTAAATCTCCATTCATATATCCATTTACATGCACTAGTGCGTAAAAGTAGTGCTTGATGGAAACAGAGCATGTATGTAGTGTTTTTTTGTTTGTTATTAAGGTCGTAGATAAAAGGCTATTCACATTATTGAGTAAACAATTAGCCGGTTTAATAAATTCGCAAATGTTGCTAGTTAGTGGAAGACACTGCGCATCGATATAATATCCTTCGAGATAAAATTGAAACAAATGTACCCAATATCGATTTTTGCGACTCTACAAGGCCAATCACACCAATCCCAATAAAGGTCAAATATTTAGATGATAAGAAATCACAAGTAGATATCACGGGTGCGAGGAATGTTTTCGGTCCATTTAATTAAATTAATTACATGACAATGTAACTGACAAATAAATTATTCGGTGTACAAATAGAAAATTAGAGTACTTCATTAAAAATAGTATGCAGGCTGTTGAATCAATGGGCGTTGCCTGGAATGAAACCAAACATTAAACTAAAAATTTGTAATATTACAACTGTCAACGAGTTAAGCTTTTTAACCCCTCCAAAATACTTTGTAGAAATAAAATTCTGAATAACGTCATGATTTTCAAAAAAGTGTGCTTATTTTCACAACAATTGCTTCGCAAATTGCTTGCTTCTTGAGGCGAATGAAAGTTTACAGTGAAATTAGAATTATTTTAGTGGTACATGATCACTAAAATATACCATTTTATTTACAACATATGACCAAGCATAAAAATATAACTGGCCACTAAGTTAACTAATAAATATAAATGCAGGGTGTCCCGGAAGTAATCTGCCAAACTTCAAGAGTTTATTACTTAGGTCGTTTTAAGCAAAAAAGTTATATCAGCATAGGTCCGATTCGGAAAGATTAGTGAATTATAGCTTGTTGAAAAAAACTGTTTAAAATTGTAAGGAGTAGGCATTGGAAAGCATTGCTTTGCAATTATTTGTTTTGCTATCACTTGTAAGTTAACCTAACTGGTAAATGTTAGCATTTTTAAAAAATGCCTTTAACATATATTTAATTAATTTCTCACTTAACTCTTGGTAACACATTTTTGAAGTATTAAAGGTTTCAAAATTGAATAAAAACACTTGGTTTTTTAACTTAATTTGTTTTATTACTTTCCGACTAGTTTCGGTCATGGACCATTATCAAGGCATGTGATAATGGTCCATGACCGAAACTAGTCGGAAAGTAATAAAACAAGTTAAGTGATCAGACCAAGTGTTTTTATTCAATGTTGAAACCTTTAATGCCTTTAACGTTTACCAATGAAAATGCAGATATATATTTTATTTACGGCTTTGTAGAAACGCCGTGCTGAAATATCATCGGCGTTTTCCATATCGTAATACCCTGCCCAATCGAGGTATATTTATCGATACACCATTAAAAAAGCCGCAAATAAAATCTGCATATTCTTTATTGGTAAATGTTAAAGTCATATTTCAAGCACAATGGTCCTAATGAGGCCTAAGTGCAGTGCAGAAATGCGCACTCCCCAAAGTACCAGTCATGTTTTAAATAACCACATTCACCAGTTAGGTTAACTTACAAGTGGCAGCAAAACAAATAATTGCGCATCAATGCTTTCCAAAGCCTCCTCCGTACAATTTCTAACAGTTTTATTCAACAAACCATAATTTACTAACCTTTCCGAATCGGACCTATGTTGACATAACTTTTTTGCTTAAATTGCTCAAAGTAATACAACCCTGAAGTTTAGTAGATTCCTCCCGGGACACTCTGTATACTATATTTTTTTATTATTTAAATTACTGAAACACTGTCATTTAAATTGATCGAAAAAAGATATCACCTTAATTAAATACCACTTATATTGAAGAACAAATTTAATTAAATACCTCCTTTAATAATTGATTCGAGTAGTTTCCTATCAGATATCATGTGATTTCAAGAGTTCGGATGTAATTTTCCAAAATTAGTAGACAATAGGGCAAATTCCAAACTCACCATTAACAATTGAACTTGTAATTAGTTGATATACAGGGTGATTTTATCTGAGCTTGCTCGGTGTTTTTTTGAATTGAACGGGCTTTATTTTTATGTAATTTCGAAGAAAAAAGTCATAAAAGTTACAGAAGCTTAAAATTGACTTAAATTATTCAAACGAAGAAAAATCACAATAAATTCGTGTTTCCTTTGAAAAATCATAAAAAATTACTTCAGTAGAAGATTGTCATAAGGTTTGCAGGAAAAAGAAATGAACGGGCTTTATTTTTATGTAATTTTGAAGAAAATCCACTGAGTACAAAAAAAGTTAAAGAAGCTTAAAATTGACTTAAATTATTCAAACAAAGAAAAATTACATTAAATTCATGTTTTGTTTGCAAAATCATAAAAAATTACTTGAGTATTAGATTTTCATGAGATTTGCAGGAACTACAAAAGAAATGAATAAGCTTAATTTATATGTAATTTAAAAGAAAATCCGCTAAGTACAAAAAAGTTACAAAAGCTTCAAATTGACTTAAATTATTCAAACGAAGAAAAATCACAATAAATTCGTGTTTCCTTTGATAAATCATAAAAAATTACTTGAGTAGAAGATTTTTATGAGGTTTGCAGGAAGTATGAAAGAAATGAGCGGACTTTATTTTTATGTAATTTTGAAAAAAAAACCATTTAGTATTAAAAGTTACAGAAGCTTAAAATTAACTTTAATTATTCAAACAAAGAAAAATTACATTAAATTCATGTTTTGTTTGTAAAATCATAAAAAATTACTTGAGTATTAGATTTTCATGAGATTTGCAGGAACTACAAAAGAAATGAATAGGCTTAATTTTTATGTAATTTAAAAGAAAATCCGCTAAGTACAAAAATAGTTACAAAAGCTTCAAATTGACTTAAATTATTCAAACGAAGAAAAATCACAATAAATTCCTGCTTCCTTTGAAAAATCATAAAAAATTACTTGAGTAGAAGATTTTTATGAGGTTTGCAGGAATTATGAAAGAAATAAGCGGACTTTATTTTTATGTAATTTTGAAAAAAATCCATTTAGTATAAAAAGTTTCAGAAGCTTAAAATGAACTTTAATTATTCATATTCACTATTTGTTTTGAGTTATGTGAAGTAATAAATCCCTAATAAAACACGATTTAATTTCCTTTCTTCACTTATTTATTTTTGTTTGTTAAATGTACATTTCGAGTACCATGTACTCATTTTCAGTTATTGAAAATGAGTACATGGTACTCGAAATGTACATTTAACAAACAAAAATAAATAAGTGAAGAAAGGAAATTAAATCGTGTTTTATTAAGGTTTAATTATTCAAACGAAGAAAAATTACAATAAATTCGTGTTTCGTTTAAAAAATCATAAAAATTTACTTGAGTATTAGATATTCATGAGATTGGCAGGAACTACGAAAGAAATAAATGAAACCTTAATTTTTATGTAATTTTAAAGAAAATCCGCTAAGTACGAAAAAGTTACAGAAGCTTAAATTTGACTTAAATTATTTGAACGAAGAAAAATCACAACAAATTCGTGTTTTGTTTGAAAAAACATAAAAAATTACTAAAGCTTAATTTTTATGTAATTTTAAAGAAAATCCGCTAAGTACAAAAAAAGTTACAGAAGCTTAAATTTGACTTAAATTATTTAAACGAAGAAAAATCACAACAAATTCGTGTTTTGTTTGAAAAAACATAAAAAATTACTAAAGTATTAGATTTTTATGAGATTTGCAGGAATTACGAAAGAAATGAATGGGCTTAATTTTTATGTAATTTTAAAGAAAATCCGCTAAGTACAAAAAAGTTACAGAAGCTTCAAATTGACTTAAATTATTCAAATGAAGAAAATTCACAATAAATTCGTGTTTCGTTTGAAAAATCATAAAAAATTACTAAACTATTAGATTTTCATGAGATTTGCAGGAACTCCTAATGAAATGAATGGGCTTAATTTTTATGTAGTTTTAAAGAAAATCCGTTAATTACAAAAAAGTTACAGAAGCTTAAAATTGACACAAATTATTCAAACGAAGAAAAATCACAATAAATTCGTGTTTAGTTTGAAAAATTATAAAAAATTACTTGAGTATTAGATTTTTATGATATTTGCAAGAATTATGAAAGAAAATTAATTAAAATTAACGGGCTTTATTTTTATGTAATTTTGAAAAAAATCCACTGAGTACAAAAAACTTACAGAAGCTTAAAATTGACTTAAATTATTCAAACAAAGAAAAATTACAATAAATTCATGTTTTGTTTAAAAATCATAGAAATTACTTGAATATTAGATTTTCATGAGATTTGCAGAAACTCCAAAAGAAATGAATGGGCTTAATTTTTATGTGATTTTAAAGAAAATCCGCTAAGTACAAAAAAAGTTACAGAAGCTTAAAATTGACTTAAATTATTCAGAAAAATCAAAATAAATGCGTGTTTCGTTTGAAAAAACATAAAAAATTACTAAAGTATTAGATTTTTATGAGATTTGCAGGAATTACGGAAAAAATCAACGGGCTTAATTTTTATGTAATTTTAAAGAAAATCCGCTAAGTACAGAAAAAGTTACAGAAGCTTAAAATTGACTTAAATTATTCAAACGAAGAAAAGTAACAAATTTGTGTTTCGTTTGAAAAATCATAAAAAATTACTTGAGTATTAGATTTTCATAAAATTTACAGGAATAATGAAAGAAAGGAACGGGCTTTAGTTTTACATAGTTTCGAAGAAAATCCGCTAAGTATAAAAAAAGTTACAGAAGCTCAGAATTGACTTAAATTGTCCAAACGAAGAAAAATCACCATAAATTCGTGTTACGTTTGATAAAACATAAAAAAAATATATTAAATTCATGCTTCGTTTGAAACATAATAAAAAATTACTTGAGTATTAGCTTTTTATGAGATTTGCAGGAAATACGCAAAAAATTAAAGGACTTAATTTTCATGTAATTTTAAAGAAAATCCGTTAAGTACAAAAAAAAGTTACAGAAGCCTAAAATTGACTTAAATTATTCAAACAAAGAAAAATCACAATAAATAAATCACAGTTTTATATTAAACTTTTTCCTGTATCTTTAATATTTTAGCAGGTATAAGCTAGACACTAAAAAATCAACCACCCTATATACAGGGTGCCATTTCTTTACCAAAGTTGCTTAGTTTTAAGAGCTACATAACCTAAAAATATGTTTGTATATACAGAGTACGTCATGGAGACAGTAGCGGGTGCAAACTACTTATTTAAATCGATCACCTCATTTATTATTTGGTCTTTAGATTCCTCATAAAAATTGCTTGTCATTTTATCTAAAACATTCGGTCTAAGTGATACCGTTTGGGAGTAATTTGACATGTATCGACAAAAGTGACATTTACAGTGGTTTCGTAAACCTATAATATCTCTGAAACTAAATATGATAAAGAGTTGCAATTTTTAAGAATCTCTTAAGAATGGAGGGCACTATAAACTGTTTTATAAAGTTGTTGCGCTTGAGTTATTTAACTACGGAATAAATATAGTCAAATTTTTAAATTTTCAATCAGGAGTAACTTGATTTTTTAAAATGAAAGCATATAATTTGTTTAACAAAAGCCGACTCATACTTAATTTCTCTTTCGATTATCGTTTTAATCCGCAACTTTAAAGTTTTTATTATAATTATATTACATCTACAGATAAAAAAATGTTATCAAAATTTAATTTTGATTCAATTGTTGTACGAGTAAAAAAAATTATATGGTTCTATTTAAAACAATCAAGTTACTATTAATTACAAATTTTTAAATTGAACTATTTTTATTTCGTAAGAAAATAATTTAAGCGCAACAACTTTATAGTGCAGCCGATCTCCATTGTCAGTTTTAGAGATTTGATACAGTTAGGATAAATCGTTGCAGATACAACTGTCGACATACTCTCTACAAAATTTGAACCACACATTCTACATCAATGAGTCATTAAACATCTCTCCCGAATTCTACTATACGTGGACTATACTCATTAAAAAAATCTAAATAATTAGTAAATAAATGGTGAAAGCGCCAGGATAATTCTGGAAATGCTGCCAGCTTCACACATATAAAGATAACTACAATTTATTTATTCATAAAGTACATAATTTATTATATAAAAAACATAAAGGGAACAAAAACACCTCGTACACCTTAAATAACAACTAATCGATTATCATAAAATATTACACAAGTTCAATTATCGACCGCCATAGTTTTAACCACACTTAGAACATAATTAAGTCGTGACAACTGCTGCTAATAAATAGATCATCTGTCGCACGTGGGGAGATTCACAACGAAGAAAACGTTCAGCTCGACCAATGATGCGAAAGTGAGGAAGCTGATGTACAGCATTAAGCAGGTGAGGCCCACCTTCCAATCTAATCTGAAAAAAACAATTAAAATATTATGAATTAATTTAGATCTCTTTGTGTTAATAATAAAAAAGTGATTAAAGCACTTGGATTGTTTCCCTGGTTTAAACAAACCAAGTGTTTCTAACTCCTTGTGTTGATAACAGAATATAGATTGAAATATTTGGTTTGTTTCACTGATTTAAACAAACCAAGTGTTTAAATGACAATTTAAATGTTATCGTATGATTGTACACATTTTTATAAGTCATAAGTATGTTTGGCTAAAAGACCTCAGACGATAAATTTTTGTAACTCGTTTACGTTTTATAGTGTGTGTAAATTCAAGAGGTGTTTGTCGGCTTACTTGAATTTATTGATGAGTAGACTGAAGTAGAAGAGAACTAGAGTTGAGAAAAGAGAAATCGCGCTGTAGGTAAGTCCTCCTGAGTTGATGTCGATCGAATGAACGTCTTCGACTTTCGGGTAGAACCAGGTTTTTATTAACCACGGAAGGCCTAGGCATAGCATTATGTCAAAGGTGTTGGAGCCTATTGAACTGCTTAGGCCCATAGAGCCATAACCTAAATTTTACAAAAAAAAGAAAAGTAAAGACAATTATTTCGAGTATTGTGGGGAAGAGTAGGGAGCGCGTAAAACTGCACTACTTTACCCATTTAAAGGTTTATCTACCTCTTACTTTTCGTTTAATCTGTAAACACAACAGAGATATTAAAATAACAATTACCTTGATTGGTGACTATAATACTGGAAACAGCTTCTGGAACACTTGTGCCAGCTGCTAAAAATGTCAATCCCATTACGGAATCGGGTATTTCAAGAGTGTCACCTGTAAAAGCGTAAGTTATATTTATAAAAGTTATGTATGTATAAAAAACAATTTTAAATAAACACATATTAATGTTACACATTTGGCTCATCGCCTACAACGCGTCTTTACATAAACCATAGAACATTTCCCAGTAATTTTAATAAAATTAATCTTAAAGATTCTCCTCTATTTTTTTTTAAGAGTTTATTTCGTACAATTACAATGATATATATATATATATGTATATATATGGCCCCTCGTTGGGCGCCAAAAAACCTCAAATCAAAGCGTTTCAAGTATTTTTAAACGAGTGTTTTCCACTCCCAGACTAAGCATGGAGTAAAATTTCGAGTTTAGAAAAGCCCCGCGTAGAAAATTTGTCGAGGGTCGCGCAGCGACCCGAGACAAATTTTCACGGGGCTTTTCTAAACTCGAAATTTTACTTCATGCGCCACGCGTGTAAACACTGATTTATTCTGAAGTCCAAAAACACCTATTTCATGTGTGAAATGAAAATTGAGGATATCGAAATGACAAAGAGGAATTATTGTTTTTTTTTTATATCTGTCTGTGAGTAACATTTTAAAAGCCTCGAAAATATTAGTTGCCCTGGTACTTACATTTTCATTTGACATGCAAAAAATCAAGTTAACCAAACTTCTTAATGCGTATCTATCGTGCAATAATTTCAATTGTGATTTAGAGTAGAATAAATGGAGTAAAAGACCAGGAAGTTTGCTAGTTTAGTATACACGATGTCTGTGCAATGTATATATATATATATATAACTTGCTTGAGTTTTTCGAGAAAGCAACCCAAAAAACTCAAGCAAGTTATATTTTGCTCGCGAAAACCTAAATATATATATATATATATATATATATATATATATATATAGTAACATAAGTTAAAATTATTTGTATTCATCTGCGCCTCATTGTAGTTGGTACCTTGGGTTTCATTCCTTCTTTCCTCGCCTCGTGATGTCTGGGTAGTACCCGATCTCGGGCTAACGGTATTGAAGGATTCTTGTGAGTTTTACATTTTCATATTTTCGGTCAGTTTATTTTTTTATTTATTAATAGGTTTTTTATTTTTATTTTGAATCGAATAAATTTTAGAGATTTTACGTATTTTGGAAGTTTGTTGAAAATTATGTGGATTGAAAAAAACATATTTTCTTTGAATGTAATATTGTTCAAAATCCGATTAATAAATTAACCGGCGCAGAGTGGTAAAGTAAGTGGACTATATTTCAAACAATATTCATTTTCATATGTTTGGAAGTGTAAACGCCATCTAATAATCATTAGCTTAAGTAGCATCGTCAATAGCTGGCAAACTAAACATCTGTATACAGCAAATAGAATGAACTCAACTGAACACAAATTCATATTCTTAATATTCATTTTATTGGCTGGATGTTTAGCCTGGGAAAGATCTTAAGTTATTGCCACTAATTGCACAACAATTACAAGTTTTAAAGGGGATCAGTATTACTGAAAGAATACACCGTTATTATAATTAAAATTTAACATTTATATTACAAAGACAAATTAAATATTTACACACGGTTTGCAATTTTAAACATTTACAAAACGCAAAATGTGTAATTATGGGTAATTGTTTTCAATATAAATTCTTCAAAGATTTGGCTTTGTTTAAGAAAGGTAGAGACAAACTTTACTTGCAGAGACACCGTGTATAGTAAATTTGTTAAAACCCCAGCTGAACAAATGGAAAAGTTATTAAGTTAGGCAGCTTATAAAGTAGAAAAGTAACAAGGAGAAAATGAACTAACAATTACTTGCACAGACATCGTGTATACTAAACTAGCAAACTTCCTGGTCTTGTACTCCATTTATTCTACTCCAAATCACAATTGAAATTATTGCACGATAGATACGCATTAAGAAGTTTGGTTACCTTGATTCTTTGCATGTCAAATGAAAATGTAAGTACCAGGGCAACTAATATTTTCGAGGCTTTTAAAATGTTACTCACAGACAGATATAAAAAAAATCAATAATTCCTCTTTGTCATTTCGATATCCTCAATTTTCATTTCACACATGAAATAGGTGTTTTTGAACTTCAGAATAAATCAGTGTTTACACGCGTGGCGCATGAAGTAAAATTTCGAGTTTAGAAAAGCCCCGTGAAAATTTGTCGAGGGTCGCTGCGCGACCCTCGACAAATTTTCTACGCGGGGCTTTTCTAAACTCGAAATTTTACTCCATGCTTAGTCTGGGAGTGGAAAACACTCGTTTAAAAATACTTGAAACGCTTTGATTTGAGGTTTTTTGGCGCCCAACGAGGGGCCAGGCTGACGCTGTGGCCCCTAGTTGGACGCCATAAATTGCGAGCGTACAAATTTAAAACACTCGTTCTTAGAAGTTTTAAATTGAAGGATCACTCTAGATTGCTAAGTTTATTACCATTTTACAAAGGCTACAGCTCGAAGGATTAATCATGGTCTTCGGAGACCGAAGGACTACAGGGAATCGAAGTTTTTTGACAAGGAAACAACGAATATCTGAAGGTTTACAGCATGGATAGGAAAGAAAACATCAAATTTTAAAAAAATATCGATGTTGGGTTGGTTTTCAGTGCATTTTTAACTTCACATTAAATCAGTGTTTTATACGCGTGGCGCATGAAGTAAAATTTCGAGTTTAGAAAAGCCCCGTGAAAATTTTCTACGCGGGGCTTTTCTAAACTCGAAATTTTACTTCATGCTTAGTCTGGAAGTGGACAACACTCGTTTGAACTTTAAATTTAACTCTTATATAAAATCGGCGTATGTAATATAATAAATCATTTATTGAAATCATAGAAAAAGATGTAAAATTTTACCTAAAATTAACTTTTAGAGTTAACTTTATAATTTGCTCGGGTTTAAATGGGTGAATATTCTATTCCTAAGAAAAACCGTATTTATTTAATATTAAAGTTGCATTTAATATAATAACAAACTGTGAATAAATCGAGAAAAATCCAGAAATATCGAAAATCTCGACATGTAGAATATCTTGACGGTCCATTCCCAGACTAAGCATGAAGTAAAATTTCGAGTTTAGAAAAACCCCGCGTAGAAAATTTTCACGGGGCTTTTCTAAACTCGGATTCGGATTCGTGATTCGAATCCTGTTTTTGAGGATTCATCCCAGCTCTGCTGGCTATTGCCTTGAAGTTATAAATATAATAAAATTATGGATATGTTTTTACTTTGTCTAATATATAGGAGGACCACAACAAACTTTAACATTTACACAGCCGAAATATAAGCGAAAATTTTGCGAGGCATTGCAAAAATATTTACTTTTAACACATTGATAACACTGTTCAAACGCAAAATGTGTAAATTACGCAAACTGCCACTTGGTAAAGAAACGTCAGTTGTGATTCTAACATGATAGCAGCAATTTCACATGCTAAGATCTCTATGCTTCAGTTTGATTTTGCCTTTTCGTCAACCAATAAGGTCGCATAATTTGATCAGCTAATTTTTGTTGTGGTTCTCATATTTTTGAGACAAACCATAGATGTGACACGAGATTTGAGTTAAAACAAAAAAAAAACGATTATTCCAAAAATTTGTGTTTTGACAACGTAACTTTAACCCATTTACGGCCGAGCAATTATAGTTTACTCTAATAGTTGGTTTTAGGTACAAATTTTGCACTTATTTTTATGATTTCTATGAATGACTTATAGTATGACATTCTGTGAATCTTTCTTTTAAACATTCATAATGTATACGATTTAAAGTTTTAGGCATTCGTCGATTTTATATAAAAACGTGCAATATGAAGTTTAGAACGAGTGTTTCCACTCCCAGACTAAGCATGAAGTAAAATTTCGAGTTTAGAAAAGCCCCGCGTAGAAAATTTGTCGAGGGTCGCGCCAGCGACCCTCGACAAATTTTCGCGGGGCTTTTTTAAACTCGAAATTTTACTTCATGCGCCACGCGTATAAAACGCTAAAATATTGTGAAGTTAGAAATACACTGCCATTTTTTTTATGAGAAATAATCGAAATATTTAAATAACAAAATATTTACAGTTTTCTTTATACATTAATTATAATATATCAAATTAACATATTTAGTAATTCAATTAACAAAAACATGATAATGTTGCGTGTATCCATCAATGGCGCTCAATGGGTTAAAACTGAGGGAGGATACTACAAAAGTAATAACTATGTTTACTTGCATAGATACCATAAGTAGTAAACCAGTTAATTCTCAAGAGTTTATTTTAAATTGATTGAATGGCTGTTATAGAGAAGTTGGATTTAAATACACTTTCAATTTTATAGTGCAGTAACGATAACACTCTAATTCATACATTTTTCTAAGTTTGAAATTAACCATACGTATTATTAAATGATAGGAATTGCATCGCAATTTTTAATACGATCGTGAACAATATTCATGAGAAGGTGAAGAGTGAGAACTCTTATTTTTCGACTATTTTTGTGTTCCTTCCTGGTTGTTAAAAAGTTTCAACCTTTTGGCTAAGCTGAGCTGAGCTTCAAAGGTGTGAAGCCAGTTGTATCTTCTTGGGAGTATGCTTTCGCATATCCCTGCCGTAAAATTCAACGTCGAGGTTCCAGAACCTCCACATCGAGGGCGGATATCTTCTGGGTTTGTGGTAGTTTTGCTGAGTGTCATCGGATCTTCCGAAGGAATATCAAAGTCGACACCACACAATGAATTGCATGATGATGGTGTGGTGATGGTATGATGGTGTAATGATGGTACACGATTCGTTGTGAACTACGTTTATCTTTTTTTTTTAATCTTCGTCTTGTTAAAGTATATTCAGCTCTGGGCTATGATAAGTTTCCTTCCTGTCTGATTCCAGTTTGGTGTGGAACCAGATGTTTCTTGTAGTCTCTAGGGACGTAGTTTTGTTTAAGTCCGTTGACTTAAACTCGCCGATCTCGACGATATCTTATTTGAGCGCGCACGGATGCGGCTCCACATTTACAAACGGGTTCTTTCCAGGACCTCCACTTCGCGAGTGGATATCATTGGGTTGGTTGTTGGTAGTTCTTTCGGGTGCCATCGGATCTTCCGTGGAAGACCAAAGTCGACACCCGCAGCGGCTGCACGCCGATGATGATGATGATGGTGAGTGTGGTGCACTAACCGTGTAAATGGGGATGATGATGATGACAAACATCAACGTGTTCCTATTGCCGTCCGCCGCGGGTAGACACCGCACATACATCCACGCGTTTCTATTGCCATCCGCTGTGGGTAAACACCGCACATACATACGCGCCATCTGTCGATAAACGTAGAGTAGTTCACAACGGTTCGTGCGCCACACCACACGTGGCGCACGAACCGTTGTGAACTACTCTACGTTTATCGACAGATGGCGCGTATGTATGTGCGGTGTTTACCCACAGCGGATGGCATTTTTTTTTTTTTTATTATCCTTCTTTGAAGGGGTTTCAGCCTTTCGGCTATGACTCCTTATCATACTGTTCCTTTACACGCAGGGTTGTGTAAGGAATTATTCATTTAAGAATATATCATATCTGAGCGCGCACGTATGCGGCTCTAACATTTACAGACGGGTTCTTTCCAGGACCTCCACTTCTCGAGTGGGTTTCATGGGTTGTTGGTTGGCAGTTCTTCCGGGTGCCATCGTACCTTCCGTGGAAGGCCAAAGTCGACACCCACAACGGCTGCACGCCGGTGATGATGAACGGTGAGGTTGGTGCACTAACGAGTAGTGGGGATGATGATGAGGTGTGGCTTGGCGCGCGAACCGTTGTGAACTACAGCGGATGGCAATAGAAACGCGTGGATGTATGTGCGGTGTCTACCCGCGGCGGACGGCACTAGGAACACGTTGATGTTTGTGCGGTGTTTACCCGCGGCGGACAGCAATCGGAATACCTGGATGGGTGTGCAGTATTTACCCGCGGCGGACGGCAATCGGAACGCGTGAATGTGTGTGCGGTGTTTACCCGCGGCGGACGACAATAGGAACAGACGTGAATGCTTAAGAATTTCTTGCGAACAAATTCTAACAAATGCTCCACATTTTAGATGAACGTAAATTATTGTAATTGCGTTCTTGAATAAACGTTGAATACGTTGATGTTTGTGCGGTGTTTACCCGCGGCGGACGGCAATCGGAACACGTGGATGGGTGTGCGGTATTTACCCGCGGCGGACGGCAATCAGAACGTGTGAATGTGTGTGCGGTGTTTACCCGCGGCGGACAGCAATAGGAACAGACGTGAAAGCTTAAGAATTTCTTACGAACAAATTCTAACAAATGCTCCACATTTTATGTGAACGTAAATTATTGTAATTGCGTTCTTGAATAAACGTTGAATACGTTGATGTTTGTGCGGTGTTTACCCGCGGCGGACGGCAATCGGAACACGTGGATGGGTGTGCGGTATTTACCCGCGGCGGACGGCAATCGGAACGCGTGAATGTGTGTGCGGTGTTTACCCGCGGCGGACGGCAATAGGAACAGACGTGAAAGCTTAAGAATTTCTTGCGAACAAATTCTAACAAATGCTCGACATTTTAGATGAACGTAAATTATTGTAATTGCATTCTTGAATAAACGTTGAATACGTTTTACTATTATTCTTACCTACAACAGTGATTAGCCATGCAACCATATAAGAAGCACTTCCGATCCAAAATATGCACATTAAAAATGTCACGACGTACAATTTCGGATATTTCCTACAATCTGGAGTTGTCAGACTCAAAACGAAAGAAATTGGCCATGTCACTATCCAAAACAGTTTCCTTCGTATGCTATAATCAGAGGGCCATTGCCAAATTTTTGTAGATTCATCTAAAATACTCAGGGATTAGTAACAGGCTTTCTTATTTCAAGTAATGAATTTATTGAAATCAAAAAAGCTTTTAGTTGATAATAGCAGAAATAAAAATTAAAATAATTCCTATATTCAATTTGTTTTTAGAATATCTCTACAATTCTAAAAAAAATTACGAAGATATGAATTTTACAATTTTTATCTTCATAAAATTCGCACAAAACTGCTCTATTTTTAGAAGAATCATTTAAAAAAACCATATCTTGACATTTGTTGTAAATATACTGCCTTTCAAAAAAATCAGAACACAAAGTATTTATTGGACGATTTTAATGAAATTTACAGAATTTGATCATGTAAATGAACTGCATCGATGATCAAAAAATCAATTGTTTTGGTTACTATTTAATGGTATTTTTCCTTGATTTCACCATTGCTGCTGATTTTTTTATGTAATTGCTTCTAATATCCAAGTAGCCTCTGAGTAGTTTGACGTTTCAGTTTGTAAAACATAAAAAGATGGGGCGTGTTCGTCGGCGTGCACAATATCATCATCTAAGTGAATTTGAAAGGGGTCGCATTATTGGAATGCGAGAAGCGGGTTTTTCGGTTCCTGCTATTGCTGAAAGGGTGGGCCGTAGTGTATCGGTGATCGTACGCTGCTGGTCTAGATGGTCCGAAGCTGGGGAGAATCGACGTAGACTTGGATCAGGACGTCCAAGAAGCACCACTGAGCGTGAAGATCGAGCTCTTCGTACAACTTTAAGGGACCGATTTACAACGTCGCGGGCATTGGAAAATGGCCAAAGAGTATCCATGGCTACTGTTTACAGAAGAATTCGCAGTTTTGGTATAAGATCCTACCGTCCACAATTGTGTCTACCTCTTACTCCGCAGCATCACAGAGCAAGACTTGATTGGTGCAGGGAAAGACAACATTGGACCCATGAATGGAATAACATTATCTTCAGCGATGAGTCTCGGTTCTGTTTATGGGCTCATGATGGTCGCAGAAGAGTGAGACGTCGACGCGGTGAACGCAGAATTTTACAATTTGCTGTTGAAAGACATACGGCTCTTACACAGGGAGTTATGGTTTGGGGGGCGATAGCATATGGTAGTCGGTCTCCTCTAGTTTTTTTAGAAGCAAGTCTTAACGCGATTCGGTATATTGACAACATTTTACGGCCAGTGTTAGTGCCCTATGTAAATGGCTTGTAGAACCCCATTTTTCAGCAAGATAATGCTCGACCTCACACAGCGCCCATTACAAGACAGTTTTTTGATAGTGCCGAAATCAATTTGTTACCTTGGCCACCTCGTTCTCCAGATCTATCGCCAATAGAACATGTTTGGGATATGATAGGTGTTAGAATAAGTAACTTACAGCGCCCCGCTAGCACTGTAATGGAACTTAGAGGTCAAATTATCGAAGTTTGGAATGAAATACCCAAAGTCGATATTGACAGCCTGATTTCTAGCATGCCTCGACGTGTTAATGAGTGTTTGAGAAATCGTGGAGGCCCAACACATTATTAATTTTTATTCATTTGTTTTTTTGTTTTTTAAGTTGATTTTTTGATCATCGATACAGTTCGTTTACATGATCAAATTGTGTAAATTTTATTAAAATCGTGCAATAAATACTTGGTGTTCTGATTTTTTCGAAAGGCAGTATATATCAAATTAACTTATTTTGTAATTAAATTAACAGAGAATTAAGAATGTTGCGTTATTGCACTCGCTATTGATGCAGTTACGCGAGATTATTAAAGTTTTGTTAATTAAATTACTTAATAAGTTAATTAATTATTTATCAAGAGCATACCATCAATAATTACTGTATTAATAATGTACATATATAGTGATTAATACGTAACTTATTGGGAAATTATGCTAGAATTTGAATATTAAACTGTAATAACTTTGCGAAACAATTCGTTTAATAACGTAATATCAAAGCAGAGCAAGAGATCTTGCCTTACCTAATTCCTCGCAATCCTTGAGGGTAATCTGCTCGGTGTGGAAAACTTTCCCGTTACATCCCTTCTCGCAATCTGAATTTGTTGTTAATAAAGGTTTCTTCTCCTCCAAGATCTCTTTGTAGTATCCACGCCGTTTACAGCTCCGCCTTATCCTGCTTATTAAACTTATGAGCTTATCGTTAAAGCACATCACTGCGAAATAAAATAAATAAATATTAAATATAACAGATAGAGGAGTTATTACATTTACATGCAATAATCTCATTCGTGTAATAATGGTAAACATGATCTCTCTTGAAATAAAACATCATGATTGAAATTAATCAGTAATATAGAGGGTGTCTGAACAAGAGCCTCTGATTTAATTATCAAGAAAATCACTTTTTTTCGAACTAAACAAATATATATATATATATTGCAACGTGAAGAATAGTTGCGATTAAACATGAAATAGGACATCCGGTAAATGGCCACCATGAAATCTCTTCCTGCATAATTTTGCATAGTTTGTGCATAATTGTGTCTCTATTTCGCCAATAACGCGCCGTACCTTAACCGAGATTTTGTGGCACAAATTAGATTGAATTGATATGGAGGATATGTTTTCTAACAAGACGGTGCCAGTTGCCATACAGCACGCGAAACAATGGTGTTACTGCGGACCAAGTTTCCAGACCGTGTCATCTTTCGGGTTGGCGATCAAAATTGGCCACCGAAATCGTGCAATTTGACGCCGATGGACTTCTTACTTTGGGGCTACGTGAAGAAAAAGGTGTATGTGAACAAGTGTCAAACAGTCTAACGCCTTAAACAAGAGATACGGCGCGTTATTGGCGAAATAGAGCCACTGTTATGCAAGATCGTTATCCAGAATTTCAAGAAAAAAATGATGCTGTGCCAGATTTCGTGGTGGCCATTTACCGGATGTCCTATTTTATGCTTAGTCGTAACTATTCTTCTTTAAGTTGAAATATAAATATTTGTTAAATTCGAAAAAAATGTTTTTCTTGAAAATTAAATCCGGCGCTCTTGTTGAGACACTCTTTACAAGAGCATTAATTCTTTAATGTCAATATTCACAGTTTAGTTATCAATTTTTCAAGTATGATACATTTTGTGTTGTAATATATGCGGTATCATGGACCTAGGTTCATTCCAAAAGCACCAAAGAAATGTTTTCAAATAACTGGATGAAAGATGATTTTTGTCTCTGTTGTAAAAATTCTGATAAAGGGATCCAGCTGTTTGTAGATACTAAACGCTTCATATTTACCCCGATCCCGTACGCAAAATGGTAAATACGTTATTAAGTACCCCCAAAATCTAAGTATACAAATCAAGTACTAAACGCGCTTAGACTGTGATGTTAAGGAATAACGTACAACATTAAATTTAACATTTCGTGTATAGAATAGCAACCAAAACCTAGGGTTGCATGGCACAAATAAGTACTGATGCGACGGTTTGTTAGAATACATATTATTATTATATCATTTCTAGAGTGCCATGATTTAATCTTTTTCTTAAATTTAAGTTGGCTACACCTTTTAGTAATCAACATATAAAACATCAGATATAATAATTATAATACATAATTTTAAAGTTGCCAACTTACAATATTTTCTATGGTACGCTAAAGGTTATTTTATTAAACATATGATATTATTATTTAATTAATCAATATGTAAAGTTATTTAAATTTAAGACACTTGGTATTTTTTCACAAATTAAAACTTTATTCCGACTAGTTTTGGTTTGTTAGACTATTTTCAAGGGAATGAATTTTTAATTTGTAAAACAATTCCAAGTGTTTTTAATTTAAATAACCTTACATGTTCTAATATGGTTTACCAAGTGCCAGATGAGAAATTAATTCAAAAAATTAATTAATCAATTTAATCAATTCATATAACCATGTAGTTTATTGTTAAAAACTTACTTAAAATATAAATAATATATGTCGAGACTAAAAGGGCTGCTTCCCACAAATCGACTTTTCCATCATCTAGGACCCCAATGAGCATAACCACAGCAAGACCATACATAATACTGTCACGTGTTATGGGCCACCATTCGAGTTGTAATACCTAAAAAAAATAATCGACATTCATCAAATAATTTCCTTCCAAAACAACATTTTAATTGTAATCGCTTTACAACTTATTTTAAACTTAAAATTAAAAATATCCTTAAGAAATGCAATATTAATGTAATATTAAAAACCGCCCCACAAACTTAACAATGCAATTTTAAATCCAAAAACAGAAGATAATCCTTTAGTCAGATCCGGTATTTATAAATTGTATTGTGAAAATTGGGCAATCTGGCCGTAGATTCGAAATAAGATTAAAAGAACACGAGCGAGCTTTTAGATTGAAACAAAATAGTTCCACCTATGCTAACCACTTTTTAGAAGAGAATCACACTTTTGGTGAGGATGTACTTTCAGTAATCCATTTTGCCGAAAAAGGTCGTAAAATGGATTTACTGGAAGCACTAGAAGTACACAAGGCGCGAATTAATCCCGTACTTTATCTTTTTAACGACCAAGTTGATCTAATGTACACCCCTCTCTTAAAGCCGTTTTAAAAATATTTACTTTTAGTTTAATAATGACTACTAGATGATCAAAAATATAGTCACAAATTAAGTGCGATATACAATGGGTAAACAAAGTAATAAGTCTTGAACAAGTTTCTCATCTTTCACGTGGTGAAACATATTTAACTATGATTTAATAAAGAAAAAACTTGGTTACATTTCACTAATATTTTGGTTTTTTATTCCAACTAGTTTCGACTTTGAGTCATTCACAAGGAGTACTCCTTTTAAATTTAACCAAGTGTTTTCTTTATCAAATCAAAGTAATAAGTGTTTTATTTGCAAGTGTATTTAAGATGTACTACAAAGAGAACGCTTACAACACAAAATAGTATATTAATTACATATTGATAATGAAGGTTTAAATTAAATTACACTTGGTTTGTTTCACAATTTTTTACTTTACTATTTACTCGACTAGTTTCGCGTTTTACAGCATTATCAGGAGTGAAGTAAAGTAAAAAATTGTGAAACAAACCAAGTGTAATTTAATTTAAACCTTCATTATCAATATTTAAAAATGTTTCACCAAGTGATAAGTGAGAAAATTATTCAAGAAATATATTAATTACGTACCATATTAGCTACTAAACCACAGCAAGCTGGAACAGCTAATACGTTGAATACTGCAGAACCGACGATTGTTCCAACACCAATATCACCTTCCGTTATAAAAGTTCCAACGCAGTTTATAAATAATTCCGGACTGGAACTGGCAGTAGCCATGAATGTAGCTCCAGCAATATCTTCTTTCATTTGTAATCCTGTAAAATAAAACTCAGTTATACGTTTTAAAACAGACTAGTTGGTAATAATTAACTAATAATTAAAAATGTTTAAAATTTAAACCGTGTTTGGTATATATTTTGTTTCCTGGTCAAAACACTGGCGTAGCTAGGATTTTCACCAGCGGACAAATAATATACCAATAGTATATTTTGTAATTTCGATGAATTGTGTAAATAATGTAAGGATACATAATTCGCAATATTCACAAATAGATAAGAGTGCAATGCACTCCATTAACATTTTATTCAAATAATGCATTACACTCTATCTCTCCATGTGGAAATTTCGCCCAAATTGAAGTGTTGACGTCGTATCAAAAATATTAATGAACTTGAATTAAAGTCATTGACATCTATGATATAGTTTTCAGGATTAGATAATATCTATGATTAACCGACACTTGTTCGATCATGTGCATATAACCTCCTATATTGTAAAACGTAATAATTTGAAGTACTGTTGTTACTGCTATTACAATAATCATATTCCAGTTCGTTAAACAATAAGAAATTGCAGAAACTTTAAAGTTCTATGATTCTACGAAAACCAAAAATTCCACCAAACCAAATATATTTTAAATAAGACACACATTTCTGAATTTAAAAATAATGAAAACAAAAATTAACCAACTTTCACTCGAAGTATATTTTTAAATCAACAGAGGCTATACCCTTTTATTTATTTATTTAATGGCCAACAGTAAAACACAATTGTAGGGATTAGCACGTTTGATGAATTAACATATACCGTGTGTTCCGTTTCAAGGCGCATCATAGGGAAATCCCATGTTAATTTTTCAATTTGAATTTCTATCTCCATTATTGAATTTAAATGGTCAGAATGGAACTAAAATGGTTCTCGTATTTAATAAAAATATTTCAGAAGCAGTTTTTTCGTGTTTTATTCCGTTTTAATCTAATTATTGCTTAAAAATGATGAAGAAAAATTAACTTCAAAAATCATTAAAATAGTAGTTGCTCTGAAAAGTCAGTACATGACATCTAAAATTATAGACGCTAGTTCAGTCAGCAGCGTAGTTTTTTTGTATTTTATTCCTTTTCAATCTAATTATTGCTTAAAAATGATGAAGAAAAATTAACTTAAAAAATCACCAAAATACAGTAGAACCTCGTTATACCGGGATGGCTTTTGGCTATACCTAGCACGATATAAGGAAAACACGGTATATCCGAATATATGTAATTTGTGTAATAGTCACATACACACACGCGCATATATACAGGGTGTCCGTATTTCAACAGAATGTATAGGGATCTCGGTTATTTGAAGAGATAGAGAGTCGGTTAAATCGGGGCAAAGTTGCGTTATTTAGGACCCAATAATAATCCAAAAACAAATTTGAAATATCTCCGTTCGTTTTTAAGATATTGTCAAAAAAACGGATTTTGTGAAATTTCGTTTTTATTTTTTTATTCAAAAACTATTGAATCCAGACATTTACAACTTTGATATTATACAGGCACTTTGTAACGATAAATCTAGTAACATATTTTATTTTAAGTTAATTATAATATTTACCCAGGGACCGTAGCTAACTTTTTTTTTTTCAAAATGGCGCCCATTTTGGGTTTTCATATTTTTTAGAAGAATATTTTTTTTCTGAATTCAATGATGTACCACACTTATAGTTTATTGTAGATTTTATATGTATAATTTTAATCTTTTGTTTTTTGTAACGAGTGCCTTGGAAAAAGTTGAGTAACTCACTTATTTGACAACTCCTGGGACCTATAGCTTGCTTACATATCACCGCTGAAGACGGGCATCCGACGATACAGATTTTGACAGTTAAACTAACGAGTGTCTTCCACTCCCAGACTAAGCATGAAGTAAAATTTCGAATTTAGAAAAGCCCCGGGTAGAAAATTTGTCGAGGGTCGCGCAGCGACCCGACACAAATTTTCGCGGGGCTTTTCTAAACTCGAAATTTTACTTCATGCGCCACGCGTATAAAACACTGGTTTACAGTCAAATTAAAAACGCACTGAAAACAACCCAACTTCGATATTTTTTTTAAATCCGATGTTTTTTTTCTATCTATGCTGTAAACCTTCAGATGTTCGTTGTTGTTTTGTAAAAAAACTTCAATTCCTAGTAGTCCTTCGCTCTCCGAAAAGCATCATTGGTCCTTCGAGCTGTAGCCTTTGTAAAAGTAATAAACTTAGTAATCTAGAGTGATCCTTCAATTTGTAACTTCTAAGAACGAGTGTCGTCCACTCCCAGACTAAGCATGAAGTAAAATTTCGAGTTTAGAAAAGCCCCGCGTAGAAAATTTGTCGAGGGTCGCGCAGCGACCCGAGACAAATTTTCGCGGGGCTTTTCTAAACTCGAAATTTTACTTCATGCGCCAAGCGTTTAAACCACTGATTTACAGTAAAATTAAAAATATATACCGGTTAGATGTGGTGGTGATCAATATTTACCGAGATGTAGCGACAAAAAGCCAGAAATTACTTTTTTTGTGAATCGTTTTGGATTAATAATAATAAGTTTAGTTTGTGCAACTTTTGTGTGATAATTGATACCTATTATAATTATTACAAAAGGCTGACAGTTATTAATTAATTTTGAGTGCTAACTGCTGTCAAGATTTTATTGATTATATATCTGTTAACGTCATTGTTTCCAAGGCACTCTTTGCAAAAACGAAAATATCATAATTTTATATATTAAATCTAAAATAAATTATGAGTTCAGTGAGTTCAGAAAAAAATATTCTTTCAAAAAATATGAAAATCCAAAATGACGCCCATAAGAAAAACAAAAGTTGGATATGTTCCCCGGGTAAATATTATAGTTATCTTAGAAAAAAAAAATACTACTAGATTCCTCAATAAAAAGTGCCTCTATATTGTCAAAATTTTAAATGTCTAAATTCAGTAGTTTTTGAATAAAAAAATAAAAACGATTTTCCAAAAAAATCAGTTTTTTGTTGATATCTCGAAAACAAAAAAATATATTTTAAAATTGTTTTCAGATTATTGTTAGGCCTTAAAATTCGCAACTTTGCCCTAATTTAACCGACTCTCTATCTCTTCAAATAACTGAGATCCCCATACATTCTGTCGAAATACGGACACCCTGTATATATATATATATATATATATATATATATATATATATATATATATACATACATACATACATACATACATACATACATACATATATGTATATACATATATATATATATATATATATATATATATATATTCAAGGGACCCAGTATTTACTAATCCCCTTAACATAATAGGCTTAATGCAGGTATGTGCAGTAGCCACCTACATAACAAGACATACTATATAATACAATAATGACGCCGAAACGTTTTACCTAATCAGGGCGGTACGCAGTCAATTGTTAAAATTAACATCTTTAAAAAAAAAAGAAACCTGAAAAATGACCCCGATATATCCGAATCACGGTATCTCGAGGCCCGGTATAGCGAGGTTC
This sequence comes from Philonthus cognatus, assembly GCA_932526585.2. Lineage (NCBI taxonomy): Eukaryota > Metazoa > Arthropoda > Insecta > Coleoptera > Staphylinidae > Philonthus > Philonthus cognatus. Next base: position 103,353,483 of record OW052244.1, read on the forward strand.
TACTGTAGTAGTTGCTCTAAGAAGTCAGTACATGACATCTAAAATTACAGACGGTAGTTCAGCGAACCAGTATTTGTATTAAAACCAACTAACCTTAAAGGTACACTTGACCCAAACAGAATAACATTCACCTTACTATTTCTCATTTATTTTGTACAAAATTTGAAAACTCTGTCCAGTTAATCTACAATTATTAGACCATTCAAAATTTGCAAAGGATGCGTATGTAAACAGTGAATATAAAACATTATTTGAAGACCTCTTCTTTCTTACATTTACTATTAGATTTTCTCTTATCATTGCCAATAAATTTGGTGCAATTTCTTTAAATTTCCTCTTTTTATTCTCAGCGATATGTTTATCTTGAACAAGTTTCTCATCTTTCACGTGGTGAAACATATTTAACTATGATTTAATAAAGAAAACACTTGGTTAAATTTCACTAATATGTATTAGTGAAATTTAACAAAGTGTTTTCTTTATTAAATCAGCGATATGTTTATCGCTCACACAATTATTCTGCTCAAATTTCTGAATGATTCTAATAATTATTGATTAGTACCAAATAAGTCCGAAATACCTAGCACGCGAAGAATGTCCACTAAAAGTCCATTTTATTATTAGATTTTTTTCTTTTGTGGTATAAACACTCATGTTGATTTGAATTATTGTTTTGTGTCTTAGTAATTTTAGATAACAAACACAAACAATTTGACTTTTTATAGAAACTACTATTTTAAGGTTTTCATTTTCGAATATTTCTTCACTATTTTTAAGTTATATTTCGAAGAAAACTAAAGAGAAAACATAAATAAAACTTACAAAACAATGCTAGTAGATAAAGGAATGATTCTAATTTTATTCTGATCGTTTTGGGTTAATAATAGAGATACAAACTAAAATTGGAATTTTGCACGGGAATTCCCTATGATGCGTCTTGAAACTGGACACACGGTATATATTTACAATACTTGTACTTACTATCACATAATTTCTGTATCGCAGGTACGAAATAATCATCACAAACAATGGCCAGCATCACGAATAGGTAACATGCCAGAAACGCATGCAGAACGGCCCAGCCTTGTTTTCTTTGTTCTCTCGTGAAGCCGTCATTTGGAAATTCGTTGATGGCAGCCGGAGTGCAGTTTCTTTCTGCTATACTTAATAGATGTCTATTATGTTGACTAGACTCTGAAAAATAAAAATTCGAAATTGTAATAAAAAATAACAAATAACGAGAAAAGCACAAACTCAACAATCGCCATTGAGTAAGTAATTATACTACCTACTCAATGATATTGCATTAAAAGGTTTTCTAATCTTTATAATTATTTAGATATTACTAAATTAGGAGAATGACGTCTTAAATTACTATTGTGTGACATACAAGGTGTGTAAATTAAGTCATGAGACTGGCAACGTAGAATTCGATCTGGCAACATTTGGGACGTGGGACTTGGAACAGCGGTAGGTGAACACCAAGGTACGTCGATGGGCGTAACACATATGAACACATATGTGTTAGAAGGTATGACAGAATTGTATCTTTCTATGTTTTCTCCTACCCCTTTCCCCGCAGGCCCTTGTTCGTGCGAGAGAGAACAATGACGTTGATTTGGTTATGTTTTTGAGTCTATCATAACCCCTCTTTCCGGTTTCGCTGTACTTTCATAGATAGATTTTTATTATTTTGTGTTAAAAATAAGTGTTGTTAAAATAAGACTTTGTGTTAGTGTTAAGTGTCGACCAACTGGTTTCAGTGAAAACCAACCAGTTTCAGTGAAATATATCGTGATGTACAAATTAAAATGTAAAATTCAGTCAAAATAATGCACAAAATAATCCGCCAAGGAGAGCTGACTCAATATTGTCAAGGTCAAAAAGTGGAAAACACCCTTAAATATGTATTTACATTATACAGAGAGTTCTTTTTAAAGTATACGTATTCTTAATTCAGCCTATTTTCTGTAAATCTTGAGATATTCCCTGTTTTTTTAAGTTCTGTTTAAAGCTTTAAACAAGTGATTTTCACTCCCAGACTAAGCATGAAGTAAAATTTCGAGTTTAGAAAAGCCCCGTGAAAATTTGTCGAGGGTCGCGCAGCGACCCGAGACAAATTTTCTGGGCTTTTCTAAACTCGAAATTTTACTTCATGCGCCACGCGTATAAATCACTAAAATATTGTGAAATTTATGTATATTCGAACTTCGCTTAAAATCTGTGTTGTATAAGCGTGTCGCATGAAGTAAAATTTCGAGTTTAGAAAAGCCCAGAAAATTTGTCTCGGGGCTTTTCTAAACTCGAAATTTTACTTCATGCTTAGTCTGGGAGTGGACAACACTCGTTTAAAGCTTCAAATTGAACTCTTTTGGAAAACAACGAATGTCAGAAAATGTACAGCTTATGCATGTTCATCTAAAGTTTACCATGAAGTAATCACATTTAAATTCAGCGCGCATTTGTGACGTAAGCGATCTCTAACCCCACTCTAAAATCTTCGGTTCTGTCGGTCCTTCTTATCGTATACTCGACCGTCCTTGGGTGAACACGTGATATGCCTGCAGTATGAGTTAAAACTCGCTTGAGTCATTCGGTTGTCTGTAGCATTTTTTGTTTGTGAAACAGTTTTTTCTAGTGCTTTTTAAAAATGAGCGACATCAATTTTGAGCAAAGGTTTGCTATCAGGTTTTACCTTAGAATTAGGAACAGTTCAACGGAACCTATTGCAAAACTTCAGCAGGTCTACGGAAACAGTGTCATGTCTAGGTTATTTGGTAATTTATGGCATATTTTGAAGGAAAGGCGTCGATTGAAGAACAATCACTCAACAATCGATTCAAATGTCTACAGAATCCGGGAACTTATCAAATTAACGGTTGACAGTCGCCATGATCGGGAAAGAGTTAAATTTTACTCACACCACCGTTTATAAGATATTGACTAAACCCGAAATTTTACTTCATACGCCACGCATTTGAAACACTTAAATATTGTGAACTTTATGTATATTTGAACCTCACTTGAAATTAGTATAAAACACGTGGCGCATGAAGTAAAATTTCGAGTTTAGAAAAGCCCAGAAAATTTGAAAAGTGTAAAAATATTCTTTTCTTCATTAATCAATAATAATAATAATACTTTATTTCTCAACAGAATAGTTTCCAATTACTGAGAAATGTATAATGATTACAAAGATATAATGTTACTATTACTAATAATAATACATAATAAAAGAAAACAGAACATTTTGAGTGCATAAATCTCGAAATATGGATGTATATCAGTGATGGGGAAACTACGGCCCGCGGGCCAAGTCCGGCCCGCGGAAAGGTTTAATCCGGCCCGTTTAAGAGTGCCGTCGTGAGAATGTTTCAACGCGTTCTTACTTCGTAATGTGATGACCCGCATAAAAACTACCTACCTACGATTAAGCATTATTCTTTGACCCGCTACGATTGTCTGGTTATTACAAATGGCCCGTCTTAAAAAAAGTTTCCCCACCACTGATGTATATAAAAAATCATTCCTGATTAGTTGGGGCGTTACATTAAATATATCAATATTTGGGTTATCATACGACATAAAGGGGAGTAATAAAGAGAATTTGTTCTGAATGTAGGATACGCAAAGGTGTGGGAACATCTAAAGTTTAATCTAGGGACATAGAAATTAAGTTTAGAAAGTGAGGTAATATCATCGATGCGGTTATGTAATAATTTAAATAGAAATAGTAAAGAAGATTCTAAAGTTGGTATATCGAACTCTTGAAGTAGCTCGTGTTACCGGCGAATCTTTCAATCGTCGGCAACGGATTGTTCTGTGGTTTTTTTTTTGCTGTTTTTTTTGTGTAAATAAATTTGTTGGTTTTGGATCGGTGTTTTAAGGACTAGTTACTTGTGCTCTCCATCCCTAAACCCCTGAGCTAGCTGGAAGTGCATTCGGGGTACCTTCCCCCTATAACACTCGTTGTGGTCGTAATTTCGGATTGGATAAAGACGGTGTTTGTTAAAGTACAGTATCTTTAAGAATTTTCACTGAATATTTTCAATTTGAGCAATTTAACAATGACTATACGGTTACTAGATAATAGAGCAGTATTCTATTACAGATATACAGAGAGTTTTTCTTTTAAGTATGCATATCTCCCCACTAAGCAAAGGATAAACAAATAACGTTATATCAACATTCTAGCAACATTCAACGTTGTTTTAATGTTGTTGAAACATTACTTAAATGGATTTGCTCAGTGGGTCAATAAACTGTATACGCTGTAAATCTTCAGATATTCGGTGTTTTTTCAATTATTTCCAATTGAACTTCCAAACGAGTGTTTTCCACTCCCAGATTAGGCATGAAGTAAAATTTCGAGTTTAGAAAAGCCTGAAAATTTGGTTTGGTCGCGTAGCGCGAAGCGCGGAGCGACCAAACCAAATTTTCAGGCTTCTCTAAACTCGAAATTTTACTTCATGCGCCACGGGTACTAAACACTGATGTGATGTGATGTTCAGAATACACATTTTTAGCATACTGCTTTAGTAGAATCTTTTGGACATCAACTGGTCAGTGTTTTATACGCTTGGCGCATGAAGTAAAATTTCGAGTTTAGAAAAGCCTGAAAATTTGGTTTGGTCGCTCCGCGCTTCGCGCTACGCAACCAAACCAAATTTTCAGGCTTTTCTAAACTCGAAATTTTACTCCATGCTTAGTCTGGGAGTGGAAAACACTCGTTTAAGACTTCAATTAAAACTTTTTTAAAAAACAAACGTTTATCAGAAAAGTTTCAGCTCATGCATAAAAGTATATATATTTAAAAGAACAATTCTTAGTATATTAACTTAACTTAAATTTTAGTGGTGGGAAATTCAACCGCCAGTGTCGAAAGGGTTAAGCATGAAGTAAATGTTTCGAGTTTAAAAAAGCCTAAACATTTGGATTAATCCAAATTTTCAGGCTTTTCTAAATTCGAAATATTTACTTCACGCTCCAGGTGATTAAACAGTGATTTTGTGTGGAGTTTTAGAAACGTTTTGTTAATCCTAAAAGTAGCACAAAATTCTTTAAAGTGCAAAAATATTCTTCTTATCTTCATTAATCAATAATCACCAATAAAGAAAAGGAGAATTTGTAGCTGTAAATAATTATGGATAAAATTTTTCAAATTGAAGAAATTTCTTCAAATTGCTATATTTGAGAAAATGTCTTCAGTATGAAAATGTTTAGCCATGAATATTTCAAAGTGTAAACATATTCTTATTTTCTTCATCAATCAATAATGACCAATGAAGAAAAGGAGGTTTTGTAGCTATAAATAATTATAGTTAAAATTTTTCAAATTGAAGAAATTGCTTCAAATTGCTATATTTGAAGAATTGTCTTCAATATGATTAAATTTTTCATATGAATAATTCAAAGTGTAAAAATGTTCTTGTTTTCTTCATTAATCAATAATGACCAAGGAAGAAAAGGATAATTTGTAGCTATAAATAATTATGGTTAACATTTTTAAAATTAAAGAAATTTCTTCAAATTGCTGTATTTGAAGAAACTTCGTAAATATGAAAGAAAATACTGAAGAAAACAAGAATATTCTATACAGACCCTAACCCATTAACGGCCGAGTAATTATAGAGTTAACTCTAATAGTTGTTTTTTTTTTGTTTTTATATATTTTTTGTCATGTTGTAAAAAGGAGAAATTCGTAGATTATTAAATAAATAATAATAGTTGGTTTTAGGTAAAAATGTTGCACATATTTTTATGATTTCTATGAATGACTTATTGTATGACATACTTTGAATTTTTCATTTAAATAAACATAATGTATACGATGTAAATTTTAGGCATTCGTCGATTTTACATAAAAACGTGCAATATGAAGTTTAGAGTGAGTTTTTCCACTCCCAGACTAAGCATGAAGTAAAATTTCGAGTTTAGAAAAGCCCCGCGTAGAAAATTTGTCGAGGGTCGCGCAGCGACCCGAGACAAATTTTCACGGGGCTTTTCTAAACTCGAAATTTTACTTCATGCGCCACGCGTATAAAACGCTGAAATATTGTGAAGTTAGAAATGCATTGCCATATTTTTATGAGAAATAATTGAAATATTTAAATAACAAAATATTTAGTTTTCTTTATACCTTTTAAAGTCAGGTGAAATAACATAATATATCAAATTAACTTATTTAATAATTTAATTAACAAAAACATGATAATGTTGCGTGTATGCATCACTGGCGCTTAATGGGTTAAACAAGTATTTAAAAGAAGGTCATATATGTTCAAAGTCTGTATAAAATATTCTTATTTTCTTTCATATTGACGAAATTTCTTCAAATACAGCAATTTGATTAATAAAAAAACGGTTTAACTTTGTTTGTATAACACAATTTATTTTTATGTGACTGCAGTTTCGGCAAATTTAGCTTGCCATTACCAAACACACTATATGTTTGATAATGGCAAGCTAAATTTGCCGAAACTGCATTCACATAAAAATAAATTGTGTTATACAAACAAAGTTAAACCGTTTTTTATTAATAAATTAACATGTATAACGAAGTAGAAGCCTCCACAATACAAAACAGCAATTTGAACAAATTTTTTCAATTTGAAAAATATTAACGATTTGAAAAATAAAATGAAAATGATACATACTTTCAATCAATCAATTAATCAATATTATTAAATACACTATATTTCTTATCAAATGGAAAGTTTTAAAAAGATTCAACTAAATATTGACATAATGATTACTAACAGTCAAGTGCAATACTAACTAGCAACTGTTTTACAAACACATCAATTAAACGACACGTTTCACACACACTTACCATCAGCATCAACATCACGCGCACTAATATTCACAAGAACATATAACAACGTAACGCCGAGCAAAACCCCAACTTTAAACCAAACGAAGCAAAGTTTAGTCCTTGATGACGCTCCCATAATACGCATTCGCCCACTTTGATTGTTTCAATTTTTAAAAATCAACTGCACACATGCACACACACGAACTCAATTAATGTAAAGTAAATCACTTAATTTTCTGACCCCCCGGGTGATCTCTCTCGGTGAACTTGATGAACCTGAGCGTTTTCTGCACTGAGAATTAGATTGAGGTGTTGCTTTTTTTTGTTTTCTCGCGCGATCTTGTCGGGCCAGTGTCTTGGTATTGAATATCGGGATTTGATGTACCTTATCAGGGATGTGGTTGATGGGTTTCTAGTGCACCTAATTACGATCATTGTGTCTACGTCAACGTAATCGTTTGCTTATCGTAAATATTTACTGATGATCGGTGTGTACAAAACATGTCCAATTTGGATATGGTTTGGTTGAGTCATTGATAGTATTTCTGAAGACAAGTCGATTAATGTGTGAATGTATCCGTGTTCTTTGTCATGTCTCTAGTATAAATTTAATCTTGTGAAAATATTGAAGCAGAATTTTACAATCTTGTAATAATAATTAAACGTTTACACGAGATCATATTATAACAATATAGAATTTAAATATAAAAATAATAATTGAGAATATACTTGTACTCTATATTAAATAATTACTGTATCAAGATTATACATGTTGCTACACTACAATTATTTATTCAGTGTAAATTATTAATAGAATGTAAATACAAATCGCTGCTTTGCTTTGATAGTGTCACAACTAAAAAACGTGATGTTTATGTTTTGCATTGAATCTATTCAGAAGTCAGTGAGCTTTTATTGTAGAGAACGGCACGGCACGTACATCTTCATTTTCTTTGGATAGCGACCAGAGTACAGTGGTGCCGGTATCAACTTGAAAACTATATACAAATATACAAGGTGGCCAGAAAAGGTGTGATAATCTTCAGGTAGTGTGATTCGTTGATTAATTTTGGATAAAAAATCTAAATAAAAAAATATTGTATTCTGCCTCGTAACATCTCACGAGGTCGTTAAAATATTAAACGTATCTCTGGAAATTAGTGTTATTTTCTATTATTTTGGAAAAAAATCAATAGAACTTACAATCAATTACACATTTGTAAAATTTAAATGACATAGGTGATAAATAAATTGGAAACTTTAACAAATTATTAACTTCTTCAGAAGCATTTTTTTTAATAAAAATAGACCTGGCAACTATGTATTTCAATATGTAACCTTATTAAATTTCACTTGACTTTGACATATACTTGTCATAATTTATTTGTGTGAGTTTGTATAAGTTCATCATACTTTTTGAAGATGTACACATTCAACGAGTATGCAGATATACACATGATATTAGGATTCTGCAATAGTAATGCAACTAGTGCCAAAGATGAGTACCAAAGAAGATATCCAAATCGCCAACAGCCCTGCGTAAATACGTTTAGAAAATTAGACCAAAGGCTACGTACTTTTGGGTCGTTCGTTTATAATAACATAGATGAAGGGAGACCTAGGGAACGTCGCACTGTTCGCCTAGAAGAACAGATATTGAATGCAGTTCAAGAAGATCCCAATATTAGTACGAGACAAATAGCTCAACAGTTAAATGTCCCCAGTAAAACAACAGTCCATGCAGTATTGAAAGAAAATCGAATGCGTCCATTTCATGCAAGAAAAGTTCAACCACTGTATGAAAATGATAACGAGCGTAGACGCATGTTTTGTGACAGGATTTTAGATCAAATTCGGGAAGAACCAAATTTTTTATTTAAAATTCTTTGGAGTGATGAATGTACATTCACTAGAGATGGGGTATTTAATTGTCATAATTATCACTTTTGGGCTGAAGAAAATCCTCGGGCGGTTAGAGAAATGGGACATCAAAGGAAATTTTCAGTTAACGTCTGGCTTGGTATTCTAAATTTACGTGTAAATATTTTAGAAGAAGTTTTGGAGAATGTTCCACTAAATTTAGTAAACAACATGCTGTATATGCATGATGGTGCACCACCTCATACAGCAAGAATTTCAAGAGAATGGTTGGACGAACATTTTCCAAATAGATGGATTGGGCGCAATGGACCCATACTATGGCCAGCAAGGTCGCCGGATATGAATCCACTTGATTTTTTCGTTTGGGGATTTTTAAAAGAAAAGGTGTATGCAACATCTCCAGTGGACAATGTAGACGTCATGAATAGAATTCGTGTTGCAGTGGAATTAATTACTGAAAAGATGTTGCTCCGAGTAATTAATTCTATCCCACGACGGCTCCAGATCTGCTTAGAAACGGATGGTTATCAATTTGAACATTTACTTTAATCTTTCATTTTTGATGTATACTTCAAATATTAATTTTTGTAGATTTGTTAAATTTATGATTATTATTAAATTAAACACTTGTTTGATCCATTGTTGCCAAATTTACATTTCTTTAAATTAGCTCGTGAGGAGTTATAAGCCACGATACAATATTTTTTTACTTAAATTTTCTGCTTGAAATTAATCAATGAACCACTCTACCTGAAGATTATCACACCTTTTCTGGCCACCTTGTATATAAAATAAAAATTACCAAATTTCACTTGTGCCATTATCAAAGCAAAGCAGTGAAATATATTCTCAATAACGATTTTCATATTTTAATTCTATATTGGTACAACATGATTTTTTTTAAACGTGTTTTATTTTAACATTTACAGAGCTAGTACAAAAATATGTATTTATATGATAAATTAACAATATTTGCATCATCTCTGTAATAGTCCATTGTGTCCATCCCTCGGTCCTCGCCTCGTGATGCATGGGTCGAACCCGATCCCGGGCTATCGGTATTGAAGGATATCTGGTTGTTGGTCTTCCATTAGTTTCCTTATTATATTTCATTATTTATCAGTTTGTATTTTATTTTAAGTTTGAACGGAACTAATTTCAGTGTTTTTATATGTGTTGATAATTTGTTGTATTTGTGTATTATGTCCGTTTTCAGGTGTTGCGTGTATTTTTTTGGTTTGAATTTGTCAGTTCGGAGGTCTGATTTTCGTCTAGTTTTGTAATTGTGTACTTGTTTGTTTGTTTTGAATTTAATTCTTGTTTTAATTAGGTTATGGTGTATTTTATATAATAGCAATAGGTTGTTATATACAATTATTTTTTCTATATCTATTTCTCCTGTGCATTCGTATAGGTATTTAGTAGTTGTCTTTTTGTCGAGTATGTATATTATTTTTAAGATTTTGTTTTGTTGTCTTTGGATTTTTGCTTTATTTTCCTCTGTTGTATTTCCCCATATGGCTGATAGGTAATTAATATTTGAAGTGAATAATGCATTGTAAACTGCTTTTTTCCTATTTTCTGGAATGTATTTTCTGATTTTCCACAGGGCCGCTATAGTGGTCGAATTCTTTTTGATTATTTTGTTTATGTGGTCGTCCCATCTTAGGTTGTTTGTTATTTTTAGTCCTAGATATTCTGTGTTGTCAATTTCTTTTATATTTTTTCCATTTATTTTAATTGTCAGGTTTGTATGTTGTTTTTTTGTCTGGAATTTCATGAAGGTGGTTTTTTCTTCATTAATCGTCAATAAATTGTTGTAAAACCATTGTTCAAGCTTTGATATATCTGTTTTAATTTTTGTCTCGACTTCATCTTGATCGTCTCCTGTGTATACCATACATGTATCGTCGGCATATATAAAAGGTGTTCCAAGTAAGTTTTGTTCCATCATATCATTAACATATATAATATACAGGATTGGTGGTAGGTTTCCTCCCTGTGGTATTCCGTATTTTGCATATTTGGGCGTACTTCGGGTGTCGTTTATTCTCGTAATTTGTGGTCTTTCATTAATGTAGGATTGTATTAGTTTTAGTTCGGTGTTTTTTATTCCCATTGCGCTTAATTTTTCTATTAGTTTTGGTTTCGATATTGTATCAAATGCTTTTCATGTTTCATGTTAACATTTAATTATTTTTACAAGATTGTCGAATTGGGTGAGTCGCTGGCCTGCTGGGACACTAGGCAATTTTCCGGTGTCGCGATGTCGGCAGGTCCGATATTTCTTGTGTGGTATTTGGTGAAACTCGGCTATGGGGGCCGATTTTCCCAGGAGATAGCGGGGCTGTTAAACGTGCTAGTCCGTGCCTGTCTTTGGCTGATAATTAAAGACAATCAATAACACACCTCCTTTAAAGCTGATTACAAGTTGTAAGAAAGCAAGTAACTTATCTACAAAAAGGATTTATTTTCAGGTTATGTATTATTTTTTTGTGTCAGCGTTCGCAATGATTGCATTACATGCAGGGCTGTGGAGTCGGTGGATACAGTATCCGACTCCGACTCCTCAATTTAAGATAAAACGACTCCAGCTTCAACGTCCGACTCCGACTCCGGTGATTATTAGGAAATCATAAGGATTAAAGGGTACTATTAAAAACCACATGTATGTACAAGAAGTTCAAATGCAAAATTAACATGTATTTTTTTTAAAGGATTAACATGATCATAATTGATCATTTTAAAATTCTACCATATTAATAATGATTCGTTAAGCCACTATTACTCACCGACCGGCTCTTTATACAAAGAGAAGACACTCTATAAAAAAATGTAACAGTCGAAGAAAATTATCAAAATTAATTATTTAAAAATGCACTAATAATCGTGTTAATTCAATAAGCCTAGTAACACTATATTATTTTTCAATGTTACAAATTAGACATAATTTATTATTATATGTAAAACCAATAATTTCACACAAAATATATTAAAAAATACTTATTTTTAATCATATATTTAGAATTTAAATGCCTATAGAGACTTAATAAGAAGCTATAGGTACAGCATTTTTAAATTACGATTAACGAATAGCGTTACCTGAAGTGTTACGCTCAATTTTCGTCCATCTTGTACTTTTTATTTCGATTTGTCTGGAGTCGGAGTCGTAACTAATTTTCGACTCCGCGACTCCGACTCCGACTCCGACCAAAATACCTAAACTCCGACTCCACGACTCCGACTCCGACTCCACGACTCCGACTCCGACTCCGACTCCACAGCCCTGATTACATGCATGCCCAAAATCATATACAGGGTGAGTCACTAAGCGGAAATCGGTCTATAGTGGGCGTATCGTTGAAAATAGCAAAAAAAGTTTCAAATAAAAGTTGTTCAGAATCAAGTTTTTCATAACCTAAAATTATTGCTAAATACGTCGGCCTTGCGGTTATACCGGAAGTAAACACCAACTTCCTTATTTTAAATAGAACGCCCTATATATTTTTACATTTTTGGATTGCTCGTAAAAAATAAACATGAGTTTATGCACACAACATTGGGTCTCAGTTGAACCGTTTTCGAGTTATTTCATTTTTTTGATAAATTTGAAGATTTTAGAGCTCGACGCCATTAACAATATCTTCAAAACGAAATAAGCCAGAGTTGTGCGGCTTACGGTTTTGGATTCGGGAAGAAATGTAGAATTAGAAACTGTTGGAAGGATATGGCAACAACCCGGTATCAATAAAAAGGAAATTTAATTTCGCATCAGATAAAGTATCTCAAGATAGATGGTTCCATTTAAAAAAATGAAGTTATGCATGTTTGAAGTACTGAAGAATACCGTCGACGGACTCGGTTCAATTTAGAAAATCTGGCTAATGGCAAAAACCTAAACAAATATTACATTTCTTCCCGAATCCAAAACCGTAAGCCGCACAACTCTGACTTTATTTCGTTTTGAAGATATTGTTAATGGCGTCGAGCTCTAAAATCGTCAAATTTATCAAAAAGAATGAAATTACTCGAAAACAGTTCAACTGAGACCCAATGTTGTGTGCATAAACTCATGTTTATTTTTAACGAGCAATCCAAAAATGTAAAAATATATAGGGTGCTCTATTTAAAATAAGGAAGTTGGTGTTTACTTCCGGTATAACCGCAAGGCCGCCATATTTAGCAATAATTTTAGGTTATAAAAAACTCGATTCTGAACAACTTTTATTTGGAACTTTTTTTGCTATTTTCAACGATACGCCCACTATAGACCGATTTCCGCTTAGTGACTCACCCTGTATACAGTCTATTCCGGAAAGCATTCTCATTCTCGTCATCAATTTACGTATGTATCAAAGACAAACAGTTTTTCTGCCATTTATTACTATTATATGCGCATCATCGTAGCAAATAATAGAAACATGTCTTGTGACTCCTGAAACAAGTGCCGACAACAGTGCCCATCGGAATTCCGAATTCCGGAATTCAGAATTTTGGAGTTGATGACGTGAATGTCAACGTTCACAGAATAGAATTTATCTATTGTAAATACTTAACACAGAAATAACCAAACACTTAACATTTTAATCACACAAAATCACAGAATCAATCTAATACGAAAATATTATTTTATTTAAAGATAATGTTTGTGTTTTTGAAATTCACATAAATCAGTGTTTTATACGCGTGGCGCATGAAGTAAAATTTCAAGGTTAGAAAAGCCTAATTTGACCAAATTTTCAGGCTTTTCTAAACTCGAAACTTTACTTTATGCTTAGCCTAGGATTAGAGATCCCTCGTTAAAAAAAAAATCACAAAGCGCTATTAATTAATGTTCCATGTATTTAATGACAATTGCCTCTCACATTTTGCTATCCATAGTAAATGTCATGCTTAATTTTTTTTAAATACAACTCAAAAATTAAGCGAAAATAACATTATTTTTGACTTCGAGCAAAAAGAAAATCAAAAACTAAACAAATAGTATTTTTTAACTTTTACATATTTTGCAAAATAATAGTTTTCTTAGCACTCACAAAAAGTTTCATCAAAATCTAATTTTCTTTTTTAAATTTAAAAAAAAACAACTTCAATAAAATTCTCAGACTAAAATAACACAGTTTTCACTTCGAGCAAAAATAACTCGAAAACTAAGACAGGGGTCTTTTTTAACTTTTACAAATTTCGAAAGAGCATAGTTTTCTTAATACTCACAAAAAGTTTCATTAAACTCTAATATTGATTTTTTGGGTTATTTAAAACAAATTAACTCCAATAAAAATCTCAGGCTAAAATAACACAATTTTCACTTCGAGCAAAAATAACTCAAAAACTAAAACAGGAGTATTTTTTAACTTTTACAAATTTTGAAAGAGCATAGTTTTCTTAATACTCACAAAAAGTTTCAATAAATTCTAATATTGATTTTTGAGTTATTTAAAAAAAATCAACTCCAATAAAAATCTCAGGCTAAAATATCACAATTTTCACTTCGAGCAAAAATAACTCGAAAACTAAGACAGAGGTACTTTTTATTTTTTACATATTTCGAAAGAGCATAGTTTTCTTAACACCTGCGAAAAGTTTCATCAAAATCTAATATTTTTTGAGTTATTTACAAAAATCAACTCTAATAAAAATCTCAGGCTATAATAACACAATTTTCACTTCGAGCGAAATTAACTCGAAAACTAAGACAGGGGTATTTTTTAACTTTTACATATTTCGAAAGAGCATAGTTTTCTTAACACTAACAAAAAGTTTCATTAAAATCTAATATTGATTTTTTGAGTTATTTAAAAAAATCAACTCCAATAGAAATCTCAGGCTAAAATAACACAATTTTCACTTCGAGCGAAAATAGCTCGAAAACTAAGACAGAGGTATTTTTTAACTTTTACAAATTTCAAAAGAGCATGGTTTTTTTAATACTCACAAAAAGTTTCATCAAAATTTAATATTGAGTTTATGAGTTATTTAATAAAAAATAAACTCTAATAAAAATCTCAGGCTAAAATAATACAATTTTCACTTCGAGCAAAATTAACTTGAAAACTAAGACAGGGGTATTTTTTAACTTTTACATATTTCGAAAGAACATAGTTTTCTTAACATTTACAAGAAGTTTCATCAAAATCTAATATTGATTGTTTGAATTATTTGATAAAAAATCAACTCCTATAAAAATCTCCTGCTAAAATAACACAATTTTTACTTCGAGTGAAAATAACTCGAAAACTAAGACAGGGGTATTTTTTAACTTTCACATATGTCGAAAGAGCATAGTTTTTTGAACACTCACAAAAAGCTTTATCAAAATATAATATTGATTTTTTGAGTTATTTAAAAAAAAATCAACTCCGATAAAAATATCAGGCTCAAATAACATAATTTTCACTTCGAGCAAAAATAACTCGAAAACTAAGACAAAGGTATTTTTTAACTTTTACATATTTCGATAGAACATAGTTTTTTCAACACTCACAAAAAATTCCATCAAAATCTAATATTGATTTTTTGAGTTATTTAAAAAAAATCAACTCCAATATAAATCTCAGGCTAAAATAACACAGTTTTCACTTCGAGCGAAAATAACTCGAAAGCTGAGTTAGGGGTATTTTTTAACTTTTACGTATTTCGAAAAAGCATAGTTTTCTCAACACTCACAAAAAAATTTCATCTAAATGTAATATTGACTTTTTGAGTTATTTGAAAAAAAATCAACCCCAATAAAAATCTCCCGCTAAAATAACACAATTTTCACTTCGAGCGAAAATAACTGGAAAACTAAGACAGGGGTATTTTTTAACTTTTACATATTTTAAAAGAGCATAGTTTTTTTAATACTCACAAAAAGTTTCATAAAAAATCTAATGTTGATTTTTTGAGTTATTTAAAAAAATCAACTCCAATAAAAATCTTAAAATAACACATTTTCACATAATATATAAAATTACGAAAAGCTATTTGTGAAAATGCAAACAGTGTCTTAATTAATAAAACAATTTAAGACGATAAATTTCACTTCAAGCGAAAATAATTTCAAAACTAAAACAGAGGTATTTTTTAACTTTAACATATTCCGAAACAGAATAGTTTTCTTCGCACTCACAAAAAAATTCATCAAAATCTAATAGTTATTTTTTGAGTTATTTACACAAAAATCAACTCCAATAAAAATCTCAGGCTAAAATATCACAATTTTCACTTCGAGCAAAAATAACTCGAAAACTAAGACAGGGGTATTTTTAAACTTTTACATATTTCAAAAGAGCATAATTTTTTCAATACTCACAAAAAGTTTCATCAAAATCTAATTTTGACTTTTTGAGTTATTTAAAAAAAATCAGCACCACTAAAAATCTCAGGCGAAAATAACTCAAAAACTAAGACAGTGGTATTTTTTAACTTTTACTTATTTCAAAAGAGCATAGTTTTCTTAACATTTACAAGAAGTTTCATCAAAATATAATACAGATTTTTTGAGTTATTTAAAAAAAATCAACTCCAGTAAAAATCTCAGGCTAAAATAACACAATTTTCACTTCGAGCGAAAATAACTCGAAAACTAATATGTTAAAATTAAAAATTTTCCTGTTTTTTTTTAACTTTTACATATTTTAAAAGAGCGTAGTTTTCTCAATACTCACAGGAAGTTTTTTTTTATCCAACTTCCAAACAAAATTTTGAAAGTGATTATGGTTGGAAGTTGGATCAAAATATAAAACTTTCAAATCAGGATAAAATAACACAAGTTTTGACTTCGAGTAAAAATAACTTGATTTTTTATAAAATTTACGTTCAATATATCCAAACATATCTGGAAATACCCCTTTTTAGGTGTTTGCAAATATTGAACGCGTATAAATTTGATAAAACCTCAGAAGGGACTTTTTTAGATTTGATTTATCTGAAAAATGTTTTTTTTTAATAGTTTCATCATTCACAAAATATTCTAATATTTATTTTGATTTTTATTAGAGAGTGTTTTCCAATCCCTAGTTAAGCATGAAGTAACACTTTAGAAAAACTCCCAACGTGGGGCCAGGCTAACGCTGGGCCCTTGTTGGGTGCCAAAAATTGCGAGAGTAAAAGTTGAAAACTTCACACTCATGAATCGCAAGTGTCCAAATTTAAAACTTCCCACTTAATCAGTGTTTCGTACGCGTGGCGCATGAAGTAACATTTCAAGTTAAGAAAAGATTAAGCTTGGGTTTAGACGCTACGTGGGTTTGGACGCGTTTGGATTTGGACGCATGGCATCCAAATCCAAACTCAGGCTTTTCTTAACTCGAAATTTTACTTTATGCGCGACGCGTACCAAACGCTGATTGAGTGGGAAGTTTTAAATTTGGACGCTCACGATTTATAATGCCCAAGGGGCGTTAGTCTGGCCCCACGTTGAGTGCCAAAAAAAACCTCAAATCCAAGCGTTTCAAGTATTTGATAATGACAAGCTAAATTTGTCGAAACTGCAGTCACATTTAGTAAAAAAAAGTGTCATAGAAACAAAGTAAAAAGTATATTATTGTTTATAAAAGCATTTAAATCAGCAAATATATGTCAAAAAAGTATCAAATTATTTTTGAAAAATGTTCAGTCTATTCGATACTTGTTCTACTACTCTCTTGATGGAACCAAATTTTCAAATTGGGTAAAGGTTAACACTTGTATTGTTCCATTTTTTTAATTTTCAGTTGCCTGACGCGTGTTCGATCCGTTACGATCATTTTCAAAGTTTTAACTTTGAAAATGATCGTAACGGTTCGAAACACGTGTCAGGCAACTGATAATAAAAACATGGAACAATACAAGTTTTTACCTTTTCACAATTTATCAAATTTAAAGAAGAAACATATCAGATTTTCAATAGTGAGTGGAAAGGTTTGCATTAAAAGTAAGTGAAAGAATAATTAAAATGCTAGGAATAAAGAGGATCTATGGATGTTGACCACTTACAATTTATTGCAGAGCCAAAAGAGATATGTTGTGATTGTAAACGTATATTTTCTTTAATATTGTGACTAATCCAATACTGAACACATTCTTAATATCCAATTCAACTGAGGTTTACTGTTCCGTAGGTTTCAGTTTGTTATCGTTTGTCGTTCTTTCTTTTGAAATAATTTGATTACTTACTGACAGATTTGTCAAATAAAATCAAACAAAAATGTGAACATGCGTTTATGATACTGTATTTTGTTTTTTCTGACGTCACGTTAAAAGGGTAATAAGGTATTTTTCACGAATGTTGGCAGTCACGTCATCAATTTATGTACGTATCAAAGACAAGCAGTTATTCTACCATTTTACACTATTATATGCGCATCATCGTAGTAAATATTATGTTTATTTTATGTAGGGAAATGAATTTGATAAATAGGAAATATATTTGTGATAAGGGGATACAGATTCGATATGAAGTGAAATGCAATAGAAAAACTTTGTAAATACAATTATTTCCCACAATTCCCGAGCGAAAATAACCCTCCCCACTGAGCAAAAAACAAACAAATGAGTCGTTTATTTCCAAAAACCCCTATATCCATTGTTTTCTAATGGATTTAGGCGACTCAAATAACGTTATATCAATATTGTCGCAACATTAAACGTTGTTTTAATGTTAATGATACATTACTAAACTGTGATTGCTCAGATGGGTTTAATTAAATCAATCAATTCTTCAGACTTGAGAATACAACGAAATTAACAATCAAAGCTTCACGTGAAAATTGGGTTTTGTTCGGCCGCCCCACATTTTTGACACGTGCAATGAATGACGTTACAGATTTATAAACGAGGTGACGTCCAGCGTGCTTGTAAAAGCTAGGGCCAAGACATACCAGCCAGACAATTCAGAAATGTCAGTGTCAGCGCGCATAGGTTTGAGTACACGGTGCAAAGAGTGCCCCGTCGGGCCCATTCATACACTTTAAAACCAAGTGTCATTAAGTGACAATATTGTGCTGCTGCTTGTTCTCCCGGTGTACTGTCCGGCATTGTCCAGCTGTGGTTAAAGTGGAAGGGGCTACCATCAAATCAGTAAGTGCTCCGTCGCAGGGACATCAACATGGACTTCGAGACGTTAGCAGGAGGTAAATCATAACCATTTTAATACATAAATAACACCCCTACAACTGTATACCCGGGTTAACAAAGGGAGGCGGAAAGTGATTGACGAATTGTGCGTCCAGTGAAAGCAAGGGTGTTCCTGTTGCGTAACTTGTGTGACCCAGTGGTTTTCGGCAGTGTGCTCAAAAAAATTTTTGGCGAAAAATCGCGGTTTGTAAAGACGCCGAAAATACGCAGTAAAACACGCCCGCTCGGCCGCAAAGAGGCTTCAATTGAACGCCAGAAGGCCCTTATTAATCATTTAATCGACGCCGTTTATTTTATTTGTACAAATTAAATTACCCGCATTCCTCAAACGGTCGCACGAAACCGGCAGGAAGCGCGGAAAACTGCGAAATAAAAAAAATATATATTATTTTTTTATTTGTAAATTGGTCAATCCAATTCCGTTCTCTCCCGTCTCTCTCTCTCTCTTCTTAAACCCGTCATCCTAATTGAGTCTAATAAAATCCCATTTCACACTGGGCACCAATTAAATGAGGAAGATCCGTTCGTGTTTTGTTTTTTTTTTTCTGGTTGCTTGGCCTCCCATCCGAACACCGAATTCTTAACGTATCTTCTTCCTATCTGGTCGCGCTGAGTGACTATTGTTATGTAATTATGATCTTTATTAGGAAATTTGAGAACGGTCACTTAGCTCAACGACATGACAAAAGTAATTTACTTGTGTATCTTGGCGGTGCTACAGCGGATCTCGCTAGACGCCGTTTGTCTTGAAAAATACATAAGATTTTTGAAAAATGTTTTTATTGCAATCTCTCTGGGAGTTTAAACGTTTGTTTTCGCAGTGGACACAATCGTGTGTGGGATGGGCCCGATTCACAATTGATATTGTTAGTTCCGTTTGTACTACAATGCAAACACGCACACATGTACAACTTTGATTAGGTCAGCGTGTTCTAAAAATTCAACTGGATTATAACATAATCGAATGTAGACAATATTTAATATTTGCTAAGTTGATTAACGACCATTGTTTGTACTGTAGAAATAATCCCCCCGATTCCGTGCGCGAAATGTTAAATTTAACCGGAAGTTTTTATTTAAGGTTACGATTTATTATGGGTAAAATCCAACGGGTTCGGTAATCTAGTGACTTTCCAGCACTATTCATGTTCTGATTATGGAACAATATTATATGTACATCAAAATAATCCTAAAACTTGGGGGATTGTAATGTTGCCAATTTAAAACTATTAAGATATTTAGTTTTTTTGTAAAAAAATCTTTAAAATAGCTATTTTTGAGTCATTTATTTACTGCTTTTTAGGCAACAAAACCCTTCACTACGTAAAACTGAAGGGTGTCCGTACATTTTGCATTCAATTAGCTAAACATTCAATAAAAAAAATTCCATGATATATTACGTTTACTTTTTTATGCTGGAAATAGAAAACTAGGTCTATCTCACTCTAGCAAATGAGTAGGGGTACAGTTTTACCACTCCAAATTTACAAATCCATTTTTACCACCGCATTTTTACCACCATACTTTTTTACCGCTATACAGTTTTACCACTAATATTTGTACCAATAATTATACAATAAAACACTTTTTTACAAATAAAATCAGTTTTATTCAAAATTGTATGTTGTGACCGATCGCCCTTAAGTATTCTGCAATTTTCCCTTCTTCTTTTCTGACATCGTAATC
This sequence comes from Philonthus cognatus, assembly GCA_932526585.2. NCBI lineage: Eukaryota > Metazoa > Arthropoda > Insecta > Coleoptera > Staphylinidae > Philonthus > Philonthus cognatus. The sequence goes on from OW052244.1 coordinate 103,373,962, forward strand.
TCGGACTATATTTGTAATCCTATCCTCAGTTTTAATTCTGGCAAGGTTTTCCGTACGTTTAATTTTTCGCCCAAGGTCCAATTCCCGGAACATTGCCTCGGTGTCTCCCTGTTCTTGTTGAAGCTCGACGACAAAAGCATATAGGCTAGGATGGTCCCGGCCGACGACTACAGAAAAATGGTTATGCCATCCTTCAGACATGTTGTTCGTGCGTGCCGTATTCTGCAGAACTGCCTGATACATGTTCCACAGCATTGGCGGATATCGCGGGGATGTGGCACGTCGTCTTCCTCTTGCTGGTTTGCCTCGTACGTAAATGTTCTCGAAGTAGTCGGCAATAGGTTACGAATTGAAGTTGTCAGTTGTTATTCTAATTCGATTTTAAATAGCGGTAAAATATTGGTGGTAAAAAGAATACGGTGGTAAATACGTTGGTGGTAAAAAGAATTGGTGGTAAAAAAGGAACGGTGGTAAAAATGGAGTGTAAAAATGGGGGCCAGTCTAGCAAATGGCTAGGCAGAGTCTGTCCCACTCTAGTAAACCGCAACCTTAAAGTTTTTTTACAATTTAAAGCTTTAAACGAGTGTTTTCCACTCCCAGACTGAGCATGAAGTAAAATTTCGAGTTTAGAAAAGCCCCGTGAAAATTTGTCGAGGGTCGCGCAGCGACCCGACCCGCGCAGCGACCCGAAACAATTTTTTTCTGGGTTAGTAGGAGAGATAGAAAAAAACGGATGGCGCATCCTCGATCTCTTTTTTGTGATAAACTCAAAGAAAAATAGAGTTTGTCAATAGTTTTACTGTGACTTCACAAATTATTATAAATTATAAATTTTTAAAGTTTTCAACAAAATGACATAATTATAAAAAGGGATACATGTGCGTACGCTATAAATTTTCCGATATTCGTTGTTTTATAAAAGAGTTCAATTTAAAACTTTAAATTAGGTCTTCCACTCTCAGATTAGGCATGAAGTAAAATTTCGAGTTTAGAAAAGCCTGAAACTTTAGTTTGGTTGCGTAGCGAAGCGACCAAACCAAATTTTCAGACTTTCCTAAACTCGAAATTTAACTTCATGCGCCACGCGTATAAAACACTGATTTTAAGTGAAGTTCCAAATATTAGCATACTGCCTTAGTAGCATATCGTAAACTTCACAATATTTTAGTGTTTTTAACACGTGATGGATGAAGTAAGATTTCGAGTTTAGAACAGCTTGAAAATTTGGTTTGGTCGCTTCGCGCTACCAAATTTTCAGGCTTATCTAAACTAAAAATGTTACTTTATGCTTAATCTGGGAATGGAAAACACTCGTTTAAAGCTTTAAATTAAACTCTTTTAAGAAACAACAAATATCTGAAGATTTACAGCATATCTGCGGTAATTGGAGTATGTATATATTTAAGAGGGAGCTTCCCTGTATAAAACCAAGAAGAATGCGAACAATAACGAAATGAATAATAATGAAATAAACAAAACACAATAAAAAAAAAAACGATGCCACTATGAAGCATTAGATGGCGTTAGCTATCGAAATCATTAATAGTTTTAAAACACAATAAATTAGTCACTAAAATCACTCGAAATATCAAAAGCCCTCCGCAAATTTTCTACGCGGGGCTTTTCTAAACTCGAAATTTTACTTCATGCTTAGTCTGGGAGTGGACAACACTCGCTCTTAGAAGTTTCAAATTAAAGGATCACTCTTGATTACTAAGTTTATTACCGGTTTGCAAAGGCTACAGCTCGAAGGACCAATCATGGTCTTCGGAGACCGAAGGACTACAGGGAATCGAAGTTTATTTACAAGAAAACAACGAATATCTTAAGGTTTACAGCATGGATAGGAAAGATAACATCTAATTTTGAAAAAATATCGAAGTTGGGTTGATTTTCAGTGCGTTTTTAACTTCACTTGAAATCAGTGTTTTGTACGCGTGGCGCATGAAGTAAAATTTCGAGTTTAGAAAAGCCCCGTGAAAATTTGTCTCGGGTCGCTGCGCGACCCTCGACAAATTTTCTACGCGGGGCTTTTCTAAACTCGAAATTTTACTTCATGCTTAGTCTGGGAGTGGAAGACTCTCGTTCGTAAATTTTCGAATTTTCATAAAGTTGTCATATAATTGTGTATTTATTTTCAATAAAATCTTTCTCGGTTTATTGAACAAAAACAAAAGAGCTGAGGTGAAAAGTGTTTAGATAAAAGTGTTTTATTTTTTCACTGACTACAACTTTTGTTTGAAACATTTTTTGATTTAGACGTCGAAAGCTCGGTGAATTGTTGATCTCCACTAGGTTTTTTAGTTTCTAATTCAAAAACAAAAGAGCTGAGGTGTTTAGGTAAAAGAGGTTTATTTTTTCGTTGGCTACAACTTTTGTTTTAAAACATTTTTTGATTTAGACATCGAAAGCCATAGTCGGTGAGTTGTTTATCTCCACTAGATTTTATAGTTTCTAATTCAAAAACAAAAGAGCTGAGGTGAAACGTGTTTAGGTAAAAGTGGTTTATTTTTTCGTTAGCTACAACTATTGTTTGAAACATTTTTTTGATTTAGACATCAAAAGCCATAGTCGGTGAGTTGCTGATCTCCACTAGATTTTTTAGTGTCTAATTTATAAACAATAGAACTGAGGTGAAAAGTGATTAAACAAAAGTTTGTGTTGTGTGTTTTTATTATCTTTTGTTCGTTTTTGTTTTGATTAAGTTATTAATAAAGCAGCAATTTGTGAGTGATTATCAAATAAAAAAAAAGCCTAGGGAAGATAACTTTTTCGTATAGTGATCATAAACAAAATAGTTAAGGTGAAAAGTTGTGTATTTTTTATTATCTCTTTTTCTCTTTTTAACTTTGTGTATCTCTTCATAAAATATCATTGTATTTATTTATTTTAGTTTAAACTTTTCCCTGAAGAAGCTAACAAATGTATAGCGAAATATTGGCTAATTAAAATAAAGTTCTGGCTAAAAATAGAACTATAATTTTTGAATTCTGCCGCTTTGCCACAATAGTTTATAGAAGTTTTTTATTATCTTGTTTGAAACATGTTTTTCAAAACTATAATGTGATACCTTAAGGTAAAAGTAAGCATTAAGTTTATAAAATTTTGAAAAGGTATTGCTTAAAAATATTTATAAAAAAGTTTAAATGAGCAAATATATGCTAAAAAAGAAAAGTGGGAACCAAATCTTTTTAAAAATTCTTTAGTCTCAAAAAGATCTTAATTATATTAGAGTTTTTTTGTTAACATAATTGAAATTCGTTTAATAAAAAAACATCTAATTATTTCTGCTGATTTTTAACACAAGACTTTTAGACATTTGATGGTATAAGTAAAATGAAATTACTGAAATAACTTGTGGTGGAGGCGGTTACTTTGTGATACATTGTAAAACCACAAGATATTTAATCGAAGCTAGTGTAGCAAAAAAGGCGAAAATCTACTTAAAACTAATGTTGAAAAAAGTACAAGCATCACAAAACATTTGGTTCAATCAACAGTGCATTAAAACAGGAATAATACCACATTACGTTCAACTGAAATCAAACTGCAAAACGTTCGCCGCCAAGAAAACGATAAAAATCGCTCAGAAGCTCTGGATAAAGGAGGAGATAAAATTCTGGTTCAAACAACGAGAAAGTATTTTCACGTACTTAAAAATACTTCACATTGAACTAGCTCGTCAACTACATCCAGTCGAATTTGACCTCCTAGACGACTACATTAGATGGAAAGCTAGTGTCGCAAAACACCAGAAATACACGGCACAGAAGAAGAAGTTGGAAAAACTAAAAAGCCAGAAAACACCGGAACAGAACCAGCATAAAACCCAGGACTCACAACGTACCTTCCACTCCAGAGTTATAAACTGCACCGAGGTAAATTTCACCGAAAAGGAAATCGCCCTTATGGAACTTGGCCCTAATTATTCACCACATATTCAGGTAAAAAACCTCAAAGAATTGTTAACAGTCGAGTCAGAATTAGCATTGAATAGTTTTAAAAATAGCAACCTCATAAAATCAAAAATTTGTAATATTATTATAAGTTCAACAAAAAACCCAAATAAAGTTTACCACTCAGACTATTTTACAATTCAGTCTATTAATAAGAAAGTTAAAGCTGAAAACCTCACAATAACTAAAGCCGACAAAGGGAGTTCAGTGGTAATTTTAAGCAAAAATGCATATTTTGAAAAAATCAACAATTTTATTGCCTCTTCAAACATTGTGGAAATTAAAAAAAGATCCAACCACACAATTTGTTAACATCTTAAAATCTAATATTCAAAACTGTACAGCCATATTTTCAGAATATGAAAAGCGCTTATTATTACCAATGAATCCCCTCCCTCCAAAACTTTATGGTTTAATGAAAATCCATAAGCAGGATTGCCCAATTAGGCCAGTGTTCTCTTACATTAATTCACCTGCTCGTAAAATAGGTATACATTTAAACAAAATTTATAGAGAACTGACAGAATTTAAGGATGAGCATGCAGTTAAAAATTCAATTGATTTAACCGAACAACTTAAATCCTTTAAAATAGAACCTAACTACAAATTAGTATCCTTTGATGTGTCCAACATGTTCGCAAAAATCCCACCACAAGAATGCGTAAAACTAATAAAAGAGTTTTTTGATATTAACAATATAAATCCAATAATACAAAATGAATTCCTCCTACTATTAGAATCCTTATTTAAATTTAATTATTTCATTTGACAATAAATTTTTCGATCAAAAAGAGGGGCTAGCAATGGGGTCACCACTTAGTCCATTACTTGCAGAAATTTTTATGAAAAACATCACATCAGTTATTTTAAATTCCCCTCTCGGACAGAAACATATTGTTAAGTGGTACAGATATGTGGATGACATATTAGCCTATTTTGTAGGCTCCAATAGACAAATGGATCAGTTTTTAAATTTTATTAATTCCTTACACCCCAATATAAAGTTTACACTAGAAACAGAACAAAATAATCAAATAAATTTCTTAGACCTAAAAATCTCAAAAGTCAACTCTAAATTAGAATTCGAAATTTATAGGAAACCAACATTTACAGACACAATAATTCCTCAATCATCTAGACATCCTATGAAACACAAGTTCAATGATCTATAAAGCTCTAAACATACCCCTAACAAAAAAGAAATCGAAATAATTAAGAACATTGCGAACAATAATGGATACAACACAGGACTAATAGATAATTTAATAGTAAACATAAATTTAAACAAATGAAAAAATACTTGTATGCAACCATTAAAACTAATAAAAATGAACAAAAATACGCCCCACTGACCTATTTCGGCATTTCAAGCCTTAAAATTAAAAATATATTAAAAAAGAGAATATAACAGTCGCATTTAAACCATATTCGAAACTAAAATATGAAATTTTCAATTCAAAAACAAAAACCAACATTCACAATAAATCCGGGATATCTAAGTTAACATGTCAGTCTTGTAAAGGGGTATATATAGGTCAGTCTGGTAGAAATTTCAATATTAGGCTGAAAGAACATCTTAGAGCGTATAAATTAAAACAGGATAAATCCACGTTTTCTAATCACCTCATGGAAGAAGGACATACTTTTGATAAAGATGTACTTTCAGTTTTGCATTGTGTAGAAAAAGGCCGTAAAATGAACCTTCTGGAGTCATTAGAGATTCATAAAGCAAAACTGAATCCGGGAATCCCGCTAATAAACGACCAGACGGAACTTATGTATACGCCTCTATTTGACGCTTTTCTACCTGATAAATAATTTTAAGTATATATAAGATTGCAATGTTAGTTTTAAGTAGTTAGTTTGAGAATGACTCGCTGTTGAGTCGAAACTAGTCACAGTACAAAATAAAAAGTGAATACAAAAAAGTAATCAGTGTTAATTATTTAAATACTGAAATAAGTATTTATTTTTTAATATATTCGTAAATATCCGGTAAACAATGTAAAATATTTATTTAATTATAATATTTAGGTAATAACAATACAATAAATTTTATATTATGATTATTATTATTATACAGGGTGTCCGTATTTCAACAGAATGTATGGGAATCTCGGTTATTTGAAGAGATTAAGAGTCGGTTAAATTAAAGTTTCATGACTATTTTTCACAATATTCTAATTGTATAATTCGGGTCTGTGTTAATTGCCTAGTAGCAGTTTCAATAAATAATAAAACACCATAAATTGAAAATAACACCTTCATTAAAAAACCAAAACACTGACCTTTCAAAAAAAAACTCTTGTAATAAATACAAGAAAGACGAAATAGAAAAACCATTTTCAATTTTACTTAGAATTCAAATTTTTGAATTGTTGTTTAAATGACGTAGCATTTTGACATATTTACGTAGTACAAAAACATATTTTGTGTGCTTAATATTATTGCACAAAAGTGTACGTTTTATATGTAAAATTTTAATCTTTTAGTTTTTCAAAGAGTGCCTTGGAAACAGTTGAGTAACTCACTTATTTGGCAACTCCTAGGAGCCATAATTCGCGTACATATCACCTCTGAAGACGGGCATCCGACGATACATACTTTACCAGTTGTGGCATATTTTAAAGTAACGAGTGTCTTCCACTCCCAGACTAAGCATGAAGTAAAATTTCGAGTTTAGAAAAGCCCCGCGTAGAAAATTTGTCGAGGGTCGCGCAGCGACCCGAGACAAATTTTCACGGGGCTTTTCTAAACTCGAAATTTTACTTCATGCGCCACGCGTATAAGCCACTGATTTGAAGTGTAGTCCAAAAGCACACAAATACATCTTTAGTCAGAGAAACACAGGTATTTAGTCTGTTATCAACGATGTTCAGTGTTAATAATAAATAATTAGGTTTTGAATATTTTTGTTAAAACAACTGATTACGATATTTATATGTTAATGGGTGTAAAAAAATAATAAACTTAAATTTATTCATAAACGATTTGTATTCGTGATTCGAAAAAACAGGATTCGAATCATATTTATCTCTTACGAATCCTTTATTCGAGTGTTCGTGATTCGAATCATATTAGGTGATTCGGATTCGTGATTTGAATCCTTGAAATAGATTTTTAGGTCTCTGATTTTGCACAAATTTTCTCAGGAACTGTATCACTTTTAATTCTACTTCGAGAACCTTTATTAATTACGATCTCTTGCCCGTTTTCTTCCAGTTAAATCCTATACTCTTACACCAATTTTTGAAAGAGTTTATACAATTATTCTGTAAAGTTTCTATAGAACGACATTATTTCCGTTCATACATTCTCTATACTATACATATAATATATACATATATAATACATTAATGTATTGTACGTTAAATATATTTTTCTCTGTAATTGGACCTGGTCTGTTGAGAAATAAATTATTATTATTATTATTAGTATTATTATTATTTCTCTAATAGAATGTTTCAATGTTTCTGTGATCTGTGTTTCGTCATCTTCATTTTAGAAAAAGATTGGCTTTATACGCTACACTTTAAAATTCCTTTCTTTTGATGTTCGAAATTGTTTTTCCACTGATCTTGAATGTAAGTGGTGACTTTAATAATACATTTGACGAACCAACACACTCTTGCCCTTGAGAAACTCGATTCTTTTTTTCTTCAACGAACTTTGAAACATTTATTTATTTATTTATTCTCTCACGGGAAACCCCTTTTACAAAGAATATGTACAAAATAATAAATAAAAATAAGGTTTAATTTGGTTTCGTTTCGCTACGCGACCAAACCAAATTTTTATTGTCAATATAGTAAAAAGTGTGTTAGAGAGACAAGTTTATATCAAAATTGCTGCCGGTGTATTTCTATTTCTAATCGTATGTAATACCACAAGAGGTTGGTTTTGGCCGGATATTTTTTTATTTAGACGAGTGCGTGGTTGCCTAGTAATTTTAACGAGAGAAAACTTGGATGACAAAAACACGAGAGCGAAGCTCGAGTGTTTTTGTCTATACAAGTTTTCTCGAGTAAAATTGTAAAACCACGCACGAGTTATTAAATGAAAAAATATCCTCCCAAAACCAAACCTCGAGTGGTATTTGATAAGATAATTCCATGACAAAGGTGTATTGTCATTCTAAAATCTGTCATCCGCTCTTGCAGCGTTGCCAATGTCCTATTAAATTTCTTTTAGTTTGTAGAAACGTTTCGCGCAAAAATAATTTATATTCAATGCATTAGTAATAATTAATCAGTTACGCACTTTTAAATTAAACAGCAAACCGCTATTAGAAAGTGAGGATTATTTTTTCTCTTTATTGGGAACGGCATAATTTCCTCAAAATACTATAAAACAGGTCTATAATTTTATAACATATTTCTTACAAAGATGACATTGAAATTATATATTATTAGGAACTATTAATATAATTATTTGTTTAAGGGAAATGAACAATTATGAAAAACACAATTATTGAAAACATTTTGCCCCGTTGAGGAACTCGTAGCTGATGAAGTTGACTGCATAGCTAAGGAGGGAGTTTCTGTCCGCAAGTTTTGGATGATATTTGAATGATGCTCTTGATCTAGTTGCAGACATGGTTTTATTGAAGTGGCCGTGCTGTGTCCTGTTATTTTAATTAGTTCTTGTTCGCTAACTCCTGCTTTACATAAATTAGACACATCACTAGAGCGATGTGAATGATTTGTAATTTTCTTTTCTTTTATGTTAAGTCCAATTTTATCCGCCGATATTTTTGTCCACTTCATTATTTCATTAACACCTATGGGCATATTTTTAAACCATGGTCTCGAATGATCTCGGTCCCAAACTAGATTAGGCGTCAAAAATAATCTCTCACTCTTTATGTTTGGGGTTCTCTTACTTAAGATTTTGTTGAACAATCTGACAGGGCATAAATCTTTATTTTCTTTATTTTCAATGATCCATTTACTATCACTGCATTTTTTTGAGCCTCCCTGAGATGTCTTTGAAAAAATAGTGTTGTATTCTATTCGTCCTGTTTGTACATTGTTATTGAGCTTTTCTTCCTTGAAGAAAGTAATTTTACATGTTGCTGCTTCCCCGCCTCTCCACGCTAATTCGTAGGAAACTATATGAAAAAATTTTTTTTGGAGTCCAATTGGTGTGTTTTCGTCCCATAATAATGCCATTTTATTAATCTCTAGCTTAGTCAGAGCCACCGAACTCTCTTTTCTTTTATCAATAACAGCTTGCAATTGCTTGCGCTTTGAATCACGAGCATCACGTGCTTTTTTAAATTCAATGTGCGAAAAAGGGTCAAAAGTTACTTTAAATTTTTCAAAATATAATTGCTGAAGTAATTTTGCTACCGTGTTGAACATTGTTTTTACCACATACTCCTTGTAGTCCTCTCCATTCCTTTTTTTCATGTTGAAACTCCAGCTCATCAAAATATTGGCGATGTCGTCAATTTTCTGTGGCGTAGTTATGTCAAAATTTTGTTCCTTGCAAAAATGTTCAAATTGGGTCCAAATTGACGATTTACTTTTTTTGGTATTTAGCGGCACTGTTAAATTTATATTCCTCCTTGGAAATTGTTCCGAAACGATTTGTGTGACAATTATGCATTACGTAGTGATTTGACGGATTGAACTTAACGTCACTAATTCAGCGCGATCGTACAGTCGTTGGCATGGAGAACGTAAATAAGATAATTTTAAAATATCCTCTTGCATTTTTACTTCTGCGATTTTGTTTGTTAGCAAATATGCATGATTTTAGCTTAGAATGGAATTATCTCAAATATTAATCCCACTTGTTGTTTACGTCATCGTTTGTATCTACTGCCTCTCGGATATTTTGTAGATTTTTCTGGGTGTTTTGTTTTATCTCTGCTTTGATAAGATTGTCTTTTAGTAGCTGTCGGTTTAGGACAGCTTCGTTATTTTTCCTTATAATCATTTAGACTTATTATTAAAGTTTTCCACTACCAGGCTTTGATCTGATCCTATATCCGATGCTGGATATATTTCTGAAATAGACGAAATAAATATTTGTAAAATTTATTAACGTTAAAAATATACAAGCAGTATATTTTTAACTTTACTTTAATTTAGTGTTTTATACGGGTAGCGCATGCAGTATAATTTTAAGTTTATAAAAGCCTGAATATTTGGTTTGGTCGCGTAGCACTACGCGACCAATACTAATTTTCAAGCTTTTCTAAACTCGAATTTTTACTTCATGCATAATTAAGAAGTGGAAGCACTCATTCAAATCTTTAAATTAAATGCTTTTATAAAATAAATAAAAACCTGAATTTCTACAGCCCATACATTGGGATATGTATACTTAAAAGAAAACGTCCCTATGGGGTTGATTCTCCAATATCCATCTAATATTAGCTATATACAGCTTTTTAAAATAAATATGCTAATAAACATTAAAAGTGCGATTCTTTTCGCAATCTACAACAAGTTAGTCTTACAAAGACTATATCAAACACTCATTTAAACAACTACTTCCCGGGCTAATACCCCGACGGACATTGAATTATACAACAAGTGTTTGCTGTTACATACAGTAACCTACTGCAAATGTAACAATTTGGATCAAATTATTCAGGCCATCTATAGACGCGTTTCGAGATTTATCTCTCATCAGTATAGCTTTGCCATTCCCTCTAAACAATTTGACACCTTAGACTGGCGGTCACGTTACCGTTCAAACATAAGTATAAATGAAATTGCCAATTCTTGGTTGCAGAATACTTCAAACATTAAATGTCAATGTCCGTCGGGGTATTAGCCCGGGAAGTAGTTGTTTCAATGAGTGTTTGATAAAGTCTTTGTAAGACTAACTTGTTGTAGATTGCGAAAAGAATCGCACTTTTAATGTTTGAAGTATTCTGCAACCAAGAATTGGCAATTTCATTTATATTTATAAATATGCTAATGTTATACCATGTTGTATTTCTAATTAATCTTACCTTTTAAATAACACCAAAAAACATAGGTTGCTATTTAGAAAAATTCAACAAGTCGTGCAAATCAAATGAAGCTCATCTTAAAAGATGGGTATTTATATCTAATTTAAATCTACCAAATGGCAAATCTAAATGTCAAACAGTTTCCATATAATCCCATTTGGTGCGAAACTTTTTACGCACCTTGTATATGTTTATAAAACATAATTATCTCTGTTTAGAATTAATGTTTCGTTACCAGTGTAATCCTAAACTGCCGGCTCGATTTCAGGCTTGATTCATTTGAATTGCTCATTTGTTATGATAAGGAGTCCATTCCATTATAATGACTAAATTGCGTGCCATTTTTAATCGCCTATTACAATTTGCATAATTTAATGCGGCTCGTAATGGCTCGTTCTCGCCTAAATACGATATTAGCAGTGTAATTGTAAACACTTAACAAAACTCAGATTGAAATTAATCATCGCGTATACTTTTAATTCATATGATATCATTTTCACTTCTTTCTTTATATACCGAATGTTTTATAACACATAAAAGTAATTTAACATGTAAAATCACATTTTCAGATTGTCCTGCTCCAAGAGGTTACCGGGTGGGTACTCCGGCTTGAAATTTGTTATTAAAAAAATGGTGATGTGTCCATCATAGTACTTTCCCCCGTAAATTGCGTATTAAATCACTTTTTAAAGTTTGTAAAGAGGCTAATGAATCACCCTGTAGAAAATTGTGTTTAAAAGATCCCGAAAAACGTTCTTCTTTTTATAAATATTACGAAGTGGTCCTCAATAACTAGATAAAACACACAACTTTTGAAATATCTCAAAAACTAAGAGTGCTATGACAAAAAGTAAGTGAACAATACATCTTCATTTTGTTATTATCTACAACTTTTATTTGAAAGAATTTTTTGTTTGTTGAACATTTATTGAAAAAATCTGAAAAAACTGAAAAACGCTAAGAGTAAAGTACCACTTCCGGTTTTCCGATTTTCAGTTCTTCCGATTGTATCAAAAAGCTTAAGTTTCAAGTTTCATCTCGATATCTTTAGCGGTTTTTGCGGTACAGTGCACACAGACTCACACACAGACACACAGACAGACAGACAGACATTTTTCAAAAATGGTCTTATTCGACTCAGGGGACCTCAAAACGGATATTTCCGCTAAAATTTTTGATTCGAAAATTTTCACGAAAACAATACTTTCCCTTTGTATTACATACGGGGGAAAGTAAAAACCAATTATTACACCACCGAGTACCTGCTGACTAGCAAAATTAAAATGATAAGTTAAGAAAAAATCAGTTGACCGATTTAATCGAAGTCAAAATTTGGTTTAAAATGCCGACTAATTAAATAATGTCAAAATTGAAAACCAAATAATTGTCAATGGATTCGATAGCTAACGCCATCTAATGCTCCATAGTGGCATCATCAATGACACAAATGCACAAGTGCATATACAGGTCACTGTTTCGTCCACGAAAGAGCTAAACTTTGTTTGTGAAACCAGAAAACAAATATCAAAATTGAATTTGTGTTCAATATTCCGGCACCAGATACCCACAGACGCGATTTATATGGCAATAAAACGGGTAAAAAACGTTGTAAATGAGTGCGAAGACATCTGGCACTCCCCCATCCTTACTGCCATTACTACCTGATTGTGTATTTAACTCTGTAAAAATATATTTTCTGTACATATAGTTCAAAAAATCAAGAATTAAGTGAAACAAGCAAGTGGCTTTAATTCAAATTCAATATTAGTCTAATCTTGTTTAATTGTTCATCGTTTCTTAGCACGGATAAAATACATCTTGTTAGAAAATCGTATCTAAATTCACCCACGATTCCTGGGTGTTCATTTACTTATGGCGGACAGTATACATAAAAAACATGGAGTTAAATTCTTCATTATACATTTGTGGTGAATGCGCCGGGAGTATCCGTCCAACTTTTGGTGACATTATCAGATCTAGTAATACATAAAGATAATTTATCATAAAGAAAAATTGAGTTTGTCAATAGGTTGCAAAATATTTACAAAATAAAGAAACGAATTAAAATTAATATCGACATTCTGCAAAAAGTTTGCCTCCAAATATTCATTGAAACAACTACTTCTCGAGCTAATATCCCGACAGATATTGAATTATACAATGAATATTTGCGTTACACGACAGCACTGCTGTTCTATGCATAATTTATATGCAAAATGCAACATCTGGTCAAACTATTCTCTAACCAAACTAAATGAAACAAAAGGAAATTGAAATAAATTGAAAAAAATTGAAAAATTTACAGGGAATGAATTTTAATTGTCTTAAGCCATCTATAAATGCATTTCCAGATTTTTTTCCTAGAACAGCAGTGCTGTCGTGTAACGCAAATATTCATTGTATAATTCAATATCTGTCGGGGTATTGGCTCGAGAAGTAGTTGTTTCAATAAATATTTGGAGACAAGCTTTTTGCAGAAAGTCGATATTAATTTTAATTCGTTTTTATATTTTGTAAATATTCTGCAACCTATTGACAAACTCAATTTTTCTTTATGATAAATTGCCTTTATGTGAAACTGTACCGTTAAAGGCGGTATGTCACTCTCTCTCAGGTATCAAATTGTTTGCACCCACTAATGACTTAATCCTTTACCTATAAATAACATTCCTTCATTTTCACTCGCCCCGGTTTTGTGTACCTGTTTCGACGACACACTTCGACATTCCTATAAGTTTCCTGTTTATTTTATTTTAATATTTTTTGTATTGAAAATCTAAAGCAAAGCTATACTGATGAGGGATAAATCTCGAAACGCGTTTATAGATGGCTTAAGACAATTAAAATTCATTCCCTGTAAATTTTTCATTTTTTTTCAATTTATTTCAATTTCCTTTTGTTTCATTTAGTTTGGTTAGAGAATAGTTTGACCTGATGTTGTATTTTGCATATAAATTATGCATAGAACAGCAGTGCTGTCGTGTAACGCAAATATTCATTGTATTATTCAATATCTGTCGGGGTATTAGCTCGAGAAGTAGTTGTTTCAATGAATATTTGGAGACAAACTTTTTGCAGTAAGTCGATATTAAGATCTAGTAATATTTAATGTTGTTTTTATAGTGCACGTTGATAAAACTGTTGGGTAATAATCTAACCATCATAACATAAACACATTTTTTATGTACAGATGGTGTAAAGATTACTGACCACGACTTATGCAGACCAACTATATTTTTTTTAAGCACGCACGCTTTATAAGTTCCTATTTGGAGCAAAAAGCAACCAAAGTGGTAATAGTATATTACGTAACAAAAGTTTTATATGGCTTATTACGCACGAGTGGAAAAAGTTAACTTAAGTCCCTTAATATATAGTCTATCACAAAAATTCGCTTATACCGTTTTTTTTTATTATAGGTCTGAATTGTACACCTCCTGCAATAGATGACTTCCCCAGAGACTTCTTCACGGAGAAAGAGCGACAGGACGGAGCGGTAGTGATACACATTTTAGTCTCCCTATATTTATTCGTAGCCTTAGCTGTAGTTTGTGATAAGTTTTTCGTGCCCGCCGTAGAAAAAATATGCCACGGTAAGTGACGAAAATGTTTGTAAACCGTTTATAGAACCGTGCGAATTGTTTATATGCAGCGCTGAATATGTCGAGCGACGTGGCGGGGGCGACGTTCATGGCGGCGGCCACATCCGCACCCGAACTCTTCGTGAACGTGATAGGTACGTTTATCACGGAAGGTGATATCGGCGTAGGTACCATCGTTGGATCAGCGGTGTTTAATATATTAGCGGTCGCTGCGTGTTGCGGTATCGGTGCTGGGATGGTAGGTAAAAGTGCACATGCATACCACGATAATAAAATAATAAAGACATGTGCCAAGTGTCAAGCAACTCAATTTTTTTTTTTTTTTATTAATTAATGTCTTGACTTTTGTCTTGTTCAAACTAATATGCGATAATATTTCAATTAAATCAGTACTCTTTGTTTTAAGTGTGGTGTACAAGTGGTACCGTTGGACTGGTGGCCACTGACCAGGGACTGTCTGGCCTACGGCATAACGGTCTCGATTTTAATTTGCATCATTCACGACGAACGGGTGGAATGGTACGAGGCCCTTTGTTTAGTGATGCTCTACACTGTTTACATCCTTATCATGTACTTCGATAAGTCCATACAGAAATTCGCGAGAGGTCAGTCGAAAACGTCAAAGAAGATGTACCACTTCATCAATCATTACCAGAAACTCCTGCCCGCATGTCTCCAAAGTAAATCATTCTAATCTTTTCTTTATTCATTAATATTTTTAAAATGCGAATTATTTAATTTTCGAAAGTCTACTTGATTTATAATGAATTGATGTTTAATATACAGTGCGATCGTTTAAATTATGATTTAGAGTAGGCGGCATTTTTGTTTGTGCGGTTGCCTAGAATACTAATTGAATGATGAAATAAATTTGAGGTTATGGTAAACTATGTGTCAATAGTCAGTAATGCCAATCTATAGTGGAATTCGGGAGAGGTGTCCTGTAGCTCATTGATATGGAATGTGTGGTTCGAATTTTTTAGAGAGTTTGTCAACAGTTCTATATGGAACAATTTTTCCCAGTTGTGTCAAATTTTGACGTTACATGATAATGTCATACTGTTTAGGTCGCGAGTATTCAGTGTTTTTTCTTTAAGAAAAGCTTTAAATCATAATTTTTGTGATTTCTTTTCTTTTGAGTATACATATCCCAATTACGTGTTGTAGATTTTTAAATATTCGTTGCTTTCTTAAAAGAGGTCAATTTGAAGTTTAAACGAGTGGTTTCCACTCCCAGGTTAAGCATGAAGTAAAATTTCGAGTTTAGAAAAGCCTGAAAATTTGGTTTGGTCGCGTAGCGCGAAGCGCGGAGCGGCCAAACCAAATTTTCAGGCTTTTCTAAACTCGAAATTTTACTTCATGCGCCACGCGTATAAAACACAGATTTCAAGTGAAGTTCGAGTATACATAAATTTCACAATATTTTAGTGTTTAATACGCGTGGCGCATGAAGTAAAATTTCGAGTTTAGAAAAGCCTGAAAATTTGGTTTGGCCGCTCCGCGCTTCGCGCTGCGCGACCAAACCAAATTTTCAGGCTTTTCTAAACTCGAAATTTTACTTCATGCTTCGTCTGGGAGTGGAAAACACTCGTTTTAAACTTCAAATTGAACTCTTTAAAAAAAGCGTACACATACAGTGAGTTTTATATAACGCCGAACATTTTCAATGTACATTTGTCAAGCCAAAGCAATTTATACGATTTGACACCTTCAATGTTTAGGTTATGTGTAAATTGGGTTGCCTATATGACCATAACAAATTGCAGCCAATCAATCGCAATTAATGCCTAAACTTATTTCAGTACAAATAGTCCCAGGCGGATGTGCCTTAAATCTATAGATTATCGTTATTTTTTGAAGAGTTCAATTCGAAACTTAGATCGAGTGTTTTCCACTCCCAGACTAAGCATGAAGTAAAATTTCGAGTTTAGAAAAGCCTAAAAATTTGGTTTGGTCGCGTAGCGCGAAGCGCGGAGCGACCAAACCAAATTTTCAGGCTTTTCTAAACTTGAAATTTTACTTCATGCGCCACGCGTATAAAACACAGATTTCGAGTGAAGTTCGAATATACATAAATTTCACAATATTTTAGTGTTTAATACGCGTAGCGCATGAAGTAAAATTTCGAGTTTAGAAAAGCCTGAAAATTTGGTTTGGCCGCTCCGCGCTTCGCGCTACGCAACCAAACCAAATTTTCAGACTTTTCTAAACTCGAAATTTTACTTCATGCTTAGTCTGGGAGTGGAAAACACTCTTTTTAATCTTCAAATTGAACTCTTAAAAAAAAAGCGTATACATACAGAGAGTTTTATGTAACGCCGAACATTTTCCACTCCCAGACTAAGCATGAAGTAAAATTTCGAGTTTAGAAAAGCCTGAAAATTTGGTTTGGTCACGGAGCGCGAAGCCAGTTAGGCAATAAAATGTTGGCAAAAATTTTAAATACATTTTTTATAAATTTTTTCCATCCGAACGACTCGAATAAAATGACCAGATTTCAAACGTAAATTAAAAATATATAGTTGTGATTAAAATTATTTCTTTTAACTCTGACGTGTAGCTTAGAGCCAACCTAAGCCATTTTAGCTATAAAATTTTGGCAAAAAAGTTAAATGAATTTTTTATAAATTTTTTCCATCCGAACGACTTGAATAAAATGACCAGATTGCAAACTTAAATGAAAAATATGTAGTTATGATTAAAATTATTTCTTTTAACTCTGACGTGTAGCTTAAAGCCTAACTAAACCATTTAAGCTATAAAATGTTGGCAAAAATGTTAAATAAATTTTTTATAATTTTTTTCCATCTGAACGACTCGAATAAAATGACCAGATTTCAAACTTAAATTAAAAATATGTAGTTGTGATTAAAATTATTTCTTTAAACTCTGACATGTAGCTTAAAGCCTGACTAAGCCATTTAAGCTATAAAATTTTGGCAAAAATGTTAAATAAATTTTTTATAAATTTTTTCCATCCGAACAACTCAAATAAAATGACCAGATTTCAAACTTAAAATAAAAATATGTAGTTATGATTAAAATTATTTCTTTAAACTCTGACATGTAGCTTAAAGCCTAACTAAGCCATTTAAGCTATACAATTTTGGCAAAAGTGTTAAATGAATTTTTTATAAATTTTTTCCATCCGCACGACTCGAATAAAATGACCCGATTTCAAACTTAAATTAAAAATATATAGTTGTGATTAAAATTATTTCTATTAACTCTGACGTGTAGCTTAGAGCCTAACTAAGCCATTTAAGCTATAAAATTTTGGCAAAAGTGTTAAATTATTTTTTTAGAAATTTTTTCTATCCGAACGACTCGAATAAAATGACCCGATTTCAAACTTAAATTAAAAATATGTAGTTGTGATTAAAATTATTTCTTTTAACTCTGACGTGTAGCTTAAAGCCTAACTAAGCTATTTAAGCTATAAAATTTTGGTAAAAATGTTAAATGAATTTTTTATAATTTTTTTCCATCTGAACGACTCGAATAAAATGACCAGATTTCAAACTTAAATTAAAAATATGTAGTTGTGATTAAAATTATTTTTTTAACTTTGACGTGTAGCTTAGAGCCTAACTAAGCCATTTAAGCTATAAAATGTTGGCAAAAGAGTTAAATAATTTTTTTTAAATTTTTTCCATCAGAACGACACGAATAAAATGACCAGATTGCAAACTTAAATGAAAAATATGTAGTTTTGATTAAAATTATTTCTTTTAACTCTGACGTGTAGCTTAGAGCCTGACTAAGCCATTTAAGCTATAAAATTTTGGCAAAAGTGTTAAATGATTTTTTTAGAATTTTTTTCTATCCGAACGACTCGAATAAAATGACCCGATTTCAAACTTAAATTAAAAATATGTAGTTGTGATTAAAATTATTTCTTTTAACTCTGACGTGTAGCTTAGAGCCTAACTAAGCCATTTTAGCTATAAAATTTTGGCAAAAAAGTTAAATGAATTTTTTATAATTTTTTTCCATCCGATCGACTCGAATAAAATGACCAGATTTCAAACTTAAATTAAAAATATGTAGTTGTGATTAAAATTATTTCTTTAAACTCTGGCATGTAGCTTAAAGCCTAACTAAGCTATTTAAGCTATAAAATCTTGGCAAAAATGTTAAATGAATTTTTTATAAATTTTTTCTATCCGAACAACTCGAATAAAATGACCAGATTTCAAACTTAAATTAAAAATATGTAGTTGTGATTAAAATTATTTCTTTTAACTCTGACGTATAGCTTACAGCCTAACTAAGCCATTTTAGTTATAAAATGTTGGCAAAAATGTTAAATGAATTTTTTATAAATTTTTTCCATTCGAACGACTCGATTAAAATGACCAGAATTCAAACTTAAATTAAAAGTTTGTAGTTGTGATTAAAAAACTATTTCTTTTATCTCTGACGTGTAGCTTAAAGCCTAACTAAGCCATTTTAGCTATAAAATTTTGACAAAAAAGTTAAATGAATTTTTTATAAATTTTTTTCATCCGAACGACTTGAATAAAATGACCAGATTTCAAACTTAAATTAAAAATATGTAGTTGTGATTAAAATTATTTCTTTTAACTCTGACGTGTAGCCTTAAGCCTAACTAAGCCATTTAAGCTATAAAATGTTGGAAAAAATGTTAAATGAATTTTTTTATATTTTTTTCCATCCGAACGACTCCTATAAATTGACCAGATTTCAAACTTAAATTAAAAATATGTAGTTGTGATTAAAATTATTTCTTTTAACTCTGACGTGTAGCCTAAAGCCCAACTAAGCCATTTAAGCTATAAAATTTTGGCAAAAATTATATATGAATCTTTTATACTTTTTTTCCATCCGAACGACTCGAAGAAAATTACCAGATTTCAAACTTAAACTAAAAATATGTAGTTGTGATTAAAATTATTTCTTTTAACTCTGACGTGTAGCCTAAAGCCTAACTAAGCCATTTAAGCTATAAAATGTTGGCAAAAATGTTAAATGAATTTTTTTATAAATTTTTTCCATCCGAACGACTCCAATAAAATGACCAGATTTCAAACTTAAATTAAAAGTATGTAGTTGTGATTAAAATTATTTCTTTTAACTCTGACGTGTAGCTCAGAGCCTAACTAAGCCATTTAGGCTATAAAAACCATCGCAGACATAATATGAAGTTTTCTATCTCCTTTCGCGCACGCAATCTGATATCAAACTAGTTTCGTAATACATGTATTGATGCAGAAAGCACTACAAATCAAGGAAACCATGGGACACCTCTCGTGAATTTAAAATTCACAGCCTACTCTAAATCATGTTTTAAATGATCGCAGGGTATATTATCTTGAAATTGAATTGGTAAATTTAATTTCTATTTTATACAAAGCATACTGTTTTTTTTATCACATTAAGATTGTTTTTGATAGGCAGCGTGGAGCATCTAAGGCGAGACTCGGGCAATTCTGAAAAATCGGGACAGAACGCAAAGCAGCCGCCAACAGGTGGGTTTATTCAGAAAGGTCTCTTTGCATTCCTTGATTTGTGACTTTGCTCCCAGAGACGGCTGAGGACGATGTGAAGGAAAAGCCGCTTGGCGATAAGAGCAACTCGTTGCAGATCGAGAACATCACCTTGGAGTACATCGACAGTGATAAGTCTCTAGATGTGGCGAACGATGTGCAGAATATCGAACCGGAATTGGTGATAGTGCCTCATATTAACGGTTCGGTAAAGTTGTCCAAACAGGAGGTCGAGGAGCAGCCTTCAAAGCCCAATAATAATATCGAGGAGCCTAGACATAGTTTGTGGTCGTGGCCGAAAGGCAGATCAAAATTTACAAAGGTGAGTACATTTTCAAAATTGAATTAGTGTTCAGTATTCCGGCACTGGATACCTACAGACTTTAGGGTTCTTGTCAGTTTGGTCCTCACCCAGTGCTGAACATTTCAGAGATAATCAAGCGTAAGTTAGCATTTTTAAATAAATAACCTCCAATACTCTACAAATAACAAGGAAGTAGCTAAAGATGAAAGTATCGTGTGTTCAATAAAATAAACCTCTATAGTGCT
The DNA here is from genome assembly GCA_932526585.2 of Philonthus cognatus. Taxonomy (NCBI): domain Eukaryota; kingdom Metazoa; phylum Arthropoda; class Insecta; order Coleoptera; family Staphylinidae; genus Philonthus; species Philonthus cognatus. The sequence continues at coordinate 103,394,549 of OW052244.1, forward strand.
AAAGGTTTGAATTAAATTACACTTGGTTTGTTTCACAATTTTCTCTTTACTATTTACTCGACTAGTTTCGCGTTTTACAGCATTATGAGCTGTAAAAAGCGAAACTAGTCGAGTAAATAATAAAGAGAAACTAGTTTCGCGTTTTGCAGTATTATCAGCTGTAAAACGCGAAACTAGTCGAGTAAATAGTAAAGAGAAAATTGTGAAACAAACCATGTGTAATTTAATTCAAACCTTCATCAATATTTAAAAATGTTTCACCAAGTGATAAGTGAGAAAATTATTCAAGAAATACTCTATAGTGCTATGGAAAATATTGTAGGTTGGCAATTCTGAAATTATACTGTATAATTATTATGTCTGACGTTTTATCTGCCAATTCCTAAAGCGTGTAACCAACTTAAATTATAAAAAAGATTAAATCATGTCACTCTACAGGTTTTATTTTATTGAACATGCTCTCTAATATCCTCTATAATCTTACAGGTAACATGGATATTAACGTGGCCGATCCATCTTGTATTTTTGTTTACGATACCCGATTGTGAAAGGCCACGTTTTAAGAAATGGTTTCCTCTGACCTTCATCATGTGCATCGTGTGGATTGGATCGTTATCATACGTAGTTGCATGGATGATAACAATAATAGGTAAGTGCAGATAGTTCTATCTTCGGATCATTTCGATAAGAAACAATAGTCATTAATACAGAGTTTTAGTTTACAAAATACGGTAACGCTGACTCTATTTTAAACATGCTTATTGCCCAGTAAACTTCTACATTACCGAGCATTAAGCAATTTCACTCCCTATTCAATTTTTTCATCGATGGTGTGTTTATGAGTTGAATGAATGCATTCACACTTGTTTATTAATGCATTCACAATCGTGTATTAACGAACCCTATTAAAACAATACATTTCATTAATAAACGAATTTATTCCCACTTGTATTTTTCCATGCTGACGCTTTTAACGGCTTAAACAAAAGTTAATAGATTGAGACACGAGCTTCATTACGGATTTTGGTTATGTACTGAGAACCCACACTGACAGTAGATTTATGCTCTCGTCGGTAGGGAGTTCGTGATCTTCATATAGGTCGACAATCCGAGATATATTAAAGTCGGAAATATACGTGTTATTTGGCCATAAGAACGAACAACGATTAATCTTCCACAATAATGAAAATAGAGCATTGAAACTTATAGTCATTCTACATTGAAGTTTTAGGAATAAATTGACAGTAATTTTTATTTAAAAAAAAATGTTTCTTAAATTAAATATAAACTAAATAATGGAACACTGTCAAATGATTACTTAAATCCGTTTATTACTTCCACAGGAAACATTATTTCTTCTTTATATTGCTTCAATTTATAGAGGAAATTATTATAAACATGTATTCAATAGATTGATCTAAAATAAATGATATATAAATTTATTCGTTGCTTAGAAATCTCCATAAAAGCAATACATTACGATCGATAGATAAATATTATAACGAATTTGTGTAGTTATTAAAAGCGAATAATAATCTCGATAATTAACGCGTAGGCTTGCATGCTCGCTCATGCGCTTAAATATTTGTATTAATAATGGCCTCTAATAATACACTAAATCTTAACTATTATCTTGAAACTAATAATTTTGAATTCGCAGGTTCTGTAAATGGCTTTGATTAATAAAAATAGCATTGATTTCTAGGCGATACACTGAAAATTCCCGATTCGGTGATGGGCATTACGTTTTTGGCGGCCGGTACCAGTGTACCTGAAGCTGTTTCAAGTGTGATAGTCTCCAAACAAGGTAAAATTATCCACTTTAAAAGTAATTCTTGTTGTGCGAAAATAAGTGTGTTTTTATTTTCAGGTCATGGGTCAATGGGTATAAGTAATTCAATTGGTTCGAACACCTTTGACATCCTGCTGTGTCTGGGTCTGCCCTGGTTCATCAAGGCGACCTTTATACCAACGATACCTGGCAAAAGATGGGTAAATTATATTTAACATAATTTGTAGTATTTATTTCTAGTATTAATTGAAGCGCTAAGAGCTAAAGTGGACCAAGTCTATAAATTATAGTTTTTAGATAATCAATTTGAAGTTAAAAAGGTATAGTGTTAATAAACTTTTTAACACTATACCTTTTTAACTTCAAATTGAGAACAAACAACTTCAATATCTTTAATTAATTTCTCACTTAACCCGTGGTGAAACATTTTCGAATATAATACTGGATATTTAATATTAAATATTAATATTAAATTAATATTAAATATCCAGTATTATAAACAACTTCAAATTGGGAACAAGCAACTTTAAATTGGGAACAAACAATTTCAAATTGGCAACAAACAATTTCAAAATGAAAACTAGCAATTTCATAATGAGAATAAACAACTTAAAATGGAAAAAAAAAGCAAATAAACAATTTGGTGGTAAAATAATTTTTTTTTCGATATTACATTTTGTTTCTTGTGATATATTTTTACAATATATTATAAAGAACATATTCCTAAATAACGTAATAATAATAAGAAATTATCGTCCATCGTATTTAAAGCATCAGGCAAGAATCTTTAAATATGAGCAACGTATCTGGCGCATTTAGCAACAGTCAGGTTTCGTAAATTATCAATTAAAATAGATTCTAGCCGCTGTAGACAATACTCGGTTTAAGTAATATTTGCTCTGTCTTCTCCAGCCAGAATATTTGGCATTTGAGCGGCCAAATCTCTTTTAACATTACCTTTTAATGATCAATAGCATTATACATTGGACTGTATGGTCCAAGTCTCAGTATTTGATGGCCATTAAATTCATCTTCTTAAAAAACTTCAGTTGAATTTTGGCCAGGAGCACTATCAATTACCAATATAACTTTTAACTGATACATATTTTTAGTATTTCCAAGGCAATGTCGCACAAATTCATTTGCTTCTGGTCTCTTAAATGCTCCTTTTGTAATTTCATGATAAATCAACCCCATATTTCCTATACATCCACAGGTATGAATGTTTGCTCCTCTAGAGTTAGCAGAAATGTATGAGGAACGGGTGTCTTCTTTGATCGTCCCTTTCTTTTTTATATAAATAGATTGAAATTGATTTCATCCATGTAAATTATAGAAATATTTTTGGCTTGATATTGTAAAAGTTTTTGGGCATATCACGTCTTTTTAATTTATTTTCTCTAGTATTTGCTCTTTCCGGCTCGTTGTAAATGTCTTTTAATGTAAACATTATCCCTTCCAGATGTTTTTGCAAACATTTTTTAAAAACAAAAATTTGATGATTTTCTTGAAATTTGAGTTTTAAATTCTTTCATAGTTATTTTCGGATTTCCTTCCACGTGACGTAACATTAATTTTGGTACGTCTTTTTCTACCAAGGTGTTTTTTTTTTTTACTGTCTTGGTGAATAATCCATCGATAAGCAGTGTACGTATTCACTCCTAATGTATTTCCTAGCGTACACCAATCTTCGTTGCTATTGTACGTTGCACAAATTTGGAATTTAATATTTTTCGCTTGAGTTTTTTATATATGCCACTTTTTAATGCGATGGAATGGGGCAAATGAAACAAAAGTAAAAAATTACTCTAACATTACTTGCTTTTTTAATTTTTTTATTTTTTACTGTCAACTCAATTTGAAATTGTTTATTCCCATTTTGAAATTGTTAGTTCCCAATTTGAAACTGTTTGTTCCCAATTTAAAGTTGTTTGTTCTCAATTAGAAGTTGTTTGTTCCCAATTTGAAATTGTTTGTTCTCAATTTGAAGTTTTTTGTTCTCAACTTGAAGTTGTAAAGGTATAGTTCAATCCTGAAGTGATTGAGCGGATAATTTTATTATTATTATTGTAGAATAAAGACTAACTTAAATATTGGTCATAAATTGAAAATTTAAAAACAATAATTAAGTTGACAATTCAATTTTGAATCAGAATGTACTGGACTTAATTCACTCTGGCCCTGAAATGTTTTTTTACATAAAGTCGATAAAATGAATACACCAGTATCATAAAATTATCTAAAAAAACTTTTAATAAAGATAAATTCGTTATTATCTGATTTTGCAATTTCCCTACTCAGGGATGTAACCACTCTTGGAGTTTTGTACAGCGGGTCTTGCTTCTTAACAAATTTAGACATTTTTGTAGACATAGTTACTTGAGAGAAGCCAATATCTACATTTAAAGTATACCTTTATTTGCTTTGTTCCTGTTGTCTATCAGTCTTCTAGTTTTTTAATGAATAAAATTTTAGGTATAGTTACTTTGGCAACCATGAAAGGCTCCTTAGTCTTGGCTTTCTTAGCCACATGAATCCATTCATTAGGGTCAAGATTTAAATACATGTTCGTGAAGTTTTTAAAGTAGCTAATTCGTTTTCCGAAAGCACATAGTCTAAGGATAATCCAAATATTCCACACATTCATCTGAATCCATTATTTTTAAGTTTTATCAACCAACACACTTGCGGTCTACGATTTTGGTCCACTTTAGCACGAACATTTCATAATATATTTAATTGATGAGGCGGATACATGATGAAACTCCATAATACTATTTGAAATAAAACAACGCAGTTGGGAGGGTTTCACTTTTATTGTTGAACACTGCAACATGTTTCACCACACAGTGGCTTCATCAGGCAGATGAAATATTTCATCTGCCTGATGAAGCCACTGTGTGGTGAAACATGTTGCAGTGTTCAACAATAAAAGTGAAACCCTCCCAACTGCGTTGTTTTATTTCATAATAGTTTTTCAGGGCTAAAGACAATTTCTGCCATTTGTTAGAAAATAGCAATAGCTTGATAAACTATAGCTCTGAAAATATACACCATTAACAAGCATTAATCCGCTCTGAACGCTTTCAATTATGTATTAATATATTGATTAATAATTTATAAGAAACAAAATAATATTTAAAACGATCCACGAACCATGTACCACAAAGTAAACACCTCCAAACAAATCAGATAATAACGAATTTCTCTTTTTTAAAAGTTTTGATGGCCAAATTCTGATGATTTTATTGGGTATCTTAAAACCATACAAAAACGGGTCTGTAAACAGGGTTTAAATTATGTTTTTTTTTAATACTAGAATTAATTTTTATAAATTAATTCACCAAAAAATGAATATTTATATTAACAGAGGATATACGATATAAAACAATAATACAGGGATTTTTTATTATAAGTATACATATCTCGATGTGTAGGTACGCTGTACATTTTGTACGCTGTTATTTCTTAAAATAATTCCACTTTTTGGTTAAAAATGAAGTGAAATGAAGTGACTTAAGAAAAGCCTGAAAATTTGGATTGGTCCAATCCAAATTTTCAAACTTTTCTAAACTGAAAATTTTACTTCATGCGCCACGCGTATAAAACGCTGATTTAAGGTGGATTTCATAATATACTGATTACTTGACAATATTTTAGTGTTTTATAGGCGCATCGATAATATTTTAAGTTTAGAATACCTTAAAAAATTGGTTTGGTCGCTCCGCTTCGATACGCGACCAAACCAATTTTTTGGGCTTTTCTAAATTAGAAATTTTACTTGATGCTTAATCAAGTATTGAAAGTACTCGTTAGAAGCTTCAAATTAATCGGCTTTAAACATCAATGAATACCTAAAAATGTACAGTGTATCAGGATATTTATACTTAAAGAATAATTGTCTATATAATCAATTAATATAATTTGTCATATGTTTCACTTAACAGATGAATTATTTTTTTACATATTCCATATACTTGTAGGTACGTATGTAGGTTTTTATCCATTTTGATATTGAGTTCTTTTTATTGACACACACGGAATTTTTCTTTTAAGTAGGTACACATATCCAAGGCCGTAGCCAGGGGGGAAGATATAGGGGTTCTAAGTTTAATCAAGAAGTGAAATGACTCGTTACAAACTTTCAAGTGTTCAATACTTTTAAAACGCAATGATTGTTTCACATGCCTTCTACATAGAATAGAATATATTTTTAAAAACATGGATTTGTGTTCAGTATTTAGTCAATCACCGAATAACTATATGCGCGTTTCAGGTTTCAACGCCATCATCATTATAGTCCCGAACCAGTGTTTGAAATATACTGAACATCTGCGACCTTTTATAGATTGCGTTTACGTCGTCGATTATATGAGAATAGATATTTATTTATCGAAAATTCGATGATACATGTCATTGACATGTCTATTTAAAAACACTTAAATAAGTATTTTATAATTTAATTGACATTGAGTTCAGAGCTGGGATGAATCCTCAAAAACAGGATTCGAATCACGAATCCGAATCACCTAATATAATTCGAATCACGAATACTCGAATAAAGGATCCGTAAGTGAAAAATATGATTCGAATCAAAGATTCGAATCCTCATTTTTGAATCACGGATACAAATCCTTTAAAAATAAATTTGAATCTATTATTTGTAAAGAGTAATATTTTATTCCATCAGTCTCTATTAATCGAAATGTTCATTTACCGACTAAATATCTGATTATATAATGATTTTAATTAATGATGATCTATGTGTTATTGAACTTTATTTTAAATCTGTGTTTTATACGCGTGGCGCATGAAGTAAAATTTCGAGTTTAGAAAAGCCCCGTGAAAATTTGTCTCGGGTCGCTGCGCGACCCTCGACAAATTTTCTACGCGGGGCTTTTCTAAACTCGAAATTTTACTTTATGCTTAGTCTGGGAGTGGACAACACTCGTTCTTAGAAGTTTCAAATTAAAGGATCACTCTAGATTACTAAGTTTATTACTATTATACCAAGGCTACAGCTCGAAGGACCAATCATGGTCTTCGGAGACCGAAGGACTACAGGGAATCAAAGTTTATTTACAAGAAAACAACGAACATCTGAAGGTTTACAGCATGGATAGGAAAGAAAACATCCAATTTTGAAAAAATATCGAAGTTGGGCTGGTTTTCAGTGCGTTTTTAACTTCACTTTAAATCAGTGTTTTATACGCGTGGCGCATGAAGTAAAATTTCGAGTTTAAAAAAGCCCCGTGAAAATTTGTCTCGGGTCGCTGCGCGACCCGAGACAAATTTTCTACGCGGTGCTTTTCTAAACTCGAAATTTTACTTCATGCTTAGTCTGGGAGTGGACCGTCAAGATTTTCTAAATGTCGAGATTTTCGATATTTATAGATTTATGTCGATTTATTCACAGTTTGTTATTGTATTAAATGCAACTTTAATATTGAATAAAAACGGTTTTTTTTTAGGAATAGAATATTCACTCATTAAGAGCCGAGCAAATTATAAAGTTAACTCAAAAAGTTAATTTTAGGTAAAATGTTGCATCTTTTTCTATGATTTCAATGAATGATTTATTATATTACGTACGTCGATTTTTTAAAAGAGTTAAATTTAAAATTCAACCGAGTGTTGTCCACTCCCAGACTAAGCATGAAGTAAAATTTCGAGTTTAGAAAAGCCCCGCGAAAATTTGTCTCGGGTCGCTGCGCGACCCTCGACAAATTTTCTACGCGGGGCTTTTCTAAACTCGAAATTTTACTTCATGTGCCACGCGTATAAAACACTGATTTAAAGTGAAGTTAAAAATGCACTGAAAACCAACCCAACTTCGATATTTTTTAAAAATTAGATGTTTTCTTGCCTATCCATACTGTAAACCTTCAGATATTCATTGTTTTCTTGTAAAAAAACTTCGATTCCCTGTAGTCCTTCGGTCTCCGACGACCATGGTTGGTCCTTCGAGCTGTAGCCTTTGTAAAATGGTAATAAACTTAGTAATCTAGAGTGATCCTTCAATTTGAAACTTCTAAGAATGAGTGTTGTCCACTCCCAGACTAAGCATGAAGTAAAATTTCGAGTTTAGAAAAGCCCCGCGTAGAAAATTTGTCGAGGGTCGCACAGCGACCCGAGACAAATTTTCACGGGGCTTTTCTAAACTCGAAATTTTACTTCATGCGCCACGCGTATTAAACACTGATTTCAAGTGAAATTAAAAATATACTATTAACGTTGGATATTTTTCATGGTTAAGTAACCAAATATGCATTCACAAATATTTGAATTTTTCGAAAATTTTAATATTTATATTCAAATATGAATAATTTAGTGATTTAAATATTCATGTTAGAATATTAACTATTTGAATTAATCGAATTCGAATCCCAGCCTTAATAGCGATGATTCGAATTATTTAGGAGGATTTGAATCCGTGTATGAGGATTCGAATCCTTTTATAAGGATTCGAATCCTTTTATAAGGATTCGATTCCTTTTATAAGGACTCGAATCGTTTTATAAGAATCCTTTTATAAGGATTCGAATCATCTACGTCTGGATTCGAATACGAATCCTTTTAAAAAAATGTAACGAATCCGGATCACGAATCCGTTTTCACTGAAGTATTCGAATACCTGTTTTGAATCCTCTAAAAGGATTCGAATCCGAGAATCGAATCCTGAATGATTCGAATCCTGCCCAGCTCTGATTGAGTTTGACACCTAAAACTCTATAAGGATTCGAGAAGTAATTGGAAATGAGGACCATGTGAAAGGGGTTCGAAGTATCGCCCACTGAGCAAAAAACAAACAAGTAACGTTATATCAACATTGTAGCAACATTAAACGTTGTTTTAATGTTGATGAAACATTACTTAATTTGGATTTGCTTAGGAAATATAATTGATAATTTCGAAGCATCATCAATGCTTTAAAATTATCATTAATACGCACACAATCACAATAACAATAATAAAACACTTTGTTGAAAATTTACAGAACTCCTAATGGCCATTAATATATCTCTTGTGGCTATTATGGCAATACGTAATTATATAAACACTACCTACTCGGTGAATATCAATAAATGCTTTTTAACCGAATGACCATATGTTTTAAATCCAACTAACTTTCAATTTTGAATAGACCATTCAGCCTCCTGGTGATAAACAGATTCAATTAATTTGAAGCACATTCGATTACAAGACTACTTCAAAGTAACTTAATGTAAATTCGTATAAACTGATAATAGATAGTAACCGCAGTCTATTCCCTTCGATGGCAGATTAATTAATTACATATAGTGTACAGGGTGCAGCATTTTCGATGGTATTTTAAAGTAATGTGCCATTTTTATAAATGAAATAACTTCGTTATTTATAACGATATTCACATGCTGTAGAAACTTCCATATGCACTTTTTTGAGTAGAATACATTGACGATGTTTTCAGAAAACTTTCAAAAAATGTAACCGACTGAAGTCAAGGCAAGCTATGATTTATACAACTTTATGTCATATCTCATAAGAGTTAAACCTAAGACAAAATCTGATACGATCAGCGTATTCTACTAAAAAAAAGTGTCATAAGAACGTTTTTACCACATGTCAATACCTTTTTTAGTTAAAAATTTATTTCAATATTTTAAAATAGCAAAATTTTGAGTTTTTGCGTATAACTTCCTACTGAGCAAAAAACAAACAAATAACATTATATCAACATTGTAACAACATTAAACGTTGTTTTAATGTTGATGAAAGATTACTTAAATAAATTTGCTCAGTGGGTTGAAAACAATTGAAGATAGACAAATTTTGATTAGGCACATGAAATATGCTCTAAAAAAGCGCTCTGGAAGTATATATTAGTTTTTGTCTGTCATTCATATTTATGGTGCTTTACTTGAAGAAAATATCGAAAATTCTGCACGCTGCACACCTTTGTTTTCAACAAATATTTTGTTGAAAATATTAAAAGTACGATACTTTTCGAAAACTAATTTGTCGTCTTATAACTGTATATTTTGAGTTAATGTGAGGTGATTATTATTATATTTTTTAATGCTGGGAATTTATAAAACTGAAGTATTCGAATATTCAATCATCAAATCATCAATCAATCGACTAAAAAATGCCCAACTCTAATGTAAATTTCCCAATGTTCAATGTTGGAGCCTTAGTCTTTTTATGCAGTAGTATTTATCTTTATTTCGTTGAGAAATCTTTTAAGTTGATCGTATGATCCTTCATCTATGTTAGGAAAACTATTTAAAGTTTTTAAATTAGTGTACGTGATTATCTTTTTATTTTCGTATTCTAGTTTTATTAGCCTACCTTAAATAATCCAAGCAGGAATTGGGTTTGATTTTTTTAAAGAGGTCAGTTTAAAGCTTCTAATGAGTGTTTCCGCTCCTTGATTAAGCATGAAGTAAAATTTCGAGTTTAGAAAAGCCTGAAAATTTGGATTTGCCGGGGCGCGCGAGCGAAGCGAGAAAATAATATCTGGTCGTCGGTTTATTAAAATATATTTTTATTTTATTTTTTTTAATTTTTGTTTACTATTGTACTTTTCCTCTAAGACCATGAAAACAGGTAATTCTGACATTTTTAAGCAAATTCTCAGGGATGTCAACCTTTTTAGGACTTTGGTGATATTGTTTTTTTCCCTAAAAAGGTTGACATCCCTGTGAGTTTGCCTAAAAATGTCAGAATTTCCTGCTTCCGTGGTCTTAGAGGAAAAGTACAAGAGTAAGAGCAATCTTCTTTATCGTTCGGTAATAAAATGTACAGATTATGCAATTTAAAAAAAAAAACGTTTATTTTTTGAATATCTTAAAAATACGACGTTAAATTTTTCTCTGATTTGACCATTATGATTGTCAATAAATTTCCTACTACTTTCCGCATTTAACCGACTCAAATAATAACAAAGTTAGCAATAGTGCGCACTTAGTTCTAAACATCCTCTATACAGAGTATCCCAGAGCACTAGTATACGGTTTTTTTTGGTGAGAAAACGGTCCAGAGAGTTAAGGCAAAAACATGTATTACAAAATCCGTATAAGAGGAATATTATACGGATTTTGTAATACATTTTTTTTTCCCTTAACTCTCTAGACCGGTTTCTCAGGAAAAAAAACGCATACTAGTGCTCTGGGACACTCTGTATAGAGGATGTTTAGAATTAAGTGCGCACTATTGCTAACTTTATTATTTGAGTCGGTTAAATGCGGAAAGTAGTAGGACAATCACAATGGTCGAATCAGAGAAACAAGTGAACGTCGTATTTTAAAGATATTAATAAAATAAACGTTTTTTTTTTAATTAAATATCTTTTACATTTTATTACCGAACGATAAAGAAAATTATTCTTAACCAAAAAGTTATAATACATCATTACAAAAAAAATAATAAATAAAAAAGTGATTCACATATTTCTGTTTTGTTCACTACAATCAAGAAGCCCTAAAAACAAAAGAGAATTCTAACAAATGACGAAAACAAAGTCTGTTTATTGTATCCGTCAGTAAAATTTAAAGTAATTTTCATCGTGGTATATATTGTTGTATAATTTTTAATATCTTTAAGGCTTCTTGCATATCTAAAATAATCCTTTTTTGCTTAAAATGATGTATTTGTAGCATAAAATAATGTTTTTTATGCTAAAACTGGTGCTTTTTAAAGCGCTTTTTTAATTTTTTTTGTGTGTTTAGAAATCCAAGTTCTAGTCATGACTAGTGTGTTAATCATTAGTCATTAATTTATTTTATAATTGATGACTAATCAATTATCAATCAGCAAATAATTAAAATAATCTTTGATCATGATTAATTACACTGGCCAGCACCTAAAATGTTTCTGGCACAAAAATAACTATTTCTACAGTGTTTTGTCTCGCTCAACACTAAAATGACCACGAAAAGTTCAGATTAGCTTTTGTTTTCAAGATACAGAGCCTTTTGAGTGGGCCTTTTTTGACCTTAAATATCAAGTTTTAAATGTTTAATCGCCCGAACAGACCACTAAACACGCAAATTTTCTGCTATCAGATCAGAACTAGTGGATAAAGATGCAGCAAGAGGCAATCCAAAAGGAAACGTCCACACGAATAGGATAAAATCACACACTCCTTTCTTATGCAGCTGAACATTAAAATGAACATTATTTAATGAAACCTAACCTTGTACATGCTATATATTTAAATTGATGTCTTCAGTAGGCTGTTGAGTATCTTGAAAACAAGAGCTGATAAAAATATATCATCGCCATTTTCGTTTTTCTCGGCCGAAAATTGATAAGATTTGCCTATTAAAATCCAAGAAACAGATAAAAAGAATTATTTTGTTGCTCAGTGTTATTTGACTAAATATTTATTTCTGAGAAGTGAGAAATGAAATAAAGCTATGAAATAAAAAAAAAACTATCGAAATAGTACTTTAAATGCCTGTCACCGAACTTAAATATTTCATCTTTTTCAGAAATTTGTAGGCTTAATTATGATATGCTGCAATATGATGGAGTTTAATAATACAATTCTTTAAATTAATTTACACAATTTAAAAGTAAAGCCCGCTGAGATTTTAGGTTAAAACTTTGTAGAAAGCTTTTAGAAATATGATATAATCTAAACACATTTTTCAAAATGTTGAGCGATGGGTATAATTTTTTGAAATAAGTTTCTAAAAATTTAAAACTTATAAAAAAATGTAACTCCAGTAAGCATTCATTTTTTCTCCTTGCCGGGGCGCGCGAGCGAAGTGAGTCGCGCCCCGGCAAATCCAAATTTTCAGGCTTTTCTAAACTCGAAATTTTACTTCATGCGCCACGCGTATAAAAACACTGATTCATTGTGAAGTTTAGAATATACACTACTTACCAGAGCTGGGACGAATCCTCGTAAAAAAACGATTACAATCACAAATCCGAATCACCTAATATGATTCGAATCACGAATACTTGAATAAAGGATTCGTAAGAGATAAATATGATTCGAATCAAAGATTCGAATCCTGTTTTCTCGAATCACGAATACAAATACTTTGAGAATACATTTGATTTTATTATTTTTTCGCAACCATTAACATATAAATATCGTTATCAGTTGTTTCAACAAAAATATTCAAAACCTAATTATTTATTATTAACACTGAACATCGTTGATAGCAGACTAAATATCTGACTCCCTGTTACTCTGATTAAAGATGTATTTGTGTGTTTTTGAACTTCACTTCAAATCAGTGTCTTGTACGCGTGGCGCATGAAGTAAAATTTCGAGTTTAGAAAAGCCCCGTGAAAATTTGTCTCGGGTCGCTGCGCGACCCTCGACAAATTTTCTACGCGGGGCTTTTCTAAACTCGAAATTTTACTTCATGCTTAGCCTGGGAGTGGAAACACTTCTTCAAAACTTCAAATTGAGCTCTATTATAAAATCGACGATTGCCTTAAATTTACGTAAATAAAAAAATCACTTAATATCATTTAAACCGGGAAAGTCAGAGAAAAGTGATAGTATTTTATTCAAATTGACCAAAACACTAACAAAAAAGCCATATGATATTATTAAATTTGTCAAAATCAACAGGCATCATAATTTATTTATTTATTTATTTATTTCAATCAACGGACGAATCCAGTTACAGATTGATTAAAAGATATGAGACAATATAAAATAAAGATTGACACTAAACAGTAAAGGAAAAAACAGTATACGCAAAATACAATACAATATGAGCGAAAATTATTCGAAATACTCAACAATCAAGTCGAAGAACGCCTTAGAAGATATGCAATTAAAAATGTCAATATCCGGATGAAGTGATAACACATTATTATATAATGAACACATTGAATACACTGGTGACTTGAGCATAATATTTGTATTTGGGATTGATAACTGGAAAAGACGTTTGTTCCTTATATTAACAGGCACATTAATATTAATTCGTGCAAGTAGATCAGAGCAATCCATACGATTGTTAAGTATTTTATACAAGGTGGTCACTGCATGCGATTTTCGGCGACTTTCTAAGGAGTGTAAGTTGAATTCACGCAATAGTTCAATATAATTATAATCAGTCCCAGGATATGAACCAAACTTCTTAAAGTGAAGATATTTGACAAATTTCTTCTGGATGGCCTCGACCATCAAAGAATATTTTGCGTAGTATGGATCCCAAACGCAACAGGCATATTCAAGTTTAGATCTTACAAACGAATAGTATAGTATTTTAATGGCATCGATATTCTTAAAAGGTTTAGTATTTTGTATTATGAAGCCCAACGAACGATTTGCGGTCGATACTACTTTCATGACATGACTATTAAAAGATAGTTTATTGTCAAATAACACTCCTAAGTCTTTGAAAGTCTCAACATGGGATAATACAGAGCCATTAATCATATAATCGAACGTTATTTGTGACTTATTCTTAGTGTAAGACAATGTCTTACATTTTAAAACATTTAAAGTGATGCTGTTGTTCTTGCACCACGTTACTATCAGGTCGAGATTATGCTGAAGATACACACAATCGTCTAAACTATTTATAGGATGATAAATTTTCAAATCATCAGCAAACATTAACATGTTATGATTAACTACATCAGCAATATCATTAATAAAGCAATTAAACAGTACCGGTCCGAGGTTGGAGCCTTGGGGGACACCCGAAGAAGCAATAAATTGATGAGACTTAAACCCTTTGTATTCTACAAATAACAGTCTGTTGGTAAGGTAATTGTAAAGTAAATTACATAGGTTTATTGAGAGCCCAACTAGGCTTAGCTTATTTACAAGTATACCGTGATCGATTCTATCAAAAGCTTTTGATATATCGGTGTAAATTACGTCGACTTGGATTCGGTTGTCTAAATAATCCGAGAGAGTTTGCGTCATTTGCAAAATGTTGGATAACGTTGATTTATTAGGTCTAAACACATGTTGCCTAGATGATAATTTGTTATTAATGTAGGGATTAATGAATTTACATAATGTCAACTCAAAGCATTTAGCAACATTTGAGATGATAGCTATAGGTCGATAATTAAGGACATCTCTTTTATTACCAGATTTAAAAACGGGTACAATGCGCGTACTTTTCCAGCGGTTAGGAACGGTATTGTGAAGGAGACATAAATTAAATATATGAGATAGAGGAAGTGCAAGCATATTGCGGCAATCCTTAAGTACTACCGCAGGAATACCACCAGGGCCCGCGGTAACTTTATTACTTAGCTTACTAAGGGCTTCAATTACTAAATCATCAGTGACCTTAGAAATGCTAATAAAATCATTTACAGTGTTAAGGTTATTATGAACAGCATTAATAACATATTCCATGACTGGAGGGATAGAGGATTCATGGCGGATGCAATTGATAAAGTTCCAGAACTTGCCCGGTTCCTTGGAAATCTTGGTTTCAGTATCACTTATAAAAGAGGTATAATCAGCTTCGGAAAGCAATTTTACTTCCGACCTTAATTTAGAGTAACGAATTTTAAAAAACTGGGAGAGAGGATGCGAATTTTTTAACTTCAAGTATTTATTTTTCTCCCGAATCTTGCTTCTAAGCTTACCTGAAAACCAAGGCGGAAATTTACAAGGACTTATAGGAACTAAAGGGACATTGTCATGAAATACTTCATACAATTTTCTATAAAAGAACGAACACGCATTTTCTACAGATTGAATTGTAAGGATATCAGACCAATCTATTGCAAGAATTGAATTGTATAAATCAATAAAATTAGCTTTTTTAAAATTGAAAGAGCGATTAGAGACATTATTTTTGAATATTGCTGATGAATGAGCATTACTTATATCTACAGACAAACCGATATTAAGTTCAAGCGAAGGATGGTGTTTATCTTCGGCAACTAGAGGATCATGAACACGACTTATTACACAATGTGAGCTACTAAAGACTAAGTCTAAAATACGATTGTACGAATTATGAATTATATTATATTGTTCGAGCCCAAGAAACTGAATACAATTATATAAACATAAATTAGGTTGGTTTAGAGTTGGATTAGTTACATACTCACTTAGATTGAAGTCGCCGACAATTACAATATTGCTATTGAATAAAAAATTCAAGTTCTCGAGAGTTGCAGTAATAGTGGCAACCTGATTTAGTGAAACCGGCGGACATGCATAAATATTAATAATGTAAAGAGTGGCATTCGAAATTAGTATTTTTACAATTAATAACTCGATTTTATTTGTAGAGAGTATAAAGTGGTCAACTGGTATTACAGATGCGTTTATCGAAGAATGTACAGCCACTAAAACTCCACCCCCGCGTTTCTTCTGAGTCAAGATACAATCACGGTCATTACGAAACACATTGTAATTTTTTCCAAATAGTTCACAACTGGACACGTTTTCAGTCAGCCACGTCTCAGTAAGGGCAAGAATAGGGAAATCACTAACAGCGGTATTATGATAAACTCGGTTACATTTAGAATTCAAACCGCGAACATTTTGATAGTAAACCTTTACCGATACACATTTATTAACGAAAATTTGTAACTTTCGATCCATTACGGGTATCATAACGACGGAGTCCAGGTCGCGCAGAGATTGATTTAATTAAAGTGCCTGTCGGAGAGTTATGCTGGATCACTTCGGAAGTAGCCCCATCAGAATCAGCTGCAGTAGATTGTATAAACGAGCTCATGTCAAAATTATCGTTGATATTATGATGGAGAGGATCTTACCGCCGACTCTTAAAGAATTACCGACAATAAGTGCGCGATGACCAGACTCGCGGGCAATCTTCTGGTACTTCCGAAGTATACTTCGAATTGATCGTTGCTCAGGAGTAAGATCTTTATTGATATAAATTCCCGTCCCTTTTAGTTTCATAGCATTTTTCAGCACGTTGTGTTTCTGGTCGGGGTTGTTGAATTTAACCAGAACAGGACGCGTTTTTGTGGTTTTAGAACCCAAGCGGCGGGTATTGGCAATATCGTATAGCGAAAATGTGACGTTTAATTTGTTAACAAATAAATCGTTAACAACGTCAATTATAACTTCGTTATCGTTTTCCGTTAGACCTTCAATAATTAGATTATTTGCTCTCAGTTGCTTATCAAAATTATTCAAAGAGTTGCAGATTTCTAAATGCTCTTTATTTATGGAATCGAGTTGATGTTTCAAACTCGCATTTTCTTTGCGAAGAGGTTCGATTATCGTATTAATTAATGCAGTGAAGTGATTTGTAAGTTCATTAGTTATATCGGTTTTCAAACGTGATATTTCAGTAGACATTTGCTTTAATAATTCCTTGTTGGAAATATCACCCATTTCATAGAGAATAAGTAGACAACTAAGTTAACACAAATAACTAAGGATAAGGTATTAGACAAGGGCACCCTTCACACTGCACGGTCCTTCGCAGTGGCTAACTAACACAGCACAGATATGGACCACGGTTTAAACAATTAAATGTAACAGAGGACAGTGGAGGGATTAATTGTATTGAATATTAATCGAAATCGAAAGGTCGAAACGATAACAAACAGATAAATGATTAGTATTTGTCCGGTCGCATTCAGCGTACAAGTACCAAAAAAAGTAAAATAAAAAAAACTCAGCGTGACTCATACACTCAGCAATGTATATTATTGCAATTTGTTAATAACTAAATTGCTATAAAACGAGTAAATAGAACGTAATCAAATTCTGACAGTGTTTAGTTATTGTGATGAATAATCGTCTCACCAAAGATGATAATTATCGACAGGGGATAAGACAGCAAAAATCACTTTATAAACGCAGCACTAACACAGCACGTCTTTCTTCTAGCTCGGCTTTTTTTTTAATAATTACAAAACACGTAAAAATTTATAAAACCAACTTAAAGATTGACAAAAACAATGAAAACAATTCAATAAACTCGGGGTTTCCTACAGAAAAAAGTTATATTAAAAGGTCAGGGAAAAAAATTTGAATCAGGGAAATGTCGGAAAACTTTAACATTTCCGATTGTGGCTACCATGTCAGTTTTACTTTAAGTAATGTTAAACACAATTTTGAAAACTAGATTATTATCTTTATAAATATTTTCAGTCATCTACTGTTTTTATCAAAGCAACCAATTTTAATTTTCGAACGAGCGTTTCCACTCCCAGACTAAGCATGAAGTAAAATTTCGAGTTTAGAAAAGCCCCGCGTAGAAAATTTGTCGAGGGTCGCGCAGCGACCCGAGACAAATTTTCACGGGGCTTTTCTAAACTCGAAATTTTACTTCATGCGCCACGCGTATAAAACACTAATTTAAAGTGAAGTTAAAACTGCACTGAAAACCAACCCAAATTCTATATTTTTTCAAAATTGGATGTTTTCTTTCCTATCCATGCTGTAAACCTTTAGATATTCGTTGTTTTCTTGTAAAAAAACCTTCGATTCCCTGTAGTCCTTCGGTCTCCGAAGACCATGATTGGTCCTTCGAGCTGTAGCCTTTGTAAAATGATAATAGACTTAGTAATCTAGAGTGATCCTTCAATTTGAAACTTCTAAGAACGAGTGTTGTCCACTCCTAGACTAAGCATGAAGTAAAATTTCGAGTTTAGAAAAGCCCCGCGTAGAAAATTTGTCGAAGGTCGCGCAGCGACCCGAGACAAATTTTCACGGGGCTTTTCTAAACTCGAAATTTTACTTCTGCGCCACGCGTATAAAACAGTGATTTAACGAGAAATTTAAAAACACACAAAACAAATTTTTCATGTTAAGCCTCACAATTAATTCGAATTATTTTTGACGATTCAAATCCTTTTGTAAGTATTCGAACCCTTTTATAAATATTCAAATCCTTATATGAGGATTCGAACCACCCGCATTTGGATTCTAATACGAATTCTCTTAAAAAAAAATGTAACGAATCCGGATCACGAATCTAGTCTAACTAAAGAATTCAAATGTCTCCTTTAAATCCTCTAAAAAAATTTGAATCCGGAATGATTCGAATCCTGCCCTGCTCTGCTATAGTATGTTCAATAAAATAAAATCTCTAGAGTGCCATGGAAAATATTGTAGGTTGGCAACTGTGAAATTATACATTATAATTATTATGTTTGACGTTTTATATGTTAATTTCTAAAGCGTGTAGCCAACTTAAGTTTTAAAAAAGATAAAATCATGGCATTCTAGAGGTTTTTTTTTATTGAACATACGATACTTACTACACTCGACCGCAAAAAAAACGCGCCACTTGAAAATTCACGTTTTTTTGTGAATATTCAAGCAGCCATAACTTCGGTCGATGTGGATGAAATTTGATGAATTTTTGAGTTTTTGGAACGCTAAAGTTTTCTCTTTAAGGACACATAAGTGGATATAACGAAATTTAAGCATTTCTGCATTTAAAAGTCCTACCAACAAAAAAATGTTCAGAATGTTAAAAATGATAAAAGTTAAGAAGTTATACTGTGCCCAAAAAAATCGTAGCTCTACTTCAAAAAAAGCGCAACAAAATTCCATCATTTTCCTTTGAAATAACCGAAAAATCATGTCGATCCAATGATTTGGCTCGAAGTTATGGCAGTTTTTTTAAAAAGTGTATTTTGGGGCAAAAAATGGTCACCCAGCCAAAACATTTATTTGGCAGTAGGTTTTTTCGGTAGAGGTGAAATGCAAGTTTATGTAAGGCTTTTGCCTTATTTCAGGCCAAAATTAACTTCTGCTCATTGAGTTTTGGGAAAAAATCAATTTTTCTCAAATTGTCATAACTTTACTCCAAATCAATTTATCGATCTGAATTTTTGCGCATATTAAAGGAGAAGGACTAAATTTATTCTGGATGTCCCTTGCTCGAAGCCACAATTTTTTTTGCGCATTGTACAAGTTAACGAAGTTAAAAGTTTTGAAGTGAAAAACGTTTCATCGCCTTTAGGGGGTAGAAGGGGGTAAAATGTGTATGTTTGAAGATCTGACTAACATGCCCTTAAAGAGAAAACTTCAATCTTTTTAAATCGCATAATGTCACAGGTTTGCGAGCAGAGTTATGCCTGTCCGCTAAAGTTATGCCCCAAAATACACTTTTTAAAAAAACTGCCATAACTTCGAGCCAAATCATTGGATCGACATGATTTTTCGCTTATTTCAAAGAAAAATAAATAAAACACTGTTTGTCACTTTGTTTGTATAACAATTGGTTTATTTGGTGACTATAGTTTCGACACTACACGTATCATTATCAAACCGTTAGTAACAAAAAACTACAAAGGAACATTATTTATATTTGCAAATTTTCTAATAACAGCGTTAAAGAGGGGGGTGTATTTAAGGTCAAGCTGGTCGTTAATTACGGGAATTTCCCGATTAGCGCGGGCTCTGTGAATCTCCAAAGACTCCAGGAGGTCCATCTTTTTACCCTTCTCGGCAAAGTGAATAACTGAAAGTACATCCTCGCCAAAAGAATGGTTATTTTCAATCAAATGTTTGGCGAAAGATGACTTATCAATTAATCTATGGCGAAAAGAGTAAAGATGCTCACTGAGTCTGGTCTTAAAATTACGACCAGATTGACCTATATACACTCCCTTACAATCATTACAGGTTAATTTATATATTCCTGATTTGTAAATACTTGGTATCTGAGTCTTATGGTTAAAAATATGATTTTTAATTTTTGTAAATGGTTTCATCGCTATATTTAATTTGTGTTTTGCTAAAATATTTTTAATTTTGTGAGTTATATTTCCAAAGTAAGTAAGGGAACGATATGTTGCATGTGTTTTAGGTTCGATTCCGGCATATATGTATTTTCTAATAAGTTTAATTTTGTATTGATTAACTATTTTATCCACTATTGACGTAGTATAGCCATTTGAAACGGCTATACTTTTAATAATATCTATTTCTTTTTTAAAAGAGGTTTCTGACAACGGAACAATAAAAGCTAGGTTTACCATGGAGTTAAAGGCAGCTAGTTTATGTTTATAGGGATGGTTGGAACAGTTAGGAATTACACGGTCTGTGAAAGTAGGTTTCCCTATAAACATAAATTAGCTGCCTTTAACTCCATGGCAAACCGAGCTTTTATTGTTCCGTTGTTAGAAACCTCTTTTAAAAAAGAAATAGATATTATTAAAAGTGTAGCCATTTCAAATGGCTATACTACGTCAATAGTGGATAAAATAGTTAATCAATACAAAATTAAACTTATTAGAAAATACATATATGCCGGAATCGAATAAATTTTAAACGTTTATCTTGATAAACACATTCTCTCATCATTTTCAAATTATATAATCAATTGACATTAAAAAATGCAATAATTCAAAAATGTATGTGTTCTTTTCTTAATATCTGATACATGGCCGTAGTCAGAAAAAAATTCGGAGAGGGTTATAAAAATTTCTGGCGGTTTTTAATGGTAAAAATATTGGTTCTCTTACAGGGCTGCTTTTACATACAAAAAGGTACCTTTTTAAATATTTCGGGGGGGAGTTGAATGGCCATATCCAAATCTTTAAATAGTAATTTTTAAAATACAGCACTTTTCGCAATTAATATACGATATATTTCTTTGCAGGTGGGAATAAATTCAGCCGGCATAGAATACAGCGCGATATCCCTCCTATCATCCCTCCTGATGCTCTACGTGGTATTCTGGCTGAACAAATTCAAACTGGACCGAAAAGTGGGCCGAATCTGCCTGCTGATGTACGCGGTCTTCCTCGTCCTGGCCAGCCTGATCGAGCTGAACGCCTTCTTCAGAGTGAACTTACCAACGTGCGGACGGTGAATCCAATCGCACAAAACAAACATCTCTCACACCATCCATCACGACTATTTTCCAACGCCGAGACCAGAGTGTGACAAAAACAGTAGGTAT
Source organism: Philonthus cognatus (assembly GCA_932526585.2). Lineage (NCBI taxonomy): Eukaryota > Metazoa > Arthropoda > Insecta > Coleoptera > Staphylinidae > Philonthus > Philonthus cognatus. Next base: position 103,416,182 of record OW052244.1, read on the forward strand.
GTCTGAAGAAGAAAATACAAAACAAAACAACAAAAAAAAAGTAAACAAAAGTGTGCCATCGCCAGATCTCAAAAATTGTTGAACAGAAAAGAAGATCCCTGATTTTTATAATTATAGAGTCATCTCGCATTTATCATTAACATAGGTTGTAGGTTATTCTTAGGAGTTAAGCAATCGAGGAAACTTGTACATAGTAGACCTATGGATATTATTTAATGTTTTGTTATTCTTATTATTTTTTTTTTCTGTCCTAATGCTATTTTAAGAATGTATGGTTTAAGCACTTTGTTATTTTCTAGGAATTGTACGATGATTAATTATTTTAGTTAGCATGGGAGGCGAAGTTTACGTGGAAAATTAAATAAATAGATGTATAATTTTATTGCGAGCCTTTCATTATTATTTATCTTCTAGACTGTGAGTAAGTATTATTTTTTTGTATCTTTCGAGGATTATGGTGTTATCTCATTCAAGTGGGTAATTTAATTAATTCACTTTAATCAATGTTGTTTTTCTTTTATAAGTGGGGAATTTTTAAGGTAATTTATGATTTAATCAATGCCTGTAGTTTTATAATTTAAATTTTAATAATTATACAATACGGTAGATATTTTTAATTAATTAACTTTTATCAATGTTGTTTTTCTTTCATAAGTGGGGAATTTTTAAATTAGTTTATGATTGAATTATTGCCTGTAGTTATTATAATTTAAACTTTAATAATTATACAATAAGGTAGATATTTTTATTTAAATAACTTTTATTAATGTTTTCTTTTTTATAAGTAGGGAATTTTGTAGTTAATTTATGGCTTAATTATTGTTGTTTCAAAGCGGTTAATTTGAGGCTTTTAACGAGTGTTTTCCACTCCCAGGCTAAGCATGAAGTAAAATTTCGAGTTTAGAAAAGCCTAAGAATTTGGATTGGCCGCGGAGCGAAGCGGAGCGGCCAATCCAAATTAGGCTTTTCTAAACTCGAAATTTTACTTCATGCGCCACGCTTAAAAACACTGATTTACAGTGAAGTTTAAAAAACACACACATACAACAACGATTATAGGCAACCTAATATACGTTAGAGTTATTGGGTTGCCTATAATTACGGTTTTAAACAATTTGCTTAGCGCAGAATTTGACTGACGTTTTATTCACAACTACATATTAGATTGCTAAAGCCGTATATTTTAAACTTTGCGATATTTCAGTGTTTTATACGCGTGGCGCATGAAGTAAAATTTCGAGTTTAGAAAAGCCTAATTTGGATTGGCCGCTCCGCTTCGCTACGCGGCCAATCCAAATTTTCAGGCTTTTCTAAACTCGAAATTTTACTTCATGCTTAGTCTGGGAGTGGAAAACCCTCGTTTAAAGATTCAAATTGAAATCTTAAAAAAAACAACTAATGTCGTAAAAATTTGCGGAAATTCGTTGTTTAAAAGCGGTTAATTTGAGGCTTTCAACGAGTGTTTTCCACTCCCAGGCTAAGCATGAAGTAAAATTTCGAGTTTAGAAAAGCCTAAGAATTTGGATTGGCCGCGTAGCGAAGCGGAGCGGCCAATCCAAATTAGGCTTTTCTAATCTCGAAATTTTACTTCATGCGCCACGCTTAAAAACACTGATTTATAGTGAAGTTCAAAAAACACACACATACAACAACGATTATAGACCACCTAATATACGATAGAGTTATAAGGTTGCCTATAATCACTGTTTTAAACAATTTGCTTAGCGCAGAATTTGACTGACGTTTTATTCACAACTACATATTAGATTGCTAAAGCCGTATATTTTAAACTTTGCGATATTTCAGTGTTTTATACGCGTGGCGCATAAAGTAAAATTTCGAGTTTAGAAAAGCCTAATTTGGATTGCCCGCTCCGCTTCGCTACGCGGCACAGTGAGCGGAAACGGCCAAAAACCCGCGCATGGGGTATTTCTTTCGAATTTGAAACGAAACATCTTGAAAAATAAGGGTTTTCTAGGGTTTTTGGGGTCGCTGATAACGAATTTGAACCTAGATTTGAAAAATTCAAAATGGCGGATACAATATGGCGGCCGAAAAAATTGAAAATGATCTAAAACCGCTAAAAACCTGTGTATATGTGTTTTTGAGGTTGCTGATAACGAATTTGATACTAGATTTGAAAAATTCAAAATGACGGATCCAATATGGCTGCCGAAAAAATTAAAAATGATCTAAAACCGCTAAAAACCTGTGTATATGGGTTTTTGAGGTTGCTGATAACGAATTTGACACTAGATTTGAAAAATTCAAAATGGCGGATCCAATATGGCTGCCGAAAAAATTAAAAATGATCTAAAACCGCTAAAAACCTGTGTATATGGGTTTTTGAGGTTGTTGATAACGAATTTGACACTAGATTTGAAAAATTCAAAATGGCGGATCCAATATGGCGGCCAAAAAAAATTAAAAATGATCTCAAATCGTTCAAGTCTTGTGTATAGGGGTTTTTGGGATCGCTGGTAATGAATTTGACTCTAGATTTTAACAATTCAAAATAGTGGCCGAAAAATATTTTAGTTGTTCAAAATGTTGCAATCAAAAGCATTGAAGCGCCACAAAAAGGAACAAATAGTGTTTTTAATGCGCGCTATTCATAATAGTTTCTGCTACTGGACCATTGTCTGTTTTCAATAAAATTCTGAGATTAAATATTAATGAACTCAATCCGTTTAATAATGATGCGCTTCATTTTATCCGAAAATGGTAAATTCTTAATCATTGAATATGTAACCTTATCAATACTTGGAGAAGAGTCTTTAACTTTACTAAGAACAGCATTAAGTTCCTGTAAAGTAAAATTAGAGGCAACAAATTATTGTGAATTAGTAGTACATTCACAGATATACAAATTTTCAGCATAAGGAGGGATGAGATTATTAAAAAATTGTTCAATAGCTTTATAGTGAGACATTTTGAAAGCAAGAGGAAGAAAGGATTTTCTATATATATTTTTATGGTCTTCCAGATTTAATAATGATACGGAAACGTTTTCGACCGTGTTATCCATGGTACTACGTGATGAACACTGACTTTTAACATTTGAAGAAGTTTGTTTACAGACAGAAATGGGTACACACTACATGTAGAGAGTTTGAAATTCAAAACATTTTAGTTAACGGGTAAAGATGGAGCCACTCTCCATGGCGCGATACAAAAATTTGAAATTCTATATGGTTTAAAAGATACTTGTTAAAACGATTATTATAAATGATCACCCTCAATTTTGTTGAGTTGAGGGTGCCAGTCGACTCAAGAAATTTGTACCATTTATATCAATGATTTATAATTTTCAATAAGTTAAAATGTGTTTATTTTTCCTAATAAAATTGGTATATATAGATTTTTGATCCGCCATATTGTATTCACCATTTTTAATTTGAAACATCTGAGCTTCAATTCATACTTAAAGACCCCCAAAACCCCGTGGAAGATACATTTCAGGGAATTTTACCCTGAAACATAGTTGGGACGTTTTCTGTCCCACTACGAGTGAAAGGGTTAATGAGGGGATTCGCAATAAAAAATGCAGCGAAACGTATCCAAAAATGTGTAAATAGGTCTCTCTTCAATTCCGCAAAAGTCCTATGATATATACCAATTGTATAATTAACTATTGTTTAAACAATTAATTTTGCCAAACAAAAACATACTGGTAATTTTGTTTTCAGTTACGTTAAGAATCATTCAGATAGTTTGTCTAAATATAAGCTGGGTTCTGCTTGAGCCTTAATAGGGTAAAAGCTTTAAAAGATAGTTCTCGCTGCTTGCTTTTTTTTGAAAAATTCGCCATTTCTAAGCTTGCAGGACATTGCAGATGGCACTATGTGAACAACGCAGGAAAATGTCCATATTTTAGCGGAATATAAGTGACGCGGAGAAGTTTTGAGAAGTTTTTGAGATCTGCTATTAGACAGGGGAAGATTAAAAAAATTAACAGTCTAAACTAGCATGTTGTATTGTATCAGTTGGCAACAGCCTTTGGCCAGAAAAATATGTATATATATATATATCCCAGAGAAGGTATTGGTTATCGTAGATGTGGTAGAAATCAAGGTATAGTGCTGCAAACAACGATATTCCACATTCTCGAATTATTCCAGTTTCAGACCAATTTCAACTTAAAGTAGTATTTATTTCGGCACTTTTGGGTTTCAAACATCAGTTAGTGGAAAATCTTACTTCTCAATGATTCTAGAGACGGTATTTAGACGTACGAATTATTCGGTGAACCTTTTATTTTTCATCCGATGCGCGCATTTTCACCTCTTTCCGCCCACTGTGCGCGGCCAATCCAAATTTTCAGGCTTTTCTAAACTCGAAATTTTACTTCATGCTTAGTCTGGGAGTGGAAAACCCTCGTTAAAAGCCTCAAATTAACCGGTTTGAAACAACAATGATTAATTCATAAATTAACTACAAAATTCCCTACTTATAAAAAAAAACATTGATAAAAGTTAAATAATTAAAAATATCTACCTTGTTATATAATTATTAAAATTTAACGCGGCCAATCCAAATGTTCAGGCTTTTCTAAACTCGAAATTTTACTTCATGCTTAGTCTAAGAATGGAAAACCCTCGTTTAAAGATTCGAATTGAAATCTTTAAAAAAAATAACAACTAATGTAAAAATTTGCGGGGATTCGTTGTTTCAAAGCGGTTAATTTGAGGCTTTCAACGAGTGTTTTCCACTCCCAGACTAAGCATGAAGTAAAATTTCGAGTTTAGAAAAGCCTAAAAATTTGGATTGGCCGCGTAGCGAAGCGGAGCGGCCAATCCAAATTAGGCTTTTCTAAACTCGAAATTTTACTTCATGCGCCACGCTTAAAAACACTGATTTACAGCGAAGTAGAAGAAAAGCCTAATTTGGATTGGCCGCTCCTCTTCGCTACACGGCCAATCCAAATTTTCAGGCTTTTCTAAACTCGAAATTTTACTTCATGCGCCACGCTTAAAAACATTGATTTACAGTGAAGTTAAAAAAAACACACATACAACCATTATAGGCAACCTAATATACCTTAGAGTTATTGGGTTGCCTATAATCACTGTTTTAAACAATTTGTTCAGCCCAGAATTTGACTCACGTTTTATTCACATCTACGTATTAGATTGCTGAACCCCCCGTATATTTTAAACCTAACGATATTTCAGTGTTTTATACGTGTGGCGCATGAAGTAAAATTTCGAGTTTAGAAAAGCCTAATTTGGATTGGCCGCTCCGCTTCGCTACGCGGCCAATCCAAATTTTCAGGCTTTTCTAAACTCGAAATTTTACTTCATGCTTAGTCTGGGAGTGGAAAACCCTCGTTATAAGCCTCAAATTAACCGCTTGGAAACAAGAATTTCCACAAATTTTAAAAACGCTGTAATTTTCGGGATATGCATACTCAAAAGCCACTACTAAGAAGTGGTCGGAGTTAACATCTGCACCGCGTTTTGTTCTCACATTTGTTATCAAACTTGAGTGGCGATCTTCAATTAGTACATGGTCTATTTGATTGGTTTCGTTTGATCCGGGAATTAACCACGTCCCTTTATGTATTTCTTTTCGTTCGAAATGTGTACTCATGATTTTCATTTTCTGGTCTATAGCAAAGTTTATTAATCGTATACCGTTGTCGTTAGATGCATCATGTTCACTCTCCCCTCCTGTTACCGCCATGTATGTCTCCTCGTTTCCCACCTTAGCATTTGCGTCCCCTATGACTATTTTTATGTGACTACCAGGTATGTTGTATGGTAGAGGTGGATAACTATCGATAGTCGGCACCATCGATAGTGTTCGATAGTCAGAACACATACTATCGATAACTATCGATATTTATCGATAGTTCAGGAAAATTAATTAAATTATTTATTTTACAATTTATTTTATTGTGGTTCTAACAACCACTGATTCTTATTCAAAAACAGAAGCATATTAATATTTTTTGGTTTAAGTCTTGATCTTCTGTTGCTGATGATCAGGCCAGCTGTACTAAATTCTCTTTCTGACTCCGTCGAAGATGCTGGAATGCATAGGTATTTCAGGATTAGCTCGGGAATGGGCTGAAGTTCTTGGCCATTCACCTAAAAAAACGAAATAAATATACACAATAATTAACCTATTATCTAATATATTTCTTACTTTCCAAAATACTAATGGATCCGTTTCTTCAGCTGCATTATCCCTTTCCAGATATTGCCTCTTCCTAATTATTATATCAGCGCCATCAGCGATAACGCTTCTGGTTTTCTCTTCTACTCTTCGGGCGACGAATGACAACAATGACTTCTTTTGTAGAGTGCTCCCCTGATTTTGATGTTCTATTTCGTCAACACAACTTTCAATATGTGAATTCAGAATCATTTCCTGTTCTAACAAAGTTGCCGCCTTGTTTGCATTTTCTAAATTATTAAATCCTTCCATCTTAAATCTCGGATCAAGAAGTGTTGCAATTCTTGTTACTGATCTGGTCTCATATGCAAATAGTCTTCTTCTTGTCGATTCCATCAAGCCTTTGCAGAACTTCTTCCCTTCCGATGTAGCCATATTGTGATAATATCATATGAAGATGTAAAAATTCCAACTGTCAGTGCTATTATCAAAGATATGGTAACATAACTGGACCCGGACACTTTTTTTGTTGCCTCATCGAACGAGAACAGTGCAGCTTCAAAATCATTAAGAATAGATATTTCATCAAGAGTAAACGGAGAAGGAGCTTTTCTCATTTTCAATAGTTCTATTTATTGCATCACTAGTTTTTATAATTCTTTGTATCATATATAATGAACTGTTCCACCTTGTAGAAACTTCTTGAATTAATTTCAATGGCTCTTTGCTACCCTGAATACTTTTTTGCTCTTCTTTAAATTTATCAGTGGCTGAAGTGCTGCTTTTAAAAAATCTGACAATTTCTTTGCATTTGGTCAAAACCCTCTGAACATAATCACTGCTCAGATTATCTTGTACAGCTAAATTAAGGATGTGAGCAAAACATGGGAGGTGGGGCTTCTTCAAAATTTCACATGTTTTAATCATGTTAGCAGCATTGTCAGTTACTATACATGTAATTTTATTTCCTATATCCCAATCTTCATAAATCTCCTGCAGTGCATCAGCAATATTTTGTGAAGTATGATTCGTATTTAGTGGCCTTGCTGTTAAGACAACAGACTTCAATCTAGAATCAGATATGAAGTGACAAGTGGCTGACAAAAACGACTCTGTGGAAACTGACGTCCAAGTATCACATGTTATTGAAAGATACTTGATACCACTTAGTATTTCTCTTAGTTTGCTTTGGGACTTAGTATACAAATTCTTCATAACAGATTCTCGAATAGCAAATTTACTGGGGATAACATAACGAGGGTCAAGAAGATAGACAAATCTTCTGAATCCGGTATCATTAACAATATTGAAAGGTTGAAAATCTTGTGCAATCATCATTGCAAGAGCACAGTCCAGCTCTTTCTTTCTCTTTGAAGAACTCTCGTATTCAATAGATCCCTTAAAGAAAGGACTTATTTATCTATTGTTAGACTGTGCTGAGGTTAACTGTGTACTCGAGCTGGAAGTAGAAGCAACAACAAGTTCCTCATTTTCAACATCATTCCTATTTATAGGGTGGAATCTTTTCAAGTAGTCAGCTAAGTTACTTGTATTGCCGCTAGTTTTATATTCCTTACCACATGTTATACATTTAGCTAATTTACGGTCAGATGAACGTTTGAAATATTTCCAAATTTTCGAAATCTTCGGTCTTTTATTAGATATCCGTGACACAGATATTTCCGATTCTGACCCTGACTACCCAGAATGGGGGTTTTCATTTTGAGGCAACACTTCCTGAGTAGAATTATTGTCCTTCCTAGTCGTACCTCCGCTACTTGAGCCTATGAAATTTAAAATGATACGTGAAATTTTGTTTCTCATAAAAAAACTTTCTGTGACTATCGACTTACAGAACACACAAAATTAACCACTTTCGTGTTAAACGTTGCACATATTACAATTCAATATATATATATTTTTTAATAATTCAGTCTTTTAGAGACATGGCGGCTCATTATGATTTTTATGTGAGACTAATTCTAAATTATATGAAACTGAATTAAATTAAAAAATGAATTATTATAAAAATTATTTTAATTTCTTAAAATTTTAAATTTACTTTACTCGAAATTCAAGCAGTTTATATAAAAAACATTATTAATATAAGATATCCACTTCCTTGTAATCAATATTTGTTAAAATGTTTTTCTAATCTTTTTTATATAAAAGAAATATCGGTAGAAACATAATATGGTTCCAGATTACGTGGTCCATGAAATATGTCACAAATATAAATATATACACATTTGGTTTCATTCAAATGAAAATAATATATATTTTTTTTTTTTTTTCAGGAAAATGTAAATATATATTAAAATCATTGTTAAGTTTATGAAAGGTTTGTAGCTACGTCGTTTGGTTTAAAATTATGATTATTTTTAATTTAAGAAAAAATGTCTATTGGAGCAAAATTGTTTCCATGTTGTGGAAAAATACATTTTAATAAATATAGAAAACATACAAAATTGTTCTTTGTAATGTTCGTAAAAAGTAAAAGAAATAGTGAAAACTACAATGCGGTTAAAAAAATCAAAATGCAAAATAATGCTTCAAGAATAGAAGTTATTTTGCTTTTATTGGGAATTTATCGTAGCGCAGTTTATTTAGTTAACTAACATTACGATAATATTATCGGAAAAAGTTGTAAAAACACTTGAATATTTGAGAGAAAACGGCCCGATTTGTACACGGCCCATGTGTATTTTTCCACACTGTACACATGGCCAGTCCGCCCCTGTACAGTTTACCTCCTAACTAACTACTCTTAACAAAGTTCTGAAGTCAAAAATTCTCGCATATTTCATGCATTCTACACCTATATTTTGAGCACTTACAACAGTTAAGGTAAACACAGCTTCCGGTGATCGGTATTTTACGATACGCTTTTTTCTTTAGGTTTTTAAATAATACCGCTATTAATTTGAAAATCTCTGTTTGTTCTCGAGATAGTGCCCACAGATAGCGTTGCCAGGCGTCCGGATAAAGCCGGACATAGTTAGGCTTTTTGATTGCATGTCCGGCCAAAATAAACGGTGTCCGTCTTGTCCGGCTTTTGTTAGGCTTTTTACATTTCGCAAACAAGCGAGCACTGCCGCCGCGCCGCGCCGCCGAGCGTAGGCGACGAGAGTCGACTACCGAACCGAAGTGCCGCCCGTCGCCCGCTCCCCTGCGCTCTGCCGTGCCCGTGCCGGTATTGTTCATTCCTCGATTGATAGCGCACGTGCTGTACCTTGCGTCGTCAGTTTCTGAATTTAGCGACAATAATTTTGGTAAGTACCTATTATTTGTACTGTACTATTGATGCTACTTCAAAAGGTCTTATACATTTTATAATGTATTTTGTTCATATTATGACCAATCTATTGATAATTTCAACCAACTTTTAAAGTGAATAATACTTTTCCCTGAGTTCTAGATAGTAACATAGTTACTTATTTTTATTTGCGTGTAGAAGTATTTTTAAAACAAAAAATTTGAATGAAAAATTCAAACTGTAGGTTTCAAACACATATCGTGCCGCACGGTCCGTGCGCCGTGCGACTGTAAGTAATATGATGACAAACAAATAAAACAGTCATTTTCTTAATTTTCAGATCTCAAAATGCCAAAGAGAAAATGTATTTTTTCAGAAGAATTAAAAATAAAATATGAAATGTTTAAGCCAACAGCACAACCGTCGGAGGTGAAGTGTGAGCTTTGCGACCAGTTAATATCAATAGCCAGTAAGGGAAAATATGACCTTGAAAAGCATTTAAATACCGAAAAACACCGTAAAAATATTAGGACTTCTGGGTGTTCGTCAAAAATAGACAATTTTGTTACAACAAGATCGGGACCAAAAAGAGAAGTGCAAGCGGCTGAGGCTACTTTAGTTTTTCACACAGTAAAGCACAATCAGTCATTTAATTCATTAGACTGTACAGTACCACTTCAAAAGTGCCTTTATGCTGATTCAAATATTGCGAAAGAAGTAACCTGTGCGAGAACAAAGGCAGAAGCAATTTTGAAAAATGTTCTTGCACCATATGTTTTAAAAAATATATTGGAGGACTTGTCTAATATAAAATACATAAGCGCTTCGACTGACGCAAGCAATCATGGTGCTATTAAGTTATTCCCGCTGTTAATTCAGTATTTTGACTATCAAAAAGACGGAATTCAGGTTTCCTTAATAGATATACAATCAAAACAAAATGAGACATCCGAAACGATATCTAATTACGTCTACGATTCACTGCGTGACAAAAACCTCTCAGACAAACTAGTGGCATTTTCGGCTGATAATGCTGCTACAAATTTTGGCGGCAAAGACAGAGGAGGACAAAATAATGTTTTCTTTACATTAAAATCTCTAACGAATAATCAGAATATAATTGGAGTCGGCTGTGTTGCACATATTTTTAATAATTCTGTCCACAGTGCTCTTGATTCCTTGCCACTGTGTTTTGAAAGTATTGTCATGCAGATTCACAATCATTTTGCTACATTTACCGTACGTACAGAGGAACTTAAAAGTATTAGCTCAGAATTAGACATTCATTTTAAACAAATACTTTATCATTCAAAGACGCGCTGGCTGAGTCTTTTTCCAGCTATAGAAAGGATTTTACAAATGTTTGAACCTCTTAAGTCGTATTTCCTAAAAACGGAAAAGAATAATACATCCAGAACTTTGAGAGAATTTTTCGAAAACGACCTTAACGAAGGCTATTTGTGGGCTGTTCATTCTTTCATGGCCATTTATCAAAATCGCATCAAAGATACAGAGATGGCTGATGTTTCTGTAAATGAGGTTTTGGAAAACTGTTCTGAAATAATCAATAGCATAAATGCAAGAATTGAACAAGACTTTTGCCCACTGAAAGTGACTTCCATTTTGCGTAAATTCAAAGAAAACAACGAAAATTCTGAACAGGTGACTGCGTTTAAAGAGGATATTAAAACCATGTACATTATTGCAGTACAATATTTACGATCTTGGACTGAAAACTTATACAAAGACACAAAACCTTTCACATGGATGACTTTAAAAGATGGTCCTGAATGGAATCAAGTTTCCGATACTATAAGTATCCTATCGCAAAACAACGTTAAAATCGACGATAGCAAATGTTTTGACCAACTGCAAAATCTTAAAAGTTTTCTGAATACTAACAAAGAGAACGTTGATTTCAAGAAGCTATTAGCACATAAGAAATGGGTAGCCTATTTTAAATCGATGATAAGTCAAGATTGCTTTTCAGAATTCCTAACTATTTGTCAGTATTACTTTGCTATCCCAGGACATAACGCAAACGTTGAAAGAGTTTTTTCCTTGATAGGTCAGCAATGGACGAAAGAACGCAACAGATTACATGTTGATACTATTGCCAAAATGTTGGTTGTAGAATTTAATTTAAAACATTTGACATGTAAGGATTTTTACAACTACATTTTGAAAGAAACTGAGCTCTTAAAGCAGGTTTCGACAAACCAAAAATATTAATAATTATTTTTATTGTGTAACTCAAAGAGATAATGTTTTTTTTTTTTTGTTTTATATTTTAACTTAAAAAGAAGTTATTTATTTTTTTTTAGTTAAAAATGTCTTATTTGTTCATAAATGTTTAATTATCTAGAATTTAATTTTATTGTGTAACTCAAAGAGAAAAAGTTTTTGTTTGTTTTATATTTTAACTTAAAGAGAAGTTATTGATTTTTTTTAGTTAAAAAAGTATAATTTGTGCCTTTCTTATTATTTAAGAAAAAATCAAATATGTTGATAAATGTTTAAGTATCTAGAATTTAATTTTGACTGATGACTATTTGACTGATTAATAATAAAGTACTTATCTAAGACTGATTTGGCATTCGATTTTATTTATTATTTCACTAGAAATTAACAAGATTTATGATAATAATCAAAAAGACTTGATTTTACATAAAAAATTGTTGTCGTACCTATTAATACTAAGACAAAATCCTCAATAATATAGGGTGTCCGGCTTTTTTAACCAAATGTCCGGCCAAACTGGCTGGTCTGTCCGGCTATTAGGTTTGGCGACCTGGCAACGCTACCCACAGACAGACACAAACACAAACATAGCCCCCGACATTTATTTAGAAATGACCCGATTCATCTCGGGGATATTTTTCCGTTAAAATTACGAATTCGAAAAAATCACGATTAGAGAAGTGACAAAAATAACAATAAAAAATAATGATACTTACATTCTCCTGTTTTGTTGTTTTTCTTTATCAGAAATCTATCCATTTTGTGCTTGCAAATATCTGGTTTGGCAAACACGCATTGATGAACACTACAATAATTTCACTTCACAAAACACGGGACTTCCCAATTCCGAACAAACACAGCTGTTGCAGATATATTTTCCCTAATTTAATTGCTACTTACTAGATGGCGCCAGGCAGTAATAATCACGTCAATACTCATTACACAATTTTTTTACATATCATGTCGTCGCACGTCGATCGTGGTGTACACCACTACAGCCCATATTAAATCCGTGTAGTTAATAAAATATCGAAAACTATCGATAGTAAAAATAAAATATCGATTATTTTCGATAGTCAAAACTATCGATAACTATCGATAGCGCTATCGATAGTTATCCACCTCTATTGTATGGTATGTTTTCCATTTTTTCATAAAATTCGTCTTTAATCCATTCTTCCTTTTCTTCGGTTGGGGCATGAAAATTTACTACCGTTATAATTTTTTGGTTCCACTTCAGTCGCATTTTGCAAATCCGGTCTGATATAGCAGTATATTCTTTCACAGTCTCTTTGAGCTTTTTCTTTATCAAAAAGCCCGTGTTTAACCTTCTGCTTTGTGATCCACTTGTGAATAATAAGTAGTCTCCAACTTCCATTTTGTCATTTCCTGTTAAGTGTGTTTCCTGAATTGCCATTATATCTATATCATATATTTTAGCTTCCTCTGTTAAGTTATTTATTGCTTTTGTTTCATATACTCCTCGTAGATTCCGTTTTCCTAGTTTTATTTCCTTTCTTTTAAAGTCTCCTTTCTTGTCCGTTAATTTGTACATTTGTTTTCTCTCGTATTTCTTATTCCTGCCATTTGTCGTTGCCTGATTCTCATTCGGGTTATTTTCGCATCTTAGTAGTTTTTTGCATGTCCGCTTGTACTTGCTGTATTCTTAATCATTTTGTAAACCCTGTCCCCTTTTTTTTGCTCCTCTCCTTTATTTGGTGATCTCTCCTCGACTGTTCGTTTTAAAGCATTCCCTCTCTTATTAGGACCCTCAGTCTCGTCTAACTTCTCCTCTTCAGCTAGTTGGCCCAGCAACGATTATAGACCACCTAATATACGTTAGAGCTATTGGATTGCCTATAATCACTGTTTTAAACATAATTTACTTAATAAAAGACTAACACTTTCTTCACTAAAAAACATTTATTTTCGCTAAATGTACATTTCGAACACTACGTGCTCATTATCAATAGCTCACTCAGTAAGCTATTGATAATGAGCACTGTGATACGACGGGATAATTCGTATCTTAGGTCCTTTTAAATAAGGTAATTAATTAATTCGGTTTTAATATCTGTACGTGCTCTTGCGTACATTTTAATAACATGAATTTTACTAACGTGATCTTGAATTGTCACGCACGTCCTTAACATTAGATGAACCTTTAAATAATTAATTGTTATATTAACAATAATTGAGAAATAATGATTTTTCAGTAAATCAACTAATTATGCCATTACAGCACGTAGTGTTCGAAATGTACATTTAGCGAAAATAAATGTTTTTTAGTGAAGAAAGTGTTAGTCTTTTATTAAGTAAATTATATTCAACTCTTCACGTAACTCAATCCAAATACACTGTTTTAAACAATTTGCTTAGCGCACAATTTTACTCACGTTTTATTCACATCTACATATCGGATTGCTAAAGCCGTATATTTTAAACTTTACGATATTTCAATGTTTTATACGCGTGGCGCATGAAGTAAAATTTCGAGTTTAGAAAAGCCTAATTTGGATTGGCCGCTCCGCTTCGCTACGCGGCCAATCCAAATTTTCAAGCTTTTCTAAACTCGAAATTTTACTTCATGCTTAGCCTGGGAGTGGAAAACCCTCGTTTAAAGATTCGAATTAAAATCTTTAAAAAATAACAACTAATGTAAAAATTTGCGGGAATTCGTTGTTTCAAAGCGGTTAATTTGAGGTTTTCAACGAGTGTTTTCCACTCCCAGACTAAGCATGAAGTAAAATTTCGAGTTTAGAAAAGCCTAAAAATTTGGATTGGCCGCGTAGCGAAGCGGAGCGGCCAATCCAAATTAGGCTTTTCTAAACTCGAAATTTTACTTCATGCACCACGCTTAAAAACACTGATTTACGGTGAAGTTCAAAAAACACACACATACAACAACGATTATAGGCAACCTAATATACGTTAGAGTTATTGGGTTGCCTATAATCACTGTTTTGAACAATTTGTTCAGCTCAGAATTTGACTCACGTTTTATTTACATCTATATATTAGATTGCTAAAGCCGTATATTTTAAACTTTGCGATATTTCAGTGTTTTATACGCGTGGCGCATGAAGTAAAATTTCGAGTTTAGAAAAGCCTAATTTGGATTGGCCGCTCCGCTTCGCTACGCGGCCAATCCAAATTTTCAGGCTTTTCTAAACTCGAAATTTTACTTCATGCTTAGTCTGGGAGTGGAAAACCCTCGTTTAAAGATTCGAATTGAAATCTTTAAAATAAAAACAACTAATGTCGTAAAAACTTGCGAGAATTCGTTGTTTCAAAGCGGTTAATTTGAGTCTTTCAACGAGTGTTTTCCACTCCTAGACTAAGCATGAAGTAAAATTTCGAGTTTTGAAAAGCCTAAGAATTTGGATTGGCCGCGTAGCGAAGCGAAGCGGCCAATCCAAATTGGGCTTTTCTAAACTCGAAATTTTACTTTATGCGCCACGCTTAAAAACTCTGATTTACAGCGAAGTAGAAGAAAAGCCTAATTTGGATTGGCCGCTCCGCTTCGCTACGCGGCCAATCCAAATTTTCAGGCTTTTCTAAACTCGAAATTTTACTTCATGCGCCACGCTTAAAAACACTGATTTACAGTGAAGTTAAAAAAAACTCACATACAACCATTATAGGCAACCTAATATACCTTAGAGTTATTGGGTTGCCTATAATCACTGTTTTAAACAATTTGTTCAGCCCAGAATTTGACTCACGTTTTATTCACATCTACATATTAGATTGCTGAACCCGTATATTTTAAACCTAACGATATTTCAGTGTTTTATATGTGTGGCGCATGAAGTAAAATTTCGATTTTAGAAAAGCCTAATTTGGATTGGCCGCTCCGCTTCGCTACGCGGCCAATCCAAATTTTCAGGCTTTTCTAAACTCGAAATTTTACTTCATGCTTAGTCTGGGAGTGGAAAACCCTCGTTTAAAGATTCAAATTGAAATCTTTCAAAAAAACAACGAATGTCGTAAAAGTTACAGTGTATGCATATGTATACTTAAAAGAAAACTCCCTGTATTTAAAAATGACATTTATGCACACACAGTTGTGATATTTTATTGTTATAAAATGTCATGTTTAAATATATAATTTAAAATATCTTCAACAATTTAGTTAAAATTTAAAAATGTAAACAAAAAATCTTAATGAAGTAGCATAAAATATAATTTAGCAAACTTAAGATAATAAAAAAATAACGTTTTAGACAAATTTAACGTTTAAAGCATGTTTTAGACAAATTTAAGATTTAAAACATGTCTAAAACAAAACCGTTTAACACAACGGTTTTAAACATGTTTAAAACACTGTTTTAAAACAAAGTATTTTAAACATAACAACCCTGGTAATCATTATAATTTAAACTTTAATTATTATACAATAAGATGGATATTTGTTTGTAAATTTCAAGTCAAAGTGGATGATTATTTTTCACTAACATTTCAATACTAATAATCATGGGCGCCCGCACATATGAGCAAGGGGGCGCACTTTTTTGACAAATGACACATGATTTCCAACTACATTTTCCTACTTTATTCAATGGTATGAAAATTCAATATCCTTGCAATTAGAAAAATTATTATACTTTGATGTCATGTCTTAAAAATGGTACACACTATAAAAAAATCTGTCCATTTAATTGCGTTTTTTGGATGTTATTTAGAGTACGTATCAAATTTCAGTTCAATATCTTTCTAATCAACAAAGTTATAGCAAAAATAAATATTTGTCGTTTTTCATTTTTTTCGTCATATCTTAAAAACAAATGACGCTAGATCAAATTTATTAACTTATTTTATCGTAGATAGTTATATATATATATATATTCGAATCCCAAAATACCCTCATGGGGTGTAAGGTTTAACACAGCATTCAACAAAAATATAATACTTCAAGAACAAAGAAAAAAATAATATAAAATTAAATTAGCAGCAATTCTGGATGTATTCTTTCCATCGTTTCCTATCCTGTGTGATTGTCTTTGCTTCTTTCCAGGATGTTCCATTTTTTTCTAGTATTCTCTCTATACCACTGCTCCATGTCTTTCTTGGCCTTCCTCTTTTCTTCTTCCTTTCAACCCTCGACTCCCAGATTTCTCTTGTTTGTGTAGTCGGCTTCATTCTGTGGATATGTCCCCACCATGCCAGTTGCCTTCGATTGATGAACGTTTCAATAGATTCTATCTTTAGATCTTTTCTTATATACTCATTTCTGATTTTGTCCATTCTAGTTACTCCCTTCACTTTTCGTAAGTAGCGCATTTCCGCTGCTGTTAATCTGCTCTTCTCTTGATCATTCAGTATCCAAGACTCACACCCATATGTAAAAATAGGCCGATATAAGGCTTTATACACTTTGATTTTGGTTTGCGACGATACCTCCCTTCTATTTAACAATCCTTTATTAAGTTGGTAATATAACTTATTTGCGCTGTCTAACCTTCTTGATATTTCAGCTGTCGTACTGCCCTTATTATCTATAAATACCCCCAGATATGTGAATCCCACTACTTGCTCAATTGGTATACCACCCATTCTCACATCCATTGTCCTGCTGTCGTTTGATACTACCATTACTTTCGTTTTTGACTTATTTAGTTTCATTCCTTTTTCTGTTAGTAACTCGTTCCAGGTGTTTAAATTGTCTTGTAAGTCCTTTTCACTGTTAGCCAATATAACTACATCATCTGCAAATGCACAAGTTGTAATTTTCACAATACTTAAATTTCTATATCCTAGTTGAAATGGTTTTGTTGATGATTCTGCTTTCTTAATAATGGAATCCATGAAGACAACAAATAGTAGTGGGCTCAGACTGCCCCCCTGTCTTACTCCTTCCATTGTTTCGAAGGGCTCCGATATGTTATTCTTCCATATTACTCTGCTTTCTGTTTTTTTATAAAGGCACATTATAATTTTTAACAGTTTTCCATTAATTTGGTTTTCTCTGAGACACTTCCATATTTCTTTCCGGGGTACTTTGTCGAAGGCCTTCTCCATATCTAAAAATGCTAAATATATTGTTCTGTCTGCAGCTAGAATTTTGCTTATTATGTCCTTCAATGCGAATATGTGATCTTGTGTACTTCTTGCTTGCCGAAATCCACTTTGTGCCTCTGAGAGTTTTGGTTCTATTTCTATTCTTAGCTTCTTCTCTATAATCTTCTCAAATATTTTCACTACCGTACTAATTAGCGATATTCCCCTGTAATTATTACAGTCAGTAGTATCTCCTTTTTTATGCACTGGGAGAATTAGACATGTAGTCCATTCTCTGGGAATTTTTTCTTTCTTCCATACATCTCTGAATAATTCCAATATTTTATGTTGTCCCATCTCTCCCATACTTTTTATCATTTCTGATGTAATTTTATCTGGGCCAGGTGATTTACCATTTTTTAGATCTCTTATTGCTGATTGAAGTTCTTCTTCAGTAATATCAATGTCGCTGTTTATTAATATTTGTTCGTTTTCATTATCATTATTGTTGTATGTTATGTCGTTGTTGAGAAGCTCTTGGAAGTGATTTTTCCATCTCATCATTATCTTTACTGAGTCTCTTATAATTTCTCCATGTTCCGTCTTAATTGTTACAAGCTGATTTTTCTTATCACTGTTAATAGATCTCTCTAATTTATTTCCAATCTCATTCCATTTTGCTTCCTTCTCTTTACGTACAAGATCTTTAACTATTCTCCTCTGTTTTTTATATTCCACATAATTTTCGTTATTTCTACACTGTAAGTATTTATTCCATGTTTTTCTCTTCATTTGCACTTGTTCTTTTATTTCATTTGTCCACCAAGCAGTTAGGTTTTTGTTTGTTCGTCTATTAAATATACCACACACTTCTTTCGCACTTTGTAATATTATGTTTTTGAGATTGTTCCATTTTGCATCGATGTTTACATCTGTATTCCACTTCTGTCTTATTTTATTTTCTAAAATTTTATTGTATTTATTTGCTGTTTCTACTTCTTTAAGCTTGTATGATCTAATGGTTTCAATCTGTACTCCTTTTTCCTCTCTATATTTAATTTCTTGTTCTTTTTTCCTTAGTTTCATCACTATTAAATAGTGGTCACTATTGATTTCATATCCCCTTTTCACCACTACATCACAAATTAATTTCCTACACTTCCTTTCTATTATAAAATAGTCTATAATCGACTTTTCATTTCCTTCATTATTTACCCTCGTAAACGTATGAATATCTTTATGTTTGTAGTACGTATTTGCTATGAGCATATCATAAGTTGTACAGAAGTCCAATAACCTTGTGCCATCTGTATTTCTTACGGTTTCACCATATTGACCTAGAACTTTATACATACTATCTGCTTTCCCTACTCTTGAATTCAGATCACCTATTATAAATACATTTCCTCTCGCCCTTGTTATTGTTGCTTCAAGTTCCAGCCAAAATTTATTTTTATTATCCACTTTATCATCCTCATTGGGGCCATACACAGCAATTATTGTTTCATATTCGTTTCTATATTTGAATTCAAGCAATAAAATTCGTTCAGTGAGGCCTTTCCATTTATTAAGATATCCATTTTTTTGCTTGTTTATTAAACAAGCAACGCCTGCTTTGGCTCTAACATTTTCATCAACTCCACTCCATATGAGTATGTGTCCGTTACCTATTTCTTCTATGCCTTTATTTCTTTTTTTAGTTTCTGTTATTACCAATAGTTCTAGCCTGGCCCTTTCAAATTCCTGAATTAGGTAATCTTCCTTTCCTTTTATGCTCCTAACATTCCAAGTCCCATAATATATAAATTGTGCTTTATTTGTTTGTACTTTTGTATGAATATTTTCCTTCTCTTTGTCCTTAATTTCATTTGCATATGTCGATTTTGATGTATTCATTACAGTATTTATATTTTTATTGTCTTTTTTTCTTTTTATTTTATCTTCAGAGTATTTAAGTGCGTTTACTTTAAGTTTTTTGTTCCCTTTTGTTTGTTAAGTTTTCGTAAATGTTCATCTCCATTCTCTCCTTGTGGCGAGCGGTCCATTATTGATCTTTTTATACTATTGTTTCTTTCTCTTCCGTTATCAAGCTGTGTCTTCATCTCTTTTTTCTCTTCATTTTCCTTTATTATCAACTTGTCATAATTTATGTATGCTTTATACCCCATATTCCTGGCTTCTTTTAGTTTTGGTATTAAAGATTTCCTCTCCGCTTGAATGGCCTTCGGGTAATCTTCATCTATCCAAATATCTGTACCTTTTAATTGTTTTGAGTTAAAAACAATGTCCTTTTTTATACTCTCATTTATAAGTTTCACAAAAATAGGTCTCTCTCTCCCATCTGTATATCTTCCAATTCTTCTAACTTCAACAGTCTCAATTTCAGTATTTTCTTTAGTTTCAAATTTATTCATTAACATTTTTATTTTCTGTTTAGTTTCTATATTGCTTTCATTTTCCACATCCTTAATTCCCTTTACTATAATATTATTTTTTCTACTCTCTCTTTCTAACTCTTTAATTCTCTCTTCTTGCTTTATGACTATTTCTTTTAATTTTTCATTTTCCCCTTTAATGCCCTGTATTTCTATGACAAATGCTTCGAATTTTTCATTCATATTTATCATATTACTATTTATTTGTGCAAACATTTGTTCCACTCTCGACATATCACTCATTTTTATATTTCCGTTTAATTAAAATAATATTAATTTCAATTTGCGTAAACTTTTAAATAAGCGAGCAGTATGTGATGCGCTGTCCGTATTCTTTTGGCTGTACTCCGCCGGCCGGTGTCTCGATTCGACCGCACCGCGTCGGTTGCTCCGGTGATCGAGGTGATTTTCTTCGCGTTCGCGATTCACGCTTTATCAACGCGGGTCGACCCCTAGGACGTTGATAAATACGATTTGTTTCTTTTATTGATGTTTTAACCTATATTTCCGATTATTTATTGTTATTAAAACACTGCTTACCGACCTTCAGTACCTTGGGTTATTCACTACTTCACTAGTTAAGGAATGCTCACTCAGTATTTACTAAAATGTTGTATTTAATTCACTTTAAACACTCACAATTTGTAATAATGGAACGGAGCCGATGTATCGGTATTCGCGTCGCCACAATTATCCAAATTAATTAAACATATATAAAAACATTTTTATCAACAACTGTACTTTTCGTGTCTTCATTTATTATTGTCATATTCCTTATCAACTCGATGTGCTTAGTACTTTGTACTCGTATAAGAATTTAAGTACTTGTTACCTACTTGTAGTGATAAAATTTGTTGTGTGTGAAGGAATGGGCACACTCGATAGTTGAGGCACTTAATTTTTGAAAATCCATGATCACTTAAATAAAACATTTAATGATTTTCAACTTGTAATAGTTCAGGGTAGAGTAGTGGATTTAAAATAGGTATATATTGTGACATAATAACTTAAATACATGACATGGTAGTTAATGGTTTGAGAGTCGAAATAACTCTGGTCAGTTGGCCTCCTCGCGGGTATTTATTTTTGGTGTTGGTGCTGACTGGTAGCGTTGGCCCGGTGATTTGGGACCCCGATGGTCACAAAGTCCACAAGTCCGTTGCTGAGTTGCAGAAGTTGTTGCCGTGGATCGGACGGACAGGCGCTCGTCTTTCTTGCGTAAGTGGGGCATCAGGTAATTGTCCGGAATTGTGTTGTGTTATGATTGCATTATTGAACGAATGATGCAATCGTAATAGAATAATTAATAATTAAATGTATGTCTAATCTTATCAGCGGTCGTAGTTGGATGGACTCTGTCGGTGATAAGTTCCTTGGAAGTGGGTGTGTGTTGACATTTTTTTGTGTCCTTTGGACTGTACAGTATTCTGAAGATGCTCTGGAAGCTGGACTTGGAACCATTTGAAGTTCTTCTGGATGTCCTGCCGGTGAGGTTTCGCCACTTTGCTTTTTCTTCTAGATGTGCCGAATAATTGCGATTCCTAGTCCTAATACGCCAAATGTGCCTATGGTTGTTACAGCACTGGTCCAGGACGAGTGGTATCTGATGTTTCCAGTTGATGTTCGAAAGTTGGTCCCTAAGTTCCTCTTCTTTGTTGATTATATCAGTTGCCATCTTATTGTTCTGCGATCGTAGAATAGATTTGAATGAAATTGGACTTATAGGCGGTACTGTTTGTCCACTTATAAGTTAGCCTTCTTTGAATATGTGGCCAGTATTGCTTTGGATTCCATCTGGTTAGGCGTTAGCATCACATGTTGTGTGTGTTTGATGCAATCCTGGGTTATTTGCTTTGCACATTTGTGATAGGTGCGAATAGTATTTGTAGATTGGATGTCAGCTTTAGGTTTGCATGTTTTATGATGGATTGAATCTGAGAAGGAGGTATTAGAATATGGAAGTTATTTTGTCTGTAATGGATGCTTAAAATTTTGGAGAGGTGTTGGTTGGTTTCGCTGAGGAAATTATGTGCTGTTTGATACGCACCAAGGAGATGGATATTTAATTGGTTGGAATTGTGTTGTGTTATGATTGCATTATTGAACGAATGATGCAATCGTAATAGAATAATTAATAATTAAATGTATGTCTAATCTTAGGGATTAGCCACAACTAATAAGTTGAAAATCATTAAGTGTTTTATTTAAGTTAACGTATTTTGCTCACAACAATCTTATAGTATGTGTAAATAAAACACTTTTTACAATCTTTAACCACTATATTTTGCACTTAATTTGTGACTATAATTTCGACTATCTAGTAGTCATTATCAAACTAAAAGTTTACCTTGCAAAACTAATAACCTTGACTTTTGACGTCATGTGGGGAATTCCACGCGTGGCGTCAATAAACAACATCTATTAATTGCACAAGGTCGACTATATACAATTGAGCCGACCTTGCGGAACCAATAACCTTGTAAAACAGATGGCGTTAGCTATCGAATTCATTTAATAGTTTTCACATATTGGCTTAATGTAGTCAGAAATGTTCAGTATTCCTCAGCACTAGGTCGGGACTACACTGAAGAGGACTTTGAAGTCCGAAACGCGTCTGTGGGTATCTAGTACCGAAATACTGAACTCAAATTCAATTTTGATATTTGTTTTCTTATTTCACAAACAGAGTATAGCTCTGTGGACGAAACAGTGACCTGTATATGCATTTTGTGCATTCGTGTCATTGCCATCTAATGCTTCATAGTGGCATCGTCAGTGACACGAATGCATTCGTGTCACTAACGATGCCACTATGGAGCATTAGATGGCGTTAGCTATCGAATTCATTTAATAGTAATAACCTTGTCTTCTGACGTCAAGTGAAGAATTCGACACGTGACGTCAATAACGAAGGTAGAATTGTTCGAGGTCAACTATAATAAATTAAGCCTACCTTACAAAACTAATAACCTTGACTTTTGACGTCATGTAAAGAATTCGACGCATGACGTTAATAAGCAAGGTCATTAAATGGCACAAGATCGACTATGTTCAATTGAGCCGACCTTACAGAACTAATAACCTTATTATTAGACGTCATGGGAGGAATTCCAAACGTGACGTCAATTACCGAGGTCTTTAAATTTCACGGGGTCGGCTATAACGCAGTAAAAGTTTAGTTTGATAATGACTAGTAGTCATTAGTCGACTAGTATGACTAGTAGTCATTAGTCGAAACTATAGTCACAAATTAAGTACAAAATATAGTGGTTAAACAAAGTAGAAAGTGATTTAATTACAAATGTATCTAGGATGTACCACAAAGTGAACGCCTACAACACAAAACAATTATAATATGTGCATTATTCTATTGTGTGGGCAGCATGAATGGAGTACAATAAACACTTAAGTACATTAAACACGGGATTTGCGTGTTTTATGTGGTTTTTTAACAAACATCGAACAAGGCAATTATTTATATAATAATTGCCTTGTTCGATTTTTTGCCGCTACGCAGTTACAGCGCTGTACTAGTTAAATCAGCTTCTTTTGTCTTACATTTGACCATGGTGGTGATGACGTCGTCGACGCCATTTTGTTAAAGTACGAAATAATCGCGTCAACATCTTTGCCGTTGTCACTAGTTTAACCCGCGCAAAACGCGTTTGTAAATATAAATCATTCTCAAATCCGTTAAACAATTGTGCTTCTATCCGTCGCGAGTGTTTTTTCAAAGCGAAACAAACGTTAAGGGTGCTCTTATATGGACGTTTTGAACGCGAGGCGGAACGGGAGCGGGCGCAAGCGTTTGCGTTTAAACACATGGGCTTATATGAGAGTTCCTAGACGGACGGGTGCTAGCGTTTTCTCCGCCTCGCACCCGTCCGTCTAGGAACTCACATATAAACCCATGTGTTAAAACGCAAACGCTTGCGCCCGCTCCCGTTCCGCCTCGCGTTTAAAACGTCCATATAAGAGCGCCCTAACACCTCTATTCAAACGGAAGAGTTCGTTTTTTGTGCAAAGAGCGTGCTTCTGTATAACTTATGCAAATAGGTAGACTGTGTGAGTATTATTTTATTGTTGAACGATTTGTTATATTTGTGTTAAAGTGGAATTAACATTATTACACATTTTAATCATAATACCGCAATCTGTCATCATTTATCTGTCAAATTATAAAACAAAACGGACCATTAAAACTGACGCGTATTTAATAAATAGCAGCGATGGCTCGCAGCCTAACTTCGGGGTCGGCCACAGCGCCAAGGCACACAAAATTTGAGGTTGGGATCGCGCTTTATAAATACAAGGAGTTGCACACCTTTCAATAGCGGATACATATTACCTTGGGTCTCTGGCCTACCCTGAATTAGGCTGCGAGCCGCCGCTGATAAATATATACCGGGTGTTGACTTGGCGGACGCAACATAGGAAGTCCCATGTAAATTTTGAAATGTTCAAATTTTGGCTCCCCTATTTATTTTAGAAGCAAAATGTAGTTACCTTTTTTGTAGTGGGAAAACTTCTGAATTAATTCTTGTTAACGTTTATCACGTTACGTTACTCTAAGTTGAAATAATTAAGAAAAAATAATGTGATTTTATAAAAATAATGACATGCCATGGAATTGAAACAACAATTGCGGATGTCAAAATGGCAAAAGATATCGTAGTCACTTGATTAAAGTAAATGTTTTCGAAATGATTAACACTATATAAGAAAAATGTCATTATTTTCATAAAATCACATTACTTTTTCTCAATTATTTTAGCTGTTAATTTTCTGACATTCGTTGATATTCTTGACATTCGTTGATTTTTAAAAGAGTTCAATTTGAAGCTTTAAACGAGTGTTTTCCACTCCCGGACTAAGCATGAAGTAAAATTTCGAGTTTAGAAAAGCCCCGCGTAGAAAATTTGTCGAGGGTCGCGCAGCGACCCGAGACAAATTTTCACGGGGCTTTTCTAAACTCGAAATTTTACTTCATGCGCCACGCGTATAAAACACTGAAATATTATAAAGTTTAAAAAATGCTAGCCTTTATTTTGTTCAGTTGGTTGACAAATTGTGTTGAATCTTCTAAGCTGGATAATAACATAGTAATTCTATTTATAAATTTTGATTAGCATTAAAAGTCCAATTTTGTTTCAAGGCACTATATTAATTGCCAAAAAATCATGTAAACAAGATTTATTATACATTTTTTCTAGCATAAATAGCGACCCGAGACAAATTTTCTGGGCTTTTCTAAACTCGAAATTTTACTTCATGCTTAGTCTGGGAGTGGAAAACACTTGTTTTAAGCTTTAATTAAACTTAAAAAAACAGGGAATATCCGCAATTGTTGTATCAATTCCATGATATGTCATTATATTTATAAAATCACATTACTTTTTCTTAATTATTTTAACTTAGAGAAACGTAAAGTGTTAAGTGCAAACATTAATAAATTTATAATTTTTCCCTCTGCAAAAAAATGAAATACATTTTGTCTCTAAAATAAATAGGGAAGCCAATATTTGAACACTTTAAAATTAAGATGCGATTTCCTATGTTGCCTCCGCCAAGTCAACACCCGGTTTAATAAATGTTGTGTTATATATTATTATTATTATCGTGAACAAAGTATAGTGTATAACTCGCATACAATGGCTATTAATCACTCAAACGACTTGCTCCACTCGCCTTCGGCTTGTTCCACAAATATCGTTCTCGTGAATAATAGCTATCATTATATGTTCGTTGTACAATATACTATTTTCTATTTATTCGTAAAAGTAATTCGGTTTACTTTTCTGTTTATTTTTTTGTTTATTCGTAAAAGTAATTCATTTTTTTGGATTTGATGCCTATTACCTTAAAACCAACTATTTATTTGATTTAATTTACGAGGCAGTAAATGAATATATGCAATTTTATACGCGCAAAATGTGTATTTGAAGTTGCATATACTATTTCACCAGGTGTTCGAGTCGTATGGAATTTAAGCGCATGTTTTTTGCGTGCGTTTGTTCCGGGCGCCTAACTAGTTCTAGGAATTCATAAACGGAAAAAAGGAATGCGTTTTTTTGCGTGTGAAATAACTCATTGGATGAATTAAAGGGGATATTCACCGAAATTAATTTAATTAAAATGTGCACCTTTAAAAATATTCAAACACTATTTGTATTTGGCTCTAACTTTTGAATACGTTGATCGATTCTTATGATTCAAACGCTAAATTATTTTTATCTTTGTGTTAATTAACCCTATTACACATTCAAATCATAATACTGCAATCTGTCATCATTTATCTATCAAATTATTATAAAACAAAGCCTCGCATATAATGGCGATTAATCACTAGAACGACTTGCTTCACTCCCCTTCGGCTTGTTCCGCAAACCTCGTTCTCGTGATTAATTGCTATCATTATATGCTCGTTGTACAATATACTATTTTCTGTTTATTCGTAAAAGTAATTAATTTCCATTGGATTTAATGCCTGTTACCTTAGAACCGGCAATTTATTTGATTTAATTCACGCGGTAGTAAATGAATATATGCAATTTTATACGCGCAAAATGTGTATTTGAAGTTGCATATATTATTTCACCAGATGTTGAAATTTAAGCGTATGTTTTTTGCGTGCGTTTGTTCCGGACGCCTAATGAGTTTTAGGAAGTCGTAAACGGGAAAAAGGAATGCGTTTTTTTTACGTGTAAAATAATTCATTGGCTAAATTAATGCGGATATCCACCGACATTTATTTAATTAAAATGTGCACCTTGCGAAAGTAATAACCTTGTTTTCTGACGACGTCACGTGAAGAATTTCACACGTGACGTCAATAACCAAGGTCTTCGAATTGCTCGAGGTCAACTATAATAAACTGAGCCTAGCTTACAAAATTAATAACCTTGACTTTTTACGTCATGTAAAGAATTCCACGCATGACGTCAACAAGCAAGGTCATTAAATTGCACAAGGTCGACTATGTTCAATTGAGCCGACCTTACAGAACCAGTAACCTTATCTTTTGACGTCGTGTGAGGAGTTCCACACGTGACGTCAATTACCGAGGTCTTTAAATTTCACGGGGTCGGCTATAATACATTAAGCCGACTTTGTAAATAACTTTGACTTTTCATATCATGTGGAGATCGTCTCTTGATCTATACAAATAACCTATCTAATGAGTTTTTAATAAAATGACGTGTGGGAAGTAAATTTATTTTAAACTAGCCATTTAATCCTAATCAGTGTTTTGTGCTCACATCAAATTTTACATTTTGCATTTTTAATGTTTTGGAAGTCATTGATTGTAACATTAAAAGTATTGAATAGGAAACATGTAAATAATAAAATGATGCTTATAATAATTTATTTGGAATGTGTGCAAAAACATAAAAAATACATATCCACTCCTAGCACTTCATCTCACGTATATAATATTAGATAAACATAATAATATCCGTTGGGTACAATACGCTGTAATAGCTTGACATTAGAGCGGTGCGAAGCAGGAAAAGTAAAACGTCATGGAAATACTCTTGTAAAAGTCTAAAAACGTACAAATAGGAATGCTCGAGTACCAGGTTTTATTTTATTAACGAAGCTCCACACTACCATGACTACGACTACACGCATGCATTACTTAAATACTGTTTACTGAGTATTACTCTTTACTGTTGTGTCTTCTCTGGTGTTTTTTTTGTTTTCTTTCTTTAACATCAAACCCCCGTCACGTAATCAAATATTAAAAAAAAGCGCGCGTTTTTTTTTTGTTGTGCCCCATATTCACGTCTCTTGCTTTTAATTTTAAGAATGTAAAATTAAAAAAAGGAATAATCGCAGCAGGTGAAGCTTTAGCGGTAGAATTTCACTTCGGTCTCCACGCAGTCTTTCAGGAGCTCGTCCAGCTCGGAGAGGTCCTCGCCGATCGACTCGACGAGGCCGTCTAGCTCTCGGACGCAGTCCGCTTCCATGTTCAGCAGGAGATCCTGGACTTGGTCGCCCTCTCTGGATGTCGCCGCTTTGTGTAGGGAGTAGAGTGTGTGCGGTGCTCCCAACTGTAAAAAAAATAATTTACTCTTAATCCAAATTGAATTTGTGTTCAGTATTCTGGCACCGGATACCTACAGACGTGTTTCGGGCTGTTAATCTAAATTTAATTGTTACATCGCCATCTATTATTCAATAGTTCAATTATCAATTGAATAACTCACAAAAAAACAATATAAATATAAATATTGTTAATGGTAAAGTTATTATACTCTGTGACATTGGAATCAGGACACGTAGTAAATTGATTGTGAGTTACGTGAAGATCAAATTAATTTGACGAATAAAGCACTAACACTCAGTGTCCTTTGACGAATAAAGCACTAATAACCTTTCTTCACACTTTTATTTAAATTACCAAATGTGCATTTCGGACACAAAGTGACTATTATCAATGGATTAAATTGATAATAGTCACTTTGTGTCCGAAATGTACATTTGGTAATTTAAATAAAAGTGTGAAGAAAGGTTATTAGTGCTTTATTCGTCAAAGGACACGTAGTATTAATAAATATATTAAAATGATCTTCTAATATGTTTGTTTAAGATAAGACAAAAAAATGACTAGTTTTTGAACCAAAGCCAACTACCCAATAAACGTGTATAGTTGGACAAACATTACTTGCCGATGCGCAGTGATAAAATTGTTGCGGGAAAAGGAATGGGCGCACTCTATTCATGACGAGTTCGGTCTTGCCCAAATTTATCGCTCCTTCTCTGCACGTCTACCTAACTTAAATTTGCCGACTTATACCTAAACACTTTTTGTTGTAAATATCACAGAGTACATATATTTCTACAGAAGACAATGACCAATAGTTGTAAATGTCTATTTTGTGATACTAACAAGATTAATTTAGTACATTATTTTATTTTAATTTAACACATTAAATCTCACCTCATCTTCAGGACATTTTGTATGCTTGGAGATTACCACGTTTGGTGTGAATACGAATGGCTTGAAAACCGATTTGCTCGGATCGGGTGTAGCTGTAAACCAATGCACATTGGGTCTGCTGGAGCTAAGTACGGAAACCTGAAAATTTATAGCAACTATTTAATGTGGCTAAAATTCTATATTACCACATAACTGTTAACATAAAATTTACAGAGTTTTCTATGTTTAATTTGACTGGCTACAATTTTAATGGCCATATAGGCAACCAAATTTACATTCAGTGTTGCCAGGTTTGTAATTGGCGACGTGATTAAACGGACGATATATCATTAATTTGTAAAAAAATGATGTGAGAGTCATCCATTAAGAGATATTTATTAAAAACCAGGTGAAGGCGGTGTGGGTGGCGTGCGTAAATAAGAGAGAGGGTAGATGGAGGAGCGAGAGAAGGAGAATGTATGAGAGGGTGGGTTTGTCAGAATGGCTGGGAAATGGGGTAAAGGTGGATGCGTGGGTGAAAGAGAAGGAGAAGGAGGTGGAAGCACAGAAAAACAGGGGTGTATATACACCGTTCCATTTGTTTCTGGATCTCGCCTAGCCATGCTTTCGTGTTGTTATGTTGCAGTTTCAACATTTACATTTTTTATTAATTGCCACTCCTGATTCCTAATTTTAACAGTGTTGCAATAATTTATGATATCATAAGTAATCCTCTTTTTAATTTTCAAGAGGTTTATTGTTAATCTTGCAACAATTATTTCGCCACGCGGTCGCTTCTTTTATTATTTCGCTTGGGGAATCTGGCTCAGAACAAACATCAGAAGATTCAGATGCAGGTTCTCTTGACTAAATAATAAAAGTGGAATGAGGGCTTAAAAATTGTTTGACATGAAAATTATCAGTATCACAAGAGGGTGGGAATAAATTTGCAATTCTACAAAAAAATACTGAGGGCCAACAGAAGAGAGAATGACCAAAATTAAGGTGGATGGATGGAGTTGATCAAAATGTGTTAACGGGAAGACCCAAGCGAGAAATACAAATGGATGACGAAATAAGTTTGCAGAGCCGAATTCATTATATTTGTTATATACAATATTATTGCTGTGTTTGTATGTACAAAAACCAAGTAGTAAATTTTGTTAATCTTAAAACTGCATATTATTATCCTTTTATATCTGAAAATTTGTAAAACAGGCAACAGTGTAAGATCACAATAGTCAGAAATTATAACCTTAAAATCGAACATCTGACAGTGACATTTAAAAACCCTGATTTAAAACACAACCAGCCCCATTTACAATACTTAAACTGTCACTTTTCCATAGCTAGGCGAGATCCAGAAACAAATGGAATATATTATAGAGAGGAGTGAATACAACGATAGGTACGGGAGGTGGAAGGTGCATAGGAGAATGCCGAGGTATTTGGTGGAGGGGGGATGGAGTAGGGAAGAAAGCATGGTGGGTCAGGGGAGAGAGGAAGGAAGGTGTGGATGGGGGAAGAGTATCGGAAGTCTGTAATGTGTGAGCAGGGGAGGGATACGGGGAGTCATTTGGCGGAAGAGTGCGAGGGGGGGAAGGAGGAATGGGTGGGAATAAGAGGAAATAGAAGAGTGACGGAATGGATGAGAGAGTATGGGGCCGGGGTAAGGACATTGGAGAAGTTGGGGGAAGAGGGGGAAAGCAGGAGGAAGAGAGGGGGCAGCGATTAGTGTAGATGTAATGTAGTATTATGCCAATAAAGGTCTTTTTTTTAATTAAAAACCAAAGAAGAAAACGACAACGCTGCCCTGAGCTTACTTAATAAAAAAACCAATAATAATGATGTTAACATAATGTCAAGGTAAAAGATGCGATTAAAATAAAAATTTATAATGTTTCAAATTCATCACTAACCTGACTACCTTGAGTGGGGAAAGCTGAATCACATGAGCGACAAATGTCAGTGTCGGTATTCCTTAAAATCGTAAACATGTCCGTCTCCTTGAAGTCTTTAGTTTTTGATAGGGTGGCCAATAACTCCCCACCCGATTTAAGTCGGCTGCTGCCTAATTTACCAGTAGTACCAAATACGGCGGCAAAATTAAAATCTCCCTACAATTTAAAGACGTAATCAATTCGTCAGTAGTAAAAAATGAAAACCAAGTCTTTAAATCTTAATATTTATAAACAAAAGAAAAACAAATTTGGTTCTATTCACAAAAATTAATGTAGTCCTGAAAAAGCTAACTAAAATTTTGCGAAATATTGGCTCGTAAAAAATATCGATCAGCTACTTTCGAAACCTCGTAAGTCGGATAGGGTATCCGAACAAAAAGACGGCACTACTCTACCTGCAAATGAGCAGAAATAATCTGATACGCATAACGGCCGTTCTCACGGGCCACTGTGGACTAAATGGGCATCTCTACAAAATGGGAGTCGTTGACTCGCCAGACTGTAGAGGCTGTCATGAGGAGGACGAAACTGCCGAGCACATCCTTTGTGATTGCCCAGCACTCGCCTCGCAAAGGGAGGAAATTCTGGCGTCCAGATGGCCGACATTAGGGAAGAGTCAACCGCTGCTCTGCTGGCCTTTCTCGACAGAGTGGCATGGCTGAGCTGAGGAGTGACACAACCCTAGGGGGGGGATGCAAAAAGGGCCCATTGCGGTCTAATTGCTGTGTCTAGGTACACACCCCCTTTATGATCCAGATCCAGAAGTCCCAATTTAAAAAAAAACCTCCTAAATGAGATATTTTTAGTTTACCGATATTAGTATAATCCATCTACTCAAAAAATGTGTGTCTTCTGTAAAATTTGACAATTTAAGCTTACGAAGTTTCAGAAGTAGTTGATCAATATGATAAAATGATTATTACCTCTCCATCCCAAAAACCTTTCTCTTTAGCGTAATCTTGTAACCCCTCAGAGTGTTTATCAATTTTAGTTGTTATTGTCAGCACATTAGAAATATTCCTATGCCCACCTATAAGTTAATACAGTCATTATGTTTTATAATTAAAAAGAAAAGCTTATTAGAGCTTGTTAGCTAGAAATACTCTTACTAGTAATTTCTTCGGCCGCCCAATGCTTCCCAGATGTCTCCAAAATCCACGCTGAAGTCGGATCGGCGATTAAGAATGAGTTGTGATAACATAAATCCTCATCGGTATTAGAACAGGGGCCACCTTGTCCGTAAGTTTCTAGTAAATTTGTTATTACCGTTAACGCCTCGGCGGCCGTTGAGCTTCTTTCTAATCCCAGTCTGAAATTAGTTAGTGACAATTAATTTTAATAAACCCAGATTGACACCAAGATGTCATCGTTTTGTTTTAATAAATTTCAATGATGCAAAATACAGAGAGTTTTATGTAACACCGAACATTTTCATTAAAAGATTTTTTTTTTTTAAGTATACATATGCATACTGAAGCTTGGTTTATTAAAAGAATTTAATTTGATGCTTTAAACGAGTGTTTTCCACTCCCAGGCTAAGCATGAAGTAAAATTTCGAGTTTAGAAAAGCCTGAAAATTTGGTTTGGTCGCGTAGCGCGAAGCGCGGAGCGGCCAAACCAAATTTTCAGGCTTTTCTAAACTCGAAATTTTGACTTCATGCGCCACCGGTACAAAACACTGACATATTACGAAGTTTAAAACACATCGCTAAACTTTACATTGAATCAGTGTTGTTGTTTTTTAATTAATTAACTTTTATCAATGTTTTTTTTTATAAGTGGAGAATTTTGTAGTTAATTTATGACTTAATCATTGTTGTTTCAAAGCGGTTAATTTGAGGCTTTTAACGAGTGTTCTCCACTCCCAGACTAAGCATGAAGTAAAATTTCGAGTTTAGAAAAGCCTGAAAATTTGGTTTGTTCGCGTAGCGCGAAGCGCGGAGCGGCCAAACCAAATTAGGCTTTTCTAAACTCGAAATTTTACTTCATGCGCCACGCTTAAAAACACTGATTTTCAATAAAGTTTAAAAAACACACACATACCACAACGATTATAGACCACCTAATATACGTTAGAGTTATTAGGTTGCCTATTCATGCTTAGACTGGGAGTGGAAAACACTCGTTTAAAGCATCAAATTAAATTCTTTTAATAAACCGAGCGTCGGAAAATGTACGACGTATGCATGTGTATACCTAAAAAAAAATTCACTTCATGTAAATTTTCGGTGTTATATAAATTCTCGGTAAAAAACTCTCTGTCTGTACGTGTGTAATTGGGAGTTTATGTTAATTATAGTGTTGGGCGCCACATTAGCCATTTATTCTACTGAATCAGCCTGACTTACCCAAATTATGTAAACAAATATCACTAAAAAATAACCCTGTGTAACAGGTTGACTGCGTTACCACTTCATCAGAATTTAAAATCCATATAATCCTATCTTTTTAAGTATACATATGCATACGTCGTACATTTTCTGACGCTCGGTTTATTAAAAGAATTTAATTTGATGCTTTAAACGAGTGTTTTCCACTCCCAGGTTAAGCATGAAGTAAAATTTCGAGTTTAGAAAAGCCTGAAAATTTGGTTTGGTCGCGTAGCGCGAAGCGCGGAGCGGCCAAACCAAATTTTCAGGCTTTCTAAACTCGAAATTTTACTTCATGCGCCACCGGTACAAAACACTGACATATTACGAAGTTTAAAACACACCGCTAAACTTTACATTGAATCAGTGTTGCGTACCGGTGGCGCATGAAGAAAAATTTCGAGTTTAGAAAAGCCTGAAAATTTGGTTTGGCCGCTCCGCGCTTCGCGCTACGCGACCAAACCAAATTTTCAGGCTTTTCTAAACTCGAAATTTTACTTCATGCTTAGACTGGGAGTGGAAAACACTCGTTTAAAGCATCAAATTAAATCTTTTAATAAACTGAGCGTCGGAAAATGTACGACGTATAAAACACACCGCTAAACTTTACATTAAATCAGTGTTGTGTACCGGTGGCGCATGAAGTAAAATTTCGAGTTTAGAAAAGCCTGAAAATTTGGTTTGGCCGCTCCGCGCTTCGCGCTACGCGACCAAACCAAATTTTCAGGCTTTTCTAAACTCGAAATTTTACTTCATGCTTAGCCTGGGAGTGGAAAACACTCGTTTAAAGCATCAAATTAAATTCTTTTAATAAACCGAGCGTCGGAAAATGTACGACGTATGCATGTGTATACCTAAAAAAAATTCTCTTTATGTAAATGTTCGGTGTTATATAAATTCTCGGTATAAAACTCTCTGTCTGTACGTGTGTAATTGGGAGTTTATGTTAATTATAGTGTTGGGCGCCACTTTAGCCATTTATTCTACTGAATCAGCCTGAGTTACCCAAATCATGTAAACAAATATCACTAAAAAATAACCCTGTGTAACAGGTTGACTGCGTTACCAGTTCATAAGAATTTAAAA
Organism: Philonthus cognatus; assembly: GCA_932526585.2. Taxonomy (NCBI): domain Eukaryota; kingdom Metazoa; phylum Arthropoda; class Insecta; order Coleoptera; family Staphylinidae; genus Philonthus; species Philonthus cognatus. The sequence goes on from OW052244.1 coordinate 103,450,573, forward strand.
TCCATATAATCCTATCTTTTTAAGTATACATATGCATACGTCGTACATTTTCTGACGCTCGGTTTATTAAAAGAATTTAATTTGATGCTTTAAACGAGTGTTTTCCACTCCCAGGCTAAGCATGAAGTAAAATTTCGAGTTTAGAAAAGCCTGAAAATTTGGTTTGGTCGCGTAGCGCGAAGCGCGGAGCGGCCAAACCAAATTTTCAGGCTTTTCTAAACTCGAAATTTTACTTCATGCGCCACCGGTACAAAACACAGACATATTACGAAGTTTAAAACACACCGCTAAACTTTACATTGAATGAGTGTTGTGTACCGGTGGCGCATGAAGTAAAATTTCGAGTTTAGAAAAGCCTGAAAATTTGGTTTGGCCGCTCCGCGCTTCGCGCTACGCGACCAAACCAAATTTTCAGGCTTTTCTAAACTCGAAATTTTACTTCATGCTTAGCCTGGGAGTGGAAAACACTCGTTTAAAGCATCAAATTAAATCTTTTAATAAACTGAGCGTCGGAAAATGTACGACGTATAAAACACACCGCTAAACTTTACATTAAATCAGTGTTGTGTACCGGTGGCGCATGAAGTAAAATTTCGAGTTTAGAAAAGCCTGAAAATTTGGTTTGGCCGCTCCGCGCTTCGCGCTACGCGACCAAACCAAATTTTCAGGCTTTTCTAAACTCGAAATTTTACTTCATGCTTAGCCTGGGAGTGGAAAACACTCGTTTAAAGCATCAAATTAAATCTTTTAATAAACCGAGCGTCGAAAAATGTGTATACTTAAAAAAAAATTCTCTTTATGTAAATGTTCGGTGTTATATAAATTCTCGGTATAAAACTCTCTGTCTGTACGTGTGTAATTGGGAGTTTATGTTAATTATAGTGTTGGGCGCCACTTTAGCCATTTATTCTACTGAATCAGCCTGAGTTACCCAAATCATGTAAACAAATATCACTAAAAAATAACCCTGTGTAACAGGTTGACTGCGTTACCAGTTCATCAGAATTTAAAATCCATATAATACTATCTGAACAAAATTTCCAAAGTTCTTTTTCACTAATTAAGGTAAGGTATTGCTGATAGTATTAGCAAAAATATTTCTGTATAAAATAGGTTTAGCAATAAATTTTCATTATGAGTAATTACTATGCTCATGTAATTGTGTTTAATGTATATAATTAAAATCTAGCATGCGCATATCATTTAAAACACTATAAATCAGCTTGTACTAACATTTCCCTGTTGATTGAAATAAAAACTATCTAATATAAAAGATGATACGAATAATCAAAGTTTTTAAATATAAACAGAATTATCTTAATTTTAATAAATTTCTCTCTTAACCCGTGGTGAAACATTTTTGAATCTAATTCTAGATATTTAATTAAAACACTTGGTAAATCAGGGAAACAAACCAAGTGTTTTAATTAAATCGCCAGAATGACAAACAGTATTTATAAATAGCGAACTATTCTAATACCAACATAAGAATATTTATAAATGAAATTGCCAATTCTTGGTTGCAGAATACTTCAAACATTAAAAGTGCGATTCTTTTCGCAATCTACAGCAAGTTAGTCTGAAGTATTCTGCAACCAAGAATTGGCAATTTCATTTATACTTATGTAAGGTGTCAAATTGTTTAGAGGGAATGGCAAAGCTATACTGATGAGAGATAAATCTCGAAACGCGTCTATAGATAGCCTGAATAATTTGACCCAAATTGTTACATTTGCAGTAGGTTACTGTATGTAACAGCAAACACTTGTTGTATAATTCAATGTCCGTCGGGGTATTAGCCCGGGAAGTAGTTGTTTCAATGAGTATTTGATATAGTCTTTGTAAGACTAACTTGTTGTAGATTGCGAAAAGAATCGCACTTTTAATGTTTATAAGTATATTTTAAAAGAAAATAACATACAACATAACATTTAAGCCTTGGTTATTAGATTTAAGTTAGTTTTAAGTTTTATACCTTTACTATTGTAATCAATGTTTATATTTATGTATTTCTGTAAATGGCTTCAGTTGATTTGACAAATAAATACCTTACTAAATCCATGCCAATTAGTCTTTTAACACTTGGATCGTGATCACCGTCATTATCCTTGGTCCACACGGCTTCGTTACCTATCGCGACACCGCACTCATTGGCACCCATTTCTGCGCCCCACATCCATCCGGGCTTACTGAGGATAACTGCCTTGGTGGGGCCGCTCGACTCTACTTCAATGTATGTACACTGAAGTACATTTAAACAATTATTTAATCACAAACACATGATGGTATTGAAATAAATTTAATTGTTTACTATGAAGTCTGCACTCGAGTTGTTTAGTGTTAAATATTAAAAAAAAATTACCTGAATAGGTCCTTCTGGCTCAGCAGCTGGGAAATAAACGACCTCTTGCACTTCATCCTGTGGTCTATCTGAATTCTTGCCGAAGACCACTCCATGGTTGGTCAACGGTGGTAACACGACAAAAGTGTCACAGGACTGAGGTGAAGCCATCTATAAAGAAAAGTATGATTATTAAAATAACATCACGCACATTAAGGGCCAGTTGCACTAAACATGTTCAACTGGTTGAACTCTAAACTAGAGTTCAAATTGACATTAGAACAATAAGGGGCAGCTGGTGGCCGAGCGATAACGTCGCCGGGCTGTACAATTCGGGTTCGATTCCGGTGCACGGGGAGACTTTATTTGAAAAATAATGTCTCGTCGGGACCCTGGGTGTGGTATGAATGTAAGTGATTGTCTGAATGAATAGTAGAATACTACAAATTCTAAATTGTAATAAATTCATTGATACGAAAATATAAAGATTGATGATGCTAATGGGCAAGTTCCTAAGGCCAATCAAGAGCCACAAAAAAAAAGAACAAAAAGAACAATAGGAACTGTCATCTTAAACTTGAGTTCAGCTTGAACCTGAGTTCAACATTTCTGGTGCAACTGGGCCTAATTTTATCAACAAAAATTGTGAATGTGTGTAACAAAATAATTTGAAGGTATGATTTCGATAAGAAACTCCAAACTGATGCATGTTTGATTCAACTGTAAACTTTGGCCATAATAAGACAAATCGGATTTAAATTATAAATTATGTAACAAAATTACTACTCTGATTATGTCGTGTTCTTTACTTTTCCAGAAGGTTGAAGGTTGAATTTTTTTGGCTACAGCTCTGAACTACATAACTGTAAATATTTGAGTATTCTTTAATGAATTGGTGTCGTCTTCAATTGTAACATGTGTTAACGACGTCGTTTACTGTAATTTAAGATTAATTATTTATGAATAGGTTCAATACAATAAATGGTGTGCACAGATTCAGTTGTAACTCAAGAATGACTTCATTATGCCTATATACAAAATGTCTTCACGCAAGTGCGTAGCCAGGGGGGGATATAGTTTTCAGACCCCTCCCGAAATTTTCAAAACACTAAATATTTGTATGTACAAGCGGCCCTAAGAGGGAAAACAGTATTTTTACCAGTAAAGACCCCCCCCGAAATTTTTATAACCCCCTCTGATTTTTTTTTTAGCTACGGTCTTGTCTGCACGGGTGCATAAAACTCTTGACCTTGTGCACAACATTATTATTTTTGCCAATAAATATGAATTAATACATTTCTAGACTTAAAAGAATATTATGGTGCTTCTGACAGGGATGGCTGTAACCCACAACCTTTAGATTAATATCTTAAAAATTGAATTTGTCGTGAGTTGCATACAGTAGTGGAAAAATATAGAGCAACTTTAATATACTGCTAAAATAAAATTTCTGATGTTACCTTTCGCCATAATTTGTCTGTATATAAAAACATACGATATTTATAAATAGTTTGCTGATAAAAAATCCCCATTCTTCTTTCGTTGTTCCATTGGATATAAAAAAGAATATTTTAGAATGGAAATAAATAAAGCAACTTTTTCAATAACCTGATAAATTTGCAATGTATTTAGTTTAGTATAAGTTTAAATTCATCAGTTTAACGTATTTCACTTGTCAACATGCCCAGAGGCAAACATTTATCTGCTGATATTAAAAATCGGATTGTTGACTTATACAATAGTGGTCAAAAACAGATTACCATTGCAAACATGTTTATGTTAAATAAATCTATTGTGTCGCGAATAATTAAGCAATATCGTGTAAAGGGAGATACATCCGTCAAAAAAAAAATCAGGGAGACCTAGAAAAACCACTCACTTTACGGATAAACAAATTATAAAAATTGCCAAAACCGAGCCTTTTCTCGGATCTAACATGATAAAGCACCGTATATTTGAAGAACTTGGAGTAAATGTGACCTCTAGGACAGTGAGAAACAGACTACTAGAAGCTAAATTATTTGCTAGAAGACCAGCAAAAAAACCCATGTTGTCTAAGAAAAACAGACGATCCCGTTTAAGTTTTGCCAAAACGCATCAACACTGGACTGAGAATGACTGGAAAAAGGTTATCTGGAGCGATGAATCTAAGTTTTCTTTATTTAAAAGTGATGGTATTGTGTATGTAAGATGTCCTGCCAATGAACGACTCAACCCTAAGTATACGTGTCCAACTTTAAAACATGGTGGTGGATCGGTAATGGTTTGGGGCTGTTTTTCGGGATATGGTATGGGGCCTCTTTATAAAATAGAAGGTATTATGGACCGATTTAAATATAAGGACATATTAGAGAACCAAATGGTCCCATACGCCGACGAGATTATGCCTTTAAGACATTTATTTCAACAGGACAATGATCCTAAGCATACTTCTCAGTTCGTAAAAGAATGGTTCAGAAAGGAAAACATCACTGTTATGGAATGGCCTTCACAGTCCCCAGATCTCAATCCAATTGATAATCTGTGGGACATTTTGGATTCCAAAATCAGAGGAAAATTCTATCGCAATCACCAAGAATTGTTTGAAGTCTTGAACGAAGCATGGGTCAATATGGATACTGCGATTAATTCTAAACTGATAAAATCGATGCCAAAATGTTGTCAACATGTTATTAAGAATAACGGGTTCTTTACAAAATATTAATTAATATATTTTTTTAACTATTTGTATTTAAAAAAAACAATTTTGAAGCAAAGTTGCTCTATTTTTTTCCACCCAAAAATTATCTTTAAATATAAAAATACTTCATACAAAAAATATTTATTTTTACCCCCAAAATAAATTGCTTTTGTAGTTGTGGATTATTATAAAAAAAATATGGCTATGTCATACATTACTGATTAAAGAAATAAACGATTTTCAAAAGTTGCTCTACTTTTTTCCACTACTGTATATTACAATTAAAATTTCACAAAGGATTCATTTTAAAAGCACTTATAATACTTACAGGATTTATTACAGTTTTACTTACAGCCCAGAAAGGCGCTGGGTTCACTTTAAAATAAAAATTGATTATCATTGATCATTTAGTTATTGGAAATTATATTACTGATATTGTTACACTTTCTCGGGTTTGTAGATGGTATACTTGGGTGTGCATTGTCATAAACACATTCCAGCAGTTAGTGACACACTTCACACTTGAATGCAAACTATCAAACCGTGACAGTAATGTATCAATATTATTCCAAACAGGGCCGTCGAGAGGTCTGTCACGGGCCCAGCCTTAAAAAAGGCTTGGTTATATAAACTATGTTTTTTTTTTTAATATGACTAAACTTAGGATGTATTTAATCAATTATAAAATGGATATTATTTTCTAAATGCCTCTCAAAAAGTATTTTATTTATTATTATACAATGTAAAAGAATTCTATTCCATGTTAAAAAAATTTATTATTTCAAAGGTATTGATAATTTCATTTGCAATATCTTATCTGAAGTAGACCTTAATAAATAAATAATAATTCTAAGAGAATAGTGATTCTAATCTAATCACAATCCCTATTATAATAGCGCATATTAATAATAATAAAATATATTAAACTTACAAAACAATGTTAAAGTTCAAGTGTATTGATTGCACTATTACAAAAATTATTAAGTAAGATAGAATATTTTATTTATAAACAATGAAAATAAACTAAATAATTTATTGTACTGGCTATTCAAAAGGAGCCACTTCTATTATTTCAAAAATTAATAATTACTCGATCATGTCACTTTTTTAAGGACCCGATCAAAACATCCAGATGGTCTCTCCGAAGTATGCCCAAGAATAAAATTTTAAAGAGCTGAGATTTCTTGTAATAAATAGACTTTTATTTTAGCATAGTGGGCTTTAGAAACAAAATCAACACGATTGGTTTTGAATGAAATATTTACAATTCCAACATAAACAGTCGTATTTGTGGTTTTAAGTTAGTTCAATCCCCCCTGGCTACGACCTTAGTGGCATTAGAACAATAGGAACTGTCATCTTAAACTCGAGTTTAGAGATAAACCAGTTGAACTAACTGGTTTATCTCTGGCTACGACCTTGGTAACATAGGAACAATAGGAGCTCTCATCTTGAACTCGAGTTTAGAGATAAACCAGTTAGTTCAATCCCCCCTGGCTACGACCTTGGTGACATTAGAACAATAGGTACTGTCATCTTGAACTCGAGTTTAGAGATGAACCAGTTGGTTCAGCGTTTTCTGGTGCAACTGGGCCTAAAGGAAAATTCCGCTTTTAGTTTAAGTTAAATCACACATAATAATTTTATTCTAATTACTTTCTTAGGATCACAAAGAAATCATTGAAAAAATCTCGAGATTCTTATTTTTTATTGTTTAAAAATAAACCAATTGATTTTTTTTTATAAATCATGACGTCGCGTTCTGCTGGTTCAGAAACTTAAGTGTAAGCTCCCTGTGAAATAGCATTTTTCCAGTCTTCCAAAAACGGGCAAAAAAAATAAATGTGTTTTTGCTGTTGAAATTGGAAGCGTTCTTTATTTTTTTTTGTTCGTATATTAATTTAATGATTAAGTTCATCCCAGTGTAAGATGTTTTATTTTTATTATTATTATATAACTTGTTTCTGTCATAGTATTCGTACTAATGTAGCTTTTATATTTCCTGATGATGTTTTTTTTTTGAAGAGTGGATTAATTGAGGAATGTGTGTGTGTTTTTGTGTGCGTGAAAGTGGATTTTAGGGTAAAAGTTTAATGAGGAAAATAAATGCAATGTTTATTCGTGAGATGAAGGAAAATAAATAATTTTATTCAATTGTGGTTTTAATTTTCTTAGCTTCATTAGTGTAGAGTGTGCTCCGGTTTTTACCTTGTGGTGTATACCGATAAAGCGTCCGTCTTAGGGAACGGTATATCACCGCTATATCTGCGAACCACTGCCTGCCGGAGACCAACCCACGTGTGGACCGGAGGAGCGAGTAGGCACCCCTGGGCTTTTCAAGGCCCACCCCCGACCCCTCATTTAGCGGTGACAAGCACCAGGGCTGAGTCAACCCCGCCGTGTGTAAGTTAGCCCTATCCAAGATAGGGACACAGAGGCTACCTCAAGAAGGTCTACAGCTCCGACTTGGACAATCGTGCCTTTCAAATATCCATCGTCCAAAGACTTAGGTCTGCCCCAGACGCCTCCTATTTAGGTGCTATGCTGGACCTCCGCTTCATTAGTATAGTAGAATTTTTCAAATTAGGCACTCGCATGCGCAGAACGAGCGCCATTCGTGTATTTCCGCTGCTCAAAAAAATGAGAAAGTGGAACCTGACTACGCTGGGTGCACATTTATTTGAAAGAAAGGAACTCGTGCGCATATGCCAGTGGTGCATTGTACAAGGACCTTTCGGAATTTCAATGGTGTTATCTCTACAAGAGCCAGCGCCGAATGGTACATTTACGGCCCAACGTTTTCAGGACTGTTTTGTCTATGTTCGGGAAATGCTGTGCTACCGCGCAAGTGCCTAATTTGGATAATACATCTATAATAAATAGATTTTCTGTTTTAGCATAGTGGGTTTTGGAAACAAAATCAACACGATTAGTTTTAAATGAAATATTTACAATTCCAACATAAACAGTCGCAACTATGGTTTTAATTTTCTTAGCTTTACTAGTATCACAAAACTCATCAGATGAATGATATTCATATCATTTACTGCCTGATGAAGCCACTGTGTGGTGAAACAATTATTGCTGTGTCAACTAATAAACAATGAAATCTTAACCTATCTTAGATGAATGATATTCATATCATTCACTGCCTGATGAAGCCATTGTGTGGGGAATCAATTATTGCTGTTTCAACTAATAAACAGTGATTAACCAAGTGTGTTATTTACTAAAAGTGGTAATATAAAATTTCACCAAGTAACAGCCTCAGCTATTAAACTTATTTATTTATTTATTTATTTATTTACGGTAAAAACCATTTTAACATTAACATAAAAAAAAATATATACACTCTAAGTATACAAAACTAATTACATCACTACTAAACTAAACTTAACAAGAGCTTATAGTATAAAACCAATAAAACAATAGCATCTTCTATTAAGGGAAAGAATAATTAATATATGCAACCGAATTAATATGGATTAAGTAAAAAGCTCAAAATTGATAAACTTAATTTTGGTTTTGAATAGATTTTCCGATTTTTGAAAGAGGTACAAGGAATTAATATCTAGTAAAATATTACCAAATCGGAATAATCTTGTTAACGGGTTATTTAAGCTATAATTATCAATTTATTTTAAAATATTTTCGTCATTTAAAATTGAATCCAGCATGAAACGAAGCAAAACATGTAAGTAATTGATGAACATATTTTATTTCGATTTAAAATTCATCTCTTGCAACATTACATTTTAGAATGATGCGTTTATAATTAGATACAAATCAAAACTAAGATTGACGCTTTATTCAGTTCAACAATGTAGTTATTCTTGCTAAATACTTGTGTATAATTCAAATACCTGTCAGAATTCCCACCCTCAAATCAACCCACCTCTGCAACAAAACACCCCCAAATCCCAAACACCCATAATTACCAAATCAACACCCAAATATTTTTACGCAAACAACACCTCATTTATCAACAATTACATATTCATTTTCCCAGTACAGATAAAACCACCCGGATTACCATAATTCCACCGAAACCGACATTTCGCCTCCATCTGTCGGTACAAAAACCGGGCCGTTTCTAATCACAAACATTGTTCGTGAAAGGTGAGGGTTTCACAGAAGGACATGTGTTGAATGAAATTTGGAATTCTTACCTGTATTTCGTCCTTTTCGGTGCACTTTTTGGATCACTGCGGGGGATGCTCGATCGCCGATCGACTTCTCACCATCAGCTGGCGGCCTGAAGTTGCCCAAGAAGTGACTCATCCTGCCAACTTTCATTTGCACCGGAATTCCCCCAACTCACACTGGGTTAAATTAATTGGTTAGTGGATAATTACGGTTTTGTTTTGATTGGGAATTTAGAGAAACGCATTTTGTTAAAGATTACACATTTCAATGTATAAACAAAGCATAAGAAGTGAAATAAATGTCATGCATTGATACGAAAATCAAATGTGATAGGAAGTGGAAATGTCACCGTGTGATACGGATTTCGATTACTAGGGCTACCAGATTTGACATTTTTTCAATTTATAACTTAAAAATCTAAACAACTAATAATTCTTATTACAATTACAGCCATGGGCAAGGCCATAGCTGGAAAATCATTCCGGGAGGGGGATATAAAAATTTCGGGAGGGTTTTATTAGTAAAAATATGGTTTTTGCTCTTTCAGAGCCGCTTTTACAAACAAAAATTTAACATTTTGAAAATTTCGGGGGAGGGTTGAACCCCCATATTCTCCCCCCCCCCTGGCTACGGCTTTGGCCATGGGTGCCCGCACATATGGACAAGGAAGGGCACTGGCTGCTCCCGGAATTCTGGTTTCCCATTTCAATAGCGCAGCTAGGATTTCGTCTAAGAAAAATGTAAAAAAATGTATACAAACATTATCGTAATTTTATATATTTTAAATATTTGGAGTTTAGAAAAGCTTGAAAATATGCATTGCGATGGGTTAAAATTGGGTTGCAATGGGTGAAAATTGGGTTGGGATAGGTCAGAGTTGGGATTTTATGACATTACACCAGCGACGGCTCGCAGCCTAACTTCAGGGTCGGCCACAGCGCCAAGGCACACAAAATTTTAGGTTGGGATCGCGCTTTATAAATACAAGGAATTGCACAACAGTCACCTTTCAATAACGGATACGTATTACCTTGGGTCTCGGGTCTACCCTGAAGTTAGACTGCGAGCCGCCGCTGCATTACACATTATTTTTATAAATCCAATAACGTTCAATTGTTTCACTTAATATAAAAGCAGACTATTTATGATTTTCAACTTGTTATTTAACTCACTACAATTGTTTCGCTACACTGTAGCTTCTTCAGGTGAAGAAATATAATAATTATATTTCTTCACCTGAAGAAGCTACAGTGTAGCGAAACAATTGTAGTGAGTTAAATAAAAAGTTGAAAATCATAAATAGTCTGCTAATATATTAAGTAATAATGGATTTTCAAAAAATAAGTGCCTTAACAATCAAAGAGTTCAATTTGTTTGCTTTTGTTCAATGTTTTAGTCAATTTTTTTTAATCTTCTATAAAATTATATTTTTCTAAAATTATAATTAGTGTGCCTTGTAAAAAAAGTGACAAATGTCATTTATTGTGAGGTTATGCCATTAATAATAACGAAACAACAAGTAAGTACCTACGTTACAACTTAATGTAGAATAAAAGTAAAGGAATAATTTAAATGTTTTATTATTTCAATATTTCAATTACGACTCAATTTTTTAAGTGTATTTATAACTTCACAACATTTCAGTGTTTTATACGCGTGGCGCATGAAGTAAAATTTCGAGTTTAGAAAAGCCCCGTGAAAATTTGTCTCGGGTCGCTAGCGCGACCCTCGACAAATTTTCTACGCGGGGCTTTTCTAAACTCGAAATTTTACTTCATGCTTAGTCTGGGAGTGGAAACACTCGTTCGAACTTTAAATTTAACTCTTTTATAAAATCGCCGTATGTATGTAATATAATAAATCATTCATTGAAATCATAGAAAAAGATACAAAATTTACCCTAAAATCAACTTTTGGAGTTAACTTTATAATTTGCTCGGCTCTTAATGGGTTAATATTCTATTCCTTAGAAAAACCGTGTTTATTAAATATTAAAGTTGCATTTAATGTAATAACAAACTGTGAATAAATCGACAAAAATCTAGAAATATCGTAAATCTCGTTAAAAATCTTGACGGTCCACTCCCAGACTAAGCATGAAGTAAAATTTCGAGTTTAGAAAAGCCCCGCGTAGAAAATTTGTCGAGGGTCGCGCAGCGACCCGAGACAAATTTTCACGGGGCTTTTCTAAACTCGAAATTTTACTTCATGCGCCACGAGTGTAAAACGCTGAAATATTGTAAAGTTTAAAAAATACTAGCCTTTATTTTGTTTAGTTGGTTGACAAATTGTGTTGAATCTTCTAAGCTGGATAATACATACTAATTCTATTTATAAATTTTGATCAGCATTAAAAGTCCAATTTTATTTCAAGGCACTCTATATTTATTGCCAAAAAATCATGTAAACAAGATTTATTATACATTTTTTCTAGCATAAATATTAAATTAAAATCAACATATCGAGCATAATTGGATTCAGAAAAACAATGTCCAATATAATAAACAAAGTCCTAGCAAAGGATGGAAGTGCTGCAAAAGAGGTAGGTTTCCTCAGAAAATCTGACGGGACCTGTGTTTTATACGCGTGGCGCATGAAGTAAAATTTCGAGTTTAGAAAAGCCCCGTGAAAGTTTGTCGAGGGTCGCGCAGCGACCCGAGACAAATTTTCTACGCGGGGCTATTCTAAACTCGAAATTTTACTTCATGCTTAGTCTGGGAGTGGACCGTCAAGATTTTTTCGAGGGTGATCAGGCCCATTATAACCTACGGAGAAGTAGTGTGGTGGACAAGGAGCAGCAAAGGGCAATAAGGCTTCTGAACAGCAGACAAAGACTAGCATGTCTCAGTGTCACAGGAGCCCTAGAAATCATCCGGAAACTACCACGACTGCAGATCTTCATACAAGGAGAGGCCAGGGCCGTAACATACAGACTAATGCAAGGACAGGCTTCCATTAACCGATCACACGGAAAAAAGTACCAAAGGCTAGAAGAAGAGCTGAAGGCAAACCCTCCAACAGAAAGCCAAGCGATACCATGGTCAAGAAATATCATTTCGACAGGAAATGCAACGTGATGATCCCGCGGAGGGAATATTGGGCGGACGGCCCATCTTTTTGTTTTTATTTATAGAGGGGATTGGGAAATTTGCTGACACAGACAAACGCCTTTGGTCTTGTTAGGCCAATAGTGTCGGGTTTTAGTACCGACTAAAACCCTTCCCCCTCTCTTCCCCGGTATCGCCATCTCGGTATTTCTTCAGGGGTCTTCTTCTAATTTCTTCCTCTTCAACCTTTAGGTTGTACCGTTCTCACACGTTCCTCAAAGTACTTTCTGTAAATAACGCAGGTTGCGAATGCGCTCACAGCGTCCCAAGCCTCCTCGCTCTCCAGCATTTTCTCCACCACGGTCTTCTCGTCCAGCCTTCCAATTTTACTCTCGAGGACTAGTCTCTCCGGCTGCCATTCCGAGCATATGATCATAGTGTGCCTGGCCGTGTCTTCTCTGTTTCTGCAGTAATTAGATTTCTTGCTCTTTGCTATCCCTATCCGGTGTACATAGGACCCAAAGCTGCCATGTCCTGTTAATAACTGGGTCAGATGGTGTGTTACCAGCCCGTGCCTCCTCTTCACCCATGGTTTGATGTCCGGTATCAGCGTCTTAAGCCACCCTTCCCCGGTTTCCTGCCATTTGTGCATTGTTTTGTTTCGTGCCGATTCCCTGGCCTTTGCTGGGTCACCTGTCGCCCTTCCCTCCCAGAACGGTTCTGCACGCTCCATTAAGTACTGGTCCCCAGGTATTGTTGACGACAACAACTCTGCGGCCTCGGTAGACACCGTGCTATATGCCCGGATAATACGTAAGGCCTCTACTTTGAGCGCTGATCTCGCTTTATTCCTGTTTCTAGCGGCTGTCATGGCAGTTTCTGCCCATACCGGTGCAGCGTAGGCCAGCTTCGCTCTTGCTACTTGCCAGTAGTCGTCGTCTACCTTCGCTGGGTCCTCCCACGTTCGGCATGATCCGCCCCACTGCGGTGTCTGTCCTAATGGCTGTCTCCATGCAGTGTTTACTTAGCCGCGGATTGGCTTCCAACCATACACCTAGATACTTCACACTCTTGGTGATTGCGCTGTCCCCCACAGACCATCACAACATGCTTCCTTCTCCTTAGCGGACCCTCGTTTGCCCCCGTGCGATCTCCTTGACCGCTGCATGGGCTTCAACGGTGGATTTCCCCTTAGTGAAGCCATACTGGTGAGGGTGAAAAGCTCCCTCAGCCTCGATCTTCTCGACGACCCTGGTTGTCAACAGTTTCTCCAGTATTTTCCCCATCCCGTCCAGAAGACAAATTGGTCTATACGCGCCTGGGGTGTCTGGTGCTTTGTTTCCCTTAGGAATTAGTGCTAGCCGGGCTTTGTTCCATAGCCTAGGGTAGTGATGGGGAAACTGCGGCTCGCGGGCCAAGTCCGGCCCGCGGAAAGGTTTAATCCGGCCCGTTTAAGAGTGCCGTCGTGAGAATGTTTGAACGCGTTCTTACTTCGTAATGTGACGACCCGCATAAAAACTACCTACCTACGATTAAGCATTATTCTTTGGCCCGCTACGATTGTCTGGTTATTAAAAATGGCCCGTCTTAAAAAAAGTTTCCCCACCACTGGCCTAGGGAAAACAAAATCCTGCAGGCACTTGTTGTAGACGCCGGTGAAAAGGTCTGGGTTCGCCTCGACCGCTCCCCTGATTGCCTCGTTCGGCAGCCCGTCAGGCCCAGGAGCCTTCTTACGTGGGAGATTTTTAGCGGCCTCAAGCACTTCTTCTGTTATAAATGGCTCAGCCTCATTAACTCCTGAAGGAGTTACTATGATGTTTAATTCGCCGTTCCTTAGTGGGAAGAGTGCATCCACCACGGCTTCCGGGTACCATCGCTGCAGGGTCAGGCGTTCTCTTCTTTAGTTTCCTGCTAACTATTTTATATGGTTTCCCCTGGGGTCGGCTTCTATCTCCTCACAGAGCTCTTTCCACTTTGCTTCTAGCTATAGCGTCTTTCAGTGACGTTTTAAGACATTTAAGGAACGCTGACATTTCCGTGATTAGCGCTCGATGCGACTTTAGTGCCGTTAGTCTAGCAGCAGCCACTTCTGCGTTCCACCAGTCCACGCCCATTTTTGCCTTACGGGTCCTCCTCGGCATCGCTATTTTGCACGCTTTTGTCTACCAAGGAAACCGCCTGCTCGTCCGCTGTCACTCCTGTTATTCTGGTGCCAGCTAGAGCTCTTCCGAGTTTGTCAGTGTCCGTCCGGCTGACGTTCCGCCGGGCTTCCGTCGCGACGTTGTCAGGTGAGCCATAGTACCTTGTCTCAATTGTGATGAGGCCGTGGTCGCTAACGCGAAATCAAACTAGTATACTGACGGCTCAAAGACAGATGAAGGAGTCGCAGCCGGAATATAAGCACAAAACCCGAGACAAAGATTTTAGTCAGTCTGGCGTGGGACACCACAGTTTTCCAGGCAGAGGCGATCGCAGTTGCATTGGAGAAATAGCAAAGCAAGACAACAAAAGTCCGACGACCGATCTTCTCAACCAAGAGAGGAAAACAGTTAAGGCTATAGTACGTCTACTGACAGGACACTGTAGGCTCAACAAGCACATGAGCAAAATAGGTCTGGCAGAGGATACGATATGTAGATTCTGCCAGGAAGAAGAGGAAGACCCTCTCCACATCCTCCGCTAATGTGAGGCCCTAGCAAGGGTTAAATACCTAAAGCTGAACAACATTAAACCAAGCGCAGCAAAGCTACACCCAGGGCTCACTGTCAGGGTTAATAGGGCTAATCAAAGAGGCGAAGCTCGAGCACGACGTCTAGGATAACAGGGATCCACAATAGATCTGCAGAGGTCGCGGTGGTACAAGCTAAGAGCTCACCCCTACAATTATCTAATCTAATCTAATCTAATCTAATCTAATAAAATAAAAGTATACGCAGCAATTTTAAAATTAAAAGTTGACTTTTATTTGGCAATGAAGTTAATTTTGAAAAAATATATAATTACCCACTGAGCAAAAAACAAACAAATAACGTTATATCAACACTGTAGCAACATTAAACGTTGTTTTAATATTGATGAAACATTACATAAATGAATTTGCTCAATGGGTAGTGTCTATTTATTCTATTGAGCAAAAAACAAACAAATAACGTTATATCAACATTGTAGCCACGTTAAATGTTGTTTTAATATTGATGAAACATTACATAAATGAATTTGCTCAATGGGTAGTGTCAATTTATTCCATTGAGCAAAATACAAACAAATAACGTTATATCAATGTTATAGCAACATTAAACGTTATTTTGATGTTGATGAAACATTACTCAAATGTGTTTGTTTAGTGGGTATGGCATTGAAACTGCGATTGAGTTTGTTTTTTAGTTCATTCAAATCGATCAATAAATAACAGAGTTATGGCGTAGGGCGTTTTTTTTTTTTTTTATCGAAAACTCAGTATAATTAGGCTAGATTAGAAACCGCTTTGTACAGTTAGGTTAAACTAACTGTACAAAGCGGTTTCTAACCTACCCTAACTATGGGCAACTTGAAACAAAAATTCGGGGCACTCGAATTCATTACTTCCAACCCTGTATTTTATCACAATAATCAAATTTTATTAAAGCAGATGAAAATCGATAATTAAAAACCGCTTATAAATCGAAAAAAAAAAGAGAAAACGCAATGAAATCAAATAAACTGCAAGATTTTTAAATTATTAAATGTAAGGGTCAATAAACTTTAACTTGCGAATTTCGGTTTCAGCATTCGGGTTGAAAATACGCTCGTGGCATATGGCTATAAAGGGGAAGGACGCCGCGCGCAATCACCGACACGCTCCCAAACCCACCGTCTCTTTCCCCACCAAAATATAGAAAGAGAAGATGCGGTTATCTACGCGAGCGCGCGCGCGCCTGCGTCAGTTTGTTAACCGTAAGAACGGGGCTTACACTAGAATAGTCTCATTTAGATCCGGCACTGGACCGCGCGTCGCGCCCGCACGTTGTTCACTTGTTTATAAAAAAAACCGCCGTAAATTCGATACACTTTCAAGTTCACCTCCCTTGAAAATAAATAATTAAAAACAAGTAAATCCAGGATGGCGTTGTTTAGGGTCACCACCAGTAAATTGCCAGAAGTGCAGGTTAGTACTTAGTGTAGTTAGTTTGTACTGTGAGTGTGCGTATGCGGGGTTTCATTCATGGAAAGGGACATGGAGGGAAAAATCCATACTTCGGATTTCCTCTGCTGAAAAACGATTGAGTAACACCCGAGGCGCTGAGATTAATTACGCGAGTGTCTTGCGAGGGCTATAATTAAAACCCGCGCCGCGCTTATATAACCGGGTTACATACAAGATATTAATCTCAGAGGGTTTGATTTAATATAATTTAATTTAAAATTCGCGAAGCCCGATAAAAACAAAATCCTGCCGCGCTGTCACGCGTTTAAAAATCCACACGTTTTTAACCTAAAACGCTCCGTCATCCGCACACTTACTTACACACATACAGGCGATTTGAATACACGTATTGAATTATTTAACTGAAGATTATCTGGAATTGTGGAAAAATGTTTGGATGCACGCGGCGTTGGAAACCGTTCGCGCTCTCTGACATTGACCAATTTAATTTTATCAGTTCGTCGAAATAACACTGTTTAAATTTTTGTGTAAATTGTGGGTTCCAAGGTTCGTGCGCTTTTCGGTTTATTGTCGAATTTATCTTTGATTCGGCTGTGTAATTAATTCATCATCATTGCCAATGCCGCGGGATTATATAACGCGGGCTTTACCTTGGCCTGTTGAACACTTCAATTTTTTTAAATTTTATTTTTGGATAATTAATAATAAATACAAGTTTTTAAGTCCGTTCTAGCAAATAATATAATAATAAATACAAGTTTTCAAGTCAGTTTTAGCAAATAATGTAATAATAAATACAAAAACTTTTATTATTATTATTATTATTTATTATTTATTTTGACCTGTGTAAAACAACTGTTACTAGCACCAAGAAAGTATTATTATCACATTTACAAAATATTCACAAACCAATATTTTTTGCGTTTTTTTGCTATAACTTAGTAAATATCTGTCACATCTCAGCAGTATATATTTTAAACTTTACTTTAAATCAGTGGTTAATACGCGTGGCGCATGAAGTAAAATTTCGAGTTTAGAAAAGCCCCGTGAAAATTTGTCTCGGGTCGCTGCGCGACCCTCGACAAATTTTCTACGCGGGGCTTTTCTAAACTCGAAATTTTACTTTATGCTTAGTCTGGGAGTGGAGGACACCCGTTAATTTAAAATATGTCCCAACTATCAAGTTAGCAAAAGTTATGAAAAAAATTGTAAAAGTTTTGTAGTTTGATTTATGTGTCTTGTCTCCCATAATAAGAACGTTAAAGCAGCGGGGATCCGAGAAAGCTGCGATTCGGTCGCCATGGCAACCACTTTTGCTCTAATGGGAGACGACTGTCACCGGGAGTGAAAAAATCGAAGAATTCATTTTAGAAAGATCAAATTTTCACAGGACCGAAAAAAAGTTCAGCAGTATATATTTTAAACTTTACTTTAAATCAGTGGTTAATACGCGTGGCGCATGAAGTAAAATTTCGAGTTTAGAAAAGCCCCGTGAAAATTTGTCGAGGGTCGCTGCGCGACCCTCGACAAATTTTCTACGCGGGGCTTTTCTAAACTCGAAATTTTACTTCATGCTTAGTCTGGGAGTGGACGACACCCGTTAATTTAAAATATGTCCCAACTATCAAGTTAGCAAAAGTTATGAAAAAAATTGGAAAAGTTCTGTAGTTTGATTTATGTGTCTTGTCTCCCATAATAAGAACGTTAAAGCAGCGGGGATCCGAGAAGGCTGCGATTCGGTCGCCATGGCAACCACTTTTACATTGCTCTTATGGGAGACGACTGTCACCGGGAGTGGAAAAATCGAAGAATTCATTTTAGAAAGTTCAAATTTTCACAGGACCGAAAAAAAAATTCCGCGTGTCTTAGGCTAAGCGGCGTTCAAATCCGACCGCGTTTTCTATTTTAAATCATTTTTTTAATTTTACGCCGGGCGGAAGATTTCCTAACCTCAATACTTTACACGCTGGTCTTGCTTCACACGGAACTTTTTCAGGTCGCGCATAGCACAATTTCGATAGGATTTGACCTGGGCTTTCCAACGCGACACTTCCGAGCGCTCAAATCGCTCAAATTAAAAAAATATCGCATTTAATCGATTTTGCAAAAAAAAAATAGATTTTCAAAATTTTGCGTCTATTGTGTTCAGAATTCCATTAGAAACACGACCTATCTATCGAGAATTTTTTCTATCGTGGAAAAGTATTTTTTTTTGCAATTGAAATTTCATAGAAATATACCGGGTGTCTAAATCTTGCATTTAATCACACTTCCGAGCGCTCAAATCGCCCGATTAAAAAAACGCATTTAATCGATTTTGCAAAAAAAAATAGATTTTCAAAATTTTGCGTCTATCGTGTTCAGAATTCCATTAGAAACACGACCTATCTATCGAGAATTTTTTCTATCGAGGAAAAGTATTTTTTTTTTGCAATTGAAATCTCATAAAAATATATACCGGGTGTCTAAATCTCGCATTTAATCGATGGTTTTTATTTTTTCTCCAAAATGTTTTGTTTAAACGCAGATCGCTAGGATTAAATTTAGCGGTGTTGGGACATGTTTTTTTTTTTTTTTTATTGGCCGCCTTCACGGGCTGTCAGCACATTTTCGGTCGAAAAATTGCGATAGAGGAATTTGGTTTTCACATTTCGATTTCGAATAATTATCCGCAACCGACAAGATGAAACAAGACGAAGCAAAACAATTAAAATTAATTAATTTTTAAGTTTAACGTGTATATACAGGGTGGTCTAAAACCGTGATTTTCTTGATTATTTTTTTTGACCGACTTAAAATGCTCCAAAACGATTTGTTTAAACGTAGGGTGGTATGGTTTGACCTCGCGGTGCTCAGCAAATTATTTTCGAGCCAACAAATGGCCGCCTTCCCGGTTTTTCAGCAAATTTTCGGTTCAAAAATTGCGCTAGAGAAAATTTGTTTTCGCGGTGATAAAGGAGGGAGAGGCGTTGGTGCATGAGCCGAATGGTGGTGACTGCAAGGTAAATCGTTGTTTTGTAGTGGTTATGGAGTGGATGGATGTAAAGGTCCGTGAAAAGGTTGGAAGAGATGGTCGCTTCGCTCCAGCCGCTCGCTTCGCTCGCTTGCCTTGCTCACTTCGCTCGCTAGTGTGCTCGCTTCGCTCGCTTGCCTTGCTCGCTTCGCTCGCTTGCCTTGCTCGCTTCGCTCGCACATAGAGAGGGTAGCTCTATGTGCGAGCGAAGCGAGCACACTAGCGAGTGAAGCGAGCAAGGCAAGCGAGCGAAGCGAGCACACTAGCGAGCGAAGCGAGCAAGGCAAGCGAGCGAAGCGAGCGGCTGGAGCGAAGCGACCATCTCTTCCAACCTTTTCACGGACCTTTACATCCATCCACTCCATAACCACTACAAAACAACGATTTACCTTGCAGTCACCACCATTCGGCTCATGCACCAACGCCTCTCCCCCTCCCTTTACCCTTGCTACTATTATACATATATTTTTCTTCAACATCATTTATTTTTTTTTAATTATGCAATTCTCTTTACATTTCTACATTTCCTTGATTCGGCCCTCGGCTCCCCGGTTGGTAAATCGGGCTAAATGCTAGTTTGTAATAAAATTTTGTATATGATTGTTATACTTATAATCAGGGCCAGATTAACCTATTTTGGGAGCCTAGACATTTATTTCCTGACCCCTCCCCCCGCCCCCCATGAAATGGGCGCAGGAAAAAATCCTCCCCAAAAAATTAATCAAACATAAATAAAATGGAAGAAAATTAGACAAATTTAGGGTCGTCCCGGTAGGAATCTGCCAAACTTCAGGGGTGTATTACTTAGATCATTTTAAGGAAAAAAGGTATATCAACAAAGGTTAGTGAATTGGGGCTTGTTTAAGAAAACTGTTCAAAATTGTAAGAAGTAGGCTTTGGAGAACATTGCTTCGCAATTATTTGTTTTGCTATCACTAATTAGTAAATCTGATTATTTTAAACATGCCTTTCAAAGTCGTAGCCAGAAAAACATTTCGGGGGGGAGGATTAATTGTAAAAATATTGTTTTTGCTTTTATAGGGCAACTTTTACGTACAAAAATTAAACATTCGGAAAATTTGAACCCCCCATATCCCCTTCCTGACTACGGCCTTGATGCCTTAACGTTTACCACTGAAGAATACGCAGGTATTTATTTTATTTACGCACTCCACAAAAAATGTACTCTAGTACTAAGTACAAGTACCTAACAAAATGTACTTAAGTACTAATTTGAGTACAAAGTACTGAGTACATCGATTGACTAAAGAATGTGATGATAATAAATGAAAACACAACCTTACAATTTCGTGGTTACTTAGATTCACCTAAATTAATTTCACAATTTTGAAATGTTGGGTTAGGTTAGTTGTCAAGTTGGGATGTTGGATTAGGTTAGATGGTAAATCGTTAAGTTAGGTTGGAGTACACATTGGGAAATTAGGTTAGATTCCATCTAATTTGGTAAAGTTAAGTTAGGTGTGCTGTCAAGTTGTAAAGGTGGGGTTGGTTAGATGACAAATTATATAGCTAGGTTACTTACTTAAATTAACCGGCTAGACTCCGTATCTCGTTGCACTTTCTAAATTATAGGCATAGGTGCATTCGATAGCATTTTTTGCGTAGATAATTTAGGAATAAAAATGGTGATGTGTCCATCATAGTACTTTCCCCCGTAAATTGCGTATTAAATCACTTTTAAAATATTTGTAGCATTATTATTTTCAAAATGTCTTCAACTTTTTGATAACTACAACTTTTATTTGAAACATTTTTCAATTGGATCAACACATACTGACACAAACCAATGACTAGATAAAAAAACACTATTTATTGAATATCTCAAAAACTAAGAGTGCTATGACAAAAAGTGAAGATACAAAAAATCTTTAATATTTTATTACCTACAACTTTTATTTGAAACATTTTCCAATTGTATCAACACACACACTGACTCAAATCAATGACTAGATAAAAAACACTATTTATTAAATATCTCAAAAACTAAGAGTTCTATGACAAAAAGTAAGTGAACAATACATCTTCATTTTGTTATTATCTACAACTTTTATTTGAAAGAATTTTTTGTTTGATGAACATTTATTGAAAAAATCTGAAAAAACTGAAAAACGCTAAGAGTAAAGTACCACTTCCGGTTTTCCGATTTTCACCAAAAGCTTTTCAGTTCTTCCGATTGTAACAAAAAGCTTAAGTTTCTAGTTTCATCTCGATATCTTTAGCGGTTTTTGCGGTACAGCGCACACAGACACACAGACAGACAGACAGACATTTTTAAAAAATGGTCTTATTCGACTCAGGGGACCTCAAAACGGATATTTCCGCTAAAATTTTTGATTCGAAAATTTTCACGAAAACAATACTTTCCCTTTGTATTACATCCGGGGGAAAGTAAAAAATGTTGGAAGGAAACTTTGGGTCAAGTTAGGTCAGAATAGGTTGGGTTAGGTTAGGTTAAAATAGGTGAGGTTAGCTTAGAATAGGTGAGGTCACTGGCGGCTCGCGGCCTTACTTCATATGAGGCTCAAATCCAAGATACAAAAAATGAGGTTGAAAGCACTATCCATTTTGCTTATCATTGCTCTTTGCTTATCATTGCTCTTTACGTTACGAAATTGCGTCATTAATACATGCGTTTAGCAGCACAACGAGCGCACCTTTTAATTCCGAGATGCATTTACCTTGGTTGGCACTTTTGTTTCACATGAAGTTGGCCACTGGGTGAGGTTAGGTTAGAATAGGTTAGGTTAGATTACGATAGGTTGGGTTAGGTCTACCTTGTTCGTATTGACGAGACGCATCGATTGAGGTTAGACTATATTAGGATAGGTTGGGTTAGGTCTACCTTGTTCGTCTTGACGAGACGCATCGATTGAGGTTAGGTTAAATAAGGATGGGTTATGTTAGATTAGACTAGGATAATTAAGATTAGAATAGGATAGGTTAGGCAAGGTTAGGTTAATTAATTATTATTATTGGGTTAGGTTAGTTGTCAAGTTGGGATGTTGGATTAAGTTAGGTGACAAATCGTAAAGTTAGGTTAGAGAACACATTGGGAAATTAGGATAGATTCCATCTAATTTGGAAAAGTTGAGTTAGGTTTGCTGTCAAGTTGTAAAGCTGGGTTAGGTTAGATGACAAATTATATAGCTAGATTACTTACTTAGATTAACCGGCAAGACCTTCCTATCTCGTTGTACTTTCTAAATTATAGGCATAGGTGCATTCGATAGCATTTTTTGCGTAGATAATTTATGAATAAAAACTGCTGGATAGGTTAGAGTAGGTCTACCTTGTTCGTCTTCACGAGACGCATCGAATAAGACTATAATTTACCGAAGCGGTCCAGCGGTTTTCTAGTTGAAGGCAAAAAAGACAAATCACATAGCTAGGATATTTACTTAGATTAACCGGCTAGACTCCGTATCTCGTTGCACTTTCTAAATTATGGGCATAGGTGCATTCGATAGCATTTTTTCCGTAGATAATTTAGGAATAAAAAAATGTTGAAAGGAAACTTTTAAGTTAGGTCAGAATAGGTTGGGCTAGGTTAGGTTAGGTTAAAATAGGTGAGATCACTGGCGGCTCGCGGCCTAACTTTATGTGAGGTTCAAATCCAAGATACAAAAAATGAGGTTGAAAGCACTACGTAACCATTTTGCTTATCAATGCTCTTTACGTCACGGAATTGTGTCATTAATACATGCGTTTAGTAGCACAACTAGCACACCTTTTAATTCCGAGATGCATTACCTTGACACTTTTGTTACACATGAAGTTGGCCACCGGCCGCCACTGGGTGAGGTTAGGTTAGAAAAGGTTAAGTTAGATAAGGATAGGCTGCGTTAGGTCTATCTTGTTCGTATTTACGAGACGCATCGATTGAGGTTAGACTATATTATAGTCTGTTTAAAAACTAGAAGGAGTAAGTGCCAAAGCCCAATTTACACTATAAAAAGTTACCAGAAATATCACTAGATAAATTTGGCGGCAATTTTAAATAATGATTCGAACCATTAATATATAAATATCGTTAAGAGTTGTTTTAACAAAAATATTCAAAACCAATTTATTTATTATTACCACTGAACATCGTTGATAACAGACTAAATATTTGATTCCCTGTTACTCTGGCTAAAGATGTATTTGTGTGTTTCTGAACTCCACTTTAAATCAGTTCGACATTCGAATACTTTAGTTCAACTGGATTCGTGAATTAGTTGTGAGGAGTAACATGAAAAATGTTTTTTTGTGTGTTTTTAAATTTCACGTTAAATCACTGTTTTATGCGCGTGGCGCATGAAGTAAAATTTCGAGTTTAGAAAAGCCTGTTACTCTGGCTAAAGATGTATTTGTGTGATTCTGAACTCCACTTTAAATCAGTGTTTTGTACGCGTGGCGCATGAAGTAAAATTTCGAGTTTAGAAAAGCCCGAAAATTTGTCTCGGGTCGCTGCGCGACCCTCGACAAATTTTCACGGGGCTTTTCTAAACTCGAAATTTTACTTCATGCTTAGCCTGGGAGTGGAAACACTCGTTCAAAACTTCAAATTGAACTTTATTATAAAATCGACTAATGCCTGAAATTTACGTAAATAAAAAATTCACTGAATATCATTAAAACCGGGAAAGTCAGAAAAATCATGGAATTATATTCAAATTGACCAAAACACTAATAAAAAAGCCATATGATATTATTAAATTTGTCAAAATCAGCAGGCAAATTACAAAACATGTAAAAATTTATAAAATTAAATTTAATATTGGCAAAAGCAATGAAAACTATTAAACAGAATGGGGGTTTCCCACAGAAAATATCTTTAGTCAGGGAAATTTCGGAAAAATTTAACATTTCAGATTGTGGCTACCAGTGTCAGTTTTACTTCAAACAATATTAAATAAAATTTTGAAAACTAGATAATTATCTTTAAAAACATTTTCAATCATTTAATGTCCTTATCGAAGCATTCACTTTGAAGTTTCGAACGAGCGTTTCCACTCCCAGACTAAGCATGAAGTAAAATTTTGAGTTTAGAAAAGCCCCGTGAAAATTTGTCGAGGGTCGCGCAGCGACCCGAGACAAATTTTCGGGCTTTTCTAAACTCGAAATTTTACTTCATGCGCCACGCGTACAAAACACTGATTTAAAGTGGAGTTCAGAATCACACAAATACATCTTTAGCCAGAGTAACAGGCTTTTCTAAACTCGAAATTTTACTTCATGCGCCACACGCATAAAACAGCGATTTAACGTGAAATTTAAAAACACACAAAAAACATTTTTCATGTTACTCCTCACAACTAATTCACGAATCCAGTTGAACTAAAGTATTCGAATGTCTCTTTTGAATCCTCTAAAACGATTCGAATCCTGCCCAGCTCTGGTCTGTATCTTACTTAAAATTGATTTGTTTCATAAAACTATATCGTTTACTTTTTTTAAAACTTTATTCAAAGTTGGCAGTTCATTTTTAGAGAAGAAACTATGCACGGATCTCTCCACTACGTCATCAAAACTTGTAATTATGTCCTCCAAGCTGTTTAGGGCTACAAATTTCTCCGGATTTCGTATATTCGCTAATGGTTCGATAGACAGTGGAATTTACAACTCCTAAAAATTAAACATTTTATTATTTGATGCATATTCTTATGCTATTTGATATCTCACCTACTGCACCAACAATGCCTGATACAACAGCAGTCATTTTCATATGTGGATCATCTGTTATCATCTGCTTATACATATTTATTATGCACTGTTTTTCAGACAGATATAAATGACCCAAATCCAACTTTTTACGCTTTTTTTGGAGGTGAAGGTGATATTATCACCGAGCTTGTACTGGGTCCATAATCCATTACAACAATATAAACAAAACTAACTTTTAACTATGCTAAAGAAACACCGCACAAAAGGTTATTACGAAACAGACAAAGTTGCAACACAGTAACGCTTCGAATAAAGGTTATGTCAGCTGTTGCGTCTAATAATCACGTAATTAGCATAGTGTAAAATTTGCGCGCACTCGGCCAATGAGAGTTGTAGGTTTTGGCGCGTGAAATTTAAATCGCTCCTCCTAGTTATTAAACAAATTATAGGATAGGTTGGGTTAGGCCTACCTTGTTCGTCTTGACGAGACGCATTGGTTACACTTAGGTTAAATTAGGATTACCTTGGCACTTTTGTTTCACATTAAATTGGCCACCGGCCGCCACTGGGTAAGGTAAGGTTAGAATAGGTTAGGTTAGATTAGGATAGGTACCTTGTCGGTTTTGACGAGACACATCGATTGAGGTTAAATTATATTAGGATAGGTTGGGTTAGGTTTAATTTGTTCGTCCTGACGAGACGCATCGATTGAGGTAAGGTTAAATTAGGATAGGTTAGGTTAGATTATTAAAGGTTAGGTTAGATTAGGATAGGTTAGGTTAACCTAACCTATAGGATAGGTTAGGTTAACCTAACCTATCCTAATCTAACCTATCCTAATCTTACCTAACCTAACCTCACCTATTCTAACCTAACCTATCCCAATCTAACCTAACCTATCCTAATCTAACCTAATCTCACTTATTCTAATCTAACCGAATGTAACCTAACCTCACCTATTCTAACCTACCCTATACCAACCTAACCTCACCTATTCTAACCTACCCTATACCAACCAAACCTATCCTAATCTAAACTATTCTAACCTAACTAATAAAACCTAACTCAACCTATCCTAACCTAACCCAACCTATTCTAACCGAACCCAACCTAACTTAACCCAACCTATCCTAATCTAATCTAACCCAACCTATTCTAACCTAACCTAATCTAATCTATAATTTTGAAAGTACAACGAAATACAGAAGTCTAGCCTAATTTTATTGGTAATTTTTTTTAAAACTCCTTATTGTCATTAAAAGTTGTAACAGTTTTCGAACAAGGGTTTGCCACTCCCAGACTAAGCATGAAGTAGCGACCCGAGACAAATTTTCTGGGCTTTTCTAAACTCGAAATTTTACTTCATGCGCCATACATATAAAACACTAAAATACTGTGAAAGTTATGTATATTTTGATCTCACTTGAAATCAGTGTATTATACGCGTGGCGCATGAAGTAAAATTTCGAGTTTAGAAAAGCCCCGCGTAGAAAATTTGTCGAGGGTCGCGCAGCGACCCGAGACAAATTTTCTGGGCTTTTCTAAACTCGAAATTTTACTTCATGCTTAGTCTGGGAGTGGCAAACCCTTGTTCGAAAACGCGTATAAAACACTGATTTTAAGTAAAGTTCAAAATGACAGGTGTTCCCCTATATGAAAAAGTTCATGTAATTAACTTTCAATTTAGATAACAATATTTTGGAAAAATTGTAATTCTCAAAATGTGTGTTGTTCCGTTAAAATCGATAAATTTGCCGACATTAGTAATTATTATAAATTAGATACTAATTTACCAATCATAGGTAAGTTGTATATAATTATTGTTAATAATTACACCAGCGATAATTAAAACACAAACGATTTATTCGAATTCATTATCAACTAAAAATAGGTTTAATTAATTACAAACCGTGAAAATGTGTCGTATTAACTTATTCACGCAGCAATTTATAATAATTTCAAAAGAGATTTTCATTTGTTATTCTAATTTAAAATTGCACTAACATTTTCACGAAGAAAAAAAAATTAAGAGGAACAATATTAATTAATTGTTATTCTAGCTTATAATTGCATTCTTTTTTAGTGTAAAAATCACTTCACATAAACTCAAAAACATACAGCTACCTAAAAAAGTATCTGATTGTGGTTAAAATTTTGACCGGCTTCGAAAATATTAGTTGCCCCGATCTCTAAAAGCCAATGGTTTTATAAAATACCAAAATCTACCCAGCAATGTCAAGTTTAAAATAAACAGGTAGAAAAATAGCGAAATGTATTACCTGTTTGTCAAGATAAGGTTTTTAAAATTAAATTATTTGTTGTTCTTGGTAGTTACGTTCGTGACCGATCAAAAGTAATCGTGCGGGGCCGTTCAATACAATTTGCATATTTGCCATTGCTGCTGGTACATATACGTTCATTGTAATTCGGTTTACCGCGTGGCACAAAAAAAAAAAACAAGCGCACCAGCAACTTGGAAATACCTTTTACGTGAAATGAATACGTCATTTCTTGAATGATATCGTTTCTTTTCAATCGAGAGAAATGAACGGTTAATTGGTTCAAGAGGTTGGTTATTATTTTGGGATTTTCCATGACGTGGATAATAATCACCAGGTCTTTTTAAATCACTTGGAATAAAAGAGAAAATAATAATAATCAATTGCCGCGTGTGTAGGTAATACCAGAGAAAATTGTAGGTATATTTTTTCCATTTACCTACCAATAAAACCCGCAATTTAGAATTAATTTCCTACAAATTTTACAATACCCAAGGTCGTAGCCAGGGGGGGATATGATGCTTCAACCACCCCCTCCTCCGTATTTTCAAAATGTTAATTTATTTTCGTGAACATGGTTTAATATAATTTTTTCTGTCATAAATATTACATTGAATTCAACAAATCTGGCACAATTGGATTCACAAAAACAATGTATAATATGATAAAATAGCAACAGTATATGCAACCATTTAAAAATTTAAAGTTGACTACTATTTAGCAATGAAGTTAATTTAAAAAAAATAATAATTACTATCAATTTATAGTACTGAAACGGCCATTGACTTTGTTTTTTAGTTCTTTTAAATCGCTTAATAAATAGCAGAGTTATGGCGTTGGGCGCTTTTTATCGAACACCCGGTATATTTTTTCGATTTCATGTGCATACATGTCACGTGTGATTACATTAATATTGCGTGACCGGTGAAAAACCTTGGGAAGCTATTTTAAACGGAAATAAGTACTGTGACAATGTAAGTATTTTGTCCTGAACAAATAAAAAAATAAACGCGACGTGCGTGTCTTTTGGAAGAGCTACAAAAGGTTAAGACATTTATTTATATTAATTGTTTTTATCTTTATTATTTAAACATGCGTTTTGTTAACTCTGATGAATTGTATTTCGGTATACAAATCAGTGACACGATCTGTTTGGATATCGTGGGAACATGTAAGTTAATTAAATCACCAACAGAAACAATGAAACATATGATTTAAAAGTTTTATCATCTAGAAGGCTATGAAATTATTTCTAAAAAATATTATGTTGGTAACAAATTATTGAAAGCAATAATAATTCTCACTGCAATTATCACTGTCAACATTTTGTATACAAAATACACGTCATTAGATGACATACTGTTGCGAGAGAAGAAAACTAGTACAACAGAATATTTGGCTATGTGAACTGAACTTTCTTGGATTTTTCAAATTGTTAATCAAATTGACAAATCTACGGAAATGTCAAACGAAATGTATTTAATGTCGACATGCCTCAACTGACTGAAACGCAAAATTCAATAATAACGACCTGTTTAGAGACAGTATTAGCATTAGAGACATTGCTAATGAAGTGCATGTTAACAAAAGCACCGTCTTGTTGGCCAAAACAAAAAATGTTGCTAACCTGTACATGACAAGTTTGTTGTAGAAGAAAAAAAAACGATATTTTAGAAGTGGCTTAAGCTCCCTGCTGTACTAGTTTTTTTTTTCTCTCGTAACTGTACATATCATGTATGTGGGTCTGATACAATCGTATCTCGCTTTGGTTTTCATTCCGTAACCCCGCATTGGCCTGTGTACCCACTGACGTCTACAAATATACTGTCATTGGATACATGACGTGTCATTTTATACCTCGTAATTCTTCTTCTTTTGGGTAATTAATGGCCCTGACGACCATCAGAGCAATCAAAATCAAATTTGATCACAAATATTTGTAGTGGAAATCGAATCCAGAGAAAAGAGTGAAGTGTAATGTATCCAGTACGTTATACGCAGTACATTTTTTACGTTATTTTCCGTGTGTGATCTGTGCTTGTACCTACTGACGTCACCACCCTCTCCTTGCTTCTCTAGGGGAAACGTCAATTGTGTCATACCTAGACACATAGTATATGTGTGATCCCATTACCTTGCAAAATACATACAAACATAACCTTAAACCTTTAACCCTTAAATGTCGACCCGTATTCTCGAAATTGACCGATGAGAAGTTGGCCATAGATTTCCAGCCACGAATCCGGCGCCTTCACCATTTATAAAACTATAATTTTACCAACGTATTACAACGAATACAAAAAAATTTCATAGAAACAATCTTACAACTTTTAAAAGTTATGGTTTAGCATCTGGCATTAAAATTTGTATCTGTGATAAAAGAGGACAATTCAAACATTTTAAAACTGCTATTTGGGAAGAAACGATTTTAATAGCCACAAATGTCCTCAGTAGTGTTATTACCAATATAAAACAATAATTGGAGGACCATCTTTCTTCAATTTTTTTTAACATGTTTTTCTAAAACGCCCACCTGAAGACATGGCTTATTTTTCGAAAAATAAAAAGTTGGTGTTTGGGGCCTTTTAGAAATGATTTTGTTGGCCACAAATGTTCTCCATAGTATAATTAACCATATTAAATAACAATTAAAGGACCATCTTTCTTCAATTTTTTTTAAACAATTTTTTTCCAAACCGCTCACCTGAAGACATGGCTAATTTTTCGAAAAATAAAAAGTTGGTGTTTGGGGCCTTTTAGAAATGATGTTGTTGGCCACAAATATTCTCTATAGTATTAGTAACAATATTAACTAACAATTGGAGGACCATCTTTCTTAATTTTTTTTTTTAATTTTTTTTCCATACCGTTCACCTGATGACATGGCTTATTTTTCGAAAAATAAAAAGTTTGTGATTGGGGTCTTTTAGAAATGATTTTGTTGGCCACAAATGTTCTCCATAGTATTAGTAACCATATTAAATAACAATTAGAGGACCATCTTTCTTCATTTTTTTTAAACATTATTTTTCCAAACCGCTCACCCATGTCTTCAGGTGAGCGGTTTGGAAAAAAATGTTTAAAAAAAATAAAGAAAGATGGTCCTCCAATTGTTATTTAATATGGTTACTAATACTATGGAGAACATTTGTGGCCAACAAAATCATTTCTAAAAGACCCCAAACACCAACTTTTTATTTTTCAAAAAATACGCAATGTCTTCAGATGAGCGGTTTGGAAAAAATAGTTAAAAAAAATTGAAGAAAGATGGTCCTCCAATTGTTATTTAATATGGTTACTAATAATACTATGGAGAACATTTGTGGCCAACAAAATCATTTCTAAAAGGCCCCAAACACCAACTTTTTATTTTTCTAAAAATAAGCCATGTTTTCACGTGAGCGCTTTGTAAAAAAATTGTTTAATAAAAATTGAAGAAAGATGGTCCTCCAATTGTTGTTTGATATGGCTACTAATACTATGGAGAACATTTGTGGCCAACAAAATCATTTCTAAAAGGCCCCAAACACCAACTTTTTATTTTTCGAAAAATTAGCCATGTCTTCAAGTGAGCGGTATGGAAAAAAATTGTTTAAAAAAGAATTGAAGAAAGATGGTCCTCCAATTGTTGTTTAATATGGTTACTAATACTATGGAGAACATTTGTGGCCAACAAAATCATTTCTAAAAGGCCCCAAATATCAACTTTTTATTTTTCGAAAAATTAGCCATATCTTCAGGTGAGCGGTTTGGAAAAAAATTGTTTAAAAAAATTGAAGGAAGATGGTCCTCTAATTGTTGTTTAATATGGTTACTAATACTATTGAGAACATTTGTGGCCAACAAAATCATTTCTAAAAGGCCCCAAACATCAACTTTTAATTTTTTTAAAAATAAGCCATGTCTTCAGGTGAGCGCTTTGTAAAAAAATTGTTAAACAAAATTGAAGAAAGATGGTCCTCCAATTGTTGTTTGATATGGCTACTAATACTATGGAGAACATTTGTGGCCAACAAAATCATTTCTGAAAGGCCCCAAACACCAACTTTTTATTTTTCGAAAAATAAGCCATGTCTTCAGGTGAGCGGTATGGAAAAAAATTGTTTAAAAAAAATTGAAGAAAGATGGTCCTCCAATTGTTGTTTAATATGGTTACTAATACTATGGAGAACATTTGTGGCCAACAAAATCATTTCTAAAAGACCCCAAACACCAACTTTTTATTTTTCAAAAAATACGCAATGTCTTCAGATGAGCGGTTTGGAAAAAAATAGTTAAAAAAAATTGAAGAAAGATGGTCCTCCAATTGTTATTTAATATGGTTACTAATAATACTATGGAGAACATTTGTGGCCAACAAAATCATTTCTAAAAGGCCCCAAACACCAACTTTTTATTTTTCTAAAAATAAGCCGTTTTCACGTGAGCGCTTTGTAAAAAAATTGTTTAATAAAAATTGAAGAAAGATGGTCCTCCAATTGTTATTTGATATGGCTACTAATACTATGGAGAACATTTGTGGCCAACAAAATCATTTCTAAAAGGCCCCAAACACCAACTTTTTTATTTTTCGAAAAATTAGCCATGTCTTCAAGTGAGCGGTATGGAAAAAAATTGTTTAAAAAAGAATTGAAGAAAGATGGTCCTCCAATTGTTGTTTAATATGGTTACTAATACTATGGAGAACATTTGTGGCCAACAAAATCATTTCTAAAAGGCCCCAAATATCAACTTTTTATTTTTCGAAAAATTAGCCATATCTTCAGGTGAGCGGTTTGGAAAAAAATTGTTTAAAAAAATTGAAGGAAGATGGTCCTCTAATTGTTGTTTAATATGGTTACTAATACTATTGAGAACATTTGTGGCCAACAAAATCATTTCTAAAAGGCCCCAAACACCAACTTTAAATTTTTCTAAAAATAAGCCATGTCTTCAGGTGAGCGCTTTGTAAAAAAATTGTTAAAAAAAATTGAAGAAAGATGGTCCTCCAATTGTTGTTTGATATGGCTACTAATACTATGGAGAACATTTGTGGCCAACAAAATCATTTCTGAAAGGCCCCAAACACCAACTTTTTATTTTTCGAAAAATAAGCCATGTCTTCAGGTGAGCGGTATGGAAAAAAATTGTTTAAAAAAAATTGAAGAAAGATGGTCCTCCAATTGTTGTTTAATATGGTTACTAATACTATGGAGAACATTTGTGGCCAACAAAATCATTTCTAAAAGACCCCAAACACCAACTTTTTATTTTTCAAAAAATACGCAATGTCTTCAGATGAGCGGTTTGGAAAAAAATAGTTAAAAAAAATTGAAGAAAGATGGTCCTCCAATTGTTATTTAATATGGTTACTAATAATACTATGGAGAACATTTGTGGCCAACAAAATCATTTCTAAAAGGCCCCAAACACCAACTTTTTATTTTTCTAAAAATAAGCCATGTTTTCACGTGAGCGCTTTGTAAAAAAATTGTTTAATAAAAATTGAAGAAAGATGGTCCTCCAATTGTTATTTGATATGGCTACTAATACTATGGAGAACATTTGTGGCCAACAAAATCATTTCTAAAAGGCCCCAAACACCAACTTTTTTATTTTTCGAAAAATTAGCCATGTCTTCAAGTGAGCGGTATGGAAAAAAATTGTTTAAAAAAGAATTGAAGAAAGATGGTCCTCCAATTGTTGTTTAATATGGTTACTAATACTATGGAGAACATTTGTGGCCAACAAAATCATTTCTAAAAGGCCCCAAATATCAACTTTTTATTTTTCGAAAAATTAGCCATATCTTCAGGTGAGCGGTTTGGAAAAAAATTGTTTAAAAAAATTGAAGGAAGATGGTCCTCTAATTGTTGTTTAATATGGTTACTAATACTATTGAGAACATTTGTGGCCAACAAAATCATTTCTAAAAGGCCCCAAACACCAACTTTTAATTTTTCTAAAAATAAGCCATGTCTTCAGGTGAGCGCTTTGTAAAAAAATTGTTAAAAAAAAATTGAAGAAAGATGGTCCTCCAATTGTTGTTTGATATGGCTACTAATACTATGGAGAACATTTGTGGCCAACAAAATCATTTCTGAAAGGCCCCAAACACCAACTTTTTATTTTTCGAAAAATAAGCCATGTCTTCAGGTGAGCGGTATGGAAAAAAATTGTTTAAAAAAAAATGAAGAAAGATGGTCCTCCAATTGTTGTTTAATATGGTTACTAATACTATGGAGAACATTTGTGGCCAACAAAATCATTTCTAAAAGACCCCAAACACCAACTTTTTATTTTTCAAAAAATAAGCCATGTCTTCAGATGAGCGGTTTGGAAAAAAATAGTTTAAAAAAATTGAAGAAAGATGGTCCTCCAATTGTTGTTTAATAGGGTTACTAATACTATGGAGAACATTTGTGGCCAACAAAATCATTTCTAAAAGACCCCAAACACCAACTTTTTATTTTTCAAAAAATAAGCCATGTCTTCAGATGAGCGGTTTGGAAAAAATAGTTTAAAAAAAATTAAGAAAGATGGTCCTCCAATTGTTATTTAATATTGTTACTAATACTATAGAGAATATTTGTGGTCAACAAAATCATTTCTAAAAGGCCCCAAACACCAACTTTTTATTTTTCGAAAAATTAGCCATGTCTTCAGGTGAGCGGTTTGGAAAAAAATTGTTTAAAAAAAATTAAAGAAAGATGGTCCTCCAATTGTTGTTTAATATGGTTACTAATACTATGGAGAACATTTGTGGCCAACAAAATCATTTCTAAAATGCCCCAAACACTAACTTTTTATTTTTCGAAAAATAAGATTTGTCTTCAGGTGGGCGTTTTAGAAAAACATGTAAAAAAAAAATGAAGAAAGATGGTCCTCCAATTATTGTTTTATATTGGTAATAACACTACTGAGGACATTTGTGGCTATTAAAATCGTTTCTAAACCTCCCCAAATAGCATTTTTAAAATGTTTGAAATGTCCTCTTTTATCACAGATACAAATTTTAATACCAGATGCTAAATCATAACTTTTAAAAGTTGTAAGAGCTATCTCAGCATTACATTTAATTAAATTTTCAATTGTTTCTATGAAATTTTATTGTATTCGTTGTAATACGTTGGTAAAATTATAGTTTTATAAATGGTGGAGGCGCCGGATTCGTGGCTGGAAATCTATGGCCAACTTCTCATCGGTTCGAAATTGGTCGTACGATTCGGTCGTATGAAATCTGTCATTTAGATAGGGATTTAACAAGGTACGTCGATGGGCTAACACATATGGACACATATGTGTTACAAGGTACGACAGAATTGTATCTTTCCATGTTTTTCCTTTCCCTGCAGGCCCTCGTTCGTGCGAGGGAGAACAATGACGTTGATTTGGTTACGTTTTTGAGTCTATCATAACCTCTCTTTTCGGTTTCGCTGTACTTTCATAGATAGATTAATTATTTTGTGTTGAAAATAAGTGTTATTAAAATAAGACTTTGTGGTAGTGGTTTCAGTGAAATATATATTGTGATGTACAAATTAAAATGTAAAATTCAGTCGAAATAATGCACAAAATAATCCGCCAGGGAGAGCTGACTCAATTTCGCCAAGGTCAAAAAGTGGAAAGAACCCTTAAATATGTATTTACGTTATACAGAGAGCTTTTCTTTAAAATATACGTATTCCAAAATCAGCCTATTTTCTGTAAATCTTGAGATATTCCCTGTTTTTTTTTTAAAGTTCATGTTAAAGCTTTAAACAAGTGATTTCCACTCCCAGACTAAGCATGAAGTAAAATTTCGAGTTTAGAAAAGCCCCGTGAAAATTTGTCGAGGGTCGCGCAGCGACCCGAGACAAATTTTCTGGGCTTTTCTAAACTCGAAATTTTACTTCATGCGCCACGCGTATAAAACACTGATTTCCAGTGAAGTTCAAATAAACGTTAATTTTACAATTTTTAAGTGTTAGTGCGTGGCGCATGAAGTAAAATTTCGAGTTTAGAAAAGCCCAGAAAATTTGTCTCGGGTCGCTGCGCGACCCTCGACAAATTTTCACGGGGCTTTTCTAAACTCGAAATTTTACTTCATGCTTAGTCTGGGAGTGGACGACACTCGTTTAAAGCTTCAAATTGAACTCTTTTAAAAATCAACGAATGTCAGAAAATTTACAGCTTATGCATGTTTACGTAAAGTTTACCATGTAGTAACCACATTTAAATTCAGCGCGCATTTGTGGCGTAAGCGATTTCTACCCCCACTCTAAAATCTTCGATTCGGTCGATCCTTCTTACCGTATACTCGACCGTCCTTGATAAGCGGGACATTTTTTTCGTTATTGTGATATGTGAAAACTCTTTATCAAAAATATTTGAAATAATCATACAAAATCGTTTGCTCACATTTTTTAAAAAACACAACTTATTCTCATCTGCACAACATGGATTTCTAAAGGGTAAAAGCATAGAAACAGCTCTTTTCGATTATATAAACGAAATATTGGAAAATATGGAAAATCATCAACTATCCTGTGGAATTTTTGTGGATCTGTCGAAAGCATTCGATACCATCAACCATAAAATACTGATGGACAAGCTTTTTATGTATGGTGTTCGAGGCGTTGCGTATGACCTAATTCAATCATACTTAATCGACAGAATCCATTTTACAAAAATCACAGACACTAAAAATAATATCGTTTCTTTATCACAGCCCTTAACTATAAATAAAGGAATTCCGCAAGGGAGCATCCTAGGCCCGTTGCTGTTTGTTATATACATTAACGATATCTCTAAAACAGTTCCAGCGTATTGTAAAATCTTAAATTACGCTGATGATACTAATCTACTAATCAGCGGAAAATCTATTTCTGACATCGAACATTTGAGCAACGACTGTATTAACAACCTATAAATATGGTTTAAAACAAACGATCTAATACTAAATGAGTCTAAAACCAATATTGTATTATTTAAGACAACTGAAGCCATAAACACGCCCCCACACATCACTATAAATAATAAATTATATCCAATTATAAATAGTGTCAAATGTCTTGGAATTATATTAGATAACACCTTAAAATATAATCATCATATTAACTATATCTGTAATAAACTAAGCGGAGCGTGTTATGGACTTAGGGTATTAATCAAAAACACAAACCATCGCATTGCTAAACTATTTTACTCTTCAAACATTGAATCCCAATTAAGATATGGTCTGATATTTTGGGGTGGCAGTACTTCTGCAGGGAAAGTGTTTACACTGCAAAAAAAGGCAACAAGAATATTACTTAAACAAAAAATAAATGCAAGCTGTAGAGGTTTGTTTAGAAATCAAAAGATATTGTCCTTTTGTTGTGGTCCTCGGGAGATTTGTATAAACAATTCACACTTTAACTTGATTTTATTAAAATTCGATGTTTACAGTTCGGATACAAGAACGATATTGAATTCTGGGCACAAAGATAACGGTATTTATATGCGTACATTATCACAAATAGATTAACCCTTGGATGAGTGGTGTCAATGAATATTAAGAAAAGAGCATTTTCGTGTAAGGGAAGTAATAAAATAGAATAATCTCCGACAGCCCAATCATCCAAGTTCACAAGGGTTAAAGACATAAAAATAATCACAAATTAATAAATATCAATTAAGGGTTGGTTATCAAAGGATAAGGTGTTCGAGCGCATTATCTTAATAGCACCTGACCACCTTATCTACAAAACACGATTTATTAGCTGGGTAAGTAAAGTGTGAAGATACTAAGAATAAACGATAGGAAATAATATAAAATAAGAAATAAATGTATGATTAAAATTAAGAATTAATTAAGAATATGTAATAATAATTAATTAGTGTGAATACACAACACTTTTATGGTCTCTACATTTACGAGTGTTTGAAATTCTTTTTAAAAAACAGGTCGCTATTCGGGGACGTGTTTTACTCAACTAGATACCCTAGCAGATACGGTCAAGTATACAACTTACCACATCATTCACTCAATAAATTTAAGCAAGGTTGTTTTTACTCATCCCTTAAAATGTTTAACCATCTTCCATTGTCAATTAAAGTAATAAATGATTACAACAAAGCCAAAAGAAAAATATATGAACTCCTATGTGATCTTGAACCATACTCTATGTCAGAATTTTATAATTTTAAATTTTAATTACGTGAACTTTCCATGTTATTATTTATTTATTTATTTTGTTGATATTTCACATTGAATTTATCTATCTAAAATTTATATATATATATATATACCTTTGTGACGATTTACATGTACAAGTATTATTTTGTATGTGTTTGTGGAATGTAAATAAATTATTAAGTATTAAGTAAGTATTAATGATTTCGATAGCTAACGCCATCTAATGCTTCATAGTGGCATCGTCAGTGACACGAATGCACAAAGTGCATATACAGGTCACTGTTTCGTCCACGAGCGAGCAGAACTCTGTTTGTGAAACCAGAAAACAAATATCAAAATTGAATTTGTGTTCAGTATTCCGGCACCAGATACCCACAGACGCGTTTCAGACTTCAAAGTCCTCTTCAGTGTGGTCCCGACCCAGTGCTGAGGAATACTGAACATTTCTGACTATTTCAAGCCAATATGTGAAAACTATTAATGATTTCGATAGCTAACGCCATCTAATGCTTCATAGTGGCAGCAGAGTTCTGCTCGCTCGTGGACGAAACAGTGACCTGTATATGCACTTTGTGCATTCGTGTCACTGACGATGCCACTATGAAGCATTAGATGGCGTTAGCTATCGAAATCATTAATAGTTTTCACATATTGGCTTGAAATAGTCAGAAATGTTCAGTATTCCTCAGCACTGGGTCGGGACCACACTGAAGAGGACTTTGAAGTCTGAAACGCGTCTGTGGGTATCTGGTGCCGGAATACTGAACACAAATTCAATTTTGATATTGTGATATGTGCTTGTACCCATTGACGTCACGACCCTCCCCTTGCTTCTCCAGCGAAAACATTAAATTGTGTCATACCTAGACACATAGTATATGTATCAACCAATTACCTTGCAAAATACATACAAACATAACCTTAACCCTAGATTAAATTAGATTGCCCACTCCTAGGGGGCTCCAGGATCGCAAGTTTAGTGTCCCTTATCACTCGATGAGGGGGCGCTGTAACCAAAAATGACGTCATCGGGGTGTAGGTGTGGTGACGTCGCGTGGGACGCGCGGGAGATTTAATCTATGGATTATACTATATAAATCGTCGGCCTAATAGTGAAATCCACTAAGTAAATTTTTGGCTGTTGTTAGTTGTTGGGCAATTTGATGGTTTACTGAATTGTACTAAATCTGGCTCAGTAGGGGTATAGTAAGTAAGCCTCACTATACCTCTACTGAGCCTGCGATTTGCTACAATTCAGTAAACCATCAATATGCCCAACAAATAACAGCCAAACATTTTCTTAGTGGATTTCATTAGTAAGCCGACGAAATATGCTATATGTGGTAGAGTTCGTTGCTAGAAATACCGCGGTGTTTGAATAACCGCGCGATGAGAGAAATAATAACATAATTAAACTATAAAATGTATATTAGAAATAATTATTCAATTTAAATATTTACAATTAAATTAAAAATAAAACGTCCTCTCATCGAAGTGTCGCAAATTAAATTATACATTCTTATTATTATACAACAAAAATCACATAATCCTAACCTATAATAAATTATTCTATTGGTGGATATTGTGAAGCAAATTACTGATAATATAATTGATTAATCAAAACAGGTTCCAATTTTAAGGATTATTGATAATAATCTCACTATAAATTGTTCCAAATTTTAACAGCTTAAAGTAACCTTTAACAGATATTTAAATCATATGTTAATCAATTGTTTCTTTTTTGAAACAGCCAAATTCCGCGCTTTTATTTTTCTATATTTTATTGAGGCCAACTTTTTGACAATATCATTGATTTTTACATGTTCGGTTCCTTTTAGAATCCTATTTAAGTTTTGTACCCACATATGGATGTAAAAGGTGATCATATAATTATCAATGATATCAATCAAATTATGGTCTGTGCAGGAGAATGAAATATTTGAATTTAATGAATGTACTTTTGATTTTAAATATTGAACAATATCACCAAAAATACATATTTTTGGCAAAAAAAAATTAATGATTTGAAATGATTTGGAAAGATATCTGAAAAAATTAGTGCTCGGCTTCAAAAGAGATTTTTTATTGTAGTCCCTACAATTAATGTAGCAATGGAAAGACTCTTTTGTGTCGGACACTAACTCATTTCTACATGTATTGCAGTCCCGCACTTTCTTTAATACATGTCTTCCCAAATATCCTGCTATGTAAGCATTTGTATTATCAGATAAAAAATTATATGAATTTTTAAATTCAAACACATCAGATATATTTGGGGGAGAAGTAATTATCCGAGGTAAAAAGTCATTTGTTAAAAATATCTGTAAAAAGTTTAGTGCCCCTTCACAACCATCTGTTTCGCAATTAAAATAAGGAGAATTAATGGTAGTGAAATTATTAACAATTAATGCTTTATACGATCCCTTAAATGATGAGCATGTTGGATTTATATTACGAGCACCATAACACCTTACACTTCCGAAGAAATTTTCCAAGGGATCTTGGTTTATGTTTCGAGGACAAAGATATTCAAAACCAATAGAAGATAATTTTTTCCATATGCATTGAAAACCTTTTAACGTACTTATCCAGTTTGCAATGCACGGTGGAACAAAATTACCTTTAGGTCTTTTAAATTGCATTGTCCTCAAAACATCAATTGCTTCAGAATAAAATCTAACATGTTCACTGTCTTTGTGAATCGCACATCTTAAAGTTTTGTCACCTGTAACTGATGAACCATTTACACTATCAAATAATTTATCAAAAAATAACAAAAACTCAGAAGTGCCAAGCATTGTTTCTGTCTTAGATAACTCATTGCCATAGAGTACCAGAAATCTCAATGAAGAAGATGTTCGCTGTGAAAACACCTGAGATGCTAACTTCACTTTCATCTTATTCATTTTAGCTTCATAAACATGGCAATCAGTTATCTTAGGTAGAAGCCTACTATCTGGGTCTCCAATATCCATTTCATGTAGCTTCACAATATCTGACCAGCAAGCCGTGAAGTTTGTTCCCTTCCATTTGAATGTGGCATTGTAATTTAATAAATTGTTTCTGACACATTTCAGAAGGTGAGGAGGATCAAACAATGGTATTATTTCCTGATTTCCTATCAGGAAACCACTTGAGCGATTCTCCTTACCTTCCAAAATGAGTGTACGATTTGATTCCTCCCTTAATTGTTTTATAGCCCTAACATTAGTTGCATGTTGATCACATATTGTGCAAACAACATGCAAACCAATGCCTTGCAGTTGTTTTATAATAATTTTTATGTTCCTGGTCAGATCTGGAACACCCATACCATGTTCCACAAAGAAATATGCTACGGGTTGTTTCCATTTGATCTGTATACCACGAACCATAAAAACCATTACATGGTCAGCAAAACGTAATTTATTTTGCTCACCACAACACACAAAACCATCAATGGAGGAATCAATTTTATTAAAAAACATTCCTGTACTCAACGACATTTCATCAAATAAAAGGGCACAATACTTCTGGTCTTCATCCATCTTATCACAAGTACTTTTCAACAAACCCATAATGGGTTTATTAATACCCGGACCAATAGGAATGCGATTCAGTAATCTCTGAAGACATTGTCTGGATGGAAGTGCAAATACTTTTGCCAAAAATCTGTACAATTTAGGGCTTTGTTTATACATAGCTAATGCAAAAGTTTTGTCTTCCATCGAGAAACGTCTTCCATGAGTTTCATATTGTTGCAACTTTATCTGTGACATGAAAAAGTTAAAAGATGTTTCATTCATATGTCTCCGAAACATGGCTCCAGTTTCTACAACATCAAGTGCATGATCAAGACGCTCCTTATTAGAAGCATTTTGTGCATGCAATTTTTTTGCAACCTTCTGAATATCTCGGGCATAGGAATGCAATATCTTTGCTTGAGGGGAAAGCTTTCTTTTTCGTGTCACATTTAATGTTTTTAACAATTTTACCTCCAAACATTCCTTCATGGTCAGGGATCGTACTTTGTAATTAGATGGATTGTTACGAAGGGGTGTGCTCCCAGCGACTGAAATATGTCTATTTGGTTCACAGCTCGGACCAGCAGCAATGGGCAACTGCACGTTGTCCATGGTGCTGTGCAACCGCACGCTGGGAACGGTGTTTGACGTCCCTGGATGTTCCCAGAAATGCTGGATCTTCCGGAAGATCCACAGACACTAGGAACAAAATATATATTAGATATACGGTTCTCCTTGCACGCTCGCTCGAAAAAATATATTTTTTAAGAAGGTGATTCAAACAACACGTATCATTAATTTTTTGACTAAACGAGTGATCGTAGAAAGTTGGACCAAAAATGTTTACCACGAATAAATTACAATGAAAAAGTCAAGATTTTTGAATTTTCAAATGGTACGGAGTATCAATATTGGTGTTATTACAAAGACAAAACAATCAAGTTTTGTAGCCGTTCAGACGTTCAGTCAAAAAATGATTGATACGGATGGTCTCAATCATGTATAAGAGTAAAAAATAATTAGCTTACCAGCCGTTGTATCTAGATATAGTGTGGGGACACTCCGTGGCTTCAAATTGCTTTTACTAGTAAAACATTTTGTCCCTTCTGCGAAGTGCCTGTCGCAAATGAAATGATTTCTGACCACTTGCATCTTACTTTTTTTGCGCAGGTCTTCGCGTCCAACAGCCTCCAGCCATTGTTCATACACCTAAAAAAGAATATAAGCCTTAGATTAAGTTCTTAAATTCATGCAGTGTACATGGAATATTTAGATTTGCTATGTAATATAATTTTATTAACTTGTATTGTATTGATACCATTTAAGATTTAATTCAAATAAAAGGATGACCAAAAACCAATTTAATTATAATGAACTAATGTAACAAATGTTAAAGCTTACCCCATTTCTTCTTGTAAATCTATGCATACGAATATTTGTATCACAGTTATTGCACGATTTTATAGCACAATAATAAGACATTTTTTTTAAATGAAAAATATTTCCAACATTCCAATACTTACGGTGTTGTTTATATTAGCAACCGCCAAAATATGATGTCTTATCAGCATTCTTGATAAGGTGTTGATTGAAATACCTTTCCCGTAAAGTTCGAAACTGCGGGAAATTTGAAAATCCGACATTTGCGCCCTCCCATTGGGTGATAAGGTCAACTAAATACGTGAACTTCCAGATTTATATGGAGTGGACGGGGTGTGACCTTAACCCTCAAATGTTGAGCCGTGTCAAGGCCCGTATTCCCGAAATTGGTAGTACGACATCTGTCATTTAGATAGGGATTTAACATGTGAATTTGACAGTTGGCCAGCGACTGATCGTGCGATCAATTTCAAGAATACCGGCCATGGTCACGCGGATTTGTCAGTGGTACCAACTCACATTTATGTAGATGCAAACAAAAGTCATGGCATGCTAGAGGATTCAAATTTTCGCTCATATGATAGATTTCGCTGTCCTAGCCAAAATATAATTATTTAGGTAACTAGTGTATGAAGTAGGACTTTTTTTAAACCAATAAAAGAGTTTATTTGAAAACACTCTATCAAAACGAATTCGACTTCTATTTGGCAACAGGCCTTCCACCGCGACCGGCTTTATTTATAAGTTGTCTGTGCGTAAGTTCACCACGCGCTGGATCTAATTTGAAACGGACTCGCATTCACCGGTCTATTTATAATTTACAATATATTTCTCGCCGATAGATCGAATTTTCCGAAAATTGGCCCGACTTACTTGTTAGAACATCGGCGCCTCCATTCATGATTGGCAAAGCGTCCTGTTTTTTTTTTTTTTTTTTCATTGCACATTCTTAGCAATGCCAATAAATTGCAAGTCCATAGGTCAGATGAATTATTCCATACAAATGACCTTTAAGTAATGTATTATTAATACGAAGGTGAGAAAATGTGAAAAGATTGGAATAATTGCAATTTTGTTTTAAACGCTTATTTGATTTTAACCAGAAATTGATTCTTTTCTTATTTAATTAATTAACATAAATTTCATTGTCATTGCCAGTAGTACAACAATTATACAGAGATACAGTCCAATCTAATAATTTGGAGGGCAAAAAATATAATCAAGGATTAGATTGTGAGACAGTTTTTATAATATACAGGGTGAGTTTTTTTCGATGTTCTCTATGGGGATCTCGGAAACTATACGAGATAGAAAAACTGTTAAATGGGGAAAGAAGTGTAGTTTTATAGGACGAATAAAATGACACTTTCAAAATATTTGAAAAAGTCAAGGGTAACTAGATATTTTGAATAAAGTAAAATGTGTTAATTTTTTTAAATCAATATATCTCTATTATTATCATAGATAGAAAAAAACTGTAAGGGACAAAGTTGTAGAAAATTTTACACAGATTAATAACAAAAAATTTAAAAAAAAATGATGCCCATATTTTGGGAGATATGACACAAACTTACCTTTTTTTAAATAGAAACAATAGTTGGCTATGACTTTATTAAAAGGGCTATTTTTTCCCTTCAATTCGATATAACATATGCCATAGTTATTTTTAAAATAAAGTAAGTTACAGTCGTTTTTAATTTTACCATACACCTAAAAATAGTTAGCCATGAAAAAGACAAAAGTAAAACAATTGCAGTTGTTTATTCTAAACACATATTAATTCATTTCCATATTTGGTTTGCTTCGATAAGTTTGTTTTGTATTTATTTGGTGTTAAAGTTTTTTAAAGTGATAATGAATTTTTCCAACGAAGAAAAGCGTGATATGCTTGTTTGTTACATTCAGTGTAATAAAAACGCTGCGGATGCTGCAGAACAATATTATAATCAATATATCCATCGTCGGCAGCCATCTTTACCAACATTCAGAAGAATTTAGCACAATTTGGGTGAGTACGGATCCTTTACAAAGCCGAAACTTGAAAAAAACGAAATTAATGAAGTTTCGGAAATAAACGTATTAGCATTGGCGATGATAGATCCATCCACATCGACCAGACAAATTGCAACAGAAGCAAGCATATCTCAACGGACTGTAGTACGAGTTTTGAAAAAACACAAAAACACAAATATCACCCATATAAGGTATCAATTTCACAAAATTTACATGACGGTGATACCAATAAGAGAATGGTCTTCTGTATGTGGTACAAAAACATGTGCTAAGAGCATAATACGTTCCCTACAAAAATAATTTGGACAGATGAAACGCGA
This sequence comes from Philonthus cognatus, assembly GCA_932526585.2. NCBI lineage: Eukaryota > Metazoa > Arthropoda > Insecta > Coleoptera > Staphylinidae > Philonthus > Philonthus cognatus. The sequence continues at coordinate 103,495,244 of OW052244.1, forward strand.
TTTACTAATTGTGGGATTTTTAACCGGCACAATGAACATGTTTGGAGTCAGGAGAATCCACGAGAAGTTGCACAACGTAGACCACAAATTAAATTTGGATTTAATGTATGGTGCGGTGTGTTCGGATCGAGAATTCTCGGCCCATATATTTTTGATAACACATTGAATGGAAATGATTACCTTCGTTTTCTTCAAGAAACATTTGAAGATATGCTCGATGATTTAAATTTATCAGTACGGGCAAGATTGAAATGGTTTCAACACGACGGAGCTCCACCTCATAGCAAGTTGGTTGTGCGAAACTATTTAAATGATGCTTTTCCTAATTCATGGGTGGGAAGAAATGGACCAATCCTATGGCCACCTAGATCACCCGACCTATCCGTTTTAGACTTTTTTCTGTGGGGTTATGTGAAGAACAAAGTGTATCAACAATCATATCAATCCGTGGAGGATCTTAGACTAGCTGTACTTGAAACATTTAATTCTATTGACAGAAGAAAAGTCAAAAAGCTACAAATTCGATTTTAAAAAGATGTACTTTATGCCATAATAATAATGGTGGACTGAGCATCTTATGTAATATTTAAAATTTTCTTCTATTATTATTTTGATAATTTTGGAATTATTTTACTTTATGTTGCTTTTGACAAATCTAAAGAATGATAATAAATTAAATATTGATTTCCTTGCTATAAACAACCGCAATTGTTTTACTTTTGTCTTTTTCATGGCTAACTATTTTTTGATGTATGGAAAAATTAAAACGACTATAACTTATTTTATTTTAAAAATAACTATAGCATATGTTGTATCGGATTAAAGGGAAAAAAATAACCTATCCAACGAGGCCATAGCCAACTATTGTTTCCATTTAAAAAAAAGATAAGTTTGTGTCATATCTCCCACAATATGGGCGATTTTTTTTTTTTGATTTTTTGTTATTAATCTGTGTAAAATTTTCTACAACTTTGTCCTTTACAGTTTTTTTCTATCTATGATAATAATAGAGATATATTGATTTCAAAAAATTGACACATTTTACTTTATTCAAAATATCTAGTTACCCTTGACTTTTTCAAATATTTTGAAAAAAAAAAACGTTGTTTTAATGTTGATGAAACATTACTTTAATGTGTTTGCTCAGTGGGATATAAAATAACACTACTGCTACCAGTAGTCTTATTTTATATTATTCGATTTTAATCTAAACTTGATTTTACTGCTATTAGTAGTGTTATTTTATATGATTCGATTTTAATCTAACTTAATTTTACTACTACCAGTAATGTTATTTTATATGATTCAATTGTAATCTAAACTTGATTTTTTTTTAAATATATTTAATAAAAATTAAGAAATAATCAAGTTCATTATCACAATGTGCTTAGAACAAGTTTTAAACTAAACCTGATTGAGCAATTTTCCCTTATCTCGACTGAAAACAATAATTCAATTAGTTAACTGTATCGTTGTCTGTACATTCGGCTGATTTATTATCAAATATTGTAAATATTAATTTTCCGCCAATTATGGAAAAAACAATTAATTATTGTCATTACGGGGTACTCGGTTTTTAATCTTATCACGCGCGTCCCCGTTTATCTTATCAGTGTTTGCGAGGACGAAAGTCGCGAGCGCATATGCCATAATTTTGAAAATTGAATGTCGCTGATTGTGTATCTCCACCTTATCTGATCCGATTGTTCAATCGATTGTCGTTATTGAAAATATAATTCAATTATACACAAGTCAACATTTTCCCGCCACATAGTGGGCAAATTGTATTGTTCAATCAATTGTCCATATAGTGGTCAAATTCTGTAAATTAAACTGTAATAATTAAAAATCATAAATAAATCATTCTCCTCAAAATAGATGCTTCTTCTTTAAAAACACGATATTGGAGTCCAACCTCTTGATTATAAACAAATGATTAAGAGGAAATCGGATGCTGTCTAAACGTAAAAAAATTTGCATATTGTCGTCTTAACTACATTCTTATTTAAGGATAAAATATTTTGAAAAAATACGTATACTTCAAGGATGCTCTATATATATAGATATCTTGAAATGTCGATATTTTTATGCAATATATCGATATTTATATCGAAACTTATTTTTCCGCTATATCGTTAATATCGATACCATATGATAGATATCGTTAGATACGATACTATTTATTTATTAGACTCCGTCTATTATATTAAATTAAGAAAAAAATTAAGCATTTTACATAAAGTAAAAATTTACGCCGAAGCAGGGTAATGTTTTAAAAAGAATTACCTGTTCTTAATGAAGTGCTTTTCTATTAAATTCTATTTCTATTTCCGAATAGAAAAGGTTAAAATATGAAAAATATCACTTTTTTTAAATCATGGGCATGGAGTCAACTTTAAAAGTACTAATAATGCTTGAAAATAAACATACTTTAAGATCATAACATTCATACCTACTCTAAATCACGTTTTAACATGGGGAGCATCATGATTAAGGTAGAAAAATATCTTATTAATAAAATTTAAAAAAAAAGTTGATTAAGGTTTAGCATTATCTTATTCATGAAATTCAAAAGGAAACAAAATGTGGTGATAATTGTGGAGAAATATTTCATTTACAATATTTAAAAGAAAAATGTTGGCGACTCACCCTGATTCCTTGAAAAGTGGCAATTACAAATCCTTATATTTATGTTTTTGTGTAGAATTATTTTGTTGATCAAACACAAACATTTTCTACCAAGAAGACTAAAAAATTATTATCTTTCACAAAATGTCACCGGACGTTAAAAGCGGTAAGTGATCGATCAAAAATTGTCCAGCAATCGACCAGTCGATCGCGATCGATGGGTTGATAACCCCTGGTATAGGGTCATCATCAGCTGATTTACCAGCCATCCTCCTTGGTTTTTTAGAAGTTTTTCAATAAAATCATGCTAAATGATAACATCCATTTCTTCGTGATTATCGCTAATTTTTCAACATATTCAGTTAAAATTTTAACGTATTGATTTTAAATCTTTTTCGCAGGTCATTATCATTTCGTGGCATCTTGTTAAATCAAATTTTAAACTGTGTACAAGTAATCTACCGAAATTTGCCGAAGTGCTCTACCGATATCCGGAAAGTACGACGGAACAACACTGCTTATGATACCTTTTTACAAAGCGACGAAACCATGCATATTGCATATCTAATGAAGAAAAGTGTATCTTGAAAAAACTCAATGGTTGCAGAAAAAATATCATCCAACACCACGATGATAATTTATATCGTCTCATGCATAGCTAGCCTCTTTTAATTGTTTAAATGAAAGATTTTTTATTATGCTTATAATATATTCTTGTAAATATAATTATAATTTTATTAATAAAACGTTAGAATTTTTTACAAAAATAGGATAGCAAAAATACCAAACTCTACATTTAAATTCTTAAAAATCTAAATAAATCTATAATATTGTTTAAATGAATGGCTGTGGAGATGAAAGTGTGTCCAAATAGGGCGCTGGAAGAATTGCAAATTTCTCCCAAAAACAAGTTCAACAAGTGCTAGAGGGCATTTACCTGCTATATGTACCAGATATTTTCAAGCGTTGCTTAATACACGTATTAAATGTAATTTAAAACATTAGTCCTATTTATTATTAAAAAAAACAACAGTTGCAAGGGTTTCACTTTTATTGTTGAACACTGCAACATGGTTCACCACACAGTGGTTTTTTATTTTTTGCTGAGTCGTATTCTTTTAATTAAATTTTCTCAAAATGTTTCTATAAGAATTTATTATCATCTGAGAAATATGATTTACAAACATCTTTCAATAATAATAATAATAATGATATCTTTAAGAGCGACATGCTGTCACGATATATAGAAACTGAAACACTTCTTAAGTAAAGCAAATTATAACCAGAAATACTTATGTAAATTAACAGATTATTGCATATTTAAATTTTCGTTAAAAAAATTCTAACGAGAAACTCGCAGATCTCGTGTTTGTGATTAAATCATCAAATCATGACGTATGACAGTGTGAGTGTGAGTATGTGGTCATTAGAAGTGAACGAAGGTTACAATGGTCATTTAACAATTTAACGAGTGTCAGCGTTGCGTTCGCCAACGTTCATTTGTTACACTTGAACTTGGAAAAGCGGAGGTTTTCCTCGTGCTAAATATTTCCAACTCACGTACAATTTCCCCTCATTACATTCTAAGAAACAATTCGTTACATTAACTCACATGTGTATCATTTAAATTACCTCGAAAGTAAAGAAGAAAAGAAAACGTTTCATAATATTCTAAGAAACAATTACATTAACCGTAACATCATGTGGATTAACTTAAAGTAAAGAATAAAATATTCTTCTTTCAATTCGTCTTTTCTTTCCGAATCCTTTATATATATATATATATATAAGTAAAGCTTTATTTGGCATCAAATCATACAAAATATTCATTCTAATTAAAACAATACACTCTTATTTAAAAAAAAAACAAACACCAACACAAAAACTTAAATAACAACCATTTATCCCCCAACCAAATTATATCAAGCACTAAAAAATCCTCTCTCCACCCTCAATGGACCAGACCGCCGCACTGTTGTGTCCTCTTCTCCTTTATTTTCTTGCAAACATTGATTCCATTTCCGCTTTCACACAGGCACATTTCCCATTTTATCCTACCCTCCGTCTTTATAGTTTTACTCACTGCACAATCACCCTACCAATGCTCCCATTCATCCTTACTTTCTCCACAAAACACACACCGCGTATACTCCTCTCTCATCCATATCTTCTTGCCTCTCTCCTCATTTCCACATCTCATTCTTGCTAACATGCATACCTCCTTTGTCAGCCCTCGTGTAATGTAGCCGGGAAGCCTACCGTGTACTGAAAGTGACTTATATCTCCCGCAATATGAACTGTTCTCAATACGCGTCAGTCTTGTTTGGAGCTCGACATTTTCCAGTCTATTCGTCACTTCCAGCTCTACCTTTTCTCCTCGCCTTATTTTTTCCCTCTACTGTACTTCCCGCTAGCCCAACTCTGTTATACATACCCTCTCTCTCAATCATCCACATACCTCTAATACCTCTCTCCCAGTCTTTCTTATTTACCTTCCACATTTCTTTCAACAATCTGTCCTCCTCTAAACCTTCTACTCTTCTTTCAAACCTCACTACCTTTCTCACTGTCATCCATTCTACTGGCATTCTGTTTAACTCCTGCAATACTATGTATCCTGGTGTTGTGACATCCAAATTCAGCATGCGTTTTAAGTATTGCAGGTGTATTTTCTCCACCCTACTCTGGCCTTTCATTCCCCACACTTCTACTCCATACATAATTATGCTTCTCACACAGGCATCCCACCATGCCATTTGCATTGGTATATTGTTACCGTTCCACACTTCTCTCAATCGTCCCATCGCCATTTTTGCCTTCTTACAAACATACTCGATGTGTTGGTTTCTGCTCCCATTATTTGAGAACAGATAACCCAGATATTTAAATTCACTCACACATTCTAGCACTTCACCCCCCCATTCAAGCTTTTCCTCTTTTTTTTTCCTTACACCTCTATTCTTACACACCATCCACTTTGTTTTCTTCACATTTACCGTTAACTTTCGCTTCACCATATATCTTTCTAGCGTCCGCTTCATCTCTGTCAAATCTTTCATTGTACTTGCCAGTACGACAACATCATCTGCGTACGCTAGACTCCACACTTTCATCCTTCCAACAACCATTCCGCCTGCCTGACCCAGCTCCAGAACCCTTTCCATATCTGCTGTGTACAGATTAAATAGGAGTGGGCTAAGCGGGCATCCCTGTCGCACTCCGCACTTCACATCAAAAGCCTCAGAACATTCCTCATTTACTCTCACCATACACCTAGTCTCTCTGTATACCTCATTCACCCAATTAACAATTTGCTCTGATACGCCCTTCTGCCTCAGACACTCTACCAAACGCCTCCTGTTTATGGAATCATATGCGGCCTTTAAATCTATGAACAATAGGTACACACTTTTCTTGTTCGCTAAAGCTCTCTCTACTATTCAGTTCAGTGTTACGATCTGGTCCATCGCTGATCTTCCTTGCCTGAAACCCGCCTGTATCTCTGGTAGCAGACGCTTGTCGGAAACTTCCTTTTCGAGTCTTTCCTTGACCAACATGCTCATGATCTTGTAAAGTGCATCCATTATGGTTATTCCTCGATAACTTTTTAAGTCGTCTCTGCCACCACCTTTATACACCGGAACGATTATGCCCTCCCTCCATTCTTCAGGAAATTTGTCCTCGCCTCTCCATATCCCATTTAACAACCTTAGCAGTTTCATCTTCCCCTCCTCTGAACACAACTTCCATGCCTCAGCTTTTATGCCATCAGCACCTGCGGCCTTTTTATTCTTAATTTGTACCAGAACCGTCTCCAACTCCCCCATACTAAAATCGTTCAGGCCATCAAATTTTCCCCTGTGCTCCATTACGTGTTCCATCTCCTCTGCCCCTCCTAATAATTGGTTAAAGTGGATTAACCACTCCTCTAATTTAAATTCCCCGCAGGCTCCCTTAGTTTTCATATTTGTTTCTTTAATATATTTCCACATTTGTGCTTCATTTTTTATTTTTCTCACTCTTATTATTTCTCCTTTTGTCCATTCCTCTTCCTTCCTCTTGCATATGTCGTTAAATTGTTTCTTCGTTAGTCTAAGGTCTTCATCGCTTACATATCCGCTTCGCCACTTTCCAATCGTCTTTCTTAAATTATTCTTAACTTGTCTGCACTCCTCGTCAAACCACGTTTTTTCATTACAGTCTTTCCTTCTCCTAGATTTTGTCATAGCCTTCTTTACTTCTTCCCTTAGTTGCTGCAGTGATGTGATGTTTCCAAAGCTGCACTTTTTTATTCTCCGTGCATAACTAGATTTCGCAGCTTGTGACCAGTCCCAAAATTCTAACCCTGACTCCATATCCCGTTTCCCACTGTTTTCCTCTCCTATTTGCACCATTACCGGAAAATGGTCTGAGCCCCACGTGTCTTCTACTCGAAAACTCATCACCTCTTCCCTTATTTCCTCACCAACCAGTATATAGTCAATCACTGATTTCCCTCTCGGCCCGACATATGTAAATTCGCCATTCCAATCACCTTCTGTACTTCCATTTAAAATTTCAAAACCCATCTCCTTTATATCATTGAACCACTCTACCCCTTCCTTATTTACGCTACTATCTTTAGACTTTCTCCCACGATTTTCCTCGCCATCTTTATCTACACTCCTTATCCCCATGTTGCCTATTCTTACATTCCAGTCGCCTCCTAATATCCAATGTGCCCCCACCCCCTTTTCTCTTTGTCTTCCTTTCACCACCTTTAAAATATCCTTAACTTTATTTTGACTGTATATTGTCACTACTCTATATGTCTCTTCTCCCCTTATACATATTCTTTCCATCGCATATTCCTCATTTATTTCATCATTTTCCATTTCTTCTACCGCTGTCCTGACTCCTGTTACAATCCCTCCTTTGCTTCTCCCCCTCTGGCTTTCCCTTGTTGCTCCTCTACATTTCCACCTAAAACCCTTCGGCATTTTTTCTTTAATTCCCTCCCAATCCTTCTCTTCCACCCACGTCTCGACTAGCCCTACAATATCTTTCTTTTCCACCCATCCTTCCAATTCCGTACGTAGCTGTGTATCTTCAACTTTCTTTCTAAGACCCGCTATATTCCAAAAAGCAACTCTAAGCCTGTAGCTGTCCGCCTCCTTCTTCCGTCTCTTTATCTCGTGTTTAATACCTCTTCTCCTTTTATGTTTACTACATCCTATTTCTCTTATATTTCTTTCTCTGTCTCCATCATTCATAGCTTGGTTTGTCCAGTGTTGATTAGCCGGCGTGTCCATCATAATTAGTTTTTTGTCTTTTTTTCCAGTTGATCCCATCGATACAGCTCGTTATTTATCCAAATTTTCTGGTAACCCACTTTAGCACTGTTACCTTTTTCCCTTTCTTCGTTTGCGCGCTGTCTCAGGTCTTTTTGTATGTTTCTTTCTTGTGTTGTCATATCGTTTTCAATATATATCTTTGAACCTTTTAAGTTGCCTTTGCTTTCCATAACCGCTTTTTTCTCTTGCCAGTTTTTCATTTTCGCAACAATTATTCCACTTTTAACTTCGTATGCTTCAATTATGCTAGTTCTGACCTTTATTCCCCTATCCAACAACTCTTCAACTTGTTTTGCTAAATCACTCCCCTTTATCTGAGAATTCATCACCACAATGTTGTTTCTTCTGCTAAGTTTCTAATGCTGTTCTGCTCTTTCTTCGATATTTTGAATTTTTTTAGTTAGTTCCTGTTTCTCTTTATGCCACAACTCCTCTTTTTCTTTCATTTCCTTTTTCATTTGCATCAGCTCCGCTGTTGTGCTTTCTATGATTGTTTTTAATATCTCAGTTTGCTCCCCACTTCTATCAAACCTATTATTCATCTCTTCTCTCAAATCCTGTATTGCTTTCAGTACTTCTTCCATGGTAATATTTGTCTTATTCGCTCTTATTGGCGACCTTGCTGTGACTTTGCTTTTTTGAAACACTGTACTTCCTTGCCCTTTTTCAAAACTCGTATCAAGTACTTTGCGTTTTCCCTCTCTATTACTCATGTGTCTAATTAAACTTTGAAAACGTTCCGTTTATTTTTATTATTATTATTATTTATTATTTCCTATTTCTATTTATTTATATTGTTATTATTAATATTTTATCCGTAGATTTTATTATCAATTATTTATTTATTAAGGAATTAAATTTTCAATTTTTTAAATCTTCGCAAAAAAAAACTTGCTAGCCATACAACTAATAAATCGACCACACAAAAAAAAGAAACAAAAAAGGCTGGCCTTGACCGCGAATAGGCTGTTTCCACCTTTAATATGTGCAAATTATATTTTATTTTTTAATTTCTTATGAGCCTTTCAATATCTACTGATCAAATTTTCACTGTTAGTCAATTATCACGCACTGCTGATCTGGTCCAAAGTACAGATTTTAATTCACTTTCTAACACTTGATATAAAACACTTTTTGTGGCACCAAAATACACTGTGTCTTTTACTCTACTACTCCTAATCCTTTATATACTTCAAGTACAAAATTAAAACTGCCGATGCTCACTTATTAAATATTTATGGATTGTATTGTATCGTATGTAACCTTGAGAGTGCCACGGAAAATATTGTGGGTTGACAACTCTGAAATTTGACAATTGAACTTTAACGCTTATAAAATACTGACTTAAAGTGAAGTTTAAAATATACTGTTTTAGCATTCTGCTTTAGTAGCGTATTGTGGACTTCACAATATTTTACGTTTTATCCAGTTAACAAATTTTCTGGGCTTTTCTAAACTGGAAATTTTACTTCATGCGCCACACGTATAAAACACTATAATATTGTCAAATTTATGTATGCTCGAACGTCACTTCAAATCAGTGTTTTATACGCGTGGCGCATGAAGTAAAATTTCGAGTTTAGAAAAGCCCAGAAAATTTGTCTCGGGTCGCTGCGCGACCCTCGACAAATTTTCACGGGGCTTTTCTAAACTCGAAATTTTACTTCATGCTTAGTCTGGGAATGAAAGACACTCGTTTAAAGCTTCAAATTTAAATTTAAAAAAAAAAAAACAAGGAATATCTAAACATTTACAGAAAATAGGCTGAATTTGGAATACGTATACTTAAAAGAAAAACTCTATATAAAATTTTGTAACTGCGTTTGGATGCTGCATCGAGTAGCGAGACCGGTGATTGGTGTATACAGGGTGTCCCGTTAATGTGGGGAAATGGCTTAACCATATAATCCTGGGATCAAAATATGATAATTTAACATAACTTATCTATATCCAAAAGTTTACAGTTAAGCCGGAATTGGTCTTCAAAGTTCAAAAAATATTATTAATATTATTTATAGAATAGAATAGAATAGAATAGAATTTATTCATGCAATTACGGTTCGTTTACATAAGTCAAAAATAAATACAAAAATAAATACAATGATGTAATACAAGTTTGTAAAAGTATGCTAAATTTTATAATACAGTTGAAGCTATAGATTGGGTACACTCGTACACTGAAGTAGATAGTATGATGATAATTTTAATACATAGAACAAAAAATTACAAATATATGTTTAAATAATGATTATATAATTATAGCAGTATAATAAAGTATATAACACAAGGTGAAAAATGACTAGGCCATTAGATATCACAGGCAAGCTTACTATATAGTTGAAAAAATAATTTTTAAAAGACGTTACAGGTTACAGTTAAAATAGTAATAAGTAAAAACACATTAAAATAGACAAGTCTAAAGATAAAAGCAATTAGATTAAATATAAACGTAAAAAATAAACGTAAAAAATAAGGTAAACAAAAAATAAAATGACTAAGTTATTTGATATCATAGGTAAGCTTATTGTATCGTTGGAAAATCATTTCTAACTATTGATCCGACTAAATTTTATTATGGTTAATTATCATAATATAACACATCATTCCAGTTATTATGTTCATCATTGATTGACAAGAAGTATAAAAAACAATAGTACCACAACATAAAGACTAAAATATGTTTTTATTGGCGCACCTTATAAAATTTAAAAAATATATCTTGAAAGATTAGTTTATTTAAAAGCGTTTTTGTTTCTTAATAATGTTTGATGCGGTTTTGCTACATAAAAATAAAATGCAAATAAATAATTTTTTACCATTTAGTAAAATATGATCAGATTGTAATTATAATAAAATACAACTAAGTGTTTTGCAAATAATAATAAAAAAAAATTTAAAAAAAAATTTAGTAAAAACAAAATCTAGTTTTTCGGGTGATTAAAAATACATGTTTTTTATTTGTCGCCGCCATTGTTTAACAAACGTCAATTAGGTATAATATTCTAATTCTATTGTGGTTTACGCAGATTAACATATGTGTCTTTGTGCATATTTGTGATTCATGTTTTGTGTCTTACATTTTAGTTATATGTTTTTGGCTCTACATTGTAAATGGCTTGTCGGTTAATAAAGAATTATTATTATTATTATTATTATTAATATTAATTCTCGTATTTTTAAAAATTAATTATCTTTATTATGATTTATGATTATACATATTCATCCGGAGCAAACAGATACAAGGAGTTTTTCTTTTAAGTATACGTATTCCAAATTGAGCCTATTTTCTGTAAATCTTTAGATATTCCTTGTTTTTTTTTAAGTTCAATTTGAAGCTTTTAACGAGTGTTTTCCACTCCCAGACTAAGCATGAAGTAAAATTTCGAGTTTAGAAAAGCCCCGTGAAAATTTGTCGAGGGTCGCGCAGCGACCCGAGACAAATTTTCTGGGCTTTTCTAAACTCGAAATTTTACTTCATGCGCCACGCACGAGAAAACAAAATATTGTAAAATTTATGTATATTCAAACTTCACTTGAAATCAGTGTTTTATACGCGTGGCGCATGAAGTAAAATTTCGAGTTTAGAAAAGTCCAGAAAATTTGTCTCGGGTCGCTGCGCGACCCTCGACAAATTTTCACGGGGCTTTTCTAAACTCGAAATTTTACTTCATGCTTAGTCTGGGAGTGGAAAACACTCATTTATAGCTTTAAATTGAATTTATAAAAAAAACAAAAAATGCCAGAAAATGTACAGCTTATGCATATGTTTACCTAAAAGAACAATTCACTGTATGTTGCTTGTATTAGGATTTAGCAAAGGAAATTGAGGATACCATATTCATATTTTATATTTTTGTCGCAAGATATCAAACATTATTAACAGACAAAAATGCTCTTAAATGAATCAACATTTGAAGTAATATTTCTTTAATTTTTATAAGGTGCGTCAGTAAAAACATATTTTAGTTATTATGTTGGAGTACTACTGTTTTTTATACTTTTTGTCAATCAATGATGACTATAATAACTTAAATGATATGTTATATTATGATAATCAACCATAATAAATTTCAGTCAAATCGAATACAGCGCTCAATCGTTACAAATAAAATTAATAATATTTTTTTGAACTTTGAAGAGGGCCTCTCCAAAATATCTAAACCAGCAAATTTTGCGACCAGATCGTAACCTCTAAAAATCGGTAGGACCCCAGACCGCTATGTAATGGATACAAATCTGCGGGGGATGGGCCCGAATTTCACGCCTTATTATAACATCTGGCGTTCCGGAACCGAATGCAAAATATTAAAGGGTCTTGAAAGGGTAATACTACCTGATGCCATTGACACACTTTTACTTATATGAATTGTAATTACTACAATTAACTTAACATAAGTTAATAAATTCCTCATAGTTTTTTTTTAAAGTGCGAGTGAGCGAGTCGGTCGTGTTTGTGTGAGCCTCAAGAAAATCCATCATTAATGAGGTAAAATAAACCGTTTTTTTATTTTTTTTTTATCTACACAACATAAAGTATATCACTAAGTGCATAGTTAATCAATGATGACATAACTATTGTTGGAAGCATGTACATAGTCTATTATAAACTATAAGTGGAAATAAATCCGCCACGAATTCCACCAGCGAATCCGATATCGGGCGAGCAAGGTTATCAATCTCTCACAGCCTGGCATTTCTTATAAAAAATCAACATAAATTGTTCTAATTGAAACGTATTCCCCAAATCCTCTGTTATCTCTATTGTTAACCTTCCGCTGCCCATTTCTGTTTGTGTATTTGTTAGTCACTCTAATAGGCACTAGTAGTGTGAAAATATTGTATCACTGTTAATCCTTATTAAACATACACCTCTCCTCTAATTAAATAATGAAAGGTGCTGTTGACGGAATCCTAAATAAAAACAATGCAACGATACAGGATGTGTTTGATGTGTTAAAATTCATTGTGGCGGAAATTGATACCATAAAAACGTCAATCAATGAAATCGCTGTAATGAAAACGGAAATATCCGACCTACGAGATGAAAACAACATATTAAAATCTAAAGTTAGGGTGATTGAGAGGCAATTGAAACATAAGAATATAGTCTTATTTAATGTTAAGGAAAACAGTAATGAAGTTCCGCTCCATACAGTAAAATCGATAATTAACGATAAATTAGGAGTCCATTTAAATGATCATGACATAAGTGATGCATACAGAATAGGCAAACAATCTGATAAACGTCCTTTAATTGTAGAGTTCACGTCATTCGGTACAAAAAAATGCATTTTACAAAACTGTAACAAGCTCAAGGATGATATTGATAAGATAGCTGTGGCTGATGATCTGAGTCGTGAAGACTTGGCTGATAAAAAAACATTATTAAAAACCAAACATGATTTGAAACAAAAAAATATTCTGGCTAAACTGAAGGGACTTACACTAGTTGTTGATAACAAGACATATACTGTTAAAAACATTACTGATGGTGTATTAACAAGTCTACGCCCTAGAAGGAATATTCTATCCAAGTAACTTTAAATTACCAAATAGTCCAATTCAAGAAAGATACCCTTAATTTAAGATGAACTTCAAAATCTTGCATATCAATACCAGGTCACTATTAAATAAGTTTTTAAATTTTAAAAGAATTATGTCCATTTTGGATTATGATATAATAACAATATCTGAAACTTGGTTAAATCCCAGCATTCATGACTTACTATTACATCTAGATGGCTACAAATTGTATAGACGGGATAGGATTGATCAACGAGGAGGCGGAGTTGCTTGCTATATTCGTACCTCCTTAAAGCATATACAGATGAACTTAGATACAAATATTGAACTACTGTCATTCAAACTTAATATAAACACGAAAGTGGTGTATCTTATATGTTGTTATCGAGCTCCCTCTACAAGCTTTACGGAATTTGCAATTGACATTGAAAAGCAACTGGATGAACTACTGCTACCGAGCGATGGTAATGTAATCTTTCTGGGAGATCTAAATGTGAACTTATTACATCTGGATAATGCCAATGCAGATCTTCTTTTAAACACCTTTGAGTCGTACAATTTAAAGCAAATAATAAATGTGCCTACAAGAATAACAAAAAATACATCCACTCTAATCGATGTCATCTTTACCGACTTAAATCCCGTTGAAAGTGGCACCTTGAATATAGATGTACAACTTTCGGATCATGAAGTAATTTATGGGCATTTCTGTATGCCTGGGAAATTAAAGACATCTAAGGTACACACATATAGGGATTTTTCAAATTTTGATTATAATAATTTCAATGTTGCGATTAATCAGTTACCGTGGCAAAATATCTACCAAACCAACAACATAGAAAATAAACTAAACTTATTTAATAATTATGTGCTCGACATTGTCGACATTTATGCGCCGGTAAAAAAATCTGTAATGAAAAAGAAAAAAGAACCCTGGCTCACAGATAATATAAAGCTTCTCATCAAATTAAAAAATAAATCCCACAAAAAGTTTAAATTAACTCGAGAACCAGTTCATCAAAAAGAGTATGCCGATTTACGCAACTTCACAACGCAAGCAATCCGCAACGAGAAGAAGGCATGCTACAAATACTGCCTGAAGCAAGATAAAAACCCTTGGAATGCGCTGAAAAAATGTGGCTTCCAACTTAAACAAAACGTGGACCTGCCTGATGATCTATCAAATCCCAACATCATTTGCGAGCAATTTCAGAATAGCTTACCAATTGTTCCTGACGATGAAGCTTTAATATCTTATTATAATTCTGAACATCTACATAATGATACTCCATTCAATCTACAGACTGTGGATGAAATACAAGTACTACAAGTAATATCTGACATGAAATCTAACGCTGAGGGAGCGGATAGATTTAGGGGAAATTTCATAAAATTAATTTGTCCAGCAGCTCTACCAGTTATCACCCATCTAATCAACTGTACTATCGCAGAAAAGAAGATTCCTAGGCTTTGGAAAACAGCTGTAATAGTTCCAGTGCCAAAGACATCGACACCTACTTCATGTAACGATCTACGACCAATAAGCATTCTGCCATCATTATCGAAAGTTATGGAAAAGCTAGTATACAATCAACTAATCGAATATGTAAATAATCATAATATTATCCCTACAAATCAATCAGGATTTCGCTGAGGTCATAGCTGCACAACAGCTGTGATGGAACTTACAGACGACATCGTTACTAATACCGACAATGGACTGGTGACTTGCTTAGTACTTCTTGATTTTTCCAAGGCGTTCGATACAATATCACATCGCTTGTTGCTTTCTATATTGAGTTACATAGGTGTGTCTGAAGATAGCTTGCAGTTTTTCACAAGCTATCTTTCTGATAGGGCAAAAATGGTAAAGATTAATGGAAATGTGTCAAATATTTTATCTATAGTTAGTGGTATCCCACAAGGCTCCATTCTAGGGCCGTTGTTCTTTAATTTATATACAGCATTCCTTAAAAATTATATTAACTCATGCCAACTAATACAATATGCCGACGATAGTCAATTATACTACTCATTCCATCCATCTAACTATATTGCCGCCTGTAATATTATTAATTCTGACCTTCAGAAGTTCTGTGAAGCTGCTAAAAGACATAGTCTAATATTGAATCCGGATAAATGCAAGATAATTTTTTTCAACCGAAGTTCTTCTATTATACCAGACGGCCTTTCTAATGTGTATATTGATGGGAAAGAAATTGCAAAGGTTGATTTAGCGAGAAACCTTGGTGTTGTTATTGATAACAAGCTAAACTTTAGTGCCCACATATCAAAGGTAAAACAAAAGGCATACTGGAATTTGAAACTCTTGTATAATATTCGTAATTTCATTGACCCATCAACCAGGATAATACTGTGCAACTCAATGGTCCTATCACACTTTAACTTTGCCTGTGAGGTATTTTCTCCATTCTTGCGGAAATCGGATATGGATAGTATTCAAAGAATGCAGAACAACTGTATACGATACATATTTGGTCTCAGAAAATTTGATAGGGTCAGTCATAAAATAAAGGATTTGAACTGGCTCAATATGTGTAATCGTTTCAGACTTGCAACACTAGTACTTTACCAAAAAATTATTTGTAACAAAATGCCAAAATCTCTATACACAAGAATTCATTTCAGACGATCAATGCACAGTGTAAATATACGAAGCAAAAATAATATTAGTATCCCAAAGCATAGAACTCAGTTTTATAAGAAATGCTTTTCATATAATATTACGTCAATGAACTCAATACCAGAAAGTTCTGAACGAAACATAAAACAATTTAAAAAACTTTTGTTTAGTAAGTTTAGCCAGTCCAGACAGTGAAGGTCAGAATTAGAATTAAAATTAAAATAAAAATTAAATTAAGATAATAGAACATGTACTGGTTTTGTATTTGTATTTGTATTTGATTTGTGTTGTGCTAGTTTTTAGTTAGGTTTGTGTATTAAAATTAATATTTGAAGGTTGAGTGGAAGAGCAGCAATGTCTATGACATATATGCTGAACTCCGCCTTTTTTCCTTTATACATATTTGTAAGTAATAATATCTATTGTTTATTGTTTCTTTTTTTATAGTGATTCATGTATATATTGAGGAAAATAAAGACTTTAAAAAAAAAAAAAATATATAACACATAATTCGTTTCATATTTAAAACCTAATATAAAGAAAATGAAAAAGGAAGTGAGCAACGAAAACAACAAAAATGCAGATTACGGGTAATGAAAAGATATTGATTTAATAAAAAAATATTTTAATTGTTCTAAAAGCCCAGAGAATTTGGCGAGGTCGCGCAGCGCAGCGGACCGGCCGAGCCAAATTCGGGCTTTTCTAAACTCGAAATTTTACTTCATGCGCAGCCGTGCGTATTAAACGCTGAAATATTGTGAACTATGAGGAATTTATTAACTTATGTTAAGTTAATTATAGTAATTACAACTCATATAAGTAAAAGTGTGTCAATGGCATCAGGTAGTATTTCCCTTTCAAGAGCCTTTCCTATTTTGCATTCGGTTCCGGAACGCCAGATGTTATAACAAGGCGTGAAATTCGGGCCCATCCCCCGCAGAAATGTATTCATTACATAGCGGTCGGGGGTCATACCGATTTTTAGAGGCTTGAAAAAGGGAAAAACGGGACACTACCTGTTATTCTAACAGATAAGGTCATAAATTGTAACATCAACACCCCATAAATTGTGGTTTCTTTTCTTCCATTATACTTCCGCGCTTGTAGAGGGTGTCTCTTTTCAAAATTTGAGGACCTGATCGTAAAGGTCCTCAAATTTTCAAAAGAGAGACCCTCTACAAGAGGACCTGATCGTAACCTCTAAAAATCGGTAGGACCCCCGACCGCTATGTAATGAATACATTTCTGCGGGGGATGGGCCCGAATTTCACGCCTGGTTATAACATCTAGCATTCCGGAACCGAATGCAAAATGGGAAAGGGTCTTGAAAGGGAAATACTACCTGATGCCATTGACACACTTTTACTTATATGAGTTGTAATTACTACAATTAACTTAACATAAGTTAATAATAATAAATAAAAAATATAGTACCTGGCAAAAGCATGGAATCAATTAATTATAAATTAACAAAATATAAACCAAGTATTTTTTTGGTTTATTGTTTGTCCATTGTAAAGTTATTATTTCAGTCGCCTAGATGCAAAACCCGACACGTCACATATATTTATTTGACATATTAAGGACTTTTTTTTGAGTAGCCTGTGTAAACCAGATTTCTAAAGTATAGTACATTGCTGTATGTTATTGATGTATTAACAAAATTAAGTAGATTAATTCAGATAAAGATTTTGCAGGTTTTTTTCTATCTATCTCAAAATGGATTTAAAGGGACTTGTCAGGTTTTGCATCTAGACGACTGATTTATTATAATCACTACTAAGAATTTTCATAAAATGTTCAAAATTCGTAATGAAAAATGGATTTTCATAAAATGTATTTACACCGACTATTTGCAAAATGTGGCTCTCTGATAAAACATAAATGGGGTACATTTAATTTTCTTCAGCTTGATTTTCATGAAAGAAAAGTCTACAAAAAAGAATACTTATGCACAATGTGATTCAACATAAATGTCCACCCATGTCAAATTGAAGCTTTAAGCGAGTGTTTTCCACTCCTAGGCGAAGCATGAAGTAAAATTTCGATATTAAAAAATCCTGAAAATTCCCTTAGTGACCGAGCCAATTTAGGATTTTCTAAACTCGAAATTTGACTTCATGCGCCACGCTTATAAAATATTGTGAAATTAAAAATAAACTATTTATATTTCAAAATTAACAATATTTCAATACCTAGTAGAGACAATTGAAAGATTCTCATTGGGTTTTACGTAAATTTAAACGAAACTGGAAATTACACTAATAAATAATTAATTTAGGAAGGGCATGCAAATTTTGATAAATAATTAGTTATGTTTTAAATTAATTGCTTTTTTCGTACACTGAATGCAATAATAACAATATTCATATATACCTCCAGAATGAGTTACCTCTTCATCAATAATAATTTGTTCGTAGGGCAATACAGAGTCTCTACTTCTCTGTTTTATCACCTTAATGAATTTTAGTTTATCGATTTCATCTTCAGACGGAGGATGAATATGTGCACGTCCAATAATGATTACTTCTTCTTTCATTCTTAGGGTTCCCGAACACTCACTCTTTTGGCAATGGAAATATGTTGTCCCATTAATAACACATTTTTTTAAATAAATAAAGTTATTAAAAATATAAAATGTTTTGGCGTTATCTCGTATAATTTCCATGTTTCTGCGACAAACTCTCGATAAGGACTGAAAATCTTCTTAATATTAGTCAAAATGTAATTTCAATATTTTTGAAAATGTAATAAAATTTCCAGTTGTAGTTAGTATCATAAAACGATTTGCAACGAGGAGAAGGGCCGAGATTAGGTATCTGGGAAAGTACGTACATGTGTTCTCACCAAATAAAGAAAAGTTTTTTCAGTTTTGGTCTAAAAAGCAATCAAATATCCAATAAATAGTTTACAATGAGGATACGGCGGCCGAGTTAAAGTTTGTCTGGGAAAATATGTAGATATATTTACACCAAATATTCTTATACAAAATTTAAAAGGCAATAAATTACCCGGTTGTAGATAATACCATAAAATTGTTAACATTAAAGAAACGGATGGAATAATAAATAAAGCTAAACATTTTGAAAATACAAAATATTGCTTATATTGGTCTTATCAAAAAGGTCTATAAAACCCAAGCCTCAATGAGGGTAAGATTAGAATAAACATTCAATACATAACAATGTAATCAATGAAACAAGCCGTATACTATAACAATAAAATAGCAACATCAACCAACATAAACAAAACAGCATGGACTGTTATAAAAGACATCACTGGAAAAAAACAAATCACAAATTACGAAAGCTCTACTCTAGAAACGGACGTGAATAAAATAAATAGCTATTTTGTAAATGCTGCACCAGACTTAATAAATTCGAAAAAACTAATTGCGAATCTTGACATAAATGTTAACATGCACGAACACTCCCTGTTTTTTAATCCTGTTACGCAAAATGACCTAATGAATGTTATAAAAATCATGCCAAATAAAAAAAGTTACGGGATTGACGAAATATCAATGTTCGTTATCAAAGAATGCGCGGAGCCATTATGTGAGCCTTTGTGCTTTCTTATAAATAACTCAATTAGTTTTGGTATATTCCCGGAAAAACTAAAAATTGCCGTTGTTAAACCTATCCACAAAAGTGGAGATTCATCAAAAATAGAAAATTTTAGACCAATTAGTCTCTTGTCATCTTTCTCTAAAATATTTGAATACATAGTCACCGAACAATGCAAATCATTCTTCAAAAAATTCAAACTATTTTCCGACCGACAACATGGCTTCAGGAAAGGTAAAAACATCAATACAGCTCTATATGATTTTACCCAATTTATCATAGAGGGAATGGAATCAGATGAGATGGCTTGTGGCATATTTTTGGATCTGTCCAAGGCGTTCGACTGTATCGACCACAGTCTGCTGCTCTCTAAACTGTACAATTATGGAATTAGAGGTGCAGCATATGACTGGTTCAAAACGTATCTGACTGACAGAAAACAATTAGTAGAAGTGGTATCGGGAAGCACTACATATAGATCGAATGCCTTGGACATAGTTCTGGGGGTGCCTCAGGGGAGTGTCCTGGGTCCATTCCTCTTTAATATATACATAAATGATATGTTTAAAATAATTGACAATGACAAATATAATATCGTCAACTATGCCGATGATACGAATATTTGTGTACGATCTAAAAATATCTCAGATTTAGAAAATAACATCACGGTTTTGTTGAACTTAATAAAAACCTGGTTTGATAACAATCAACTTGTTTTAAACGAGAGTAAAACAAACTACATTATATTTAAAAAATCCGAGGCTACAAACCTTCCACAGCAAATCACCATCAACAGCACTAGAGTTGATATAACATGTAACACAAAATTTCTGGGAATATTTATAGATAACAAATTAAAATGGCAAAAACATATCGGATATTTGTCTTCCCGCTTATGTACAACATGCTATATGCTGAAAATTTTAAAACCAAATGTATCGTTTAGTATATTAAAACTAGTATATAGTTCAAATTTTCTGTCATTAGTTCGCTATGGCATAGTTTTCTGGGGCAGCTCCACGCATTTGAACAACATATTAAGTCTACAAAAACGTGCGCTGAGAACCATGTTAGGTTTAAGTCCGTACGATTCTTGTAGGACATTATTTAGAAATAATGGTTTATTAACGGTCGCTGGTATATACATCATAGAATGTCTGATATTTGTCAGGAAATACAATTATTATTTCAAATCTGACATAAATGAACATTTTTATGCAACGAGGCATAAGAGTAAGTTTATGTACCCTTTACATAAATTTACACTGACTGAGAGGGGTGTTCATTACTCGTGCTTGCGATTTTACAACAAATTACCAGTATTTATTAGAACTGAAATTAGTCTCGTAAAATACAAAAAATATTTGCATGAAATTGTACGGCAAGTTGAACCGTATACAGTAGAGGAATTTATGTGCTACAATTTAAATTCCATTATATTTTGACGATTTCTAATATTAAGTAGCGGCTGGTAATGTTCATATCATTGTATGTGTTAATATTGTTAAGTTGTCTAATAATTTATTGGAATAAAGCTTATTATTATTATTATTATTATTATTATTATTATTATTATTATTACTTACCGTTACTTGCCGTATGCAAGTATAGCGTTTTTTTTTCACAGCTGTCATTCCCGTAAATATTAATATTTCTGAAATCCCGTATGTGGTTTATTAGTCTCTTTCATGTAGTTCGAGGAATTATTTTTCTATTTCACATTACAGAAAATTTACAAACGAGCATTTTCCTCTCCCAGGCGAAGCATGAAGTAAAATTTCGAGTTTAGAAAAGCCCAGAGTGCAGCGCAGCGGAGCGGCCGAGCCAAATTCGGAAATTTCTAAACTCGAAATTTTACTTCATGCGCAGCCGAGCGTATAAAACGACGATTTCAAGTAAAGTTCATTTGTTCACAATATTTCAGTTATTTCAGCGTTTAATACGCTCGGCTGCGCATGAAGTAAAATTTCGAGTTTAGAAAAGCCCGAATTTGGCTCGGCCGGTCCGGTGCGCTGCGCGACCTCGCCAAATTCTCTGGGCTTTTAGAACAATTAAACTATTTTTTATTAAATCAATATCTTTTCATTACCCGTAATCTGCATTTTTGTTGTTTTCGTTGCTCACTTCCTTTTTCATTTTCTTTATATTAGGTTTTAAATATGAAACGAATTATGTGTTATTTTTAACTTACTATGAGGAATTTATTAACTTATGTTAAGTTAATTGTAGTAATTACAATTCATATAAGTAAAAGTGTGTCAATGGCATCAGGTAGTATTTCCCTTTCAAGACCCTTTCCTATTTTGCATTCGGTTCCGGAACGCCAGATGTTATAATAAGACGTGAAATTCGGGCCCATCCCCCGCAGAAATGTATCCATTACATAGCGGTCGGGGGTCCTACCGATTTTTAGAGGTTACGATCTGGTCGCCTCAAATTTTGAAAAGAGACACCCTCTACATGTTACAATTTATGACCTTATCTGTTAGAATAACAGGTAGTTTCCCGTTTTTCCCTTTTTCAAGCATTTTTGTTCATGTTTATTTGATGACTCCAACAATTTAACACATTAATCAATATGATATGCAATGGTAATATTTGGTTACGTTTTAATCAAATCAATTAAATAAAGCACGCTAATCTAGCAATAAAAAAAAGTTATGATCTGGGTTTAAAACGTGTTTGAAACATGTTTAGAACACGTTTAAAACGTGTTTAAAACAGAACGTATAACAGATAATTTAAAGTTACGGGAAATTGTTGTTTCAATGCGGTTAATTTGAGGCTTTTAACGAGTGTTTTCCACTTCCAGACTAAGCATGAAGTAAAATTTCGAGTTTAGAAAAGCCTAAGAATTTGGATTGTCCGCGTAGCGAAGCGAAGCGGCCAATCCAAATTAGGCTTTTTTAAACTCGAAATTTTACTTCATGCGCCACGCTTAAAAACACTGATTTACAGTGAAGTTCTTTGAACACACACACCTACAACAACGATTATAGGCAACCTAATATACGTTAGAGTTATTGGGTTGCCTATAATTACTGTTTAAAACAATTTTATCAGCGCAGAATTTGACTCACGTTTTATCCACATTTACGTATTAGATTGCTAAAGCCGTATATTTTAAACTTTACAATATTTCAGTGTTTTATACGCGTGGCGCATGAAGTAAAATTTCGAGTTTAGAAAAGCCTAATTTGGATTGGCCGCTCCGCTTCGCTACGCGGCCAATCCAAATTTTTAGGCTTTTCTAAACTCGAAATTTTACTTCATGCTTAGTCTGGGAGTGGAAAACCTTCGTTTAAAGATTCAAATTAAAATCTTGAACAAAAAAACAACGAATGTCTAAAAATTCACAGTGTATGCTTATGTATACCTGAAAGAAAAAATCCCTGTATTTAAAAACCACATTTATGCACACATAGTTTTATTGTAATAAAATGTTATGTTTGATAATGTAATTTGAAATATTTTCAATAATTTAGCTTAAATTTAAAAACAAACAAAACATTTTAATGAAGTAATATAAAATATAATTTAGCAAATATTTATTTTTAGCATTTGGATTGATTGAGTTACTTGAAGATAATTATACTTTGATTAAAAAACACTTAGAACCTTTCTTCAATACTTTAAAGTATTGAAGAAAGGTTCTAAGTGTTTTTTAATCAAAGTTATTTTTAGCAGTTAAGATAATAGAAAAAAACTTGGTTTTTGTTTCACAAATTCAATATTTTATTTCCACGACTAGTTTCGGTCAGACGACCATTATCAATGTGGTTTACAAGGATTGCAAGGATTACTAGGGTTTAAAACGTGTTTGAAACACGTTTAAAACACGTTTAAAACGTGTTTAAAACAGAACATATAATAGATAATTTAAAGTTACGGGAAATTGTTGTTTCAATGCGGTTAATTTGAGGCTTTTAACGAGTGTTTTCCACTCCCAGACTAAGCATGAAGTAAAATTTCGAGTTTAGAAAAGCCTAAGAATTTGGATTGTCCGCGTAGCGAAGCGGAGCGGCCAATCCAAATTAGGCTTTTTTAAACTCGAAATTTTACTTCAGATCATAGTAATCCTTGTAAACCACATTGATAATGGTCGTCTGACCGAAACTAGTCGTGGAAATAAAATATTGAATTTGTGAAACAAAAACCAAGTGTTTTATTCTATCAACCTTATATAAAAAGTGTAAAGATGTTTCACCAAGTGTTAGATGAGTCAACAATCAAAAGTTTATAGAAGAAACGGTTTTAAACAAATTTAACGTTTAAAACACCAAAAAAAAAAAAAAAATATGCACTGTTATTACTATTGTAGCTGTTATTTATATTATTAACCTGTATTATGAAGGGCTAAGACATAGATCAACTTAAGTTGCTCTTAGTCCTTTTGCAGATAAGCATTAATTTAACACATTATTTTATTATTTATAAAAGTCTTTATATTGATGTATGTTTTATGTTTTATTTGCAAATAAATAAATAAATAAATTTAAAACATGTTTTAAACAAATCTAAGATTTAAAACATGTTTAAAACAAAACCGTTTAAAACACCCCGGCTGTTTTTAAACATGTTTAAAACACTGTTTTAAAACAAAGTGTTTTAAACATAACAACCCTGGTAATGATTAATCATCTAACCAGTGTTTCTAATCCCAGATTAAGCATGAAGTAGAATTTTGAGTTTAGAAAAGCCTGAACATTTGGCTCAGGCGCGTAGCGCAGCAAAGCGACTAAGACATATTAGGCTTTTCTAAACTCAAAATTTTACTTCATGCGAGACGCGTATAAAACGCTGATTTATTGTGAAATGGTCTATAACCAACCAATTAGCAAGTGAAATACGTTTAGTATGCCAATCATCAATTGTTTAAATGACGGAAAAAGTGCTCCAATGAACATAAAATCTTTTTTTGTACTTGTTTTTGTATAACTTTAGAAAAATAAATTAATGAAACAACATACTAACTCAAATCAACCCCTCCCCCCCCCTGTCAGAAAAAGCTATCTACGCCATTAAACCAAGGTATGTATGATCGTATTTATTAATAACAAATAATAGCAATATATTTTAACAGTTGTTAATTACCATGGTTAATTTTTCGTTTGATTATATTGTTAATATAGGTATGTTTGTGGGGTCAAAATTTTCGATGACGTCATTACTTCAGTTTCAAAGTTTAGAAAAATATGCAATTTTGGAATAAAATGGACCTTACTGAATCCCATTTATGAACCTCTTTTTAGATTTTTTCTATCGTTTTTCCTCTTCTTATAATAGAGCTGAGACATCAAGTTTCGCTCACCCTGTACAATAAACTTGAGTAACTCACTTATTTGACAACTCCTAAGACCCATAATTTGCTTACATATCACCCCTGAAGACGGGCATTCAACGATATATATTTTACCAATTGTGATGTATTTAAACTAACGCGTGTCTTCCACTCCCAGACTAAGCATGAAGTAAAATTTCGAGTTTAGAAAAGCCCCGCGTAGAAAATTTGTCGAGGGTCGCGCAGCGACCCGAGACAAATTTTCACGGGGCTTTTCTAAACTCGAAATTTTACTTCATGCGCCACGCGTATAAAACACTGATTTAAAGTGAAGTTAAAACCGCACTGAAAACCAACCCAACTTCGATATTTTTTCAAAATTGGATGTTTTCTTTCCTATCCATGCTGTAAACCTTAAAATATTCGTTGTTTTCTTGTAAATAAACTTCGATTCCCTGTAGTCCTTCGGTCTCCGAAGACCATGATTTGTCCTTCGAGCTGTAGCCTTTGTAAAATGGTAATAAACTTAGTAATCTAGAGTGATCCTTTAATTTGAAACTTCTAAAAACGAGTGTTGTCCACTCCCAGACTAAGCATAAAGTAAAATTTCGAGTTTAGAAAAGCCCCGCGTAGAAAATTTGTCGAGGGTCGCGCAGCGACCCGAGACAAATTTTCACGGGGCTTTTCTAAACTCGAAATTTTACTTCATGCGCCACGCGTATAAAAAACTGATTTAAAGTGAAGTTAAAAACGCGCTGAAAACCAACCCAACTTCGATATTTTTCAAAATTGGATGTGCTCTTTTTTATCCATGCTGTAAACCTTCAGATATTCGTTATTTTCTTGTAAAAAACTTCGATTCCATGTAGTCCTTCGGTCTCCGAAGATGATGATTGGTCCTTCGAGCTGTAGTCTTTGTAAAATGGTAATAATCTTAGTAATCTAGAGTAATCCTTCAATTTGAAACTTCTAAGAACGAGTGTTGGCCACTCCCAGACTAAGCATAAAGTAAAATTTCGAGTTTAGAAAAGCCCCGCGTAGAAAATTTGTCGAGGGTCGCGCAGCGACCCGAGGCAAATTTCCACTGGGTTTTCTAAACTCGATATTTTACTTTATGCTTAGTCTGGGAGTGGCCAACACACGTTCTTAGAAGTTTCAAATTGAAGGATCACTCTAGATTACTAATTTTACTTCATAAAAATATACAACACTTAGATGTGATGATGATCAATATTTACCAAGATGTAAACGTCAGATATGTTTTAAAAAAATGTATTTGCCTAAAATTGTACACCTAGACATAATTCTCGACTTTATTTTACAAATATCGTATTAATTATAATTACATTTTAAATAATTTCATAAATATCAAATAAATCTTCCTAACAAAACCACCCCAAACCGGACAAAAGATACCGCCACGCGCCAGCCGAAAACAGATGGACTTCTTACTACCTGCTAATATCGGGTTGAAATTAACACCCATAAAAATGCGGTTGGTGTTCATAATGGATTACCCCCCGAGTACTCGGTCTCTTTCCCCTTACCCTCCAACATTTTAGGAAAGAGATAGAAATCGGAAGATTTTAGAGTATTTGGTCTGGTCGCCTTTGAAGACTAATTCCGACTTAAAGTCCGTCAAAAGATATTCTGCGTTTACGACTTAAGCTGGTGATTATTGGTCATAAAATAGTATCCACCCTCTGCAATAAACCTCTTACCTACAAGAGGGTCGGCATAAGCTTAACAGGACCGTCCCTTGGATTTTGCTAATTTCATATACCGGTTATCCAGTTTCAAAGGGCCTAACGTTGAATATCGTATTTTTGCCAGTTGTTGCTAAATATTATTATAGTTTTGCTAAAATAATATTTAGCGATTCATGAATATTTTATAGGTCTATCCATATGATGCTAATTATAACACTATTCTAATTATTTTGTTAAAAAAAATATTGTTAAATCAATGAATTGTCAAGTTTGCTGCAAGCTGTAAGTTTACTTTATCTTTTAAAAGTAATAAAGCAATTTAAAAGTAAATTTGCATGACTTAACATGCAAATTTAACTCTCAATGACATCATTAAACGGAAAAGCGGGTTTTTATGATAACATGATGATATCTATAAATTCTTGGTATATTGACAAATATTTTTATTATAAAAGACTTTGCTCAAATAATAAATGTTAAAGAATGACAACGATAATTAAAGTCTCTTGAATTAATTTATAAATAAAAAATAAAAAGCAAAACAGGCCAATATGAACATTTTTTTTCATGTTGTATATTTCAACTAATGAAATTTTAATGGCTAATTAAAATAAACGCTCATAAGGTTATTTTAATTTTGAAAAATATAGCAATCGCTAATTACATTTTTTGGGGCAAATACTGATTTTTTATAAATCATGCGATTTTGGAAAAAATACAAACTGTCAATTTCCTAAAAATGCAATTTTTATACCATTCACTGATGCCACAGAAATATTTTTTGTAAACTATAATTGGTAAGAGGCAATTGGCAAAAACATGCAGTACAATGTACGAATACAGGTATAATTCCAGCATGGAATATTTTCAGAATTTAATTAACGTTTGATTCATATATTTAAAAATATTGTAATTAAAAAAAGGCAACACAATAAGAAGAAAAAATCAATAAAATTAATTAATTAATTTAATAAAAAAATATACACCTTATATACTTAATTGTCACTTAAAATATCATCACTATCAGTAGAGTCTTCACGCAGTTCGATTATTAGTTCTTGCACTAAACGTTCTCTATAAACATTTTCTTCTTTAATCACATGTTGTACACAATTATTCCAACTCCTAGTGGATATATTTGATACAGCATCTTTGATTATCTGTACAGTTGTATTTGAAAATTTTGGGGATGTATTGTTTTTTCGGGTATATTTTTTTATTTCGGCCCAAATCAATTCAATAGGATTGAACATGCAGTGGTAAGGAGGTAATCGTAAAATTGTATGCCCACTCTCTTGGGCAATTTGATCAATTCTGAAAGATTTTTGGAAATTTTTTGTTGCTAAAACCTCCAGTAGTTGTTTTTTAGTATATGATTCATCATAATATAAGTCATTTTGCATTAAAAATGTTTGAATTTCATCTTTGCAACTACTTGAATTTGGAATCTTACAAGATAAGGCTGAATGGTAGGATGCATTATCCATCACAATTACTGAATTTGGAGACAAATTAGGAATTAATTTATTTTCAAACCAATTTTCAAATACATCAGCAGTGATGCTTTGATGATAATCCACTGTGGCGAATTCTATGTTCTTCGCCGATAAAAATAACGCCTCGTTAACCCAACCATTTTTAGATCCCGCATGCAAAATTATTATGCGTTTTCCACGTGATACCGGAACATCCAAAGTACACTTATTACTTTTATCGCACCATCCTTTCTTAACAGTATCATGTGTATCGTACCATGTTTCATCGAGATAAATTATCGCTCTGTTTTCGTCTCGGAATGTTTTTATTTTATTCAAGTAATCGACGCGCCATTTCGAAATTCGAGCAGACTCCATAAGAACGTGTCTTTTGTTTAATTTCATAAAATGAAAATTCATTTTTTGTAACAATGATCGTACGTTCTCCCGACTGCAGTGAACATTTAGGTCCCGCTTTATTTTATGAAGCAATTCATCTAATGTTAAGACAATATTTTTTTTGTAAGCATCGTGGATCATGCTTCTAACTAAGTCGGCATGATAATCCTGGAATATTCTGGGACAACCAGCATCCTTCCTTGGTTTCCTTTTCTGAATTCCAATAGTGATTATATTTCTCACCGTTGACTGCTAAATTTTTGTCATACGACTAGTTTTAATTATGGCACCGCTTTTCCCTTCTACGTTTTTAATATACTCGTAAACGTTTAAAATTATTTGTTTACTTTCAAACTGTAAATGTTTGTGAGATCGTTTGATACAGGGATCTTCATCATCGAATAAATCATCATTCAATTCATCTTCTTCGTGAACTTCTTCTGCCAAGTTTTGATATTCCTCTTCTGAAACATCCATCTCTGCCCAAGGTCTCCACATTATAAAATGTATATGTAATTTTCCACAGGTGAAATTAAGTCAAAATGTTTCTATTTTGAATATCACAAATCAAGTTGAAGTGCCGAAAGTTTTAACTAGAAGAAATAAAAATATTTATATACTTTGTTACATAAATTACAAAATTTTATTGGAATTATAGATATCATCTATAATGAATTAGTGACGGTGTAAAGTTAACAATAAAAGTTAATATTTAGTTTTAACTAAATTGCTTAAGTTATAAACATTTTCCCACATAAGTATTTTATCAATTTGCATAATAACATTCAGCTAATCTTAATAATGGGAGACTTGCACAAAAAATATATTGGATAAATGTAATCATTCCGCCAAAAAAACATAATTTTTTGTTTAAATTTTAAATTACACTAACTTAAAGTGTTCCTGCCATTAGTACTTCTTAAAACAGCCCGTGACGATGTGTTGTGACAAGCGCAAGCCCATAGTGATGCCAGGATTTGTACATTGTTTACATTTTAATTTAGACTTATTTAATTTAAAATAAATTACACTAATCGCATTTTTATGAAATTGTAACTATTTGTAAGTATAATTTTCATACACGTTTAATGCCACAAATCGTATTGTAACTAATAAGCATGCGCAGTAATATTTGTTTACATCTGTACGAAAGATTTCGATCTAAATATCAAGGTTATGTAGAAATGCGCAAACTCATTTTCCTAGTACAATAGAAATTCGTTTTCGGCAGATTTAAATTCTCCGTAAAATTCGCACTTTTCGATTTTAAATTACTGATAAAATAAATTTTATTTTATACTTATATTTAGGCAATAGTGTTTTTATACCTAACATTATAAAGTAATACTATATATGTGTTCGATTTTAAAATTCTTGCAAGTCCCCCTTGGTAATATATGAAAAATTGCCATCATCAAAGTTTTCCATTTTAACATGATTACAAATCTTGATATAATTTAAATTACATAAAGAACACGGGATGCTGTAGACAATATTAGACACGTATAGCAATGGCATTTTATATTAATGTTGCTGAGATGGTGGACAAAAAAGAGTTTCACCAACTATATGTAGAATTAATACGGAATTTCACAGAAGTTCGATTTTATGTTTGAAACTATCATAAAAAGTTAGTCCGGCGTTCCGAATTTTATTTGTTTAAATAATAGATTAGAGTGTGTTGAATCTGAATATGCGAGGCCCGGTTTTAAACTGTGGTTTCAGCAAAGTTTAACAAAAACTTGGTTTAGTTACGTCAGTGTCAATATATAAAACCTAGGAAATTTATAAAAAAATAATGTAATAAAATTCATTGCTGAAAGGTTTTATAGCTTGAACTTCAACTTTATTCAGTTCAATAAGATAAGATAGCTGTTAATATAATTTTTAACAATGGATAAAAAAATTACATGGAAAATGTATCATTCTTTAAAAAAATATGTTGGGGTTAAAAATCGACAAATACTAATTACTCTTTCGAAATAGGAGATTAATTTTCTTCGGCTATTTTAATGATATTAAATGTACATAACAAAATATGAAGTACATACCTGCAAATCTTTTTGAGTAACTAAATTCAAACTTAATAATAATACACTGAACAACAATTACACGCAACACTAAATAGGACAAAGATTGGAAAAGAAATGAGACAATTGACGAAATCATTGCAAAAGTAAATATTAAAATGGTAAACTCGTCATTCTTCTTTTATGTAGATGCGCTCATACCATTCCTTTGATCATAACATTATACAAAAGGAAGGATTATCACCCGCTGTTCAAACCCCATTTTGTAGAATGTCTATTTTTCTAAGAAATTGCGATCAACCACGCGACGGCTCAATAGCCTGGAAGCAGTGGAAGATAATACAATGATTGATTCCGGCCGTGAAGTTTGATCATTTAAATATCCGATTTTTAATATTTTAATACTTAATATCATTATACAGATTTTATACAAACATAATTTTCAATACTCCTATGATAAATTTATCAGATAAAACAATTGAAAAACATTGTTACTTTTATTAAATCGACTATGTTTGATTTTAATTTTTATTATTTAAAATATTCATCCAAATAAAAAACGACTATTTTTTCGGCACTGGTTGGGATCGATGTACGTAGGTTATTACAGCTTTATCAATGTTTTGTTATTATATAATTAATAAAATAATTGTAATGATAATGTTAATTATTATAGGTATAGGAATAGTGATAAAATAATGTGAACGTAAACAAAAATTACAACATAATATACAAATTGGAGTTGACGAAATCCCTCCAATACCTGAAAAAAATCGTTACGGGCCATCTGTCCTTTATGGCTGTTCGGAAGCAACCTTCTCGAGTGTTTGGGCGGACGATGCCATAAACCTCTTGTAAAATCAAAGTCGTAAACGCAGAATATCTTTTGACGGACTTTAACCGTTAATTTTTGGATATAGACAAGTTATGTTATATCATCATATTTTTATCCCAGGTATCTATGGTTAAGCCGTTTCCTCGCATTAACGAGACACCCTGTATAGTCATCTGTCTTAGTCTTACCCCATATCTTGACTATAGTCTCTCTGTTTTAAAGAAGTTATCGTTTTGTTTTTAATGAATGAAGATAATTCTCTGTGGTGATTTCTGTTTGACTGGTTCGGAAATCGCCACTGTTTCCGATGCGGGTGAATAAGTGAAGTAATAAAATTCGTAGCACTTAACGTTATATATTCACCGTAAATAATATATACACAATATATACAGAATAAAGTTTAACTAAATTTGAATGCGTTTTAAGTATTTTTATGAGTTGAATGTAGTGTAAGTTAACAAGGCGCGATGTGTTTAGTTTGAGATTTTTGAAGCAACTGCTTTACATTTTGAAATTCTAAATTTGAGAAATATGCAAAGAGTGGGGGTGCGTTGTGCCGTATATTTCCAAGTTACCAATTAGATAAAAGAAGGGAGGTGCCTTCGTTTACCTAAACTTGTAATTTTCCGTTAAGGGATGCATTTCTGAGAATTGGCCACATGGCCATGTACATATCTGAACGCAGACTTTCTCCGAAATACGCCGTGACCAAAACAACACCCCCTCGTCATAAAAAGGGTCTGTGCAGATTTACAAAAGCCCATTAACTGAGAAGAAATTCGACACGTCCTTGTTAGCTTACATTCCTTAAAATATTAAATAGACTAATAGAGCAATAAAATGTCACAGCAAGCAGAACTAATATATAGAAAGCAATTCAGCACAATAGTATAAAAATAAGGTTGAAACATGTTTAGGAATAGAGTTATACGTGGAAAAGTATTTAGAAATAAAAACGTATTTACAAATTCACATTTCAAGAAACACACAATTTCACAAATAATAATTGTCGCGAGATATTCGCAACACTCTCCTTTTCTACTCGATTTCCAGTTTTCCCATAAGCATTGGCTCCCTTGGTAGAATCTCTTATTACAGATTGAAAAAAACGTAAAAAATAGATCAAACCCCCTTTTCTTCAACTATTTTGCAAAGCGTAAAATTTTGAGACATTTTCAACTGAATAATATGAAAAATATCTTCTATTTGAAATAGCAGTGCTTGGGATCGAATGGGTTAAAATAGCACGTGCTTATGTTTAACACACAAGCGCATATGTTGCTGCCACTTGTTTTCAGTGATTGGACAAAATATATTGAAAGTTATTTCGGTGGATTCGCGATAGTAATGGAGCATTGAAAATATTTACAACTTTTATAAATTTAGACCCGCTCACGCTGAATTATAACTGTTTGCACTAGGGCTTACACAATTAACCTTGACAAAAAATCGCGAGTGGATTATTTAAAGACAGTTACATTTATTTTTACAATTTAAGTGTTTATACACAATATACATTTCAAATGCGCATTTGTCCTTCTTGAATGAAATTCAACAATAAAAAATGTTGCATGATTCAATCTAGTTAAAATAAAACCAAGTGAATTTAATTTAGAAAACCAAAGCATGAATGTAATATGCTTTTGTTTTCTAAATTAAATTCACTTGGTTTTACTATTTAATTTAGAAAACCAAAGCATGAATAAAATATGCTTTGGTTTTCTAAATTAAATTCACTTGGTTTTACTTTAAAATATAAAAAAGTATTATTTTATTTAAGTGGATACTGAGTAAACACTGCTTTTTCAAAATATATAAAAATCTAAAAATACGCCATAAGTAGTTTTTGAATAATTTCCATTTGAAGGTAAAAATTGACTAATTTTATGCAACTTTTAGGAAGAAGAACATTTCAAAATGCCCATATCTTGGTAATTTTTACTTTCCCCCGTATGTAATACAAAGGGAAAGTATTGTTATCGTGAACATTTTCGAATCAAAAATTTTAGCGGAAACATCCGTTTTGAGCTCCCCTGAGTCGAATAAGACCATTTTTTAAAAATGTCTGTCTGTCGTGCTGTGTGTGTGTCTGTGTGCGCTGTACCGCAAAAACCGCTAAAGATATCGAGATGAAACTTGAAACTTAAGCTTTTTGTTACAATCGGAAGAACTGAAAAGCTTTTGGTGAAAATCTGAAAACCGGAAGTGGTACTTTACTCTTAGCGTTTTTCAGTTTTTTCAGATTTTTTCAATAAATGTTCATCAAACAAAAAATTCTTTCAAATAAAAGTTGTATATAATAACAAAATGAAGATGTATTGTTCACTTACTTTTTGTCATAGCACTCTTAGTTTTTGAGATATTTCAAAAGTTGTGTGTTTTATCTAGTTATTGGTGTGTGACAGTGTATGTGTCGATACAATTGAAAAATGTTTCAAATAAAAGTTGTAGGAAATGAAAAACTAAAGATTTTTTGTAGATTCACTTTTTGTCATAGCATTTTTAGTTTTTGAGATATTCAATAAATAGTGTTTTTTATCTAGTCATTGGTTTGTGTCAGTATGTGTTGATCCAATTGAAAAATGTTTCAAATAAAACTTGAAGACATTTTGAAAATAATAATGCTACAAATATTTTAAAAGTGATTTAATACGCAATTTATGGGGGAAAGTACTATGATGGACACATCACCATTTTTTGAAATATCTCCATGAAATTAATTTTGTATGGATATTGAGTGGACATTGTTTTTTTTTTTAAATATATATAAATCTAAAAATAACCCATTAATAGTTTTTGAGTAATTTCTTAATGTACGTAAAAATAGGTTAATTTTATGCTATTTTTTGAAAGATGAACATTTCAAAATGTCATATCTTGATAATTTTGTGGAATGGCAAAATGAAATTTTGTGTGAATACTGAATAAACATTGCTCTTTTGTAATATATATACAAATCCAGAAATGCCCCATCGATAGTTTTTGAGTAATTTCCAATGTAACGTAAAAATGAACTAATTTTATCCGATTTTTTGGAAAATGAAAATTTGGAATCCCGATTATTGTTTGAAATAACTCAATGGCGTTTTGAGTTTGTGGATATTGGGTAAACATTGCTCTTTTAAAATATATACAAATTTGAAAATATTCTTTAAATATTGTTTGAGTTATTTTCAAATTAACAATTGGTTTATTTGGTGACTATAGTTTCGATACTACACGTATCATTATCAAACCGTTAGTAACAAAAAACTACAAAGGAACATTACTTATATTTGCAAATTTTCTAATAACAGCGTTAAAGTAGTATCGAAACTATAGTCACCAAATAAAGCAATTGTTATACAAACAAAGTGATAAACAGTGTTTTATTTATGTTCAACAATGTATAACGAAGTAGAAGCCTCTATAATCAGTGAATATTTTCAAATTTCTTATTTGATATACATTTCAGATAAATGTAAATTAAAAAAATGTATCTTGAAAATATTTTGAGATATTATAAAATATCAATATGTAATTGCCATTCCACTCGAGAAACGTGCGATACTTTACCTACGCTCTAACACAGTGGTGGGGAAACTTTTTTTAAGACGGGCCATTTGTAATAACCAGACAATCGTAGCGGGCCAAAGAATAATGCTTAATCGTAGGCAGGTAGTTTTTATGCGGGTCGTCACATTACGAAGTAAGAACGCGTTCAAACATTCTCACGACGGCACTCTTAAACGGGCCGGATTAAACCTTTCCGCGGGCCGGACTTGGCCCGCGGGCCGTAGTTTCCCCATCACTGCTCTAACAAAATAAACAATGAGCATAAAAGAACAACTTATTTTTAATAATTTTTGATAGTAACATGACATTGATGAAAACTAAATTACTGATTAATATACATCAAAGAAATGTCATTTGGTTGTGCGATAATCAGCTGTTCAGCTGTCAGCATGTAATATACTTGTGAAAGCTATTACGTGCATGTGTAGGTAATGTCAATCATACGCATCAAGATGGCAGTGTGGAATGATGCGGTTACTAGATAGGGCGTAGGTAATAGTATATTACGTAACGAGAGTGGTATGCAGCATATTACATATGAGCGGACATGTTGCGCACGAGCTGCGCAGCGGCGAGTGCAGTATTCCGCGAGTTTGTAATTGCCATACCACTCGAGAAACGTACGATACTTTACCTACTCCCTAACAAAATAAACAATGAGCATGAAAGAACAACTTATTTATTGTGATAATTTTTAATAGTACCATGACAATGATGAAAACTAAATTACTGCTTGATCAGTATACAGGGAATAAAGCTGTACACTTTCCGACATTCTTTGTTTTTTTAAAGAGTTCAATTTGAAGCTATAAACGAGTATTTCCACTCCCAGACTAAGCATGAAGTAAAATTTCGAGTTTAGAAAAGCCCCGTGAAAATTTGTCGAGGGTCGCGCAGCGACCCGAGACAAATTTTCTGGGCTTTTCTAAACTCGAAATTTTACTTCATGCGCCACGCGTATAAAACACTGATTTCAAGTGAGGTTCAAATATACATAGAGTTCACAATATTTTAGCGTTTTATACGCGTGGCGCATGAAGTAAAATTTCGAGTTTAGAAAAGCCCAGAAAATTTGTCTCGGGTCGCTGCGCGACCCTCGACAAATTTTCACGGGGCTTTTCTAAACTCGCAATTTTACTTCATGCTTAGTCTGGGAGTGGAAAACACTCGTTTAAAGCTTCAAATTGAACTCTTAAAAAAAACAACGAATAACTAAAGATTTAAAGAAAATAAGCTGAATTTGGAATACGTATACTTTAAAGAAAAACTCCTTGTACATCGAAGAAATGTCATTTGGTTGTACGGTAAGCGATCAGCTGTTCAGCTGTCAACACGTAATGTACTTGTAAAAGCTATTACGTGCATGTGTACGTAATGTCAATTATACTTGTCAAAATGACAGTGTGGTATGATGCGGTTACTAGATAGGACGTAGGTAAAATTATATATCTTCAAGTTATAAAAAATATTGTAGGTTTTTTATTGCTCGCAAAACGTGTTCATTAAAACCGCAACCAATTACTTAACAAACTGCAACATGCACCCAACAATATCACTTACGTAAGGCGACGATGCTAAAAGCGTTATATTTCAGTTTTCTGTATTTATCTCCGCTACTAACATCAGTGCTTTATTATCTAAAAAAAAAGGCGCCGCATCTGACGGAAAATGGTACTGGTAACGAAATTTTGTTTCCAAAAAAAGCGCCTAAATGCCGTTTCAACATCGCTGCTAACATCGCTTCTAGCGTCATTGTTCCTGTATGTTTTGACCCCAAGCTTGTCATGTTGGTGGAACATTCACACACTCTTTTATCGCTGACAAGGAATATATGAAACGTAAATTACTTATGAACCAAATTTTCAAGCTTTTCTAAACTCGAAACTTTACTTATTGCGCAACGCGTATAAAACTGCGATTTCAAGTGAAGTTCAAAACATACTACTAAAGCAGTATGCTAAAGACGTATATTCTGAACCTTACATTAATTCAGTGTTTAAACGCGTGGCGCATGAAGTAAAATTTCGAGTTTAGAAAAGCCTGAAAACTTGGTTTGGCCACGTAGCGCATCGCGCTACTCGACCAAACCAAATTTTCAGGCTTTTCTAAACTTGAAATTTTACTTCATGCTTAATCTGGGAGTGGAAAACACTCGTTTAAAGCTTCAAATTGAACTCTTTTAGAAAACTACAAATGTCGAAAAATTGACTTCGTATGCATGTGTATACTTAGACGAAAAGTTTTGTATAATACACACAATCTAGAATAAAGTTTAAATTGCAATCATTAGGAACATTTTTACAATTCAAATATTTAAATAAAGACACAAGTTTTGCAGCCTTCTAATTTCCCATTCGTAGTTTATAAATATCGATATATATCATTATAAATATCGTGATAGGTATTTGATGATATACCAGGTGTTCGATAAATAAGCGCCCAACACCACAGTTCTTGTATTTTTTTTCTTTTTTTATTATTTGCAAAACACTTAGTTGTATTTTACTATAATTACAATCTGATCACAAATGGATCAATGAGTAATATTTAGCTAACTTAATTTACTAAAGGTTTAATACTAAGGGTTTACTCATTAGTATCCCTTAGATTTTAATAACTTAATTACACTAATTATTGTGTACACTAGCACTATGCTCTACTTTTGCACTAACACAATATTAAACTAACTCGAACGGTTTAGTCCGCTGTAGTCTTCTGGTCAAATTCGTGTTATCGAGGAGCTGGATGGCTTCGATGTTGACGTGCTG
Organism: Philonthus cognatus; assembly: GCA_932526585.2. Lineage (NCBI taxonomy): Eukaryota > Metazoa > Arthropoda > Insecta > Coleoptera > Staphylinidae > Philonthus > Philonthus cognatus. The sequence goes on from OW052244.1 coordinate 103,532,990, forward strand.
AAGAAGTCGCTGTTCATGACTCTTGGCAAATTTGTGTATTGTCTCATTAACAGTATCCATTTCCAAGTCCCTGTGGAGGTCACTGTTTCGGAAATACCAAGGAGCATTGACAATACTCCTCAGTACTTTATTTTGGTATCGCTGGATTATTTCTATATTGCTCTTTTTGGTCCATGCGGGCTTAAGAATTTGTTTATACAGCAGTAATTTATTGTAGATTGACAGGGTGGAGTTCCGACCAAGCAGCCAATACATTTTTCGATATTTGATGTTTTCTTTTTGACATGAGCTCTCCAGCGTAGCTTAGCGTCCAGTGTAAAACCCAAATATTTTGCTGTATCAGCATATGGTACCTGGATATCATTCATACTAACAGGGATATGTTGATTTCTTTTATTTGTGAAATTGATGTGGACCGATTTAGTCTCATTCAATTTGATTCGCCATTGCTTAGTCCAGATGTTAATTTTATTTATCGAGGTTTGCAGATTTACTGCTGCTTCTTCGTGATCTTTGCCTACAGCCAATATGTATTTGTATTGTATTTATTGACTGATTTTATTGAACTAAAAACCAAAGTTTAGATACTAAAAAATGACATGAATATTGATTTTTTTTTAATAATAACTTCATTCCCAAATAATAGCCAACTAACGATTTTTTTTTTTTAAAGTCTTTATTTTCCTCAATATATACATGAATCACTATAAAAAAAGAAACAATAAACAATAGATGTTATTACTTACAAATATGTATAAAGGAAAAAAGGCGGAGTTCAGCATATATGTCATAGACATTGCTGCTCTTCCACTCAACCTTCAAATATTAATTTTAATACACAAACCTAACTAAAAACTAGCACAACACAAATCAAATACAAATACAAATACAAAACCAGTACATGTTCTATTATCTTAATTTAATTTTTATTTTAATTTTAATTCTAATTCTGACCTTCACTGTCTGGACTGGCTAAACTTACTAAACAAAAGTTTTTTAAATTGTTTTATGTTTCGTTCAGAACTTTCTGGTATTGAGTTCATTGACGTAATATTATATGAAAAGCATTTCTTATAAAACTGAGTTCTATGCTTTGGGATACTAATATTATTTTTGCTTCGTATATTTACACTGTGCATTGATCGTCTGAAATGAATTCTTGTGTATAGAGATTTTGGCATTTTGTTACAAATAATTTTTTGGTAAAGTACTAGTGTTGCAAGTCTGAAACGATTACACATATTGAGCCAGTTCAAATCCTTTATTTTATGACTGACCCTATCAAATTTTCTGAGACCAAATATGTATCGTATACAGTTGTTCTGCATTCTTTGAATACTATCCATATCCGATTTCCGCAAGAATGGAGAAAATACCTCACAGGCAAAGTTAAAGTGTGATAGGACCATTGAGTTGCACAGTATTTTCCTGGTTGATGGGTCAATGAAATTACGAATATTATACAAGAGTTTCAAATTCCAGTATGCCTTTTGTTTTACCTTTGATATGTGGGCACTAAAGTTTAGCTTGTTATCAATAACAACACCAAGGTTTCTTGCTAAATCAACCTTTGCAATTTCTTTCCCATCAATATACACATTAGAAAGGCCGTCTGGTATAATAGAAGAACTTCGGTTGAAAAAAATTATCTTGCATTTACCCGGATTCAATATTAGACTATGTCTTTTAGCAGCTTCACAGAACTTCTGAAGGTCAGAATTAATAATATTACAAGCGGCAATATAGTTAGATGGATGGAATGAATAGTATAGTTGACTATCGTCGGCATATTGTATTAGTTGGCATGAGTTAATATAATTTTTAAGGAATGCTGTATATAAATTAAAGAACAACGGCCCTAGAATGGAGCCTTGTGGGATACCACTAACTATAGATAAAATATTTGACACATTTCCATTAATCTTTACCATTTTTGCCCTATCAGAAAGATAGCTTGTGAAAAACTGCAAGCTATCTTCAGACACACCTATGTAACTCAATATAGAAAGCAACAAGCGATGTGATATTGTATCGAACGCCTTGGAAAAATCAAGAAGTACTAAGCAAGTCACCAGTCCATTGTCGGTATTAGTAACGATGTCGTCTGTAAGTTCCATCACAGCTGTTGTGCAGCTATGACCTCTGCGAAATCCTGATTGATTTGTAGGGATAATATTATGATTATTTACATATTCGATTAGTTGATTGTATACTAGCTTTTCCATAACTTTCGATAATGATGGCAGAATGCTTATTGGTCGTAGATCGTTACATGAAGTAGGTGTCGATGTCTTTGGCACTGGAACTATTACAGCTGTTTTCCAAAGCCTAGGAATCTTCTTTTCTGCGATAGTACAGTTGATTAGATGGGTGATAACTGGTAGAGCTGCTGGACAAATTAATTTTATGAAATTTCCCCTAAATCTATCCGCTCCCTCAGCGTTAGATTTCATGTCAGATATTACTTGTAGTACTTGTATTTCATCCACAGTCTGTAGATTGAATGGAGTATCATTATGTAGATGTTCAGAATTATAATAAGATATTAAAGCTTCATCGTCAGGAACAATTGGTAAGCTATTCTGAAATTGCTCGCAAATGATGTTGGGATTTGATAGATCATCAGGCAGGTCCACGTTTTGTTTAAGTTGGAAGCCACATTTTTTCAGCGCATTCCAAGGGTTTTTATCTTGCTTCAGGCAGTATTTGTAGTATGCCTTCTTCTCGTTGCGGATTGCTTGCGTTGTGAAGTTGCGTAAATCGGCATACTCTTTTTGATGAACTGGTTCTCGAGTTAATTTAAACTTTTTGTGGGATTTATTTTTTAATTTGATGAGAAGCTTTATATTATCTGTGAGCCAGGGTTCTTTTTTCTTTTTCATTACAGATTTTTTTACCGGCGCATAAATGTCGACAATGTCGAGCACATAATTATTAAATAAGTTTAGTTTATTTTCTATGTTGTTGGTTTGGTAGATATTTTGCCACGGTAACTGATTAATCGCAACATTGAAATTATTATAATCAAAATTTGAAAAATCCCTATATGTGTGTACCTTAGATGTCTTTAATTTCCCAGGCATACAGAAATGCCCATAAATTACTTCATGATCCGAAAGTTGTACATCTATATTCAAGGTGCCACTTTCAACGGGATTTAAGTCGGTAAAGATGACATCGATTAGAGTGGATGTATTTTTTGTTATTCTTGTAGGCACATTTATTATTTGCTTTAAATTGTACGACTCAAAGGTGTTTAAAAGAAGATCTGCATTGGCATTATCCAGATGTAATAAGTTCACATTTAGATCTCCCAGAAAGATTACATTACCATCGCTCGGTAGCAGTAGTTCATCCAGTTGCTTTTCAATGTCAATTGCAAATTCCGTAAAGCTTGTAGAGGGAGCTCGATAACAACATATAAGATACACCACTTTCGTGTTTATATTAAGTTTGAATGACAGTAGTTCAATATTTGTATCTAAGTTCATCTGTATATGCTTTAAGGAGGTACGAATATAGCAAGCAACTCCTTCTCCTCGTTGATCAATCCTATCCCGTCTATACAATTTGTAGCCATCTAGATGTAATAGTAAGTCATGAATGCTGGGATTTAACCAAGTTTCAGATATTGTTATTATATCATAATCCAAAATGGACATAATTCTTTTAAAATTTAAAAACTTATTTAATAGTGACCTGGTATTGATATGCAAGATTTTGAAGTTCATCTTAAATTAAGGGTATCTTTCTTGAATTGGACTATTTGGTAATTTAAAGTTACTTGGATAGAATATTCCTTCTAGGGCGTAGACTTGTTAATACACCATCAGTAATGTTTTTAACAGTGTCTTGTTATCAACAACTAGTGTAAGTCCCTTCAGTTTAGCCAGAATATTTTTTTGTTTCAAATCATGTTTGGTTTTTAATAATGTTTTTTTATCAGCCAAGTCTTCACGACTCAGATCATCAGCCACAGCTATCTTATCAATATCATCCTTGAGCTTGTTACAGTTTTGTAAAATGCATTTTTTTGTACCGAATGACGTGAACTCTACAATTAAAGGACGTTTATCAGATTGTTTGCCTATTCTGTATGCATCACTTATGTCATGATCATTTAAATGGACTCCTAATTTATCGTTAATTATCGATTTTACTGTATGGAGCGGAACTTCATTACTGTTTTCCTTAACATTAAATAAGACTATATTCTTATGTTTCAATTGCCTCTCAATCACCCTAACTTTAGATTTTAATATGTTGTTTTCATCTCGTAGGTCGGATATTTCCGTTTTCATTACAGCGATTTCATTGATTGACGTTTTTATGGTATCAATTTCCGCCACAATGAATTTTAACACATCAAACACATCCTGTATCGTTGCATTGTTTTTATTTAGGATTCCGTCAACAGCACCTTTCATTATTTAATTAGAGGAGAGGTGTATGTTTAATAAGGATTAACAGTGATACAATATTTTCACACTACTAGTGCCTATTAGAGTGACTAACAAATACACAAACAGAAATGGGCAGCGGAAGGTTAACAATAGAGATAACAGAGGATTTGGGGAATACGTTTCAATTAGAACAATTTATGTTGATTTTTTATAAGAAATGCCAGGCTGTGAGAGATTGATAACCTTGCTCGCCCGATATCGGATTCGCTGGTGGAATTCGTGGCGGATTTATTTCCACTTATAGTTTATAATAGACTATGTACATGCTTCCAACAATAGTTATGTCATCATTGATTAACTATGCACTTAGTGATATAGTTTATGTTGTGTAGATAAAAAAAAAATAAAAAAACGGTTTATTTTACCACATTAATGATGGATTTTCTTGAGGCTCACACAAAACACGACCGACTCGCTTTGTAGGCAATAACGTTTTTTTTTTGGTCGTTGTTTTGAAATCTTCTATTTAAAATTATATTTTAAAAAAAATATAATTAGTGTGCCTTGTAAAAAAAGTGGCAAATGTCATTTATTGTGAGGTTGTGCCATTAATAATAACGAAACTACAAATAAGTACCTATGTTACAACTTAATGTAGAATAAAAGTAAAGGAAACATGTAAATATTTTGTTATTTCAATATTTTGATTACGACTCATGTTTTTAAGTGTATTTATAACTTCACAACATTTCAGTGTTTTATACGCGTGGCGCATGAAGAAAAATTTCGAGTTTAGAAAAGCCCCGTGAAAATTTATACATTTTCTACGCGGGGCTTTTCTAAACTCGAAATTTTACTTCATGCTTAGTCTGGGAGTGGAAACACTTGTTCGAACCTTAAATTTAACTCTTTTATAAAATCGACGTATGTAATATAATAAATCATTCATTGAAATCATAGAAAAAGATACAAAATTTACCTGAAATCAACTTTTAGAATTGACTTTATAATTTTCTCGGCCCTTAATGGGTTAATATTCTATTCCTAAGAAAAACAGTATTTATTAAATATTAAAGTTGCATTTAATAGAATACAAACTGTGAATAAATCGAGAAAAATCTAGAAATATCGAAAATCTCGACATGTTGAAAATCTTGACGGTCCACTCCCAGACTAAGCATGAAGTAAAATTTCGAGTTTAGAAAAGCCCCGCGTAGAAAATTTGTCGAGGGTCGCGCAGCGACCCGCGACAAATTTTCACGGGGCTTTTCTAAACTCGAAATTTTACTTCATGCGCCACGCGTATAAAACACTGATATATTCTAAAGTTTAAAAAATACTAGCCTTTATTTTGTTCAATTAGTTGAGATATTGTGTTGAATCTTCGAAGCTGATTATACATACTAATTCTATTTATAAATTTTGATCAGTAATAGAAGTCGAATTTTGTTTCAAGGCACACTGCGTTTATTGCCAAAAAATTATGTGAACAAGATTTATTATACATTTTTTCTAGTATAAATATTAAATTAAAATCAACATATCCAGCATAATTGGTGTAATGGTTGAGCGGGAGGCGGATATTAATTGTTATTAATATACTGTTTATGACTTTAACAGATTTATTAATATAAAAGAATTAGTATAAACGGATTACAAGAGTAAGAGTGCTTTTCGCGATGTCTGAAATAAGACTAACAACTTATTCTAATCAAGCTCTGGAAGAAAGAGATTATAACAAAAGGGACGCGCATAACGTTAGGGGCAATGTCTAATGAGCGCGGTAGAAAACATTTACTTAAGATAATGATTTGAAATAACATCTTTAGTGAAAGTACTGATAAACAAATTGTTATTGATCGGTTTCTGACTATTTGTTGGCCCTAATGTTATCTGTGCGAAATATACATAATAATAATAATAATGAGAAATAATATAATAATAAAATGTAATATAATAATAATGTACAGGGTACATTACATTGGATTCAGAAACACAATGTCCAATATAACAAAATAAGAAGAGTAAAAAAAAGGAATTAATCCTTTACCTATAAATAACATTCCTTTATTTTCACTCGCCCCAATTTTATGTACCTGTTTCGACGACACACTTCGACATTCCTGTAAGTTTCCTGTTTATTTTATTTTTATATTTTTTGTATTGAAAGTCTAAAGCATAGCTATACTGATGAGGGATAAATCTCGAAACGCGTCTATAGATGGCTTAAGACAATTAAAATTCATTCCCTGTAATTTTTTCAATTTATTTCAATTTCCTTTTGTTTCATTTAGTTTGGTTAGAGAATAATTTGACCTGATGTTGCATTTTGCATATTAATTATGCATAGAACAGCAGTGCTGTCGTGTAACTCAAATATTCATTGTATAATTCAATATCTGTCGGGGTATTAGCTCGAGAAGTAGTTGTTTCAATGAATATTTGGACAAACATTTTGCAGAAAGTCGATATTAATTTTAATTCGTTTTTATATTTAAAAAAAAGGACCTTTATTGGCATAATACTACATTACATCTACACTAATCGCTGCTTCCTTTTTTTTCCTCCTGCTTTCCCTCTCTTCCCCCAACTTCTCCAGCGTCCTTACCCCGGCCCCCCTCCTCTCTCATCCATTCCGTCACTCTTCTCCTGCTCCCTCGTCCCCCTACCCCTCCTAAAGCCCCCCTGCGTCTCCTGCAGCAGCTCCTTCTCTTCCACCTCCTCCTCTAGCCTATTTTTTACCACCATCATAGCTATCTTGTACCACTGTTGTCCCCCTATAGCAATCCGCATCCTATCTGATAATAAGAAAAGTATATGCAGCCATTTTAAAATTTAAAGTTGACTTTTATTTGGCAATGAAGGTAATTTTAAAAAAATATGTATAACTAGTGTCAATTTATGGTATTGAAACTGCGATTTACTTTGTTTTTTAATTTATTCAAATCAATCAATAAATAACATAGGTATGGCGTTGGGCGTTTTTTTATCGAACACCCGGTATATCGTCCGGACTCTGGTCGACCGTTAATTTTTATCGAACACCCGGTATATCGTCCGGACTCTGGTCGACCGTTAATTTTTATCGAACACCCGGTATATCGTCCGGACTCTGATCGACCGTTAATCTAAACGTTGAAGACTTAGTAAATAATCATATTAATTAATTTATTATTTTGAGATGAATTCTTATTTGGCGCGATTTCAATTTAGATCAAGTACTTTTCAAATCGAGTTAAATATTTTGGTATCAATTCAAAGGTACATTTCTTGTAATTATTTAATTTCATATGGTAATTATTATGTACATGCCTCTCGATATATTTTTTATAACCCTTTCCGATTTTTTCTTCTGGCTACGACCTTGATTATCTAGATCAAAATTCTTCATGATTTATTTGCTCCTGTAAGTATTTAGAATTACACATTTTAAATAATCTGAATGTATTATTCATATTATTATTCATTTATTCCATCTGTATTAAATTGTGTTCATTAAACGCGCGCGTGATTTTATCACTTAATTCTCTCTCTCAGTAACTGCACGGTTATTGGGCAAATCTGAAAAGTTTGATAAAGCTCTCTCCGTATCAATATTTATGTTTTGGTTTTTGTGAGATTGTTCCAAAAATAATTATTTAAACCCAGACTGGTTATGATTCAAAGGTTCAATAGATGTAATTCAATTGCTATGTATTAAATAATCTTATATCCACGAGAATTCCACTTGACATATTAAATAAGCTTTATGGATTTGTTTATTATATATTTTTATTTTCAGTTGCCTGACACGTGTTTCGCTCCTTTGCGATCAATTTTAAAGTTAAAAAATATAAATTTGTAAATTCAAGTTGATTAGGCTACAAAATGAGATAGTTATACCGGGTGTTTGATTAACCCATTATGCGCCATTGGTGCATATACGCAACATTATTACTTTTATATTAATTAATTAATATTTAATATTTATATAAAAAAAAACCAACTTCCCAAAGAGCGAGCGAAGCGAGCTTTGGCGAGGGGGGCCGGAGGCCCCCCGAGCCCAATCTATCAGACGGGGGCGGCCGAAGGCCGCCCCCTCTTCCCGCACCGCCACCCCTCGAAATCCCGACTTTGCGAATTTTTGGCGGGAAAACCACAAAAGATAAAAAATCGCGCTTTTCAAATTCGGAAAGAGCGCAAAAAGTTCTATGGAGCGAGATTTTTTCTTGGAGAAAATCGCCGCCCCCGGGGGCGGGACGAAAGAATGAAGAAAAACGTCGACGTTTTTGCGAAAAAAACCTGTGTCTAGGTTTTTTCCTGTCCACATCGTTCATATTACGGCGACAAAAAAAATACACGTTGTAGACTGGAACCTGTAGCGTCCCTTCCTACCTTGCGATTTTTGATTTTTTGCCCCGGGGGCCGGGAAAAAAAAATCCAACCACATCGGGGGCGTTTTTCCGAAATTTCACATTTTTCGCCGTAGCGTCGAGCTGCTGCTTCCGATCGAATCGCGGTTAACGCCGTCGGGTGCGCCCTCTGAAGGGCCTCCGATCGGTTTTTAGTTTGAGCGTCTGCCGCCTTCCGGGGGGCGGCAATTAAATAAAACAATTTTAAACTTTGCCCCTTAATAACTCCCTTATGCGACGATCTACGACAATTTTTCAAAGGGCAAATTGTAGCCCTCCGCTTGCTCTACCAGAATCATGCACACCGCCCCGCCTCACTTTCCCAACTCGGGGGCGGTGACGGTTCTTAGAAAACAAAAATTCTCCCTAACTTTGGATTTTTATTGTGGGCCAACGGGGCCCTCAAAAAAATATCCGCTTTCGGGGCCGTGTACGCCGTTAACAGGGCTTTCCATCGATGTACCCACTTGTTGCCCGGGCCCCATTATGGGGCCCACAATCGACAAAGTTCGCGTCGCGGTCCTCCGCCATTTTGCTCGGCCACATGATGACTCATCGGGCTGAAAAAAATACCCACGCCTAGCCAGAAGACGCCCCTATCACGTGTGCCCTGTGACCTTTCACTGAGACGGCCCGTAGGGCCGTCAAAAATCGCCAAACTTGACCAATTTTCGAAAAATTTCTTTTCTCATTTTTATCCAATTTTGCTTAGAAAAAAATTCACCGTTTCCTGTGAGTTTATCGTAGAGGGCTGAAATTTTGATCGAATGTACTCTGGGGTAGTACCTTGTATATGCCCCGGATCGCTTCTTATCTTTTGGATATTTGCTGAAATATTTCAGTTTACGTTGGCGCAGTCGTGAAAATCACGAAAAATTACAATTTTTTTTTTTTTACTTCGGTCGTAATAACAGTAGACCGATGGGAGTTGGACCATAAATGGGTAATACGAATCTGCATAAATGCTGAAAATTTCATCGTTCCACCTCTATTAGGACGGAAATTGGTATTTTTTTTTGCGCTTCAAAACCGCTTTTCAGGCTTAAACGGCGAATTAAAAATACAGTTTTTATTTTTTAGCTCCACTATTATTTATAGTACAACAATGGGAATTAGATCAATAAATAGGTAATACTAATCTCTATAAATGCTCAAAATTTCATTCACCTACCTCAATTCAGATCGGAAATAGAATTTTTTTTGCTTTTTAAATTATTCAAAAAAAACAATTTTTATTTTTTTTCCCATAGTATTTAAAACAGTGAAACATTTGCATTTATACCAATAAATAGGAAATACAAATATGTATAAATGCTGAAAATTTCATTGATCCAGCTCAATTTGGATAGGAGATAGATTTTTTTTCATTTTCATATTAATTAAATAAATAATTTATATTTTTTTTTATTGAGTATTTGATACAGTACAATAATGGGAACTGTACCAGTAGATAGGTTATATAAATGTGTATAAATGCTGAAAATTTCAATTATCTAGCTCAAGTAGGACCGGAGCAATAAATATTTTTTACTTTTTAGCAATTCTGCAAAATTATTTGGCGCTGGCTATCAAAAGCCATGAGTGGGAAAAGGACAGACTTATGCGGGTTTCAATGTAAAATTTCGAATCAAGGGGTACCCTTTAGATTTTTTTGAAAAAAAAAAAGAACTTTTGTTAAAGGTATCAAAAAATTCCTTTTTTTTTCTATGACGTTTTTGTAGCAAGTGTTTTATTTTTCTCAACCGGAAGTATTTTTTTTTATTAGAACCCAGTCCTTGCGTTTTGACTTTAAAAAAAATCGCAGCTCCTTTACCTTTTATCGTGGAACGTTGAAACTTTGCACGCGTGTACTAGACACTGGGGCCTACAATCTGTGCAGCCCCCATCCCTCCACCTCTTCGTTCCGCCGAGATATGATTTTTTTTATTAATTTAAATTTAAAAATAATTTAATTTTAATCGAAATAAATACAAATAGCAAATGTTATTACGATATTTTAGCGATTTCAAAAGTGTAAAAATCAAAGCCAAGCCCGATTCAGTTTGCGAGCGCAGCGAGCAGGCAAGCGAGCGAAGCGAGCTGGGGTGAGCGTTAGCGAGCAGCAGAGTCCTTTTAATATACAAACTGCTTTCTCCATCCATCGCATTCTCACTACCTCAACAACACATCATTCTCCAATCACAATATTCGGCTTATGTACCCTCCTCCTTTCCTCCCGTCATCACTCGATTGTTGCAGTTATTGCATTGTTAATGCATTAAAATTTTTTTAGTTTTGATTTAAACAATTCCTCCCGCTTTCTGCGGGCTTTAGCTTGGTACCCGTAGGTAGTTCCAGCGGAGCGGAGTACTAGATACATTCTCGGTTATATCCATCGTAATCATTTGCTGACGGCTTACTTAATTTATTAAAAGTTCTTCTGCTGGCATACTATTCCAGCGGAGCGGCGATCATTCAAGTGAAGCCGCTAGGCTTCACTTGTTATTAAATTACTAATTAAGTTAATTTGATATATTATATTATTTGACTTGACTTGAAAATGTATGAAGAAAAAAGTTAATAATTTGTTATTTAAATATCTCGAATATTACTCATTTAAAAAAAAGTTTTCAGTGTATTTCTAACTTCACAATATTTAAGTGTTTTATACGCGTGGCGCATGAAGTAAAATTTCGAGTTTAGAAAAGCCCCGTGAAAATTTGTCTTGGGTCGCTGCGCGACCCTCGACAAATTTTCTACGCGGGGCTTTTCTAAACTCGAAATTTTACTTCATGCTTAGTCTGGGAGTGGAAATACTCGTTCTGAACTTCATATAGCACGTTTTTACACAAAATCGACGAATGCCTTACATTTACAGCGTATACATTATGTATACTTAAAAGAAATATTCACAGTATGTAATACAATAAGTCATTCGTAGAAATCATTAAAAGAAGTCTAGAATTTTACCTAAAATCAACTTTTAGAGTTAACTCTATAACCGCTCGGCTGTTAATGGGTTAAGCGTGGCCATCAGCTGTATCTCAGAAACTATATATCGTAGCATGTTGCGGTAAATAATTTCATGGTAAAGGTTGTCAAGAAAAATCGCTGGAAATTGTTTTTAAGTTCATAGCTTCGCCGCAAGAGGGCGTTATCACTATAGTAAAATATTAAAACAATGTTTATCGAATAAATGCCAAATTAAGCGATGTAAAAAATATGAAAATCCTAATCTACGGTAAATTTTACCTAATTTTAACTATCTTCTCGTTTTTTTATGTCTCACATAAGACGCACGTGAGAACGAAAATGTCTAATTATTAAAATGTCTGTAACTTTTGTTAGGTTTTACTGAATTTAATAAACTTTGGCTCATTTGATAGATAATTGAATGCACTTTAAAACCAAATTCACTCTGATTTATTTTAGTTTCGATATTAAGCGCCAGAGGGTGCGATTGAGACAATCAACGTATTTTCTTTAAATTTTCAAATAGGAAGGTATACGTAAGTTACGATAGATAATTAAAATAAGAAATAGTGGGAAAATTGGCAGAAACCGCATCCCGATATGTTTATCCTAACCGGATGTTTGAAGGGGGGTGTTTGTGCCCTACGGAGTCTGGTAACTCGCAGCGTGAGCTGCCGTGAAACGCGTAGCGGTTTTTTTTGCGGCGGCCGACAACAAAACCGGAGAACCTGTAAGGGAAGAGAAAAGGGATCTGACCTTTTGGGTGTCAAGCTCCGAGTCCTTACAGCTTCCGGTTCGGGGTGATTGGCACGATCGGCACTACTTCACAGAATCGCCAGGGTGGCGCGAGATCGACCGTCGCGTGTGACTGTGTTTTTACGAGTCCCTCACTCGATCAGCGGATCGAACAAGGATGGGGTGGGGAGTTGTGCTCGGCAAAAAAGGGTGAAAAATATGGAAAGGAGAATATGTTGCCAACCGATTTAAAAACCGCTTGTTTGTACCGAACACCGGAGATATATTGAAAATTGTGCAGAATGGGGTATTTTGTGCTAATAGCGCCCTCTGATACTTACTATGGACACTAAATTAAATCAGAATACACAGTGCTTAAAAGTACATTCAATTATTTATCAATTTAGTCAAATTTTATTAAATTCGGTTAAACCTAACTAAAGTTACAACCATTTTAATGATTAGACTTTTCCATTTTCATCTGCATCTTATGTAAAAGCAAAAGAAACGAGAAGATAATTGAAATCGAGGAAAATTTAGAGTAGATTAAGATTTACATATTTTTAACATATGCAGCTTAGTTTGGCATTTTGAATAAGATTTTGTTATTATCCTTTGCGGTAGAGATTGCGCCCTCTACCAGCGAAGCTAGATTTAATTATTGTATTCGTTTTATTTCCTTTTGTTTTGTTTGTTATTCTTCCAATAAAGTATTGTAATAAATATTTTCAATTGTAGTAAATATACGCTGTTTTAAACATTTTACTAATCTCATAGCCTACTATATTTTGAGATTTTAAATAATCTTTAATTTACTTACATATTCGCTTTCTAAAGCATATACATGGGGAAAAGGGATCTCTCTTATTCTTTAAATCATTGTTTTTGACCTCTCGAACATAAAAAAAGCCTGAAGGCCTATTAGATTTTAAAATATATCAAACTGTTCACTGTGGAGGCTTCTACTTCGTTATACATCATTATTTACACAAATAAGACAATTAACTTTGTTTGTATAACTGAGGATTTTATTGTGACTATAGTTTCGACAACTTTAACTTGTCATTATCAAACATAAATATATATTTATATGGTACGCGGTTGAAAATGGGCAAATCTACTAGACTTTTTACAATATCTTTGGTTAGGATAAAGATATCAGGATGAGGTTTTTCATTTTTTGCGTAGGACAACTATAGGTTATAATTTGAAATTTTTAAGAAAATCAAGAAAATATGTCGGTTGTTCAAAAAACGCTCTCTGGCGCTTTCTATAAGACCTAAAGTAAACGAGAGTAAACAGTGATTTAAAGTACTTTTAATTACCTATCAAATGAAACTAACTTGATTAATTTCGGTTGGTCCTAACAAAAGTTACACGCAGTTTAATGATCACACTTTCCCGCTCTCCCCTGCTTCATGTGTGAGAGACAAAGAAATAAGTGAGTAGTTAAAATTAAGTTTTTCAAAAAAAATCTGTTTTTGTATTTAGCGATAGATGTTACGCCCTCTAGCAGCGGAAGTAGGAATTTAAAACTAATTTCCAGTGATTTTTGTTTGCCACTTTTATTATGCAATTTTTTACCCCAACATGCTGCGCTACATAGTTTCTGAGATACAGTCGATGGCCACGCTTAATCAAACACCCGGTACATGTACCGTGCCATCGTTTAAATTATTATTTAGAGTAGGCGGCATTTTTTTTTGTGCGTTTGCCCAGAATGCTAATTGAATGATGGAATAAATTTGTGGTTATGCTAAACTATGTGTTACTAGTCAGTAGTGCCAATCTAATTCAAACTTCAAAGCCTACTCTAAATTATGTTTTAAACGATCGCACGGTATAAGAAAGCCTTATTCCGTGCGATCGTTTAAAACATAATTCAGAGCAGGCTTTGAATTTTAAATTAGATTGGCACTACTGACTGTTAACACATAGTTTAGCATAACCTCAATTTTTATAAATGAAATTGCCAATTCTTGGTTGCAGAATAAATACTTCAAACATTAAAAGTGCGATTCTTTTCGCAATCTACAACAAGTTAGTCTTACAAAGACTATATCAAACACTCATTGTAACAACTACTTCCCGGGAAAATGTAATGGATCGCTCATTATAACAATGTAGTTAGTGAATTCAATGTTAATAGTGTTAATCCTTTGATGATTTATCTGCGAGCCCGTTTTTCCGAGTGAGTTGTGTTGAGCGTACTTGGAGGTTAGGATCAGTGACCTCTGTTCATTTATTTGTATCTGGTTTTATGTCAAATTCCAGTTACCACAAAAAGAATTAATTTTATGCCGAGTTTAAAGATTGTATTTATTTGAAATTCAATATTTATTTAGCAGAAATGGGCAATTTTTGGATTTTTTAAACTTTCCTTTATTACTCCTATGTTCTCTTATGTTATAATCCGTGGTCTATCTTTCCTAAGTTTGTATTAAATTAAAGTCGTCACTACAGACCCAGTGACGTGAAGTTTGTATTTTGTTTATCCCGTGTGCAGTTTAATCCCTACATAATGGTACTATCTTGTGGTCGCTGTAATCGTAATCTCGGTCCACGCTCAAACGTCTTAAAATGTTCCATTTGCAACGCGCGCATTCATATCGGTTGCCTGAATGACCTGACTGTGGAGGATATTGCTTTTTTTATTGCTGAATCGGCGAAAGTGGATGGTCGTCACTATCGATGCAAAGAATGCGCAGCAGCGGCTGAGTCTGGGTCGCGTTCTCCAGGTTCTCCTGCGCGAACATCAATGATCTTAACAAATGAATTGAGCGATGTGTCGCCACAAGCGCACGCGCCTACAACAGACCCCTCTCTCATTGATACTATTCGCGCATTATTTAGAAACGAATTTTTTCCCATATTCAGAGAAGAAGTGCGCACTGCCTTGAATGATTTAAAAGATGAAATTAGATCACTTAATGCTAGAATTACAAACCTAGAGAATGCTGCTGCTGCTACTACAAATATTTCGGAAAACTCCCCATCGGATTTAGCAACAAAAGCTGAGATTATTCGTGAAGTTGAAGAGCGTCAAAGGCGTGCATGCAATGTGATTGTTTTTGATGTTCCTGAACCAACAGGACCGCCTAATGAAAAAGCGGAGAAAGATAAGAGTACCTTACTTGATATAATCGACTCTCAAGTTAAATTTCAACCAGTTAAAATGTTTCGATTGGGAAAACCAGGAACAAAGACACGTCCCATAAAAGTTATATTTTCTACTGCTCAAGAGTCACGTGAGGTACTTAAGGTAACGCAAGCAATTGACACCAACGGTGTAAAATTTTACAGCGACAGAACCGAATTTCAACGTGATCATCTAAAAAATGTTAGAGGAGAACTCTCAAGGCGCAGAGATGAAGGTGAATCCGATATAACCATCAAGTTTGTGAACGGTCTTCCAACGATTGTGAAATCCGGGGGTGAAAAAAACTGAACATTTATTTCCAAAATGTAGGTGGTCTTAAAGGCAAAATAAAATCATTTATGCTAAACACCCAAACCTATATTTACGATATTATCATATTAGTTGAAACATGGCTAGTCGACTCTGTAACGAACGCCGAATTAGGTCTCTCCAACTTTAATATCTATAGAACTGACAGAAATAGTACAAATAGCACAAAAACTAGAGGTGGGGGTGTTCTGATTGCTGTCAAAAACGTTTTTGCAAGTAGCTCAATAGAATGCAGTGACAAAGGTGAACAATTATTTGTTAAAATTATTGATGAGTACATAATTGGATCGATATATATACCACCGGGATCAGCTATTGAGCAATACATGACCAGTGCAAATGATATTGATAATATTTGTTCCTCCAACCCTAATTGTAAATATATAATTTGTGGCGATTTTAATCTACCTGTTGCGTTTTGGGACCAATCAAATGATGTATTGAATACAAGGAATGACTGTCAGCCTGCAAGTGTTTTAGCTAATGTGTTTAATTATTATCATATGCTGCAAGCAAATAGTATACCCAACGAAAGAGGAGTATTTTTAGATTTAGTATTCTGCAATGTTTTAAATCTCTCTGTATGCCGTGCCAGTGATGTTTTATGTGGTTCAAGTTTCCATCACATTCAGTACTCTATAAGCTTACCCCTATTGCCAGTTAACTTTGTAGATGGGTATGAAGATTGGTCTTATGATTTTAAATCGGGCGACTATGCTGGTATCAATAATTTTCTTGCTTCAATTGATTGGGATGAGGTGTTCCTTAATTCAAGCGTCGATGATAAGGTTAATGATTTTAATAACATTTTATATTATTGTTTTAATAGGTTTATACCAGCAAAATTTGTAAAACGCTCTAATAATTACCCATCGTGGTTTAACAGTGAATTAATAACTTTGATTAAGTCTAAGAAAGCAACCCATAAGTTATATAAAATGAGTGGCTTGCAATCGGATTATGAGACATTTAAAAGAATACGGTTGGAGTGTGAAATACTTAATAACGCATTATATACAAATTATATCCAGGGTTTAGAACGAGATATTGGTGTGAATTCAAAGTGTTTTTGGAATTACGTAAATATTTGCCGGAACACCAATGGCTTACCGGAGCAAATGTTTTTAAATAATGATACTGGAAATAATTTGGATGAGAATGTAAATTTATTCGCATCACACTTTTCAACGGTCTATTGTAACTCGTTTAAGAGCACTTATTGTGATTTACCTAATATGCATACACTATTTAACTTGAATAATTTTGGTATCGCTCTCAACGATATATTTGAGAAAATATCACATTTTACTGATTCATGCAGTATGGGCCCGGATGGGATCCCTGAATATTTTTTGAAGCGCTGCGTTTTTACTCTTTCTAAGCCGATCCATGCCATTTTCACCACATCACTTAACACCGGTGTATTCCCGGATTGCTGGAAGCGTAGTTTTTTGGTACCTATATTCAAAAGTGGCTGTAGATCAAATGTAATGAATTATAGAGGCATATGCATCCAATCGGCATTGCCGAAAATGCTCGACTATTTTGTTTCTCAGCAAATTATGTGGGCGTGTAAAAATATTATCATTGAAGAACAACACGGATTCATTAAAGGGCGGTCCACTGTGACTAACTTGATGCTATATAAGACAGTTTTGTCGGATGCTTTGGAGAAGAGGCTTCAAATTGACTCAATTTATACAGATTTCTCCAAGGCATTCGATCGAGTGCAGCATGGTGTATTGTTAAAAAACTACATGCTATGGGTGTGGGTGGATTGGGCTTGGATTGGCTTGCAAGTTATCTGTCCAACAGAACACAATGTGTACGCGTGGGATCAAGTCTATCAAGATGTATTAACGTGACCTCGGGGGTACCTCAGGGATCTCATTTTGGGCCTGTGCTATTTTTATTATTTATAAATGATATCAGCATTAGGATTAAGCATAGCAGATTTTTCCTGTATGCAGATGATCTAAAAATATTTAGAGAAGTCAGATCAGTCGAGGATCAAACTTTGTTGCAATCGGACTTGAACAGTGTTGCTGAATGGTGTATTGACAATAATCTATACTTAAATATTAACAAGTGTTTCCATGTATCATTTTGTCGTGGCAATGGTATAAAATTTCCTTATTCCATTAACAATAATCTTTTAACTTTTGTAACTGAAATTAAAGACTTGGGCGTACTATTTAATTCTACACTTAATTTTAATAAACATATTAACAATATATGTAATTTGGCGTTGAGAATGTTAGGTTTTGTCAATAGGTTTACATTGGATTTTAGTATAACTACTGCGAAACTTTTATACCTTGCGCTTGTTCGACCCCATGTTGAGTATGCATCTGTAGTGTGGTCACCGTACTCGGTAACTACGATTCAGCAACTTGAAACTGTTCAAAGTCGATTCTTAAGACTTATTCATCGTAGGATGGGCGGGCACATTATCAACTTCAGCCATAGCTTTATGCTCAGTGAGCTCAATATTCAATCACTGCATGACAGGAGAGTTCTACTGGATTTATGTCTTCTGCATAAGCTAGTCAATGGGATTATTGAATGTCAGGATTTAATATGTAAGTTGTGTTTTAATATACCAAGAGGTATTAATTGCAGGCACAAGCCATTATTTCGTTTGTCTTTTCATCCTACAAATTACGGTATGTTCAACCCCATTGATAGACTTATGCGCTATGCAAATAAATTACAAAATAATAGTAACTTTATATTATTTGCACAGTCTACGTCACTGTTCAAATCTAGTCTGCGCCGTATTTGCCTCTCCGATATTGATAAATAATTTTTGTTTCTTTGTTGTATGCAATTTTTAATTCTGTATTTATGTATTGTATTTACTTTCTACACTATCTAATTTTTATATTATTGTTAGTTGAACTCGATCAGTGCCTTGTTATTTACATTAAGTGTTTGTATTTCTACAGGTTGTTATAGTTTTATGTAAAAAGGATATTCCGTTAATAAATGAAATGAAATGAAATAATTAGAGGGAATGGCAAAGCTATACTGATGAGAGATAAATCTCGAAACGCGTCTATAGATGGCCTGAATAATTTGACCCAAATTGTTACATTTGCAGTAGGTTACTGTATGTAACAGCAAACACTTGTTGTATAATTCAATGTCCGTCGGGGTATTAGCCCGGGAAGTAGTTGTTTCAATGAGTGTTTGATATAGTCTTTGTAAGACTAACTTGTTGTAGATTGCGAAAAGAATCGCACTTTTAATGTTAATACCTCAATTTTTTCCATCATTAACTTAGTATTCCGGGCAACCGCACAGTAAAAATGTTTTCTAATTTTATTATAAAATCTTTGTTTACACAATTTATGATTAGGTTCGCGTAATTTTCTAATTTTTTTTTCAAATGCTTGTTTTTCAGAAAGCGGCCTCGCAACTTTTAGTCAGACACTTCGGAGATGCCTCCACCGACCTCAAAGCCGTCCTCGCGGCCAAAATTCCCAAGGAACAAGAACGTGTCAAGAACTTCAGGAAGTCACACGGCAACACCAAAGTCGGAGAAGTTACCGTAGATATGGTGAGCTCAATTATTCTTATTTGGTGCTAACATAAAATTGGATAAACCATCAAGTAATTGATTCAATTCCATTTCAAAACTTATTTTTAAGAATTATATCCAAGATAGTTTTAGTGTAGTTTTACAAAGACTTTTGTCAAAATGTGACATTTAACCTTAAAATTTTAAAGCTGCATACCGTATGCATACGTTTTCGCATGTTTCATCTAAGTATAGTGGAATTCGGAAGAGATGTCCTATGACTCATTGATGTGGAATGTGCGGTTAAATTTTTTTAGAGAGTATGTCGACAGTTGTATCTGCAACGATTTTTCCTAGTTGTTTCAAATGTTGACGTTACATGACAATGTCATACTGTTTAGGTCGCGAGGATATTAGTGTTCTTATTTTTAGAAAAGCTTTAAATCGTAGTTTCTTGTGTTTTTTTTTTTTTTAGTATACATCAAAATTACGTGTTGTAGATTTGTAAATATTCGTACTTTTCTTAAAAAAAGTCAATTTGAAGTTTAAACGAGTGTTTTCCACTCCCAGGTTAAGCATGAAGTAAAATTTTGAGTTTAGAAAAGCCTGAAAATTTGGTTTGGTCGCGTAGCGCGAAGCGCGGAGCGACCAAACCAAATTTACAGGCTTTTCTAAACTCAAAATTTTACTTCATGCGCCACGCGTATAAGACACTGATTTCAAGCGAAGTTCACTTGTTCACACAATTTTAGTACTTTCAATGTTTAATACGCGTGGCGCATGAAGTAAAATTTCGAGTTTAGAAAAGCCTGAAAATTTGGTTTGGCCGCTCCGCGCTTCGCGCTACGCGACCAAACCAAATTTTCAGGCTTTTCTAAACTCGAAATTTTACTTCATGCTTAGTCTGGGAGTGGAAAACACTCGTTTCAAGCTCCAAATTGCACTCTTCAAAAAAAGCGTATGCGAACCAAATTTTTAGGTTTTCCTAAACTCGAAATTTTATGTCAATGACAATGTCATACTGTTTAGGTCGCGAGTATATCTTTTAGAAAAGTTTTAAATCATAATTTCTTGTGAATTTTTTATTTTAAGTATACATATCCCAATTACGTGTTGTAAATGTTTAAGTATTCGTTGTTTTCTTAAAAGAAGTCAATTTGAAGTTTAAACGAGTGTTTTCCACTGCCAGGTTAAGCATGAAGTAAAATTTCGAGTTTAGAAAAGCCTGAAAACTTGGTTTGGTCGCGTAGCGCGGAGCGGCCAAACCAAATTTTCAGGCTTTTCTAAACTCGAAATTTTACTTCATGCGCCACGCGCATAAAACACCGATTTCAAGCGAAGTTTACTCGTTCACATAATTTCAGTGCTTTCAGTGTTTAATACGCGTGGCGCATGAAGTAAAATTTCGAGTTTAGAAAAGCCTGAAAATTTGGTTTGGCCGCTCCGCGCTTCGCGCTACGCGACCAAACCAAATTTTCAGGCTTTTCTAAACTCGAAATTTTACTTCATGCTTAGTCTGGGAGTGGAAAACACTCGTTTCAAGTTTCAAATTGAACTCTTTAAAAAAAAAAGCGTATACATACCTGGTGCTGATCCGACCGCTCGGTAATAGCAATTTACATGTAAAATGATACTTTTGCAGTTTCCTGCTCCCCTAATTATTTTAGAGCAAAAGCATAAGAGATCAAAGTTGTTTAGAATTTAAAATGCTATATGATAGGTCCGTATTTATTTTAAAAATAGGACTAATAGTAGAAGAAAACAAAGATATAAATTAGTAATAATTTGAAAAAAATAACAATAGCCATGATTTTATAACAAAATTTTGCGTCATCAACAACTATCAGTTGTTTTTAATAAAATCAAATAAATGCTCAAAGAGACCTCAATTAGCGGCTAAACATTGACCAAGTCCATCATAAAAATTTCTACGAACATTTGCAAGTTACCGGTTCGTTATTTTGTTGCATTCTTCCGTAATTTTGTTTTCCAGAACCTCGATGTTAGCATGTCTAGCACCGTATATTTTTGATTTTAAGTGGCCCCATATAAAGAAGTCATTTGGTGATAAGTCTGGTGAACGAGCTGGCCAATTCACCGGTCCGCCTCGTGCAATCCAGGTCTTTGGATAGCAAATATTTAAATACTCAGTGACGTCTCTTGTAAAATGCGCAGGACATCCATCCTGTTAAAACCATACCACATTTTCTCCTGCGGCAGCATCTATGGCGGGGCCAATCTCCGATTGAAGCAGCTCAAGGTATTTTTCCCCGTTTAAGTGCCCATCAATGAAGAAGGAGCCTATAGTATTAGATCTGTATATTCCTAACCATACGTTGACTGACTGCGGATATTGGGAATGGTTATCGATCACGATCACCAAATGCGGGTTATCCGTATCCCAATAGCGATAATTTTGCACATTTGGCTCTCCATTTATGGTGAAGGTCGATTCGTCAGAAAAACAAATGTCGTTAATGAAATATCTATCCACATTGGCCATTTCCATTAGTCTTTCACAGAAAACCATTCTAGAATACCTGTCTGGCTCAAAAATCTCCTGGTGGTTCGAAAACTTGTACGATTTAAACTTGTTCTTCTTTAAAATTTTAAGACCGGTTGTATTGTGCAAATTTAAATCGTCGCCAATTTGCCGAATACCAATGCGTGGATTTGCAACGGCCGCAGCAATAACGGTTATTTCGCTTACATTATCTCACACAATTTCTTATTCCTCGGCTATATTTGAAGTATGCTTTAAACAGGGCTGGAAGGGCTCAAAAACGGATCCATATTTTGCTTGGTTTGAAATCACGTTCTGAATCGTGGAAATAGCGGGGGCTTATCTTTTCGTTAGCTTCAGTCGATTTTTGAGATTTTGTAAACTGAACCGGGGGTAAAAGTGTATGGAAAGCGTAAAACTTAAGTTCATTTTTGTGATGAGACTTACCGTTTAGCCATAAATCGTATTTTAAGTTCCAATTTTGAGGTTATATATGTTCGTATTTTCGACAAAATAAGCATATTACGGATTCGAATTACACCCATGATGGAATTATCTCCAAAATGATGACGTAATCCATACAATTTATAGTGTTATCTTTATGTACTCAGCAAATATGACGATATAAATTTTACACTACAATTGACGTTTACTGACGTTTATTTAAAATAATGGATATATAAATCGGCATCCATTAGTAAATCACAGATTAATTAATTTATAATATAAAAAATAGATGGCGCACAGACAATGCCTACTTTACCGACCCAAAGGAGGAAATTTCGAATGTTTTTGATTTGTTTTGTTGTTTATAACAAAACATTTTGTGTAATTTATTTCTTTACTTCAGTTCATTGTGTTTAGTGAAATTTATTACAAAAACCGTACTTTTAAGTGCTACTTTGTGGGCTATTGTGTAATTGAAGGTAAGTTAATTATTCTGCATATGTAAGCAGTTAAAATCACATACTAAACTTATAACACTTTACAAATATTTAATTCCTTGTAATACATAACATAATTAAATTAAAACTTTACTTTTTAGGTTATGTTATACATTTTTCTGCACTATTCTATTTTTTTCAGTATATAGATCTCATAGCATTATTGCAACTAGATAATCACACATCAAATTTTCTTTACTTACTCAGTTATAGTATATAAAATTGCGGTAGACTTTTGATTTTAATAAATCTACGATAACCGTTTACGAAAATCAACTCGGATTAATCTGGAATATCTGTAGGCTAACAAAATTGTTTGCAGCACAACACGAATTAACGCTTACACGTGTTAGAAACAAAATAGAGTATTTCAATTATAATATTAATCTTAGAAGTCATAATTGTAATAATTGGAGCAAAATTTCGTGAACGGATATTATTTATTTAATTTTATTACACCTAGCGCCATCTATTTTTAATATCATAAGTTAAAATAGTTATGATCTAGAGATCACTAATATAGGATCTAGAATTGTATATCGATTATTTAAAATAAACGTCAGTAGATGTCAATTGTAGTGCAAAATTAATATCGTGATAATGGTTGTATACATGAAGGTAATACTACAACTTCGATTAATTCCGTTATAATTTAGAACATAATTTCATCGTGTGCCCAATTTATACCTGCAATGTACGTATTTAGCCGAAAATACGTACATATATAACCTCAAAATTGGAACTTAAAATACGATTTGCGGCTAAACGGTAAGTCTCATCACAAAAATGAACTTAAATTTTATGCTTCCCATACACGTTTACCCCCGGTTCAGTTTACAAAATCTCAAAAATCGACTGAAGCTAACAAAAAGAATTACCAAATCATGGCTATAGTTATTTTTTTCAAATGATTACAAATTTATATCTCCGTTTTCTTCTACTATTAGTACTATTTTGAAAATAAATACGGACCTATCATATAGCATTTTAAATTCGGAACAACTTTGAATTCTTATGCTTTTGCTCTAAAATAATTAGGGGAGCAGGAAACTGCAAAAGTGTGATTTTACATGAAAATTGCTATTACAGAGCGGTCGGATCAGCACCCGGTATGTATACCTAATAGAAAATTCCCTGTATGTATACTTAAAAGAAAAATTCCCTGTATTAATAGTCTTGCGATGTGGTGTTTGTTTAAAGTTTAACGAATTATCTCACTGGAACATATCACCACTCTAAAGCAGATGTTTAAGTTTTTTGTATAAAGAAAAACACTTCGAAGCACATTTAACTTGGTATATTAAAATTCAAAATAATTACAAGTATTTACAGCGAAATGTTTGACAGTTGATGTTTAGATGTTTAAGATTTGTTGTTTGATGTTTATAGTTTCAAGTTTAAAACTAGACTTGATATTTAAATGTTTAAGGTTTGATGTTTATAGTATGAAGTTCAAAACTAGACTGTTTTATCCTAAAATTATAAAAATATAAATTGAGAAAAATATGTTTAGGAATGTGGGGGCAAAGTCGCTGTTATTGGTCACTGGTATTTCGGGGGATGATCCCAAAGGAAGTGGTGGTAAGAAATTCCTTGAAAGAGAAAATCTGGACTTTCTCTTTAAACTATTGTTAATGATAATATATAAAATTACGAAAAAACTATTCGTGAAAATGCAAACAGTGTCTTAATTAATAAGACAATTTAAGACGATAAATATCCATTGAAACAACTACTTCCCGTGCAAATACACCTCCGGATATTGAATTATACAATGAAATATTTAAAATCTTATTTAATTTGATTTGTTACAACGCTCTATTAAAGTATATGTAACGTTTAGGTCAAATTTTCTTCAAACCAACTAACAATAAAATTTAAAATGAAAGGAGAGATAGCAACAAATTAGAAGTGAAAGGACTTGGATTAAAACTAATGTCTTAGGCCATCTATAGACGCGTTTCGAGATTTATCTCTCTTCAGTATAGCTTTGCTTATGGCGTAATATACTGAAGAGAGATAAAAAATGTTTTGAATTTGAATTTATCTTAGTTAATGAGTTTCCGAAAATACGAATGACCAAAACAACTCCCCCGCTGCGCGAAAAAGGCGCGACCGTTACGAATTGCTCCACCCTAACAAACTCACAAACCTATTCAAAATAAATCTCTTTTGTTCAGATAAACTTCCAAAACGTGATAATTCACAAACGAGAGAGTTACAAGATTTATTTCGTATTTCTGGAAGACGACCTATTTTGAGGAATGTCAATAGGGTAGAGCAATTAAATAATTAAATAAAAATATACAAGAACGATTCGTAACAAACAGATTGATCCGATGATTATTTGCCAAATCTACTGAATGCACATTCGATTCAACTTTCATTTTTGTTTGAGCTTACGCAAAATCAACATAAATGCATTATTTATTTCTGTAAATACCTGAACTATTTAGTAGATGTGGAAATTGGAATTATATCAATTAAACTCATATTTAAAACAAATGTGCACATTAATTAAAATGATTTGTCGCTGGGTTTTTGCAGATTTAGTTTTACAAAGACATTTGACAAGATGTGACGTTTAACTTTAAAATTTTAAAGCTGCATACCGAAACATACGTTTTCGCATGTTTTATCTAAAGAAATTTTCTGTCTCTTTTCACACACGTAATCTGATGACATCAAACTATTTTCGTATTACATGTATTAGTGTAGAAAGCACTACAAATCCAGGAAACCATGGGACACCTCTCGTGAATCGTACCTTAGTATGTGTTATAATTAGGTACTTCATTGTATAAATATTTTTAATCCCCATTTTCATAATCTCATCGATTCCATGCATGCTGCGTGTCGTGTTTATACAGAATCGAGAGATTTCCTCTTTTTTGAGGTGATGGGGTCAACTCGTCTCTCAGTCCATAGTCCCGCGAGTACAAATTTCAAATTGATACTCTCAATTTTTTCCAAATCGCCCGGCAGCGGTTCTCACCAAAAAATAAACATAATTATCGTTAATTTGCACCTCCTGGGAAGTTTTATGTACAGTAGACATTTTAGCAGTGGAATAATTAAGGTCAGACACACAACGTAGAAGATATTGTTTGTTTATTTGAAAAAGTATGATAAATAATGGAAAGGAAAAGGATAGTTGTTTGTTTACTCATTGCAAATAATTGCGGATGTATTTTCATGCTTTTTTATATAATCAATTATGTGAGTAATTTACGTTTTTTGTTGGTTGGCAGGCATTGTCCGTGCAAGGTTAATGTTGAAATTGTAATTATCTTGTATTTGCTAATTCGCAATGCAGCTTTTTTGAATTAACAACTCTTTTATAAGTTCATTAGTATGCACAATAATCGTATACAGACGCTGAATGACGAATAAATAGAAGTGCAGCCGAATGGTAAATTTAGGTGATGCAAAACGTATGCAACCCAATGAACAATTTTGTGTTTCTCTTTCATAACATAGCGCCCCCTGCTTTAATTTGATTAAAATCGTGTACTTTTTTGATCATTTTATATGTCCGAGCAGAGAGGGTCCAGAGATAGACTTTCCTAGATGTCCAACGTCTCTTTAACTTACAAAATATTTGTATGCCACATGAAAACATTTGTTCTACTAAAAAAATCATCGTCGTACATTTGAGGCGTCAACTGAAATGTTTTTAATGCAGTATTACCAAATTATGCGTGAAATTTTATGATCCCTCGTGGTTCCTTGTTAAAATTTCATCATTAAATCAAAAAATGTTTGGGAAGAAATGTCTTACGTTTATAGGTGTTTAATTGAATTCACTGGGTTTGTTTCACTAAAAATATTTTATTTCAACTAGTTTCGGCTTAGTGTCATTTTCAAGAATGAAAATGGCATTAAGCCGAAACTAGTTGAAATAAAATATTTTTAGTAAAACAAACCAAGTGAATTTAATTAAACACCTATATTTAGTACAAATGTTTTACCAAGTGAATAATGAGCAACAAGTTAATAATGTCTTACATTTGTTTGGAACATTGTGATATATTGTTAACCAAATGTGATAAATTTTATCACATTTGGTTAACAATATATCACAATGACAGATAATAGAGAAAAGTTCAAACTTTAAAATGCAATTCGACCATCAATATGGCGCCAGTACTGAAAATTATTGGACACACTGTGTATTTGAAAATATGTTCAGAATTTTTTTTAACTTCAGTTTCATATATTGCAATTAAAAAAATTACGTGTATTTATAATTGTTGTTTCGCTTGTAACAGATGTATGGTGGTATGAGAGGAATCAAAGGACTGATTTGCGAGACGTCCGTGCTGGATCCGGATGAGGGCATCAGGTTCCGCGGCCTTTCCATTCCCGAGTGTCAGAAACTCCTTCCAAAGGCGCCCGGCGGCTCCGAGCCGCTTCCAGAAGGTCTCTTCTGGCTCTTAATTACCGGTGATATCCCAACAGAAGCTCAAGTAAGTCAAGTAAAGCAATTTCCTAAACATTTAATTCTTGTTAATAGACTTACATTACAAAAAATATAAATATAAATATTAAAAAAAGTTACTTGTTTGTAGAAATATACATTATTATCAATTTTCATTTATAATTTTTAATATTTAGGTAAAACAATTATCCAAAGAATGGGCAGAACGCGCGGAACTGCCAGCTCACGTGGTCACCCTGTTGAACAACCTGCCCAACACTGTCCACCCCATGTCCCAGCTGAGCGCGGCTATCACCACCCTCAATAGCGAGAGCAAATTCGCCAAGGCGTACTCCAGTGGTGTACACAAAACAAAATACTGGGAGGTAAGTGCAGTCAAAACAAAATTTTGTTCAAAAAATTCTTGTATTTCACAACAAAAGTAGTAAAAAATACAGTAATAGCATCGAATATAGAAATGGACAGAATGGCAACGCCGCGCCGGGTAAAAAAATCGTCACGTTAAAGTTAGAGTCTATTAAAGCGTCGTCATCTACGCATCATATCGTTATTAGAATAATTACCTCTAGGATTTATTTTAACTTCACTTCACTGTTAAAGCAAGTAACAACAAGACGATTGACTTTTTGATTTAAACAACAACTGTTTGTCTAAATCAACAAATATTGTTTATTTTCTAGGCCCGCTTGATTAATTTCCATTGTTTTTCTATTGCACTGAATATTGACGTATTTTTACAAACATCCTAATATCTCTAAATCGAAAAAAGATAGGTATAGGAAATGCTAGTATAGATCTATGCAGAATTCAATTCTGCGTCAGAATATTTTGCAGACATACAGGGTATTTCATTTAAAAAAAATCAAGATTTAATCGTTTAAAGTTGACTAAATGTAGGATGAAATTTTTAACACTCTGTATTTTAAAATTCCAAATATAAATTAACATTGAGTACCTTCGGGTATTGACTATTTATAGCCAACATGACATCCTTTTGGTTTTATTTTGTTTGGAGGTACGTATTTTTTAGTGAATCATGAAATAGCACTAAATTTTAACAGTTGAGTATCTCACTTAGTAACTCACCCTTGAAGACGGGCATTCGACGATACATATTTTAACAGTTGTGATGTATTTTAAACTAACGAGTGTTTATAATATATAAAATTACGAAAAAAACTATTCGTGAAAATGCAAACAGTGTCTTAATTAATAAGAAAATTTAAGACGATAAATATCCATTGAAACAACTACTTCCCGTGCAAATACACCTCCGGATATTGAATTATACAATGAAATATTTAAAATCTTATTTAATTTGATTTGTTACAACGCTCTATTAAAGTATATGTAACGTTTAGGTGAAAGTCTCTTCAAACCAACTAACAATACAATTTAAAATGAAAGGAGAGATAGCAACAAATTAGAAGTGAAAGGACTTGGATTAAAACTAATGTCTTAGGCCATCTATTGACGCGTTTCGAGATTTATCTCTCTTCAGTATAGCTTTGCTTATGACATTTAAAAAAAAAAATTAGGAATAAAATTAAAACAAACTTACTTGGAAAAAGTGTTGTGTGTGGAATGAACAGGTACACAGAAATGGAATGAGTGAAAATGATGGTCGGTATTTATAGGTAAAAAAGGGGATTATGTCATTTTACCTGTAAATACCGACCATCATTTTCACTCATTCCATTTCTGTGTACCTGTTCATTCCACACACAACACTTTTTCCAAGTAAGTTTGTTTTAATTTTATTCCTAATTTTTTTTAAACGTCATAAGCAAAGCTATACTGAAGAGAGATAAATCTCGAAACGCGTCTATAGATGGCCTAAGACATTAGTTTTAATCCAAGTCCTTTCACTTCTAATTTGTTGCTATCTCTCCTTTCATTTTAAATTGTATTACGTGAAGGTTAGTTTAATGGTAATTAGTTAAGTTATTCCTTTATTCCTTTTACTTCACTTTTTATTTTAATTCTATAGTTTTTTCTATTGATAAAGGGTACATTGTACCCGAAATGTACATATAGAATTAAAATAAAAAGTGAAGTAAAAGGAATAAAGGAATAACTTAACTAATTACCATTAAATTGTATTGTTAGTTGGTTTGAAGAGAATTTGACCTAAACGTTACATATACTTTAATAGAGCGTTGTAACAAATCAAATTAAATAAGATTTTAAATATTTCATTGTATAATTCAATATCCGGAGGTGTATTTGCACGGGAAGTAGTTGTTTCAATGGATATTTATCGTCTTAAATTGTATTATTAATTAAGACACTGTTTGCATTTTCACAAATAGTTTTTTCGTAATTTTATATATTATGTTTAAAGTGTGCAAACTATAAGAAACGTAAGCTTATTTTCTCGAATTCAAATAGTTTTGAATTCTAATTTATCTTGTCTAACGAGTGTTTTCCACACACAGACTAAAAAAAAAAAAACCCTTGAAAATTTGTCTAGGGTCGCTGCGCGACCCTCGACAAATTTTCACGAGGCTTTTCTAAACTCGAAATTTTACTTCATGCGCCACGCGTATAAACCACTGATTTACAGTAAAGTTAAAAATTTATAATGCTTAGATGTCATGATGATCAATATTTACCGAGATGTAGCAAAAAATGCAAGAATTACTTTTTTTGTGAACAGTTTTGGAATAATAATAACAAAAGTAGAATTATTTATTTTAGTTTATGCAACTTTTATGTGATAATCGGTACTTATTATTAATATTACAAAATGTCAATCTTTTGTAATATTAACAACAAGTATCGATTAATTAATTATTATTAATTAATTTTGAGTGCTAACAATAACTAACTGCTGTCAAGATTTTATTGATTAACAGATATGACGTCATTATTTCCAAAGCAAAGATCATATCATAATTTTAAATATCAAATCTAAAATAAATTATGAGTGTGGCACATCACTGAGTTCAGAAAAAAATATTTTTTTAAAAAATATGAAAATCTAAAATGGCGCTCATAAGAAAAACAAAAGTTAGCTTTGGTCCCCGGGTAAATGTTATAGTTATCTTAAAATAAAATATGTTACTAGATTCCTTATTAAAAAGTGCCTTATATTGTCCAGATTAAGTAGTTTTTGATTAAAAAAATAAAAACGATTTTTCAAAAAATCAGTTTTTTGTTGATATCTCGAAAACAAAAATGATATTTCAAAATTGTTTTCCGATTATTGTTAGGCCCTGAAATACGCAACTTTGCCCCAATTTAACCGACTCTCTATCTCTTCAAATAACTGAGATCCCCATACATTCTGTCGAAATACGTACACCCTGTATTTTACTATTCATTGGAATAATATAATAATGCTTTCTTACTAAATAATTCACATACAACTTTACAACTTTAATTTCGCATACAACTGCATGATAGGTACCTAGCATATTATTTACCTAGAATATTATTTAAACTCCATTTAACCACACTTTTATTTTGTTTTGTTGGTTTTAATGTAACTTGAACTTTAGAACTGACATTTTATAAAATGTTGTTAGGCACTCAAGCTCTTTGTTTTTAGGTCATTATATTTTAAAATTAAAGTATATTACATATTTTAAATTATAATAAAACCACTTAATTTCTTTCACTCGTTAAAGAAGAAATGATAATTATACCATTTTTGGGTTAAGGTCACAATATTTCTTATCATTCACAATGTCTACATACACTTGAATTCGGTTTGAATCACACGCATTTTTTTTATCTCTGTGGACTCATTACGGTGTCTGAATGATATTCATATAATGTTTTGTGTATACACACAGACATGAATTATATGATAATAAAATCATTCTCAGATTAATATCATGTAATTAATTAAAACATTATTTCATTATTTCTGGCAATTGCTTAATTATGTGAATTTTGTGTAAATAACAAAATGCTAAATAATCTTTTACTCTCAGAAATTCATATTAAAAGCATGCTCATGTTCATTAAATGTATTATCAAATGTAATGAGCATTAGCATGCATTTAATATGAATGTCTAAGAGTAAACGATTATGTAGCATTTTGTTATTTTCACAAAATTCACATAATTATGCAACTGTTCTAATAATTGTTTTATTTATGCCCGTTTGCACCCAAGTCGATTAAGTTAATTAGTGATTAGTACTCCTTAAAAACACAGCAATTTATGTATAAATTATTTACAAAATCGCATAATGATAAAAGAGACATGTTTAGGATATCTTAGAAATTTAAAACATTTTTGTATTCTAGAAGTATGATTTAATCAGAGGTTTAATTAATGATTAGTTAATCAGTCGGGGTGCAATTGGGTATTATTCTATTAAATGTGAATGCGATTTTCATGAAATAGATAATTAAAGTAGGAAGTATAAAATATTTGCGCAAAAACCAAACATTCTGAGTGTATACGAGAAACATTGTAATTTATATGCTAATACATTACCGTCGTGTTTACTTTTCAATTAAATCACGTTGAACAGCTTATGATTATGAGAGATAACTAATTTTGTTTGATATTGACAAAGTCAGTCATCTCATAAATTTCTATAAAATGGGGGGAAATTTATTTGAATTAATTCTCTGATTTCTCACCAATGAGATGCAAGGAAAGCCATAGGTACATGTCTATCACCGCGATGATAAAAAAACAAAAGAAGCGGTGGGTGTTAAGTTGTCCTGTCATTCGAAACGTCAAAATAGGTAAAGTTTCGTGCAGTGATATTAAGGGGAATATAACAGTGGTCTAAAATTTAATGTTAGGTTTATTTAAAAACTAAAGAAATCGTAGAAAGTTGAAATTTTGACAGCGTATATTAAGCCCAATTATCTAGTAAAATATCGAAGTACTTTCTTTTTTAACAATTTGCTTTCAGAGGTATGAAAAAAATAATGTTATATTTTACAAAATTAAAAAAAATATTCCCATATCTTACTAGTTTATACTATAAGGAATATAATGTGAACATTTCATAAAGATGCGATAACTCATGCCCGAGTCAGGTTAAAATAAAAATCTTGAAAAATAAGACCGTAAAATACCGCCGCCTTGCGGATCTTCTCTTAGTTGAACGCGTTGTACACTCATCTGCACAATTATTGGAGGGGCGAGCAGCATGCGGCCAGCGTTTATCCCTGGGCCGGTGAACGCTGCGCGGCTTCGCGTTTGTTTTTCTTTTCTTTTCTCAATCATAGTTAACAAAAACGGCTCGCGTCGTTAGCATTTGTTCTCGTAAAATTAATATTTCCAAATTATAATCGATTTTTTATTGTACTAGTGTTTTATTTTTATGCTTCTGACTACTAATGGAATAAGTATTTTTTTATACTGCATGTTTACTAACATAGAAAACACGAAATGTTTCACTAATTTAAATAAAGATGTGTAATATACCTTTAATATTGGCTTCCATAATTATTTGACAGTGTCGGTATTATTAAATTATTTTTAAAGTTTTTTAAGCTGATTAATAAGCCAGAAGCAATCGAATAACAATCAGTCTTGTTCAAATCATTATTTCATCTTAAATCTTTCGTTGTTAAAGCAGTTGTTAAATGCCATTAAACTTCTCGCAATATAACTATTAAAGTAAATTGTAAAGTTTCTAGCAACCAGACCTATTTGAACCAACAGTGACTTCATGAACGAATCAATGATATCAAAACTATAAGAATAGTAAGAATAACGTCACTAATATGACGTTGTTGTTACAAATCAACTATTTTTTACTGAGCACAGGTAATATATGTTTGACGAATGTTTAAAAAAATGGAGGGTTTAACTGCGTGCATATTCATTGTTAATTATTTTAGAAAAAATAGAACTAGAATAATAATAAGGTAGTTATTATAACGTATTTCAAATAACAAGCTTCTTGCTCAACATTGCACCGAGCCCAATATATTTTTTAAGGCCCGGCTTGGCCCGACCCGGTCATAAAATAAGAGAGATTGAGTTTTGCCTGACCCGGCCCGGTCAACATTTCAGGTCTAAATAAATAAAATATATGCTCATCTGATTATAGGCGTAGTTTTTAGAAAAAGTAAAAAATATATATAAAATTAGGATAATTTAAATATTGAATATGATACGGGAAAATCGCCTAAGAAAAATTCAGGCCCGTGCAGTGCTCCAATTGACATATCTTCCCTAAATATTTTAGATGACAAATCTCAAATATATTTTTTGTTGAGTATAAAATGTCTGCCTGAAGTCATTTTATTATTTATTTGCTGCATTCATAAAAACTAGAATATTTGATAAAATAAAAATTGAAATTCTTCCGAAAATTTGGGGTATTTACCCAATTTCGTTAAAAGTTTATAGGGTTGCCGTTGCACTAAAAATTTGAAAAAATCCTTGTCATACGGTTAAATCAGTTCTCCTCATGTGAAATATTTTCAACTTTATATCACTTCCGGTTCCACCGGAAGTAGCACCAAATTTGTTATTTCAAATAGAACACCCTATATATTAGTCATTTTTTTGATTCCTCGATTAAATTGTAACATATTTTATTCAAATATATGTACACTTATCTCTTATAGTTTTGAAGCAAAAAAAATATTTCTAAAATTTTGACCTCTAAAAGGCATCTTAAAATCTGTCTGTAACTTATCTTAAGAATAAGATAAAAATATGATTTAAATCTCTACTTGTACCTAGGGGATGCCTCTGTAGGTATATTAATTCGCAACTGAATTTTAGTAGGCAAGTAGTAATGTTTTTGTTTTGTCGCGTATGTAATGCAAAATGTCAAATAATAACAGTATATTACGTAACCAGAGTAGTATCCAGTATATTACATATGAGCGGACATGTTATGCACGAGCCGCGCAGCGGCGAGTGCAGTATTCCGCGAGTATGTAATTGCCATACCACTCGAGAAACGTACGATACTTTACCTACGCCCTAACAAAATAAACAATGAGCATTAAAGAACAACTTATTTATTGTAATAATTTTTA
This sequence comes from Philonthus cognatus, assembly GCA_932526585.2. Lineage (NCBI taxonomy): Eukaryota > Metazoa > Arthropoda > Insecta > Coleoptera > Staphylinidae > Philonthus > Philonthus cognatus. The sequence goes on from OW052244.1 coordinate 103,567,325, forward strand.
ATAGTACCATGACAATGATGGAAACTAAATTACTACTTGAATAATATACAGGGAATAAAGCTGTACATTTTTCGACATTCGTTGTTTTTTAAAAGAGTTCAATTTGAAGCTTTAAACGAGTGTTTTCCACTCCCAGACTACGCATGAAGTAAAATTTCGAGTTTAGAAAAGCCCCGTGAAAATTTGTCGGGGGTCGCGCAGCGACCCCCGACAAATTTTCTGGGCTTTTCTAAACTCGAAATTTTACTTCATGCGCCACGCGTATAAGACACTAAAATATTGTGAAATTTATTTATATTCGAACTTCAGTTGAAATCTGTGTTTTACACGCGTGGCGCATGAAGTAAAATTTCGAGTTTAGAAAAGCCCAGAAAATTTGTCTCGGGTCGCTGCGCGACCCTCGACAAATTTTCAAGGGGCTTTTCTAAACTCGAAATTTTACTTCATGCTTAGTCTGGGAGTGGAAAACACTCGTTTAGAGCTTCAAATTGAACCATTAAAAAAAACAACGAATTACTAAAGATTTAAAGAAAACAAGCTGAATTTGGTATACGTATATTTTAAAGAAAAAAATTGGTATACGTATAGATCAAAAAATGTCATTACCCTGCATAAATGCGACGAAAAACGAATTTTCGAAATAATTCGAAAACTACTCGCTTTAGAAGTATAGTTGTATAATACTTTTTTGTAGGAAATTTTCCCCCCAATAAAAATTGGATCATTCCATTAAAAAAAAAATGAATTACTTGATATTGAAGAGAGCACTTAGATATTGACATTTTAAGAACACTTATTGTCAAAATTGACAGTTTCCAATTAATTTACTCATAGAGGCATTCTCTAGATACAAGTAGAGATATAAATCATATGTTTATCTTATTCTTAAGAGAAGTTACAGACAGATTTCGAGATGCCTTTTAAAGGTCAAAATTTTAGAATTATTTTTTTTTCTTGAAAACTATAAGATAAGTGTACATATGTTTGAATAAAATATGTTGCAATTTAAACGAGAAACCCAAAAAATTGCTAATAAGTAGGGTGTTCTATTTAAAATAACAAATTTGGTGCTACTTTCGGTGGAACCGGAAGTGCTATAAAGTTGAAATATTACACATGAGGAGAACTGATTCAGCCATATGCCAAGGATTGTTTTCCAATTTTTAGTCCAACGGCAACCCCATAAACTTTTAACGAATGGTTTAGCGTAGACACCCTGTATATATCCGGCATATAAATATTTACAAGGAGCTTATGAACATGAATTATTTTATTATTATATTTTTAAGAAATAATCTCTAATTTAATAATATAAAACACATAGTTTGTTCGGCTGTCGAAACTTTAGTCTTAAAAGAAAAAATAATGTGCTATAATGACAAGAATAAGAATCATCGGTTTTGTAAATACCGAAAAATAACACAGGATCTGATAACGCTTTCTAACGAATTAAAACCAATACATAGCTTGTATGTATTATCAGCGTGTTTAAATAATACGAATCGACACTTTCCTTAAATCCGTCTTTTTATACGCTTTTTTTTTCGTCTATTCCACGCGACGCGAGACCGACCCCATCCGATCATGCCAAGCAGCAATGCACAAATGCACAGCGAGCTGCCGCTTTTCTCTCTGACTGTATTCGCCCCACTTGTCCCGTAAATTTGGTATCGGATGAGCTACTCTAAACTATGTGGGTCTTTCCAACACGATCGGTATGTTACACTGCAATAATCCCCTTAATAGAAAAGTGAAAAGTGCGACGCCAAAAAACACCGTCATGAATAAAGAATCACAGTGGCGGCAGTTTACGAACTTTTGTGCGATTAAAAAATTCTCAATCAATAGGGAAACAACAATATCTCAGCTGTCGATAATGTTAAGGGACTCACATTATTTTATTCGTTATATTCTCTCACTAAATATAACTCGTGATATGATTAATTATCGATGATATTTTGTCGTTGAAACCGAAGCAGCACATTCAACTCGTGCTGCGCACTCGTTGAATCTGCAGCTCGGTTTCAACTCCAAAATATCATCGATAATAATCATACCACTCGTTATATTACGGCTGAGAATATAACTCAAGCGTCACATGACTACATTCCCTCTAATCAGAATCGCGTATTTCCATAGATACATGCCATCACAGCGGTAATAGAATCCTATGACCTTGTTTTGGTCGTTGCTACGAAAATTATTTGTCAAATCTGGCAGTCGATAATTAAAAATGTCAACCAGGCGATAGGGTGAGGTTTACAAGACGGAAATGTAGTGAAATTCGTTATATTCTCTCATTGAATATAACTCGAGGTATGATTAATAATGGATAATATTTATTCGTGAAACCGGAGCAACACATTCAACTCGCCCTTCGGGCTCGTTGAATCTGCAGCTCGGTTTCACTCATAAATATTATCGATGATAATCATACCACTTGTTATATTACAGCTGATTATAACACAGACAAAAAATATGTCAGGCTTTTTTAAACTCAAAATGTTACTTCATGCGCCACGCGTATAAAACACTGAGGTATTGTGAACTTCAAAATACACGTCCGTAACAAACTGATCTAGTAGTATATAGTGCATGAAGTAAAATTTTGAGTTTCGAATATTGTGAACATTTTTATTTGCCGGCGCACTACACTTCGTTTCGCGTCAGTAAATCCAAATTTTTAGGCTTTCAAATGTTACGCTTTCAAAAAAATAACGAATGCTTGAAATTTTACAGCATTTGCACCGAGATACGTATACTTAAAAGAATGTTAAAAGCATGTATGTGTATAGAGTAACAAAAGCGAAACTAGAGCAAGTTGTATATAGTTACCGTTCTCTAGTTCGTATTATAATAATATAAATAAATGAAAAATACTAAATAAACTAAGACAAATAACGTGACCGCCAGTCTAAGGTGTCAAATTGTTTAGAGGGAATGGCAAAGCTATTCTGATGAGAGATAAATCTCGAAACGCGTCTATAGATGGCCTAAATAATTTGACCCAAATTGTTACATTTGCAGTAGGTTACTGTATGTAACAGCAAACACTTGTTGTATAATTCAATGTCCGTCGGGGTATTAGCCCGGGAAGTAGTTGTTTCAATGAGTGTTTGATATAGTCTTTGTAAGACTAACTTGTTGTAGATTGCGAAAAGAATCGCGCTCTTAATGTTTTAAGACAAATTTGTATGATTTTTACGTCGACCTCCTTTTATTGATTCAACTCATATGTACACATCTATGCATTTTGCAAGGAAACTTGACACAATTTCATGTTTACTAAAAGTCCAGTTGATCCAATTCTATTCTCTTTGCTTTTGTAACTAGACGATACATCTACAACAAGAAAATTTTATATTCCGTTGAAATATTAGAGTTTTTTTATCCGTGTTTCTATATTTTCCAAATGATAATTCTGTCGACGCGCCCTATAAACCCCAAATCTCTCTCTGCAAATGATCATTTATATTATAAATAATTCAGAAATACAGAGTCTTTATTTCAAAAGGAGCCACCCTGAATAACTCTGGTTCTGACGTAGAAAGGGTTCTAAGAAGAAACACGTTGATTTTGTTTTCAAGCGGAAGTTGAAAAACACTGTTTTTTGAATTCCAACTTTCACCCCCCAGTCACCCCAACATTATAATTTTAATGGGCATTCCCATCGTGTGATATCTCATTTTAGGGCATACAAATTACTACCAGCAACCAAAAAATAATTGAAATTGATTAAAATTATTTTGTGCTAACTCAATAATATTTTTATGCCCTTCAAAATGAGGTATCACACGATGGGAGAGTGTCATTTAAAATTATAAAGTTAGGGGTAAGGGGCGAAAGTTAAAATTCAGAAACCAGTGTTTTTCAAGTTCCCCTTTAAAAAAAATCAACGTTTTTTTATTCATTTCAACCGAGCCAGCCTGAGTAACTCTGGATTTGAGGTAGACTCTGTTTTGGTCTACCTCAGATCCAGAGTTATTCAGCCTGGCTCGGTTTGAAATGAGGACTATCTCTTTCTGAAACAAGTAAACTAATATATAAAATTACGAAAAACTATTCGTGAAAATGCAAACAGTGTCTTAATTAATAAGACAATTTAAGACGATAAATATCCATTGAAACAACTACTTCCCGTGCAAATACACCTCCGGACATTGAATTATACAATGAAATATTTAAAATCTTATTTAATTTGATTTGTTTCACGAATAGTTTTTCGTAATTTTATATATTATGTTTAAAGTGTGCAAACTATAAGAAGCGTAAGCTTATCTTCTCGAATTCAAATAGTTTTGAATTTGAATTTATCAAGTGAACTAAGTCGAATTATTTTTGGTTGCTGGATAGTAATTTGTATGCCCTTTAAAATGAGGTATCACAAGATGGAGGCTTCCATTTACAATTATAAAGTTGGGGTGAGAGGGTGAAAGTTGTAATTCAAAAAACGATGTTTTTCAAGTTTCCCCTTGAATACAATATTGCCGTGTTTTTTTCTAAAGACCCTATCTACGTCAGATCCAGTTATTTAGGGTGGCTCCTTTTGAAATGAAGACCCTGTACAATAATTCAATATTATAGCTTTATTTTAAATAATATAACTTGTGTTTACAGTATGTATATGAAGACAGTATGGACTTGATCGCGAAATTACCAGTGGTCGCCGCTACGATTTACCGCAACACGTACAAAGACGGCTCCGGAATCGGCGCCATCGATTCATCCAAAGATTGGAGTTACAACTTCACCCAAATGTTGGGCTACGACGACCCACAATTCATCGAACTGATGAGGCTATACCTTACAATCCACAGGTAAACAACACATCTATTCAAATAACATACTTTTTTTTCTAAAGTGTTACATAAATATGTTATCAATGTTTAAATTTGAAAAATATGTGATTTTCTAGGGGCTAGATTAAATAATATTAACCCATATATTATATTTCCTACTTATTTCATAATATATAAAATTACGAAAATCTTTTTCGCGTAAAATGCAAACGATGCATCTTAATTAATAAGACAAGAAAATAAATATCCATTGAAACAACTACTTCCCATGCAAATACACCTAAAATAAACTTATTCTAGGTTTATTTCTGGTTCTTACACGTTTATTTACATTTCTAGTGATCACGAAGGTGGCAACGTATCTGCCCACACAGTGCATCTTGTAGGATCCGCCCTTAGTGACCCCTACCTCTCCTTCGCAGCTGGACTCAACGGTCTCGCCGGACCACTTCACGGTCTTGCAAACCAAGAAGTAAGTTAAATTAGAACTTCTTTATCACAAATGCCAGCACTGTGTTGTTTTTCTCCATAAGGAGTGAAACAGACGCGATCGCGATGGACATGCAACTAATGAACATTCCTTAAATATGACATCAAACTGTAAGATTGGTTGTTAAGGCGATCGCGATCGTGTTGGTTTCTTTAGGTTTTAAGTCATGTCATTTTTCGGCATTTTCATTGAGAAGGATCAACGAGTTTGGCGCGTTTTGTATATTATTATATTGCGCTGGTGCAGCCTGTTTTGAAGCCAATGCGTCTCTTTTAATTAATTCGCGATCCGCGAGATCGTAAATAAAGACCAAAGATGGCAGTCGAGAGAACATTGCGGGTGTTTGTGCCTTATTATCGCTATCGTTAGTTAAGTTAATCGTTAAAAGAAGTAAATGAAGGCCAAAGATGGTGCTCGAGAGAACATCGTGAGTGTTTGTGTCGTATTATGGTTATCGTTAGTTAAGTTAATCGTTAGAAGAAGTAGGCATAATAAATGTGCGTTTTGTATATTATTATATTGCGCTGATGCAGCCTATTTCGGAGTCCCTGCGCGACTTTTCATAAACTTGCGATCGGCGAGATCGAAAATGAAGATTAAAGATGGAGGTCGAGAGAACATCGTGAGTGTTTGTATCGTATTATCGTTATCGTTAGCTAAGTTAGTCGGTGGAAGAAGTAGGGACGTGTGCCGAACGCTTCGGGGAGCCCACAGATCGAAAGCCTAGAACACCAGGGTAGGTCCCGAGATTTGCTGCACCGCTACCGTAAAACGTAAATTCGCATATAGTCCACTAAAACAACTCTTTTCAGTGCACAGGTGGAATTACCGTCAGTAATTCTTTGAAATACTCAGGGATTAGTAAAAGGGACGTCGACTAGTAATCTAATCCCTGAGTGTTTCGACGAAGTACGACCTTTACTTCCACCTGAATTGTATCGTATTATCGTTATCGTTAGCTAAGTTAATCGTTAGTAGTAGGCACGTGTGCCGGACGCTTCAGGGAGCCCACAGACCGGGAGCCTAGAACACCAGAGTAAGTCCCGAGATTCGCTGCACCGCTACCGTAAAACGTAAATTCGCATATAGTCCACTAAAACAACCCTTCTCAGTGCACAGGTGGAATTACCGTCAGTAATTCTTTGAAACACTCAGGGATTAGTAAAAGGGACGTCGACCAGTAAACTAATCCCCGAGTGTTTCGACAAAGTACGACCGTTACATCCACCTGAATTCTTTGAGATAACATTAAATTCTCTTTTAGGTATTGGTTTGGCTGCAAAAGCTGCGCAAGGAGGTCGGCGACAAGGTGACCGAGGAGCAGCTCAAGGACTTCATCTGGAAGACGCTCAAGTCCGGACAGGTGGTGCCCGGCTACGGCCACGCTGTACTTAGGAAAACCGATCCGCGTTACACGTGCCAGAGGGAGTTTGCCCTCAAGCACCTGCCCAACGACCCGCTCTTCCAGTTGGTCTCCAACGTGTACAAAGTCGTACCACCGGTACTCCAGGAAACCGGCAAAGTGAAGAACCCCTGGCCAAATGTGGACGCTCACTCCGGTGTTTTGCTTCAGGTAAGATTTGCGATTTCAAAAAAAATCGTTATACACAAGACTTTGTGTGCTATTATCGGCAAGGATAACCTAACAATACGCAAATTTAAGAAAATAGTGATTAGATTATGTTTTTTTCTCTTTTCAGTATTATGGCCTTTCAGAAATGAACTATTACACCGTCTTGTTCGGTGTATCGAGAGCCCTTGGAGTTTTGGCCTCGCTCGTGTGGGACCGTGCCTTAGGCCTGCCGATCGAGAGGCCCAAATCCATGTCCACGGACAACCTGATGAAAGCACTCAAAGCGTAAATCCCGGCCGAAACGGAAAATAAACAAAATAGCTCCTCATTTGTAATAGGTTTTTAATCAAAACACGTTTTTATCAAAATAAATAAATTATCGCCCGCACTCGTTCGGACTTGTAACTTTGTAAAGTAAAATGTGACCGTTTTCGTAATGTAAGTTATTTATAAAAAAAATATTTAAGGGAGTAAAAATGTCTTTTTGTCAAATCAAATGAGACCATATTTATATAAACATGCATACACGCCGGATAAACGGCGATTGTAATCGATGGTTGTTATATGGTGGTTACCCTCCTTCTATTTTCTTTTGTACATTATTTTGACCTTAATTTATTTTACGTTTACTATATTTTAGCAATCACTTGTACAATTAGATTTGTGTTCATAATTAGGTTTTTTTTGTTTTATTTTTAAAATGTTATGTTATTTTAACATTTTTGATTAGCGTCAGGAATTTAATTACAGTCGTGTCGATTGATGTAGGATGATGTGTAATTTTACCTATTGTTATTTGAAAATATGAAAAAAGGACTATATTTTTGTTGGTTTTAATTTTGCTCAACACTTTATTACCTTTATTGTATTTTCACTAGAGACGACTCTCCCAGTTCAAGTTAGCACTAAACAAATTCAACATAAAGTATGAATAAAATTGCCAATAATTGGATATAGAATATTTCAAAAATGAAAAGTGCATTTATTTCCGAAATCTAAAACAATTTTTTTTTACAAAGACCAGACGCCTATTGAGCAGTTTCAACAAGTATTTGTATTAGAAATATTAGTTGTAGATTGCGGAAAAAATCGCAATTTTTAATAAACAAATTCAAGTTCACATTAAACAAATTCAATGTGATTAGTGACACCTTGATTTTGATGAATACCAACTTACATTTGTTTACAGATAAAAATTCAGGGTTTTCATTTATTAACTTTTAGCCAGGGTTGTTAAAAAAACGTTTTTTTTTTCATTTTAATTAAAACAAACAGTACAATTCGAAGAAGGGGTGAGATTGGGGGAGGAAAAACCCCATCCGAAATATTTTTCTGGCTATGGCCTTGCATGACAGTAAAACAAAGGTCTTGCAAAGAAAACAAGAAAAACTTTTTTATTTATTTATATTAAATTATAATTAAAAATTAAAGAAAATGTAAAACTATGATGATGTTGATCCGTATCTTCCACTTTTATCGTATGTCTGGAAAAAATAACATATACAGTTATCACTTTATATAGCCTACTTAAACTCGTAGCTTATCGCCAAATTTTGATTGAGAGAATAGGAAGGAAAATGGAAACAATTGATTCTACATGTTAAATTCCTATGTTCTCACCTCTTTGGCAATCGCCCTAAATCTTTCAATATTCTGCGCTCCGGTTTTCGAAATCAGCTCACTAAACATACTAGTAGGATTCTTCATAAGTAAATACGGATGATCGTATTCCATTATTTGCCCTGCTTCCATTACAAGAACCTATAACAAATACACTTAAAATAACCACAATTGGCGTCAGCTGAAGGTATGAAAATTCTGGGGGAGAGGTGCAGTTAAATTGTGAGTTTGATGAAAACAGGAAACTACTAAAGGGTGTTTTTTCTAAGGTATAAAACTGCCCTTTTAAATAAAACACATAAAAATCAATAAAACAACAGATGTTTTGGCTTTGAGAGGTAACCAATGTGATGGCATTTAACTTTTAAAAATAATTGCCGGCATGTGACCACCGCATTGGGTCTTTGATAAACCATTCTATTGGTCGAATTTTTCATAACTTTTTCCAATGTGGCCGGGCTAATCGCTCCAATTACGCGCCGAATGTTGACCGCTAACTCTTCGATCGTTGTTGGTTTATCAGCATAGACGAGTGATTTGGGGCATCCCCACAAAAATTATGGGGTCAAATCACATGATCTAGGCTGACAATTGACAGGCCCATGTCTCGAAATAATTTGCTCACCAAAATAATTTGATCTTCCAACAATGTGAGGATATCACGCGCGGTGTGGCAAATTGCGCCGTCCTGTTGAAACAATTTAATTCTCAACAGATTTGCATTGACGTTGGGGTTCAAAAAATTTCGAATCATTGACCTGTAGTTCTCGCCATTAACGGTAACATTGGCTCTGTCTTAATTTTTGAAAAACTAGGGGCCAACGATGCTTTCAGCATGCGATCCACATCACATAGAAACTTTTAATGGTTGTAATGGGGTCGTGATAATTTCGTGGGTATTGTTTTGGCTCTATAAGCAAAAATTCAGTAAAATCACTAAAAAGTGTTTGGCTATAAAAATCAGTTATATAATAAGTAAGTTTGACGCACAGGGCACGCATTTTGGAAATAAATTTCCAAAATTTGTAATCGTTGCTCGACTGTGACCTTCGGCATGATAGTTTGCCAAAGCTTACTGAACAATATTGCCACCAACAGCTTCCCATTCTGAGATTGGTTTGACAGATATCCATCATTGAAGTTCTATACCTCTAAAAAAACACCCTTTACTATAGACGCGTTGAATTGAAACCCATCTTTGCTTTATAAAAAAAATATTTAACAATTTAATTACAAATAAGTCTAGAAAACTATTCCATTGTTTTACTAACCAATTTATACTTTACTTACTGAATTTTGGTGGCTACTGATTTAAAAAGTCTTTCATAGTTATCTGTACTTATGCGTCAGACAAAAAAAAACAACGTTTGAATGCCCTTTTTATTGGTCCAAAAATATTGAAATCGCAAAGCGATAGATCCGGACTTTGTAAGTCTAAAACTGTCTGAGAGTGCAAACTATCCTTAAAGTAGCTGGCCAGGAACAACAGAGGTAAACTGCTCTGGGTTCCAGGTCATGCAGGGATCAAAGGTAATGAAATTGCCGACAGCCTTGCCGAAGAAGGCTCCAAAACTCCATTTGTTGGATTAGAACAGTATAGTGGAGTAACTAAAGTTCGCATTAGGGGAATAATCCAGGAGTGGGAAGATGCGGCCAAAAGTGCTCACCTGAAAAACACACCTGGCTTGAGGCAGGCGAAAAGGTTTATCGCCTTCTCTGCCGTAAGAGCCAAACAGTTTCTCAGGCTAAGTAAGGGCAACCTGAGGCTCATAACCGGCCTTCTAACCGGACACTGTCCTCTGAAATATCACCTCACTAAGATGGTTCAGACAACTGATGCCAATTGCAGATTCTGCAACGAGGCACAAAAAACAGCAGAGCATCTACTTTGTGAATGCTCTGCCCTGTCCCTTCAAAGAGAGAACTATTTGTCATCGGTCACTTTAAAGCCTGATGACTGGGGTACACATTAGCCCTCAAATTATTGTAGACTATGCAAGAGGTCTAGACATTGAGGGACTCAAGTAGGTCAGGGATAATTACAAAAGATCTTTCAGGTCGAGGTAATTTCGGAAGGCTCAGAAGCCACACGACCTAGGGACCTACATAACATAAGGTGAATGCTCTAAAACCTTAATAATCTTTCATGGAAGATTTTCTTATACATTAGCAACGTGAGGACTAGAATTATCGTGTAGAAAAATGACCCCCGCGTAAGTTTTTCGGACGTTTCTGTCTTATTTTTTTATGCATCTTGTTCAACGTTTTATTGTATAGATTTGCAATGACATTTACTCCAGCTTCCTTAAACTCTATTAACAAGGGTCCTTCCAAGTCGAAAAAAAAGTAACACCCTCAGCGGATAAAAATTGTGTGACCGCGCTTATCAAGCTTGGAGAGATTTTCAACAAATAGAAAAAATTCGAAATCGAATATTTCAGAAGTCAGAATCAAATCAAACGAAAGAGAATGAATTAATCATTCTCTCTTTATGTTTGTGTTTGTCGTTCTGGTTCTTTGAGGAGTGCGCATTTCTGCATTGCACTTAGGCCTTATTAGGCTCATTGTGCTTCCTCCCGTCGACCACCCAGCCTCAGCTTAGCCATCCTACCTAGTTTAGGTTGTTACCAGGGATTATTTTAATCTCCGGCAATAGGAATCGTAAAATCACATTTACAATTCTTCCTTGATTTAAAATTAGTTCGCACCCAGCAATTAACTAATTGCCCGGCCCAAAGGATTATCTCCCATGGTTCGGACCGTGCTCGGGCCAACATCTACCTGAGCAGGTGTGGCGGTTTTTCAAAGTAGGCAATTAAGGGTGAGGATTAATGACCACCCGTTTCAATTTGAAAGAAAGGTTATAAATTTCTATACTTCTTTTAAATTGCAGTTTAACGGTTGTTTGGATTTGGGGGTTCGCATAAAGTAATTATCCTGTCTGCAATAATTACTTTCTAGCGAATTCTTTACCAACGGTCACGTAGCCCTCCAAACATCTTTTCTCCGCGCCATTTTCGTGGCATAAATACCGGGAGACGGCATCCAGGAAATCAGTCCACTCTTGTGTTGTACAGGAGACAACATATGGATTCAAGAGGAACTTCCGTTCTTCGACTCTTCTGTCTGAGCCAGGAAGCTCTGACCAACGCCGACGTCAGACGTCGTTCCTGCCGCCAGAAAAAGGAGCCAACAACTGAAAACAACCTGAGGCCGACGTCAGCCGTCCCAGCCGTCGTTCCTGTTCTTGGACACCGACGCCGAGCATCCGATTGCTAGTGCAGTCGTCTCGACGCCACAACGACACTACCAGTGTAGTGTTCGTTGCTTCCGCCGGATCCAGCCCAGGCCAGCAATACTGACTTCAGGAAACAGCCCGACGCCGACAGCAGCCGCTTCGCCGTCGATCCTGCAACTAATACCGACGCCGAGCACCAAGGTTGCCAAAGCATTCGTCTATCCGGACGCCACCACCAGCCAGACGCCACCGCTGGACTAGAAATCCCGATTGCGAGGCCGACGCCACACCAAGTCTGCCCTGTACCTTCGTGCATTGTGCTATCGTTTCTTCTTTACTTTTGTTATTGTTTTAATGTTTTTTTTTGTATCTTAAATAAATCATTCAAAACTGCATCTGTGTTTCAAAAGTTAGTTGCTCATCTCTCATAAACTCAACCAACCTGAGCTAGTTGGAAATCAGCGTGGGGTACCTTCACTCACGTTGACAAGGTAGTCTAGCCAAGCTGAGGTGGGCAGATCCCTTATGTAGGCCATCTTTCACCCAGTAAGGAGCCCTTAGTTGACGAGGGTGCCGGGCAATCGCTGAGAATGTGTCCGGCAGTCTCGTCTTCGATGTTACATCCTCTGCAAAATGGAGAGCCAACTATCCCCATTATGTATAGGTGTGCGTTTAGCCCGGAGTGACTAGTCGGGGCGGCAGTTATGCGCCCAAGGTTCCCCCTGGTCAGCTGCAGGTACTGTTTCGCTGATCTCTCGTTGGGATACAATAGTGTTTCCTTAGAGAGCTTGCAGCACTCGATGTCATCCCAACGCTTCCTGAATTTCTCCAGTGCGTTGGTTCGTTAAATCACTGTTTTTTACGCGTGGCGCATGAAGTAAAATTTCGAGTTTAGAAAAGCCCAGAAAATTTGTCTCGGGTCGCTGCGCGACCCTCGACAAATTTTCACGGGGCTTTTCTAAACTCGAAATTTTACTTCATGCTTAGTCTGGGAGTGGAAAACACCCGTTTAAGGCTTCAAATTGAACTAATAAAAAAAAACAACGAATAACTAAAGATTTAAAGAAAATAAGCTGAATTTGGAATACGTATATTTTAAATTTTGGGCTTTTTTAAACTCGAAATTTTACTTCATGCGCCACGCGTATAAAACACTGATGTCAAGTGAGGTTCAAATATATATAGAGTTCACAATATTTTAGTGTTTTATACACAGGGACAGAGGCGCACTAGCGGCTCCGGTGAGCCAATGTTCATCCGAGCCGTTGCTTTTGCCAGTGCGTCAGCTCTCTTGTTACCTGGGTTCAAGTTGTGCCCCTTCAGCTCTCTTGTTACCTGTGTTCAAGTTGTGCCCCTAGCAGACCTCAATGCTATCACTACTAACATTATCTAACGTTATTAGAATTGAGGGGCTTATTGTAATAACATGATACGCCATAAGTAAACAGAACTGAGATATTGGACTTTAGCCCATCCTAATTTATGGTGTGGAAGCATTTGGAATGGAAGGGTATGAATGTATTGAAAGAGAGCAATGGTGGTTCCTGAAACAGATACTGGGAGTGGAAACATCAACTCCTAGCTACATTTTGTTTCAGGAAACCAAAAGGGGAAGTATGATGGAAATTGTGGTGAAATACGAGATGAAGTTGTATGAATTAGGGAATGAGAGGCTGGTGAAAGATGTATGGACGACATGTTTGGGAATAGAAAAGAGTGAGTTGAAGAGGAAGCGGATAAAGATGTATGAAAGAGTAGGGATATCGGAGATGTTGTGCCCCCTAGCAGACCTCAATGTTATCACTACTAACATTATCTAACGTTATTTAAATTGAGGGGCTTATTGTAATAACATGATACGCCATAACTAAACAGAACTGAGATATTGGACTTTAGCCCATTCTAATTTATGGTGTGGAAGCATTTGGAATGGAAGGGTATGAATGTATTGAAAGAGAGCAATGGTGGTTCCTGAAACAGATACTGGGAGTGAAAACATCAACTCCTAGCTATATTTTGTTTCAGGAAACCAAAAGGGGAAGTATGATGGAAATTGTGGTGAAATACGAGATGAAGTTGTATAAATTAGGGAATGAGAGGCTGGTGAAAGATGTATGGACGACATGTTTGGGAATAGAAAAAGAGTGAGTTGAAGAGGAAGCGGATAAAGATGTATGAAAGAGTAGGGATATCGGAGATGGTGGCAAATTACTAGGAGGTAGAAGTGCATGAAAGGCAAGGACGTTTGGAGAAGAGTGGGTACAACCATTTATACGAAAGGTGGCAAGTACATGGGAGGCTGCCACTGTACTTGAGCAGGAATGACCTGTCACCGGGAGAAAAGGTAGCTTTGGCAAGAGCTAGGCGTGGATCGGGAGAACGAGGTAGAAAGGTATGGATGGGTGAAAGGTATGTAAGGTGTGTTATGTGGAAGTGGAGGGGATACTTCGGACCATATAGGAGAGTAATGCAAGGGTGTGTGTGGTGAGTGGACTGGTGGAAATAGAATGATAACAGAATGGATGAGTGAAAATGGAGCTGATGTAAATATTTTGATGAGACTGGGGTGGAAAAGGGAAAATGTAGACTAAATTTATTTGTAATGTCGGAATTGTGATTTTAGTTTTGAGGTATGATGCCTATTAAGGTATTTTTACTTTCCCCCGTATGTAATACAAAGGGAAAGTATTGTTTTCATGAAAATTTTCGAATCAAAAATTTTAGCGGAAATATCCGTTTTGAGGTCCCCTGAGTCGAATAAGACCATTTTTGAAAAATGTCTGTCTGTCTGTCTGTCTCTCTATCTGTCTGTCTGTCTGTCTGTCTGTGTGTCTGTGTGTGTGTCTGTGTGCGCTGTACCGCAAAAACCGCTAAAGATATCGAGATGAAACTTGAAACTTAAGCTTTTTATTACAATCGGAAGAACTGAAAAGCTTTTGGTGAAAATCGGAAAACCGGAAGTGGTACTTTACTCCTAGCGTTTTTCAGTTTTTTCAGATTTTTTCAATAAATGTTTATTAAACAAAAAAATCTTTCAAATAAAAGTTGTAGATAATAACAAAATGAAGATGTATTGTTCACTTACTTTTTGTCATAGCACTCTTAGTTTTTGAGATATTTCAAAAGTTGTGTGTTTTATCTAGTTATTGGTGTGTGACAGTGTATGTGTCGATACAATTGAAAAATGTTTCAAATAAAAGTTGTAGGAAATGAAAAACTAAAGATTTTTTGTGGACACACTTTTTGTCATAGCACTCTTAGTTTTTGAGATATTTAATAAATAGTGTTTTTTATCTTGTCATTGATTTGTGTCAGTGTGTGTGTTGATACAATTGGAAAATGTTTCAAATAAAAGTTGTAGGTAATAAAATATTAAAGATTTTTTGTAGATTCACTTTTTGTCATAGCGCTCTTAGTTTTTGAGATATTCAATAAATAGTGTTTTTTATCTAGTCATTGGTTTGTGTCAGTATGTGTTGATCCAATTGAAAAATGTTTCAAATAAAAGTTGTAGTTATCAAAAAGTTGAAGACATTTTGAAAATAATAATGCTACAAATATTTTAAAAGTGATTTAATACGCAATTTACGGGGGAAAGTACTATGATGGACACATCACCATGTTTTTATTGGACTTTGATTTCGAAAAAAAATTAAAATGTATTACTATGATATTAAGAATTAATAGATTGTTTGACAAGTTTTGAAAGCTTCGGTTCGTATGCGAATATGAGCGTACTGTAGCTTTTTATATTACTGCTTAATTAAATCGAAGAATAATACAGCATTTTTTGGTTGTGTGGCTTATAATACAGTTGCTTACAATAAGCTCTTCAGTTATTCCCTTTGTTTTAAAGGCATAGTTAATCAAAGATGGCTTTCAATGTATAATCAGAAAACGGTAATACTTACCATATCAGAGTCCATAATGGTGTTTAATCTATGAGCTATCGTCAAGACCGTACAGTGTGAAAACTTTTCTCTAATCAAGGTCTGAATAAAATTGTCAGTCTGTAAATCTACGTTCGCTGTTGCTTCGTCCATGATCAGGATCTTGTTATTTCTGACTATGGCTCGGGCCAAACATACCAGCTGTCTTGAACCTACGCTCAAGTTCGCCCCTCCATCCGTCATATATTCGTCCAAACAATCTAAGATAAATTACACAAGGCATATAGATATACCGATGGCTAACGCTTATCTACTGCTCTTATGCAGGGGCATCAAATGTCGTTAATTATCACCTTGTTTTACATTGTATTCACGGCTAATAACTCGATAATTAACGGAATTAGATATTAATGTGACTCCAGCACTAGGCTGTGGCATCTTCATAAACAAAACATATTTACAATTAGTATAAATGAAATTGCCAATTCTTGGTTACAGAATACTTCAAACATTAAAAGTGCCGAGATTCTTTTCGCAATCTACAACAAGTTTGTCTTACAAAGACTATACCAAACACCAGAGCTGGGCAGGATTCGAATCATTCAGGATTCGAATCCTTTTTAGAGGATTTAAAAGAGGCATTCGAATACTTTAGTTCAACTGGATTCGTGATCCGGATTCGTTCCGTTTTTTTAAGAGGATTCGTATTCGAATCCATATGTGGGTGATTCAAATTCTTATAAAAGGATTCGAATATTTATAAAAGGATTCGAATATTTATAAAAGGATTCGAATATTTATAAAAGGATTCGTATACTTACAAAAGGATTTGAATCGTCAAAAATAATTCGAATTAATTGTGAGGATTAACATGAAAAATGTCTTTTGTGTGTTTTTAAATTTCTCGTTAAATCACTGTTTTTTACGCGTGGCGCATGAAGTAAAATTTCGAGTTTAGAAAAGCCCAGAAAATTTGTCTCGGGTCGCTGCGCGACCCTCGACAAATTTTCACGGGGCTTTTCTAAACTCGAAATTTTACTTCATGCTTAGTCTGGGAGTGGAAAACACCCGTTTAAGGCTTCAAATTGAACTAATAAAAAAAACAACGAATAACTAAAGATTTAAAGAAAATAAGCTGAATTTGAAATACGCCAACCATCTGAGCTAGAAGTTCTGGCTGGTAATAGTGCTAGTTCTTTCTGCTAGCAGAAATAGTGTTTTCCGCAAAACAGCCTATTTTCTGTAAATCTTTAGATATTCCTTGTTTTTTTATTAAGTTCAATTCGAAGCTGTAAACAGGTGATTTCCACTCCCAGACTAAGCATGAAGTAAAATTTCGAGTTTAGAAAAGCCCCGTGAAAATTTGTCGAGGGTCGCGCAGCGACCCGAGACAAATTTTCTGGGCTTTTCTAAACTCGAAATTTTATTTCATGCGCCACGCGTATAAAACACTGATTTCAAGTGAGGTTCAAATATATATAGAGTTTACAATATTTTAGTGTTTTATATGCGTGGCGCATAAAGTAAAATTTCGAGTTTAGAAAAGCCCAGAAAATTTGTCTCGGGTCGCTGCGCGACCCTCGACAAATTTTCACGGGGCTTTTCTAAACTCGAAATTTTACTTCATGCTTAGTCTGGGAGTGGAAAACACTGGTTACAGCTTCGAATTGAACTTAATAAAAAACAAGGAATATCTAAAGATTTACAGAAAATAGGCTGTTTTGCGGAAAACACTATTTCTGCTAGCAGAAAGAACTAGCACTATTACCAGCCAGAACTTCTAGCTCAGATGGTTGTAGCTTCAGATATCTTGCTACCAGCAGACGAGGCCTGTACTAGTACTACTAAGTACTATTAGCCGAAAGAACCACTACTACAAAATGTAACGTTTATTTTTTTTCAGTTATAAACGATTTGTCCAGTAGCAGAAAGAACTGCCGCTATTAGCAGACAGAGCTTCTAGTTCCGCAGACGGAGCCTGTACTACTACTACTACTACTACTAGTAACAGAAAAAACTAGTGGTTGTAGAATAAAAAAACTACTATTAAACTGAAAGAACGACCAAGGCCGCAGCCAGAAAAAAAAATCGGAGAGGGTTATAAAAATTTCATGGGGGGGCTTAGAGAAAAATATTGTTTTTGCTCTTACAGTCCCGCTTTAATATAAAAAAAATTATCATTTTGAAATTTCAGGGGGTTTTGAGAATTAATTGTTATCTTCATTATGGTTTATAATTATTCATATTTTTTCGGAGCAAACAGATACAGGGAGTTTATCTTTTAAGTATACGTATTCCAAATTCAGCCTATTTTCTGTAAATTTTTAGATATTCCTCGTTTTTTTTTAAAGTTCAATTCGAAGCTTTAAACGTGAGTTTTCCACTCCCAGACTAAGCATGAAGTAAAATTTCGAGTTTAGAAAAGCCCAGTGAAAATTTGTCGAGGGTCGCGCAGCGACCCGAGACAAATTTTCGGGCTTTTCTAAACTCGAAATTTTACTTCATGCGCCACGCGTACAGAACAATGATTTCAGTTCAGAAACACACAATTACATCTTTAATTAGAGTAACAGGGAGTCAGATATTTTGTCTGTTATCTAATCCTGTTTTTTCGAATCACGAATACAAATCCTTTAAGAACAAATTTGATTTTATTATTTTTTTGCGACCATTATTATATAAATATCGATACCAGTTGTTGTAACAAAAATATTCAAACCTAATTATTTATTACTAACTGTTCACTGTGGAGGCTTCTACTTCGTTATACATCATTATTTACACAAATAAGACAATTAACTTTGTTGGTATAACTGAGGATTTTATTGTGACTATAGTTTCGACAACTTTAACTTGTCATTATCAAACATAAAGTAATTTAAAACAAACAAACTTTGTTTGATAATGACAAGTTGAAGTTGTCGAAACTATAGTCACAATAAAATCCTCAGTTATACAAACAAAGTTAATTGTCTTATTTGTGTAAATAATGATGTATAACGAAGTAGAAGCCTCCACAGTGAACAGTTAGTAATAAATAATTAGGTTTGAATATTTTTGTTACAACAACTGGTATCGATATTTATATAATAATGGTCGCAAAAAAATAATAAAATCAAATTTGTTCTTAAAGGATTTGTATTCGTGATTCGAAAAAACAGGATTCGAATCTTTGATTCGAATCATATTTATCTCTTACGAATCCTTTATTCGAGTATTCGTGATTCGAATCATATTAGGTGATTCGGATTCGTGATTCGAATCCTTTTTACGAGGATTCGTCCCAGCTCTGCCAAACACTCATTGAAACAACTACTTTCCAAGCTAATACCCCGACGGACATTGAATTATAAAACAAGTGTTTGCTGTTACATTCAGTAACCTACTGCAAATGTAACAAATACAAGAATAATATTACTCTCTAATTTTCTATTCAAAATTATATTACATTGATCTGGGTATTGCTATTAAATTATAGGTTTGTTGTTACAAGTAAATGTATGACGGACTGTTATATTGCTATTATAAGAATATTTGTGGCCAGGGACACCCGCTTGGAGATAATGTCACTTTAACGATCATTACTTCTTTGGCAGCAATGTTAATTTAAATATTATAAATAACTAATTTGTTCTTAATTCTTTAGCGAGGTATATCGGACACTTTTTTCTCATTAATCACTTGGTAAAACATTTTAAAATATAATGGTTTGTAAATTAAGTTCACTTGGTTTTGTTTCACTTTCAGACAGAGATAGATTTAAATTAACATTGAAGAATCCAAAAGCCCCAATTCTCTATGGATTACCAAAAATTCATAAAGAAAATATTCCAATGCGTCCGGTGGTGTCGTACTTATATGCTCCGACGTATAAATTGTGTAAATTTGTAAATAATTTAATTCCGACATTCATAGGCTTTAAACCAAAATAATCAATAAAAAATACATTAGAACTAATTAATAACTTAAGAAACTTATCAATTCCCCACAACGCAAAACTAATTTCATTCGACGTCAAAAGCTTGTTTACATCAGTTCCGATAAATGAATTAAAAATTATATTAGAAAATGAAATGAATTTGTAGAATGAATCTAATTCAAAAAAATGTGAACTTAAATCATTAATAGAAATTTGCATAGACCAATGTTACTTCGAATTTAATAATAAATTTTATACACAATCGGACAGACTACCTATGGGATCAACTTTGTCTCCTTTATTATCTGACATATATATGGATCACTTTGAAAATAATTTATTAACGAAAACAGAGAGCAAACACATTTATTTCTGGGCAAGATATGTAGACGATGTATTTTGTATATGGACAGGTACAAATAGACAACTGGAAACATTCACAAATTTCATTAATAAAATTAACAAAAACATTCAGTTTACAGTTGAAAAAGAAATAAATAACAGCCTCAATTTTCTTGACATTACATTCACGAAAACAGTAAACAATAAATTGTCATACAAAATATATAGAAAAGAAACTTGCACAGATGTCATCATACCAGAATGTTCAAATACACATAGTCAGATTAAATACAGTACATTCCACGCCCTTTTACACAGACTTATCAATATCCCTCTAAATAAAATAGACTTTGAAAATGAACTAGATACAATAAAAACAATAGCGGTTAACAATGGCTACACTGAAGATTTAATTAATAAAATGTTAAAAAAGAAACAACACAAACAATTACGAAATTACTTTTATAGTGGGACAAATTCAGACACAATAACATGGAATAGATTAGAATATATTAAGCCACTGTCTTTACAAATCAAAAATAATTTAAAAGGAAAGAATAATAACATAATTTTGACAAACACAAATAATTTAGGTCTTTTGATATCAGGTTAAAAGAGCATAAAAAAGACATAGCGAATAAAAAACAAACCACCGGTTTTTCTAAGCACTGTATCACATCTAATCACCATTTTTCTTCAAACGATTTAAAAATTCTGCATACAGGTAATAAGGGATTAACGCTTAACTACCGGGAGGGTTTACAAATTTCAAAAGCCATAAAGGCAAGTAAAAATGTGGTCAACGACAACGAAGACCTTTGGAATTCCCCGATATTAAATGCCCTTATTACCGAATAAAACCTAAAACTCGAAACTGTATATATTCCCAAACAAATCCATTTATACATCATTCTTGATAATGGCATTAAGCCGAAACTAGTAGAAAATAAAATACATATAAGTGAAACAAAACCAAGTGAACTTAATTTACAAACCATTATACTTTAGCGAGGTATTGTGAACTTACCAATATTTTCCGCTAATTTAATATCGACGTCGACGAGTGCCGAATATAAAATTACATCGTTGTACTCGTGAAATGGGTCCAAGTTGTATCTTAAGGTTCCCGAAAATATCACCGGCTCCTTCAGTCGTAAAAAAAGCAATTTAATTATTTCCGTTAAAAAATCTTATTCAAAAACCATACCTGTGGAATTATGGAAATCTTTTTTCTCAGCGAGTGCAGGCCAATGTTGCCCGTATCCAAATCGTCTATGATAATCTGACCCTCTATATAAGCCAGACGAAAAAGACACTGGATGATCGAAGATTTTCCCGCGCCGGTTCTTCCCACAATACCTACCTAACAAATATGTGTGTGTATACGTGTAACTTTATAATTTTTTACAATAGTGTATTTTAATAGGAGTTTTGAAAGTGAAACATTTCTCGTGTGAGTGGAATAATTCCAATGTAATTCTCTTTAAAAACATGCCAAGCACTAATTGAAGTGGGTGCTCAATACACTCCTGAATAATCATGTGATGATGTTTTTGTTAAATATTGTTATTTTTTTTTTCAAAATTATGCACCAACCTAATATGAAGAAACATCGATGTTTCCTTTTTCTTAAATAAGCTCGTTTATATACAGTGCGTTTTATTTAAGTATGGCCATAGGGATTTACATGGTAATAATTGCACCCCATGTTATTTGTTGTTGTCGTACAAATATAAAACAATGTTTTGGTTATAGCGGCAAATCAAACATTTTTCTACGAAATGTTCATTGTTAGAAGGACATAAAAATATTGGAATTCTTTATTATTGCTTTCAAAGTTAAAATTAATAACACAAATAATTGAGTAAAAAGTTCAACTTGGCGAAAATGTCATAATGCTTATTGACAAGTAGTTTGCTGTGATTTATAAAGAAAATGCATCTTTCTACCGCTAAAAACCGTTTGAAAATTGTTACGGCGCACAGGAGGCCAAAGCATGAAAAAACCTGGTCAAAATATGAAGGTGTGTAAGAATATGCTTCAACTTGTTTCCTCTATGGGGTTTTGTTCGCTGATTACGAATTTGATGTCAAAAATTTAAGATGGCGGATCCAATATGGCGGATCAAATATTCAAAAACCTGTACATAGATAGTAAATGTCCATATTAGTCTTCTAAAACTTGTACATTAGATTTGTGAGGTCTCTGATTACGGCTTCTATGTTTAAAATTCAAAAATATAAATGTCGGATCTAATATGGCGAATCAAATATTTAAAAGTCAATGAAATTGTACAAAATTTACAACAAACATTTTTTCGAGGTTGGTGATTGCCAATTTGATGTCGAAATTTAAAAATTCAAAATGGCGGATCCACTATGGCGGATCAAATATTTAAAAAGCTCTACAGAATTAGTCAATATCTATACTGATTTTGCAAAACGTGTACATGCAGGTTTTCGAGATCACTAATTACGAATTAAATGTCAAAAATTTAAAATTCAAAATGACGGATCAAAACTTAATAATCGTACAAAATTTGCAACACTTAGGTTTTCGAGGTCTGTGATTCCTAATTTGATGTCCGCCAGGTATAACGTATTGTCTATTGACAGATAACGCGATTCCCGCCACGATACTCGTGGTCGGTAGTTTACGCGCTGTTTAATAAAATCGTCATTGTAAGAAAAATACCAGGTATAAGCAGCTAGTTCTTAGTTTTTCCTCTTCAGTATAAAAACACAAAGCAGGGAAGCTATTTTTCCCAGCGGAGAAACGCGGAGAAATATTTGTACGCCACAATTTGTAAATATTTTACACTGCGGAAAGAGGTTAAAATGAACGCGAGATTAGTGAAGATATATTCAATATATTCCTGTGTATATCTGTTAAACTTACCTTTCGGAGTACAATCCATTATTGGAACACGCGAATGGAGGCTAGGATTGCAAATTATTCGCGCAGCATACTCGCAATTGCTGCTTTCAAAAGGGCCACTTTTCACTATTTTGATTTCACTTGTCTTTGGTGGGCTATTCAAAGAAGATCAGCGACTGGAATGTCATTTCAGCACTGTCGGTAAACTTTTTCTTTTTTCATTTTGGGCAGGTAAAAACACCATACGTTGGCCTACTGTGCGGCGTACGTACAGGTCGTTTTTTTTTTAATTATAACTGTGTCTATAGGGATTTACGTGTTGTGAATTTTAAAACGTTTTAATATTGACTAAGTTAGCTGCAGAGTTTTAAAAACCTGCGTAAACATGTTTAGTTGATGTTTTATTATTTACTAAAGCAATAAAACTATAAACAATTTAAACAAAAATAATATGTATTAAAGAAATTGTTCAAACCGATCGTAAAAATGAGTTTAAGTGTAAAAAAACTCTTTCACTGTAACGAAGTTGCAAGCTTCTGTAATGCGCATCCTTAACTGCTCTAGATTTTCGGGGTTATCTCGGACATTGTCGTACGCTTTATTTGAAAAAAGGACCCCATCGAGAGGATTAAGGTCCGAGCCTCGAACAGGCCATTTAAATGGTCCAAATCGGCCTATCCAACTTTTAGGAAGTGTCATTCATAAATTTAATATAACAACGGCGGCACTATGAACTGGGGCTTCATCCTGTTTGTAAATAATTTTCCCATTAGGTCTTAAATCCTCTAGGCTAAAAAAAAAACAAAAAAAATTTGGGCAAGAGAAAATCTATACAAAATTCAAGAAACGCATACACAATGGCCTGAAAAAGTTAATGTTTGGGTTGGAATTATCGGTAACAACTTCTTGAGGCCATTTTTTTATTGTAGGCCCTACAATAAAAAAATGGCCTCAAGAAGTTGTTACCGATAATTCCAACCCAAACATTAACTTTTTCAGGCCATTGTGTATGCGTTTCTTGAATTTTGTATAGATTTTCTCTTGCCCAAATTTTTTTGTTTTTTTTTTTTGTTTGTTTGGCATAGGTATTACCATTCAGCCACTAACGTTGATTTATAATATCTATATTAACACATATTTCGACTAATTTGGACGTCACAACACATTCACACACATCCATGGAACCGGAGACGAGTATTTTTCGTTAGAAAAATTACTCGCCTCCGCTGGGAATCGAACCCAGATCACCTCCGTGTCCGATTGGCGAAACCGGCGGCTCAACCGCTCGGCCACGACGGGCCTCTTGCCCAAATTCGTCAATTTTGTTTATTTACTGTCCCATTTAACACAAACGGAGCTGGGGCTCCATCCTGTTTGTAAATAATTTGCCCATTAGGTCTCAAATCCTCTAAGCTAGGACCCACTTCCATTTGATCTAAGTATTTGTTTTGACACTTAATTAAACACAGTTATATTCCTTTCTTCACTTTTATTTTTCTTGCTAGATGTACATTTCGGGTACTAAGTACCCATTATCAACAGCTTGAGAATGACTCAAAGTCGAAACTAGTTGGAATAAAAAACCAAAATATTAGTGAAATTTAACCAAGTGTTTTCTTTATTAAATCATAGCTTAGTTAGCTAAGCTAAGTCACTTTAACACCGTCACGTAACTCATACAACTACATTATTTGTTTTAATTCAGATTGCCGTCAATAAAAAATGGCCTTACGATGTTGTTACCGACAATTTCAACCAGGCATTAACTTTTTCAGGCCATTGTGTATACGTCTCTTGATTTTTTTATAGATTTTCTCTTGCCCAAATGCGTTGATTTTGTTTATTTACTGTCCCATTTAACACAAACGGAGCTTGGGCTCCATTCTGTTTGTAAATAATTGGCCCATTAGGTCTCAAATTCTCTAGACTAGGGCCCACTTCCATTTGATCTAAGTATTTGCTTTGATTCAGATTGCCGTCAATAAAAAATTACCTCAAATTGTTACCGATAATTTCAAGCCAGACATTAACCTTTTCAAGACCTTTGTGTATGCGTCTCTTGAATTTTGTAAAGATTTTCTCTTGCCTAAATGCGTCGATTTTGTTTATTTGCTGTCCCATTTAACACAAACGTTGAGATCATTATTAATCTTTTCCACCCAAAGTTAAAAAAATTCCATTCTTGTCAAGTAATCAAGTGGTAATAATTTGTGCATATTTTTAATTTTATATGATTTATACTTTATTATCTATACCATTTTTACGTCCTAAAGCAACTAATTTTCGAAGTATTAAAATGATCCGGAAATAGATTCAAGGTAATTGAACCCTCATCATCAATCGCCAAGGACAGATTCGATTTTATCTCTGTGGAGACAGTCAGTGCACGCCCGGGCGCGCGAAAAGCGCTCGCCAGTAGGGTGACTCACCACCCTGCGGCGAGCGAACGCACGCGTCCCCACCTACGTTACGCGGTACGAGCGGGGATGAAAGAGCCGGACCCGAAGGCTTTAATAGGGCGCACAACCCCACAAACAGTATCAGTTCCTTCTGCTCTAGCTAGCTAAGTAGAGGAACAGGCTAAGCGAGCTCACCATAGCACACTAGGCCAAAACAGAATCCACGGATTCTGCTCCTACCCTCACAATCTCCGAACCGGGTACCCACGCCCGCTTCCGCAAGAGGCTCCGGCACGCGACTCCGAAGGTCGGCCAAGTACCTGGTGGCACCGCGGCCGCTGTCTCCGTGGCCACCATCACTCCAGAAGGCGCACAAGAGGCGAAGAACCTCCCCATACCTGGTGGTGCCACGTCCGCTCTCTCCGATACCTCCGTCACCCCGCAAGGCACGCAGGAGGATCGCGGAGGGATCCCCACGTCATTGGCCCGTCGACAGGAACAGCCCGAGAACACCGGCCTACCCGACACTACGGCGATTGCACGCGCCGCCTCTGCCATATACCGGGATCGACCCGCTAGAAGTCTCCCTACAGGACCCCCGCAGATTCAGCGTCCGAACGAGGAGCACCGCTGTAAATAAAAACATTAACCAAGGAACTATTCCCTTGAGAATATAACTCACAGCCTACTAGAACGAATTTTAAACCAATGAGATGCACGGAAAGCCGTAGGTACATGTCTATCACCGCGATGATAAAAAACAAAAGAAGCGGTGGGCGATATGTTGTCCTGTCATTCGAAACGTCAAAATAGGTAAAGTTTCGTGCAGTGATATTAATAGAAAAGTGAAAAGTGCGACGCAAAAAAACACCGTCATGAACAAAGAATCACAGTGGCGGCAGTTTACAAACTTTTGTGCGGTTAAAAAATTCTCAATCAATAGGGAAACGACAATATCTCAGCTGTCGATAATGTTAAGGGACTCACATTATTTTATTCGTTATATTCTCTCACTAAATATAACTCGTGATATGATTAATTATCGATGATATTTTGTCGTTGAAACCGAAGCAGCACATTCAACTCGCCCTTCGGGCTCGTTGAATCTGCAGCTCGGTTTCAACTCCAAAATATCATCGATAATAATCATACCACTCGTTATATTACGGCTGAATATAATACAACAACCCCAAAATCTCTTCTGCAAGCTTCTTCACATACGAGCGGGTTGCCGGCGGGGCGCGTCGGGGCAGGTTGCCGGCGGGGCGGGTTGCCGGCGGGGCGGGTCGGGGCGGGTTGGAAACGTTTTTGTCAATGGAGTTAACGAGCATCGTCTGCGGACGTTCGTTTACCTCCATGTGTTGAAACTTTTCCGTCCCGACCCGCCCCGCCGGCAACCCTCTCCGTGTGCGACGGGACTAAGAACCAAAGATTTTTTCACGCGTTTCATATGCGCAACATTCACATAACCTTTTGTGCAACAATGTTCGTATATTTTAAGCACTGTAGTCTTACTTCTTCTTCTTTTTATTGTAGTCTCACTTCTTCTTCTTATTGTAGTCTTACTTATTCTTGCTGTATTCTTACTTCTTCCAAGTCTGACTTGGAATACAACGATTTGGACGTGCCGCAGCGAAGTTATCCGCAATCTCTCAGGTTGACATGCCTTTTCTGTATGCCGTTACAATTTCTAGTCGTTCTTCAATGTTATAAACAGATTTATTTTAAACAATTCTAAGTCTACATTAACAAACTTTCGTGCGATTTTATAACATTTACTTGTCAATAACCTTTTTGCCGAGTTGATTTTTTGGTTTAATTATTTGTGTTATTAATTTGAACTATGAAAGCGAAAATATAAAAATCTAACATGTTTATGTCCTTCTACCAATGAAAATTTCGTAGAAATATATTTGATTTATTAATAAAACCAAACAATTGCTTCAAATTAGTACAACAAAAGTTAACATGGGGAATAATTATTACCATGTAAATCCGAATGGCCGTACTTAAATAAAATGTACGTTATATTTGATCGTCTCTCGCATATAGGAATTATAAGATTACCTTATCCTGTGCTCTAATCCGTAATGTAACATTTTTTAAAACCGGCTGTTCAGTTAAACTGTACCTCATAAAAACATTTCTCATTACAATTTCGCCTCGCATCGGCCACACCTTCGGTGGTTGTTTTCCAGGAGCCTAAAAAGCACATGTTTATTACATCCCCATCAACATGAACCTTTGAATATACAGGGAATTTTTCTTTTATGTATACTGTAAATTTTACGGCATTCGTTGTTTTTATAAAAGATTTCAATTTGAATCTTTAAACGCGGGTGTTCCACTCCCAGACTAAGCATGAAGTAAAATTTCGAGTTTAGAAAAGCCTGAAAATTTGGATTGGCCGCGTAGCGAAGCGGAGCGGCCAATCCAAATTAGGCTTTTCTAAACTCGAAATTTTACTTCATGCGTCACGCGTATTAAACACTGAAATATCGTAAAGTTTAAAGTATACGGCCTTAGCAATCTAATGTGTAAATGTGAATAAAGCGTGAGTCAAATTCTGCGCTGAACAATTGTTTAAAACAGTGATTATAGGCAACCCAATAACTCCAACGCATATTGGGTTGCCTATAATCGTTGTTGTATGTGTGTGTTTTTTTAGCTTCATTGTGAATCAGCGTTTTTAAGCGTGGCGCATGAAGTAAAATTTCGAGTTTAGAAAAGCCTAATTTGGATTGGCCGCTCCGCTTCGGTACGCGGCCAATCCAAATTCTTAGGCTTTTCTAAACTCGAAATTTTACTTCATGCTTAGTCTGGGAGTGGAAAACACTCGTTAAAAGCCTCAAATTAACCGATTTGAAACAACGAATTCCCGCAAATTTTAAAAAACGCTGTAATTATCGAGATATTTATACTTAAAAGAAAAATGCCCTGACTTTTCTAAACTGAAAATTTTACTTCATGCGCCACACGTATAAAAACACTGAAATATTGTAAAGTTTAAAATATACGGCCTTAGCAATCTAATGTGTAAATATGAATAAAGCGCGAGTCAAATTCTTCGCCGAAACAATTGTTTAAAACTGTGATTATAGGCAACCCAATAACTCCAACGCATATTGGGTTGCCTATAATCGTTGTTGTATGTGTGTGTTTTTTGAACTTCATCGTAAATCAGTGTTTTTAAGCGTGGCGCATGAAGTAAAATTTCGAGTTTAGAAAAGCCTAATTTGGATTGGTCGCTCCGCTTCGCTACGCGGCCAATCCAAATTTTCAGGCTTTTCTAAACTCGAAATTTTACTTCATGCTTAGTCTGGGAGTGGAAAACACTCGTTAAAAGCCTCAAATTAACCGCTTTGAAACAATGAATTCCCGCAAATTAAAAAAAACGCTGTAATTATCGAGATATTTATACTCAAAAGAAAAATGCCCTGGCTTTTCTAAACTCGAAATTTTACTTTATGCGCCACGCGTATAAAACACTGAAATATCGTAAAGTTTAAAATATACGGCCTTAGCAATCTAATGTGTAAATGTGAATAAAGCGTGAGTCAAATTCTGCGCTGAAAAATTGTTTAAAACTGTGATTATAGGCAACCCAATAACTCCAACGCATATTGGGTTACCTATAATCGTTGTTGTATGTGTGTTTTTTTTAACTTTATTATAAATCAGCGTTTTTAAGCGTGGCGCATGAAGTAAAATTTCGAGTTTAGAAAAGCCTAATTTGGATTGGCCGCTCCGCTTCGCTACGCGGCCAATCCAAATTCATAGGCTTTTCTAAACTCGAAATTTTACTTCATGCTTAGTCTGGGAGTGGAAACCACTCGTTAAAAGCCTCAAATTAACCGCTTTGAAACAACGAATTCCCGCAAATTTAAAAAAACTCTGTAAATATCAAGATAGTTATACTCGAAAGAAAAATGCCCTGGCGAATTTTTCTTTTAGATAAGCATATGCATAAGCGGTAAATGTTCTGACATCCGTTGTATTTAAAAGAGTTCAATTTAAAGCTATAAACGAGGGTTTTCCACTCCCAGACTAAGCATGAAGTAAAATTTCGAGTTTAGAAAAGCCTGAAAATTTGGATTGGCCGCGTAGCGAAGCGGAGCGGCCAATCCAAATTAGGCTTTTCTAAACTCGAAATTTTACTTCATGCGCCACGCGTATAAAACACTGAAATATTGTAAAGTTTAAAATATACGGCCTTAGCAATCTAATGTGTGAATGTGAATAAAGCGTGAGTCAAATTCTGCGCTGAACCAATTGTTTAAAACAGTGATTATAAGCAACCCAATAACTCCAACGCATATTGGGTTGCCTATAATCGGTGTTGTATGTGTGTGTTTTTTGAACTTCACCGCAAATCAGTGTTTTTAAGCGTGGCGCATGAAGTAAAATTTCGAGTTTAGAAAAGCCTAATTTGGATTGGCCGCTACGCGGCCAATCCAAATTTTCAGGCTTTTCTAAACTCGAAATTTTACTTCATGCTTAGTCTGGGAGTGGAAAACACTCGCTTAAAGCCTCAAATTAACTGCAACAACGAATTCCCGCAAATTAAAAAAAACGCTGTAATTTACGAATATTTCTGTAGTTTTGAGAAAAAAACAGTTAGATGTCTGTTGTGGTCAAATCGAGTTAAGTGCTCACTTTAATAGATATTCATCTATTTTTTCATTTTCTGACCTCGAAACGATATCATCTGACATAGATTTCGTGTAATTTGAACAAAACCCAACCAGTAAAGTGCCATTTTTGAGGAAAAACCAGTTATGTGTTATTATTTTAAGGAAAACCCAGTTATGTTCCATTTAGATGCACGTTAAATTAATAACAAACATTTTTACGAGTTCACCATGATCAATGCTGTTTTATAAAATATAAATGAAATGAGATGGATATTTGGAGATATTTTAAGGTACTTATTTAGTTGACTTATAAAACTTTAAACGCGAATAACTCGAAATCATGAAAAACTGGTTTTTCCTTAAAACCACAGATTTATACTCAAAAGAAAAATGCCCTGTATTTTCATAAATCCATGAATCAATCGAATCACTTACAGACTCTAAGGGTGGTTCAGGCTCGATCGTCGTGAACTCCAAAACCCTCTCCACCGACGTGAGCTGGGTCTCGAATTCCGCACTCTGCCTCATGCCCCACTGGAATATCCCCGTCAGACCGATACACTGCGTCAGTATCAAAGCTATATTGGCCCCACCGTCTGTATCGAAACACAGGAAATAATAAATGACCATCGCTGTGTAAACCACGGTCATCATATCCAATAGGTAGCCAAACGCTCGCGAAGCGGCCATGAAGAGGAACGAAGCGCTGGTGTGTATGTCTTGGTATTTGTCGAATTCGTCGACCAACAAGCCTTCATTACCGTGAGCGCGGATTACGGCCAAGCCTTGCATGGTCGCGTTTACATGTGTGAACACTGGACTTCTGGCTATAAAAAAGTAGATATATCGAAAAGTGACTTGAGGAGAGTTAATTATTACCAATTCCTTCCAAGCGCTTCAAACTGCAACTCGCTGTTAGGTAGTACTTTCTGATTATGTAAAAAATCACGCAGACTGCTATAGTCATCAGCAATAACCAGATGTTGATGAATATTAGAAGACCAATTACACCAACGAAATTCAGTAAAATCTAAAATTAAATTACGCAATTTTGTAAAAAAAGACCTCTATTGGCATTAATATTCTCTTTTACACTTTAACGTACAATTTTATAACCCTTTTCGCCCTTACAGCCCTATTTTTTTCCTTTCTTTCTCCCTTTCCCATTCCAATCTTTCCAAAATATTTACGCTTGCCCCGTCCTCTCTCATCCATTCCGCAACCCTATTATTCCCTTCTATCCATTCTTTACATACTGCCTTGCATTCCTTCCCCAAGTGTTCCCATGTATCCCGTCTACATCCGCATAGCACACACCTTCCATACTGTTCACCCATCCAAATCTTTCTTCCTCTCTCATCCGATCCACATCTCGCCCTCTTCCTGGGTATATCTAGATTGCTCAGATACCTTGGCACATTTCCATGTACCTGCCACCGTTTGTACCATGGATTGTATCCACTCCGGTCTATACTCTCCTGCTGTTCCTGCCTCTCTACTTCCTTCCATTTATGCTTCATCAACGCCGCCATATCCACTCCTTTTTCTACCCACTCATTCACCACAATTTCCGACACCCCTGCCTTCTCATACATTCTTCTCCTCTCCATCCTCTACCCGCTTGCTCCTTCTCGCATGCACGTCCGCCACACCTCTTTCACTAGCCTTTCATCACCAAGTTCACTTACTCCTTTCTCATACCTCTCCACTCTCTCCATTGCTTTTACATGCACACTTGTTCGATTTGTTTCTTGAAACAGAATATATTTAGGTGTGGATCTTTCTACACCCAGTATCTGTTTCAGGAAAAACCCTTGCTCTTTCTCTATACATTCATAAAATCGTACGCCCCACACCTCCACCCCATACAATAAAATTGACTTCACACAGACATCCCACAGTTTACACGCCATTTGAAAATTCCCCTCAAGCCATTTTCCCCATTTCTCCATTAGGATATGCCACGCTTTCCTCGCTTTCAGTTGAACCTATCTGTCGTGCTCCCTGTACCCCCCATCCAACTAAATACAAACCCCAGATATTTAAACTCCTTCACTCCCTCAATACATTCACCCTTCCACATAAATTTCTTCCTACTTCCCTATCTTCTCCTGTTCTTAAACCTCATCCACTTCGTTTTTTCTACATTCACACATAATCCTCGCTTATCCATGTATTTTTCCACTCTTTTTAACATCTCATTCATTTCTCCCCATTCGCTCGACAGTTGTACCACATCATCTGCGTACGTCAACATCCACATCCCTTCATTTTTGCTATAACCACACTGCCCGCCTGTCCTTTTCTCAATACTTCTTCCATTTCACTCAAGTAAATGTTGAATAATAACGGACTAAGCGGGCATCCCTGTCTCACTCCCATCCATACTCTGAACTTCTCCGATACCTGTCTCTCCACTTTTGCTTGTCCCCACGTTTCCCGATACATACTTCTCACTCATTCCACCATTACCTCGCTCACGCCTCTTCACCTTAAACATTCAATCAATTTATTTCTCGGAACCGAATCATACGCCGCTTTCGAATCTACAAATACCGCATACAGACTTCTTTTTTTCTCCAGTTCCCTCTCAACCACCCTCGCAAGCGTAAATATTTGATCCCTCCTCCCCCTATCTCTTCTAAAGCCTCCTTGAGTTTCCGGCAGGAGTTCGTTTTCCTCGAATTCTTTTTTCAGTTGGTTCTTTACCACCGTTATTGCTATCTTGTACCCGATACATATTATGGTTATTCCTCTATAGTTTTCCACATCTTTTTTATTTTCCGTCTTGTGTATCGGGCACATTACTCCCACTCTCCACGAATCCGGAACTTCCTTGTTTCCCCTCCACGTTTGGTTTAGCAGCTCTCTGAATCGTCGTTTTTTCTCTACTCCAATCCTCTTACACATTTCCGCTTTTAGACCATCCATCCCGGCTGCTTTCCCATTTTTCACTTCTTCAAAACCCTTCTCTACTTCCTCCTCCGTAAACTCTTCCACTTCTTCTATTTCCCCTCGACTTTCGACCCCTACTGGTTCCCCACAGCTCTTTACGGATTTATTTTTCCAGTCTTTCAGATTTACTTCTATTCTCCCTTTTACTTCTCCTCTCCTTAAAACATTCCACATTTCCCTTTCATATTGACACTCTCCCAATTCCGCTGCTATTATGTTAATTGCCCGCTTTTGTTTATCTTCGCATACCTTGTTGTACTTTGTCCTCGCCTTTACCACCCACCTTTCTTCCCCTCTTCCACTTCTCCACTCATTTACTGCCCTCCTTACTCCTGTGTTTGGCTCTCTACACTCCTCGTCGAACCACGACCACCCTCCTCCTCCTTCCCCCTTCACCTTTCTCATACATCCTGCAATTTTCTCCTCCATGCTTTTCACATCTCTCCAGTTGATCCTCTCTAAACGTCCCCCCATCCTTTCTAAGTCCCTTTTGGCATCTGCAAATTTCCACCACTCTTGCTCCCCGTGCTACCTCCTCTGTTTCCCTACCCATATTGCTACCGATATTGGCAGGTGATCGGAGCCTAGTACCTCTTCAACCTCCATTCTATTGACCTTCGCCTTGTTTATACCATTTGTCAGTATAAAGTCTATAACCGACGCTCCCCGTGGTCCAAGGTTTTTTCCCAACCCAATCGCCTTCTGTGCACCCATTTAACACACCCAACTCGGCCATCATCCTCCCCTCCCTATTAATCACTTTGTCCTGCGACTGCCTTTCTATTATTTCTTCCGTATCCCCCACTCCCCTCTTAATTTCACCTATTCTCGCATTAAAGTCTCCACCAATCACACAGCTTTTCCCCTTACTAGTTTTTTTATCGAGTTCTTCCCGGACATTCTCCCAGTTCTTGTTTATATATACTATGACTATCTCCAATTGTACTCCTCCCTTCTGACACCCCATTCACACTACCCCTTCCACTTTTTCCCTAAATTCTAAATCTCCAGCCTCTAACCCCTCCCTTGACCCAACAATAAACCCTCCTTTTGTCGCCCCCTTTGTAGCACCTCTTATTGTCCATTTAAACCCTGTTGATAGCGTCTCTTTTACCTTTTCCCACATTTCGATCACTAACCACGTCTCTACTAATCCCACTACACCCACTCCTCCAAGTCTCTTTGCCGCCTCTATCCCTTACATTTCGATTTTATTCCCGCTATATTCCAAAACCCTATCTTTAATTGCTCATTGCCCACCCTATTGTTGCCACTTGTATTATGGCTTTGTATATTTCTTATTTTAGCTGGATTTTTGTCGTATACCCTCCCATCACTAGCTTACCCTTATCCTTATTCCACTCCCACCATTCTTCATAAACCTTCAATCTTCGATACGCCACTTTAACCTGTTTTCCCTTCCCTCTTTCCTTTCTAACTACCGCTATTATTTTAGCTTGAACATCTCTTTCCGCCCTAGTCAGGTCATCATTGATGAAATTCCTGCTACGCAATTTTGTAAGCATTTAGAAAAACCCAATTTCTGAATAAGACCGTTTTAAGTTACTAAGGCGCACAAAAGGATCACGGAGACCGCTGGGACGCTAAGCGACACCACCTCATGTGACAAGTACTTGTAAAGCATTGAAGGTCGAATTTTGTTAAGAACTTACCTGATACGTATCAACCATTGCATAGGGTAAAATTTCATCAACAGCGCCCATATCTTTGGAAAACCTGTTTAAAATCCGACCGGAAGCATTTAACGTGAAGAACCTCAAATTAGCCCTCGTCACACTATTGAACATTCTATTATGCAAACTAAAACAGAAACAACATTCCCCTTATATGTATTCTTCCAACAATAAATCGCAAAACCTTACGAAATAGATGCCCGCATGCAAAACCCGTAGAAGTAAAACGATCGCGTCAACGCGATGCCCATCGTACAGGCGATCGCGATTCCGGTGTACTTCGCCATTTCATCCCTCTCCAAGACGTTGTAGAACTCTGGAACCGGAGCGTTGGCCTCGCCGAAATACCGGTAATCTTCTACTTTGGCCCTAACAACCACACAATTAAGTACAGACTCGTACTAATAGCCAGGTTAACACCCACCAAGCAGTGATGAGGAAGTCGAAAGTACTCGCGGCGACCTGCGCCAGTATGAATAGAAGAAACAGCAGAAAGACGAAGAAGCAGCTCCCGCCTGCCAAGTAGTAGTTCTTCAAAACGGTCATTCCGATTACGCCCGAACCTCGCATTTCTTGGAATTCTTTTTGATTCTGCAATAATCAATGTTTACATATTGTAGTAAATCCAAAACATAAACGCATTGATCTAGAATTGAATTTGTGTTCAGTATTCCGGCACCAGATACCCACGGACGCGTTTCGGACTTCAAGGTCCTCTTCAGTGTGGTCCCGACCCAGTGCTGAGGAATACTTAACATTTCTGACTATTTCAAGCCAATATGTGAAAACTATTAATGGATTTCGATAGCTAACGCCATCTAATGCTTCATAGTGGCATCGTCAGTGACACGAATGCATTCGACGATGCCACTATGAAGCATTAGATGGCGTTAGCTATCGAAATCCATTAATAGTTTTCACATTGATCTAGACCAGGATTTCCGAATCTTTTTATTTTCCCCCATATACAAATCAAAGTTGCCAATATTATACAAAATAGTGTTTTTCATTCCTTAACATAATTACTGTATTAAAATGATATTACCGTTGATATTACACATAATAAATTCTTACTCACCGGACGTTTAGTAGTCGATATAACACTTTTAACGCTCTTGATACTTTCTAAATTTTTCGCATCCACACCGTCAGCCGTGATTTGTTCTTCTTCAGCGGCGGGCATAATCCTGCTGAAGAAATCCGTGGCGTAAAACACATCCTGATAATTCCCCAACGCCCTCACATTTCCGTCATCCAGGAACATGATCTGCTCCACATTCTTCAAATATTGCCACTGGTGCGTCGTCAAAATCACAATTTTTGATTTCAAATAGCCCGTGATGCACTCCTCGAACAAGTGTTTCCCTACGTTAGTATCGACTGCGGATAGTGGATCGTCCAATAAGTAAATATCGGCTTCTCTGTAGATGGCTCTAGCAAGATTGATTCTCGCACGCTGTCCTCCGCTTAAAGATATGCCCTTTTCACCAACCAAAGTCCTATCGCCGTAGGGCAATAACGTAAAATCTCTTGATAACGCGCAGGCTTTGATTATTGTGTTGTATCTTTTTCTATCGTAAGGACTTCCGAATAAGATATTCTGTCTGATTGATCCTGAAATACATCAAATTAAATTCTTGTACAGGGATTTTTTCTTTTAGGTATACAAAGCAAATTGCTCCAGGTGCTCGAGTTTTAAAATTGGATTGGACGAATAATAATAATAATAATAAACACTGACATACTACAAAGTGAGGTGATCGATATTAAATTTGCGTCGTGTAGTGTAAGTGCCCTGGTGAAGTGGTGTGTGTCAGATGAACCAACCAACATCTCTTCGACCATCGATACGCTGAAGACCAGCCAAATCCTTGAAACCAAAGTCGTGTTTGGGAACTCACGAAGAACATTGTTTTGAAACAACACAAGTGCAACTAAGGTTTCTGGATTACAAGTAAACTCGGATTTGTTTTTACTATAATCATACCTAATTTCAAATTAATATCTCACATAATAAAAAAAAAAACTGGGTCGTAGTTTCTCTATTGTCTCTAGTGTATACATAGAGTTTTATATAACACCGAATAGTCCAGGCGAACTTGCAACACAGTAGGGCAGGCTCGGCTGCACTCTGCAAGGCAATGGAGGACTGTGACATTGCCCTCATTCAAGAACCCTGGGTATGCAGGGGGAAAATTATGGGACTGGGTGGAATTGGGGGGGGGGGGGAACTAATATATAGTAGAACCACCGAGAGACCCAGGTCTTGTATTTATGTGAAAAGACACATAAAGGTACTGCCTCTAACCTCTTTCTGTTCACAGGACGTAGTGGCAGTTAAGCTCACCAATAGTGTTGGTGGACTGAAGGAGCTTGTTCTCGGATCAGTCTGCCTCCCTATTGGAGACCCATGCCCCAGCGAGGCGTTGGAGGGACTGGTTGCAGGCTGCGGGGAACAAGGGACCCAGCTTGTCGTCGGTAGTGACTCCAATGCCCACCCTTCTGTCTGGGGAAGTTCAGACATCAACCGCAGAGGTGAGTCACTTATACAATTTCTTATGGCAACCAAGTTAGACACTTTGAATATTGGAAATAAACCGACCTTTGTTACAAGTGTTAGCAAAGCGGTGATAGATATAACAATAGGTACATCATATGTCAGTAATTTTGTTAAGAATTGGCGAGTGTCAGATGAGGTGAGTTGCTCGGATCACAGACACATAACATTCGATATTACGGGGTTACACCGGGTCACTGAAGAATACCGCAATCCCCGCAGAACAGACTGGGAAGCCTTCAAATCAAAGCTAGACCACAATCTGACGGGTATACTAGGAGCGGTAAGCAATAACTTAGAGCTCGAGATTATGGCAGAGCAAACTGCGGAAGCTATGATCTCGGCATACAACGACAACTGCCCTCTGATTGAGAGACGCATCACCAGGAGAGTTCCGTGGTGGAACAGTGCGCTGGACAAAAAGAGGAAGCAGGTAAGAAAACTCTTCAACGAAGCAAAGCGAACGGGCTCATGGGAGGCTTACAAGAACTCCCTAACCGAATACAACAAAGCACTAAGGAAAGCTCGAAGATCAACCTGGAGGAGACACTGTGAGGACATTGAAACTGTCCCAGACGGTGTCAGACTCTACACGATTCTCTCGAAGAGCCCATAATGTGCGCTTCAAACTCTCGAACTCGACGACGGAGTGTATACAAAAAACGAGAAGGAAACCCTGGGTGAACTTCTACGGGTACACTTCCCCATAGGGGAAATCTATGATGGACCACTTAATGACTAGGTCAGCCAGGGACCTGATGCAACTGGCAACAGAACATCTAAGGAAGACTGGCAGGCTGCCAGGAGAGTGGTCACCTATGACAGAGTCAAATGGGCAATAAACTCATTTGAACCTTTTAAATCGCCAGGGCCTGATGGAATCCTACCCATCATGCTACGGAAGGGATCGGAACTACTGTGGCGAAGGCTTTGCGAGATCCTAAGGGCCAGCATGGCCCTACGATATTTGCCAAGAATATGGAGGCTTATCAGGGTGGTTTTCTTACCAAAGACCGGTAGAACAGACTATTCTCGTGCAAAATCGTACAGGCCCATCAGTCTCATGTCATTTGTACTGAAGACAATGGAAAAAATTATGGACAGGCATATTAGAGAGGGGGTACTGGTGACCTACTCACTATCCCAAGATCAATATGCCTACCTTCCAGGTAGATCAACAGAGACAGCTCTCAGCCGACTAACAAGGAGTGCCGACGCTGCCCTGGAACACAAAGAAATTTTACTTGCTGCTTTCTTGGATATAGAAGGAGCATTTGACAATACAGCCTTTAACTCTATAACTGCTGCCCTGGGAAAGCGGGAGTTGGAGGAAATTAGCTGCATGCTAAGACAAAGGATGGTCTACACAACGTTCGCTGACCAGACACTAGCATCCAGGGTGGCCGGTGGTTGTCCGCAGGGAGGAGTTCTCTCACCCCTGCTGTGGAACCTGGTCATGGATGGCCTGCTAGTGGATTTCAGCAACGAGGGATACTCTTCCCTAGGATATGCGGATAACCTAGTCATACTCGTTAAGGGAAAATTTAACAACACGATCAGAGAGCGTATGCAACGTGCACTGAACGTGGTGAGCAAATGGTGTGCTAGAGAAGGACTTAAAGTCTCACCATCGAAGACCACCCTGGTACCATTTACACGCAGGAGGAAACTGGCGGGCCTTGGACCGCTCTTTCTAAATGGTGGCAACCTGAAAATGTCGGGTGAGGTAAAGTACCTAGGAGTAATCTTTGACTCCAAACTGACCTGGACCCCTCAAATCTCAAAAATCAGACGCAAATCGGAAATTACCCTTGCGGTAATTAGACGAATGTACGACCGACAATGGGAGCTCAGACCAGGAATGGTATACTGGCTGTACACCAGAGTGGTCAGACCCGCAATCATGTATGCTGCTTTGGTATGGTGGCCTAAAGCCACACAGCATACAACCATACAAATACTCAGCAAGGTTCAAAGACTTGCTTGTATTAGCATAACGGGGGCTATGAGAACCACGCCCACTGCAGCCATGGAGACGGTTCTAGACCTCACACCACTTCATATTCTGATAGTGGAGGAGGCAAGACTGGCACTCTATAGGCTGCAATTATCATCGGTCAACGTAAGAGTTGATACCCCACACAGAAGACTCTTGACAGACATAGGGGGACCTCTCCTGCAAATGAGGTCGGATCATATGGTAGTCAGATATCTTGAAAATTCACTCTTTAAAGTCACTATTCCAGACCGCAATGAATGGAACGGCTTTAGGGAAGATATACACAAACAAAGTGTGATCTGGTACACGGACGGTTCTAAATCAACCACAGGTACTGGATCAGGAATCTATAATGAAAACATGAGGACAGGCTATGCTCAACCATTGGGTAGCCTGGCATCAGTCTTTCAAGCAGAAATATTCGCAATCATAGAATGTGCGAGAACCAACATAGAGAAGGACTGTCGAAACAGGCAAATCTATATCATGTCCGATAGCCAGGCGGCACTGAAGGCTCTCCAGAATCAAAAGACTTCATCCAAACTGGTATTGGAATGCTTCAATACCCTGAATGACCTAGCGAGACAGAACAAGGTTACGCTTGTCTGGACGCCGGGTCACTCTGGTATTGCGGGTAATGAAAAAGCTGACGAGCTAGCAAGGCAGGGAGCCACCATTTCATTTATGGGACCCGAACCTGCCTTGGGCATAACAAAAAAGTCGAGTCGCCTTGAAGTCAGGAAGTGGACTCGCAACAAACACAAGGAATACTGGGAAAACAGACCAGGCCTTAACCATAGTAAGGCCCTTATAAAAGGGCCTAACTCAAGCCAAGCTGCAGGACTACTAACATTGAGTAGGGCACAGCTGAAAACAACCATAGGACTGCTCACAGGCCACATGACTGTTAAAGAGCATCTAAGGAAAATCGGGCTATACAACGGCGACACCAACTGTCGCCTCTGTAATACGGCACCGGAAACAGCTATGCACGTTCTGTTTGGAAACAGACAAATGGAACCAAATGATTTCCACGGCCAACCTCTGAAGGACCTGCACAAGCTAGTACGGGGCATCGAGTTCGGAATAGTTGCGTGAGTGTAATAATATTGGGGCAGTACAATAAGTCACCTAGGCTGCAGTGCATCCGGATCCGAAAGGAAGACGGCCCCCACAGGAAAAAAAAAACACCGAACATTTTCATAACGAGCATTTTTCTTTGGAGTATTGCATACGTTGCACATATTCCGATGCTCGGTTTATTAAAAGAATCCAATTTGAAGCTTTAAGCGAGTGTTTTCCACTCCCAGGCTAAGCATGAAGTAAAATTTCGAGTTTAGAAAAGCCTGAAAATTTGGTTTGGCCGCTCCGCGCTTCGCGCTACGCGACCAAACCAAATTTTCAGGCTTTTCTAAACTCGAAATTTTACTTCATGCTTAGCCTGGGAGTGGAAAACACTCGTTTATAGTTTCAAATTGAACTCTTCTAAAACAACAACGTGAACATTTTTCTTTTAGGTAAACATCCCACTGAACAAACACATTTAAGTAATGTTTTGTCAACATTAAAGCAACAATAATCAACATCACCTACCCTTTTAACGTACAGCAAGGTGTCCCACAAGGCTTCCTCTTACCACCCATTTTATATAATATCTACTGCCATGATATTTATAATCCCGATCCCCTTTATTTCAATCCAATTATAATTACAGCGTATATGCCGTAAATCTTCAGACATTCGTTGCTTTTTTTCAAAGAGGTAAATTTAAAGCTTCAAACGAGGGTTTTCCACTCCCAGACTAAGCATGAAGTAAAATTTCGAGTTTAGAAAAGCCTGAAAATTTGGTTTGGTCGCGTAGCGCGAAGCGCGGAGCGGCCAAACCAAATTTTCAGGCTTTTCTAAACTAGAAATTTTACTTCATGCGCCACCGGTACAAAACACTGATTCAATGTAAAGTTTAGCTATATGTTTTAAACTTCGTAATATGTCAGTGTTTTGTACCGGTGGCGCATGAAGTAAAATTTCGAGTTTAGAAAAGCCTGAAAATTTTACTTCATGCTTAGCCTAGGAGTGGAAAACACTCGCTTAAAGCTTCAAAATAAATTCTTTTCATAAACCAAGCATCAAAAAATGTGCAACGTATGCAAATGGACACTTTAAAGAAAAATTCTTGTTATGAAAATGTTCGGTGTTATATAAAACTCTCTGTATAATGTCTTTAGCATCTCTAGTGTCTTTAGTTTCTCTATTGTCTCTAGTGTCTTTAGTTTCTTCGGCCGCCCCCGTCCGATAGTTTTGGCTCGGGGGGTCTGGGGGCCGCAGACCCCCCGAGCCAAAACTATCAGACGGGGGCGGATGGAGAAGGCTGAAACGGCTCTGCAAGTAGGTTTTTTCATTACCTATTTAGTATATATTAAAATTAAAAATATAATAATGTCTTTATTGTCTTTAGTTGCTCTATTGTCTCTAGTGTCTTTAGTTTCTCCAGTGACTCTATTGCCTTTGGTTTCTCTAGTGCTTAGAATGTAGCAGAACAAGTATGGAGTATTTTCTATTTGCTAATTTTAGTTGAAATTTCTCCAAATTTTTCTTCAAAAGAGCTGAACAGATTATTTATGTTTAAGTAAAATCATCGGATTAAAATCGATGTAATTTTTATACACGACCTAAGTGACGTCCACTAATTAATTAAGCATAACATTTATTATTATAAGCGGTTAATTTGAAGATTCTAACGAGTGTTTCCACTCCCAGACAAAGCATGAAGTAAAATTTCGAGTTTAGAAAAGCCTGAAAATTTGGTTTGGTTGCGTAGCGCGAAGCGCGGAGCGACCAAACCAAATTTTCAGGCTTTTCTAAACTCGAAATTTTACTTCATGCGCCACGCATATAAAACACAGATTGAAGCGAAGTTAACATTGTACTTCTTTAGCATACTGGATAAGCAGTTTATTTCGAACTTCAAGATATTTCAGTGTTGTATGCGCGTGGCGCATGAAGTAAAATTTCGAGTTTAGAAAAGCCCCGTGAAAATTTGTCTCGGGTCGCTGCGCGACCCTCGACAAATTTTCTACGCGGGGCTTTTCTAAACTCGAAATTTTACTTCATGCTTAGTCTGGGAGTGGACAACACTCGTCCTTAGAAGTTTCAATTTGAAGGATCACTCTAGATTACTAAGTTTATTACCATTTTACAAAGGCTACAGCTCGAAGGACCAATCGTGGTCTTCGGAGAACGAAGGACTACAGGGAATCGAAGTTTTTTTACAAGAAAACAACGAATATCTGAAGGTTCACGGCGTGGATAGGAAAAAAACTTGCAGTTTTGAAAAAATATCGAATTTTTGTTGGTTTTCAGTGCATTTCTAACTTCACTTTAAATCAGTGTTTTATACGCGTGGCGCATGAAGTAAAATTTCGAGTTTAGAAAAGCCCCGTGAAAATTTGTCTCGGGTCGCTGCGCGACCCTCGACAAATTTTCTACGCGGGGCTTTTCTAAACTCGAAATTTTACTTCATGCTTAGTCTGGGAGTGGACAACACTCGTTAGAATATTCAAATTAACCGCTTATAATAATAAACGTTATGCTTAATTAATTAGTGGACGTCACTTGGGTCAAGTATAAAAATTACATCGATTTTCCGCTTTTAAATCCACTGATTTTACTTAAAAATAAATAATCTATTCAGCTCTATTTTATTATGCTCTAAAATTAGCAAATACAAAATACTCCATACTTGTTCTGCTACATTCTAGACACTATAGAAACTAAAGACACTAGAGATAATAGAGGAACTAAAGACACTAGAGACACTAAAAATACTAGAGACACTAAAGACACTAGAGATACTAAAGACATTAAAGACACTAGAGATACTAAAGACATGAAAGACACTAGAGATACTAAAGACATTAAAGACACTAGAGATACTAAAGACACTAAAGATTCTAAAGACATTAAAGACACTAGAGATACTAGAGGTATTAAAGACACTAAAGACATTAAAGACACTAGAGATACTAAAGGCTTTAAAGACACTAGAGATACTAAAGATATTAAAGACACTAGAGATACTAAAGACACTAAAGGTACTAAAGACATTAAAGGCACCAGAGATACTAAAGACACTAAATATACTTAAGACATTAAAGACACTAGCGATACTAAAGGTATTAAAGATTCTAAAGACATTAAAGACATTAGAGATACTAAAGGCTTTAAAGACACTAGAGATACTAAAGACATTAAAGACACTAGAGATACTAAAGACACTAAAGATACTAAAAACATTAAAGACACTAGAGATACTAAAGACACTAAAGATACTAAAGACACTAGAGATACTAAAGACATTAAAGACACTAGAGATACTAAAGACATTAAAGACACTAGAGATACTAAAGACACTAAAGATACTAAAAACATTAAAGACACTAGAGATACTAAAGACACTAAAGAATCTAAAGACATTAAAGACACTAGAGATACTAAAGGCTTTAAAGACACTAGAGATACTAAAGACATTAAAGACACTAGAGATACTAAAGACACTAAAGATACTAAAAACATTAAAGACACTAGAGATACTAAAGACACTAAAGATACTAAAGACATTAAAGACACTAGAGATACTAAAGGCTTTAAAGACACTAGAGATACTAAAGACAGTAAAGACACTAGAGATACTAAAGACAATAAAGACACTAAAGATACTAAAGACATTAAAGACACTAGATACACTAGAGCAAGTAGCATTTTGGTCAGTTTCAGACCACTGTGCGGCAATAGCATCGGGATATGTATACTTAAACGAAAAATTCCCAGCATAAATAAAATATTGGTAAAAATACATTAAGTTTTAAGCCTCATAATATTTATATTTTTCTATCATTACCAGCAAATAAAAACGGGTCCTGCGTAGCGTACGAAATCAACCCGTCGACAACCACCGTCCCTCTGAACGGCTTCAGTTCTCCCAAGAGCATGTGCAGGAAACAAGATTTACCGGCACCAACGGGACCCACCACAGCCGTTAAAGTCCCCTGCGTCATATTGATAGTGATATTTTTTAAAACGTCCACTTTTCCGTATTTTAAAACGACGTTGCGAACTTGTATCCTGGGCTGCATGACCCTGTTGTGGCGCTTCGTGTAGTACTTGTTGTAGGCGGCATTTTTCGTCAGTTTGTCCCTCCAGAGGGGATCCATCGGTTCGGGATTCGCGATGTCCGTTTCTCTCATCGCCATAAAGGCTTTGATTCGTTTGGTAGCGACTATTATCTCCATTATCTGTTTTTAACACACACAAAAAAATATAATTATTTGTCTCTCATCGCCATAAAGGCTTTAATTCGTGGTAGCGACT
Organism: Philonthus cognatus; assembly: GCA_932526585.2. Taxonomy (NCBI): domain Eukaryota; kingdom Metazoa; phylum Arthropoda; class Insecta; order Coleoptera; family Staphylinidae; genus Philonthus; species Philonthus cognatus. Next base: position 103,611,678 of record OW052244.1, read on the forward strand.
ATTATCTGCATTATCTGTTTTTAACAAACACAAAAATATATTAATTTGTCTAGCATACAAAGCGCCTAGAGATTTTGTTTACTTCGTGCTTAATCTGGGAGTGGAAACCCTCGTTAAAGTTAAATCATTAAATGCAATCAATCGTTTTAGCGTATCATGATAACTGTCCACTAAAAAGAAAAAAAACAACAGCAATGTCACCGGGTAAAATAACGCACTGGAATAAAAGCGAAAAGAAGTTCGGAAACTCTTTAACCGGGCTAAGGAAGCGGGCAACTGGGAACAACACAGTAATATAATAAACAAATTTGCAAGGCCAAGAGAGAATCTTGGAGGAAGTTCTGCGAGGGTATAAACGACACTTCTCGCAGTGCGAGAATCCACAAGGTTCTCGCCAGAGAGGCGGCGCAAGCCCTGATGACTCGTACACGGTGTCTAGTAAAGAAACGTTGGAGATCTTGGCCCTTACCTACTTCCGAGATTGTTCTCTTCTGAGTAACGAATCGTTGGACACAATGCTCCCACGAGATCGAACTAATTCGCAAGGCCAAGAGAGAGTCTTGGAGAAGTTCTGCGAGGCTATAAACGACACTTTTCGCAGTGCGAGAATCCACAAGGTTCTCGCCAGAGAGCCGGCGCAAGCACGTGGATCGATTAAACGACCCGATGGCTCGTACACGGCATCTTGGAGGAAGTTCTGCGAGGGTATAAACGACACTTCTCGCAGTGCGAGAATCCACAAGGTTCTCGCCAAAGAGGCGGCGCAAGCCCTGATGTCTCGTACACGGTGTCTAGTAAAGAAACGTTGGAGATCTTGGCCCTTACCCACTTCCCAGATTGTTCCCTTCTGAGTAACGAATCGTTGGACACAATGCTCCCACGGGATCGAACTAAGAGACCCGGGAAGCAGGACCGTAAGGTGGTAAACAAAATCGTTAATTGCAGATCCATAAGTTGAGCAGTTAAATTCTTCAAACGTTACGAAGCACTAGGAGCAGATGGTGTATTTCCTGTTCTACTTCAAAAAGGCTTGGAGAGTATAATCCTTCATCTTATCAGATTGTTCAGGGCAAGCCTAGCGTTGAACTATATCCCAACTAGCTGGTCAGAGGTAAATGTAGTTTACCTACCTACCTTATCAGGTTTTTCAGGGCAAGCCTAGCGTGAAACTATATCCTAACTAGCTAATCAGAGGTAAAGGTAGTTTACCTACCTACCTTATCATACTGTTCAGGGCAAGCCTAGCGTGGAACTATATCCCAACTAGCTGGTCAGAGGTAAAGGTAGTTTATCTACCTACCTTATCAGATTGTTCAGGGCAATCCTAGCGTGGAACTATATCTCAACTAGCTGGTCACAGAGGTAAAAGGTAGTTAACCTACCTACCTTATCAGATTGTTCAGGGCAAGCCTAGCGTGGAACTATATCCCAACTAGCTGGTCAGAGGTAAAGGTAGTTTATCTACCTACCTTATCAGATTGTTCAGGGCAAGCCTAGCATGGAACTATAACCCAACTAACTGGTCAGAGGTAAAGGTAGTTTACCTACCTACCTTATCAGATTGTTCAGGGCAAGCCTAGCGTGGAACTATATCCCAACTAACTGGTCAGAGGTAAAGGTAGTTTACCTATCTACCTTAAAAGATTGTTCAGGGCAAGCCTAGTGTGGAACTGTATCCCAACTAGCTGGTTAGAGGTAAAGGTAGTTTACCTACCTACCTTATCATATTGTTCAGGGCAAGCCTAGCGTGGAACTATATCCCAACTAGCTGGTTAGAGGAAAAGGTAGTTTTCCTACCTACCTTATCAGATTGTTCAGGGCAAGCCTAGCGTGGAACTATATCCCAAATTGCTGGTCAGAGGTAAAGGTAGTTTACCTACCAACTTTATCAGATTGTTCAGGGCAAGCCTAGCGTGGAACTATATCCCAACTAGCTGGTCGGAGGTAAAGGTAGTTAACCTACCTACCTTATCAGATTGTTCAGGGCAAGCCTAGCGTGGAAATATATCCAACTAGCTGGTCGGAGGTAAAGGTAGTTTACCTACCTAAGGTGGGTAAAACAGACCCCCTACCAAAATGCTTTCGACCGATTAGCCTGATGTCGATCATCTTGAAGACACTAGAAAAGGTGCTAGACGGCTACATTAGGAGGGAGATACTGAGTAATAATCCCCTTAGTGTATGCTTACCAAAAGGGAAAGTCTTGACGTTGAATAACCTCGTTGGGAAAGTCGCGCAAACCTTGGACCACAAGGGAATTGCGGTAACAGCTTTTCTAGACATAGAAGGGGCTTTCAACGCTGCACTGACAGGATCTCTCTGCAAATCCGCAAGGGACAGAGGAGTCCCTTCGGCAAGTACAGGCTAGATAAGAGCAATGCTCAACATTAGAACCATGACAACGTCACTATGTAGTGACACTATCAGGTTAAGAACCACCAGGGGAAGCCCGCAGGGAGAAGTTCTCGTCCCCCTGTTTTGGTCCCGACTGAAGAATAAACTCCTAGCGGTTTTAGACCCGCTTGACATCGAAGTACAAGGGTATGCAGGGAGGAGTTCTCTCCCTCTCTCTTTTGGTCCCTATTAGTGGATGAACTCCTAGCGATTTTAGACGAGCTTGACATCGAAGTACAAGCGTACGCAGATGACATAGTCATCCTTGCACAAATGGAAACCAAATCTGTGCAGCACTGGAGGCGCTGGACGCGACGCAGAACTGGTGTATAGGGGAACGACGAAACGTAAACCCTAGTAAAACACTAGTGGTCCTGTTTACCAGAAGAGGAGGAAAACTAAAACCTTTAATTCTAAAAGGAGAAATCATACCATTTGTGGAGGAAGCGAAATATCTAGGAGTTACCGTGGATAAATCGCTGAATTGGAACTCCCAATTGGAAATACAATCAACAAAGCACGGTACGCCCTATGGACGTGCCATAGAATCTGCGGTGAGTCCTGGGGATGAAACCCAAAACAAAGTGGCTTGGTCATAAATGTTAGGTTGTTGTATTGTAATTTGTATTACTATGCGCCAGAGCGATAGTTGGTGCACGTAAATGACATGCGCAGGATGTGCAGTGTACATATGCTCATGGAATAAAGAAGTAGTAATTTGGGGTATCGATGAAACCACATTGTTTTATTTCTTTAACCCCCACTATATTTAAATGCTCAAGATAGCAAGTGTTCCCCGCACCGGTAATGAAGGTAACAATTTAATACGAAAGTAACAGTAACAATGTGTTTGGATTGATTGAGTTACTTGAAGATAATTATACTTTGATTAAAAAACACTTAGAACCTTTCTTCAATACTTTATTTTGTAACCAAATGTACATTTCGGACACGAAGTGTCCATTATCAATGGTTTGATACTAATACAGTATTAGTATCAAACCATTGATAATGGACACTTCGTGTCCGAAATGTACATTTGGTTACAAAATAAAGTATTGAAGAAAGGTTCTAAGTGTTTTTTAATCAAAGTAACAATGTGGTTTCATCGATACCCCAAATTACAACTTCTTTATTCCATGAGCATATGTACACTGCACATCCTGCGCATGTCATTTACGTGCACCAACTATCGCTCTGGCGCATAGTAATACAAATTACAATACAACAACCTAACAATAAAACCTATTATTACCTGTGGCTGTATTGCCTGGTGGCTGATTACGACCCGTTAAACGGCCATAGCGAGGCTCTCCACACTACAGAGAATGGCAACGGTGGCGGTAACTGGAGCCATACGAACTACGCTATCAACTGCCTTGGAAATGCTACTGCACCTCGCCCCTCTTCATATTCTGATACAGGGCGGGGACACACTATCATCATATAGATATCACCATGCGGCCCTATAGGATCCGCAGGTAATAGTTTTCATAACAAATGGGTTGTCACCTGTCTTAGAGGCGGATGACACCCTGAGTATGAGGACTGACTATGCGATCACAGACTACCACGAAGATCAGTCATACAATGCCCTGTTCCAGCGACGGCTCGCAGCCTAACTTCAGAGTAGGCCAGAGACCTAAGGTAATATGTATCAGTTATTGAAAGGTGACTTTGTTGTGCAATTCCTTGTATTTATAAAGCGCGGTCCCAACCTCAAATTTTGTGTGCCTTGGCGCTGTGGCCTACCCTGAAGACTACGAACCGTCGCTGCCCTGTTCCCAAACAGAGAGCTACAAAACCACACAGGCTGACTCCTACTGGTACACTGACTGCTCAAAACTGTCCATTGGTCGCAGTCGTCGGATGCAAACCAAGGACTGAACTCGTTTACAGCCTTAGCATGCTACCATACTACAGGATGAAATAGATGCCATTAAAATGTGCGCCTAGGAAATCCTTCTAAAGGGATGGGCGGACAGGACAATTAAAATATGTTCGGACAGCCAGGCGGCCCTAAGGCAATGGGGTCAACTAGATGCTTCTCCTTGGCTATACAGAACTGTAAATAATAACTCTGCCAGCTAGCACAGGTAAACAGGGTCAGTCTGATGTAGGTCACTCCGGTGTAAAGGGAAATGAATTAGCCGATTCCCTCGTACGAACCGTTTTCATCGGACCAGAACCTGTACTGGGGATACCCAGGTCAATAGCCAAAGATCGTATCAAGGGATGAATGCAACACGAAGCACAGAACTTCTGGGATCGCTGTCCTGGGATGAGACATTTCAGAGCAGTGGTAAGTAAACCATCCGACTCCAGAACGGCGTCATGGCTGAAACTGAGCAGATCGGATGTGCATACACTCACACTACGCGACCAAACCAAATTTTCAGGCTTTTCTAAACTCGAAATTTTACTTCATGCGCCACGCGCATAAAACACCAAAATATTGTGAAGTTCGCAATATGCTACTTAAGTAGTAAGAGTAACCATGATGCTATAAAATAGTCGAACAAAATCTTTGCTTCAACTTGAATTTCTATTTTTTTTATAACGTTTATAACGCTGCAAACAATGTTTTTTTCAACTTTATTATTTACCGATGGAATAATTTTTGTTTAAAGGTCCCGATTGAGCAAAAAACAAACAAATAATATTATATAAACATTGTAGCAACAATAAACGTTATTTTAATGTTGATGAAACATTACTTAAATGGATTTGCTCAGTAGGTCTATTTCGAAATACAATAATAAAGTGTTTATTGTCTTTCGAAATAGACCTTCAAAGAAAAATGATTCCATCGGTAAATAAAAAAGTTGAAAAAAACATAGTTTGCAACGTTATTTTTGAAAAATATAATATTATAATAATGCTGAAATTGAAATCTGAACATACAAATTTTACATGGTCTTAACTTAACCTACGACTTGTTGTTTTCTTTGTTAAATAAATGTTACTATTACTCCAACAATCTCATACTTACATGACCAAATCCTTGAGGATAATACACAGTCATCGTCATCCTCAATATCTGAAAAAACGAAACGACCAAGAACACGGTCTCGATTTTAATGTATCCGTTTTCCATCATATAAAAATAACACGACAGGAAATGGCCCGTTCTCGTGATGAACAAGATCAAGGACATCATCACTCCTTTGATGGCGGACGCCTTGATGAGCGAATGCATTTCGTACCTGTAAGAAAATTATTTGTAAGTTGTAGGTTGTATTAGGTTGGTGCATAATTATTGCGGTTTTTTTTTTCGCAGATTATTTTTCTATAAAAAATGGCGTTTTGTTTAACAAAAAAATAATCTCTTATCACTTAATGAAAAGGCGCATCAAAATCTGGTCCAACAAATGGAGTTTTGGGGCCTTCTTTGGCAAGGCTGTCAGCTATTTTATTACTTTTGATCCCTGCATGACCTGGAACCCAGAGCAGTTTAACTCTGTTGTTCCTAGCCAGCTGCTTTAGGGATAGTTTGCACTCCCAGATAGATTTAGACTTACATGCAGGTGATTTAATTGCCTTAAATGCAGCCTGACTGTCTGAGCATATGCATATCCTCTTTTTGTTGTAGCCCCTTTCTAAACATACTTGGATAGTTTGCACTCCCAGATAGATTTAAACTTAGATGTAGGTGATTTTATTGCCATTGATGTAGCCTGACTATCTGAGTATAAGCATATCCTCTTTTTGTTGTAGCCCCTTTCTAAACATGCTTGGATGCATGTGTTCAAAGCCTCGATTTCTGCCTGGAATATCCATGAGGACCGTTCCCAGGCTCTCGATGACTCGAATTGAGGGCCAGTGATACCGATTCCGAGTCCATTTTTAGTTTTAGTTCCGCCAGTGAATCAAACTAACCAGGAGCCTTGTAACTTCTTGATTTTTGCTGCAACATTATGGCGGCCTTGGATAGCTACTTCAATCACTGTATCGAAGTCGTAGACAGTTGACATAATCTTTTGGAATGTACAGTGGACGCAACCCAAATGTGAACGCTCTTTGGTTGTTATGGTATTTGTTTCAGAAATTCATTCCTGTAATTCTGGCTTTGGCCAGTGGTATTATAAAGAGAGGCAATTTTTGACAGTAATTTTTGAGAGCTGACAAATGTAATTGCGACGCGTTCATCATAGTCGTTACTATGATGCAAAGTGTAAATTACACCATTAAATTTTAGGTCGCGCCGACTTTACCATCGACCAGATAAGATCAGCAACTTCCTCGCCCCTGGAATCGACCAGCTACTAAGCAAATTGCCAGCAGTAATCGAAGTAGATGCTGAATACGTTCCGGAATAATCATTTAAAGATATTATTGTTGAATATTGTTATTTTTGTTGAACAAAAAACCGCGAAAATTATGCACCAACCTAATAGTTACCAGTTTGTAATAATTACTTTCTTGTTTTATGTATGGACGCACTGAAAGCGTATTCCCAGGCGTACATCTTTATAACACGGATGCCCTGGATGATTTCATTCATGATTTGGACTCTGCTATCCGTTCTAACTGCCGTTTCCGAACGCACTACTCTTGTCAAGGCTCCCAGACACACTAAACAGAAATGTTTGCAAACGTTTATCAAAAAAATGATGGAATATCAAAACTACATTAACCGTGATGCATCTTTAATTTTAATACTTATTAGGCATATAAATGGTGTCTCAACAAGAGGGCCGGAAAAACCAATGTTTTTTTTCAAATTAAGCAAATATTTATACTTGAACGTGAAGAGGAATAGTTGTGATTAAACATCAAATAGGACATCTGGCAAATGGCTACCACGAAATCTCTGGCATAGCGTCATTCTGTTCTTGGATAATGTTTTCGCTTCATTTCGCCACTAACTATCTCTTCTTTAAAGGCATGATTTTTTTGATACCATTAGATACGGTATTTTACATAAAGTTGATTAAGTTGCATATGTCATATTAGTAATTGTAAATATTAATGTAACGAGCGAAGAAGGGAACCCATCCGTTCTAGCGTGTTTCTGCCAAGTCAGAGATCGAATGATCTTGGTGGCTAATTTTGAATGCTAAACCGAGAGATGACACGGTCTGGAAACTTGGACCGCAGTATAGATGTATTACCTAAATTAGGCACTTGCGCAGTAGAACAGTATTTCCCGAACGTAGGCAAGACAGTCCTGAAAACGTTGGGCCGTAAATGTGTCATTCGGCGCTGGCTCCCGCATAGATAACACTATTGAAATCCCGAAGGGTCCTTGTCCGATGCACCACCTGGCATGTGCAGACGAGTTCTTTTCTTTCAAATACATGTATGCCCAACGTAGTCAGGTTCCACTTTCTCATTTTTTGAGGAGCGGAAATACACGAACGGCACTCGTTCTGCGCATGCTAAATGGCAAGTCGCACCGTCTTGTTGGAAGAACATATCATCCATATAAATTCGATCACAAAAACTCGGTTAAGATACTGCGAATTATGGGCGAAATAGAGCCACAGTTATGCGAAAACGTTTTCCAGAGATTTCGTGATAGCCATTTTCCGGATGTCCTATTTCATGTTTAATCTCAATTATTCTTGTTTACGTTCAAGAAAAAAAAAATGTGTTTTTCTTGAAAATTATATCCGGCGCTCTTGTTCAGACATCCTTTACAAAAATTAATTTTGTACATTTGGGGTTTCATCATCATATCGAATATTTGTCAGATAGTCAATTAAAACTTGCGCTAATAAGAATAAAGTTATTAATTTATTTTAGTTTCTTCACCACTATATATTAATATTAAAGTGCATATTAAGTTTGTTTATAATAATGGGTGTCTCAAAATGACCTGACATTTTAATTTATTAATAAAACATATTATTTATTGGAAAAGTAAAAATGTTTTTATTTTATATAAGGTACAAACATGGAGGTTATGTGTCGATAAATGGGCGCCTCGACCTTGTTTGCAAACGGTCATTCTTTTGACAACATTTTCAATGATATTTTGGCATAATTGCGGATTAATTTCATTAATGGTGTTTCTAATTTCTTCCTTGAGCTCCGGAATGGTCTGTGGATCATTGGGTTATACTTTTCCTTTCAAAAAACCCCAAAGAAAGATGTCTAATGGCGTCAAATCGCACAATCTTGGTGGCCAATTCACATCGCCGCGGCGCGAAATACCACGACCATGTAACTTTGTCTGCAATAACTGCATTGTTTCGTTTGCAGTGTGGAAGGTTGCACCATCTTGTTGACAGAATATGTCTTCCAAGTCCATGCCGTTCAATTCATTCCATAAAACGTTGGTTATCATATCACGATAACGAACACCATTGACGGTAACCGCATTTCCCGCAGCATTCTCGAAAAAGTACGGCCCAACCCAAAATCCACACCAAACAGTGACTCGGGACTGCAAAGCTGTTGGATCACTTGTGGATTTCCGGTCCCCCAAATTCTACAGTTTTGCTTATTAACGTATCCATTAAGTTGAAAATGCGCCTCATGATTCTTCGAAAAATCACCATCGATTTGTTGATGCTCCACTATCCAATTGGCGAATGTACGGCTCTGCGCATGGTCTGCTAGTTGCAGGTTTTGTATCAATTGGATCTTGTAAGCATGCAAATGCGGATCTTTAGTCAAAATTCGCTGCACAGAGCATCTTGAAACGTCCAATTGCTGAGCACGGTGGCGAATCGAGGTGGAAGGACTTTCGTCAACACTCGCACTATGTTTTCAATCGAACGACCGGTACGAGAACGGCCACTGTTTTTCGTTAGAATTGAACCACTAACCTCAATTTTTATTATTAAATGCACCACAGTGTTGCGAGATGGTGCGTTATGATGACCAAAAGACGTGCGGACTTTTCGAACCGTCTTTGCAAAATTTTCACCATTTCTGTAATGAACTTTTAAAAAAACCTCAATACTACCTGATGCCAGTTTTCAGAGATTAGTACTCTATATTTGCCACACAAAAAAAATAGCCCGCATCATTTTGAGACACCCTTTATAAAAGGACACTTGTGAAAGTTGACTCACTTTGTAGAGGAATACAAAATATGACAGGGCACATTCCGTAAACTGCCGGCATTCCAAGTTCTTGGTATAGAAAAAATAAAGCCGCCAAAATTGTCGCCGGTCCCAACCACAGATAATGGAAGAAGTGTAGGTGTTCGAATTTGTTGACATCATTGGATAGGATATTTATCACGGTTCCGATAGTTTTGCCGTTCAGTTGGGTTGAATCCAATCGTAAAACCTACAAAATTACTCAACACGAACAACCTTATTAAAAAAAAGCAATGTTTATACGTCCACATTTCTATGAATTAGGATGTTTCTATAAATGTATACTTTTAGGTATACATATCCTAATTACCGCGCATATGCTGTAAATCTCCAGACTATCTTTGCTTTTTTCTAATAAGTGAAGCTTTAACGAGTGTTTTCCACTCCCAGACTAAGCATGAAGTAAAATTTCGAGTTTAAAAAAGCCCCGTGTAAATTTGTCGAGGGTCGCGCAGCGACCCGAGACAAATTTTCTGGGCTTTTCTAAACTCGAAATTTTACTTCATGCGCCACGCGTATAAAACACTGATTTCAAGTGAGGTTTAAATATACATAAAGTGGCAATATTTTTGTTTTGTACGTGTGGCGCATGAAGTAAAATTTCGAGTTTAGAAAAGCAGAGAAAATTTGTCTCGGCTCGCTGCGCGACCCTCGACAAATTTTCACGGGGCTTTTCTAAACTCAAAATTTTACTTCATGCTTAGCCTGAAAGTGGAAAACACTCGTTTATAGTTTCAAATTGAACTCTTCTAAAAAAAAACAACGTGAACATTTTTCTTTTAGGTAAACATCCGACTGAACAAACACATTTAAGTCATGTTTTGTCAACATTAAAACAACAATAATCAACATCACCTGCCCTTTTAACCCTTTCAACCTACAGCAAGGTGTCCCTCAAGGCTCCCTCTTTTATATAATATCTACTGCCATGATATTTATAATCCCGATCCCCTTTATTTCAATCCAATCCTAATTACAGCGTATATGCTGTAAACCTTCAGACATTCGTTGCTTTTTTCCCAAAGAGGTAAATTTGAAGCTTTAAACGAGGGTTTTCCACTCCCAGACTAAGCATGAAGTAAAATTTCGAGTTTAGAAAAGCCCCGTGAAAATTTGTCGAGGGTCGCGCAGAGACCCGAGACAAATTTTCTGGGCTTTTCTAAACTCGAAATTTTACTTCATGCGCCACGCGTATAAAACACTGATTTCAAGTGTGGTTTCAATATACATAAATTCAGAATATTCTTGTTTTGTACGCGTGGCGCATGAAGTAAAATTTCGAGTTTAGAAAAGCCCCGTGAAAATTTGTCTCGGGTCGCTGCGCGACCCTCGACAAATTTTCTACGCGGGGCTTTTCGAAACTCGAAATTTTACTCCATGCTTAGTCTGGGAGTGGAAAACACTCGTTAAAGCTTCAAATTAAACTAATTTGAAAAAAACAACTAATGTCTGAAGATTTACAGCTTTATTTACTTTTTTAAATTGAGACTATGTACAGTTACGAGAGAAAAAAACGAGTACAGCCAAATATGAACTGGACTCACTTTGATTTTTGAAAGTGTCAATCAAATTGACAAATCTGCGGAAATATCAAACGAAATTTAATTAACGTCGACATGCCTCAACTGACCGAAACGCAAAAAGCGATAATAACGACCCGTTTAGAGACGGTGTTAGCATTAGAGACATTGCTAATAAAGTGCATGTCAACAAAAGCACCGTCTTGTTGGCCACGAAAATAATTGTTGTTAACCTGTACAGGGTGGTTTTTTTTTCGTTGATATTATAGGGTATAGGCTAAACGGTAAGAGATACAAAAAAAACTAAGATATGTGTCTCGTTCTCTTTTTTAGTGTTTAGTTTAATTGCGCAATCAGATTTACGCTAACTAGATTGGTTTAGAAGATACAGGGTGATTCTCAAAATCTGCCGGTTTTTATTATCTCTTATGACTCGGTTATTTATGGAGACACAATCAAAATTTATATACGAAAGATTTATGATTTTTTACGTAGAATCCAGTAGTGTACTTAAAAAAAATATAGATGTTTTAATTTTTGAGATATTATCAAAACCTCTATTTTCTTCTAAACCAATCTAGTTAGCGTAGATCTGATTGCGCCATTAAACTAAACACTAAAAAAGAGAACGGGACACACACCTTAGTTTTTTTTGTATCTCTTACCGTTTAGCCTATACCCTATAATATCAACGAAAAAAAACACTCTGTACATTTATTTATTTATTTATTTATTTATTTATTTATTTATTTATTTATTTATTTATTTATTTATTTATTTATTTATTTATTTATTTATTACATACCCAAACAGCCATAAAGGCCAATTACAGGATAAATTAAAGATACTAAAAAAAAATGAATAACAAAAATTATTACAGAGCTTCACTTATAAATTAGACAATAATAACAACATGCAAAAGTACCACTACATTACATTATATCAAACATAGCACGCAATTCACTTAATAATCTCGTTTCGCTATTAACAGTAAATATATCTACAGTATTACAATATTTAAGTATAAATGAAATTGCCAATTCTTGGTTGCAGAATACTTCAAACATTAAAAGTGCGATTCTTTTCGCAATCTACAACAAGTTAGTCTTACAAAGACTATATCAATCACTCATTGAAACAACTACTTCCCTGGCTAATACCCCGACGGACATTGAATTATACAACAAGTGTTTGCTGTTACCAAATTGTTACATTTGCAGTAGGTTACTGTATGTAACAGCAAACACCTGTTGTATAATTCAATGTCGGTCGGGGTATTGGCCAGGGAAGTAGTTGTTTCAATGAGTGATTGATATAGTCTTTGTGAGACTAACTTGTTGTAGATTGCGAAAAGAATCGCACTTTTAATGTTTTATTACAATATTTGTTTACTGCGCTACACATTGACCGAAGAGGCGAGTTTGAGTGTTGACGAGTATTTACTGAGCCAAAATAAAATGTTTGTCTTATCCTGCTATTCAAACGTGGTACGTAAAAATGTAATTGGGACAGCAAATACGAGTCTTTAAATCTATCATGCACCAATTTATAAATAAAAATAATTTGTGCAATGATGCGTCGGTCCTGAAGAGACATGATATTGAATTCACTCTCTAACATTTCCAGTGGATAACCTTGTGTTGGATATATATGGTGTTTTCTATAATATAATGTTTTTAGGAATTTCCTTTGCACGTTCTTAATTTCCAGAATGTGGACATTGTATGAAGGACTCCAGATAACTGAGCAGTACTCCAAACGACTACGGATATATGCGCAATAAAATTTATTTAGAGGTTCTACTCCTTTAAATGGCTTAGTGTTCCTAATCATAAATCCTAACAATTTATAACTAAAACTGGTAATGTGATTTATGTGTTCGATAAACGTGAGTTTGCTGTCGAAATAAACTCCCAAATCTTTGAAGGAAGTGACAGGTTCGATTATGGTATTATTTATATGGTAATCAAATTCATTATTAATACGCTTTCTGCTGTAAGTCATACGTTTACATTTATTTATATTTACCATTAACCCATTTTCATTACACCAGTAAGAGAAATTTGTTATGTCTTGTTGTAGTGCTAAGCAGTCGTCGGGTGTATTTATAGTTCTAAACATTTCTAAGTCATCGGCATATAATAGACATTTTGAAGTAATACAATTAGTGACATCATTGAAAAATAATAAAATTAATAAGGGGCCAAGGTTTGACCCTTGGGGAACCCCACTCAGAGATGCGAATTTATGTGACTGGAACCCTTTATATTCGACAAAATTAGTTCTCTTTGTTAAGTAGCACTTTAATAATTTAACTAGGCAATCACTGAAGCCAAATGTATGAAGTTTTTGTATAAGTAAGTCATGCTGTACCACATCAAAAGCTTTTGATAGGTCGGTATAGATAACGTCTGTCCGCGTACATCTAGGGTTTTCGATACCTCTGTCATAAATGTGCATAAGTTTGTAACGGTTGATTTGCCTTTTATAAATCCGTGCTGACTGGGGGATAGAGACCGTGCGACATGAGCATATAAAACCTTATATAGCATAATCTCAAATATCTTGGCGAAGTTACTAATTAATGATATAGGACGGTAGTTCTGGATGTCACTGGTGCTTTTATTTTTGTGTATTGGCACAACTTTCGATATTTTCCATGCATTTGGAAATTTGTTATATTTTAAAATCATATTGTATATATGTAATAGTGGGGTTACCAAAACATGTCGACAGCCCCTAACAACCAGAGCAGGTATATTGTCGGGGCCCATTGTAAGGTTTTGCTTGAGCCCTCTAGATGCAACCATAAACTCAAATACATGACAACTTTGTTTCACAAGAAAAAACAACGATATTTTAGAAGTGGCTAAAGCTCTCTGCTGTACTTGTTTCTTTCTCTCGCAACTGTACAAATATCCACAAGAATAAAATAAATTAAATAAATTATCTACACACACCTTTCTGTATATCAACGAACAAACGGCTATCCTTATTTTCATTCCACAATAATTAAGTCCAGTAAAAACTGGATGTATGACAATGACAGCAATGAAACTGCAGGAAACCGTTCCGAAAGCGTACAGCAATGCCTCGTCCATTTCAATCCTGCTCTGCCCTGGCGTCCAGTAGTGAATTAATCTACTCAGATATCTAGGGCCTCCTTCTCTAAAACACAAATATATTCGTATTATATAATGTATACATAAAGGGTGTGTAATAGGTCAGTAGGGGTCATGTGCAAATATTATTTTTGTCTAAAATGTATAAAGAAAATTATCATTATTATTATTAGGAATCGAGTTTAATGGCATAAGGGAAGAGTCATTCAGTTTGTTTATTTTAAATATGTGGAGAGGCAAGCTAGACACACTCGAAATCATTTAGATCAGTGGTGGGGAAACTTTTTTTAAGACGGGCCATTTGTAATAACCAGACAATCGTAGCGGGCCAAAGAATAATGCTTAATCGTAGGTAGGTAGTTTTTATGCGGGTCGTCACATTACGAAGTAAGAACGCGTTCAAACATTCTCACGACGGCCGGATTAAACCTTTCCGCGGGCCGGACTTGGCCCGCGGGCCGTAGTTTCCCCATCACTGATTTAGATGATCACGCGTGGGAATGGAAATTTTAGGCGAATTATAAAGAATAAAGACAGCTCAGCAAAAGAGTTCGGGATTTAGCTTGTGGGCGAGAGGGGAATCCGGGAAGATGCGTGCGCGCTGAAATCCCGAGGAACGGCGATTTCCACCTCCAATATTTCGAATTAATCGCCGGATAGAGATTAAAAGTTAGTTTTGGGACAGGGACGAGAGGAGTTAGTATTTGAATGTAAATGGGTACAGTTGAGAATAGGAAGTTTCAGTGGGATGAGAGTTAGTAAAGTAATGCTGATAAAAAAGAGTTAAGTGATGGAAGTGAGAGTAGAGATTCAATCAGGCAGTCGGGTGGACAGTGAGTCGGGAGACGTGAAGAACGGTGTAAGTTCAAAAATCGAAGTAATTATAAATACAAGTGAGCATTGTTCCAAATGAAATTGTCCAGCTAAATAAAACTAATTTGTTTCGCAGGCTCTTTTGCAAATAAGCTAAGGTAAGTCAGATCGTACAAATTATACACAAAGAAAGATAAACTAATTTGTTTCGCAGGCTCTTTTGCAAATACGTAAAAGTAAGTCGGATCGTACAAATTATACACAAAGAAAAATAAACGAATTTGGTTCGCAGGTTTTTTTGCAAATACGCAAAAGTAAGTCGGATCGTACAAATTATGCACAAAGAAATATAAGGGACGAAAAAGGGACAATAAGCCGAATAATCATGCACAAAATGTTCATTTGTATGCAAACAAAAAGAAGTAGCAGTTTATATCAATTGTTGAATGCACAAGATAAGGTAACATTATTATATTACATATGCTTCGCTAACAACTCCGGGATGGTTTTTGTGGGTTTCCCATCTCGTAATGCAAATGCAGGGGCTAGTTAATTTTGCTCCCACAAGTAGAGTCATACATTTTTTTGAGGTTAACTAAATGCACATGACTTCTAAGCACAAACGTTGGTAAAAATATTTTGTGAATAATATAAGACATACCAATTCATTATAAATGTCATAAAAGGTCAATAAACTTTGCGTACGTTCAGCTCATATCCTGTTTTATTTATTGTCCACACATCCTCCTAGTCAAATTAAAAGGGAAGAAAGACACAGTATTTACGATAATGCATATTGACACAAACAACGAACCTGGTAAATAAATAAAAGGGTTACTACACACACAACACAACGTAAATAATAATACAAATTATAAATTTGTATAATAACTAGGGTCGAACCATTACAGGTGTAACAAAATTTGTCTCGTTATAATATAATACACTTGCGTGCATAGAAATCGGCCCACTGTTAACTTTTGACTTTAACTAGTTTTTTTTAGAAACTATTCATCAGATCAAAAAAAAAAAATATGCTGCTTGAAAGACAATTTAATATGCTTTAATATGAGAAATTTATTAAATTGTATGTTGGCTTAACATAGTGAAATTAATACATGAAACAAATTAACTTTTTTTATTGCAAAAATTAATATTGTTATTAACACTTATCTAAATTAACACTTAATTTTTAATAATGGGTATGACCCCCTCTTGCACTAATAACATCTCTCATACGATTGGGCATAGATCGAATCAAGTTCGCTATTGTTTCTTGTGGGATGTTAAGCCACTCTGCTTCTACTGCAACAATAAGCTCTGGGATCGAAGTTGGGGCACGAAGTCTAGCTCGAATTCTTCGTTTTAGCTCATCCCATAAATGTTCAATCGGGTTTAGGTCGGGACTGCATGATGGCCACTCCATAACCCGAAAACCGACTTCTGAAATGTAATCTTTCACGATGTGCGGCCTCGCATTATCATGCATAAAAAGGAATTCGTCTCCAATGTAGTCGACATAACATGGACTGCTAAAATCTCCTCGTTGTACCTAGCACCCGTTAAACCTCCTCTCTCGTGACCACGGTCGCCCCTGCGAATGAGAGCAGGGTCAGTTCGTGCTCCCATAGAAATTGCACCCCAGATCATGCAGGAACCACCTCCATAAGCAATCCGTTCTTCAATGCAGCATTCTGCAAAGCGCTCTCTTGGTCTCCGGTACACTTTTTTTCTTCGATCGCTACCATAGAGGCATATCCTAGTCTCATCTGAGAACAGAACAGACCCCCACTGTTCCACTGTCCAATTCAGATGATCCCGTGCAAAACGCAAGCGTGCTTGACGATGAGCTGGGGTGAGTTTTGGACAAATCGCAGGTGTTTTAGGGGTCAGGTTACTTTCCTGCAGTCTTCGTTTTACTGTCCACTGACTAATAGCCACTCCTCGCGTTTCACGGAGCTGTTGTTGCACTTGCACCGCATTTAGGTGACGATTTCTTAATGTTGTTGACAATTGCAAAGGCAATAATTTCAATCTTTCACAAGTTTGTTATTCTCGTTATAATCACCACATAAATACGTTTCATTTTTTTTACCGGTTGAAACGATAAGCAGTCTTGATAAATTTTAACTAATATTAAAACAAATTAAATTGTCTTTCAAGCAGCATATTTTTTTTTGATCTGATGAATAGTTTCTAAATAAAAACTAGTTAAAGTCAAAAGTTAACAGTGGGCCGATTTCTATGCACGCAAGTTTATATACCATAAAAGGTGTAACCAAATTTTTCTCGTAATAATATAATATACGGTGAGGATTTTTTTCGCTGAACATACGTTTTCTATGTTCAGTCCATGTCAATACATTATTTTATTAATTTCGCAGATTAGGCAACAAAACTTACAGATATTTTATTTATGCTTTTAAAGGGACTGAAATTTTATTTTAGGTTTAGTACAAATTTTTCAAAGTGACCACCTTCCTGCTCCAAGCAATATGCCAAGCGACAAGTATTTCTTAAAAAAAAACTGGATTTATTTTATTGCAGGCGGTACTTGTTCTGTTTTTTAGTTCTTTTGTACTTTCTATTGCTATATTATTGTAGATTTTGGATTGGAGGTAACCCCAAAGAAAGAAATCGTTTGGTGATAAATCGGTGGACCGAGGTGACCAAGCTATGGGTCCAAATCTTCCAATCCAGCGATCCTGAAAGGTTTCATTCAGGAAACGTCTACCACCGTCCATTTGAAACCATGCATTCTCAATATTGAAGACTTGTAGTTGTGGTATAATGTCTCTTCAAAGAAGTTCCAAAAATTTATCAGCAGTTACGTTGCCCTCGATAAAAAAAGGGGCCAATAAGGGTAGTGTCAGCTATTCCAGCCCAAAAATTAACTCTTCTATTGTATTGAGTGTGTTAAATTTAATAGCAATTATTTTATCAGAAGTTACTTTTAATTGCTCGTAATGTATTGAGATGATTTCCCGTGAAATAAATGAAACAATGTATTGACATGGATTGTCAAAAACTGAACATAGGAAACCTATGTTCAGCGTAAAAAGCCTCACCGTATAATGTATACATAAAGGGTGTAACAAAATTTGTCTCGTAATAATATAACATATACATAAAGGGTGTAACATAATTTTTCTCGTAATAGTATAATATATACATTAAGGGTGTGACAAAATTTGTCTCTTTCTGCCAGTACGCCGGGAGGGAGAGACACTTTTTGTCCGATTGTTAAGTCGGAAATCTTGCATCTTCCTTAATATACAGTTTGTTTGATTTATTGTGACACAGCACATATGTCCGTTATTAGTACAGATAGAAAAAACAGTTAAACACAAAAGTTTTAGTATTTTTTATGATCTATTCAATCGTAATGTCAGAAAAACAGTTAAAAATCAAATAAACACGTGAAAGTTATTAGTTTCCTTTTCTTTAATGGAACACCCTGTATATTTTGTTTATTTCAAGTAGGCATTAATATTAGCCTTATAATGATACCACATAAATACCTCTTTATTATAGAAATAACACGACAATTGCTAATAAATGAAATTTATCAGTTGACATGAATAACTATTTAAAGTGTCTGTTGAAAGTGACGTCCGTTGTTTGCAATGCATTCTTCACATCTCTTCATTAAATTTCGTCGTGCTTTTTGCAACATCCGTGGTGTTATTTGTCCACATGCCATACGAATACGATTTTTCAGATCGTCTAGATTTTCTGGACGAGTAACATAAACTTTTTGCTTTAAAAATCCCCAAATAAAAAAATCTAAAATAGACAGATCTGGCGATCTTGCTGGCCAGTTTATGGGGCCACCATTTGCACTCAATTTCAAACCAAACTTTCTTTCCAAAATATCTTTGACATTTCTTGCGTTATGGGGAGGAGCTCCATCTTGTTGGAACCACATATCTCGACGTATTTCTAGGGGGATATCATCTAAATAATCTTCAAATTCTATCGTAAGAAAGTTGGCATATCGCTCCGCATTCAACGTTCCTTGATAAAAAAATGGTCCTATTATGGTATCACCTAACACACCAAGCCACACATTAACTGCAAATCTTTGTTGGAATCTGCATTCTCGAATTTGACGTGGATTCTCAGTATCCCAGTAATGGTCGTTTTTTCGGTTGGAGATTCCGTTGTTGTTGAAATTTGATTCATCACTCCAAAGAATTAAATTTAATAAATGTTGATTGTTGCTAAGCCAATTACAGAATACTATCCTCCTGTCAGAATCACCATCTCTTAAACCTTGTACTAACTTAATTTTATATGGTCTCATTTTATGTTTTCTCAGAATAGAAAATATTTTATGCATACTTATTCCTAAGTCAGCCACTGCTTCGCGTATTGAATTACGTGGATGTGCTCTAAAATAGGCCAATATCAATACTTCATTATTATCTTCTCTTTCTTGTCTTCTTCTTCGTAATTTATTATTAAAACACCCATTTCTCCGTAAATTTTGTTCAAGTCTTGCAAAAATGCAATAATGTGGTTGT
Organism: Philonthus cognatus; assembly: GCA_932526585.2. Classification (NCBI taxonomy): domain Eukaryota; kingdom Metazoa; phylum Arthropoda; class Insecta; order Coleoptera; family Staphylinidae; genus Philonthus; species Philonthus cognatus. The sequence continues at coordinate 103,631,108 of OW052244.1, forward strand.
CTTCTTTCTGGATACATGTTTCCATAAGTGATACTAGCTTCTCTAGAATTATCGTTGCATCTAACGAAGACCTTTAGCATATCCATTTTTTCATCATTAGAATAGTAATTATCACCCATCTCTAAAGATTTGAATCAACAACACGCAAGACGGGAAGTTACTACACCACTTTGACATTAAAGCTTTAACAAATTGTTTTATGTCAATTGTTATCCATGGCAACTGATAAATTTCATTTATTTGCAATTGTCGCGTTATTTGTATAATGAAGGGGTACTTATGTGGTATCATTATAAAGCTAAGGTTATTACCTATTTGAAATAAACAAAATATACAGGGTGTTCCATTAAAGAAAATGAAGCTAATAGCTTTCACGTGTTTATTTGATTTTCAATTATTTTTCTGACAATGCTACTGAATAGATCATGAAAAATACTAAAACTATTGTCTTTAACTTTTTATTCTATCTGTACTAATAACGGACATATGTGCTGTGTCACAATAAATCAAACAGACTGTATGTTTACGACAAAATTACTTTCAATTGAATAATTCCTTCTTCATCCAAAACAAAGGATTAGGGCGATTGTAAAACTCCTTAGCCCATTGATTGCCAAAATTTTGATCAACTCATTAGAAGACATAATTATCAAACGCCCACTGTTCAACAAATGTCTATATTGGTATAGATATATAGGCTACATTTAAACTTGTTTTACAGGAAGTGACAGCCCACTGAGCAAAACACAAATAAATAACGTTATATCAACATTGTAGCAACATTAAACGTTGTTTTAACGTTGATGAAACATTACTTAAATGTGTTTGCTCAGTGGGAGACAATTAGATCAACGTTTAAACTCATTTAACTCAATTCATAAGAACATTTTATTTACTAGGGAGAATGAACCAGATAAATTCAATATCCTTTTAGATTTAACAATTTCGTATACAGATATCAAACATGGATTAAATCACAAGCCGACAGATATTACGTTCCATAACACATCATTCCATCCTATGCAACATAAACTTGCAGCATACCTAACCATACCATTTATTTTTTTCATCAAAGCGGAATGGGTTTCAAGAGTATTTAAGAAGATGAGAAAAAAAAATGAAATAGTTCATCATATTTCAATTTTTGTAGAGCCCTACTGAGCAAACCTAATTAAGTAATAACAAGATAAATTCAAATTCAAAACTATTTGAATTCGAGAAAATAAGCTTACGCTTCTTATAGTTTGCACACTTTAAACATAATATATAAAATTACGAAAAAACTATTCGTGAATATGCAAACAATGTCTTAATTAATAAGACAACTTAAGACGATAAATATCCATTGAAACAACTACTTCCCGTGCAAATACACCTCCGGATATTGAATTATACAATGAAATATTTAAAATCTAATTTAATTTAATTGGTTACAACGCTCTATTAAAGTATATGTAACGTTTAGGTCAAATTCTCTTCAAACCAACTAACAATACAAATTTAAAATGAAAGGAGAGATAGCAACAAGTTAAAAGTGAAAGGACTTGGATTAAAACTAATGTCTTAGGCCATCTATAGACGCGTTTCGAGATTTATCTCTCTTCAGTATAGCTTTGCTTATGACGTTTAAAAAATTAGGAATAAAATTAAAACAAACTTACTTGGAAAAAGTGGTGTGTGTGTGTGGAATGAACAGGTACACAGAAATGGAATGAGTAAAAATGATGGTCGGTATTTATAGGTAAAAAGGGGGGATTATGTCATAAGCAGGTATATATGTCATTAGCAATGTTTTATTAATTAAGACATTGTTTGCATATTCACGAATAGTTTTTTCGTAATTTTATATATTATAATTAAGTAATGTTTCATCAACATTGAAACAACGTTTAATGTTGCTACAATGTTGATATAACGTTATTTGTTTGTTTTTTTTGCTCAGTGGGACTACTCCTAAATGTTGAAAAACAACAACAACAAAACTAAATTTGACCTTGACGAAATTGAGTCAGTCCTCCCTGGCGGATTATTTGGTGCATTATTTCGACTGAATTTTACATTTTAATTTGTACATCACGATTTATTTCACTGAAACCGGTTGGTTTTCACTGAAATCGGCTGGTCGACACTTAACACTACCACAAAGTCTTATTTTAACCCAAAATTTTAAAAATCTATCTATGAAAGTACAGCGAAACCGGAAAGAAAGGTTATGATGGACTCAAAAACGTAACCAAATCAACGTCACTGTTCTCTCTCGCGCGAACTAGGGCCTGCGGGGAAAGGGGTAGGGGAAAATATGAAAAGATACAATTCTGTCATACCTTGTAACACATATTCATATGTGGTGTTACGCCCATCGACGTACCTTGGGTCTTATCAATTGCGGTACTCTCTTACATAAAGGGACACGATTGGCAACCGAGCACCTTACCCCCTCTTAATTTGAACGTTCTGCAATCTTGTATGACGTTGAAAAGTAACTATGACGTTCAAGCGATGGGTTTTCTCCAGAACGGAATACTGAGATTTTTGAGAGTTTGCCAGCAGAACTGGAAGTAAGCGTATGTGGGACGCACAAATGTTAAGATAAAGTTCTTTCGAAGACTTACCGTTTAGCCGCAAATCGTCTTTTAAGTTCCAATTTTGAGGTTATATAGGTTGGTATTTTTGGGTAAATAAGCACATTACATGAATAAATTGCACACATGATGAAATTATATCCAAAATTATGATGTTTGATTATTTACATAGACATGTGTGGGACATACAAATGTTAGGATAAAAGACTTACCATTTAGCCGAAAATCGTATTTTAAGTTCCGATTTTGAGGTTATATACGTTGGTATTTTCGGGTGAATAAGCATACTACAGGTATAAATTGTACACATAATAAAATTATCTCCAAAATTATGACGAAATTAATTCAAATTGTAGTATTATCTTTATTTATACAGCCAAAATCACGATATTTATTTTACACTAAATATGACGTGTACTGACGTTTATTTGAAATAATGGATATATAAATTGGATCCATTAGAAAATAACAAATATTTTAATTTATTGTATAAAAAAATAGATGGCGCTACCTTTACGCGGAAACGAGAATATTATGATATTGTACCATTACTTTTTAGTAAATTGATCTCGTAACAATATCACATACAGAGAGTTTTATGTAACACCGAACATTTTCATAACGAGAATTTTTCTTTGAAGTATCCATATACATACGTTGCACATTTTCTGATGCTCGGTTTATTAAAAGAATTCAATTTGAAGCTATAAGCGAGTGTTTTCCACTCCCAGGCTAAGCATGAAGTAAAATTTCGAGTTTAGAAAAGCCTGAAAATTTGGTTTGGTCGCGTAGCGCGAAGCGCGGAGCGGCCAAACCAAATTTTCAGGCTTTTCTAAACTCGAAATTTTACTTCATGCGCCACTGGTACAAAACCCTAATTCAATGTAAAGTTTAGCGGTGTGTTTTAAACTTCGTAATATGTCAGTGTTTTACACCGGTGGCGCATGAAGTAAAATTTCGAGTTTAGAAAAGCCTGAAAATTTGGTTTGGTCGCTCCGCGCTTCGCGCTACGCGGCCAAACCAAATTTTCAGGCTTTTCTAAACTCGAAATTTTACTTCATGCTTAGCCTGGGAGTGGAAACACTCGCTTAAACCATCAAATTAAATTCTTTTAATTAACCGAGCATCAAAAAATGTGCATCGTATGCATATGAATACTTAAAAAACAAAATTCTCGTTATGAAAATGTTCGGTGTTACATAAAACTCTCTGTATACTGTAATTATAAAATTACCATTTACTCAGTTATGTATAAAATTATAGTAAACACTTAACTTTTGATTTTCAATTAATTCACATTTGCCGTTTACGAAAATCAACTCGGGTTGCAGCAGTGGAGTAACAACAAAATTGTTGGCCATCAACGGAACTAGAAATTATGGTTATAGAAGTTAGAGACAAATTAGAATATTTCAATTACAAAATAATTTTTTTACGTTATAATCCCAGTCATTGGAAAAACATTTTAGTAAGCGGATCTTTTTCAAAATTTTAATAAACTTTGCGCCATCTATTTTTTCATACCAACAGCTAAAATACTCATAATCTAAACATGAATAATAATCAATCTAGAATTATACATCCATTAGTTTAAATAAACGTCAGTATACGTCAGATTTAGTGTGAAATTAATATTGTGATTTTAGCTGTATAAATGAAGATAATACTACAATTTGAATTAATTTCGTCATAATTTTGGAGATAATTTTATTATGTGTACAATTTATACCTGTAGTATGCTTATTCAACCGAAAATACCAACGTATATAACCTCAAAATCGGAACTTTAAATACGATTTTCGGCTAAATGGTAAGTCTCCGAGAGAACTTTATCCTAACATTTGTATGTCCCACACATGTCTACACTCGGCTCAATCTAAAACAATTCAAAAATCAGAGTATTTCGATCTGGAGAGTAACGCAAGCGATAATTGAAAGCTATGTTTAAGTCAGATTTTCGGCTAAATGGTAAGTCTCCGAGAAAACTTTATCCTAACATTTGTATGTCCCACACATGTCTACACCCGGCTCAATCTAAAACAAATCAAAAATCAGAGTATTTCGATCTGGAGAGTAACGCAAGCGATAATTAAAGGCTATGTTTAAGTCAGACTTTCGGCTAAATGGTAAGTCTCAGAGAAAACTTTATCCTAACATTTGTATGTCCCACACATGTCTACACCCGGCTCAATCTAAAACAATTCAAAAATCAGAGTATTTCGATCTGGAGAGTAACGCAAGCGATAATTGAAAGCTATGTTTAAGTCAGATTTTCGGCTAAATGGTAAGTCTCCGAGAAAACTTTATCCTAACATTTGTATGTCCCACACATGTCTACACCCGGCTCAATCTAAAACAATTCAAAAATCAGAGTATTTCGATCTGGAGAGTAACGCAAGCGATAATTGAAAGCTATGTTTAAGTCAGAATTGACAACCGAGTACCTAACCCCTCTCTTAAATTAGTTTGACAGTGGTATTTGAGTGTTAATATTTTTATTTAAAATGATCAAAATTACCTTATTGTATTACGTTCGTTCTCCACGCTGAGATACCTAAGAATAAGTCCGATGAACAGCGGCTGAAATATCCTGTTCATCAATAAGTATACACGTCACCGTGCAAACACTAACATACCGCACCCCGAGTTCCATGAACCCCAGAAGGATCCCGTACGCGAATATTTCACATCCGAAACACGCCGCCAACGGTACAAACAGTCCCGGCTTTCTGCCGCTCTTCTTCGCCCTTTCCACTTCCTTGATCCACTGCCTGGACAATTTATCGCCCAACAGGCCGGAACGGTGTTGTTTCAGAGGCTCGGCCAGATCATCTTCGTCGAACTCTCTTTTTAAACCCACCCGAAATATCTTTATGGTATACCTAAAAAAAAAAAACATTTTTATATTCTAGAATTTTGGCTTTAATCAATGATTAAAGATAAACAATCGTCAATCATCTAGATTTTCAACTGTGGTTAAAAATGCTATATACTACTCCTCTCATATAATGGAGCCTCTACTTTATTCCGGATTTGTAAATATCATAATACAGTATCAATGAAGTGTAATATATTTAACTGTACTTTAAAAGAATTAAAAAATGTATTTTCAACTTAGTAAGTTATAAATTAATTAATTTCTCATCTGGTATTTAATCATAAGGATTTAATATGTACTCTAGAATTTTGTATTTCTGTGTAATACAATAAATGTAATTAGTTTTAAGATTTACACATGTACAAATATATTGTGTTTTAATTTAAATTTAATTTAAATCATCCAGTATTATATTGTATGTTACTCTGTAATTGGGTTGATTAAACCTGTTGGGTGAATAAATATATTATTATTTCTTGAATAACTATTGTGGGGTTTAGCACACCCGTGCAGAGAACCGGCGCGCGGAACAGCGTCGTGAGTAGGGTGACTCACCAGGGAACGCAAGTACACGAGGCGACCCGCGTACACCCCCACGACAACGCGCGCACACAGAAAAACAACCTCATCGCTCGAACCAGCTACCAGGACGGAAACACGATATAAAAACGCGCGTCCAAGCGATAATAGTCAGCCATTCAGACTTGAGACGGCGAACAGTCAGGTTGTTCGTCACTCCTCTCTGAAGCTCTCTCCGTCGCTTTCGAGCTGCTTTCGTTGTTATTAATTATTTTTAAGCTTTTCAGCTATTTTACAGATAAAGGTGCTCTGGGGAAGATTGCTGTTCTTTTAGAATAGTAGTTTTCTTTTCAGAACATCCAACATCCAGTAATCTTTTTCCTTTCAGTGTGGTGAACGTCTCCGTGGTTAGCGCGTATTTTATACTGCCCTGACACCGGAAGGCGCGAACGAGAAAATTTCTTACGACCTTTGCAGGGGGACCTGTTTAGGTTTTAAGAAATTAGCACGCTTATTATAGCACGCTAACCGAGAATCTACCTTGATTTCCGCGAGGAACGCTTGGAGATTGTCGGGAGGCAGTCAGGATTTGGAGTGTTGCACTCAACATTTCAAATCTCGATTCCGCTTAACGATAAGCAGGCCCGGGGGATTTTGAACCTGGTGCCTACCCAACACCCGTCTTCTACGCCATGGGCAAGTCCAGGCGTGGAAAACGGTCCAACGACCCCAATGCCCAATTCGACCTCCTGTACTCCAAGAGTTTGAAAGCCCAAGAGGCCGCCAAACAATCCCAAGAGTCCGCCAAACAATCCCAAGAGTCCACCGACCTAGATTTCAACCATGAGGTGCGTGAAATGCAACGGCAAATCACCGCCCTTACCACCTCCTTTGATGAACAATCCCGCTCCAAGGACGCGCAACTCGCCGCCTTGACCGAGCAACTCCGCCTTGCAAATGTTGCAAATCAGCAACTCCAGCAGCTAATCCAACTCCGCAACCCACGTCCCGCTGATTACAGCGCGGAAATCATGGACGTAATGTCCCCTGGGGGATCCCGATCCCCCAGCCCATCCTTATCGCCAGCCCATAGCGAACCACGCACTCCCTCTCCCGCCTTCGTCGAGGACGTCCTCGACGAAGACGACTTCATCCCTGTCCAAAAAAGACAGCGCCGCTCACCGGCAAACACCCCTCCTCCGCCCGCTAGCTTGGTGCGCGCCTCCGCCACTCTGAAGGCTAGCCAAAAACCATCCCCAAAGCCGCAACCCCAGGCAAAACTCCCCGCAATCCCAAAACCAACCATTTCCTACACCACCACGGTCGTCAAAAAGACCGAATTACCATCGATCGATCAGATCGCAGCCTCGAACGAAGGTTTCGAGCATTTTAAAAACACCCCTCCACCTATCACAATCCGCTACAAAAATCTCTGGGAAAAGATTTCCGGAGATTTAACCCGATTAGGCGTAAACTGCCTCAAATGTAAATTCTTCAGCTCCTGCATGAAATTCCAAGTGCAGTCTGCTGACAACTACCGTTGCGTTATCCGGTATCTCCGCAACAACAACGTGGCATTTTTCACGTATGCCCTCAGCGAGGAAAAAGACCTCAAAGTTGTGCTCCGAGGTGTTGACACTTCGATCTCCGACGAATGGATAGTGAGGCAGCTGAAAGCCCTCTCCCTGCCCGTTCTGTCAGTCCGCCGCATGGGGAATAAATTCAAAAAATTCCCCATGGTCTCAGTGCACCTGGAAAACACTCCAGAAGGCAGGAAAATTTATAATTTAGAAACCCTTAGTCACTCTCCCATTTCCGTGGAGAAACAAAAACCCTCCAAGGGTTCCATTCAGTGCCACAAGTGTCAATACTTCGGGCACACCTCCCACCGTTGCAATGTCAACCCGCGCTGCGTAAAATGCGCCGGCGAGCACTTGACAGCAGACTGCACCAGGAAGGACAGAGATAACGATCCCCCCCCCCCCAAATGCTGCAATTGCGGCGAAAACCACACCGCGAACTATCGCGGATGCTCCTCATTCCCGAAAAACCGGTCCACCAAGAGCTACTCCTCTGTAGTGAATCCTCAGGGGCAAACTCAGCCACAAACCAAACCCCAACCGCCGCCGCAAGCACAAACGGCGACCCCCAATAAAATCCCTCAAATTCCGCAAATCCCACAACTCCCAGAAGCGTTACTCGATCCCAATCTGGTAACGCTCCTTACCTTGATTCTTAAACTCGCTCCCACTATCACAACCCTTGGCCAACCCCAAGAATCCCAGAACCAATAATAAACACAAATCCAAACAAATGGCTTCCAACAATCCCGAAGTAGTTATTTTAATTTTTGGGAGAAAAAGAAAAGGTCTAAAGTTGCAAAACTTTAAACCTTCTCTTTCCTAAATGCTACCACACCCACCCGAAACCAATATATGAATACTGCTATAGTACTCACACCAGTCAATTTTTCTACAAAGCCATTTATTACTACTTCTTCCTATAAAGTATAAAAAGTCCTTTATTGGACTTGACGTACAAGAGGGGGTTTTAGTCAGTAAGAGTCTGACATAACCTACTGTTATCCCGCCCATCCGTGGGCAGGACAACAGAAGGTATCCATGAGGATTTTCTCCTCCTCTCTCCCCAAACAAAGAAAAAAAAAATAATAGTCAGTCTGCTTGGCTCATTCACCACGTGTTCACCCACAGCCGCGGTAAATTGACCAAACTAACGTGTTCACCCACAGCCGTTAGAAATCAGACATTATAGCGAGTTCACCCGCAGCCGCTAAATCCGTCGAACGTTTATCGCAAACACCAGTTACACATGGAAAACCGTAAACCAGAATCTAAACTGGAGATCAGGAGCCGCCACGTCCGGAACTTACGAAGAAAGGCGCATCGACAGCCGGCGATACCCAGGTTGATATCCCCGCTGCCACCGACGCCGAAGAAGCCACCGCGACCACAGGAAGACCAACCTACATACAGGCACATCCTAACCGCACTTACACACGGAACAGAGCTCCAGAACGCCTGCAGCCACCCAGTCACACCACTGCCGAGGACCCCGCAGAAGGCATTCCGAGTGACAACGCTGCCGGCCAGTCCACCACCATACCAAGGAGTGGACCCCTTTCACATACTGCCCTGTGATCCCTGTCGATATCGCGTTAGAGCCGCGTACCGACGAAGACTGATTACAACTTCAACGTCAAATAAATAACCTTAATTGTAAATATAATGTAAATAAAAACACGCTACGTTAAACACCTCTCTTCTTACTCTCGCATCGAAGTGGTTGGAGAAATTTCTCCACCATACACCCAAAACACCCAAAACTATCTCACTTATCCCTTGGTGAAACATCTTGAAGTAATAGTAATAAAGGAAACAAGTCAAGTGTTATTGTTAATTTATCCTTTATTATTATTACTCCTCTCAATTTGAAACTTTGATTAAAAGTGATATGTATAAAATCATCCACTCGTTTTAAAACACAAGTTCTTAACGATGTTTGGTTCTGCTTAGAAGTGACACAGTGACGTCGGTTTTGAATAATTTTCTTACCAAAATGTGGCGATGCTCAGCCAGTTGGCTCTTGCCGCTGGGTTTTGGAAACCCGATTGGGCGACCAAGGAATTTCTGGTTTCTCGCATTGCAGTGGAATTTGGATTAGTTTAATGTTCAATAATGTATAATCATTTCAAGATGTTATCGTTGACAGTTTTTTTGACGGGCGTCTCAAGTCGACTTGATTTGATTTTTGTTTAAATGTAATAATATTAATAACCTTTATTATCCACCAGAATTGTTTAATTACAGAACAATATAATAACGAGTGTCTATAAACTGTCGCTTTGAAAAACAAAATACATATCTTAGATTGTCATACGATTCGTTGAATCTCGGAAACGTCAAGTAAATGTAATTATATGTCTAATTACGACGTATGTTTCTGAAGTCAGAACCTACTGCGATGCCGACAGTTTACAGACACTCGTTAGGAAAATATAACGGAAATATGTAAGTATTAGCATAAGTACAGTGTGATCAACAATGATTGTAGACAAGTTAAATTTCCCGCCGAAAAATCTGGGGAATTTGATTGCTCCAAGTTCATGCCATGGAAAAATTCATAAACAGTAATTCGATTTGACATTAGCAGCGTCGTGGGCCGTATTTTGCCATTGTGTTAATTCATTCTTCGAATTTAGTAATTTTCATTCTGTTTCATAGACATCAGTTCTTATATGGACTACTTTGTGTAAATCTTTGTTTTGTGGTAAGTTTAAAGATTTAGGTGTGATATTCGGCGATCATTTATCTTTCAATGATCATATTATGAAAATTGTCTCAACCGCCAACCGTTCCTTAGGTTTTATAATACGGAATTGTAAGTCATTTAGGAATATTGGTGCAATAAAAACCCTTTATTTTGCATTTGTGCGTAGTAAGCTGGAGTATGCTTCAAGTGTTTGGGATCCACACTACTCTAAGTACTCCTCGATGATTGAAGCTATACAAAAGAGGTTTGTTAAGTATCTCCATTTTAAGAAGTACGGGGCTTATCCTGATTTTAATTACGATTATGCTGCGTTGTTAGATGAATTTGAAATGCACTCCTTAGGATGTCGCCGTAAGGCGAATTTAGTGACAACGCTGTTTAAGGTACTCAATGGTCAAATTGATTGCCCTGATTTGTTGGAGCAACTGAATATATTGGTGCCCTGTAGTGTAAGAACTAAACGCCTATTTCAGCTACCAATACCCAAAACGAACGTACTGGTCAGATCGCCGATGTATTCTATGTGCGCTACGTACAACAAACTCATTAATACAAATACAGATGTGGATATATTCAACTTTAAATCAGCGAAAGAATTCTTCAATGTGATCATTGAGTATCTTTCTTAGTTTATTTTCTTAGTTTTTTTTTACTTTTAGTTTATTTCTTGTTATTAGCTTAGTAACCTGTTAATTTCGTTTATTTACAATGTTAATTTTCTTTAATTAAAATTATTGTGTTTTTTCTTTATTTGTATTAACTTCAATCTGTAATTGGACCTTGTTCCGTTGGTTGAATAAATAAATAAAATAAATAAAAATAAAATAAAAAGTGATTTGCTGTTTTTAAGGTTAGAAAATTTAAATTTAATCCTGAATTTACAGAGTTTAAGAGAATTCGCTTTTGTTTACTGTGATGTTTGCACCACAGCATGATGCTTTCATCCTGAAGGCTCATTATCGAAGTGGAACTATGAATAAAGATGGCACGTGGACAAACTCGTTACAATCGTGTCTCAATCAATTTATTCAAGCCTTCCCCGATGTCCACATTCTTTACAAAACATTTTCCTCGCATAAAACCCGCATTGTTGACCGTTTTGAGGGAAAGAATCGTATCTGTGAGGGCAAGTCAGCTGGAAGACTGCCTATCTTAATAGAAGAGGTTGTTGGCGACATTCAACAACGACTTGAACAAAGTCCAACAAAATCTTTAAGAAAACTTTCAGCTCAAACGGGTATGTTGTTAATTTTAAGGTGCGCACAAATTTTAATGTTTAATCCTTTTACAGGAGTATCGTATGGGAGTTGCATAAAAGCCGCAATAAGGTATCGGTAGTTCAACAACTTCAGCCACTTGATTTCCAAAAAAGAATTGATTATTGCAATTGGTTTAACCAGAATTTAAATGATAATGGTATGTTGGACAAGACCTTTATTACTGACAAGGCGTGGTTTCACTTGTCAGGATATGTGAAGAGCCAAAACTATCGTACGTGGGCTACAGAAAATCCTCATTCTTTTATTAAAACGGATTTACATCCACAAAAAATTGGTGTTTTGGTAGCAATTTCAAGACGTCGGATAATTGGCTCAATATATATTTTTTTTCCTGTGGGGGCCGTCTTCCTTTCGGATCCGGATGCACTGCAGTCTAGGTGACTTATTGTACTGCCCCAATATTATTACACTCACGCAACTATTCCGAACTCGATGCCCTGCACTAGCTTGTGCAGGTCCTTCAGAGGTTGCGCGTGGAAATCATTTGGTTCCATTTGTCTGTTCCCAAATATGAGCCGTCATTTGCTCTCCAGCGCATTGCACAGAACGTGCATAGCTGTTTCCGGTGCCGTATGGCTCAATATTTTTCAACGAAAAAATCAATGCGAATACTCATCCTAGATGAATTTTTGAATCAAGTGCACGATGTCGAACAGATAATGGGTTATTTTCAGCAAGACGGAGCCAATCCTCATACTGCGTTGGCGACATTAAAAGCGACGGATTATGGCCACTACGTTCGCCAGACCTCATTCAGTGCTTTAAGCTCGTTTAGGGTATGCATTCGATTTTTAAAGACCTTATGTTTTAAATGCCCGATTAAATGGGCATTTAAAACATAAGGTCTTTAAAAATCGAATGCATACCCTAAACGAGCTTAAAGCAGCAATTGAAGAAGAGACAAGGAACATAAATCCGGAGGAGCTTCAACATGTATTTGAAAATAAAAAACGTAGAGTTAACATTTGCCTAGAAAATGCAGGCCATCATTTTCAACATTTCTTATAAAATTAGGGATGCTAACTATACGTTTATTAAAAATACACAAAACCTTAACTTACTTCAATTTACTTTGTATATTTAATTAAAATTGTGAGAATTAAATACATAGTTATGATTAAAATGTTTGCTACGCCAATGGAAAAGCAATCTAGGGGATTTTCTTTTTATGTAACCAGTTGTACCAACATTTTTTAGCGGGAAATTTAACTTGTCTACAATCATTGTTGATCACGCTGTATTAGATATACAGTATTATTCAAAATAAAGGAACAGATTTTAAACGTTTATTTCTTCCAAACTATGAAAGATAGAAACACAATTCCAACGTTCCTGGAAAGAGAAAAGTTATTTTTTTTATGCATTCAATATGAGCACCACGTGTTACCCGTGTTTTGGTTTCTTTTGTGCTCTTTTCGTAAACTGTACGAATTTTCATTCGATGCCGTGCTTTTCTGTTTGCAGATGCGTCTACGAATTTTTGATGCCACTGGTGAATCTGCTTATAGCGAGGCGTTTGTTTATTAAACTGACGGCGGCATCGAGACAAGTAACCGTGCCAATGCGGCTGTGGTTGGAACTTCTGGCTGGACTGTTTAAATTTTAAACTTTTGTTTGTCCAGGAACGTTGGAATTATGGTACTACCTTAAATAGTTTGGAAGAAATATATGTTTAAAATCGGTTCCATCTTTTTGAATAACCATTTATATGAACTGTGGTATAAGTAACAAAACACTGAGCAAACTCATTCAAGTAATGTTTCTACAACATTAATACAACGTTTAATGTTGCTACAACGTTATTTTTTTTTTGCTCAATGGGAAGGTTGTTAAAAAATTGTTATTTAGGTAACTATTGTGTAAAGAAAGGTTTTTGGGCACAATTTGCCTATCTCTGATGTAGAGTGGCCCATTAACAGATTTAAACTAGCCTCTACGAGATCAGTGGAATATTTTATAAATAAAAGTTAAATTAAATACAGGGCATTTTTTTAAGTATACACACGGGATTCTTTTTTTGACTAAACATATTCATTCTTTTCTTTTAAAACAGTTGAATTTGCAACTTTGAACGAGTGTTTTCCACTCCCAGACTAAGCATGAAGTAAAATTTCGAGTTTAGAAAAGCCTGAAAATTTGGTTTGGTCGCGTAGCGCGAAGCGCGGAGCGGCCAAACCAAATTTTCAGGCTTTTCTAAACTCGAAATTTTAGTTCATGCGCCACGCGTATAAAACACGGATTTTGAATGATGTTCACTTGTTCACAATATTTCAGAGTTTCCAGTGTTGAATACGCGTGGCGCATGAAGTAAAATTTCGAGTTTAGAGAAGCCTAAAAATTTGGTTTGGTCGCTCCGCGCTTCGCGCTACGCGACCAAACCAAATTTTTAGGCTTTTCTAAACTCGAAATTTTACTTCATGCTCAACCTGGGAGTGGAAAACTCTCCTTTAAAGCTTCAAATTGAACTCTTTAAAACGAACAACAAATATCTGACCATTTATAGCACTGAATTGGGATATGTATACTTGAGAGAAAAACTCCCTGTGTGTATTCGCCAGACGTTTTTTTGTTAGGGTTGCTGTAAACATAAAAGCTGGGTATTGGGTGATATAACTAAAATTAAGTATTTGATCGTCACTATATACTCCCGTTCACGAGAAGGAGGATCCTGAAATTGAGACCTCTTACTCTACGGGGAGAAACCATACCATTTGTGGAGGAGGCGAAGTATCTAGGAATCACCCTGGATAAATCGCTGAACTGGAACTCCCACTTGGACAAGACAATCCGCAAAGCAAGGTACGCCCTGTGGACGTGCCATAGAATTTGCGGGAAGTCATTGGGATTAAACCCCAAGCAAATGTACTGGCTATATGGTTCGGTCATAAAACCAATAATAACCTATGGCAGTATCGCCTGGTGGCCGATTACAACTCGAAAAACGGCCATATCAAGGCTCTCCTCACTGCAGAGAATGGCGACAGTGGCGGTAACTGGAGCCATACGCACTACCCCATCAGCGGCGCTAGAAATGCTACTGAACCTCACCCCCCTGCATATCCTAATACAGGGCGAGGCCAGATTGGCAACGTATCGATATCACCACGCGGCCCTATTGGATCCGAAGGTGATAGTCTTCACACCAAATGGGCTGTCAACTGCCATTGAGGCGGATGACACCCTAAGTATGAGGACTGACTACGCAGTCACGGACTACTGCGAGGATCAGCCGTACTAGGTCCTGTTCCCAAGCAGGGACGACTGGGAGCGACACAAAATCACCCCAGAAAAGGCTGACTCCTACTGGTACACTGACGGCTCAAAACTGTCCACTGGAACAGGAGCCGCAGTCGTCGGACCAAGTTCAGTCCTTGGTCCGACGACTGCGGCTCCTGTTCCAGTGGACTACAGCCTTGGCAGGTATGCTACCATACTTCAGGCTGAAATATACGCCATTGAAATGTGCGCCCACGAAATCCTTTCAAAGGGTTGGGCGGGCAGGACAATAAAAATATGTTCGGACAGCCAGGCGGCCCTTAGGGCCCTGGCATCTTCTAGATGCTCCTCGCTGGCTGTACGGAACTGCAAGGAAGCCCTCTGCCAAATGGCACAGGTAAACGGGGTCAGTCTGATGTGGGTGCCAAGCCACTCTGGCGTGAAGGGAAACGAATTAGCCGATTCCCTAGCCAGAGAGGGGGCGCGTACAGCCTACATCGGACCAGAACCCGCTCTGGGGATACCCAGATCAACAGCTAGAGACCGTAACAACGGATGGATGAGACACGAGGCACAGGATTTCTGGCAAAACCGCCCTGGGATGAGACATTTCAGAGCGGTAACAAGTGGACCATCTCATCTCATGGTTGAAGCTGAGCAGATCAGATGTTCACACATTAACTGCTCTCTTCACCGGACACAGCCGTCTAAGGCATCACCTTAACAAACTAGGACTAAGCGACACCACTGAGTGCCGCCTATGCCTAGAGGATGATGAAACAGCAGAGCACGTCATATGTGCCTGCCCAGCTGGCAACCAGATCAGGACCACGGTGTTTGGCACACCGAAGCTAAACCTGAAGGACCTGGAGAAAACTTCACCTGACAAGATCCTTGACTTCATCAAGAAGATGGACTTGGAAGGTGAGCTGTAAGGTCGGATGTTCGACCTTAATTGTGAGCCACAATAGATCCTTGCGGTCGCAGTGGAGGGTAGCATAACTACCCACTCACTTTCAATAGAATAAAATACTCTGTCACTAGTCAAATTTTGGAGCCTACTGTAATTCGTATGTAAAAACAAATTTTGTAAGCAGACGCTCCGAAATTTGACAAGTAGCGTAGAGTACATACATTTTTATTATATCAATTATAAAATTATAGATTACAATATATATTTATTTGCCATTTATTATTTACAATTTACTTCTTTCATGTTCCCATGCCACTTTGTCTCTAGTAACATCTTTCACTGATTTGCATCCTAAAATGAATCGTGTTTTAAATATAGTAAACATATTAAAAAAAAAATTAAACTTACCAGTCATAGCTAAGGTCGAATCAAATTCCATTTTGATTATTTCAATAATTCTTCTCACTCCAGCTTCACCGGAATGCGCTAAGCCCCATAATATTGGTCTACCCATAAACACCTAAAAAATGATTATTATTTTTTATGTTATGAATTACATAAAAAGGAGAGACCTATATCTAAACGTAGAAAACTCAACAAAACTAAATTAAATCAAATATTGACAACTAGCATAATTCCAACATATTGTTAAATGTATCTTTGTGAAGATATGTAACGTTTTTCAATTATGTCTATCAAAGTATAAAGCAGAGCTGGGACGAATCCACGTAAAAAGGATTCGAATCACGAATCCGAATCACCTAATATGATTCGAATCACGAATACTCGAATAAAGGATTCGTAAGAGATAAATATGATTCGAATCCTGTTTTTTCGAATCACGAATACAAATCCTTTAAGAACAAATTTGATTTTATTATTTTTTGCGACCATTATTATATAAATATCGTTACCAGTTGTAACAAAAATATTCAAACCTAATTATTTATTACTAACACTGAACATCGTTGATAACAGACAAAATATCTGACTCCCTGTTACTCTAATTAGAGACTATTTGTGTGTTTCTGAACTGAAATCATTGTTCTGTACGCGTGGCGCATGAAGTAAAATTTCGAGTTTAGAAAAGCCCGAAAATTTGTCTCGGGTCGCTGCGCGACCCTCGACAAATTTTCACGGGGCTTTTCTAAACTCGAAATTTTACTTCATGCTTAGCCTGGGAGTGGAAAACTCACGTTTAAAGCTTCAAATTGAACTTAAACAAAATAACGAGGAATATCTAAAAATTTACAGAAAATAGGCTAAATTTGGAATACGTATACTTAAAAGATAAACCCCCTGTATCTGTTTGCTCCGAAAAAATATGAATAATTATAAACCATAAAGAAAATAACAATTAATTCTCAAAACCCCCTGAAATTTTCAAAATGATAAATTTTTGTATATTAAAGCGGGACTGTAAGAACAAAAATAATATTTTTCCCTAAGCCCCCCACGAAATTTTTACAACCCTCTTTGATTTTCTTTTCTGGCTGCGGCCTTGGTCGTTCTTTCAGCTTAATAGTAGTTTTTTATTCTACAACCACTAGTTTTTTCTGTAGTACAGGCTCCGTCTGCGCAACTAGAAGCTCTGTCTGCTAATAGCGGCAGTTCTTTCTGCTACTGGACAAATCGTTTATAACTGAAAAAAATTAAACGTTACATTTTGTAGTAGTGGTTCTTTCGGCTAATAGTACTTAGTAGTACTAGTACAGGCCTCGTCTGCTGGTAGCAAGATATCTAAAGCTACAACCATCTGAGCTATAAGTTCTGGCTGGTAATAGTGCTAATTCTTTCTGCTAGCAGAAATAGTGTTTTCCGCAAAACAGCCAATTTTCTGTAAATCTTTAGATATTCCTTGTTTTTTATTAAGTTCAATTCGAAGCTGTAAACAAGTGTTTTCCACTCCCAGACTAAGCATGAAGTAAAATTTCGAGTTTAGAAAAGCCCCGTGAAAATTTGTCGAGGGTCGCGCAGCGACCCGAGACAAATTTTCTGGGCTTTTCTAAACTCGAAATTTTACTTCATGCGCCACGCGTAAAAAACAGTGATTTAACGAGAAATTTAAAAACACACAAAAGACATTTTTCATGTTAATCCTCACAATTAATTCGAATTATTTTTGACGATTCAAATCCTTTTGTAAGTATACGAATCCTTTTATAAATATTCGAATCCTCTTATAAATATTCGAATCCTTTTATAAGGATTCGAATCACCCACATATGGATACGAATCCTCTTAAAGAAACGGAACGAATCCGGATCACGAATCCAGTTGAACTAAAGTATTCGAATGCCTCTTTTGAATCCTCTAAAAGGATTCGAATCCTGAATGATTCGAATCCTGCCCAGCTCTGGTATAAAGTCATAGTTAAGACGCGCGTAATTTAATTTTCCTAAAATTTAAAAAAAACAGATTCACGCGTGACCGATGTATAGTGTTATTTGTTTTAGCTCAAAAGTAAATGGAAAAAAATTACAAATCTGCACAAAGGAATCTTTTACAAGCCGTTTTTCATTATTTTATACGTTGGTGGTATTTTGTAAAGGGTGTTTTTTTTTTAGGTGACTTTGAACTGAAATGAAACTCATCAAAATCATGTCAACAGCCATGGTATTGGTTTTATTGGCATTATTGCTTAAATATGATTTGGAGCATATGGGCTGGTTCGAATGAAGTGCAATCTGGAAATCCAATTTTCGACTATTTTTTCGAGCGGCCGTATATCAAATCAAATCAAATCTTGGCTTCCAGCTGATCCAACGTCGCTGGTTTATTGACGTACACAAGCAACTTCGCATATCCCCACAGAAAGTAGTCCATATGTGTGATATCACACGACCGTGGAGGTCAATTCACGGGTCCGTTACGGGAGATTATGCGGTCAGCGAATGTTTCCTGCAATAAATTGATTGTGTCGCGAGCTTTGTGGCATGTTGCGCAGTCTTGTTGGAACCAAAGCTGCTCCACATTAACGCCATTCAACTGAGGAACGAAAAAGTCAATAATCATGGATCGATAGCGCTGTCCATTGACTGTGCTGCTGACCGGCATCATCTTTAAAGAAATATGGGCCAACGATTCCACCAGCCCATAAAGCACACCAAACAGTGTGTTTGTAATAGTTCAGGGTAGAGTAGTGGATTTATAATAGGTATATATTGTGACATAATAACTTAAATACATGACATGGTAGTTAATGGTTTGAGAGTCGAAATAACTCTGGTCAGTTGGCCTCCTCGCGGGTATTTATATTTGGTGTTGGTGCTGATTGGTAGCGTTGGCCCGGTGATTTGGGACGCCGATGGTCACAAAGTCCACAAGTCCGTTGCTGAGTTGCAGAAGTTGTTGCCGTGGATCGGCCGGACAGCCGCTCGTCATTCTTGCGTAAGTGGGGCATCAGGTAATTGTCCGGAATTGTGTTGTGTTATGATTGCATTATTGAACGAATGATGCAATGGTAATAGAATAATTAATATTTAAATGTATGTCGAATCTTAGGGATTAGACAGTGTTTTTGTGGATGTAATGGCGTCTCAATAATGGATTCTGAAGTTTACTCGCTCTAAATCCCGCAATTTTGTTTGTTTACGTAGCCATTGTGCCAAATATGAGCCTCACCGCTGAACAAAATTTGTTGGTGAAAATGAGGATCAAGAACAATCTTGTTTTCGGCCCATTCTTCGAACATACGACGCATATGATGGTCACGCGGCACGAGCTGTATTTTGTAAGCTCCTAAACCGAGATCTTTTCGCAAAATCTTCCATAAGGTGGAAGGACACAGCTCCAATTGCTGTGCACGATGGCGAATCGATTTATTCGGGTCCTCCTCAACACTACGCTCCACAGCTGCAACAACGTCCTCGGCGGATGCACATTATCAATCAGACTATGCGTAGTGCGAAAACGATCCATGGTTTTCCGAATAACTTGCTCGGATGAACGATTATGGCGACCGTAAAATGGACGTAGCGCACGGTAAGTTTCGCGAACTGAACCACGACTTTCGAAGTAAATTTGCACAATTTGCAAGCGTTGTTCTGACGTAAGTCTATTCATGATGAAATGGCAAAACATACTGAGCAGAAATCAGCTGTCACCTAACAAATTGATTGTCACTAGAAACAGTGTTGCCAGGTCGAAAAACACCCTATATGTTGGCGGCAAACAAAAATACTAAATCAAAATGGTCCATTTGGTATCTAAGCAAAGAAATATATTTTTTTAAGTTACCATTTTAGCACCTAAGGCCAATGCTTTGAACACATCCGTTCCATTTGTGACACCACCATCCAAATATACTTCCACTTCACTATTGACAGCGTTTACAACTTCTGATAAAGCTTCTATCTATTTGAACGAAAAAGAAGAAAACATCTTTAATTAATTTCTCACTTAACCCGCGGTGAAACATTTTTGAATATAATACTGGATATTTAATTAAAACACTTGGTTTGTTTCACTAATTTATATTTTCTCCGACTAGTTTCGACCATTGGTCATCTTCGGGGAGGAATGTACAAAAAATATCTAAACAACTATTTATATACAAATACAGGCTATCATAAAATATCGGCAATAAGGGCGGACGCTATCGGAGAGTTCCAAAGCTCTTCCATATTATTTACAATCGGTTTTACCCGCTTTAGCGCCTTCCTAATTTCTAGTCCCTCACGGAAATTTAAGTATCGACCCTTATTGCCTGGGTATAAAATTTTACAATCTGTTGTGTTAAAAATGATTTTCTTCTATGCAATGCTGTGCGAATCCGGTTGAACATTTTTTATTAATTATTGATTTTTTATGTTCTTCTAAGCGTAGTGAAACAAACCAAGTGTTTTAATTAAATATCCAGTATTATATTCAAGAAGAAAACATTTTAATGATATTATTCATCTACCTGATGAAGCCACTATGTGTTGAAACAAGTGTAGTGCAATGTAATTGTCAAACTTACACCAAGGGGAGCTAATGCTCGTGGGAGAACTGGAACTCGAGTAGAAAAGAAGAGGATGTGGGGTAAGAGTAGGGCAGACGATTATATACACCAATCACCGGTTTCGCTTCTGGATGCAGCATCCAAACGCGGTTGCCAATTTTTTTATAGAGACCAGCTAACTGGATATATATGAACTGTGCTTTTACTTATACTTACAGTAGCTAAAGTTCCATCTATTTGTCTCGCGCCATGATTGGAAACAATAATTCCAGCTACGCCCATGTTTACCGCAATTTTTGCATCCTCAGCAGTTAGAACTCCTTTAAGTATCACCGGTAATTTAGTAGACTGCATCAACCACTCAACGTCTTTCCAAGTCAAGGAGGCGTCAAACAAATCATTCACATAATTATTCAAACCGGAAACTCCATCAACGGTTTTATTAATTTTGTTCGCTTTTTCACCTTGGAAATTCGCAAGTCTAACAAATAGAAACAATAAACCTCTTCTTATAATTAAGTCTTATTCAAAAATCAGTCTGTGGTTTTTAGAATATCATTGTTATTCTATATTTGATGATAATAACTAACTTAAGGTGTGGTGGTAATGTGAACTTATTCCTCATATCTGGATAACGGATTCCAAAAAATGGTGTGTCGACTGTTAGTACGATGGCCTTGAAACCTCCTCTTTCGATCCGTCTTATTAAATCTAAGGTAACATTTCTGAAATAGAGGGATAAAAGGTAATAATAATTCAAATTTGTACATTGTGTAAATTACAATCGTTACCTATCGTTATAAATGTAAAGTTGGAACCATTTTATGGCGTTCGGTGCGGCTTCTGCGATTTCTTCAATACTGCTGGTTGATATGGTACTCTGGATGTATACCACGTTCAAAGCCTGAGCAGCTAAAGACAAAATAATATACTGCAAAATTAGACCAGCAACATATTTTCTTTATCTTCACAACCTGCATATAATTTATAGATTTTGTTGTGTTGTTCTGACGTTATTTGTGGTACATTTCAAATGTTGGGGGCTAAACAAGTTGAACCAAGTTCATATCTTGAACTTATGTATACAAAGTTTGTTTTATTTGTGTAAATTGAATAAAATATGAAACTATTTATCATTACCTTTTGCTGTAGCAACCTCACCATCAGGATGCGCCATTCTCTGCATAGCCGTTGGTGAAATGCCCACCGGTATCGAAACCTTTCCTCCAAACACCATCGTCGATGCATCCCTCACAGCAACATTCATTAAACATCTTGGTCGCAACTTCAATCTATAAACAATTTTTTTTTTTTATAAATCACTTAATTCAATCTAAAAATCATTACTGACTAAGGATTTATGTTCCATTTTTCTAAAATTACATACTTGTGAAATGCCTGTCTGTTGTGTACCAAGGTGGTTTCCAACCCTGCACCGCTCCTGTAGTAATCCAAAGCATTTTTTGGAAGCACCTGCAGCGCGTGCTGCTCGAAATCTTGGACATTCACCAACGCGCTCATTGTAATCGAATCAACACCAACTAATTATTCAAGCCAGTCCATGTTTATTCATAAATGTGATATGTAAATGACCCTTGCTCTACAAAATATTTGATAACGGACAAAGCAGGTCTTATTATTAATTACTTACTATCGTGTTACATAAACAATTAAGTAATTTTCTGCGTTAGATTAATTTTGATAATACATGAATAAAATATATTATTGTTTACACTTCTAAGCAATAAAAAATATATATTTTTATATTTTGAAATTTGAATGAGTTTTTGTAAATGAGGTTCTATCATCGACCGATTAAGTTGCCATGGTAACAAAGATTGCTTTCTGCAGAAGTTGTTTGATTGAGTGACTAGTTATATTAACATAAATGTTGAACAACTGTAGACCCAAGATACTGCATTTTTGATGGGGACTTCCATTTCATACATGCGTAGTGATTTTAGGTTATCGGTTTTTCGTCTCCTGGTGAAGGGGACAATCGCTGTTTTGGCCGGGGTAACAGCAGCAACAGCAGCTAACCCTTCGTCTTTGCACCATTTTTCTACGGTACTTAGTGCCCTCTGCACTAAGTCCTGTGGTGCCTAGTCATGGACGACGTTCTGCTGCTACTTGAGAACCAAGGCATTTATGCCCTTGGAAATGCAGATTACTTGACCATTCTAGTAAGCGCTTGGGACTAATTTATCTAAGTCCCAAACTTCCCGCTTACTAGAATGGTCAGGTAATCTGCATATCCCAGGGCATAAATGCCTTGGTTTTCGAGTAGCAGCAGAAGGTCGTCAATGACAAGGCACCACAGGAGCGGCGATAGAACGCTTCCCTGCGGGCACCCGCCAGCGACTATTGCTTCTGCTATTTTTCCATATAGGGTAGTCTTTACAACCCGACTTCTAAGCATATTGTTCACCCAGTGTCGCATTTGCGGGTTAATCCCTCTTTTCTCCATTGCTGTATGTTCTCTAGGTGTTAAACGCACCTTCAATGTCCAGAAAGGCCCCCAACGCAATGTCTTTGCATTGTATAGTCTTATTGCATCAGTGAGCAGATGGATTGCTGGTACATTACTAGTTTACACGACTTTCACGCATTGTAGGCATATTGTTGACGGTGTAGTGGTGAGTCCTTTAAGACTCCTTCGCGTATGTGCCTGTCTACTAGTTTTTCTAGTACTTTTAGAATACATGATGACAAGCTGATCGGTCTGTAAGATTTGGCCTGGGCATATGAAGCACGCCCTGGCTTGGGTATAAATACCACATTTACAGTCCGCCAGCTGCTTGGGATGTATGAAAGGGCAAGGTTTACTCTAAGGATCTCACATAATGGTTTCCTCAGTGTTGCTATCCCCTTTTGTAGCATGACAGGATATATCTTGTCAGAATAGTGGTGATTCGAATGGTTTGAACGTATTAACTCCCTCAGAATATATATTGTCAGAACCTGGTGATTTGAATGGTTTGAACGTATTAATTCCCTATTCAACCAGGCTTGATAATTGTTTTCGCTGTATCCCAGTCTCTTTTCGGAGCCCATTTGCTAGGCTCGCTTAGGTCCTTGGATACAGGGTTGTCAAGTATTACAAAGCCCGGGAAGTGCGTCTGCAGTATTACCTCCAGGGTCCCTTCTACCGAGTCTGTGTATTTTCCACTTAAAGTCAGCAGGGAGCCGTTGTTTCCAGCATGATCTTTGCTAAGCGCCTTGAACAGACGGGAGCTTGTGGGTTCGCTTTCTATGTCCGCACAGAGTTTTTGCCAGGCTCTTGGTTTTTTTACTGGCATTGTTGTATGCCATTTGGGCCGTTTTGTACTGCGTCCATTCACCATTTCTCTTGGCTATATTAAATAGCCTCCTAATGCGTGCCTTTGTCGTACCAAGATCCTTGTTCCACCAGGTAACCCTGATCAGGTAGGTTCGGTAGTTCTTGGGTAGCTTGTTTCAAACGCCGTATTGATGGAGTCCGTGACGCTTAGCAGTATGACTTCCAGTTCATGCGTTGTTCTTGCTCTTGTTAAATAGTTCCCGATTCTGCTGAATAGTACCTCATTGTATAGGTCCCAGTCAATTCTCCTCGGGTTATTTTTTTGAATTTCTAGTGGTTTTTCAGATTCGATATCGAATCGTATATATCTATGGTCTGATAGTGATGGTTCATCAGACACATGCCAAAGTTTTATTAGTTCACTTGCCTTGCGAGAAGCAAGTGTAATGTCTATTACTTCGCTTCGCACCGCGTTTGCGAACGTGGGTACATTTGTAATATTTCAATGTAATTCTCTAAGATAAAATCTAATAGTTTCTCGCCTATTGGATTGATGTTTGTGCTCCCCCATATAATGTGGTATGCGTTGGCATAGCATCCAAGGATCAGCGATGTGCTATTGTGACTCCCGCGATATATCAGCTGCTGGACTTCCTCTGGCGGCGGTGGTCCTGGTTGGTCGTAAGAAAGGTAACCGCATCCGAGTATAAACTCTTTCCGAGTTCCCTTTTACACTACTTTCAACCGTGCTACCACTAGGTCCCTGCAACACAGGTCCCTTAATAGCATTCAATTCAGTTCATGTTTTACAATTATACATACACCTGGATTACACATAGGTTCGGCTACTATTATTCGCCTGCCCTGTATGTTTAACCCCTTTACTATTCCCCTGTGCAGCCAGGGTTCTTGTACAAGTGCAATGTCAATATTTTCTCTTAAAATATATGCACTGAGGGTAGCAGATGCCGCCCTACAGTTTAATACACACTTTAATCATTTTGACAAATAAAACACTAATATCCTTTCTTCACACGTTTATTTGAATTACCAAATGTACATACATTTTGGACCCAAAGTGACCATTATCAATGGATTACCACTCAGTGTAATAATGGTCACTTTGTGTCTGAAATGTACGTAATTCAAATAAACGTGTGAAGAAAGGTTATTAGTGCTTTATTCGTCAAATTAATTTGAACTTCACGTAACTCAATCAATCAACTTTAATCATTCATCACGTGTAATTAAAGGTAATGAAAAACAAATCATTAAAAATATATCAATGTTTTATCATCATAGTACAGAATAACATTAAGTAGTTAAGTAACTTATGTTTCTAAAGAGATTTAAGTTTATTTCTTGACGGAACGCTCTAATTGCTCAGCGATCGCTTCGAGGAAGTCTTGGGTGTTGAGGAACATTCCTTCTTTGACGTTGGGAAGACCGTGGATGGAGGCGGCCAGATCCTTCGTCATTTTTCCACTCTGCACGCAATCAATGCACGCCTGTTCCAAGGTCTGGGTGAATTTGGCCAAATCCGGGGTGTTGTCCAATTTAGCGCGGTGTTCAAGACCACGCGTCCAAGCAAAGATAGATGCGATTGGATTGGTTGATGTTTGTTTACCTTGTTGATGTTGCCTTAAATAATATAAAAATAATAGTTAAATATTCAATATTTAGGAAGAATGTAGCAAGAATAGAAGTGCTTAACGCTACAGCTGGAAGTCAACATTTTCCCTGAACGCGACCACTGTCTACTTCTTTAATATTTTCATTAATAATAATTTTTTTCAAACTAATTTAGGGTTTTTTGGAAATAGGCGATTCAAGCCTATTTCCAAAAAACCCTAAATTAGTTTGAAAAAAATTGATTTGGGGGCTTGTGGAAATAGGCTTATTGTAATAATATGATAAGCCACACAACCAAAAAATGCTGTATTATTCTTCGATTTGATTAAGCAGTAATATAAAAAGCTACAGTATGCTCATATTTGCATGCAAACCGAAACTTTCAGAACTTGTCAAACAATCTTCTATTAATTCTTAATATCATAGTAACGTTTTACATTTTTTTCTAAATTTAAAAGTCCAATTTCTTAGATCTGTTTACTTGTCGCATATCATGTTATTCCAATAAGCCCCTCACATCAAGCATGAAAAATTACCTGTAATGCCTGGTGACTGTTCCATGAGCGGCTTCTGATTCGATAGTCTTCCCATCTGGACACATCAACACTGAAGTCATCATACCCAAAGAGCCGTAACCTTGGGCGATGATGTCGGATTGCACATCACCGTCGTAATTCTTGCAAGACCAAACGAAACCTCCGCTGGATTTCAGGGCTTGGGCCACCATGTCATCGATGAGACGATGCTCGTACCAAATTTTCTTAGCCTCGTATTGCTTCTTGTAGTCCCTTTACAAAGATTTATTAATAACAATCGCAATTAATTGCAAGTGAAACTAATTGTATTAATATAACAATAATTATATAACAGTAATAATAATAGTAGACTTTTACTTTTCATATATTTCTTGAAAAATGTCCTTGAAACGACCGTCGTATTTCTTGAGAATGGTGTTTTTGGTGGAGAGGTATAGTGGCCAGCCTTTGTTTAAGGCTACTTGGAATGAGGAATGAGCGAAAGCCTTAATGCTCTCGTCTGTGTTGTACATGCCCATCGCGACGCCGCCGCCCTTGTAGTTGAAGAGATCGTATTTGCGTACTTCGCCATCGTTGGCGGTGAAAATAATTTCTACCTGAGCAAGAATTAACAACATGAACATCAAATCGTTCGTCAATTAAGTTTGAGGAGATTGTTGATAGGTACTATCAGTGGAAACAAAATGTTGGGACACGTAAAAGTTTGTTAGGGTGTATCAAACTTTACGCTTGTCAGTTAATTGTCTTTGATATTGTCAGAAATGTTCAGTATTCCTCAGAACTGAGTCAGGACCACACTGAATAGGACCTTGAAGTCTGAAACGCGTCTGTGGGTAACCGATGCCGGAATACTGAACTCAAATTCAATTTTAATTGTCATTTGGTGTGTCGAAAATAAAAAAAAAGTGTTTCAGTAGTTCCTTTCATTTACATATTTTTGTTGTCACTTTCATAACCTGAATTTAAAAAAACTTGCATTAACCCCTATATGCGCCATTGATGCATACACGCAACATTATTAATTTTTTGTTAATTAAATTACTTATTAAGTTAATTTGATATATTATTGAACTTGACTTGAAAATGTATGAAGAACAATGTAAATATTTAGTTATTTAAATATTTCGAGTATTGCTCATTAAAAAACAATTGTGAGAGTGTAATTCTAACCTCACAGTATTTCAGTGTTTTGTACGCGTGGCGCATGAAGTAAAATTTCGAGTTTAGAAAAGCCTGAAAATTTGGTTTGGCCGCTCCGCGCTTCGCGCTACGCGACCAAACCAAATTTTCCGGCTTTTCTAAACTCGAAATTTTACTTCATGCTTAGTCTGGGAGTGGAAACACTCGTTCTAAACTTCATATTTTTATGTAAAATCGACGAATGCCTGAATATTTTTTTCTCAGCGACTTTATCTATATTTATAGTTTACTTTTATTTGATTTTGCTAAAGTTAGTCCCAGTGTTCTAAAACTATCTATAAAATAAGACTATTTTATTTAGTAAGTTTGTGGTTACCTTTCCAGGTTTGTCTACAACGAAGTCTTTCGCCTTGTATTGATCACCATGGGCGTGACGGCCGATGATGATGGAATTGGTCCAGCCAGGTACTAACTTTGGAATGTTGGTACAGAGAATGGGCTCTCTGAAGACGGTGCCGCCGAGAATGTTCCTGATGGTGCCATTGGGAGAGAGCCACATCTTCTTTAGTTTGAATTCTGAAAATAAAATGTTTCGCCTAAGATAAAAATGTTGAAATGTCATATTTTTCAGAACCCTAAATAACTACGAGGGTACTTTAATAATTTTGCTAAATTTCTATCAGATTTCGAAAGATGTACTCTTTAAACCAGGGCTAGCTGATTAGCGGCCCGCGGGCCACATGCGGCCCTCAGAGCGTTTATGTGCGGCACGGGGACTTAACTCTGTTCTATGTTTATTATTTTAAAAATATTCAATTAAATTTAGATTTCTAGTAGAGAAGTGTATCGAATACGGGTATTCGCATTCGATTCGCTCGCTAACATTTAAATATTCTAATTCGCCAGGTTAATTGTCAATAAGCGAATATTACTAGCATTATGAATTTTATTAAATTTATCGAAAAAAAGTTAAAATAAAAATAGCTGGGAAATAACTGAGAAAATATCTTTGAATACTTTTTGGGTTGGTTTTGTATTGTTGTAAAAATGAAGAGTTTTTCAAACATCACATAAAATCTTTATAAAAACGACATTTTATCAACTTCTGGTTATAGAGTGAAAACGGTTAAAGATAGATACATTTTTTTTTTTTCGTCATTGAGTAAAACTCGAAAAAGTGACTCTGGCTATCAAACGGTTTTTCAATATCTCTTTAAATAAAAAAAGTTTTCCATATGTGGCA
This sequence comes from Philonthus cognatus, assembly GCA_932526585.2. Taxonomy (NCBI): domain Eukaryota; kingdom Metazoa; phylum Arthropoda; class Insecta; order Coleoptera; family Staphylinidae; genus Philonthus; species Philonthus cognatus. The sequence goes on from OW052244.1 coordinate 103,659,562, forward strand.
CTCCAAAATACACTACCCTGTACAAATGTTCACTTGTTAATTTTATAAAAATATTTACATATACATGGTGAGTTTTTTTTTAGATGCTCTTTGATTCAGTGTTCAAGGTTCAAAAACGTGCAGCACTACGCATTATGTACAAACTAAAATTTAATGCCAGCTGTAGAGGGATATTTAAGAGGGAAACATTATTGACTTGCACTGGTATTTATGTTCTGGAACGTGTAAAATTTCTATGGATAAATCGAAATATTTTTCGTGGAAATGTATTACGAAATGAATATAGTCTCCCATCTCACAAATTAACCCTGATTGAAACAGGCCCATACTATGCATGTATTAAACTGTACAATAGTTTGCCCATAGATATCAAAAAAAAACTAAATCTTATGCTATTATGAAAAGCATGCTTTTTGATAAACTGGTTGTCATAGAAGCCTACACGATGGAAGAATTTTACAACAATATTAAAGCTTAAATGCGAGTTTATTTTTTTATATTAATTCATTGTTATTAATACTATCTTTCTTGACCTGTTTTCGTGTAATTGCTGTATATACCATGTATATATTTTGTAAAAACATTGAAAATAAATGTATTATTATTATGAGCGTTTCTCAGGGGTTTGTCCTGGCATTATAAAAAGAAAACGGGCTAAGCCAAGTTACCTTTTTATTTATTGTAAGAATGTTCTGGTTATTGAAAGTGTTGACAGTAACACAGCTTTTTGTGTATTTTCGTGTGTATATACAGGTATGTTTAGTACGTCCAGATTTTGTGTAAACGTTTTAGGAGTGATTCCCGTTACCGAGATGACAAATGGTAATATTCTGACCTTCTCTTGTTTCAATATTCTTTTTATTTCGATAGCAAGTGGTTGGTATTTTTCAATTTTTATTATTAATATTATTATTAACTTTCCGCTCGACTCTGTTGTCGGTTATATTATGCTTGGACGGGCGCTGACCAAGTCCAGACAGTCTATTTTTGGTTGAGGAAATTTCGTGTTATGTTGCATGTATGTAGTATGATTGCTTTCTGTACTTGTGGGTGAATGTTTTTGGGTAAATGTAATTCGTCTAGGTGTTGAGTGAACGTGTATGGTGTTATGCCTGTTACCGAGGTTATGAATGGGATTATTTTAACTGTTTTCTATTTCCATATTCTTTGGATTTCTATTGCTAGCGGTTGGTATTTGTTCTTCTTCTCTGTGTACTTATTTTGGACATTATGGTCTGCCGGTACTGCTATGTCTAATATATATGTTGCATGTTTGGTTTTGTCTTGAATTGTGATGTCGGGTCTGTTGTGCATGATAGTTTTGTCTGTGTGGATCGTGATGTCCCAATATAATTTATAGTATTTATTCTCAATTATTATTATGGGGATAGAGAAACAGTTAAATAAGCAAAGTGGTGCAGTTTTAAGATCTGAATAAAATGATAATATATGTTATATGTTATAAATAGTGTTAGGTATTTTGAAATAAGTAAAATTTGCTTAAATCAGTAGCCATTGGATATTCACCACCCTTGAAGCATGTCACATGAAAACAATTGATATATCAAAAGTTTTTAACTAAATTTGACATATACTATTGACTCCACACTCTGAGAAAATGACCGGCGTTTCAGTTACGTTTTTTTTAAACATTATTAAACATAAATAACATTTTTTCACATTTCATATCGACTTGTTATTCAATGGCAGTACACGATAACCCCGGAATCCATTTAGACTTCGATGTCTAAATTACATTTGCAACAGAAGGTCAAAGTATAACTCGCAAAATCCGCTTTTGCCTATCCATAAACAATCAAGTGCATATTATTTATATACATTATATCACACGAATCCTTTAAAAATTAAGGATTAATGGTATTAAATTTAAAGTCAATCGTTTACTCAATATAAAATGTCAGTTTTTATAAAAACGAAATGTTGTACTGATGCACAATTAACTTGAAATATAATTAGTTAATCCAATTCAATATTATATTGAATTATATTTACTTTTTTTTATTGCTTACCTTCAACCCTCTGCTCATCAGGTGTAATAGTTGCGCACTTGATTCCCACATTATGTTTTAAAATCGCATTTGCGGCATCTATCGTGACTTGATCGTCGGTTTGGTCTCTGTAAATAATAAAACACAAATAATTTAATAGTATATTACGTAACGAGAGTGGTATGCAGCATATTACGTATGAGCGGACATATTGCGCACGAGCCGAGCAGCGGCGAGTGCAGTATTCCGCGGGTATGTAATTACCATACCACTCGAGAAACGTACGATACTTTAACTACGCCCTAGCAAAATAAACAATGAGCATTAAAGAACAACTTATTTATTGTAATAATTTTTATTAGTATCGTTTCGAGAAACAAGGTACTCATTATATTATATTTTCAAGATGGCGAGCGATAATAACGCATCTGATGAAAACAATTATTATAAATGTTGTGCTAGCGCAAGTTGCAAGACTTTAGTGTGTGTTCAGTGTGGTGTATCATATCACAAAAGTTGTGCAACTAAGACTAAAAATCTAAAGATCCTCGATGGTGCTCGTATCGTATGTATGGAGTGCGGTCCAACTTTTGAGGTTAATCAAACTGCGATTGATGAAAATAAACATCTTAAACAACAGATATTTCTATTAAATAAAATCATCACAGAAATGGAAGATAAAAATAAAATCTTGATAGAATATACGTGTGTTTTGAAAGAACAAATAATGACCCGAAATAAATCCAAAATAAACAAACAAACTACTAGTGACATCTCTTGTGAAATAGTCGACACAATTGACAAAAGTAATATTAACAAAAATAAAATACCTATAATTAAAAAGCAGGAACCTGTAAATATTGGAAATGTATGGAATAAGCGGACCCGATCCAAATCATCTGATTCCCAAACTGCGTTAGAAAAGGAGAGTAGAATAAAAAATGTTAACAATCCCAAATCAACAGAAAAACTGAACTAGGAAAGTATCAAGAAAACCCGATGAATGAAATAATACACTTGGAAAAACCAAATCACGAAGAAGGATGGATACCGGCAAGAAAACGTAACCAACGAAAAGATCACAGAATTCAGGGAACAAGTGAGAATGCAATGTTTGAAGGCGCTCCAAGATATGGCTACTTACATCTCTCTAGAGCAGCTTTATCAACAACTCCTGAAATGATTAAAGATTATCTCAATGGAAAAAATATATCGAACGTATCGTGTGAAGAAATCACTTCTAAGTATCCTCTCGAATACAAATCATTCAAGTTGTCTTTTCCAATTAATTATCTGAATGATCTGAGAAGTCCGTCTATGTGGCCGAAAGGTATATATGTCGACCGTTTTTTCTTTTTTCGACAAATAAAGAAGAAAACAAATTGAATTTGAAGAATATTAAACAAGTAAACAGAAGGAGTTATAAGATCCTACATCAAAACGTTCAAAGTCTAAAAAACAAAGTACAAAGAATGGAAGTAGCAATTTATGAAGAAAATCCTGACTTTTTGCTGTTAAGTGAAAATTGGCAAACAAAAGAAAATATTGAATTATTGCAAATCCCTAATTATCAAATTGGTGCAACTTTTTGTAGAGATAAAGGATACGGAGGGACTGCTATTTATCACAAACAAGCCCTTACAGTGCGCCGCAGAAATGACATATGTAACCTTTCAATAGAAAATATTATCGAATGCTGCTCTATTGAGTATTAGCGCATAATAATAATTGCCGCATATCGACCCCCTGGCAGTGATTTTTATTTATTTCTAAATATTTTAAATGATATGTTAAATTTAGCTAATAAAGAAAATAAAATAATTGTAATTGGAGGTGATTTCAATATAGATTTCTTTAAGAGTTGCTCCTTTAAAAAAGATCTGTGTTATCTTTTGTCCTCGCATAGTGTAAATTATTTTATAAATGATGCAACAAGAACAACTCACACAAACAATAAAACATGCATTGATAATTTCATTTCCAACTTGCCTCTCAATAATGTTACAGGTTCTTGTAAGGACTACTGCTTGTCCGATCATCTAAGCCAAATACTAGTGTTTTTTTTAGGTGAACATGCTACGGAACAGATCACGACCACATATAAACGAAACTTTACCACCTCTGAAAACATATTGTCTTTTAGCGATGCCTTAAACACAGGTGATTGGACTGAAGTCTATAATCAAACATGTCCAAGTAACGCATTTTCCTTGTTTATAAGCCAACTTAGAAAATGTTTCAATACTTGCTTTCCACTTAAAAGAGTATGTAAAACACGAGTAAAAACAGCTCCATGGATCACCACAGAATTATTAGAATTGAAAAATAAAGTCTCTAATTTAACTGAATTATCAAATTTTTAAACCTTTATTTAAACATTATAACACCATCTATAGTAATGAATTAAAATCATCAATCATTAATTACAATAATAACCAAATTGCAACATCATCGAATATATCGCAAACAGCATGGAATATAATTAAAAGAAGCTCAGTTTGTCCAAGTATTGCTAGGCCAAACCTAAAGATAAATGCTGACAATATTGAACTCACTGATAATGAAGCGGCTGATCTATTTAACAATTACTTCGCAAATATCCCTAAAATATTAACTGAAAAACTGCCTAAGGATATAGATTTGTCATATTTAAATCAAGTATCAACACCTAATCTCAAGAGCATATTTTTACACCCTGTGACTCCTGAAGAGATAATTGATATATCTCGAAATCTCAACAATACAAAAAGTGCCGATTTTGATGACATACCGTGTTCTTTAATTAAGATTTGTATATCTCCCATAGCAAATCATATTGCATACCTTATCAACTTATTATTTAAGTGTGGAGAATTTCCTACCTATCTAAAAACCGCAATGTTAAACTGGTATATAAAAAAGGGTGTAAACGAGACTATACAAACTACAGACCAATAAACTGGTAGGAACAACTTTAGACAATCACCTAAGCTGGAATGATCACATCGATGATCTATCTACTAAATTAAGTAAGCAATTGTATGTTCTGCGCATACTTTCAAATCAATGTGATACATTCGCTTTAAAAACATTTTACTTTGGGAAAATCTACTCTCTTATAAATTATGCAATTATGTTCTGGGGAAACTCAAATAAAAGTAACATCTTGAGAGTTTTTATTTTACAAAAAAAGGCGCTACGGATCATTGCTAAATTAAAATACAACGAGTCTTGCAAAAGTAGTTTCAGAGAATATATTTTGACTGTTCCGTGTATGTACATCTATGAAATAATAAAATTTGCATTTCTGGCAAATTATCTTGTAAGTTAAATTCGGATTTGCACAATTATTACACTAGACATAGAAATGATATCGTCATGCCTGCCCATCTTAAAGCTATCTATGAACAATCATTAGCATATAATGGTTGCATATTATACAATCACCTGCCAACTTCTTTAAAAGTCTGTGAGTCTAGATACCACTTTAATAAAAAAGTCAAAGAATTGCTCATAAAACACGCATTCTATTCTATAGACGAATTTTTAAATTGTTCATTAGACTAATGTTCACATGTTTTTCTTTTTTCCTTTCTTGACTTGTTCTATAAATGTATATATGTATGTATTTGCTGATTTATGGAATAAATGTACTATTACTATTACTAGTACCATGACAATGATGATAACTAAATTACTACTTGATCAATATACAAGGAATAAAGCTGTACATTTTCCGACATTCGTTGTTTTTTAATAGAGTTCAATTTGAAGCTTTAAACGAGTGTTGTCCACTCCCAGACTAAGCATGAAGTAAAATTTCGAGTTTAGAAAAGCCCCGTGAAAATTTGTCGAGGGTCGCGCAGCGACCCGAGACAAATTTTCTGGGCTTTTCTAAACTCGAAATTTTACTTCATGCGCCACGCGTATAAAACATAGAGTTCACAATATTTTAGTGTTTTATACGCATGGCGCATGAAGTAAAAGTTCGAGTTTAGAAAAGCCCAGAAAATTTGTCTCGGGTCGCTGCGCGACCCTCGACAAATTTTCACGGGGCTTTTCTAAACTCGAAATTTTACTTCATGCTTAGTCTGGGAGTGCGTTAAACACTCGTTTAACGCTTCAAATTAAACTCTTAAAAAAACAACGAATAACTAAAGATTTAAAGAAAATAAGCAGAATTTGGAATACGTATACTATAAAGAAAAACTCCCTGTACAGCAAAGAAATGTCATTTGGTTGTACGGTAAGCAATCAGCTGTTCAGCTGTCAGCACGTAATGTACTTGTCAAAGCTATTATGTGTACGTAATGTCAATCATACTTGTCAAGATGACAATGGTATCTAACAATACAAATAAAAAGTGAAGTAAGGAATAACAGTCTTTTTTAGTGTAATAATTACTTCACGTAAATTCAAAAACATACAGTTACTGTATTGTAATATATGATGCGGTTACTAGATAGACATTACAATACAGTAACTGTATGTTTTTGAATTTACGTGAAGTAATTATTACACTAAAAAAAAACTGTTATTTCTTATTTCACTTTTTATTTGTATCGTTAGATGTACATTTCAAGACACAAGGTGCTTAATATCAATAACAAACCAATACAGGCTTATCAATGACCAGTAAATTATTATTCATTACATATTGACCATCTCACCCTCAATCCTTCATGTAAATAAATACATATTGACTATAATATATAAAATTACGAAAAAACTATTCGTGAAAATGTAAACAGTGTCTTAATTAAAAAGACAATTTAAGACGATAAATATCCATTGAAACAACTACTTCCCGGACCACCTCCGGATATTGAATTATACAATGAAATATTTAAAATCTTATTTAATTTGATTTGTTACAACGCTCTATTAAAGAATATGTAACGTTTAGGTCAAATTCTCTTCAAACCAACTAACAATACAATTTAAAATGAAAGGAGAGATAGCAACAAATTAGAAATGAAAGGACTTGGATTAAAACTAATGTCTTAGGCCATCTATAGACGCGTTTCGAGATTTATCTCTCTTCAGTATAGCTTTGCTTATGACGTTTAAAAAAAATAGGAATTAAATTAAAACAAACTTACTTGGAAAAAGCGTTGTGTGTGGAATGAACAGGTACACAGAAATGGAATGAGTGAAAATGATGGTAGGTATTTATAGGTAAAAATGGGGATTGTCATTAGCAGGTATGAAGAATGTGAGACCTTATTATTTACCTTACGGTACAGTTCAAACAAGATAAATTCAAATTCAAAACTATTTGAATTCGAGAAAATAAGCTTACGCTTCTTATAGTTTGCATTTTCACGAATAGTTTTTTCGTAATTTTATATATTATGTTTAAAGTGTGCAAACTATAAGAAGCGTAAGCTTATTTTCTCGAATTCAAATAGTTTTGAATTTGAATTTAACATATTGACTATTTTTAAACAGTATAAAAATAATAATCAATCTGATTTAATACATGAATATTTTAAGGACTATTTATTTGTACATATAATATTTACGTGTTTGTGTATTACAACAAACACACATTCTAAATAGTTATTTTGAAAGCACTACACATACATTTATCATCATAACACTTGTTCCGGAAGGAATTGCAAGCACTTGATGGCACTTGTTGAAGTTTACATTCCTTAAAACGCAGTTTATCTGATGTTCTGGTTTACTTACGCAGATGTTACGTAGGTTAACTTCAAGTGTTTTTTATGGATATTTTGAGGAGCTACTGTATATTTTATTAATGCTCCAAAAATAAATGTATTTACCTGTGTGGTAGCCCCAAGTCGTAATATAGGCACTCTAGTTTGACGTAGGGGAAGATCAGTCTTTCTTTAATTTTTTGCCAGATGATCCTCGTCATCTCGTCGCCGTCCATCTCGACGACGGGATTTTTCGCGACAACTCTTGATCCACTGGCATCTGAAAATATTATAAAAAAAATTTTAAAAATCCCAAAACAACCTAGAAATGGCAAGTCATTTCAAAAGTTTCACTTATGCATATAAAAATATATATATATATATATATATATATATATATATATATATATAATCAAGAAGTCCAATTACCCTTTATTCGGGTGTAGGAGAATAAAAAATAAAAATAAAAATAATTAAATTTAAACAAATAAATAAATGTCAATTGTCTGTTCCATACAAAAGATTCCTCCACTCTTTCTTATTCCTCGCTAGCTTTTTTGCCTCGTTCCAAGTGAGTCCTTTTTCATTAAGGTATGCTGCCACTGTACTATCCCAGGTTTTTTTCGGTCTACCTCTCATCCTCTTGTATTGCACTCTTGCTTCCCAAATTTCTATTACTGGAACATTTTTCATCCTCTGTAGGTGCCCCCACCAGCTTGCTTGTCTTTTTCCTATAAACTCTCCAATTGGTTCAATATCCAGGTCTCTTCTAATTATTTCGTTCCTTATTCTATCTCTTCTAGTTATTCCTTTTACTTTTATTAGGTATTTCATTTCACTTGCTTGTATTTTACTTTGTTGTTGTTTCGACAATACCCAGGTTTCACATCCATAGGTCAATATTGGTCTGTAAATCGCTTTATACACGTTTAATTTTGTCTTGTTCGATACTTCCTTCCTGCTTAGGAAACCTTTGTTCATTGCATAATAGATATTGTTGGCTTTTTCAATTCTTTTATTTATTTCGGCACCATTCTTGCCTCTCTCTTCTATTAATATTCCTAAATATTTATACGAGTCTACTTGTTCTAGTTGTGTTCCTTCTATGCAGATATTAGCGCTAATTTTTTCATCTGATACAACCATCACTTTACTTTTACTTATATTGAGTTTCATTTTATTTCTCAATAGTACTTCATTCCATATGTTTACATTTTTTTGCTCATTATTCGCAAAGAGAACTACGTCATCTGCAAATGCAAATTCTGTTATAAATACATTTTGTAGGTGTCTGTATCCGATTGCCATTGGTTTAGTATGTTTATTGCACTCTCTTATAATATTATCCATGAATGTTATAAATAATAATGGACTGAGTCCTCCACCTTGCCTCACTCCTTCTTTTGTTTCGAACATCTCTGACATCAAATTACCTTTTATAACATAGTTGTTGCATCTTTTATATAATCCTTTGATTACTGCCAATAGCTTGCTGTTAACATTTCTATTTTCTAGACTTTTCCAAATTTTGTCTCTCGGAATGCATATAAAAAATTATGGTTAAATTACCCTATAATTGGATATAAATCTCTTGGGATAATTAAATAAAATAAAACATTTGATGAATGAGCAATTTGGGAGTTAGAGAGGCCAGAACTCCTTCGCATAAACACAATTCTTGCCCATAACGAAAACTACCTTTAGTCCTATTTTATAAAATTGCTGCGAGCACCAGAGCTGGGTAGGATTCGAATCATTCAGGATTCAAATCCTGGATTCGAATTCTTTTAGAGGATTTAAAAGAGGCATTCGAATACTTTAATTCAACTAGATTCGTGATCCGGATTCGTTACATTTTTTTTAAGAGGATTCGTATTCGAATCCAAATGTGGGTGATTCGAATCCTTATAAAAGGATTCGAATATTTATAACAGGAATCGAATATTTATAAAAGGATTCGAATATTTATAACAGGATTCGAATATTTATAAAAGGATTCGAATACTTAGAAAAGGATTTTAATCGTCAAAAATATATCTAATTAATTGTGAGGATTAACATGAAAAATGTCTTTTGTGTGTTTTTACATTTCTCGTTAAATCACTGTTTTATACGCGTGGCGCATGAAGTAAAATTTCGAGTTTAGAAAAGCCCAGAAAATTTGTCTCGGGTCGCTGCGCGACCCTCGACAAATTTTCACGGGGCTTTTCTAAACTCGAAATTTTACTTCATGCTTAGTCTGGGAATGGAAACGCTCGTTCGAAACTTGTTTTGTTTTTAAAGATAATAATCTAGTTTTCAAAATTAGGTTTAATATTATTTAAAGTAAAACTGACATGGTAGCCACAATCTAAAATGTTAAATTTTTCCGACATTTCCCTGATTCAAGAATATTTTCCGTGGCCTTTTATTTTAATACAACTTTCTTCTGTGGGAAACCCCCACTTTGTTAAGATGTTTTCATTGTTTTTGTCATTATTTAAGTTAATTTTACGTGTTTTGTAATTTGCCTGCTGATTTTGACAAATTTAATAATATCCTCCTGATAATGCTGTAAAACGCGAAACTAGTCGAGTAAATAGTAAAGTAAAAAATTGTGAAACAAACCAAGTGTAATTTAATTTAAACCTTCATTATCAATATTTAAAAATGTTTCACCAAGTGATAAGTGAGAAAATTATTCAAGAAATAATATCATATGGCTTTTTTGTTAGTGTTTTGGTCAATTTGAACATAATTCCATGACTTTTCTCTGACTTTCCCGGTTTTAATGATATTTAGTGATTTTTTATTTACGTAATTTTTAGGCATTCGTCGATTTTATAGTAGAGTTTAATTTGAAGTTTAGAACGAGTGATTCCATTCCCAGGTTAAGCATTAAGTAAAATTTCGAGTTTAGAAAAGCCCCGTGAAAATTTGTCGAGGGTCGCGCAGCGACCCGAGACAAATTTTCGGGCTTTTCTAAACTCGAAATTTTACTTCATGCGCCACGCGTACAAAACACTGTTTGAAGTGAAGTTTAGAAACACACGAATACATCTTTAATCAGAGTAACAGGAAATCAGATATTTAGTCTGTTATCAACGATGTTCAGTGTTAATAATAAATAATTACGTTTTGAATATTTTTGTCAAAACAACTAATAACAATATTTATATAATAATGGTTGCAAAAAAATATAAAATCAAATTTCTTCTTAAAGGATTTGTATTCGTGATTCGAAAAAAACAGGATTCGAATCTTTGATTCGAATCATATTTATCTCTTGCGAATCCTTCATTCGCGTATTCATGATTCGAATCATATTAGGTGATTCAGATTCGTGATTCGAATCCTTTTTACAAGGATTCGTCCCAGCTGTGGCGAGCACAATTTAAAATCACAATTATTTGATTAGAATATCTTAATTTGGAGAACCATAGGAAATGGTATTCATGATATCAAAGGCCGTAGCCAAAACAAAATTTCGGAGAGGGTTATAAAAATGTCGGGGGGGTTATGGTACAAATATTGTTTTTGCATTTACAGGACCGCTTTTACACACAAAAATTTACCATTATAATAATTTTGGGGGGGTTTAAACTCCCATATCCCCCCCCCTGGCTACGGCCTTGATGAAATCGTTTAAAACTACTCGGAACCAACGAGTATTGGCAACTACAATTTATGAATTTTGGCAAATGTTTATATTTCTAAAGATCAACGAACCAATGATATAAATATTATTAGAATGCTATTCAAGAAAAATACGCTTATATAATTCGGACGGAATAAATTAACGAAACTGGTCCCGTATTTCACGTCTGGGTAAATACCACAATTAATTTTAATCGCACCCAAGGTTGTTTTCATTTAAAAAAGCAGGGACCAGATGCATACATACATGCAAAAAGTGAAAAGAATTTATATCGTATTTAATATACATGTACTTGTTAATTACCAATTTTCAAGTTCATTAAAAATGCCATATGTATACATCGTTACTCGTCTTAAAATTGGCATTTTATAATTAAAATATTTTTAAATTTCATATTTCTGTTCATTATTCTTTATATATGTTCGATGTTTTTATCTATAATCTCCTGACAGGTTTTTCGATTATTACATACCGGGTGTTGACTTGGCGGACGCAACATAGGAAATCCCATGTAAATTTTGTAATGTTCAAATACCTTTTTTGTAAAGGAAAAAAATCTGAATTCATTCGTGTTGACGTTTATCACTTTATGTTTCTCATAGTTAAAATAATCAAGAAAAAGTAATGTGATTTTATAAATATAATGACATGCCATGGAGTTGAAACAACAATTGCGGATGTCAAAATGGCAAAAGATATCGCTGTCACTTGATTAAAATAAATGTTTACGAGTTGATTTACACTACACAAGAAAAAATCTTCCTAATTAAGTGGTATTATGCAGACCACAGTTATCAGAATGCGTGCGATATGTTTTCTGTCTTTAATCAAGTGACAGCAATATCTTGTGCTATTTTGACATCCGCAATTGTTGTTTAATAATAATATTAATACTTTATTGGTGCTCGTAACAATCGTTTTACACAGGTCGTGATACATAATCAAAATACATTTAAGAAAACATCACATAAAATTACAAAAGTAATACATATACAGTAAAATATAAAAAAGATACTATAATTATAACGTTTAAAAAATACTAGAATATAAAAAAATAAGATTAAAATGAATTGAGTATATATAAAATATTCTAATATAGAATCTAAAATCTATACAAACACAATAAAATATAATAATTTAGGAATTAACTTTAAAATTAACATAGATAAAATATACAATTTAAGATAAATTTATAGATAGGTGTATAATATGCATCATATAAAATTACAAAAGTAATACATATACAGTAGAATAGTAAAAAAAAATCTGTAACAAGCACAAACACATTAAAATATTAAATCTTTTTCACCCATCATTACAGTCTAAAAATAAGATACAATACGATGAGTTAATTAAGAAGAAGATAAATTGCACACACTATGTAGCTAATGGATGTCGTAGTTATCAGACATTAAATCTTCAATGGAGTAGTGGCATTTTTGTATAAGGTACGTTTTTAACGTTTTTTTAAACTGTTTAATATTAAGTATTTTTATCCATTCTGGCAGTTTATTAAAGATCTTTGGATCATAGTAGCTTGCACCATTTTGAGATTTTACTAATCGTGATCGATACAAGCAGATATTATTCTGGTATTATATTTATGGATTTGGTCATGAGAACGATAATGGTCGATGTTTTTATGAATATATAATAGACAGTTAAGAATGTATATTGATGGTAGCGTTAATATTTCCAACTTTATGTATTTATTTTTGCAGTCATCTTTATAAGCTAGCCGAGCTATTATTCTAACTGCTCTTCTTTGAAGTCCAAATAACCTATGCATTATTGTAGAGTGTCCCCAAGTTGTAATCCCGTAGGCAAGTAGTGACTCACACAGAGAGAAATATATGCAACGTAAAAAGTGTTGTGGCAAACAGTTTGATAGATGCCTTAATAAATAGATATTTCTACAGACTCGAGAGGCAGTTTCCTTCCCATGTGTGCGCCACGTTAATTTGTTATCGAGGTAAATACCAAGAAACTTCGTTGATGTCTCTGAGGTGATGTGCGTAGGTCTTAAGGAGAAGACCAGATCAACTGTTTTTTCATTGTTAAATGTTAATTTGTTATTTACCGACCATTCAATAATTTTATGTTTGGTATATTCTAGATTGTTTAGGCACACATTTAGACTAGCATCGCTGTTTGTTACTAAGGTATCGTCAGCATAGAGAAATATTGACGAGTCTTCCTTTTGTAACGGTAAATCATTTATAAAAATGAGAAACAATATAGGTCCGAGGATTGAACCTTGCGGTACACCATATTTTCATGTCTGTTCTGATGACACATTATTTTGTATTATGACTGTCTGCGTCCTCTCACACAGATATGAACTCAAAAGTTTACATGCTGTCGGGTGAAAATTATAGAAATACATTTTTCGAATGAGGGTTTCGTGACAAACACAGTCAAATGCCTTACTTAGATCAAGGAAAGATGCAGATGTATACAGACCCTCGTCGAAGCATTTTAGAACATCCTGGACCAAAGCACTGACTGCGTCTGTTGTTGATCGGCCCACTCGAAAGCCAAATTGTTTTTCGCTTAAGACCTGTTCTGTTTCCAAAAATTCTACTATTTGGTTTGCAACAGCTTTTTCAAATATCTTAGAGAATATAGGAAGTACTGAGATTGGCCTGTAATTATTTTGATCTGATCTGTCTCCTTTATTTAAAATTGGTGTTACCTTTGCTTTCTTCAGGGATGCTGGAAAAATACCTTCTAGTATACATAGGTTGATAAGTTTTGTTATAGGTACTACTATTACATCTATTACGTCTTTTATTAGTTTGGTTGTGATACTATAAATGTCCCTGCTCTTAGAATTTTTCAATTTCTTGACAATATCTCTTACCTCGATGAATGTTAATTCGGAGATTTTGAAATAATTGGAAGTTGACGTATGATTACTATCAGCCATTAGACTAATAGGATCAGCAACCTTGGAGGGAAGATTAGTAATAAGGTCTTCTGCAATATTAGTAAAAAACTGGTTCAGTTTATTTGGATCTAGAGCACAAATAGCATCTGCTTGCATTTTTGCACGATTATTATTTATTATTTTCCACATTGAGTGGGTGCTATTTTGTGAGTTCTGGATGAAGGACACATTGGCAGCTATCTTAGCATCTTTCAAGGCCTCGTGATATTTTTTTCGATACCTATAATAATTAGTTTTATGGTTTGCATCTTTCTTATACGCTTCTCGAATTAGATTTAATGTTTCGCGCATTTGACGCAGTTCACTGTTAAACCATTTTATTTGTGTATTGCTTTTTCCTAGTTGTTGTTCAGTATAACTTATTTTGAAGTTATCATTAATAATTTGCAGGAAAATATTAAATTTTTTCTTCTGCGGTATAACAGTTGTCGTCAATAAAACTCCAGTCAGTATATTCGAGAAGCGAATAAAATTGCATAGTACCTTTTTTTGTAATTGGTCTGTACCTAACCTTGTTATCGTTATCACTTTCACTCATAGTAATGTCTACTTTAAAGTGTATGCCAATGTGATCCGACAATCCAGAATCACAAGCCAGAACCGATAAATAGGTAGAATGGATGTTTGAAAAAACGTTATCTATACAGTTAGTACCTCTTGTATTAAAATAAACATGTATTAAGCCGTATGTTGCGAGTAGGTCACATAATTCTTTAGCTCGGTTGTCATTGGTGTTAAATAGTATGTTAAAATTGCCTCCAAAAATTATTTGTTTGCATGAACACTGTCAAACATACAACCGATTCTATTTAGAAAAATATCAAAATCTCCATCGGGAGATCTGTATACGCATATAATTAGCAGTTTGATTTCGTTTATAAGGGATGCTGATAGTTCGCAGTGATTATCAATAGAGAGTTCATTAATTTTTGAAAAAATATTCACATTGACTTTGCCGTGCGACAGCTGCATTACACCACCATGCTGATAAGTGCGACGTGAAAAACATGACACATTTTTATAATATCCGACTTGAAAAGCGGTCTCTCCTTGAGCTTTTAGCCAGTGCTCACTGAGGCATACGATATCAAAACTATTATCAATTAAAAAAGCGTCTAGTTCATTTATCTTGTTCCGTACACTTTGTATATTTGTAAAGTATATGTTTAGGAAACACACATTAGGTACCTTTTTCTGATTGGACAGCCCCGCTAAAAATCTGATTTTTATCGGCACTACTTTTAATTTTATTGTTAAATATGAACCGACTTACACAAACACCTTGTGGCCAGTGTTTAGCGTCTGTAACTTTTTCATGACATTTAAAGTCTGCGGCAATTTTAAAAGCAGGCTTATTAGCGTTGTTATTGTTAGTTTTTCACACAAAAAATCACTTGAGTCTATGATATTTTTAATATGCTCTTTCATATCCTCTAGAGAGACGATGTTTGTACGCTTGATGAAGAGCCAAGTCCTCTTAAGTTCAGCTTTAATTTTTGAAGCTAATGTTCCTGTCCCGATAATGACTGTTGATTTTTTCCTTTTATTTACAGGTACTGTTTTCCAATGATATGTTTTTTCTGATTCATTTTGCGACTCCGAGTGAGATTCAGCGATATCTTCTTTTATCTGTCACGATGTTAGACTCAAGGTGTTGGTTATCACTCTCAATAACACTCGTAGATTTAATTCGTTTATTTGTAGATTTCTATCGCGTTTCGCGTATATTTGGAGACGCTACTTGCACTTTGCCTGGAGAGATGTCGCTTGCATTTGCATTTTTGTTTGGGTTTTTGGTTGTTATGTTATTTATTTTGTATTTCAGAAGACTGATATTTTCTTTTTGGACGGCATTTTTATCCTCCATTTCCTTGAGCAATTTATTTAAAAGTGATCCTTGCGTTTTTAGTGCATCATTTTCCTGACGAAGATTGTTCGCAATGTTAACCTCATTTTCTTCAGATCCACCGCAGCAAATAATTCTGGTTCCATCCAGGATTTTGGCACCCACTTTCTTCCTGCAGTTGCGGTGAAAAGCGTTTCCGCATTTTATGCACACTTGCACTTTACATTCATTGCTTGAGCAACACTTAAACATTGATGACTTATCCGATACGTCCGCATCGCCCGCCATCTTAATGATATCCTAAATTCTATAGTATGTTATTATTTTTATAAAATCACATTACTTTTTCTTAGTTATTTTAACTTAAAGAAACTTAAAATGTTAAATGTGAACACTAATAAATTCAGAATTTTTCCCACTTCAAAAAAGTTTAATACGTTTTGTCTCTAAAATAAATAGGGGAGACAATATTTAAACACTTCAAAATTAACATGCGATTTCCTATATTGCGTCCGCCAAGTCAACACCCGGTATATAGGGATTTTTTTTTAAGTATACTTATTATTTATATTCTAAGGAATTGATGAAAAACGTTAGATTTGAAGGTGTTAAGTTTTTCTACTACTTCATTAAGCATGAAATAACATTTCGAGTTAAGAAAGGCCTGAAAGTTGGGATTTGTAATGTAATTACCAAATTATTACCATAACATCTGAATTCGAGGATTTGTAAATTTTTTAAAAGTAAAAGGAGATTAAATATTTGAAAGAATAAAGATTTTATCAAATTAATTTTTATTTTAATATTTCTAAATTTAATATTAATGAAATGTCAGTACTGAATCGGATGCCATTTCTGGTGTCCCATATTTTAAAATGTAAAGTATGAAAATCTCTAAAAATATATATTCAATAGATTCCCGACATTCAAGTACATTGTTATATAATTTCTTATCAGTGTGAACGAAGTTGTAACCAAGGCACATAAAAATTGGTATTTATAACGGAACGAGATAACGTGTTGATGAATATGATCGCAGATGCTTAAAAACAAATTATGTTCTATATAAATTTGTTTGTATTTAGGGATTAAATCGATATATTTGAATCGGTAATTTTGAAAAGGGGTAATCTTCTCAATATGAAAAAAAAATAGTAATGTGTTGATATGATGATTTAAATAGCAATACTATGAAAAAGTTGCACAAATGATATTTTTGTATAATGTGTGCAAAATCAGTGTTTTTTTGACGCTTCGAGAATGCATTTTTAGTTGAGACCGCAGGTCTAAACTAAAAATAAATTCAAATGCGTCAAAAAACATACGGATTTTTCGCACAAATTACAAACAACATTTTTTGTGCAACCGCAAAGGTAGAAATTCGACAATAAATAAGTTTTAATAATTAAATAAGTAATTTCAAAGTTATCATTATAATTAGTCATCTATGTCAATGTAACCATGGACACGAGTTTAATAACAAAAACATTAATCAGTGAATGAATTTCTCAGAATTTGTACCGTTTGTGTTAATACACATATTAGTGAATTATGACGATTTTTGTGGTAGTGATACTTCCACCTAGATCAAGGATACGGTAAAGGCGGAAATTTCTGATTTAATGCAGAAGAAATCAAAAAATGAATTACAAAAAACTTATTGGCAGTTTCGTGATTGACGTGCGAAGAAAAAGGTGTTAAACATTTCCGAGAACGTACTTTGGGCCTATTTCGAAGAGACATTAAATTTGCATTATGAGCATCTATGGACAATTAATTATTAGGTATTACATTAAATAAAAATTGTTAATTTATGTGTTGCATTCACTGCCGCCATTTTGGAATTTAGCGTAAAAAAAAGACGTTTTTTCACACTAAATATTTACATTTTTCACGGTGAATTAATAGCCCACTTTGCAAATTCAAAACGGTGTGTCGATGTCACCTTTTTTGACGGTTGTAGAAAAACCAAATTTATTCTACTTTTATTTTTATTATTCCATTTTGGTAAATATTGATCACCATCACATCTAATCGTTATATATTTTTAACTTTACTGTAAATCAGTGTTTTATACGCGTGGCGCATGAAGTAAAATTTCGAGTTTAGAAAAGCCCCGTGAAAATTTGTCTCGGGACGCTGCGCGACCCTCGACAAATTTTCTTCGCGGGGCTTTTCTAAACTCGAAATTTTACTTCATGCTTAGTCTGGGAGTGGAAGACACTCGTTACTTTGAAATATGTCATGTGTTAAAATGTGTATCGTAACTGTCACAAAGAAAAAAAATGGTGATGTGTCCATCATAGTACTTTCCCCCGTAAATTGCGTATTAAATCACTTTTAAAATATTTGTAGCATTATTATTTTCAAAATGTCTTCAACTTTTTGATAACTACAACTTTTATTTGAAACATTTTTCAATTGGATCAACACATACTGACACAAACCAATGACTAGATAAAAAACACTATTTATTGAATATCTCAAAAACTAAGAGTGCTATGACAAAAAGTGAAGATACAAAAAATCTTTAATATTTTATTACCTACAACTTTTATTTGAAACATTTTCCAATTGTATCAACACACACACTGACACAAATAAATGACTAGATAAAAAACACTATTTATTAAATATCTCAAAAACTAAGAGTGCTATGACAAAAAGTGAGTCTACAAAAAATCTTTAGTTTTTTATTTCCTACAACTTTTATTTGAAACATTTTTCAATTGTATCGACACATACACTGTCACACATCAATAACTAGATAAAACAAACAACTTTTAAAATATCTCAAAAACTAAGAGTGCTATGACAAAAAGTAAATAAACAATATATCTTCATTTTGTTATTATCTACAACTTTTATTTGAAAGAATTTTTTGTTTGATGAACATTTAATAAAAAAATCAGAAAAAACTGAAAAACGCTACGAGTAAAGTACCACTTCCGGTTTTCCGATTTTCACCAAAAGCTTTTCAGTTCTTCCGATTGTAACAAAAAGCTTAAGTTTCATCTTGATATCTTTAGCGGTTTTTGCGGTACAGCGCACACAGACACACACACAGACAGACAGACATTTTTCAAAAATGGTCTTATTCGACTCAGGGGACCTCAAAACGGATATTTCCGCTAAAATTTTTGGTTCGAAAATTTTCACGAAAACAATACTTTCCCTTTGTATTACATACGGGGGAAAGTAAAAAATAAGATGGCGATCTAATTATAGTTCAATTATAACTCGTGTCAAGTTGGCACGATTGGTTAATTGTCGACTGGCGGCGCCTTACGTCAACTGTCATTATAGTTAAAATTCAAAGATTCAAAATGTTACAAGTGTATACAGTCGATCTTATGGGCGTAGCCAAGGAGGGGGGGGGGGCAAGAAGTGCTCGAAAACCGGAAGTGGTAGTTTAATCTTAGCGTTTTTTTTATTTTTATTTAAAATTGATCATATAAAAAATCTTGCTAAGAAAAGTTGTGTGTATACACATATATGTATACACATATATCCGATAATTGTATAAATCGTTGGATTTTTTTAAAGATTAGAAAATACTCACACTTTTAATATTTGTGAACAAATATTTTGATTTAAATACAATCAAATCATACAGGAAATTTTTCTTTCAAGTGTACATATTCTGATATACCTATATACAGCATTTGTTCAATCATTCGTTATTTTGTGAAAATCACACAATTCGTTAACGAATGCTTTCACTCCTTGATTAAGCATGAAGTAAAATTTCGAGTTTAGAAAAGCCTGAACAATTGTTTTCTTTTATATGACATTAGAGCCATTCCCGGACAACTTATCTTTTTTGCCCAGTCATTTTTTGCCCTAATGAAATACAACAGATATATGCAATTTTTTTATTTTGATTTTTTGACAACTTGTGGTTATTGGTAGATATGATTCAATAAAGTTGGTGAAATGCGTGCACCGTTTTTATCTAAATTTAAATATTGAATAGTTTACAGCATTACGAGTGTGAAGTTAGCAATAGATCCAGCAATAGATTTTAAAAAGTTCATATCTCGGAAAAAACAAAAGCAAATTAAATGAAATTTGAAAATATACACTTCAAATAGCCTAAATTATTACCCCAATAAATATAAAACCCTTAACTTTTACCCTTCATATTTTTTCACCCCTTTCAAAAATATGTTATGATTTTTTTTTTAATTTGGCAATATTTCATAAAGTTACTTTTTAGCTCAAAATATCTCTATTATACCTTCTTTTGATAAGTGAAATCAAAAAAACGTTTCGACACCCCGTTCGCCACTAAACTATTGTTTTACCCTAAGATTTCAAAAATTAATATCTCAGAGAATAAAAATACAAATCGAATAAAATTTGAAATACACGGTAAGAGATGTCTAAGCTATCACCCAAAAAAAAAATTGACCCATAATTTTTACCTATAATATTTTTTCACCCCTTCCAAAATGCAATCAATTTTTTTCTACTTTGGCAATGTTCCATAAAAATTGTTATTCTTATCATTAATGTGTGTACTTTCATAATCAAAAGTCAAAAAAACGTTTGGAGCACTTTTTTACCCCCCCCAAAAAAATAATCTCCCGCTCGTCGTGTATGGATTCATATGCAACAAATTAAACATTATTTTTTCCGAATTTGGCAAAGAGCCATAGATAAATAAAAATTGTTATTTTTATCATTAATGTGGGCACTTTCATAATCAAAAGTCAAAAAAACGTTTGGAGCACTTTTTCACCCCCGAAAAAATAATCTCCCGCTCGTCACGTATGGATCCATATGCAATAAATTAAACATTATTTTTTCCGAATTTGGCAAAGGGCCATAGATAAATAAAATTTGTTATTCTTATCATTAATGTGTGTACTTTCATAATCAAAAGTCAAGAAAACATTTGGAGCACTTTTTTACCCCCAAAAAAAAAATTATCTCCCGCAAATTAAACATTATTTTTTCCGAATTTGGCAAAGGGCCATAGATAAATAAAAATTGTTATTTTTATCATTAATGTAGGCACTTTCATAATCAAAAGTCAAATAAACGTTTGGAGCACTTTTTCACCCCCGAAAAAATAATCTCCCGATCGTCACGTATGGATCCATATGCAATAAATTAAACATTATTTTTTCCGAATTTGGCAAAGGGCCATAGATAAATAAAAATTGTTATTCTTATCATTAATGTGTGTACTTTCATAATCAAAAGTCAAAGAAACGTTTGGAGCACTTTTTCACCCCCGAAAAAAATAATAATTTCCCGCTCGTCGTGTATGGATCCATATGCAATAAATTAAACATTATTTTTTCCGAATTTGGCAAAGGGCCATAGATAAATAATATTTGTTATTCTTATCATTAATGTGTGTACTTTCATAATCAAAAGTCAAGAAAACGTTTGGAGCACTTTTTCACCCCCGAAAAAAAAATAATCTCCCGCTCGTCACGTATGGATCCATATGCAATAAATTAAACATTATTTTTTCCGAATTTGGCAAAGGGCCATAGATAAATAAAAATTGTTATTCTTATCATTAATGTGTGTACTTTCATAATCAAAAGTCAAAGAAACGTTTGGAGCACTTTTTCACCCCCGAAAAAATAATAATCTCCCGCTCGTCGTGTATGGATCCATATAATAAGCAATTATTAGAGTAAACACACTCATGATAAAAAGAAATAATATATGATACATATCAACATTTAAGAAGATTGTGAATTTAAAAAAATATATATATATATTACATTTAAAAAGACAAAAATTAAAGGGTAATTTTAGGGGTTGATCTTCTTTGTGCTATTAATTAAGATGTATTCCTCAGTAATATTTTGTTTGATTTGATTTTGTTTTCTCGGAAATATTGATTTCCATATTCACGGGGTAAAAAAAATATTTTAGGGGTGAACAGGGTGACGAAACGTTTTTTGATTAGGTGTATTAAAAGAGGGTAGAATAGAGATATTTTGAGATAAAAATGAATTTTATGGAACATTGCCAAAGTAGAAAAAAATTGATTACGTTTTTGGAAGGGGTGAAAAAATATTATAGGTAAAAATTATGGGTCAATTTTTTCTCTTATCGTGTATTTTAAGTTTTATTCGATTTGTATTTTTTTTTTCTCTGAGATATTAATTTTTGAAATCTTAGGGTAAAACAATAGTTTAGTGGCGAACGGGGTGTCGAAACGTTTTTTTGATTTCACTTATCAAAAGAAGGTATTATAGAGATGTTTTGAGCTAAAAAGTAACTTTATGAAATATTGCCAAATTAAAAAAAAATCATAACATATTTTTGGAAGGGGTGAAAAAATATGAAGGGTAAAAGTTAAGGGTTTTATATTTCTTGGGGTAATAATTTAGGCTATTTGAAGTGTATATCTTCAAATTTAATTTAATTTGCTTTTGTTTTTTCCAAGATATGAATTTTTTAAAATCTATTGCTGGATCTATTGCTAACTTCACACCCGTTACAGCATTTTATAATTAATTATAAAATAACTTGAATGTATTTAAAATTAGTATCAACTAAAATCAAGTTTAACACGTTGATCGCCACCTTTATGAAAATAAAAATATCACCTCAGGCCGCTGCTCAAGTTTTTGTTCTAATTATACAAATATTATTAATTATAACAAAATAATTAACCAAAAATTTGAAGGGACATAAACGTTCAGGCCATACTAGTTTCGCATTTAAACGTTTAGGCCATACTAGTTTCGCGGCACGTGCAGCATGCCGCGATTTTTTAAAAGTTGTTTCTGGATGCGGCACAATGTACATGCCGCAGGGCAAATTTAACTGCGGCACAAGTGAATCCCGAACGGCAATCAACGTGTTAAGAGCCATAAAAATGCGATTTATCTTTTTTTTTATTGAACATACGGTATTAATTTAAAAATGTCTAAGCTATAATTTACACATAATAAAAAAATCATTCAAACCTTTGAGTTATTACGGTAGGAAAAGAAATGGGCTGTAATAGGTTTGTGGTTCCACCTAATTAGGACAATTACGAATAGAATAACCTGCATCAACAATAGTTTAAGAACGCTATGATTACGTAGTTTTTACGGTAGGTAATAATAGCTATAAACCTATAATTAAATTAAGTACGGTGCAAAATTGAATTTAAACAAAAAGTTCAATGTTCTTAATGAAATATTATCAATAATTAATATTACAATATTAATTATGTTTTTGGTTTTAGCCGGCGAAATGGATTCAAAAAATAAAATGGAGACGGAGACTATATTGTAGAAATTTGTATATAATTTTTTTTTTAATATATGTGCCTATATTTCGCCAAAAGTTTTGAAAACTCACGAGAAATTGACGAGATTTTTAAAATTAAAGTTGTGGAATTCATGTATTTTCCACAATTTCAGTCCGTCGAAAATTTTTAAATGTAACAAACATTTAGGAAACAAACACGACAATTAACCATGTTATGAAAAAAATTAAAATTGAAAATTCGCGGAAAGTATCAAAATGTTTAAATTTAACGAAATTAAATAAATTTACGAAAACTGCCAGGATTTACAAAAGCAACGAAAATGATTAAAAGTGAAACATATATAATATACATTTCATAATTACCGAAAATTCAGGAAAACCGTTAGATTTTTGGAAACCTTGGAATTTCATAAAAAAATTTAACGTTTTCTAAGTTAGAGAATATTTAGCAAATTCATGAAAATCATCAAGAATATAAAAATTTTAAACTTATGAAACGTATCAAATTTCAAATTAACAAAAATTCATCACTGAATGAGTGTCTTCCACTCCCAGTTGAGAAAAGCCCTAAGAATTTGGATCAAAATGTGAGCTATTCTTAACTCGAAATTTTACTTCATGCGCCACGAGCATAAAAATACTGATTCAAAGTGGAGATATTGCGTTTCAAACTGAGACGGATATATCCTCTATCCGTTATTAAATTGTTATTATTTTTATGATTATAAAATTGACATTCCGTTTTAACAATACAGAACATTCTTCGGCAATAAACGTATTACGTCAATTTTCAATTGTTTTAATGATGAAACAAACGAGTGTCTTCCACTCCCAGGTTAAGCATGAAGTAAAATTTCGAGTTTAGAAAAGCCTGAAAATTTGGCTCGGGCGCGTAGCGAAGCGGAGCGACCGAGCCAAATTAGGCTTTTCTAAACTCGAAATTTTACTTCATGCGCCACGCGTACAAAACGCCGATCTAACGTGAAATTGTCTTTAACCAATCTAACAAGTAAAATAAGTTTAAAATGCCAATTACACTGGCCGACAAAAAAAAGTTGTTCTTGAGATCAAAATCCGAATTTAAAATTTCTACCTCGTAGTTTTTGAGCAAACGATCCTAGTTTGCTCAAGAACTACGCGGTAGAAATTTTTCTAAAATAGAAATAGGATTTTGATCTCAAGAACAACTGTTTTTTTGTGGGTCAGTGTAATTGGTATATTAAACTTATTTCAGGGATTCATTTTCTGAAAATATAGAAATTTGACATAAAATCATGTTTTACTCAAAAATTACGCTGTTTCTAAGATGGAAATTCGGATTTAGCAAGTAAAAATACATGAGAAATGATACGTTTTTTCTCAAGGACAGCAATTTTTTTTTCGGCCAGTGTTTTCAATTTATTAGGTGAAAGGAAAAGTACTATGATTGACATTTCACCCTTTTTTTTCAAATATGGTACAAAATAAATTATTCTGTTGTGTATTAATTAAAAATATTTGTAAACTTTTGGGGAAAGGTGGCCGAATTAAAAAAATTATAATTCTATTTTTTTTAGCTAGAACTTTATTTTAATTAGTCAATATTTCGCTATACATTTGTTAGCTTCTTCAGGGCAAAGTTTAAACTAAAATAAATAAATACAATGATATTTTATAAAGAGATACATAAAGTTAAGAAGACAAAAAGAAAGAAAACATTATACCTAAACATAATGAAAAAAAAATAGAATTATAATTTTTTTTTAATTCGGCCGCTTTTCCCCAAAAGTCAAAAATTATAATTCTATTTTTTTTAGCTAGAACTTTATTTTAATTAGCCAATATTTCGCTATACATTTGTTAGCTTCTTTACGGCAAAGTTTAAACTAAAATAAATAAATACAATGATATTTTATAAAGAGATACACAAAGTTAAGAAGACAAAAAGAAAGAAAACATTATACCTAAACATAATGAAAAAAAAATAGAATTATATTTTTTTTTAATTCGGCCGCTTTTCCCCAAAAGTAAAAAATTATAATTCTATTTTTTTTAGCTAGAACTTTATTTTAATTAGTCAATATTTCGCTATACATTTGTTAGCTTCTTTAGGGCAAAGTTTAAACTAAAATAAATAAATACAATGATATTTTATAAAGAGATACACAAAGTTAAGAAGACAAAAAGAAAGAAAACATTATACCTAAACATAATGAAAAAAAATAGAATTATAATTTTTTTTAATTCGGCCGCTTTTCCCCAAAAGTGTATAGAAGTTTTTAATAATTTGACGGCAAAAAAAACTACTAAATGTTAATTAAAAATAATCAGGCAATGCTGATTACCGCTACAGTGACTCGAATAGATTCCTAAAATATTATAATAAATTCAAAATAATTCAATCGCAATCAAATCAATTATTTTTACATCAGCGTAAATAATAATTAACCCAACAATTATGCAATAAATCATCATTCAGCGAATTAAATAATAATTAATAATCGAAATTAAATATGCAAACGAAACACGAAACACGTGCAGATTAACCAAGAGACGTGTCTGCCTCATAAAACATTAATCCCGAAAGGCGCAATTTGACGAATGCCCGCATGAAACTCACTGGAGGCAAGTCAACGTCCTGCGTCGCTGAAACTTGAAAGACCTGTTTGAAAAAAACGCGAGATGACAAGAAGAAGTGTGTGTGATCCGAATGATTCAACAGGTAGTCCCGGGGGTAGAGACCGCAGTCTAGACACTCTCCGAACGGGGGGGAGATCCGATCGATCCATAAAAACCAGGTATTAAAAATTAAATTCGTATCGGTGCGCGCGGGATGACAACAATAAAATGCGGTATTTTTAGGCTGCTTTCAAAACTATTAATAAAGTAAATAGGTTTCGGTTGGTTGTAGCGTATTGGATGTATTTATATTTTAATCAGTAAGTGCACTTTAATCACGCCGGGTTCACAGTTCATAGATTATTACGTTTATTTTTTGTGTTCTTGTGGGGTTTTCAAAAATTAATAATTAATTACAGGTACTCACAGTTTCTGTAGAGGGTCGTCCTGTTAGCCTGCCGGAGAGTCCTGCTGAATTTGGTGAGTGTGCCAGCCATTTTTCGGGAAAATCTATCTGTAGGAGTGCACGTGTTGTGAAAGCGTGTGTGTGTGTGTGATCTCCTCTACGCTCGATGCTGACGGTTGAAGAACGGGGCGATATCTGATGTGAGAGAAATATTTCAGTGTAAACACACAAGCGGGACCGAAAATGTAGAGGAGGGCTTTACAGAGAGAGGCGAGCCTCGAATTCGGACGAACTTGCACTCCACTTTCTATAATCATTTACACCACCACCGGCCCACCGGCAGCCCGGCAGCATTTAACTTGTGACTCCGACGCAGTGCACTCAAGCAAACTTCCGGTCGAAGTGAAACAAACAACAAAAGCGACAGCTTCTTTCAACGAAAGCAAAGAAAAAACGGATTATCTTAGCTGCAATACACAGGTAAAGCGCACCTTTTTTAACTTAAGTAAGCGTATTGATTTTGTTTCACACTCTTACATAAAAGAAACTCGAGCGCATATCTAACTCAACGTAGATGCGCGTGAGTTAGCTTTTAATCCCTTATTAAATAATCACCGAATGAATTAATCACACTACACACTACACACGTGTGCGTGAATTTTCTTAGCCTGCTCCAGTTACCAATGTACTTATTCTGTTCTAATTCCGTGTGTCTGTCTGCTATTTTAAAACAACACGAGTTCGAGCGCGCGCCGCGTCTTCTTTTTCTTGACAAAAGAAAGAGTTATAAATATTACCGTTCTCTTATCTCGTGTGTTATTTCATTCCTATTATTGTTCTGTTGATACTATTGCTAGGATTTTTTTGGCAGGGATATTATCGATATTATTGTGTGGAGAATGATGCATAGTGAAGCCGGTGGTGTGTAATCGATTATTTCGCTTTTATCGCCGGCCGGCCGACCCGCGCAGCCCACGCTTTATTCATTGAAAACATGGCTTATTAACAGCTGCGTATAACTACTTATCGCAATTGAGATGGTTTATAACGTTACAGTTTTGTGTTGTTGCTCTAATAAAACCGTTTCATTTAATTTATGTCTTATTGATACAGAGCTGGGCAGGATTCGAATCCTTTTAGAGGATTCAAAAGAGGCATTCGTATACTTTAGTTCAACTGGATTCGTGATCCGGATTCGTTTTTTTTTAGAAGATTCGTATTCGAATCCAAATGTGAGTGATTCGAATCCTAATAAAATGATTCGAATATTTATGAAAGGATTCGAATATTTATAAAAGGATTCAAATATTTATCAAAGGATTCGAATACTTACAAAAGGATTTGAATCATCAAAAATAACTGGAATTAATTGTAAAGATTAACATGAAAAATTGTATTTAATATTAATAAAAGTAGAGGTGGAGGAGTATTAATTGCGGTGCAATCCTCACTTCAATCTTCTGAAATATTATTTGACTTCAGTAACTTATCTCTCCTCTGTGTAGATTTAGTTATTGTTAAAGTAGTTATCGCAAGAACTGTAGTGTTCCTTATTTATGTGTATTTCAGACCACCAATTAGCCTTGACCAATTAACGCAGTTTGCTAATTTTTTAGATAGCTTCCCATTTCTACTAGACAATGCAACTATTTTGTTTGGTGATTTTAATTTAAATGATTACGTAATCAATTCTGAACTTAGCACTTGTTCGAAAACCCTTAAAAATTGTGTAGAGTTTTTTGGACTTGATCAATATAATTCTGTCTACAACCACCACCACAGGATCCTTGACCTGGTATTTAGTAATTTAACGTGTTCTTTAAATCACATGATGGATCCTATTGTAGTTCAAGACATTCACCATCCCGCTCTTACTATCGATTTTACCGTAAAAAAAGCCTAATTTAATTGATTTATTCGCAAAAAACTTAAATTTTAAATCGTTTAATTTCAAAAAGGCCAATTTCGTAAGATTATATGAATTAATTTCAAACATTGATTGAAAAAATACTTTAAATTGACAAAAAATATCCACTATCTCAATTCTTCAGACTTAAACTATCTAATCTCCGGCGGCAAGTAAGAATATTAAGCAAACACGAGTTCTCAACGTTTGTTAAAGATTGCGAGAATTCTGTTCGTAAAACGCCGAAAAAATTCTGGAGCTATATTAATACAATGAAAAATAATTATGCAATAACACAGACTATGAATTATGATGGCCGTGATATAACATCAGCCCAAGATATTGTAAATAGTTTTGCGGCAAATTTTTTTAAGTCTTTTGAGTCAGCTACTGCTACGTCTCCCACTTGTACAAAGTCAATACATAATAATTCTATACACATAATAGGGTTTGATCAACCTGATATTGAAGATGCACTTAGCAAATTGGGTAATAAATTATGCTCTGGGCCAGATAATCTTCCAGCACTCATATTAAAAGATTGTCGTTACGTATTATCAGAACCATTGAAGCATATATTTAACTTATGCTTAAAACAAAGTATTTTTCCAGATATGTGGAAAAAGACTCGCATAATTCCAATTTATAAGTCGGGTGATAGAAACTTGATTATCAACTATAGGCCTATAGCAATCATTTCCAACTTATCAAAGTGCTTTGAATTTGTTTTGCGTGATCGAATAAGCGCATTTGTTAACTTGAATCTGGCTGATAATCAACACGGCTTTAGACCAAAGCGATCAACGCTTAGTAATCTGATGCTCTACACGCAGCAGTTAACAAACTCCATCGATCGCCAGGTTCAGGCTGATGTCGTGTTTACTGACATCTCCAAGGCCTTTGACAGGTTGGATCATAACATCTTGTTGTCCAAACTGTATAATTTTTGGTTTTCGCTAGCCCTCTGCAATTTATTAAAAAGCTACCTGCATGAAAGACCGCTATTTGTAGAATATATGGGCTATAAATCTAACTTATTTTTGGCAACATCAGGTGTTTCTCAGGGATCAGTCTTAGGTCCGTTGCTTTTTAACTGCTTCATAAACGATATTGTTGAGAACTTAGATGTTGATTGCTTATTATTCGCGGAAGATATGAAAATTTTTAAACCAATTAATTCTATTACCAACTGTCTGTCCTTGCAACACAATATCGAATATGGTTGTTGTGTTTGGAATCCATGTTATGCTAAATATTCTAATTTAATAGAATCTATTCAAAAACGCCTAGTTAAGTATTTATATTTTAAGAAGTCAGGACTCTATCCAGACTACACTATAAGCTATGAATCGCTACTTCAAGCTTTTGGATTACAATCTTTGGAACGTCGACGTATAGCACATCTTATAACTGCGCTTTACAAATTATTAAATAATTCAATTGATTGTCCAGAGATTGTTGCTCAGATTTAATTTTACGTTCCCCATGGCTTAAGACACAACAGATTTTTTCAATTCCCAAAACAAATGTTATGATTCCATCGCCTATATTTTCAATGTGTGATGTGTACAATAAATTACTATCATTAGATCCTGCTCTTGACATTTTCAATATGATAAATTAAAAAATATGTTTTAACTATATATTAGAATTAATGCACGGCTCATAATTATCTTTTATCCACAACCACTCTATAATATTATAATTATACATGCTAAGAGTCAATAATAATGACGTTTATTATAAATAGGTTATGAAACCTGTGAGTAATATTTTGACTTATCACTGCTCAACTGTGAATAATAAGAAATCACTACAAAATCAGGATACCTCATGTTAATCAACTTTGACATAAACAAAAACAATTTATAAACTGAAAGCAAATTGTGTTAATTGTGTTGTGATAGTGTGGTTAATAGTTTATCGAAGGTGAAAGAAGCAACATGGAGTCCGATCCTGACTTGTTGACACCCCCGGAAATAAGGGACGCGGCAGAAATCGCTTCCATCAATTTGTTGCCTAAAAAGTCTCGCAACATATACCAAAGTACATACAACACGTTTTGTGAATGAAAAAAGGAGAAAAAAGCACATTCTTCAACTGAGTCGGTAGTTTTGGTGTATTTTACTGAATTATCAAAAAAATACAACACCTCATCGTTGTGGCAGAAGTATTCGATGCTAAAAAGTACATTGAAAATCTTTGAAAACATCAATATTGGAAACTATGGCAAACTTCTACCTTTTTTGAAAAGAAAAAATGAAGGGTTTACTCCGAAAAAAGCCAACACTTTCTCCCCAGAAAATGTTAACAGTTTCATTGCAAATGCACCGGATGACAAATTTCTTGCAACAAAAGTGAGTTTTAAATTATTTTAATATTTTTTAAAAATTGCAGTAATTTTTTCTTCAGGTTGCATTAATTATGGGTTTAATGGGCGCTTGTCGTTCAAATGAGCTGTATAACATGAAAATTAAAGATAAAGAAGACCTTAATTCCTGCTATATGATTAAGGTGCCAACCACAAAAACTAAAATTTGTAGGAAATTTACAGTATCTGGTAATTTTTACCACATTGTAAAAAAATATTTGTGCCTCCGAAAGCAGTTAAACTGTGATTATTTCTTTCAAAATTTTCAAAATGGAAAGTGTACTAAACAGCGAATTGGTATTAATAAATTTACAAAAATGGGAAGGGATATCGCCAGTTTTTTGAAATTACCCAATCCTGAGCAATATACAGGCCATAGCTTTAGAAGAACCTCAGTCACCATTTTGGTTGATGCTGGTGGAGACATCACTGCGTTAAAACGTCATGGAGGATGGAAGTCAACTGCGGTTGCAGAAGGCTATATTAACGATTCTTTGGAAAACAAAAAGGAAACGGCCAGAAAAATTGCATCGTCAATAGAATCGACAGCAAATAATGTAACGGCTGCATCTTCCAGCACAAATTCCGTTAATTTCGATATTTTGGATCAAACCGTAAATCTTGGTGTACCCACTTCAATGCCCCCTATTGTGTTTAATAATTGTTCTAACGTTACTATTAACATTAATCCTAATAAATAGTATTATTATATGTATTTCTTAGTTATAATTAAAAATAAATGATTTAAGGAATTATGTTCTTATTCTTGAAAAGTTGCAGTAAGCAAGAATGAATATACATTTTGTGGTTGTGGATAAAGTATAGTATTCTACTCGCGCATAATGGCTATTAATCATTCGAATGATTTACTCCACTCGCCTGCGGCTCGTTCCGTAAACCTCATTCTCATGATTAATAGCTTTCATTATGCGCTTGTTGAATAATATACTATTATGTATTCATTGTTTTGTGTTTTATATTTAGTTATTAGAAAATCGGCTCTACTCTCCATTGCTCCTGTATGCGAGCGCCGATGTCACTGACTATAAAATTATATCAATACAGAGCTGGGACGAATCCTCGTAAAAAAGATTCGAATCACGAATCCGAATCACCTAATATGATTCGAATCAAGAATACTCGAATAAACGATTCGTAAGAGATAAATATGATACGAATCCTGTTTTTTCGAATCACGAATACAAATCCTTTAAGAATAAATTTGATTTTATTATTTTTTTGCAACCATTAATATATAAATATCGTTACCAGTTGTTTTAACAAAAATATTCAAAATCTAATTATTTATTAACAACACTGAACATCGTTGATAACAGACTAAATATCTGACTCCCTGTTACTCTGATTAAAGATGGATTTGTGTTAATATATAGGTATTTGATTGAAATTGTATTTGTGTGTTTCTGAACTTCACTTCAAATCAGTGTTTAGTACGCGTGGCGCATGAAGTAAAATTTCGAGTTTAGAAAAGCCCCGTGAAAATTTGTCTCGGGTCGCTGCGCGACCCTCGACAAATTTTCTACGCGGGGCTTTTCTAAACTCGAAATTTTACTTCATGCTTAATCTGGGAGTGGACAACACTCGTTTGTAACATGAACTTGAATCCCCTTCAAACACAACGAATATCTGAAGATTCAATAAAAATGTATACCTACAGGGAGTTTTTCTTTTAAGTATACATAGTCCAATTATGTGCTGTAAACTTTCAGATATTCGTTGTTTCGGTAAAAGAGTTCAGTTTTAAGCTTTAAACGAGTGTTTTCCACTCCTAGGTTAAGCATGAAGTAAAATTTCGAGTTTAGAAAAGCCTGAAAATTTGGCTTGGTCGCGTAGCGCAGCGGAGCGACCAAGCCAAATCAGGTTTTTCTAAACTCGAAATTTTACTTCATGCGCCACGCGTATAAAACACTGATTTAAAGTGAAGTTCAAAATATACTTTGACTTAGTTTTGATCACATGTATATTAATTTTACAAATGTTTATATGAAATATGTGAAAGTATACTTAAAAGAAAAAATCCCTGTATGTGTTGTAAAGTTGCAAGTTGTAGCGTTCTCTTTTTTAAAAATCTCTGCATCGTGACAATTTATTTGATAAATTATGATTTATTTGTTACATTGATAACACTAGGCAACAAAAAATTTGTTTATCACAATTTTTCTTCTGAAATAAAGCAGGCTATGACATTGATTGACAATATATTTGTTTTGTTCAACTGTTAACATTTTGTTCAATCCACATTTTTTTAATAAATCAGTGAAAATGTTGACATGGGGAGTTTGTAAACAATCTAGTAAAAATTATTATTACGTGTATGGGTTGTATATTGTAATATTTAAGTTTTTATACCTTTGGGATAGTAGAGCAAATAAAAAACAATACCTTACACGCGACTGGCATCTTAGAAAAAATATTCCTAGTCAAGAGAACGTTATTCCTAAGAATTTAATCTCCAAAATTTAAATCCTTTTTTACTGCTTCACAGTAAACTTAGACTTATCAAACAGATCGTTACGACTTTAGAAATCACTTAAGAAGTCTCCTAGTGTATTAGAAAAATATTCTCTAGAGAGCCAATTGTTAAAGTAAAAGTCAGTATTTAGACTGCTCCCTAAATTAAAACAATATTAAACTGTGAAGAATTGGAGGAAAAAAATGAACAGAACTGAAAGAAATACCTGGTATGCTTTCAAGAATGTAAATTGTT
The DNA here is from genome assembly GCA_932526585.2 of Philonthus cognatus. Classification (NCBI taxonomy): domain Eukaryota; kingdom Metazoa; phylum Arthropoda; class Insecta; order Coleoptera; family Staphylinidae; genus Philonthus; species Philonthus cognatus. The sequence goes on from OW052244.1 coordinate 103,692,891, forward strand.
TTATTTGTAATCATGAGTGATAATTTATATTCTTTTAAGATATTAACAACAATTATAAAAGGACGAGTTGCAGAATGTGACTTAAGGTGCATTTTTCGCACCCTCATTGGAGCATTTCTAGATTAAATTTAGAATATATGATTGAGGAACATGAGCAGAGGATTCATCTAGATATTTACAACATACAGAGAGTTTTATCTAACACCGAACATTTTCATATCGAGAATTTTTCTTTTAAGTATACATAAGCATGCGTTGTACATTTGCAGACGCTCTGTTTTTAAAAGAATTTAATTTGAAGTTTTAAACGAGTGTTTTCCACTCCCAGGCTAAGCATGAAGTAAAATTTCGAGTTTAGAAAAGCCTGAAAATTTGGTTTGGTCGCGTAGCGCGAAGCGCTACGCGGCCAAACCAAATTTTCAGGCTTTTCTAAACTCGAAATTTTACTTCATGCGCCACCGGTACAAAACACTGATGCAATGTAAAGTTTAGCGGTGTGTTTTAAACTTCGTAATATGTCAGTGGTTTGGCCGCTCCGCGCTTCGCGCTACGCGACCAAACCAAATTTTCAGGCTTTTCTAAACTCGAAATTTTACTTCATGCTTAGTCTGGGAGTGGAACACACTCATTTCAAGTTTCAAATTGATTTTTTAACAACGAATATCTAAAGATGTACAATATATACAGTGTAATTGGGACATGTATACTTAAAAGAAAAACTCCCTGTGTGTACACGTTGAGGGATTAATTGCGATTGATTGGCTACAATTTTTAATGGTCATATAGGCAACCCAGTTTACACATAATTTAAAAAATAAAGGTGTCCAATTATATTGGATGAACATGTTCGGTGTTACATAAAATCTCTGTATATATACGCTATTAAGGCAGTTGGAAAAACAGGATGATGGAAGGATTATATATATATTTAGCATTTAGTTAGTGAAAGTAATACTGTCCATTATGTGAAGAAAAAATACCTTATTTACTTTTATATTGTAACATAATTATCGTTTTAAGATTTTTACAGCTTAAGATTGTACTTCGGATAATTATTAGTTTATAGTTCATTTTTAAATCGTTATATTTAAACTAAAATTCTGTATTATGTTGTAACAAATGTATTTCTAAAATAATCCATATTTTCAAAAATCGAATGGTGCAATCCTTATACTTCATAGTTATGCTTTTTTGGTCAGGTTGATTCAAAATTAATCAAAAAATTAAATAAAAAAACTTTTTTCTGAATTTGTTGTCTAGTGTAATCATCTCTCAAAATTTGATGTTTAAAATATCCTACTAGAAGAGGCTCGTCTCGGCCCGGCTTTGTCAATATTTTAGTCTAATAATTCAAAATTTTTACGAAGTTTTAAAACACTAGTTTATAAAGATTTGTCACACTTGTCAATATATATTTATTTAGTTATATTTTCAATTTAAGAAAAACAAACTTCAAAAAAATTAGTCAGGCCCGGGCCCGTCTATTCACATATTTTAGATATGCCCGGCCGGCCGGGGGAGGGGGGGGGGGTGATTTAGTGAAAAATGTGCGGCCCGGCCCGCTTGAAAAAATTCGAGGCCCGGCCCGTGCAGTGCTCCAAAGGGGAGCACTCGCGCTTTTCTAAACTGAAAATGTTACTTCATGCTTAATCTGGGATTAAAAACAAACGTTAGAAGCAAAGCCGTAGCCAGGGAGGGATATAGGGGTTCAACCCCCTCCCAACATTTTTAAATGTAAATTTTTTGTAAGTAAAAGCGTCCCTGAAAAAGCAAAATCAGTATTTGTACTACTAAATCACCACATCTACCACTAAATCACCCCCCCCCCCCGCGCTGGCCTTGGTTAATTTAAAGCTTTTACAAAAACAACAAATATCTTTACATTTTCAGCAAAAAATCGTGTTATGTATACCTAAACGAAAAATTCCCTGAAACTGTATTCAGTGACATTTTTAAGAAGTAGTTTCACTTTGTTTCTACTTTGTAATGTCTAAAATGGCGCTGAGACATCTAATTATTCAAATATTTTTGTATTAGCTCAGTATACTCCTTCATTTGACACGCTGTCGAATATTTTCAAATGAACAAGATTTTTCAATGTATTTTCCAAATATTCCCATAGTTTTACGTGATGTTTTCAGCTAATGCGTTGTTTACATTTTAATTGTGCATAATCTAAGGCAGGGGTTATCATTCGGGGGAACACGCCTCATTATGGGTGCGTGGCAAGATGCCAGGGGGGGCGCAACAGATTTCCTAGAGTAGGTGAAATAAGGCTATAACAGTGTTTCAATCTAACTAAAAAACATAAATTAAATCAAGGAGGGGGGCGTGGAGTTATGAGGGGGCGAGCGCGACCTGAAAAAGGTTGAGAACCCATCAAGCGTACCCTTTCGTTCAAAAACATCTAAAATAAATCTTTTAATTTAGGTTCACTAGACAATATACCAAGACTCCTTCATTTTAAAGAATTTGTTTATATCTGAGCCAATACAAAACAAAACTCCGCAAAGCTACAGTTACTTACCTCCATTTCTTGTTACGGAGGGGTTTAATCTAAAAAAAACTCATATGCAACTTTTTGCAACCTTGGAAGTTATTAAAGTTTATCCAAATAAAGTGAAATTTTATTTATTTTGTCATTTATTTATATATAGGGGGGTCCGGTAATAAAAGTACAGGTGCTTGTAAAACAAACACCGCAAACGAAATATTGAAGGAGTTAAACTTTTGCACGATGGCGCAAGACCGCACAAGTCAAATCAAACCAAGGAGTGGTTGGCACAGTGGAACTGGGAGGTCCTTCAACATCCGCCATACAGTCCCGATCTGACCCCCTTCGATTTTAATTTATTCGGACTCCTGAAGACATTTTTGGCGGGGAAACGCTTTCCAAATCAAGAGGAATTTACTTTTATCGACTTGACAGGCAACAGTAATTGTAGTGTTGCCTGTCAAGTCGATTAAAGTAATCCACAACTGTGTCTTGCAATTCCTGTTGATTTTGAAAGCATTTCCTCGCCAAACAAATTTTCAGGGCTCCGAATAAAAAATCGGAGGAGGCCAGATCGGGACTGTATGGCAGATGTTTGAACTACTTTCACGCTGGTATAAAGGTCTCAATCTTTATGAAGAATATGTCGAGAAATAAACAAAAGTATATAGTTTTTTGTAGAATATATTATATATTATATATTTTCTTTAAGAATATATGTTAGTAAATTTTGCCCTGTACCTACAATATCGGACCCCTCTCGTATATCTTAAAATATAAACCACTTCTTCTTAGACCTACACTCATATAACCTACATATAAAGCGAATTTTTTTTTAAGTATACATATGCATACGTTTTTTTTTAATAGTTCAATTTGAAGCTTTAAACGTGTGTTTTCCACTTCAGGTTGAGCACGAAGAAAAAATTTCGAGCCTTAAAATTTGGTTTAGTCGCTCCGCGTTATAAAACTAAATAATCGATAGTATTCTCTATATTGATTATTAATTTACTTTGGCGGCCCTCTCTTGCAAGATTCAACGCAGTCAGTCAAGTCAACTAAAATATAACAGTGCTATGCGCGGATATCTTGTTTATTCGACTGGTCCACTCTAGACCAGGGTTTCTCAACCGGGCGGGCACGCTACATTATCGGGGCGCGGCAAGATATCAGGGGGGGCTGGCAAATATCCTAGAAAGTAGGTGAAGTGAAATAAGGCTATAATGGTGTTTCAATCTAACAAAAAAAAAACAAATAAAATCAGGGAGGGGGCGTAGAGTTATGAGAGAGAGCCGCGGCCTGACAAAGTTTGAGAACCACTGCTCTAGACGATTCTAGGACTTTGCAGGTTATACAAGTAAGGTTTGTTTACCTTTCAATTTCTTTCCGACTCCCTAGCGCTCTTCATACAAGAAATATTTTAGAAAATCACTTCACTTACCTATGAGTTATTCCTATGCCAGTGTAGTGTCCAAAACAAACCTATTTTTATTTGGCTCCATAAAATGAATATATTGTATTAATATTTTCAATATACCTATATCAAAATCTAACACAATCCATTCTAATTTAATTGTTGATTGCTATTGGATTTTTATAAAGTAGAAATTGCCTTCTGTAGAGTACATATCACATTTACATACAACCATTCAAATATTCTAACAGCTGTTTAGACATTATGACTGACATTTGTCAACTTTAGTAGCTTTATGTCGAGGTTCACTAACCTTAAATAAATAGAACAATTCTGTTGAAATAGTAATTGACAAAACAAGTACGGGAAAACAATGTTCCCTTGTTAAATCACGAGCGACTAACACTCCCGTGTATACCCATATTTTTATGTGAAATAAAAATTCTCAATTTTTATTACTGCTCTCGTATGCAGCTCGATTCAAAAAATTAAAATTGCCATAAATTTACAATTTTGCGTGAAATCTTTATAAAACTTAGGAAGGATGCTAAGAAAACATTCAGCCCTTTCAGAATATGTGAAAATTTAATACTTAATAATACCCCTTCTATAGTATTTGAGTTACTTTCATCTGAATATCAAAAAGTGTGGTTATAGGTTAAATTTGATGTATTATAAAAATTATAACTTTAAAATTTTGTACAAGATCTTTATGAATGTTTATGAGTATGTTAAGAAAACATTGCTCTTTTAATATATGTGAAAATTGAAAAATACCCCATCCATATTTTTCGAGTTGTTTTCATCTGAATGTCAAAAAGTGCAGCTATAAATGAGTTATTTCAATCTGAATGTCGAAAAGTGCGATTATAAAACAAATTTTCAGGATTATAATAACTAATAAGTAATTGGCGATACTCAAAAAAGTTACAAAAAAATTCTAGCGTAGCGTGGCGCTGCGCAGAGGGCCTGGTGCAGTCGCACCGCTGGCACCCCCCTTGCGACGGCTCTGATATCTACTCACTGTATTCTTCTTATTTAAGTCTGCATAAATAATTACAGTACGAGGAAGCGTAATTAATGTAAATATATTCACTCGCATAAAGTAAATGACGTACTCGTATATCAGTATAGACAAACGCAAAGCACTTTACACTACTTCCTGTGCAATTATTTGCATTCAAGTCACGTTTCTGCTCGAGAGAAATTTCAAGACATGAAGCGAACCACCCCCAGCAAAGCAATTGTATTACGTATTTATTAACACATTTATCACACGACGACATTATCACGTACATATTTACTTACAAATTCTTGCCAAGCAACAAAAACAGTTTTTATCTACATTAATTTTCTGTTACTTAATACAATGTTGTTGACCTATTGTGTACTTTTATCATTATGAATATTATTAGATATGTTTTTACATGTCTATACATTTAAAAAATATTATTAATAAAAAAAATGAATAGAGTTATGAATTAATTTCTCATCTGGCACTTGGTGAAACATATTACAATATGTAAAGTTATTTAAATTAAAGACATTGGTATTGTTTCACAAATTAAAACTTTATTTCGAATAGTTTCGGTTTATTTGACCATTTTCAAAGGAATGTACAGAAAAAATTATTGTCCAAGTATGTATACAAACATTTTTGTTTAAGGTAATAAAAGAAGTCAAAATTGGGGAATTCCACATCACCTCGCTGTTGTTAACGGTATTTTTTCCCCTTTAACAGGGCCATTAAAATGGGGAAAAATATCGTAAACGACAACGACGAGATTTGGAATTCCCCAATTTCGACTTCCCTTATTTCCAGAAACAAAAATATTTGTATATATACTTAGACAATCATTTTGTCTGTACATTCCTTTAAAAATGGCCTAACAAACTGAAACTAGTCGAAATAAAGTTTTAATTTGTGAAACAATACCAAGTGTCTTTAATTTAAATAACTTTACATATAATTATGAATATTTCTTGAATAACTTTCTTACTTATCACTTGGTAAACCATGTTATCTTCATTATTATGAATATTATTAGTACCGGGCGATCGTTAAAATCGTGATTTAGAGTAGGCTTTGAATTTTAAATTAAATTGGCATTAGTGACTGTTAACACATAGTTTACCATAACCTCAAATTTATTCTATCACTCAATTAGCATTCTAGGCAACCGCACAAATAATGCTGCCTACTCTAAATCATAATTTAAACGATCGCACTGTATTATTTTGTTTACATATGAAAAGTATTATTAACTAGGTATAAATATTAATAAAAAACAAATAAGTGTGAGCTGTTATATTCTTTGTAAATTACAACATGGATATGATAACGGCCTTGTTCTGGATTGATATGCATATAACCACAATTAGACCGAGTCCGCTTATCATTTTTTGATACAGATTTCGGTTATGTAACTCGTGTTTTATTCAAACAAAATGCCAAGTGCAAATAAAACTTATCTTATTTTTTTTTTCGCGCTGGATATTATTCACATGCGTTTGACTGATTATGATGGTAACTCTAATTACATTGAAGTGGATCTAGAAAAATTACCTACACTTAAAATTAAATAACTGAACAATTTCATTTGTTTATTTGCTGCCCGGGACCCCCTCTACTCACTGAGCAAAGAACAAACAAATAACGTTATATCAACATTGTAACAACGTTAAACGTTGTATTAATCACAAATAGAAAAACTCTTATTCCTTACTTCACTTTTTATTTTTATGTTAGATGTACATTTCGAGACACAAGGTGCTCATTATCAATCAATTATCAATTGATAATGAGCACCTTGTGTCTCGAAATGTACATCTAACATAAAAATAAAAAGTGAAGTAAGGAATAAGAGTCTTTCTATTTGTGATTAATCACTTCACGTAAACTCGAAACAATACAGTTATCGTTGTATTAATGTTGATGAAACATTACTTCAAAGTGCTCAGTGGGTAGATACCAAAAAATCATACATTTTAAAATTGTTCCAGGCAAGTTTTCACCAAAATTAAAATAAGTAATTAATTATCTAACGATTAGAAAATGAAATGTTCTTAACTAAGAAAATTATCTACTTGAAAATTGACAAAAAGCTGTCAAAATTGATCATAATTTATAAATAGAATTAGTATGTATCAGAGCTGGGATGAATCCTCAAAAACAGGATTCGAATCACGAATCCGAATCACCTAATATGATTCGAATCATGAATACTCGAATAAAGGATTCGTAAGTGAAAAATATGATTCGAATCAAAGATTCGAATCCTCATTTTTGAATCACGGATACAAATCCTTTCAAAATAAATTTGAATCTATTATTTGCAACCAGTAACATTTTATTCCATCAGTTTCCAATAACAAAAATGTTAATTTACCGACTAAATATCTGATTAATTAATGATGATACATGTGTTATTGAACTTCATTTTAAATCAGTGTTTTATACGCGTGGCGCATGAAGTAAAATTTCGAGTTTAGAAAAGCCCCGCGGGGCTTTTCTAAACTCGAAATTTTACTTCATGCTTAGTCTGGGAGTGGACAACACTCGTTCTTAGAAGTTTCAAATTAAAGGATCACTCTAGATTACTAAGTTTATTACCATTTTAAAAAGGCTACAGCTCGAAGGACCAATCATAGTCTTCGGAGACCGAAGGACTACAGGGAATCGAAGTTTCTTTACAAGAAAACAACGAATATCTGATGGTTTACAGCATGGATAGGAAAGAAAACGTCCAAGTTTGAAAAAATATCGAAGTTGGGTTGGTTTTCAGTGCGTTTTTAACTTCACTGTAAATCAGTGTTTTATACGCGTAGCGCATGAAGTAAAATTTCGAGTTTAGAAAAGCCCCGTGAAAATTTGTCTCGGGTCGCTGCGCGACCCTCGACAAATTTTCTACGCGGGGCTTTTCCAAACTCGAAATTTTACTTCGTGCTTAGTCTGGGAGTGGACCGTCAAGATATTCTACATGTCGAGATTTTCGATATTTCTAGATTTTTGTCGGTTTATTCACACTTTGTTATTATTTTAAATGCAACTTTAATATTAAATAAATACGGTTTTTCTTAGGAATAGAATATTCACCCATTAGGAGCCGAGCAAATTATAAAGTTGACTCTAAAATTTTGCATCTTTTTTTATGATTTCAATGAATGATTTATTATATTACATACGTCGATTTTATAGAAGAGTTAAATTTAAAGTTCAAATGAGTGTTGTCCACTCCCAGACTAAGCATGAAGTAAAATTTCGAGTTTAGAAAAGCCCCGCGTAGAAAATTTGTCGAGGGTCGCGCAGCGACCCGAGACAAATTTTCGCGGGGCTTTTCTAAACTCGAAATTTTACTTCATGCGCCACGCGTATAAAACACTGATTTAAAGTGAAGTTAAAAATGCACTGAAAACCAACCCAACTTCGATATTTTTTTCAAAATTGGATGTTTTCTTTAATATCCATGCTGTAAACCTTCAGATATTCGTTGTTTTCTTGTAAAAAATCTTCGATTCCCTGTAGTCCTTCGGTCTCCGAAGACCACGATTGGTCCTTCGAGCTGTAGCCTTTGTAAACTGGTAATAAACTTTGTAATCTTGAGTGATCCTTCAATTGGAAACTTCTAAGAACGAATGTTGTCCACTCCCAGACTAAGCATGAAGTAAAATTTCGAGTTTAGAAAAGCCCCGCGTAGAAAATTTGTCGAGGGTCGCGCAGCGACCCTCGACAAATTTTCACGGGGCTTTTCTAAACTCGAAATTTTACTTCATGCGCCACGCGTATAAAACACTGATTTCAAGTGAAGTTAAAAATATACTATTAAGGTTGGACATTTTTCGTGCTTAAGTAACCAAATATGTATTCACAAATATTTGAATTATTCGAAAATTGAAATATTTATATTCAAATATGAATAAATTAGTGATTTAAATATTCATGTTAGAATATTTAACTATTTGAATTAATCGAATTTGAATCCCAGCCTTAATAGCGATGATTCGAATCTTTTTATAAGAATTCGAATCCTTTTTTATAAGGATTCGAATCATCTACGTCTGGATTCGAATACGAATCCTTTTAAAAAAATGTAACGAATCCGTTTTCACTAAAGTATTCGAATACCTCTTTTAAATCCTCTAAAAGGATTCGAATCCGGGAATCGAATCCTGAATGATTCGAATCCTGCCCAGCTCTGGTATGTATAATCAGTTCAGAAGATTCAACACAATTAGTCACTCTAAAAAAGACTGTTATTGCTTACTTCACTTTTTATTTGTATCGTTAGATGTACATTTCAAGACAGAAGGTGCTCATTATCAATAACAAATTGTCAACCAACCGAACAAAATAAAGGCTAGTCTTTTTAAACTTTACATTATTTCAGTGTTTTATACGTGTGGCGCATGAAGTAAAATTTCGAGTTTAGAAAAGCCCCGTGAAAATTTGTCGAGGGTCGCGCAGCGACCAGAGACAAATTTTCAACATTGTAGCAACATTAAACGTTATTTTAATGTTGATGAAACATTACTTAAATGGATTTGCTCAGTGGGGAGTTTTTCTAAATACATATAACATAAAATGAATTTTAAAGGCAAGTTACCCTTACATAATAAACATGTATGCCAAAATTCTTAATTCAAATACACGAACAAAAAATGTCCTTCGTTTTATTATTCCTTAAACTGATATGTAAATCAGTTTGCAAGTTACCTTATTAGCATAGCCAAAATATTTACCTAATTAAAAATTTGTTGGCAACAAACTTAACCTTGTGATAAATGTTGTGCTTTTAATATTTTTTATCAGAATACGTGTACTTAAATAATAATAATAATAATAATAAATTGTCTTTATTCAAAAATTCAGGAATATTACAAAAGAGAATAACATACAGTAGTGCAGGCGAAGTTCAACCAGTCTGTGTGACCTTAGTTGCTCTTCCACTTAACCTGCTTCGGTAAGAAAGATAATCCATAGAGGAGTACATAATTATAATAATAAGTCTTAAAAATTAAATGAACAAACAAAAGATACAACTTTAATTAACTGAGAAAATAAACAAAAAAATCTCCAATCAAATCAGATACCTAGAATTTTAGATCTAATTTGTCGGGACATGGCTTTTTTAAAAGTAAAGGGTGACAGTTGTTTGAGGTTAGAGGGAATTTTATTAAAAATGTTGTATATATTGTATTTAAAACATCTCTTAAAAAAGGTGGTTTTGAATTTAGGAGGTGAGATGGTTCCTCTAAACCTCAAATTGATATTGTGGACATCAGACCGATAAACAATCTTGTTGTAGAGGTAGGGGGGTGTGCGAGTCTCAATAATTTTCTTATACATCACACAGCAATGTAACAATCTGCGCTCCGCCATATCTAGCCAGTTCAGCTCTTCAAGTTTACCTGAGATGTGGTCAAATTTGCGTATGCCAAAAATAAGTCTAATACAGGCATTCTGGACCTTTTGTATGCGTTTCGTTGTTACAGAGTCTAGGCAGGCATTGTATACGGCATCCGCAAAGTTGAAGTGGCTAAGTACCAAAGTGTCGCATAGCAGTCGCTTAGTTTTTAGGGTCAACACATTACGGTTAGAGTAAATCATTTTTAAATTAATATATGCACGAGATATGCATTTATTGATGTGTAATTTGAACCGTAGCTTATCATCAATTACTAGACCTAGGTTTCGTACAGAGTCAACAAAAGGGAGTATTGCATTACCTATTTTGATTTTTAATTTTGATTTTGCTATTTGAATTAATTTTTTTGGACCGAAAAGCATAGCTGATGATTTAGATGGATTTATTATAAGTGAATGACTGTGCGATGTATCGACTAGCTTACTGATGTCAGAGTTAATGTTGAGGTTAGCGGTGGATATATCATTAATATTGAATGCGTATGATAGTTGTGTGTCATCAGCGTATACATTTACGGAGCAATGGTTTAATACTGACGGTAGAGAGGAAGTATAAACACAAAATAAAACTGGTCCTAAGATGGATACCTGAGGAACACCCGCCTCCACACTACATGTATTTGAGATTGCGTCGTCTATCTGTACAAACTGGGTACGACCTTTTAGAAAAGAACTAATCAAGTTTATTGAAGAATTAGTAAGTCCTAGATAGTGAAGTTTAGCTATAAGGATATCGTGATTGATGTGTCAAAAGCCTTACTATAATCCAGCAGTACGATTGATGTGAGTAAGCCATTATCCGTTGAGGAAATGATGTCGTCTGTAACATTAAGTAAGGCAGTTGTATAGCTATAATTTGGCCTAACCGGATTGAGCTGAAGGAAGGAGTTGGTGCTTCTCAAGAAAATAAAAATTAATTCGTGTAAAAAAATGATTATTTTGAGTAGCGGCCTCATCCCGATAATGATGAGTGTTTAAATTTAATAAAAATAACTTTATCTCTAATAGGATTAAATATCAAAGATAAAATAATTTTGTCAACATCATCGGTATGATATAAATATATACAGCGTGTCCCTATTTCGTAAAATATATGATTATCTCACTTTTCTAAAGTTAAGTAGCAGATCAGTCACAGATTAAGCTGACTGGACTTCACCTACAAGGCCGTAGCTAAAAAAAAATTCCCCCCCTCTAAATTTTGTTACTGGTAAAAATTGTTTTTGCTCTTTCAGCGCCGCTCTTGCATACAAACATTTTACTTTTTTAAAATTTGGGGGGGATTGTTAAACCCCCATATCTCCTGCACCCCTGGCTAAGGCCTGTAATAAATAAAGATTATTATTTTTATAGAGTAGGTAGTACATTTGAGGGCCTAAAACTGTAAACTGTAAATCTGTAATTTCACAGCATAACTTAATTAACGTCACAGAAGGCATTTTTCATATGACGTCAAAAAAACGTATGCGATTAATGACCTTGTCTAAAGACGGCACGCAAGGAATTTATCAAATGACATAAAAAGTAAAGGTTATTGAACTTATAAGGCCGACTCGGTTCAATTTAGTCGACCTTACACGACCAGCCACGTCACACAAGGTTATAAAACATAAGGTCGACTCAACTTAATCTAGTCGCCCTTACAGATTAACGACCTTGTGTAATGACGTCACAAGTGGAATTCTTCATATGGCGTAAAAAAATTAAGGTTATTAAACTTATAAGGTCGAGTCAATAAAGACCTTGACTAGTGACGTCACATGTGAAATTCTTCACATGACGTCAAAAGTCAAGGTTAATCAACTTATAAGGTCGATGAATTCAATTCAGTCGATCTTGCGCGATTAAAAATATTGATCTTAGATCAATTTCTCTGTAATTAGAGTTAATTCTGTTGAGAAATAAATATTATTATTCTATTTTTCAAAACAAATAAAAAATAAATTAATACGGTAGTGCATACACATGTACCGGGTGTTTGATTAAGCGTGGCCATCGGCTGTATCTCAGAAACTATACATCGTAGCATGTTGCGGTAAAATATTTAATTGTAAAAGTGGCCAAGAGAAATCACTGGAAATTATTTTTACGTTCATAGCTTTGCCGCAAGAGGGCGCTATCTCTATAGTAAAAGATTAAAACAATGTTTATCAAATAAATGCCAAATTAGGCGATGTGAAAAATATAAAAATATTAATCTACGGTAAATTTTACCTAATTTTAACTATCTTCTCATTTTTTTATGTCTCACATAAGATGCACGGGAGAACAAAAATGTCTAATTATTTAAATTCCTGTAACTTTTGTTAGGTTCCACTGAATTTAATATACTTGGGCTCATTTGATAGATAATTGAATGCACTTTAAAACATAGTTTATTCTGATTTATTTTAGTTTCTATACTAAGTGCCAGAGGGTGCGATTTAGACAATCAACATAATTTCTCCATTTTCTTTAAATTTTTGAATTGGAAGGTTTATGTAACTTACGAAAGTTAATTAAAATAAGAAATAGTGTGAAAACTGGCGAAAACCGCATCCCGATATCTTTATCCTAACCCAGTGATGGGGAAACTACGGCCCGCGGGCCAAGTCCGGCCCGCGGAAAGGTTTAATCCGGCCCGTTTAAGAGTGCCGTCGTGAGAATGTTTGAACGCGTTCTTACTTCGTAATGTGACGACCCGCATAAAAACTACCTACCTACGATTAAGCATTATTCTTTGGCCCGCTACGATTGTCTGGTTATTACAAATGGCCCGTCTTAAAAAAAGTTTCCCCACCACTGTCCTAACCGGAGAGATATTGAAAATTGTGCAGAATGGGGTATTTTGTACTAATAGCGCTCTCTGATCCTAACTATAAACTCTAAATTAAATCAGAATACATAGTATTTAAAAGTGTATTTAATCATTTATCAATTTACTCAAAGTTTATGTTTGGTAGCTTTGTAATAGCGTACCAGGGGGGGTGGCCTCTCCAATCCGGGAGGATTAATTGTGGAAAAAAGGAACTAACCTTAAGCCTCGTACGGTCTTGAAGAGGACTGGCGGCTCTCTTCTGGTCTTCTACTTCCTTTGGGGTTGCACTATTAAAGCCGGAGGCAAGTCTATAGCCGGGGGCAGTTACTAAAGCCGGAGGCAGGTACAAAAGCCGGAGGCAAAACTATTTAAAACTGTTGAGGCGCGGAGGCCGTCTTCTCTCGCCCGATGCAAGAGTTACACTATATGGTTATTTAGGAGGGGGTAAAACCGAAAGATATGGTGGCGATAAAACGGGATGATTGGGTTGGAGAACCCGCAACCCGATTTGCACCCAACAGTTTATTAAATTCGGTTAAACCTAACTAAATTTACAGCCATTTTAAGGTCTAGACTTTTCCATTTTCATCTGCATCTTATGTAAAAGCAAAAGAAACGAGAAGGTAATTGAAATCGAGCAAAGTTTAGAGTAGATTAAAATTTACATATTTTTTACATATGCAGCTTAATTTAGCATATTGAATAACATCTTATTTTTATCCTTTGCGGTAAAGATTGCGTCCTCTATCAACGAAGCTACATTTAGCTTTTGTATTCCTTTTATTTTCTATTGTTTTGTTTGTTATTGTTCTAATTAAGTAGTGTAATAAGTATTTTTAATTGTAGTATATATACGTTGTTTTAAACATTCTACTCATCTCAAAGCCTACTAGATTTTAAAATATATTTTTATATTCTACACGGTTGACAATGGGCAAATCTACCAGACTTTTTACTATATCTTTATAATATATAAAATTACGAAAAAACTATTCGTGAAAATGCAAACAGTGTCTTAATTAATAAGACAATTTAAGACGATAAATATCCATTGAAACAACTACTTCCCGTGCAAATACACCTCCATATATTGAATTATACAATGAAATATTTAAAATCTTATTTATCTCGAAACGCGTCTATAGATGGCCTAAGACATTAGTTTTAATCCAAGTCCATTCACTTCTAATTTGTTGCTATCTCTCCTTTTATTTAAAATTGTATTGTTAGTTGGTTTGAGGAGAATTTGACCTAAACGTTACACATACTTTAATAGAGCGTTGTAACAAATCAAATTAAATAAGATTTTAAATATTTCATTGTATAATTCAATATCCGGAGGTGTATTTGCACGGGAAGTAGTTGTTTCAATGGATATTTATCGTCTTAAATTGTCTTATTAATTAAGACACTGTTTGCATTTTCACGAATAGTTTTTTCGTAATTTTATATATTATGTTTAAAGTGTGCAAACTATAAGAAGCGTAAGCTTATTTTCTCGAATTCAAAGAGTTTTGAATTTGAATTTATCTTGTTTGTACTATATCTTTGGTTAGGATAAAGATATTAGGATAAGGTTTTCACGACTTTTCTCAGTATTCCTTTCTGTAATAAACTAGCGTAGGAGAATTATAGGTTATAATTTCAAATTTTTAAGAAAAAAAAAATGCCCTCTGGCGCATTCTATAAGAATTAAAGTAAAGAGAGTAAACAGTAGTTTAAATTGCTTTCAATTATCTATCAAATGAGACTAACTTGATTAATTTCGGTTAATCCTAACAAAAGATACACGCAATTTAATGATCACACTTTCCTGCTCTCCCTTGCTTTATATGTGCGAGATAAATAAACAAGTGAGTAGGTAAAATTGAATTAAATTTAACGTAGATTATGATTTGTATAATATTAACCTAGCTCAATTTAGCAGTTTTTTGATAAAAATCTGTTTTTGTATTTAGCGATAGATGTTATGCCCTCTTGCGGCGAAGGTAGGGACTTAAAATGAATTTCCAGTGATTTCTTTTGGCCACTTTAGAAATTAATCAAGTTAGTCTCATTTGATAGATAATTAAAAGCAATTTAAACTACTGTTTAATACTAACAAAAGATACACGCAATTTAATAATCACACTTTCCTGCTCTCCCTTGCTTTATATGTGCGAGATAAATAAACAAGTGAGTAGTTAAAATTGAATTAAATTTAACGTAGATTATGATTTGTATAATATTAACCTAGCTCAATTTAGCAGTTTTTTGATAAAAATCTGTTTTTGTATTTAGCGATAGATGTTACGCCCTCTTGCGGCGAAGGTAGGGACTTAAAACGAATTTCCAGTGATTTCTTTTGGCCACTTTCGAAATTAATCAAGTTAGTCTCATTTGATAGATAATTAAAAGCAATTTAAACTACTGTTTAATACTAACAAAAGATACACGCAATTTAATAATCACACTTTCCTGCTCTCCCTTGCTTTATATGTGCGAGATAAATAAACAAGTGAGTAGTTAAAATTGAATTAAATTTAACGTAGATTATGATTTGTATAATATTAACCTAGCTCAATTTAGCAGTTTTTTGATAAAAATCTGTTTTTGTATTTAGCGATAGATGTTACGCCCTCTTGCGGTGAAGGTAGGGACTTAAAACGAATTTCCAGTGATTTCTTTTGGCCACTTTCATAATGCAATTTTTTACCCCAACATGCTACGCTGCATAGTTTTTGAGATACAGCCGGTGGCCACGCTTAATCAAACACCTGGTATAATAACCGTAATTTTATGCAACAACTTTCCAGAAATATAAAAGCTAAGTCTTTTAATATCCTTTTTGTGAAATTGCCATTAAATACTCTGTAATTGCATCCATAACTGATGTAAATTGCACGCTATAGTAAATGCAAAAATGCTTTTGTGTGATTGACTCCTTTCACCACGTCTCTTTGGAAGAATATTATGTTCATTTTATAAGAAACTTATTTTCCTGTAACTTATTCAAGGCCGTAGCCAGAAAAACATTTTGCAAAATTTCATGGGGGGTTTCCCCTTCCCTGGCTACGGCCTTATTTTATTAGGAAATGTTAGTATCACCCTTTTTAATACAAAATAAATGGTATCAATGTTCATATAAATAAGAGTATTTTTTCCTTAAAAAAAAATAATATTAACAATAATGTTTAAAAATTAGTAGAATATGTGTATTATTTTTTTCAGAAAATGCAAAGGGCGTAGAACTTGGAGTGAATTTGATTGTGCGTAAAGATGGGTATCAGCGTGTTGAGGCTGAACGTGAACGCAAAGTCAAATGTATTGCTGGCGAAGAAAGTCAAGCTTGAGGTAGCTGCGAGATGGCTCTCCGTAAGGAGAGGAAACCGGCTGCTGCAGAAGGCCTCGCCGGACACCGCCAAAAGTGTCAGCGGGATTCCCTACAAGGAACTTACCATCGGCGTTCCCAAAGAAGTCTGGAAGAATGAACGTAGGTATGTTAAATTTAATCCTGTGCTTTATGTTATCTTAGTATTAATAATAGTAATATCATTATTACTATTATTTATGCTTTATGTTATGTTAAATTAATCTCTTATTGCAAGGGTCATTCCGTAAATAATGCACAATATTAATATTTCCTTACGTGATTATTTTTTTGATATAGTCTCTTTACAATCCTTTATATAACATAATCTATCTGCTTCTTAATGACCGAGTCTTAACGTCTGGGAAGCTATATTTCTTCGTCTGACGAATGGCTCGGGTACCGGCGACAGAAACTTCTTTTACAGATGAATAACGACGGCCTCGCATAGGTTCTGAGCTGGGCGGTACTCGAGTACAAGTACTCAAAATTTGTACTGGACGCATTTTTGGACCGCGAAATGACCTCGAGTACATTTAGATGCACCTACTTAAGTTTATTTGGATGTAACTGTCAAAACAAATAATTTATAGCACTTGAAATCTTTGTTTCAATTCTGGCGTTAGTCATTTGAACAAATTAAAACTACACTTAAATCCATACAAAATTTCATCTTTGAAGTTTCGCTCTGACTGTCAAAATAAACGAGCTACGAGCGACACCTTTATGTTGACAACGGTGTTATTTTTGTTAAACAAATAAAAGCTGTACTAAATTCTACACGATTTTTATTTATGAAATTTGACTTAAAATGTCGAGAGTTGGTCAAATTTTAACTTAAAGAGTTAGGTTAGATTTTGCTTTGTCAAATAAGGTTAGGTAGACTCAAGGATGGTCGAGTAATCCTTGAGTCTACCTAACCTAATTTGACAAAGCAAAATCTAACCTAACTCTTTAAGTTAAAATTTGACCAACTCTCGACATTTTAAGTCAAATTTCATAAATAAAAATCGTGTAGAATTTAGTACAGCTTTTATTTGTTAAGGTAAAAAGGATCGACAAAATCGAACATTTTGGAGTAGTGGTAGAGATCGCTTACGTCACAAATGCGCGCTGAATTTAAATGTGGTTACTTCATGGTAAACTTTAGGTAAACATGTATAAGCTGTAAATTTTCTGACATTCTTTGTTTTTTACAAGAGTTCAATTTGAAGCTTTAAACGAGTGTTGTCCACTCACAGACTAAGCATGAAGTAAAATTTCGAGTTTAGAAAAGCCCCGTGAAAATTTGTCGAGGGTCGCGCAGCGACCCGAGACAAATTTTCTGGGCTTTTCTAAACTCGAAATTTTACTTCATGCGCCACGCGTATAGAACAATGATTCAATGCAAAGTTTTGAATATTTTGAACTTCACTTGAAATCAGTGTATTATACGCGTGGCGCATGAAGTAAAATTTCGAGTTTAGAAAAGACCCGTGAAAATTTGTCTCGGGTCGCTGCGCGACCCTCGACAAATTTTCTACGCGGGGCTTTTCTAAACTCAAAATTTTACTTCATGCTCAGTCTGGGAGTGGAAAACACTCGTGAGAATTTTTTTAAAATAAAAATTCACATGCGATTTTCTTCTAACAAAATCGACGATTTTTAAAGTCAACAGATTTTAAGCAAAGTTCGTATATATATAAATTTCACAATATTTTAGTGTTTTATACGCGTGGCGCATGAAGTAAAATTTCGAGTTTAGAAAAGCCCAGAAATTTTCAAAATGTGAAATTTTTGTATGTAAAAGCGGCCCTGTGATAGGAAAAACAATCATTTTACCATTGAACCCCAACAAAAAAAAAGTTTTTATATATTTTGAAGTTCACTTGGAATCAGTGTTTTATGCGCGTGGCGCATGAAGAAAAATTTCGAGTTTAGAAAAGCCCCGTGAAAATTTGTCGAGGGTCGCTTCGCGACCCTCGACAAATTTTCTACGCGGGGCTTTTCTAAACTCGAAATTTTACTTCATGCTTAGTCTGGGAGTGGAAAACACTTGTTTTCTTTAAAATATATCTATGAAAGTATAACGAAACCGGAAAGAGAGGTTATGATAGACTCAAGAACGTAACTAAATACAACGTCATTGTTCTGTCTCGCACGAACTGTGGCCTGCGGGAAAAGGGGTAGGGGAAAACATGGAAAGATACAATTCTGTCATACCTTGTAACACATATGTGTTAATCCCATCGACGTACCTTGGGTAGACTAAATGTCGCCTGACGCCAACTTATGTTAACTGTCACTATAGTTCGACCTACGTCAAGTATCATTTTAGTCCAAATGCTGGCTAAGGCCGATTTGTATCAACTGCAATTATTATTATTTATGAACACAACTTATTTTTACGGTTCTGTTTTTATTTTTTACATTTGCGTTTGTTTTTTACAAACGTATTAATTCAATATTTATTTTACAAACATTAATTATTTCTAGGGTTGCTTTAACACCAGTTGTGGCGGCTACATTAATAAAGAAGGGATTCAACGTCAAACTTGAACACGGAGCCGGAGCGGAGGCCAAATTTAGGAATGAGGATTTTGAAAAAGTCGGAGTTCAATTGGCGGACAAACAGGACATCTTTAAGTCTGGTAATATTATTAAAATTCCCATGAAAATACTTGTATATTTAGGCCCAGTTGCACCATAAAAGTTGAACTTGAGTTCAAGCTGAACTTGAGTTCAAGATGACAGTTTTTATGTTCTAATGTCACTTTGAACTAGAGTTCAGGGTTAAACCAGTTCAACGTGTTTGATGCAACTGGCCCTTAAAACAAAAGCATCTTCAAATTTCGAGCCGAATAATAAGGATTTCAAACTCCCGTCATTAGCGTGAATTCAAACCTTACTTTGAAGCAAGGTACGTCGATGGGCGTAACACATAATACAATACAATAATACAATATTCTTTATTTTACTTATACAAAATTTATACATTACAAATCTGTGTATGCAAAAAACGTCACACCAAAATAGACTATTGAAGCTATTACTTAATGAAAATTAATTAATCGAACCTATAAAAGAAGTAATCCGCTAAGCTGTATGGTTCAATCTTAAATAATACATCATAGAGATAACTGTATTGTTTCGAGTTTACGTGAAGTGATTAATCACAAATAGAAAGACTGTTATTCCTTACTTCACTTTTTATTTTTATGTTAGATGTATATTTCGAGACACAAGGTGCTCATTATCAATAACAAACTGACTGTTATTGATAATGAGCACCTTGTGTCTCGAAATGTACATCTAACATAAAAATAAAAAGTGAAGTAAGGAATAACAGTCTTTCTATTTGTCATCATAGAGATGTCGCTTCATCTTGCCATAGTTGGTAATGCTTTTTATGTTTATTGGTAGATGATTAAATATTTTTATACAGTTGTAGTAACACTCGGTTTAGAATTTATTGAGTCTAATTTGAGGTAGCATGTATTGAGCACCTCTTCTCATACTGTATTGCGAAACATAGAAAGCACTATCAAAATATGTTTTATGCCGCCACAAGAATTTTACACATTCGTACACATAGAGACCTAACATCGTAAGTATATTTACTTTTCGAAAGTATCCTCTACAGCTGCTGTTATATTTTAATTTACATAAAATTCTTATTGCTGTTTTTTGCTTAACGAAAACCTTATTAAAATTAACAGAGCCACCCCAAAATATGAGTCCATATCTTAGGCGTGACTCAACATTTGCGAAGTAAAATAGTTTTGCTATGTCAAAGTTAGTATATCGCATTAATATGCGCATTCCATACGTAGCACTGCTTACTTTGTTACACATATGGTTTACTTATTGGGAAAAGCTTAGCGTATCGTTAACTATAATACCCAGGAATTTGGCATTGTCTGTGAAATTGTAGCTGATTTCATTAAATTTTATTGACTCTGGTGTTGTTAGTCCTTAATTAGATTTGAATAAAATACATGATGTCTTTTCTTTATTTAAATTGAGTTTATTCTCATTGAACCATGATTCTATAGCATTCATACCCAAAGATCCAACATTCTTAATATCTACGAATGTATTTCCTTCTATGAGAATATTTGTATCATCGGCATAGTTCAGAATTTTGCAGTTTCTTGGTATGTTATTCGCAATATCGTTGATAAAAATTATAAACAACAAAGGCCCCAGTACACTTCCCTGAGGTATACCTTTAGTTACTATTAAGGGTTGAGAGAGGATACTTGAACTGCTATGATGGGGGTCTTTAATCTTTGTGCAATGTCTTCTATTATTTAAGTACGAGTTTATTAGGTTGTGCACAACACCCCTAACTCCATAATTGAATAATTTTGATAGGAGTGCGGAATGGTGGATAGTGTCGAATGCTTCGACAAGTCCAAAAATATTTCACAAGTTAAATTTTTGGATTCCATGTTTGATAATATCCAATTTATATACTCAAAAAGAGCCGTATTAGTGTCTCTCCCTTTCAAGAAACCATGTTGTGCACAAGAAAATAAATCGTTCTTTTTGAAGAATTCATACAAACGTGTATAAATAACTCTCTCAAACATTTTTGAGAAGGAGTTTAAGAGACTTATAGGCCTGTAATTTTGAAGCTCATTGCGATTTCCTTTTTTATATATTGGTGTTAATACAGCAAGTTTTAATTTTGTGGGATAAATGCCTGTTTCAAATGAGGTATTTATTATATCACATAAAGGAAGTGCAATAAATTCGATACATCTCTTTATAATATGCATTGGTATTTCGTCTATTCCAGAGCTGCTATCATTATTAAAGTTGTTAGTTATAGTAATGATTTCAGATGGGGTTGTAGGTTGCAAAAACATAGAGTCTTCGTTAATAGGGATATCGTTTAATAATAAACTGTTGTTAGAAGAATTGGATTTGGTTATTTCATTTCCTATTTTGTTGAAGAAAGAGTTAAAATCATTCACTAAATGTTGAAAATTATTATGTTCAGGTATTGTGATAGTCTTGGCACTACCTACTATTTTCTTGATCATGTTCCAGCAGGCCTTTGATTTATTTTGTGTATTGCTTAATGTTGAATTTATATCTTATTTAGTAATTGGTTTCGAGTTATGTGAAGTTGTAAACTTAAATTAAAACACTTATTTGTTCCTTTCTTCACTTATTTAAATAAGTGAAGAAAGGAACAAATAAGTGTTTTAATTTGAATTTATATGTTCATGTTTTTCAGCTATTAGTAAATTGTTGTATATTTTTTGTTCTTGTTTGTATAACAGCAGATATTCTGGAATATAGTTCGATATTGTTTTGTACGCCAGTAATTTATTTTTACTAGATTTAGTTGCCTCCAATTGATATATGTTGTTTTTAAACGTGAGTTTTAAAGGGAAACTTTTTTTCAAAATATTTAAGGAGAGTGTTAAGAAATACTTCATACATATGAACACATACAGAGAGTTTTATGTAACACCGAACATTTTCATAACGAGAATTTTTCTTTGAAGTGTCCATATGCGTACGTTGCACATTTTCCGATGCTCGGTTTATTAAAAGACTCCAATTTGAAGCTTTAAGCGAGTGTTTTCCACTCCCAGGCTAAGCATGAAGTAAAATTTCGAGTTTAGAAAAGCCTGAAAATTTGGTTTGGTCGCGTAGCGCGAAGCGCGGAGCGGCCAAACCAAATTTTCAGGCTTTTCTAAACTCGAAATTTTACTTCATGCGCCACCGTTACAAAACACTGATTCAATGTAAAGTTTAGCGGTATGTTTTAAACTTCGTAATATGTCAGTGTTTTGTACCGGTGGCGCATGAAGTAAAATTTCGAGTTTAGAAAAGCCCGAAAATTTGGTTTGGCCGCTCCGCGCTTCGCGCTACGCGACCAAACCAAATTTTCAGGCTTTTCTAAACTCGAAATTTTACTTCATGCTTAGCCTGGGAGTGGAAAACACTCGCTTAGAGCTTCAAATTAAATTGATTTAATAAACCAAGCATCGGAAAATGTGTAACGTATGCATATGGATACTTAAAAGAAAAATTCTCGTTATGAAAATGTTCGGTGTTACATAAAACTCTCTCTATGTGTTACAAGGTATGACAGAATTGTATCTTTCCATGTTTTCCCCTACCCCCTTTCCCCGCAGGCCTTACTTCGTGTGAAAGAAAACAATGACGTTGATTTGGTTACGTTTTTGAGTCTATCATAACCTCTCTTTCTGGTTTCGCTGTACTTTCATAGATAGATTTTTAATATTTTGTGTTAAAAATAAGTCTTTGTGTTAGTGTTAAGTGTCGACCAACCGGTTTAAGTGAAAACCAACCGGTTTCAGTGAAAACCAACAGGTTTCAGTAAAATATATCGTGATGTGCAAATTAAAATGTAAAATTCAGTCGAAATAATGCACAAAATAATCCGCCAGGGAGAGCTGATTCAATTTGGCCAGGTCAAAAAGTAGAAAAGACCCTTAAATATGTATTTACATTAGACAGAGAATTTTTCTTTAAAATATACGTATTCCAAATTCAGCCTATTTTCTGTAAATCTTGAGATTATCCCTGTTTTTTTTAAGTTCCTTTTAAAGCTTTAAATGAGTGTTGTCCACTCCCAGACTAAGCATGAAGTAAAATTTCGAGTTTAGAAAAGCCCCGTGAAAATTTGTCGAGGGTCGCGCAGCGACCCGAGACAAATTTTCTGGGCTTTTCTAAACTCGAAATTTTACTTCATGCGCCACGCGTACTAATCACTAAAATATTGTGAAATTTATGTGTATTCGAACTTCGCTTAAAATCTGTGTGTTATAAGCGTGGCGCATGAAGTAAAATTCCGAGTTTAGAAAAGCCCAGAAAATTTGTCTCGGGTCGCTGCGCGACCCTCGACAAATTTTCACGGGGCTTTTCTTAACTCGAAATTTTACTTCATGCTTACTCTGGGAGTGGACAACACTCGTTGTTATCCACTCCCAGACTAAGCATGAAGTAAAATTTCGAGTTTAGAAAAGCCCTGTGAAAATTTGTCGGGGGTCGCGCAGCGACCCGAGACAAATTTTCTAGGCTTCTCTAAACTCGAAATTTTACTTCATGCGCCACGCGTACTAATCACTAAAATATTGTGAAATTTATGTGTATTCGAACTTCGCTTAAAATCTGTGTTTTATAAGCGTGGCGCATGAAGTAAAATTTCGAGTTTAGAAAAGCCCAGAAAATTTGTCGAGGGTCGCTGCGCGACCCTCGACAAATTTTCACGGGGCTTTTCTAAACTCGAAATTTTACTTCATGCTTAGTCCGGGAGTGGACAACACTCGTTTAAAGCTTCAAATTGAACTCTTTTAAAAATCAATGAATGTCAGAAAATGTACAGCTTATGCATGTTTACCTAAAGTTTACCATGAAGTACGCATATTTAAATTCAGCGCGCATTTGTGACGTAAGCGATCTCTACCCCCACTCGAAATTCTTCGATTCTGTCGATCCTTCTTACTGTATACCGTATACTCGACCGTCCTTGACTTTGAAGTTGTATCCGATTGTGTTCCGTGCTATTAGTTTATCCAGCTGGCCACCGGGAGCGCTAGTGGGCGTTTCCATAGATTACTATAGGAAAAATATCTTTGTAATAGACTAAAATGCTGTGAGAGCGACATTTTTTCATCTTCAAGTCACATTCTTACATACGTTCATCTACATATCATTTGCATCATTTCACATCCATATTATAACTTAAAATAAAGAAAAAAAAAATTAAAAAAAGAATAGTCTCCAACTCCATGGTAAGAAATTTCTTAACATGTCTGAGACATTTCTCAAAACAAAACCGGTGAATTCCGTAGAATTTCTGTTCTGCTTCTATTACAATGGAATGCTACCACCGAACATAAAAAAAAAATCCGACCCCCTTCAAATTAATTTCTCTATATCTTTCACAATGTTCTCATTAATCACTTGGTGAAACATGATTAAAATAAAATTTGAAATAAATACACTTGGTTTGTTTCACTAACGTTTTACTTATTATTCCGAAATAAAATATTCTTAGCAGATTTCGAAACAACTTTGTTCAGGAAACGGGAGACAAAATGTATACACTTTTGGGCCAGATATGTCGATGACATTTTTTGCATTTGATATACTAGATATATTTACAACATTTTTAAATTCAATTCAGCCTAAAATACAATTCACATTTGAACTGGAAACAAACAATAGCCTAAACTTTTTAGACCTCACAATAACTAAATCAAAGAATAATTTAGTTTATAAAATTTACAGGAAACAAACATTTTCAGATTCAATTATCCCATCCCCGTCAAATACAACAAACCAAATTAAACATAGCACTTTCCATTCCTTAATATATAGATTATTAAATATCCCTCTAAACGCCGACAATTTCAAATCTGAATTAAATATTATAAAAATAATTGCAAATAACAACGGATATTCAGAACAGTTAATAGATAATTTATTAAAAAAGAAAAAACAAAGTCAATTACTAAAATATTTTTACGCAACCAATCCAAATTCTAAAAACACCTGGCAAAAAATAGATTATGTGGCAGACCTTTCTGTAAAATTAAAAAATACTTTGAGAAACAACAAATTTGACATCATTCTAACAAACCCCATTAATTTAAGTAAATTATTAGTGAATAATAAGTTTAAAAACGATAGAATAGAACTATCAGGTGTTTATGAATTAAGATGTAACGACTGTGATGCAGTATATATAGGACAGACCGGACGATCATTCCAAATCCGTCTCGACGAACATAAAAAAGATGTTCTAAATAAAAAATATTCAACGGGTATGTCCAAACACTGCATCACAGCCGGTCATCTATACAACAGCAATAATTTTAAAATATTGTATACAGGCAATAAGGGTCGTATACTGAGTTTCAGAGAAGGCTTGGAGATAAATAAAGCAATAAAATCGGGAAAACATGTAGTCAATGACAATGACGAGCTATGGATCTCCCCAATAATGAACGCTCTTATTACCTGATATCGTGTAAAAAAGTATTCTCTGTACATTCCTTGATAATGGCTAGAAGCCGAAACTAGTCGGAATAATAAGTAAAACGTTAGTGAAACAAACCAAGTGTTTTTATTTCAAATTTTATTTTAATTTCTCTATGTGAATAATCATCAAGACATATTTTAAGGATTTTTGCAATCCACAACTAATTCATCTTGTTTCTTCATCTCGAAATATTCTTCAACCACGAAGTGGCAATTTCATTTATATTTTATAAATAATTATTGAAATATTACTAACGTTATCTTTCTTTCCAGATATCATTCTTAAAGTCCGCCAACCAATTGATTCCGAAATTCCCAATTTAAGGGAAAACAGCACATTAATATCATTCCTGTATCCAGCGCAGAATAAATCGTTGGTTGACCAACTAGCAACAAGACAGATCAATGCTTTTGGTAAGTGTACTTACATTTAATTTTAACTTTAGTTAAAATGTATTTTAATTGTAGCTATGGATTGTATTCCTCGTATTACAAGGGCCCAAGTGTTTGACGCATTGAGTTCAATGGCAAACATTTCTGGATACAGGGCTGTGATTGAAGCGGCAAACCACTTCCCAAGATTTTTCTCAGGTATGTAATTGAACTACACTACTCAATAGAGAAAAGTAGTCGCTTTTTTAAAGTGGCATACATTTTATGCGAATTTTGGAATCTTGTTCAAACTTGGTACATATAAAGGGTGTCCCAACAAGAGCGCCGGATTTAATTATAAAGAAAAACATATTTATTTTTTGAATTAAGCAAACATTTTTGTTTCAACATGAAGAAAAATAGTTCCGATTAAACATGAATACAACATCAGGCAAATGGCCACCACGAAACCTCTGGCACAGGGTTATTCTTTTGTTGAAATTTTGAATAACGTTTCCGCATAAATGTGGCTGTATTTCACCAATAACGCGCCGGATTTCCTCTTTAAGATGTTGAACTGTTTCAGGCTTATTTGCATACACCTTTTGCTTCACATAGCCCCAAAGAAAAAAGTCCATCGGCGTTAGATCGCACGATCTTAGTGGCCAATGTTGATCGCCAAATCGAGAAATGACACGGCCTGGAAATTTGGTCTGCAGTAACACCATTGTTTCACGTGCTGTGTGGCAGGTCGCACCGTCTTGTTGGAAAAACATGTGCTCCACATCAATTACATCCAATTCGGGCCACAAAAACTCCGTTAACATTTCCCGATACCGCACACTAGTAACAGTTAGCGCATTTCCAGCCGCATTTTCAAAGAAATACGGCCCAATCACTCCGCCAGCCCAAACCGTTACTCGCGGTGGATGCATTGGCTGTTCGAGTACCCCACAAGGATTTTCAGCACCCCAAATCCGACAGTTTTATTTATTTACGTATTCGTCGAGTTGAAAATGTGCCTCATCTGAAAAAATGATTTTCTTCGAAAAATCCGGATTAATTTGATGATGTTCCAACACCCAATCAGCAAATCCACGGCGCTGCTCATGGTCCCTTGGCTTGATTTCTTGCACCAATTGAATCTTGTACGCGTGCAAATGCAGATCCTTTACCAAAATTCGTTGCATATTGGTTTTGGAAATGTTTAATTCTTGACCACGATGCCGAATGGAAGTTCCTGGATTCTCGGCCACAGATTCCCTTACTGTGTCTATATTTTCGAGTGACCGACAAGGACGACGACGAACAATGGTCTTCTGATCCATCAGCGTAAATTTGGTCTCAAATGTTCTAATTAAACGCCTCACTGTCGATTCATTTGGCGCATAATGGCGACCGAAAACTTGACGTAATATGCGAATTGTTTTCGCAAAACTTTCACCATTTTTGTAATGTGTTTTTACAATAATTAAACTTCGTTCGTTTGAATACTTCTTCATATTCTTAAATCGCGTGGTCTGTACTTGACAACTGTCAAAAAAAATCACCGTACAACTCGTATTAACAAAATGGCGGCAAATTTAAATCCGGCGCTCTTGTTGGGACACCCTTTATATATAGATACCAGAGCTGGACAGGATTCGAATCATTCGGGATTCGAATCCTTTTAGAGGATTCAAAAGAGGTATTCGAATACTTTAGTTAAACTGGATTCGTGATCCGGATTCGTTACACTTTTTTAAAAGGATTCGTATTCGAATCCAAATGCTGGTGATTCGAATCCTCATAAAAGGATTCAGTCGAAATAATCCTTTTATGAGGATTCATCCTCATAAAAGGATTCGAATATTTATAAAAGGATTCGAATAGTTACAAAAGGATTCGAATCTTCAAAAATAATTCGAATTAATCGTAAGGATTAACATGGAAAATTTGTTTTGTATGTTTTTAAATTTCTCGTTAAATCAGTGTTTTATACGCGTGGCGCATGCAGTAAAATTTCGAGTTTAGAAAAGCCCCGTGAAAATTTGTCTCGGGTCGCTGCGCGACCCTCGACAAATTTTCTACGCGGGGCTTTTCTAAACTCGAAATTTTACTTCATGCTTAGTCTGGGAGTGGAAGACACTCGTTCGTAAATTTTCGAATTATCATAAAGTTGTCATAAAGTTGTGTATTTATTTTCAAAAAAATCTTTCTCGGTTTATTGAACAAAAACAAAACAGCTAAGGTGAAAAGTGTTTAGGTAAAAGTGGTTTATTTTTTCGTTGGCAACAACAATTTTTGTTTGAAACATTTTTTGATTTAGACGTCGAACGCCATAATCGGTGACTAAAAAAACTGGTGGAGATCAACAAATCTCCACTAGATTTTTTAGTTTCTAATTCAAAAACAAAAGAGCTGAGGTGAAAAGTTTTTAGGTAAAAGAGGTTTATTTTTTCGTTGGCTACAACTTTTGTTTCAAACATTTTTTGACTTATACGTCGAAAGCCATAGTTAAATTCGTTTAATAAAAAAACATCTAATTATTTCTGGTGATTTTTAACACAAGACTTTTAGACATTTGATGGTATAATTAATATTGAATTACTGAAATAAGTATTTATTTTTAATATATTCGTAAATATACGGCAAACAATCTAAAATATTTATTTAATTAAAATACTTAGAAAATTACAATACAATAAATTTTATATTATTATTATTTATTATTTCTGATTTATTTATATTACTATTATTATTATTATGCTAACTAGAGGAAGTAACAGCAATATCAGACTAGCGTTTGATACACAAGCTGATCTAGTTTCGCTTTTGTTGCTCGGTAGTATAATGTTTTAGTTTGTATTTGTTCTGTATCTAAACTGAGTATGCAAATAAACAATTTATTATTATTATTATTATACCGGGTGTCCGTATTTCAACAGAATGTATGGGGATCTCTGTTATTTAAAGAGATAGAGAGTCGGTTAAATTGGGGAAAAGTTGCATAATTTAGGGCCCAATAATAACCCAAAAACACGTTTGAAATATCTAATTTCCTTAATGAGATATTGTCAAAAAACGTATTTTTTGAAAATTAGTGTTTAGTTTTTTATTCAAAAACTATTAAATCCAGACATTTACAACTTTGACATTATAGGCACTTTTTAACGATAAATCTAGTAACATATTTTGTTTTAAGATAACTATAACATTTACCTAGGGACCATAGCTAACTTTTGTTTTTCTTATGGGCGCCATTTTGGATTTTGATATTTTTTGGAAGAATATTGTTTACTGAATTCAATGATGTACCACACTTATAGTTTATTGTACATTTTATATGTAAAATTTTAATCTTTTGGTTTTTCAAAGAGTGCCTTGGAAACAGTTGAGTAACTCACTTATTTGGCAACTCCTAGGACCCATAATTTGCTTACATATCACCCCTGAAGACGGGCATCCGACGATACATACTTTAACAGTTGTGACATATTTTAAAGTAACGAGTGTCTTCCACTCCCAGACTAAGCATGAAGTAAAATTTCGAGTTTAGAAAAGCCCCGCGTAGAAAATTTGTCGAGGGTCGCGCAGCGACCCGAGACAAATTTTCACGAGGCTTTTCTAAACTCGAAATTTTACTTCATGCGCCACGCGTATAAACCATTGATTTGAAGTGTAGTTCAAAAACAGACAAATACATCTTTAATCAGAGTAACACAGTAATTTAGTCTGTTATCAACGATGTTCAGTGTTAATAATAAATAATTAGGTTGTGAATATTTTTGTTAAAACAACTGATAACGATATTTATATGTTAATGTTTGTAAAAAAATAATAAAATCAAATTTATTCTTAAACGATTTGTATTCGTGATTCGAAAAAACAGGATTCGAATCTTTGATTCGAATCATATTTATCTCTCACGAATCCTTTATTCGAGTATTCCTGATTCGAATCATATTAGGTGATTCGGATTCGTGATTCGAATCCTTTTAACGAGGATTCGTCCCAGCTCTGATAGATACATTGTATATTTAAATAATTCTACAACTTTTTTAAACAAAAAATAACATTTGTAATTTTTGTATAGATTACAACTTAGTAGTAACAAAACCCCCTCCATAATCCTTCAAACACGCTTCTATATGAGCTGACTAAAGTTATCTCCATAGAAGATCGCCTAGCCCACTTAGTTGAAAAATGTGCATCAAGCCTATCCTCTCAAGAAATACATAACGGGTTAAGAAGAGGATATTCTTAACCCGTTATGTATTTCTTGGGACAAGAACACAACACCCAAACGACAACACCCCAGCACCACCCTGAAACAAGAACACAACACCTAAACGACAACACCCCATTCATGAATTAATTTCATCATTTTATAACATTAACTATCACGACAATTGAAGGACAGTACCATTTCGACAAGACAATTGACGACATTAACAATCATGACCATTTTTTTTCTTGAATTAATTTCTCATCTGGCACTTGGTGAAACATATTAGAATATGTAAAGTTATTTAAATTAAAAACACTTGGTATTGTTTCACAAATTAAAATTTTATTCCGACTAGTTTCGGTTTGTTAGACCATTTTCAAAGGAAAATAACTTTACATAATCATGACCCTTTTGTACACCATAATCGACAGTGACAGAAACTGCACAATCCAGGCGGAAAGACCACTGGTCGATAGCCAATTGGTAGAAGAAATAATGTAATTTTTATTTATATTTATATGTATTTATTTGGATTTATGTACCAGAGCTGGGATGAATCCTCAAAAACAGGATTCTAATCACGAATCCGAATCACCTAATATGATTCGAATCACGAATACTCGAATAAAGGATTCGTAAGTGAAAAATATGATTCGAATCCTCATGTTTGAAACACGGATACAAATCCTTTAAAAATAAATTTGAATCTATTATTTGTAATCAGTAATATTTTATTCCATCAGTTTCTATTAACCAAAATGTTCATTTACCGACTAAATATCTGATTATATAATGATTTTAATTAATGATGATATATGTGTTATTGAACTTCATTTTAAATCTGTGTTTTATATGCGTGGCGCATGAAGTAAAATTTCGAGTTTAGAAAAGCCCCGTGAAAATTTGTCGAGGGTCGCTGCGCGACCCTCGACAAATTTTCTACGCGGGGCTTTTCTAAACTCGAAATTTTACTTCATGCTTAGTCTGGGAGTGGACAACACTCGTTCTTAGAAGTTTCAAATTAAAGGATCACTCTAGATTACTAAGTTTATTACCATTTTACAAAGGCTACAGCTCGAAGGACCAATCATGGTCTTCGGAGACCGAAGGACTACAGGGAATCGAAGTTTATTTACAAGAAAACAACGAATATCTGAAGGTTTACAGGATGGAGAGGAAAGAAATCATCCAATTTTGAAAAAATATCGAAGTTGGGCTGGTTTTCAGTGCGTTTTTAACTTAGCTTTAAATCAGTGTTTTATACGCGTGGCGCATGAAGTAAAATTTCGAGTTTAGAAAAGCCCCGTGAAAATTTGTCTCGGGTCGGTGCGCGACCCTCGACAAATTTTCTACGCGGGGCTTTTCTAAATTCGAAATTTTACTTCATGCTTAGTCTGGGAGTGGACCGTCGAGATTTTTGATATATCTAGATTTATGTCGATTTATTCACAGTTTGTTATTGTATTAAATGCAACTTTAATATTGAACAAAAACGGTTTTTTTAGGAATAGAATATTCACCCATTAAGAGCTGAGCAAATTATAAAGTTAACTCAAAAAATTAATGTTAGGTAAAATGTTGCATCTTTTTCTATGATTTCAATGAATGATTTATTATATTACGTACGTCGATTTTTTAAAAGAGTTAAATTTAAAATTCAAACGAGCGTTGTCCACTCCCAGACTAAGCATGAAGTAAAATTTCGAGTTTAGAAAAGCCCCGCGTAGAAAATTTGTCAAGGGTCGCGCAGCGACCCCAGACAAATTTTCGCGGGGCTTTTCTAAACTCGAAATTTGACTTCATGTGCCACGCGTATAAAACACTGATTTAAAGTGAAGTTAAAAATGAACTGAAAACCAACCCAACTTCGATATTTTTCAAAATTAGATGTTTTCTTTCCTATCCATGCTGTAAACCTTCAGATATTCGTTGTTTTCTTGTAAAAAAAACTTCGATTCCCTGTAGTTCTTCGGTCTCCGAATACCATGGTTGGTCCTTCGAGCTGTAGCCTTTGTAAAATGGTAATAAACTTAGTAATCTAGAGTGATCCTTCAATTTGAAACTTCTAAGAACGAGTGTTGTCCACTCCCAGACTAAGCATGAAGTAAAATTTCGAGTTTAGAAAAGCCCCGCGTAGAAAATTTGTCGAGGGTCGCGCAGCGACCCGAGACAAATTTTCACGGGGCTTTTCTAAACTCGAAATTTTACTTCATGCGCCACGCGTATAAAACACTGATTTGAAGTGAAGTTAAAAATATACTATTAACGTTGGATATTTTTCTTGGTTAAGTAACCAAATATGCATTCACAAATATTTGAATTATTCGAAAATTCAAAAATTCAAATATGAATAATTTTGTGATTTAAATATTCATATTAGAACATTTAACTATTTGAATTAATCGAATTCGAATCCCAGCCTTAATAGCGATGATTCGAATTATTTAGGAGGATTTGAATCCGTGTATGAGGATTCGAATCCTTTTATAAGGATTCGATTCCTTTATAAGGATTTGAATCCTTTTATAAGAATTCGAATCCTTTTATAAGGATTCGAATCATCTACGTCTGGATTGGAATACGAATCCTTTTAAAAAAATGTAACGAATCCGGATCACGAATCCGTTTTCACTAAAGTATTCGAATACCTCTTTTGAATCCTCTAAAAGGATTCGAATCCGGGAATCGAATCCTGAATGATTCGAATCCTGCCCAGCTCTGTTATGTACATATTCTGTCAATAAAGGTATTTATATATATAGTAACAAAAACTAAAGTAATCTAGGAAATTTCCGATATGAAAATGTCGTATATTAAGTCAGTTTCACTTGTCCCTTCAAAGAGGGAACTACCTGTCATCGGCCACTTTAAACACCGAGGAACTGGTACACATTAACCCTCAAGTTATAGTAGACTTCATAAGAAGTCTAGACATTGAGGGACTCAAGTAGGTCAGGGATAGTTACAAAAGATCTTTTAGGTCGAGGTAACTTCGAAAGGCCCAGAGGCCACACGACCCACCGACCCCATACCATACCATAAGTCAGTTTCACTCAATGATTGTGAACTGCTCTTGCTAACGAAAAAGACGATCTTCACCTTTCATTTGTGAAAGCTTTCATTTGTTGTGCATTTTGAATGTGTTCACCCCTAATGTTTTATGCAGTTTTAGCAAGTACACTAGCATATATGCATGTAATAACAATGTTACCCACACATCTTTTTGGTTACTTAACTAATCTAACTTAATTTGACATAAGCACACTTGATGATATTTTATAAAATGTTGAAATTATTAAATATAAAGGATAAGTGCTCACATGTACTAAGTTTCAACAAAATTCCTAAACTTGCATTGAAATTAGGCCACTTTGAAAAAGTGACAACTTTTTTCTTTTGAGTAGTGTAATTAAACTAAGAAGCTTAAGTGAATGAATTGAATTTAATTTGTAGGTCAGATAACAGCCGCTGGTAAAGTACCTCCAGCGAAAATTCTAATCATAGGAGGAGGAGTGGCAGGTTTGGCCGCTATAGGTCAAGCGAAATCCATGGGTGCAATAGTTCGAGCTTTCGACACGAGAGGTGTCGTAAAAGAACAAGTAGAATCAATGGGTGCAGAGTTCCTAACGATAAACATAGAAGAAGAAGGTGGAACCACAGGTGGTTACAGCAAAGAAATGTCGAAAGCCTTCATCGATGCGGAACACGCCTTATTCGCAAAGCAATTAAAAGAAGTGGACATCGTCATATCTACAGCTCTGATTCCAGGAAAGAAAGCACCGGTATTAATTTTAAAGGTAAGAAAATGTTAATAAATATGAGACTCAAATCGACACGTAACTTCAAACTACATAAATAAACTGCATGCACGGATCAAAACATTGAGTATCTGTCGAATGTAGTTGTTTGGTAGCTCTACAAAAAAGTGTACCAGCAGGGGTGGCCTCTCCAACTCGGGAGGAATTAAAAGACTAACCTGGTTTACTCCTCGTGCGTCTTGAGGAGGACTGGCAGTGTCTTCTTCTCCTTAATTCAACTTGGGTACACTAATAAGCCAGAGGCAGGTGCAATAAGCCGGAGGCCGCACTATTTAAGATCGGTAAACGCAGACATCTTCTTCTTTTCGAGCGCACGTTACAATATTTGGTTATTGAGGAGGGGATGCATAGGTTGAAGAAACCTCTACCTGCTTTGCACCGAACAGTAGTTATATATAAACAATCTTTATTTACAGAAAAAGCATATACATATATAAATGTAAACAGAAACAATATATATATAAAAAAGATAACAATTCCGTAAAATGGCTATCGACCTGCGGTCTTTCAGCCTGGATTTTTGAAAAATTACTTATTAGTTTTTTCTTTTGTAAAATGCTAAGTGTTTAACAGTCGATGTCGGTGAATTTAATGGTCCTCTAAACGTCATGATCGCTAATGTCTGCATGGAAGGATGAAATGAATTGTTGAATTGTTATGTTGGGGTGTATGAATTTAGGCGGAATATCAGGATTGCGAGGGATACATAATAATGTGAAAATGTCGAGGATGTAGGGGTTGGTGGCTATTTTTTTGCACAGTTGTTGAAGGCGTTGTTCGATGGGGGTTACTTGGGTTTTTTCATAGAGGAGTTCATTGGATGGGTTGAAGAGCGGATTTAGTGGGTGTCTTAGTTTCGTTAGTACTCTGAGGGCTGACCGTTCCGCAATTTGTAGGTTTTTGAGCACTATGAGGCGTGGATTGTGGAAGAGGATCGGTGCGTATTCAAGCAGGGGTCGGCAGATGGATTTATAAATATGTACAGCGGTACTTGTGGTGATGCCTTTTGTTTTATGCGTTAAACATCTAAAGTGCTTCGCCCTGCTTCTGATTTTGTTTTTAAGGTTTTGGGAATGTGTTTTGAGGGAAAACTTGGGATCCTAGGTATTTGCAGGTATGTGATGGACGAATGGATATATTATTGATTATTATTTGGAATGGGGAGTTGTTGGTGCGGTGGAAGGGAATTAGAAGTTGGGATTTATTAGGATTTATGGATGTTCTCCATTTCGCAAACCATTGTTGGATGCTGTCTATCAGACCCTGCAGAGTACTTAGAGCTTTAGGAAGCGTAGGAGCATGGGAAATAAGAGCTGTATCATCAGCGTAAAGGATTTATTGAAAAACGTAGGTTCTGGGTTGTAAATGTCATGGACAAAAATATTATACAGAAGTGGGGATAGGGGAGAACCTTGAGGGAGGCCTTGTTGAGGATAAAATGTTGAGGATAAAGTGTTTCGGATTTTGACTTGCAGGATTCTATTTGTAAGGTAGCTGTCAAGGAGGTTTATTAGATGTTGAGGGACTTCTAATGAATTGAGTTTAAACAGCAAACCTCGATGCCATACAGAATCGAACGCTTACAGTAGTTATTATATGTTTTCTGTGTTCTTAAGGAAAACATCACGTAACCCAATGCTACATTAATAGACAAGCATGCATCAATAAAAACTTGAGTGTGTCCGTCGAGAGTACTAATTATATATTTTTTATGGTCATAAGGAACACATCATGGGCATGAAACCGGGAAGCGTTGTAGTGGATCTGGCGGCTGAAGCTGGTGGAAACATCGAAACAACGAAACCAGGAGAAGTGTACCAATTCAATGATGTCACTCATATAGGTTTAACAGATCTGTCGAGTCGATTGCCCACGCAAAGTTCCACGTTGTACGCTAACAATATTTCCAAATTCCTTCTCTCAATTGGTAAGCATACAAGGAAATAAAAATGATGTTTCCTCTATTCAGATACAGAGTAGTGTGCTCCGGCTTTTACCTTCCGGTGTATGCCAATGTGAGTGTCTGCTTAGGAACGATGGATCATCGTCATACCTGTGAACCATTGCCCGCTAGAGACCAAACCAAATTTTCAGGCTTTTCTAAACTCGAAATTTTACTTCATGCTTAACCTGGGAGTGGAAAACGCTCTTTTAAAGCATCAAATTAAACTCTTAAAAAAACAACGGGTATCTGAAGATTTACAGCGTATAATTAGGATATGTATACTTTCAAGAAAAACTCTCTGTATACGTCTATAAATATCTAAATAAAGGAAACTTCATTCTCTTCTTCTTCATACTTTGGCAGTCTAGACAGCAAAAGGAAGTAACTGAAGGAGAAGATATCTTAATCTCACAACAAATGTATCAATACTTCTTTTAGATTATTCAATAATATGTTGATAATTTTGTTTTAGGTAAAGAAAATCATTTCGATATAGATCTGAATGACGAAGTCGTCAGAGGAAGTATAATCTTAGATAAAGGTAAATTAATGTGGCCCCCACCACAACCGATAGGGCCACCACCAACGGCTGGGGCGGTGAAACCTGTACCACCTCCGAAAGCTCTGCAAGTTAAAGAAGATAGTCCTTTAATGGCTACGTTCAAAGATTCACTACTGTGCACGACAGGTATGAAACTATGTATAATGTAAAATAAAGAAAAACCACAATAGAATAAACATCAATAAAAAACACTTTTATTCCTTACTTCACTTTTGAAGTAAGGAATAATAGTATATTATTCAACAAGCGCATAATGAAAGCTATTAATCGTGACAATGAGGTTTACGGAACGAGCCGCAGGTGAGTGGAGTAAATCATTCGAATGATTAGTAGCCATTATGCGCGAGTAGAATACTATACTTTATCCACAACCACAAAATGTATATTCATTCTTGCTTACTGCAACTTTTCAAGAATAAGAACATAATTCATTAAATCATTTACTTTTAATTATAACAAAGAAATACATATAATAATACTATTTATTAGGATTAATGTTAATAGTAACGTTAGAACAATTATTAAACACAATAGGGGGCATTGAAGTGGGTACACCAAGATTTACAGTTTGATCCAAAATATCGAAATTAACGGAATTTGTGCTGGAAGATGCAGCTGTTACATTATTTGCTGTCGATTCTATTGACGATGCAATTTTTCTGGCCGTTTCCTTTTTGTTTTCCAAAGAATCGTTATTATAGCCTTCTGCAACCGCAGTTGACTTCCATCATCCATGACGTTTTAACGCAGTGATGTCTCCACCAGCATCAACCAAAATGGTGGCTGAGGTTCTTCTAAAGCTATGGCCTGTATATTGCTCAGGATTGGGTAATTTCAAAAAACTGGCGATATCCCTTCCCATTTTTGTAAATTTATTAATACCAATTCGCTGTTTAGTAAACTTTCCATTTTGAAAATTTTGAAAGAAATAATCACAGTTTATCTGCTTTCGGAGGCACAAATATTTTTTTACAATGTGGTAAAAATTACCAGATACTGTAAATTTCCTACAAATTTTAGTTTTTGTGGTTGGCACCTTAATCATATAGCAGGAATTAAGGTCTTCTTTATCTTTAATTTTCATGTTATACAGCTCATTTGAACGACAAGCGCCCATTAAACCCATAATTAATGCAACCTGAAGAAAAAATTACTGCAATTTTTAAAAAATATTAAAATAATTTAAAACTTACTTTTGTTGCAAGAAATTTGTCATCCGGTGCATTTGCAATGAAACTGTTAACATTTTCTGGGGAGAAAGTGTTGGCTTTTTTCGGAGTAAACCCTTCATTTTTTCTTTTCAAAAAAGCTAGAAGTTTGCCATAGTTTCCAATATTGATGTTTTCAAAGATTTTCAATGTACTTTTTAGCATTGAATACTTCTGCCACAACGATGAGGTGTTGTATTTTTTTGATAATTCAGTAAAATACACCAAAACTACCGACTCAGTTGAAGAATGTGCTTTTTTCTCCTTTTTCCATTCACAAAACGTGTTGTATGTACTTTGGTATATGTTGTCAGACTTTTTAGGCAACAAATTGATGGAAACGATTTCTGCCGCGTCCCTTATTTCCGGGGGTGTCAACAAGTCAGGATCGGATTCCATGTTGCTTCTTTCACCTTCGATAAACTATTAACCACACTATCACAACACAATTAACACAATTTGCTTTCAATTTATAAATTGTTTTTGTTTATGTCAAAATTGATTAACATGAGGTATCCTGATTTTGTAGTGATTTCTTATTATTCACAGGTGAGCAGTGATAAGTCAAAATATTACTCACAGGTTTCATAACCTATTTATAATAAACGTCATTATTATTGACTCTTAGCATGTATAATTATAATATTATAGAGTGGTTGTGGATAAAAGTGTTTTTTATTGTGATTAAATACTCCACATAACTCAATAAAACAATTAGAGAAGAAGCATCATTTTGTTTTTGACACCACAAAATAATAATCGCTCTTTAACTTATAATAACTGACCCGACGCCCTAAGGGGCAACAAGGGATAGCAGAAGAAGAATAAGAACTTATAATAACTGAAAATTGTTTTCTTTTGGTTCCAAAAGAATATATCGTTATCTATAATAAAAACATACCTTGTGATCGTTTAAATGATGATTTAGAGTACGCGGCATTTTTTTTGTGCAATTTCCCAGACAGCTAATTGAATAATGGAATAAATTTGAGGATATGGTAAACTATGTGTTAGCAAAACTGAATTTGTGTTCAGTATTCCGGCACCAGATACCCACAGACATGTTTCAGACTTCAAGGTCCTCTTCAGTGTGGTCCCGAACCAGTGCTGAGGAATACTGAACAATTCTGACTATTTCAAGCCAATATGTGAAAACTATTAATGGATTCGATAGCTAACGCCATATATGTGTTAGCAGTCAGTAGTGCCAATCTAGTTTAAAACTCAAAGCCTACTCTAAATCATGTTTTAAACGATCACACCGTACTAAAATAATAAAGCTGCACACTTTACTGGCTTGCAAAAGTTCCAAAGCACCCTCAACGATGTGCAAAGCATCAGACATCATTGATTAGATTTCTTCCTTCGAACTTTTGACTTGTGTTCAGTATTCCGGCACCAGATACCCACAGACACGTTTCAGACTTCAAGGTCCTCTTCAGTGTGGTCCCGAACCAGAGCTGAGGAATACTGAACATTTCTGACTATTTCAAGCCAATATGTGAAAACGATTCCACCCCACTTTTTCCAATCCATTTTTTCCACTGAGTTTTTTATCCACTTGTTCTTTTTTCCACTGAATGGTTTTTCCATTCATTCTTTTTTTCCATTAATTTTTTTCCACCTGAAACAGTCAATATTCCGTCGCATACAAGCAGAAGCACTGCAACAGGCTTACAACAATCCGGATGACCGATCGATCAAAGAGGCAGCGCAGATGATGTGTGCGACTAGTTTCGTTCCAGTTGAGGATGTTGGGGAGGCGTTCGACATATTTTCAGAATCGGCACCAGACGAATTTTCTGAAATCATCGATTACTTCGAAAATAATTATGTAAGAGGCAAACCGGCCAGGAGGAGACGTCGTGCCACGCAGCCGAGGTATCCTCCAGCGCTCTGGAACGTGTATGAGGCTGTGATGACTAACTCATCACGAACAAATAACATGTCAGAAGGATGGCATCACAGATTTGCAGTTGTAGTCGGCAAAGACCATCCTAGTCTCTATGCGTTTCTCCTGGAGATACAGAAAGAACAGGGCGACACCGAAACAATGTTTCGCGAACTGGATTTGGGGCGTAAAATTAAAAGGTCGGAAAATTTGGCGCGAGTAAAGACAGAAGAGAGGATATGTAATATACCGGGCTTTCATTAATTCCCGAACCCCACGTGACCAAAAATAATAGGCAACCAAATGTACAAGGTGGTATGGCTCACACAAAAATTCCCTAGATTTAAAAATATTTATTCGCCGGCGTATTTTTATGACGACTGAAAATATTATATTTAAAATGATTAAAAAATAGGCTCATCTTCAAAAATGTAACTAATTTTTATTAATTTTTTTGTTGTAAATACCATTTTCGCAGTATTTGCTTATCCTAGCAAATTGACTCTGCAAAATAAATAGAAATAAAACTCAATGTTTCAGAATAATTAAACTATTTTTGCTTACCTGAAAATTCCGGGCGAATCTTGTAAGATCTCAAAGGTTGGTTTAACGATGCACCGCGCATAAACGTTTATGTCAAATTTGACTTTAGTAACGTTTGGTTACTTTTTTCAAAGCCTCCAACGTACAAATACAATAATTTACGCGGCAATTTTAAATTTAGTCACGTGGGGTTCGGGAATTAATGAAAGCCCTGTAGTTAGGGACTACGAAGTACGAAAGGAAGCTGATGAGATAGCAGAGTACCTCCGCGCAGTAGGGCACAACATTCAATTTTAATCCGTGTAAATCCTTGTAAAATAAAATGTCTAAAAAGAAGTGAAATAATATATTTATAGTGGAATAATATATTAATGGATAAAATGATTGGTGGAATAATACATTAGTGGATAATATGATTGGTGGAAAAAAAGGAGTGAAATATTCGGATTGGAGAAAGTGGAGTGGAAAAAGTGTCCCCATACCTGTGAAAACTATTAATGAATTCGATAGTTAACGCTATCTATGTGTTAGCAGTCAGTAGTGCCAATGTAGTTTAAAACTAAATCATGTTTTAAACGATCGCACGGTACTAAAATAATAATGCTACGCACTTTATTGGCTTGCAAAAGTTCCAAAGCACGCTCAACGATGTACAAAGCATCAGGCATCATTGATTAGATTTTTTCCTTAGAACTTTTGACTTGCTGGATCTATGGAAGTCAACAGTTCCAAAGTCAAGCGTCTAAATCGCAAGATCTTAATGTTATTTCGAGAGGAGTATTAATTCAATTTTTCTCTATAGGTGTAGGAACCATTCTTGCGTTAGGTGTCGCATCACCCAACCCAGCGTTTACGTCAATGCTAACAACGTTTGGACTGTCTGGTCTTGTTGGTTACCACACAGTTTGGGGCGTAACACCCGCCCTGCACTCCCCGCTCATGTCAGTCACTAACGCCATCTCTGGTATCACGGCTGTGGGTGGATTATTACTAATGAACGGAGGATACTATCCGACAAACGCGGTTGAGGTAATTATAAAATATCGTCCACCAAAAAACAAAACTAACATTGTTTTACTCTCATGCATTATTTATTTGTAACTAGTAAAAGTAGCCGACGCACGTTGCATTTATTTATATCTATCAGAGCTGTGATGAATCCTCAGAAACAGGATTCGAATCACGAATCCGAATCACCTAATATGATTCGAATCACGAATACTCGAATGAAGGATTCGTAAGTGAAAAATATGATTCGAATCCTCATTTTGGAATCACGGATACAAATCCTTTAAAAATAAATTTGAATCTATTATTTGCAACCAGTAATATTTTATTCCATCAGTTTCTATTAACAAAAATGTTCATTTACCGACTAAATATCTGATTATATAATGATTTTAATTAATGATGATGTATGTGTTATTGAACTTCATTTTAAATCTGTGTTTTATACGCGTGGCGCATGAAGTAAAATTTCGAGTTTAGAAAAGCCCCGTGAAAATTTGTCGAGGGTCGCTGCGCGACCCTCGACAAATTTTCCACGCGGGGCTTTTCTAAACTCGAAATTTTACTTCATGCTTAGTCTGGGAGTGGACAACACACGTTCTTAGAAGTTTCAAATTAAAGGATCACTCTAGATTACTAAGTTTATTCCCATTTTACAAAGGCTACAGCTCGAAGGACCAATCATGGTCTTTGGAGACCGAAGGACTACAGGGAATCGAAGTTTATTTACAAGAAAACAACGAATATCTGAAGGTTTACAGCATGGATAGGAAAGAAAACATCCAATTTTGAAAAAATATCGAAGTTGGGTTGGTTTTCAGTGCGTTTTTAACTTCACTTTAAATCAGTGTTTTATACGCGTGGCGCATGAAGTAAAATTTCGAGTTTAGAAAAGCCCCGTAAAAATTTGTCTCGGGTCGCTGCGCGACCCTCGACAGATTTTCTACGCGGGGCTTTTCTAAACTCGAAATTTTACTTCATGCTTAGTCTGGGAGTGGACCGTCAAGATTTTCTACATGTCGAGATTTTCGATATTTCTAGATTTATGTCGATTTATTCACAGTTTGTTATTGTATTAAATGCAACTTTAATATTAAATAAAAACGGTTTTTTTTTAGGAATAGAATATTCACCCATTAATAGCCGAGCAAATTATAACGTTAACTCTAAAAGTTAATTTTAGGTAAAATTTTGCATCTTTTTCTATGATTTCAATGAATGATTTATTATATTACATACGTCGATTTTTTAAAAGAGTTAAATTTAAAATTCAAACGAGTGTTGTCCACTCCCAGACTAAGCATGAAGTAAAATTTCGAGTTTAGAAAAGCCTCGCGTAGAAAATTTGTCGAGGGTCGCGCAGCGACCCGAGACAAATTTTCGCGGGGCTTTTCTAAACTCGAAATTTTACTTCATGCGCCACGCGTATAAAACACTGATTTCAAGTGAAGTTAAAAACGCACTAATAACCAACCCAACTTCGATATTTTTTCAAAATTAGATGTTTTTTTCCTATCCATGCTGTAAACCTTCAGATATTCGTTGTTTTCTTGTAAAAAACCTTCGATTCCCTGTAGTCCTTCGGTCTCCGAAGACCATGGTTGGTCCTTCGAGCTGTAGCCTTTGTAAAATGGTAATAAACTTAGTAATCTAGAGTGATCCTTCAATTTAAAACTCCTAAGAACGAGTGTTGTCCACTCCCAGACTAAGCATGAAGTAAAATTTCGAGTTTAGAAAAGCCCCGCGTAGAAAATTTGTCGAGGGTCGCGCAGCGACCCGAGACAAATTTTCACGGGGCTTTTCTAAACTCGAAATTTTACTTCATGCGCCACGCGTATAAAACACTGATTTCAAGTGAAGTTAAAAATATACTATTAACGTTGGATATTTTTCATGGTTAAGTAACCAAATATGCATTCACAAATATTTGAATTATTTGAAAATTTAAATATTTATATTCAAATATGAATAATTTAGTGATTTAAATATTCATATTAGTATATTTAACTTTTTGAATTAATCGAATTCGAATCCCAGCCTTAATAGCGATGATTCGAATTATTTAGGACTATTTGAATCCGTGTATGAGGATTTGAATCCTTTTATAAGGATTCGATTCCTTTTATAAGGATTCGAATCCTTTTATAAGAATTCGAATCCTTTTATAAGGATTCGAATCATCTACTGTAACGGGGCGCTCGAACCGGGGATGGCAATGTGTTGGATTTAAATGTGTTTTAACATAGTCTAAGTAATATCTTTTGACACATGCCACTTCCGTTCCGAACCCTATCACTTTCGGTTAGCTCAGAACAATAAAAAAAAAATCATCGATACTTACTCTGTTTCCTCCTTGCTCCATCTTGTCATCACTTTCACAATTTAATAAGGGTTTACGAGATTTAGATTTGTTTATGAAATAAAATTCTTCGTTTTCAATAATAACAACGATATATATATTCAAAATTAAATCAGTAAACAAACGAGTAACAAATCAAATCCACAAAAAAAAAAATAGAGAGATTAACTATGACGATTAAAGTTACGACTAAATTATAAGGCAATTCGACAAACACTTTTAAAAAAAATAGATCTCGTAAAATCTTGAATTATTAAATACAAACTATTTATCACCAACTTTCATTTAAAACTACTGACTGGCACTTTTACAACTGTCTCCCGTTAACACACTCGACTATTTAAACTTTGCAATACACTTTAATAACTCTGACGATTGTTGAACACCAACTGACTGACGAATTCGGGCTGTCCGTTCATTATAAAGACAGCGTTTTTTGCGAAAGGTTAAGTTGGGGGTAGCAGAGCCCTGGAAGGGTATTTTCACCCGCACCTCATTGGCTGAGGCTGTGGTAGGGGTTGCTAACTCTTCCGCTTATTGGTTACCGATACGCTTGGATGATCACTCTCAACCGTTATTGGTCAGCTCCTTACTCAACGCCAATTGGCCGAGCGTCATTTGGGCAATATGCATTT
Source organism: Philonthus cognatus (assembly GCA_932526585.2). Classification (NCBI taxonomy): domain Eukaryota; kingdom Metazoa; phylum Arthropoda; class Insecta; order Coleoptera; family Staphylinidae; genus Philonthus; species Philonthus cognatus. The sequence goes on from OW052244.1 coordinate 103,736,932, forward strand.
TGAGAGTGACATCTTCGGAATTTGTTCAACAATTAAATTAAAAAGAAAGTAAAATGCCAGTATTAAATAATAAGTAATTGGTAATTAGATTTTAGGTTGGTGAGAAATAGAATGACTTCTGCTCATTTTGCAGGAGAGAAAAAAAATAAGTATTTAAAGAATTAAATTAATGTTTTAAAAATGTTTGTCTAAACTGTTTGTTTGGGTTAATATATACATACAATATAATATAAATGAAATAAAGACTACGTCCTAAGAAAAACAAAAGAATTGAAGTTCTGAATTACTAAAAGAATAATAATTGAATTGAAAATGAATCTTGTAATTCTAGAATTTAACTTAAGACTTATTATAAATATAAACTCATATATAATACACATTGCGATATTCGGATGTGAATTCATATCGCGCTTAAATTAAATTAATTCGCAAGTATCTAGAATTAATTTAATTTACTTTTAATTGTGATTTTTGAAAAAACTGTACAAACCTAAGAAATAAACATTATGGTGCTTTTATTACGGTCAGCGTATTTTCGGGACTCGAACACCGGGCGGTAATGAAAACTAATCCACTCATTGTTCGACACTGAGCCGGCGTCCTTTTGTTCTCGTCACGTTCGGGATTTATATAATCCCGTTCGGACGGATTTGGGAATTTCGAAGATTTCGGAAATTTTGTGTTTATTACTTATCCAGAAAATACGCTGCCGGTTTATTGCTTTATTGCCCTAGGATTAAACAGAACAAAAGGGCAAACATTTCTATACGGACTTAACGGATTTTCAAACTAATACAAGGTTTAATTTTTATGCAAAATGTAAAAGGAATGAAATGCAATGAGGTCCGATGTTACATTAAATCGCGACTGAAAATTTAACGTGTTACGACGTGTCGAAGTGACACGCCGGTAACACTACGTCTGGATTCGAATACGAATCCTTTTAAAAAAATGTAACGAATCCGTTTTCACTAAAGTATTCGAATACCTCTTTTAAATCCTCTAAAAGGATTCGAATCCGGGAATCGAATCCTGAATGATTCGAATTCTGCCCAGCTCTGATATCTATAGACATAATATACTTACATACCCGGCGCATTCGCCGGGCGAAAGTGGTGAATGCTCCAGGTATGTAAACAACTAAAAATTGAATAGGGATATTAACTTGCCAACCATCGCAACGGTGGTTGGACAACCATTGCGAGGACAGTTTGCACTCCCTCCAGCTTCCTTATAGCAGTTCACAACGTAGTAAACGGTTTTGCTCTTGAAACAACAGTAACACGCACATTTTATCAGTCCGTTACCAATAAACAAATGAAAATAAACTACCTACTAAAACAAAAATTATACAAAATTCCGTGGCCAAATTAGACTGGATTATTAGAATTAACAGAAAACCCCAATAACATCATAAAATGACTATCTAAGAAAGATTGTGGGAACTTTTTACGCACCCTGTATATGTGTTAATTTTTGGTAGAATATTATTTTAGGTAAGATATTCTTGTTTGAGTTACGTGAAGGTTAGTTTAATGGTAATTAGTTAAGTTATTCCTTTATTCCTTTTACTTCACTTTTTTATTTTAATTCTATATGTACATTTCGGGTACAATGTACCCTTTATCAATAGAAAAAACTAATTGACATTTTCGTAAATAAATAAAAATAGAAATACAACTATTTTCACAACCAAGTGCGATTTATTTGAAATCAGATAAAGGCAGGCTAGTTTAAGGAATTAAATTTAAAAGTGGGTTGTTTAAAGGACTTAAATCAAAATTTAGAAGGTTATTCCTATTTTTGTGCATTTCAATTGCTTCTAACATGTTTAGTTGAAAATGGTTAGATTCTTTTAGTAATTTCAAATTATTTATAATAAATTTGTGTCCCGTGGTTAATGTATGATGAGCTATCGCAGATTTATCTGGGTTATGGTTTTTAGTATGGTAAATATGTTCTTTAAACCTAGTTTTTAAATTTCGTATAGTTTGTCCAATATACATTTTGTTGCAATTGCTGCATTTTGATGAATAAATCCCAGACTTTTCATGATCATCAATTTTCTTAAAAGTATTCCCCAATAAAAGTTTAATTTTGTTTTTTGTGTAGTATGCAGGTTTAAGATTGAATTTTTTGTAAATTTTATTAATTTGATTAGTTAATTTTGGTTCGTGAATAATTTTACAGTAATTTTTATTTGTATTAGATTCTATTATTGGTTCTAAACATGATGCTAGACGAATGGAATGTGTTCTTTTATGTTTATTGATTAATTTCTGAATAATGTTAGTATCGTAATTTAATGCTTTGGCTAAATCTAAAATTAATGTAAACTCACTTTTTCTATTTTCTTCAGATATTGGTAACTGGATAGCTCTATAAATCATACTATTAAAAGACGATAGTTTATGTTTGAAAGGACTATTTGAACTTGAGTGAATGTAATTAAAGGTGTGGTTGGATTTTCTAAAAATTTATTATAAATAATTTGAAATTACTAAAAGAATCTAACCATTTTCAACTAAACATGTTAGAAGCAATTGAAATGCACAAAAATAGGAATAACCTTCTAAATTTTGATTTAAGTCCTTTAAACAACCCACTTTTAAATTTAATTCCTTAAACTAGCCTGCCTTTATCTGATTTCAAATAAATCGCACTTGGTTGTGAAAATAGTTGTATTTCTATTTTTATTTATTTACGAAAATGTCAATTAGTTTTTTCTATTGATAAAGGGTACATTGTACCCGAAATGTACATATAGAATTAAAATAAAAAAGTGAAGTAAAAGGAATAAAGGAATAACTTAACTAATTACCATTATTTTAGGTAATGATTTAATCTCTTTTCAGGCTTTAGCTGCTTCAGCAGCGTTTGTATCTTTCATCAACGTGTTCGGCGGTTTCGTTGTAACGAAGCGAATGTTGGACATGTTCAAGAGGCCGACGGACCCTCCGGAGTACAGCGGTCTTTACGCCATTCCAGCGGCATTATTTTTGGGCGGTTATGGGTACGCAGCCATGCAGAATCTACCCGAGATTCATCAAGCTGCTTATCTGGCATCATCTTTGTGTTGCGTGGGCGCTTTAGCTGGTCTAAGTTCACAGGCGACATCGAGATTAGGAAATAATTTAGGAATGGTAAATACGAAATTATACACATACAAGTGAAAGTATTAGTGTTACATAAGTGTCTATAATATTGGGTGATGGAACAAACATATAATGCAAGCATTATAGCTAGGGGATGGGGGTTCAAACCGCATTACAAGAATGAATTGCCAAAGTGATTATTCAGCTATGGAACGAGTAACAAATGGGTAGACCGGAGCTGTAATATTGTCAATTCATTAAGGAGAAGACAGATATCAGCATGTGATAATTATAGGGGAAACACTTTCAAAGAATATTCTTTATTTCGCTATTTATCTGAGATCATTTCAACATTTTTACTGTAGATTGGTGTTTCTGGAGGAATAGCTGCTACATTAGGACAGATGTCTCCAAGTACGGAGGTCTTAGCTCAAATGGCAGCGTGCTTGCTGGGAGGCGGAGCTTTAGGTACAATAATCGCTAAGAGAATTCAAATTACTGATTTACCTCAACTCGTAGCTGGATTCCATAGGTAAGTCACTTCATTAATATGGCACTTATATTTGAGTATAAATGAAATTGCCAATTCTTGGTTGCAGAATACTTCAAACATTAAAAGTGCGATTCTTTTCGCAATCTACAACAAGTCAGTCTTACAAAGACTATATCAAACACTCATTAAAACAACTACTTCCCGGGCTAATACCCCGACGGACATTGAATTATACAACAAGTGTTTGCTGTTACATACAGTAACCTACTGCAAATGTAACAATTTGGGTCAAATTATTCAGGCCATCTATAGACGCGTTTCGAGATTTATCTCTCCTCAGTATAGCTTTGCCATTCATTGATTGCGAAAAGAATCGCACTTTTAATGTTTGAAGTATTCTGCAACCAAGAATTGGCAATTTCATTTATACTAATGTTTGAACGGTAACGTGACCGCCAGTCTAAGGTGTCAAATTATTTAGAGGGAATGGCAAAGCTATACTGAGGAGAGATAAATCTCGAAACGCGTCTATAGATGGCCTGAATAATTTGACCCAAATTGTTACATTTGCAGTAGGTTACTGTATGTAACAGCAAACACTTGTTGTATAATTCAATGTCCGTCGGGGTATTAGCCCGGGAAGTAGTTGTTTCAATGAGTGTTTGATATAGTCTTTGTAAGACTGACTTATTGTAGATTGCGAAAAGAATCGCACTTTTAATGTTTTACTTATATTTGAGTCAAAACGGAAAATATAAATGATGCGATTTATTTTACTTTCCACAAGTTTAGACAATATAGTTGTATCAAACTGTTTTTACTTCTTGATTTATCATTAAGTTCATTTTCGAGTTTACAAAAGGGTGGAATATGCATGGGGATCTCTTTTATTTGAAGGAATACAGAGTCGGCTAATTAGGGCAAAGTTGTGTATTTTAGGTCCCAATTATAATATATGAGCAGCTACATGATTTTTATCTCTATGTTACATCACAGTATTAGATGATTGATACATAAATGTTATACGGGTTTAAATCATTTTAAAATGTTACTTTCATTGAGTCAACAGGCTGTAGGCAATGTAACAATTGCAATAATTTTGAAAGCATCTTTATACAACTTTCTGAACGTTATATTTTTGTTTTTATATTACAGTTTAGTAGGAGCGGCAGCAGTGTTGACTTGCATAGCTACTTTCATGCACGACTTTCCCACATTTGCCACAGATCCGGCTGCTAATGTCGTCAAGACGGCTCTTTTCTTAGGTACTTATATTGGAGGAGTTACTTTCAGGTATAAAAAGCAAGAAGTGTTTCAGTTTCATTGAGTGTTTTAATACTTTAACCGCCAGGGCGGTCTCAAGGGACCACTGGGAAAATTACTACCATCGCCAGAGCGATCCTAAGACCGTTAGGTAGTCGAAAGTTGCCAATATTAATACTAAAAATATAGTTCACAATGAGCTTTATAAGCATACAACTTTATTTATCATTATACATTTACTGAACGAAAAAAAAATCATTTGGCAAAGCAATCATTTTTGCATCATAGCGCTGGTGGTTAACGTGTTAAGATCCTTTAATAAAAAAAAAAAAAAAGACCTTTATTGGCATATCCTAAAACTATTTACAATGTCAACACTATATTCTTATAATCTCAATACTATATTATTACCCCTCTCCTCCCTCCTTTCCTTTCCCTCCCCAACTTCTCCTGCGTCCTTACCCCTGCATATTAGCAATCTGTTTTCCTAATTCTAACCCTTAGCGAAGCAACGTCTTATGGCAAAATATTTCTTCATTATTTTAAGCATTCTGCATTCTATTATTTTTCTTCCCTTCACATCTTGCCCTCTTTCTCCCGTCCCACTTTCTCCAGCGTCTTTACCCTAGCTCCATCCTCCCTCATCCATTCCGTCACCCTTCTATTCCCTTTCACTCCCACCCATTCCTCACTCACACCCTCACACTCCTCCGCCAAGTGCCTCCACGTATCGTTCCCCCATTCACACAACCTACATCTCATATATTCTTCCGCCATCCATCTCTTCCTTCCCCTCTCCCCAGACATACACCTTGCCCTCGCAAGATCCTTTAATATTAAATGGATATTATATTATATGTTTATTAAAAGATGTTTCAATTTTATTGAGTGTTTTAAGGTACTATTTTATAAATATTTAATATATTTTAACAAACCTTTCTTTACCTAATTCAATTATATTTTTAGTGGATCTTTAATTGCTTACGGCAAACTGCAGGGAGTTTTAAAGTCTAACCCGCTTTTACTTCCTGGAAGACACGCCCTGAATGCCAGTTTACTGTTGGGTAACATTGGTGCCGCTGGATATTTGTTCTACGACCCTACCATGATGGGAGGACTTGGAGCATTAGGAACAACTGCTGCCCTTTCAGCAACGATGGGTGTAACATTAACAGCCGCTATTGGAGGTAAATACTTGATAACAAGTACAAGATAAAATGCGTTAAATTTATACATATATTATTATTAAAATTCGACATAAATAATGATTTTCATCTTGATTGATTTAATGAAAAGATATTAAAGATCATAAATTTCATGAATTATTAAATTAGTAATACTTAGTGTAAAGATTAATGTGTTTGCCTTCTGTGTTTTTATAAAATAATCATTTTTAGGAGCTGACATGCCGGTTGTGATCACCGTACTTAATAGTTATTCTGGTTGGGCTCTTTGCGCAGAAGGTTTCATGTTGAACAATAATTTGATGACCATTGTCGGAGCTTTGATCGGAAGTTCTGGCGCTATTCTATCATACATTATGTGCAAAGTAAGTTATTGAAATCCGACATTCATTTTAAATTATACCATAGGAGCCTTGTCGCAAGAAATTATTTTAAACATAATTCTATTTATGTCAATAAAAAATGTGTAAAATCTAAATTATTTATTGAACGATAAATAATATTAATTATCAAAGGTATTTTTTAAAATTAACGGGTTCACCAAATTGTTTAACACAGCATTGACTTTTTTTATTCTTCTGGCCCTAGTTTCGAAGCCCTGTCGACCAGTCACAGCAATCAAGACTTTTTTTTTATTATAAATTTTGTTTTTTAATTTTAGGCTATGAACAGGTCACTCCCAAATGTGATATTGGGAGGTTTTGGTACAACGAGCACGGGTTCAGGAAAGCCGATGGAAATCACCGGAACACACACAGAAATCAACATCGACGGCACAATAGACTTAATCAAAAACGCCCGTAACATCATCATCGTGCCCGGTTACGGACTGTGCGTGGCCAAAGCCCAGTACCCGATCGCTGAAATGGTCAGCGCATTGAAGAGCAGAGGAAAGAACGTCAGATTCGCCATCCACCCTGTCGCAGGTAAATAAATATTTATATCGTAAACTTAATTTGGGGCACTTAATTTTTGAAATATTTATGTATCGAGTGGAAAATTTGAGTTTCCCAATTTCAAACATACAACATAAATAAAGAGAATAACTTTACAAAGTTATTCTGTGGCTTCTGTATTCAATTTATTTATTTATTTATTTACCTGCGACTGGGTGAATAGCAAACCGTCAGTTGCTATCCGCTCAGTCGCAGGTAAATAAATATATTTAATAATTGTATATTTCCTAATTCCAAATGTACAACATAATTAAAGAGAATAACCTTCTAAAGTTTGGCAATGTCTAAAATGGCACTCTTTTGTTCGACTGACGCACAATGCACTTTTATCAAACAATTAAATAATCATCAAAAAGTACTTACAATTACAAACACGATGCACTGGTGCACACACGAATAAAGGTTATGAAATATTTATCATTACTGTTATCATTGATATGACTTGCAGGATTTTTAATTGTTTCATACTCACTTTAAATTCAAGATTGGGGACCCTCGTAGGTCACTGAGTAGAGCTTCTTCTCTTAGGCCATAGGGTTGTGGGTTCGAATCCTACCAGGGGGTGTCACTTTCTTATGGGGAAATTGGCATCCTCTGAAGCCATGGATGTTGTATGAATGCGTTGTGACGTCCATATGAATTATATAACGTTTGTTGTGGATAAGTTAATTTAAATCGAAAAATAATTAAATACAAATAGCAGCTGATTGTATGGCCAAGAGCCAAGGTCAAAGAAAAAAAATGCAAGTTTTTATAGAACCTAAATTAACTATTTGAAATAAAACAACGCAGTTGGGAGGGTTTCACTTTTATTGTTGAACACTGCAACATGTTTCACCACACAGTGGCTTCATCAGACAGATGAAATAATTATTTCATCTGCCTGATGAAGCCACTGTGTGGTGAAACATGTTGCAGTGTTCAACAATAAAAGTGAAACCCTCCCAACTGCGTTGTTTTATTTCAAATAGTATTATGGAGTTTCATCATGTATCCGCCTCATCAATTTAATGTATTTAACATTAAATTAACAATTTCACAAAAAGGAAACGGTGCATTTTTATACTGTTGAATTACTTCTTGAATCCTCAAGGTGAGATAAAAGGTTTGTTGGCTTGTACCGTACTAAGTTGAACTGAGTTCAAGTTTGCAGCGTTACAGTTGAAGTTAGTGTAACTTCACATTTACAATTGCAGTTATCCAGTTCATATAATGAACAGATTTAGTGCAAAAAGTGCTGCACTAGGAATGAACAGACCTAAAGAAATTACTTATCTTCTTTAAGCACAAATGTTGCTAAATTAGTTGTTATTGATAATAAATGCTTGGCACTTGAAATATGTGTCTATATATACAAAGCATAACACCCCACAAGGGGTTTCGCTACTTCTTTCCATGAAGCCCTTACAATCCCCTTCTTAGGGTGGATTAATCCCCGTAGTTCGGTGTTACATGTGCGACTTAGTGTGTTTGATTTTGTCAGTTATCTTCCTTCTTGTGTTTCTGTGTTCCGTTTTTGTCTTTCATTCAGTTATTTTTGTACTCCGTAGATCGTCGTCGAGTCGACTTATCCATCGTACATTTGGCCTGCCTCTTTGCCTTTTGTTTGTAGCACGTCTGGAGAGCAGGACCTGAGGCAACGATAAGGTCAATTATGGAATGGAAACCATGTAACAAAAGGCAAAGAGGCAGGCCGAATGTACGATGGATAAGTCGACTCGACGACGATCTACGGAGTACAAAGTCTCCATTCCATAATTGACCTTATCGTTGCCTCAGGTCCTGCTCTCCAGACGTGTCCTAGCCATTTTAACCTCATCCACTTTATGTAATTTATGACTGTTTCTTCACCTAGTTCTATTTCAATTTCTCTGTTGTACCGCTGTCTTATTTCATTTACAGGAGTTCTGACTGGACCTAATATTTTCCTCATTAGTTCTCTTTCAAAAACTAACAGAGTGCTTTGTTTCTTTTTTGTTATTGTCATTGTTTCTGCTGTGTACATGATTATGGGTCTTATCATTGTTTTATATAGCTTAATTTTTGTGCTTTTGCTAACTGATTTATTTTCTAAGGTCTTTTTATTTGCGTAGTAGTCTCTATTTGCGATATGAATTTTTTCGTTCATCTCCAAATTTTCTCTGTCATTTGAGATTGTTATTCCTAGGCATTTAAATTTAGTCACCTCCTCTAATATATAGGTAATTGATTGAAATTCACTTGGTTTGTTTTACTAATAAATTGTTTTATTTTCAACTGGTTTCGGCTTAATACCATTTTCAAGAATGGTGAATAAAAGAGCAAAATTGATTATATATACTAGATGTCGGCATTTCAGGTAATAAGCGCTCTAATTATCGGGGAATTCCAAAGGTCTTCGTTGTCATTGACCACGTTTTTTCCCGCCTTTATGGCTTTACTTATTTCTAAACCCTCCCGATAATTCAAAACTAATCCCTTATTACCCGAATGCAACATTTTACAGTCGTTTGAGCTGAAAAAGTGATTAGCCGCGATGCAATGTTTTGCGAACCCCGTGGTCTGTTTATTATTTAGAATATCTTTCCTATGTTCTTTTAATCGCGTTTCAAAAGACCTGCCCGTTTGTCCTATATATATTGCATCGCAGTCATCACATTTCACCTCATATACTCCGCTTTTTTTAATATGACTATTGTCTGTTATTATTCACTAATATTTTCCCTAAGTTAACAGAATTAGTCAAAATTATGTTATTGTCCTTTCCCTTAACTGTTTGTTTAATTTTTTGTGAGAGGTTATTGACGTATTCTAATCTATTCCAGTAGGTTTTCTCTATTTTTGTCACACTATAAAAATACTTCCACAATTGTTTTTTTTTTCTTTTTAATCATTTGATCAACTAATGCCTGTTTATAACCGTTATTTTTTGCTATTGTTTTAATTGTGTTTACTTCGATTTGATAATCTATTTTACTAAGTGGAATATTAATTAATCTGTGTATAAATGAATGAAAAGTACTATATTTAATTTGGTTGTGTGTTTGAGTTTATAGGTATTATTGTATCCGTACATGTTTCTTTTCTAAATATTTTATATGTTAGTGTATTGTTGGATGATTTCGTAATTGTTAAATCTAAAAAGTTAAGACTATTGTTAAGTTCCTTTTCTATAGTAAATTGAATTTGACTATTTAATGAATTTAAATATTTTGTAAACATTTCTAACTGTCTTATTGACCCTGTCCATATGCAGAAAATATCATCTACATATCTCTTCCAAAATTAAATATGTTTGCTTTCTGGTTGTTTTAGAAAATCATCCATAAAGATTTCTGACATTAAAGGGGACAACGGTGATCCCATTGGTAGTCCATCTGATTGAATATATATATCCCCATTGAACTCAAAGTAGCATTGATTAATGCAAATGTCTATTAAACATTTTAATTCCTTTTTATGTGATTCTAGATTGGCAGTGTTTTGAATTTTTTGGTTTAGAATATTTTTCAACTCTTCTGTCGGTATTGATGTGAAGAGACTTTTCACGTCAAACGAAATTAATTTAGCATTTGGAGGAAATTACACTTCTTTTAGTTTATTTACCAAATCTATTGAATTTTTTATTGAATGTTGAGGTTTGAAGTTAATGAACGAAGGAATTAAATTATTTAAGAATTTACATAATTTATAAGTTGGAGCGTATAAATATGAAACTACCGGTCGTATTGGTTCACCTTCCTTATGGATTTTAGGTAATCCATAAAGAACCGGTGCTTTAGGGTTCATTACTGTTAGTTTTTGTCTATCCCTATCTGAAATTAAATTTATGCTTTGTCTTAATGCTTTTTTGAGTTCAGTCTGATATTTAATTGTTGGATCTATTTTTCTGATTTTAAAAATATCTGTTTTCAATAAGGTTTCTGTTTTTTGAATATAATCTGTTTTACTCATTATGGTTACGGTGTTCCTTTTGTCAGCTTTACACAGAATTAGGTTATTATTTTTTAGTTTATTCTTTATATTGGTTAATGTTTGGCTATCTGAGTTACGGAATTTATTTTTAAAATGCGATTTTTTGTGATTTGTAATTAAATCATACTGAGCAAGTCTTATTATATTTCGAAGATTCTTACTTCCAAATCTCATAAATTGTGTCTTTTCGATGTTAATTTGTAAGCCCATTTCTTTCACCTCTGCAATAATTTTAGCTAATATTCCTTCTATTAAGTGTCTCTGTTTAGTAATGAATTGTACTCATTGACAGCATAAGCAATGATCTGGTATCCTTTTGTTCTTAATGTTCCTTTTTTGTTTACTTTTCTCAATATGTATTCAAGAGCCAGATTGAATAAGCTTGCAGACAGAGAATCTCCTTGTCTTACCCCCTTGTTTATTAGAAATTCTTGTGTTTACCCAAATTGTGTTTGTATTGTGGCTTATCTTATTAATTTAGCTGTAAGTTGTAATTCATTTCAATATGTATCTAACGATTGAAAAATAATGATTCGTTAATTATACACTTGACGAAACGCAAAAATGTTCGTGTTAAATTATTTGTTTATGCCTCGCGCTGTATTTTATACCTTTCAATTTTTTTGTACAATATTATTCAATAAAATGTGTTTTTTTTACATAGGTCGTATGCCCGGACAATTAAACGTACTCCTAGCCGAAGCTGGCGTACCCTACGACGACGTACTAGAAATGGAAGAAATCAACGACGACTTCCCGGAAACCGATCTAACTCTAGTAATAGGAGCCAACGATACAGTCAACAGTGCTGCCATGGATGACCCCAACTCACCAATCGCCGGTATGCCAGTCTTGAATGTCTGGAAATCGGAGAACGTCGTGGTAATGAAAAGATCTCTGGGGGTTGGCTACGCAGCCGTCGACAATCCAGTTTTCTACAAACCCAATACGTCCATGTTACTCGGCGACGCCAAGAAGACTTGCGAACAATTGCTAGCGAAAGTGCAAGCCGAAAGTTGAATTAATGCGTGTTTTCTTACTGAGCGAGCTGATTAAGTAATTATTTATGAAGATTACAGCAACATTTCCATGTTGTTATAGTGCTGGTTAAATTTTATTTTAATCTTTTTAGCTCAGTGAGTTACTTTTAAGTAATTTTAATAAAGGACATTTTTCTTTTAAGTATATATATCCTAATTACAGCAGTAAATCACTCGGGGATTAGTAACAGGGACGTTGACCAGTGAGTAGCCTACTCACTGGTCGAGGTCCCTGTTACTAAAAAAAAACCTTTATTGGCATACTGCATTACATGTTTACTAGCTACAACTAATTGCAACTCCCTCTCTTCCTCCTATTTTCCTTCTTTTCCCACAACTTCCTCCAGCTTCCTTAACCCCGGCCTCATCCTCTCTCATCCATTCCGTCACTCTTCTATTCCCTTTTACTCCCACCCATTCCCTGTTACTAATCCCTGAGTGTTTAGACAAAGTACAACCAGTACTTCCACTTGAGTTTGTATGCTGTAAAACTTTAGATATTCAATGTTTATTAAAACAGTTCAATTTGAAGCGTTTCTCAGCGAGGTGGTTATCATCCCCCTGGGGGGTCAATGAAGTTTGACAAGCGGTCGATGATTGGCAAAAGGGTCGATGGGGGGTCAATGATCATCAAGGGGTCAACAATCCTTAAAAAATGCCACAATTGTTAAAAAGTGTTTAAAAATTTCAATTTAAATTGATGCTCATATATTATTTTTTCTGAAACAAGAAGAATATTTTAAACTTTAAAATAAATCGTTGTTTTTATACGCGTGGCGCATGAAGTAAAATTTCGAGTTGAAAAAAGTCCGAATTTGGTTTTGGACGCTGCGCGTCCAAATCCAAATTCATCGGGCTTTTCTCAACTCGAAATTTAACTTCATGCTTAACTTGGGAGTGAAAACATTTGTTAAAAGTTTCAAATTGAACTATAAAAGATGAATGCCTCGACATTTACATGCATATGAAATGAGAAGCATATTTTAAACTTTAAAATAAATCGTCGTTTTAATACGCGTGGCGCATGAAGTAAAATTTCGAGTTGAGAAAAGCCAGAATTTGGATTTGGACGCTGCGCGTCCAAATCCAAATTCTTCAGGCTTTTCTCAACTCGAAATTTTACTTCATGCTTAACCTGGGAGTGGAAACATTCGTTAGAAGTTTCAAATTGAACTATAAAAGACAAATGCCTCAACATTTACTTGCATCTGGATATTTATACTTGAAAGAAAAATTCCCTGTATGTTAACATTAAGACTGGGAACTTGAATATTAGAATATTCAAATAGGAAATACTTTCAATATATTTATTTACGGGGTGAACACGATTTGCTTGCATTATTAATTAAAACTATCCGCTAAGAAAAGTGCTTGGAAGAGATCAGAACAAAAATGAATAAAATTAATATCACTATTGACAAAATTGAATTAATTTAAAGGTAATGAAAAATACAAATGTAATAAAAGACAAAGTAAATAATGCGGAAAAAAACGATACAAAACAGCTAATGATTAATCCCACTGAGTAAAAAACAAACAAATAACATTGTAGCAACATTTAACGTTATTTTAATTTTGAAGAAACATTACTTACATGTGTTTATTCAGTGGGATAAAAAAGAGAATTTACACAAGTTTCACGGACGTAGAAATTTGACAACTTAGTTATGTGTAGGTTTTTGAAAGACTGTTCTTTTTTTGTTGATTTTGTTTCGAGGGGGCCTGAATGTAAATAAGCAAAAGTAATAAAAGAGGCAAAACTAACATGAACACAGAAATTAATAATTAAATATATGATAATATGTGCTAATTTTGGGGTGAACAATATTCAAATAATTTTTTAACTATTTTTTGTAAGAAAATATTTTAGACTAAGGCCCATTTGCACCACGACTGATTAACTTTAAACATCCAATAATCTTCGATTCTAAAAATTCTAGAATATAAAAGATTACACGTTTTTAACATACTAAAGATAAATATTTCATCAATATGCAATTGTGCAAACAATTTGTGAATAAAATTGTTGTACTTTTAAGAAATACTAATTACTGATTCAGTTAATCGACTTGTGTGCAAATATTTGTATATTAAAATAGATAAATTAATAATGAAACAAGTGACCCACTGAGCCATCACAATTTAGTAATGTATCATCAACATTAAAACAGCGTTTAATGTTGCGACAATGTTGATATAATGTTATTTGTTTGTTTTTTGCTGAGTGGGGAATAACCTTAATGTTAGCAAAAGTCATATTTGAATATTCAAATTCCTAGTCTTGATTAAAATGTTTTGTTTTTTATACAAGATTTTCTTATATGTTTATATAATTATATTTTTTTGTTTGAATGTAATAAGTGCCAAGTATAGTTAAATCTCTGTATGATAAGTATATTTAGGTAAGTTTATAATACATATGTAATAATCCACTGAGTAAACATGTTTAAGAAACATTTGATCAAAATTACAAATTTAATTTTGATCATATTGTTTAAATCCTATTTGCTTAGTGGGTAGTGAAGTGATCTTTTTCCACTCGAGCATTTATACGATATACCGTTTAAAGAATAACATTAAGAAGAATAAATTAAATAATTATAAGTATATTGATTTTTTTTTTAATTTTTGCTGGCTTTCCGTTTCATATTGGTGGTGAACTCACGTCGAATTGTAGCAATATTGTAAGATATGTAGTCGCTGATGATAGTATCTAAAAATTGATATAAGTACCAAAAATAATATGTGTAATAATTAAATGTTATAACTATAAACTCACTCCGAAAAACAAACTCATGTCCAAATTGAAGAAACATCCAGAAAAGTTTATATTCCAATGCAAAGTCTGTTTTCCGAATAAATCAATCTGTAATTAATATTAATAATGTTAGTAACTGAATCAATGCATCGATTCGGAATTATACAACCTCTCTTATCGTGTCCAAATCTGCTGAAAACTTTTCTTTATAAAGCGCGGTTACTGTTGAATCAGCCTAAAATTTAACTTTTAGTATTCCTAGCTAAATAGAGAAGTTACACAACAGTCAATGTGATTTCTTACGTCAGGTTTGATCAAATCATAATTTGATAATTATAACGATGACAACGAACTATAACGCCGTAATTTTAAAGTTTGTTATCTTTGTTTTAGTAATTCAAGCCTTTCGCTATGAGGAGCGTATCCATGCATTTAGTTTTTATATGCTTTATGTGCGAAGAGCATATATTTTGTGTATGACTTTACCGGGCAGCTTTTATATAGTAAAATTTAACATATTGAAAATTTCGGGGAGGGGGGTTTGGACCCCCATATCCCCCGCCCTGCTATGGCCTGGCCGGTATGAACCTGTGGTATGAAATATGTACAGATACGCATTGTGTTTTCGAGCACCGTACACGAGGCACACATTTGAAATTCAAACTGCGCACCGAAAGGGTTAAAATACAATAAATCTCTTGTTTTTTTTTGCGGAATAGGGCTAAATATAAAAAATTAGTTAACTTGTTACTTACTTTTCCTTTAGTCAATGAAGTCGTTAACATAATCAAAAGCAACTTCATAAATCTCGTCAGACACCAAAGTGCGCTTGTGACAGCAGCGTACGTATGTCCTCTTTCAAGTTCTCGGAAAAAGTGGAAAATGTTTGTTGTGAAATTGAGAAACAAACAACCGATTATCAATAGCGACTGAAAGGAAAAACCGTCGCTGAGAAAATGTCCAGCCTCGCAGAGTTCTAAATGAATCTTCCTCGCAAACACGACTAAATTTAGTTTTTCATCATTCGCTTTTGAAGATATTAAAGAGATAAAATTGTTCAGTATAGAAAATCTTGTATTCAGTATCCAGACTAGGATTAGGAAATAACTTTCTTGCATATCTTGAATCTGAAATATACAGAAAAAGTTGGGGTTTGGTGTGAAAATAAGTATGGAAACATGTGCGATCAGTGTGACAAATTCAGGATGAGATGTTAATTAACCCTGTTTCTGGTTCTTTGGGGTGTGAGCATTTCTGCACTGCATTTAGGCCTATTGTGCTAATCATTAATTAACCCATTCGCTACGAGGAGCGTATCTATACGTTGAGTTTTTATGTACTCCATGTGCAAAGAGCGTATATTTTGAAAAGCCAGTAAATCGTGAGCGGAGAGCGCATGAAGTTTGTGCCCCTCTTCAATGAGCAGTCTATTTTTTTTTCCACATGAGGTGGTATCGCTTAGCGTCCCTGCACTACGGTCTCCGTGGTCCTTTTGTGCTCATGAGCAGTCTATACAATAGAGTCAAATAAAAATCCATGGACAATTTTTGTTTGTTTTTTTTTTGCATTTTTCTCAAAGAAAATGTAATGCAAGCCTATGAAATGCTTACACACAGTATATGAGCCTGTGGTACGAAATACGTTGTGGTTCTGGATCCGGTTCTTTCGGGCGTGCGCATTTCTGCACTGCACTTAGGCCCATTGTGCTTCCTCACATCGATTACCCAGCCTCAGATCCCTTATGTAAGCCATCTTTCACCCTGTAAGGAGCCTCTAGTTGACAAGAGTGCCGAGCAATCGCTGAGAATGTGTCCGGCAGTCTCGTCTTCCATGTTACACCCTCTGCAGGATGGAAAGTCAACTATCTCCATCCTGTATAGGTGTGTGTTTAGCCCGCAGTGACCAGTCAGGGTGGCAGTTATTCGCGTAAGGTTCCCCCTGGTCAGCTGCAGGTACTGTTTCGCTGATCTCTCGTTGGGATACAGTAGTGTTTCCTTAGAGAGTTTGCAGCCCTCGATATCATCCCAACGCTTCTTAAATTTCTCCAGTGCGTTGGTTTCTACCATACTGCACAGGGACAGAGCTGCAAGGCGCACTAGCGATTTCGGTGCGACAATGTCCATCCCAACCGCTGCTCTTGCCAGAACTACGTCTCTCCCTTTGCCCATTGCTCCACTACTCTTATCACGGTGGTGTCGCGATCGGAAAGTTGTGGCAACAAATGGGCTCCTATTTGTCTAGGTAAGGACGCTGGAGAAGTTGGGGGAAGAGAGGGAAAGCAGAAGGAAGAGAGGGGGCTGTGATTAGTGTAGATATGGATGTAATATAGTATTATGCCAATAAAGCTTTTTTTTGTCTAGGTGCGTTGATGGCAGTCCTAGGTTTCGTGTTTGGCCTGTAAAATAAATTACCGGTTAACTTGCCCATACCACAGATTCTAGATCTTACGATCCAGGGTTCCTGTATGAGGGATACAGTGTCCTTGGTCGTACCGAGGCGGCGGCACAGTGTTGCCGTAGCCGCCCCTAAATGACTCAGGTTACTTTGAATAAAATGAATTACCTTGACTGATCGGTCCTAATCCAGTCACCTTTCGACTCAACGAATGTGGACTCGTTCGAGTCAGAAAGGGAGGCGTCAGTCGTTTCTGACGTTATAGATGACTCGATCAGCACATCCTCCAGTCTCGGCTCTTCCCTAACCGGCGAGATTTGTAGCTGCTCCAGTATGGATACAGCAGCTACGTGCTCAGCCTTCTGAGGGGCAATCTTTCTTAGAAGCGGTGAGTTGGATGCCTCAGGTGCGCTTTCAGTCGCCTTCTGAGTTGCAACACCCTCCTCTTCTTCCTTTCTGGGATCCTTGCAGACCTTCAAGATCAGGGAGGTAAACCTATAACTTAAGCGATTTCTCCTACCATTTAGAATTTCACGATCCTCCTTTCCTACTCCAAAGACGAGTAGTTGCCCGGGCAGGTCCTCAGACACAGCCCGGTGAAGGATTGGCCATTCTCCGATTTTAAGTTTGGGATTTTGTCCCGCCAACCTTCTTACGACTTTTTCCTCCCCTTCAGGAACCTCAAAATCCTCCTTAGGAACCCACCCACTGAGCAAAAAATAAACAAATAACGTTTTATCAACATTGTAATAACATTACACGTTGTTTTAATGTTGATAAAACATTAATTGAATGAGTTTGCTCAGTGGGCAGAGGGTGGATTTTGTGAATTTGGTAAGGCGGTCTTCAGCTTTGGCTAAAAGTTGAGTCTCAGGCCAGGGTTTGATCATCGCCACCGTCTTCCCAAGCCAATTTACAGTGCTCTGATCCTCATAGTGAATTTTGACAAACTCGCCTGCACAGGACCAGGCCCTGAACCTCGACGGAGGACTTGTAGTAGCGGTTGGTGGACCCAACATCACTGAGTAAGCTCCCTGAAAAGTGCCTGCCTTATTAAGGTGGCTCTCTCCAGGGAAAGCCTTCCAAATGGGTTAGACCCATCCGTGATCACCAGTCTGACGTGACTCTCTGCCGCATCCTTGTAGGATGCCTGAAGGTGCTTTCGCCCTCTTCCCGCTGCAGCCCCCGCCCGTTGGCCTAGATGGTGTTTCGGGGTTGATTCAGGGGAAGTGGCGGAGTGCAGCCTCTTGGTACCCTTACCCTTAGCTGTAACCGCACCCTTCTGATTTGCGGCTTTCGTTTTTTCCTGGGTCGGTCGACTCGGTCCAGGCTCAACCCTTCAGGGTCTTTTCCCATCTTTTTTATGCGTTCCGGAGGCGGCTGCGTTAGTCCCAACAACTAGGTTCGCACGAGCCTCCGTTTCCCTCTTAATTTTTCTGCGTTTGGCCTCAGCCCCGCAAATCCGACTTCTCCTCCTGCAAGCAGTGGTGAATACTACCAGGTCATCCTGTGGTGATCCAAGGGGACCAGCCGCAGGTTGACCACTTGCAGGTTCACCTGAGGATTTGCCCGCTTGAGGTTGCGGCGTGCCCTAGAGGTGTCCACCTCTAGTCGGGATGCTATGTGCTATTGCTGGCATCAGTTGTGGCGTACCAGAAGGCTCATCCACTCTCAACAAGGTCTTGTTAGCTTCCATAAAGTGAAATCTCAACTTCATCTTTCCGGTTTCCACCCACCACGGAGTCCACAGAGGGGAATGTCCACTTGACACCCAGGATTACCGGGCTGATATAGTTCCCAGGAAGCGGCCTGCAGCATTAGAGGGGTCCCCGAAGCAGACTCACGGCTACCAACAGAGGGCCTACAGCACCTACCATAACCCAGGGTTTACCCTGTCGGCCCTCTGACGGGGCGACGCAGCCGATTGATTGGAGTTGGGTAGCTCCAACCGTCTAGATGAAATCCAGGCCAAAGTGGTGTGCTGATTCATGAGCCACCATCCGTCGACACGGGTCGCCACGCATGGCACAAACACGTAAGGGTTGGTATTTAGCCTCGTCACCAGAAAAAGCGATATGGTACGCTGCCCCTGGAGGCGAGGAGCCCCCTCACCACCTCAAGGTCCCAACCACATTCGAGGGGGCCGTTATGTAGGGCAGAGTCGGTAGATCTTCACCGTGTGTATGCATGTTGTGACATTGTCAGGGGTTGTCTAGTTAGAGCTGTGGCTGTTATGTGGCATCCACAAATTTTCTCCTGCGTTTTCATAAGAAACGAAGAAAGTGTGATAGGCCTATATCCCTTGGGAGCAGTGTAGTCAGCTCTACCAGGTTTCGGTAGGAATACTACCCTAGCTTGTTTCCAGGCCTTTGGGACATAACCCTGCGCCAGACTGTGTTATGTCGTATGGATACGCATTGTGTTTTCGAGCACCGTACACGGGGCACGTATTTGAAATTCAAACTGCGTAGCGAAAGGGTTAATCGTATAAATAATAATAAGAAGTAATATTTACTTACAAGCAATGATATTGTGCACATTCCCCAACAATATTCTGATAAAAATTTCCGTTTGTTTAAATACATTGTGCAGTTAAAGTATTCCATAATCGACGATTCCAAAACAACCATAATGATATACACTAAAACAAATTAATAAACTCTGTAGAGCAAATCGGCTCTACTAAGTTTGTTAAAGAAGACAACGCGATATTTTTTCTGTAGAATCTTATCATATTTATGTCTACAACAAGAGTTGCACTAAACATGTTGAACTGGTTAAACTCCTAAACTCGGGTTCAAAGTGGCATTAGAACAATAGGAACTGTCATCTTGAAAGTTCAGCTTGAACTAAGTTCAACGTTTTTGGTGCAACTGGGCCTAAAATATTAATACAACGTGCGGCAAGAAAACTTGCTGATTTGAAAGGTCAATAAAAGAAAAAGTATTTCACATATCGATTTAATTCTTTTTTTTATCGTATTGTACACATCCTGAATTTTTGTTTCAAGTAGTTTTAAAAATGACATCGGACAAATGGCGGCCCTCATTAGCGATACACTGATCCACCTGCTTTTTGAAGTTTCATTCCACTCTTTCGAGCATATCACGGGAGTTTTGGCGATGGCTTGGCGAATGTTGTCCTTAAGGTGTTGCAGGATCCGTGGTTTGTCATTGTAAACAATAGATTTGAGATATCCCCATAAAAAAAAGTGACAGGGAGCCAAATCAGGGGAACGCGCCGGCCACAGTACCTCACCCCTCAAGAAGATTAGGCGCTCGTGGAAGTGTTCCCTCAAAAGTTCTATTGTAGTTCTCGCTGTGTGTGCCGTGGCTCCGCCCTGCTGGAACCATACGTCCCCAAGTTCCATTTCTTCAAGTTTTGGGAGAAACAATACCTCAATCATTTCTCTGTAGCGAACTGCATTCACAGTAACAGTGTGTTCTTCTTCCTCGAAAAAGTAAGGCCCAATTATCCCAACTCTCGACAATGCACACCACACAGTAACACGTTCACAATGAAGTGGCTTCTCATGAAGTTCACGGGGATTGGCACCACTCCAATAACGCATGTTTTGTTTGTTTACACAGCCGGAAAGTAGGCCTCGACGGCGAACGCACGCTCCAACGCATGACGACAACTGGCTTGAGCGGTAACAAAACTGTAAGACCCCCTCTATCGAATGAGATCCTCCCTACCCCTTTCTGACAACATCTCGCTCATTGGCGCCCAATTCAAATCAGCAAGTTTCCCTGCCACACCTTGTATTTCTTGCAGTTGTTTAAGTAAAAAATATTAAATGCTTAAAAAAATCTATATATACCTATAAAGAAGGCTTGGTGGCGTTTATATCTTATTTTTAAGTTTTTGTCCAAATACAAATTATCGATGTACTTTATTTTTTCGAAAAAACAAATTACTTTGCGCCGTTGGAGAATATTCACAATCATAATCGAAGTCAATTCAATCACAGTGAAGCACACGTAAAAAGAATCAATTTTTGAACTCATGTCCAATGTGTTATCTTTCCACATACCCATGTTACGAAAAGCGGATAATGTATAATACCCTAAAAAACATAGGAGTATTATTTTGAAGTAAATTGTACAGGGAAGGCTGAAAGACCTATGGTCGATAGCCATTTTATAGAATCAATTTTAATTTCTGTATACAATTTATAATCTGTTTGTATTTATAAATATTATGAAAATTCTATAAATAAAGATGTTATATATACAGGGTGTCCCATTTTAATCCGCCAGTAGCGATAATTCTGAAACATTGCATTGAATCAAAAAGTGTTCCAAATGAAAAGTTAATGGTTCTGAGGGGGACATCTGATGCCGTAGACTTTGCCCCCCCAGCCCCCCAAGGGGGGCGGGAACAGGGGGCAACTTTAAATCTTAAATGGAAACCCCTATTTTTTATTGCAGATTCTGATAGAGGGTTAAAAAGTATGTAAGTTTTATCCGAAACATTTTTTTTATTGGTCGAGAGATGGCGCTGCAAATATAAAAGTTAGGTTTTTTGTCAATTAAATTGCGAAAATCGTCACGAAATTAACTGTTATTATTACTTAAGACTTACTCACAACCTTACAAGGTTGTTTTTCTCTCAGCCTGCCCAAATACTACCCCCGCCCCGCCCTACAAAGACGTAAAGTACTCAAAAATTGCGATTGAGTACTTCTTTTTCAAATTAAATAATGGTAAAATAATTCAAAAAAGAATGTCAAACAGTGTTTGACCGGGCCCCCCATATAGCACCACCCCCCCACCCCTCTCCCGCCCCCCGGGGGGGAGGGGGGTGCTGGTGGCAACTTTAGAAATTCTCCACGCACGCCCGCAACGTATTTGGAGATATTTCATGACAGGCATTAGTTATCCGCACCATCATGTTCTCGCGCGTGGTTGGAGGATCGCGGAAGACGACGTCTTTCAGGTAACCCCAAAGGAAGAAATCAGGCGATGTCAAGTCCGGAGATCGGGGTGGCCAAACAATAGGTCCTCCGCGACAAATCCATTGCGCTGGAAACAGCTCATCCAAATGTTGTCGAACCGCACGAGCGTAGTGTGGTGGGGCACCGTCCTGCTGGAACCACATCGTCCTCCGGGTACGCAAATCGACTTCTTCTAGCAGCACAGGAAGATCGTTCTGGAGAAATTCCAGGTACCTCGCGCCATTTAACGTCCTGTCGAAGAAGAATGGTCCGATTATCTGCGAGCCGAGAAGTCCACACCACACGTTGACACTCCATCGCTGCTGTGCGTTCACTTGTCGAACCCAGTGGGGGTTTTCAGCACTCCAATAATGGGCATTGTGGATGTTGACGAATCCGGTATTCTGGAAAGTGCACTCGTCGGAGAACAGGACTCGGTGGAAGAATAAACGGTCGCGGTCGATCTGCTGCAAAGCCGAGTTGCAGAAACCCACACGATTGGCGAAATCATTTCCATGAAGTTCTTGAACGCGCATGATGTGATACGGATGGAACTTTGCCGCGCGGAGTAACCGTTGAACCGTCGATTTCGGTATGCCGATTTCTGCCTGGATTTCTCGGAGACTGATATGCGGATTGAGGTGTACAGCTCCAAGTATGGCGATGGTGCGAGGGTCGTCATCCACAAGATTCGCTCGAGGTCGGTGTCGTTGTAGGTGACCTTGGCGCAAACGTTCTTTCAGCCCTCGCATTGTACTGCGAGACGGACACCGACGATCCGGGAATCTTTGGCGATACAGTTCTACTGCATTGGTGTAATTGTTCAGCGACTCTCCAATGACTTTTAGGATGTCCACAATTTAGGTCGGTGAGTAGTCCATGATTACTCAACGACTTGGCTTTGCGTATTGAACTCATTTTTAAAAACTAAATTTAAAAAAGGAACGAAAATAAAAAAAATCCAAGAAATCTTTTTTGAATGTAAACAAAACAATCTGATAAAAAACAACCTTGTAAGGTTGTGAGTAAGTCTTAAGTAATAATAACAGTTAATTACGTGATGATTTTCGCAATTTAATTGACAAAAAACCTAACTTTTACATTTGCAGCACCATCTCTCGACCAATAAAAAAAATGTTTCGGATAAAACTTACATACTTTTTAACCCTCTATCAGAATCTGCAATAAAAAATAGGGGTTTCCATTTAAGATTTTAAAGTTGCTCCCTGTTCCCGCACCCCTTGGGGGGCTGGGGGGGGGCAAAGTCTACGGCATCAGATGTCCCCCTCAGAACCATTAACTTTTCATTTGGAACACTTTTTGATTCAATGCAATGTTTCAGAATTATCGCTACTGGCGGATTAAAATGGGACACCCTGTATATATATATATATATATATATATATATATATATATATATATATATATATATATATATATGTATATATATATATATATATATCATACAGGGCTGTATCCAGACCATAAACTCAGGTTGTGTAAAACATACGCTGGATCTGGCAACTATAAGGAACATAAGATTTTCAATGTTAATTTCTTTATATTGGAATATTATTTTTCCTACTTAGTTTAAAGTAAACATGTGAATTACTTTTTTGTAGAGTAAACATTTAAAAATAAGAAAATACAAATGATTTTTACGGAAATAAGGGGTGCCATGAAATTAAATGGTGTTGGTCTATTAGCGTCTATCGAATTAATTGATTGCATTTTTTCTGTTAAAGCTTTAAAATTTTAGAGATACGCTTGGAATTAATCGCAGTTGAAGATTCGAGCAACTGAAAATTTAATTTTAGAAGCATAAGTGGAATTACAGCCACTCAAAATGAAAACTAAGGAAAAATTCGTTATTTCATTCGGTCTGCATTTGAAAATGTCTAAGCAAATCAACTTAAAAAAATGGTGATGTCCATCATAGTACTTTCCCCCGTAAATTGCGTATTAAATCACTTTTAAAATATTTGTAGCATTATTATTATCAAAATGTCTTCAACTTTTTGATAACTACAACTTTTATTTGAAACATTTTTCAATTGTATCAACACATACACTGAGACAAACCAATGACTAGATAAAAGAACATTATTTATTGATTATCTCAAAAACTAAGAGTGCTATGACAAAAAGTAAAGATACAAAAAATCTTTAATATTTTATTACCTACAACTTTTATTTGAAACATTTTTCAATTGTATCAACACATACACTGACACAAATCAATGACTAGATAAAAAAACACTATTTATTAAATATATCAAAAACTAAGAGTGCTATGACAAAAAGTGAATCTACAAAAAATCTTTAGTTTTTTATTTCCTACAACTTTTATTCGAAACATTTTTCAATTGTATCGACACATACACTGTCACACACCAATAACTAGATAAAACACACAACTTTTGAAATATCTCAAAAACTAAGAGTGCTATGACAAAAAGTAAGTGAACAATACATCTTCATTTTGTTATTATCTACAACTTTTATTTGAAAGAATCTTTTGTTTGATGAACATTTATTGAAAAAATCTGAAAAAACTGAAAAACGCTAAGAGTAAAGTACCACTTCCGGTTTTCCGATTTTTACTAAAAGCTTTTCAATTCTTCCGATTGTAACAAAAAGCTTAAGTTTCAAGTTTCATCTCGATATCTTTAGCGGTTTTTGCGGTACAGCGCACACAGACTCACACACAGGCACACAGACAGACAGACATTTTTCAAAAATGGTCTTATTCGACTCAGGGGACCTCAAAACGGATATTTCCGCTAAAATTTTTGATTCGAAAATTTTCACGAAAACAATACTTTCCCTTTGTATTACATGCGGGGGAAAGTAAAAAATGGTAATTTATGTAAAAAAAAAAAAAAAATATGCACTGTTATTACTATTGTAGCTGTTATTTATATTATTAACCTGTATTATGAAGGGCTAAGACATAGATCAACTTAAGTTGCTCTTAGTCCTTTTGCAGATAAGCATTAATTTAACACATTATTTTATTATTTATAAAAGTCTTTATATTGATGTATGTTTTATGTTTTATTTGCAAATAAATAAATAAATAAATGTAGAACTAATCAAAGTTCAAGGTACAATCAACAGAAACTACATATTCCACCCAGCAATGAAATTACAGCTACCCAAAAGAGGAATTTAGTGATAATTGATAAGTTCATTTTGTTTGATAATTTGTACTTTACTATAGGTATTATCAAGGGGAGCCAATGCTTATGGGTGAACTGGAAATCGAGTAGAAAAGGAGAGTATACGAGTATATACAGCAGAGCTGGGCAGGATTCGAATCATTCAGGATTCGATTCCTGGATTCGAATCCTTTTAGAGGATTTAAAAGAGGCATTCGAATACTTCAGTTAAACTGGAGTCGTGATCCGGATTAGTTACATTTTTTTAAGAGGATTTGTTTTCGAATCCAAATGCTGGTGATTCGAATCCTCATAAAAGGATTCGAATATTTATAAAGCGATTCGAATACTTTCAAATGGATTCGAATACTTACGAAAGGATTTGAATCGTCAAAAATAATTCGAATTAATTGTGAGGATTAACATGAACAAAATGTTTTTCGTGTGTTTTTAAATTTCTCGTTAAATCACTGTTTAATACGCGTGGCGCATGAAGTTAAATTTCGAGTTTAGAAAAGCCCCGTAAAAATATTCAAAACGTAATTATTTATTATTAATACTGAACATCGTTGATAACAGACTAAATATCTGTGTTACTCTGATTAAACACGGATTTGTGTGTTTCTGAACTTCACTTCAAATCAGTGTCTTGTACGCGTGGCGCATGAAGTAAAATTTCGAGTTTAGAAAAGCCCCGTGAAAATTTGTCTCGGGTCGCTGCGCGACCCTCGACAAATTTTCTACGCGGGGCTTTTCTAAACTCGAAATTTTACTTCATGCTTAGTCTGGGAGTGGACGACACTCGTTCGAAACTTCAAACTGAATGATTCGATAAGAACAATAAATGACTGAAAATGTTTTTAAAGATAATAATATAGCTTTCAAAATTTTGTTTACCATTATTTGAAGTAAAACTGACACAATCTAAAATGTCAAAGTTTTCCGACATTTACCTGATTCAAGATTTTTTTTCCCTGACCTTTTAATATAACGTTCTTCTGGGGGAAACCCCCAGTTTGTTAAATTGTTTTCATTGTTTTGGTCAATATTTAAGCTGGTTTTATAAACTTTAACGTGTTTTGTAATTTTTATGATTTAGATTTTGACAAATTTAATAATACCATATGGCTTTTTTGTTAGTGTTATGGTTAATTTGAATAAAATACTATGACTTTTCTCGGTCTTTCCCGTTTTAATGAGATTCAGTGATATTTGGATTGATTGAGTTACTTGAAGATAATTATACTTTGATTAAAAAACACTTAGAACCTTTCTTCAATACTTTATTTTGTAACCAAATGTACATTTCGGACACGAAGTGTCCATTATCAATGGTTTGATACTAATACTAATACTAATATTAGTATCAAACCATTGATAATGGACACTTCGTGTCCGAAATGTACATTTGGTTACAAAATAAAGTATTGAAGAAAGGTTCTAAGTGTTTTTTAATCAGAGATTCAGTGAATTTTTTATTTACGTAATTTTCAGGCATTCGTCGATTTTATAATAGAGTTCAATTTGAAGTTTTGAACGAGTGTGTCCACTCCCAGACTAAGCATGAAGTAAAATTTCGAGTTTAGAAAAGCCCCGCGTAGAAAATTTGTCGAGGGTCGCGCAGCGACCCGAGACAAATTTTCGCGGGGCTTTTCTAAACTCGAAATTTTACTTCATGCGCCACGCGTACAAGACACTGATTTGAAGTGAAGTTCAGAAACACACAAATCCATGTTTAATCAGAGTAACACAGATATTTAGTCTGTTATCAACGATGTTCAGTATTAATAATAAATAATTAGGTTTTAAATATTTTTGTTAAAACAACTAATAACGATATTTGTATGTTAATGGTTGTAAAAAATAAAAAAAAATCGAAACGAATTGTATTCGTGATTCGAAAAAATAGGATTCGAATCTTTGATTCGAATCATATTTATATTTTACGAATCCTTTATTCGAGTATTCGTGATTTGAATCATATTAGGTGATTCGGATTCGTGATTGGAATACTTTTCACGAGGATTCGTCCCAGCTCTGATATACAGACAGAACAACGTGATTTGCGAGTTTTAGGCACCCCAAAAGACGGCGCACAATGTGCCAAATCCGAGCGCGAGCGCCAGGGGGGGATTTGGAGGAAAACAATTAAATTAAAAATTTCGAGAAAAAAACATATCCACTCCATTGTAGATACATGAAACCCTTATGATCTTGCATGTTTATATTTTTTAACCCCCTATATTATTAACAATTAACGCTTAAAGTTGAGCAATTTTGAAAACATCAATTTTACGGCATTTCACTCGCAAGTTTAAATAATTTATTACCTAGATAGTAGGCGTACTATAAATATAACATTATACACTATTGTTTATAACATAATACTGTATATTATGGTTGAAAGATCAACTCTCTAAATATTTTAGAAAAAATGTTAAAAAAATTTGAATAATGAAATATATTTTAAATATAAATTTTAACTTTAGAAAGTGTTATAAAAAAAATGCCAACTCGATGAGGTCTGTGACTATCACTAAAAATTAGTTCGATGTTTTCTCTAACTACCCTCAAAATTTCGTATCTCCACCGGTGCGTTTTTGGGGTCTTTTTAATTTTTTTATTCGACGCCACCAATTAAAATTGGGTCGGGCGAGGCCCGTGTGCGGTGAGCATCGCGGAGTTGAGCGCGCTATTCTCGAGCAGCACGCAACATGATTTCTACGTTGGCCCCGAACAAAAAAATAATAAAAACGCACTTAAAACGCACATGTAAAAATTCAAAAAAATTAGGGCTGTTACAGAAAATATTGACAAATGTTTATATAATAGTCATAATCCTCACAGTCTATAATTTTTCTAATATACAGGTATATATCATAGTGAAATTATTTCTTCTCTGAGTATTTTTTGCACCATTTAAATCACATTTACAAAAATAGTTTTATGGGTTTTTTTCTTATTGATATATGTGTTTACATTTTTATTAGGGGTCCGATTGGAGCTGTCATTTACCGTAACAAATGGCATTCTTGTCACACAGTTTTTACGGTTTAAGTATCTGAAATGGATTTTTCTTAATTTTCTTGAAAGCAAAATATGCGTTTAGTGTTGAACGAAGTCTCCAACAGTTCACATATTTTTCTGATCCCTAAGCGAACGATTGAACATTATAAAGTAGTTATTAATTAAGTTAGTGTTAAGTGTTATTTAATTTGTTGACTATATACTCTTTCTTTGATTTAGTGTTTTTTTGTGTATAAAATAGTTTAGTTTAGTGTTTAATAGTTTACTTTAATTAAACTAGTGTTTAGTGTTAGTGTAATTTAATTAATCCAAAACGCTGAGTGATAATGGAGAAAATTAAAATTACAAACGGTGATTTATATACCTAAAAACCTTATTCAGTCAAGCAATACCATTGATTATTTAATAAAATATATTGAAAATGTTTCGACGAAAAACAATAGTGAAAATGATGACATTCTTAAAAAAGTTAAGGGTTTCTGCAGTACTCTTAATAGAAAGTGGAAAATGTGCTCAAGATCTCATATCAATTTCATTAAAAAAAATAGAAATTGGTTACTGCTGCCTTTTAAATACAACGAGGGTTCTGCCTTAATTGAAAATACAAACCTCTTTGAAAATATAGAAAATATTTCACCAATACCAAGTACATCAGGTACACAGTTCACAATACAAAGTAATACATCTAAAAGAAGACAAACTAATTTATTGATCACCGAAAATACACCAGAACAAATATTTTCAGCAGCAAAAGAAATTTTACGCGATAAAGGAAATATACCAGCGGCAAAATTAGTGGAAAGTGCTTCCTCGGATTCACAGGAAAAAATAAAAAAAGTCTTAGCTTATTTAAAAACAAATGAAGTTGAAACTGCAAAAAAATTTACAGATGAAGAAGCTCTATCAATTTTTATTGATTCAAAAATGACGGCAGCAAGTTATAAAAATTTAAGAAAAAAACTACGTTCTCATGGAGCAAAAGAGCTTTTACCATCTTACAATAAAATTAAAATAATGAAGACAATGTGTTACCCAGCTAATATTTCTATTTCTCAAAATGGAACATCAGTAC
Source organism: Philonthus cognatus (assembly GCA_932526585.2). Lineage (NCBI taxonomy): Eukaryota > Metazoa > Arthropoda > Insecta > Coleoptera > Staphylinidae > Philonthus > Philonthus cognatus. The sequence goes on from OW052244.1 coordinate 103,766,268, forward strand.
CTTTGCAGGGCCTTCTTGAGCATACTTTATGTAGATTAATATCAACAATTAAATTTCTTCAAGATACATCATTTAGTAAATTAATTTTGTTGTGTAAATATGGTTGCGATGGCAGCTCAGGGCACTCTACTTATATGCAAAAGCCATCTGATGATAGCAGTACAGATGAAGAAGAAATTACAGAGAAGAGTGTCTTTGTGTTTTCACTGGTTCCACTTAGATTATTTTCTGATGAAAGTGTTATTTGGAAAAACGAAAAACCTTCATCTATTAAATTATGTAGACCGATAAAATTTATTTATGCTAAAGAAACCAAACATCTTATTCTAGATGAAGTTAAGAGTATGAGGCAAGAGGTAAATTTATTGGAAAAACAACAAATTTATATTAATGGTAACCATGTAGAGGTAAAATTTAATTTGTTGTTTACAATGATCGACGGCAAAGTTATAAATACCTTAACAAATACTCCGAGCTCAAATTGTTTTATTTGCAAATGTTCTCCGAAGGAGATGAATGATATTGAAAAAATTAAAAATATTCCTATTATCGAAGATAATTTAAATTATGGTATTTCTTCCCTCGATGCATGGATTAAGTTCATGGAATGTGTTCTTCATATCTCCTATAAATTAGATTTGAAGAAAACAACTACTCACGGATGTACGATAGAAGAGAAAAATAATATATTTAGTCAGAAAACTAGAATACAAAAACTATTACGTAAAGAGTTAGGGATAAGGGTTGATATTGTTGTGCAAGGAGGAGGTACTTCAAATACTGGCAACGTTGCTCGAATATTTTTTCGAAATTATGAGAAAGTAGCTGTCATCACTGAATTGAATGAAGAATTATTGAACAGATTTTATACAATTCTTATAACAATGTCGAGTTCTCATAAAATAAATGTATTGATGTTTGATAAATATGCAGAAGATGGTATAGAATGCCTCCTAGTGTCCATAAAATTTTAATAATTGGACAATGTCTTTTACCAATCGGAGAACTTTCGGAAGAGGCACAGGAAGCAACCAATAAAATATATAAGAGAGTTAGAGAAAACCATACTAGGAAAAACTCTAGGCTTAATACAATTCGAGATTTATTTAATATGCTTCTTGTATCTTCTAATCCAATAATTTCTTCTTTGAGAAGCGATGTAAAAATTCATAAAAAACAACTACCTGCAGACGCTAAAAAATTAGTTATTTGTGAAACGGACACAAGTGACAGCGAAGACAAACAGACTGATGGGGATACTGACAATTTTTCATTTTAAAAAAGTAAGTAAATAAAACAGTATAAAATACATAACTTCGTTGTGCAAAATCAGAAAAATGTAATGTATATTCTGATTAAAAATTCATATTTTAAACAACAGATTAAATTATTTTTAAACTACAGCAGATACTTTTCACATTTGTACGTTTTTTTGAGGTGCTTTATTTTTTATCAGCCGCAACCGATAAAAATCGATACGAAGTTTTTAGGGCATTTAAAAACATACCACATTTTTTGGTGAAAGTCACAACCTATGTAATGATTATAACAATTGTATATAATTTTGCTGCCTTGAATTATTATTATATTATTTTTTTTAGAAGATTGCAAACCGGAAGAACTGTGACTATCATATAAACATTTGTTGATATTTTCTGGAACTGCCCTAATTTTTTTGAATTTTTACATGTGCGTTTTTATTATTTTTTGTTCGGGGCCAACGTAAAAATCATGTTGCGTGCTGCTCGAGAATAGCGCGCGCTCGATTCCACGATACTCACCGCACACGGGCCTCGCCCGACCCAATTTTAATTGGTGGCGTCAAATAAAAAAATTAAAAAGACCCCAAAAACGCACCGGTGGAGATACGAAATTTTGAGGGTAGTTAGAGAAAACATAGAACTAATATTTAGTGATAGTCCCAGACCTCATCGAGTTGACATTCTTTTTATAACACTTTCTAAAGTTAAAATTTATATTTAAAATATATTTCATATTCAATTTTTTTTAACTTTTGTATTATGTTATAAACAATAGTGTATAATTGTTAAAAATTATGATTAAATTTTCATTATTATTTTGTTAAAATTTAAAACGTTTATTTCATTGTCCTTTGGATTGTATTATTTTCATTATAATTATAACTTATCAATTTTCGATCTATTTTTTAGGATAAAATGAACATCTGGCGATCACGCGGTGTCCGCGTGGTCGTGCGCCAGGCGAGTCGGAGCGGCGCGCGCGCTTCTCCCACTCGACTCGCGGCTTGTCCCCACGGCTGCGGCCGGTCCCCACCGCTGCGGCCGGTCATAAAAGCGCCGGACGGAGCCGTAATTCTTTAGAATTCTCGCCCGCCTTGAAAACTCCATCATCAGCAGCAGACTCGCAACGAAACTCTCTCCAACCGGACTTAGTGCAATTGTTCACATTTCACTTCTCAACACTTAGTCTTATTTTCATTTTAATTCTTTCTACACTTAGAAAATTTTAGTAATTAATTTTCGGCTAGTTCATAGAAAGAGTGAGTTTCGTTTGGAGTCTGCCACCACACGGTATATATATATATCTTTTATTTTATTGTTGATTTAATTGATTTCAATCACTTTGACAGTGAACTTTCATATTTTGATTTTGTCTTGTTTTATTAATTTTACCAACTCGCAGAGTTCACACTCTAAACATTTTTACCTTCACCCTGTAAAGTGTCTTGATTTGAGGGATCAGTTTAATGCACATGAGGAACGTGGGGCACCTAGCGGAAATCAGTGTGCATTGTCTGTTTTACTTTAATCAGATAACTATTGAACGCTAACAGCTCTTTACGCACGTGGGGAACCTCGCGGAACTAGAGAGTTCTTAGTTTTCTCCCCTTTTACATTCTGACCGCTTGATTTGGGGTATTGGAGTTGAGGTACTTGATGCACGTGGGGTACCTTGCGGAATTCAATGCACCAGCTCTTTTACTGCAGTCAAATCGGTCAGCAGATCTGATAGTTCAATAAATACGTGGGGAACCTTGCGGATTTGTTGGGTTCTCATTTCGAGGATCCTGATTCTATCAACAAAACCTTTACTAGGGACTTTGCGAGTACATTAATCAGTATTAACTAAATTAAAGACTGACAGGACAGAATCATAGTTAATTTGTTCTGGTGGTTAGGTTAGCGAGAATTTTCATTAAAGATACAAGTGAGTATCTACGCTAACACTTGCATGTGTTATATTAAGTTTTGTATTTCTATTGTATTTGCGGTGAAGCCGATTGAGTTTAAACACTGTAACTTAATGAAAAAGAAAACCTCTATAATTCATATTTGTGTAACTATTATTGAAGCTTGAAGTGTTCGTTGTTGTTTCTGATCTCTGAGAATTATTGATTGTGTTCTAATTATATTTAAGGCTTAAAAGACTGAATTTAATTTTATTAAGAGAATTTATATTTTGTTGAACTCGTTGATTTTATTTGGTTTGAATTCTAAATAAATATTACAACTATTTTTGGTGCTTTATTCCTTTGATTGACATTGAGCTGATATTTAATAAATCGATTAAAGCTTGTTGATGTGTATTTTTTCTGATAACCCTTTTCAACCTGAAAGTGAGATAAATTGTCCAGCTAAGTAAGAAGATTTAAGAACTTTCCTATGCTATCAAATCCAGGTGTAAAAATAATATTGTTCGAGCTCAAGGAACTTTCACAGTCCACTGTTCTGCCAGTTGTTGAGCCGATTTTTAATCGAATTTCGAACAATAATGTTATATTGATAGTACGCCTACTATCCATGTAATAAATTATTTAAACTTGCGAGTGAAATGCCGTAAAATTGATGTTTTCTAAATCGCTCAACTTTAAGCGTTAATTGTTAATAATATAGGGGGTTGAAAAATATAAACATGCAAGATTAGAAGGGTTTCATGTATCTACAATGGAGTGGATATGTTTTTTTCTCGAAATTTTTAATTTAATTTTTTTCCTCAAAATCCCCCCCTGGCGCTCGCGCTCGGATTTGGCACATTGTGCGGCGCCCGGTGCGGTCGAACCGCTCGCACCGTCCTAGGCCCACACAATGTGCCAAATCCGAGCGCGAGCGCCAGGGGGGATTTGGAAAAAAAACATTAAATAAAAAATTTCGAGAAAAAAACATTAAGTAAAAAATTTCGAGAAAAAAAACATATCCACTCCATTGTAGATACATGAAACCCTTCTGATCATGCATATTTATATTTTTTAACTCACCGTATTATTTACAATTAACGCTTAAAGTTGATCCATTTAGAAAACATAAATTTTATGGCATTTCACTGGCAAGTTTAAATCATTTATTAGATGGATTGTAGGCGCACTATCAATATAACATTATACATAATTGTTTATAACATACTACTGTATGGTATGGTTAAAATATCAAGTCTCTAAATATTTTCCCACTGAGGAAATCCATTTAAATAATGGTTCATAAACATTAAAATAACGTTTAATGTTGCTACAGTGTTGACATAACGTTATTTGTTTGTTTTTTGCTCAGTGGGTTAGAACTAAAGTTAAAAAAATGTTAACATGAAATATATTTTGAAAGTGTTATATAAAAAATGGCTACTCGATGAAGTCTGGGACTATTTTCTCGAAATTTTTATTCTAATTTTTTTCCTCCTAATCCCCCCTGGCGCTCGCGCTCGGATTTGGCATATTGTGGGCCGCCACACCAATCACTGGTCTCGATTCTGGATGCAGCATCCAAACGCTGCAGCGAATTTTATACAGAGACTGGCTAACTGGATATATATGAACTGTGAAATTATTTTTATTTACTAACCAATGAAAACAAGGATGAAAACCATACTGTAGACGGCTGAAGATGTTGTAGTTTTAAATCCGCTTGAATAATCATGTTTGTTGTATTTAAACGGACACAAGCCAAGAAGTTTGAAAAATGTATAGGGATGTGAAAACGTATCAACCACGTTCATGTTTACTGAAATGATATGGTAATTTTGTTTTTTTTACAGTAATGAGTTTTTATTGATTGCGCCAATCTATTTAATTGAATGTAAACTCGATCAACCTAATTGTTAAGTTAATTCTTTAAATAATCATTAGATATGTTGATAGTAAACAAACACAATTCCATTTTTATTAATTATACTGTATTTGGAATAAAAATGTTTTATTTGTTTATTTGAAATATTTAGAGCGCTAAAAACTTGGAATTAAATAAGCTTTAAATTAATGTAACATGCATTTTTGTAAACCGAAAATCATTTTAAAGAGTCCGTGCTGAAAATGACTATTCAAGACTTTGCGGGGACCCTATCAAAACATCCACACTATTTTTGCTAGCCGTATCTACTTGCTTGCAATAATTTTGATAATTTCTTTTAAGTAAAAAATTAAATTACTTACTTGTATGTTTAACTTTTAGAAATTTAAATACCTGTCATATTTTGCAGTTTTTCCATTAAAATATGCAATTAACATTAAAAATAGTATGCTTAATGTTTTGTGAATTGTAAATATTTTCATTAAAACCAACCTTGTTGGTTTTGTTTCCAAAGCTCACTTTGCTTAAACAAAAGAATTAATTTTGTATAAGAAATCTCTGCTCTTTAAAATTTCATTCTTTTGCATTCTTCAGAAAGACTGTGTGGATGTTTTAATTGGGTCCTTTCAAATATTACAAAATACAACCGGTCTCTTTTCGGAGCTAGCACGTCCCTGATATGGATATTGATTTTTAGCAAGGATTTTAACAGTTATTCAACGGTCCTCTATGATCAATTTCGAAAATCCCGCGCTCGTCCGCTATCTGGTGCAATTTCCCATCGCCCGGTTGGCAGCAATTGCTGCCCGTGTCAGCCTGTTAGTAACTTTTCTTTGCGAGTTGGGAAAGCACTTGAAACCGAAAACATGGCGAAGTGGAAGTGGTTCTGCGATGCCCTGTGAACCGTTTCAACTGCACGCCCGCACCCGCACGTGATACCCAGTGTGCAACCGTGAATTCACCGCGTGTCCGAACCTCGCGCCGTCGACGATGTCGTCCATACAGTACGTCGTGCACCCGCTGCCCGGCTCCGAGGAGCAGTTCAACGACAGGTAAGCGCCCCGACTCCCATCGCATTGCTCATCACCTCCATTTTATGATACCCCGTCCGGCTGAGCGTAACGCCCGCTCGGGATAATGCCAGACGCCTAGCACTTTGAGACCCCTCGAAGGAGTGCCCGGAGCGTCGATAATTTCGTTATTGCGTTATGAACGCGTGCCTTTTGTGCGAAAAACAAACACAACGGTTGTGTGGATTTTCACACAAAAGGTCGTCATTTTTACACAAAAGCTCGTCGGGATTTTTACACACACCTAAGATTGTATAGGGTTTTACACACACCTAACATTTAATTAATTTCTCACTTAACCCGTGGTGAAACATTTTTGAATCTAATTCTGGAAGTGTTTTAATTAAAAAAACACCTAAGATTGTCTACGATTTTACATACACCTAAGATTGTCTACGATTTTAGACACCTAAGATTGTCTATGATTTTACATACTCCTAAGATTTTCTATTATTTTACATACACCTAAGATTGTCTACAATTTTACATACACCTAAGATTGTCTATGACTACATACACCTAAGCTTGTCTAGGGTTTTACACGAATCTAAGATTGTCTGGGATTTTACCTAAACCTAAGATTGTCTACAATTTTACATACACCTAAGATTGTCTACGATTTTAGACACCTAAGATTGTCTATGATTTTACATACTCCTAAGATTTTCTATTATTTTACATACACCTAAGATTGTCTACAATTTTACATACACCTATGATTGTCTACGACTTTAAATACACCTAAGATTGTCTAGGGTTTTACACGAATCTAAGATTGTCTGGGATTTTACCTAAACCTAAGATTGTCTACAATTTTACATACACCTAAGATTGTCTACGACTTTACATACACCTAACATTGTCTAGGGTTTTACACGAATCTAAGATTGTCTGGGATTTTACCCAAACCTAAGATTGTCTACAATTTTACATACACCTAAGATTGTCTACGACTTTACATACACCTAAGATTGTCTAGGGTTTACATGAATCTAAGATTGGGATTTTACCTAAACCTAAGATTGTCTGGGATTTTACCGAAACCTAAGATTGTCTATGATTTTACACACACCTAAGGTTGCTACACATAAACCGTTTGGATTTCTACACACAGTTAAGATTGTCTGGGTTTTAGGTTGAAGGAGGTGGCCGATAGGATCAACCGCCTGGGCCAGACCTCTCACCCGGTCTGGTCGAACCTCCGTGTGGCAGTCAAGCGTATCGTGCTGGGACCCGCTCACATCGCCCTGCTGCTCGAGGACGGGAGGATCTGCAGGGTTTCCTTTAGTGTTATATCAGATAGATTAGATTTGACCAAAACTGATCCAAACAAAAAGTAAGTCAATTGTTTATCTTCCTTTATAATTAACCGAATACTTGATTTAATTAGCCGATCTTATAAATAGAACATGAGTCTCCACTAGGGTTGCCACCTTCCTAGAGTTGCTCACCTGAAGACTGTCGATTAAAGGGGGGGTGAATTTTAAATGTTTCCTCTATTAATTAATGTGAATTACTTTAAAAACACTCTCATATGAACGGCATCATTTTCTTAAACACCAAACGATGATTACTAAACACAAAACGTCTTATAAACCTGGCATTAGATATAAACGTTAATGGTGCGAAATACAAAATAGGAACACCCGAAGTCAAAAGGCAAACATAGAAACTAGCTACTTAGCTACTTTCTTTCTTTAACGAAGTTTGGCACAATAAAACACTTTCGTCCATAACCCGGAGATTGTAACGCCGGAGACTACGGGTCAAACCCGACGAGGTGGCAACCATAGTCTCCACTAATCATATTACTTATTAAAAACTTTCCACTGGTATATACTAATAAAGTAGTACTTGTTAAAACTCTTCACTAGTGTATAATAGTGAAGTAGGTCTATCTTATTACCCCGATAGTGCATAGTGTTTGGGCCCGTTCAGCAGAGACAACAGTTGGGAGGTAACTGCCAACTGTTGGAGACTTCTCTGATGACAGGCTTGTTAATCATGAACGTGTTTGGGATTTTTGCAATCGTAGAAAATAGTCCGACCGGAGTACCATTCATTGGGTACCAACATACATCATAAACAAATTCAAACATGTTGATGAACGGGCCCTTTCTTTACACAATCGCACTTGTTTCTACCTTAAACTTGTGCAGTGTTACCAACTCTGAACCATCAGCAGCCTTATTAATAGAATAATAATAAAAATAATCTTTATTTAGCATCTTTTGCTATACAATAACATAAAAATATTATCGTTAATAACATTATAGTTTAATGCTAATTCATTTCTACTAGATGCCATTTCATTTTTTTTATTAATAGAACAAAATCTTTGGTTACTTTTGAACTAATGATAAAATAAAAGTGGCAGCATTGCATTTTACATCTGTTGCCAACTTCATTGTAATTTAATGTTTTTTACACTATCTTTGTTTATGTCGAGTAAAAATGCATTTCTTCTGCTAAATTATTTGAGTGAAATCTACTTCGAACAAGTGTTTTCCACTCCCAGACTAAGCATGAAGTAAAATTTCGAGTTTAGAAAAGCCTGAAAATTTGGCTCGGGCGCGTAGCGAAGCGGAGCGACCGAGCCAAATTAGGCTTTTCTAAACTCGAAATTTTACTTCATGCGCCACGCGTACAAAACACCGATTTTAAGTGAAGTTCAAAATTTACTGATCAGGTATGTAGATAGGTTCATGATTTATAGCGTTATTGAGTGAATTTTAAAGAACCCTATATTGTTATGACAATTGAGGTTATGTATAAGATGAATCCTGTTTCTTATATTACGGGTATTAAATTACTTTTGAACTAATGATAAAATAAACGTGGCAACATTGCATTTTGCATCTGTTGCCAACTTTATTGTAATTTAGTGTTTTTTACACTGTTTTTGTTTATGTCGAGTAAAACTGTATTTCTTCTGCTAAATTATTCGAGTGAAATTTATTTCGAACGAGTGTTTTCCACTCCCAGACTAAGCATGAAGTAAAATTTCGAGTTTAGAAAAGCCTGAAAATTTGGCTCGGGCGCGTAGCGAAGCGGAGCGACCGAGCCAAATTAGGCTTTTCTAAACTCGAAATTTTACTTCATGCGCAACACGTACAAAACACCGATTTTAAGTGAAGTTTAAAATATACTGATCGGGTATGTAAATAGGTTTATGATTTATAGCGTACTGAATCAATTTTAAAGAACTCCATTTTGTTATGACATTTGAGGTTATGTATAAGATGGATCCTGTTTCTTATATTGTTATTATTAAATTATTGCTTGTAAACGTACTATCGTTCGTTTACAAGCAATCATTTCTATTTCATCTACTTAAATGTTTTATCAATCCGAAAATTTTAATATCCTCAGAATCAGGTTAAAGCTGTATATTAACAACGATAAGTTTTTTTTTTACAAAAGGAAAGGAAATGAATACTAGGGAATTGACCATTCAGTTTACTATTTTAACTATTTATATTAATAAAAATGTGGACAACACAATTAACACCCAGGCGAGACTCAAACTCACATTCCCACAGTGGATGATTGGTCCAGTCTAACAACTCAACCACTCGGCCATTGCAGCTCCAACGTCGATCAATAAGGGTGCAGATATTGCATTTTCATATGTTGCCAACTTCATTGTAATTAAGCTATTCAAGAGATTAAGGATTGATTGTCGGGAGGGCAGCCGCAGCTGCGCCCACTTAGGCCAAGTTTTAGGCCCCTTGTAGTGCCTTCTTCCTGATGGTCAGACCCACTCCACACTACTGGCAATTGCCAATTTTTGTGCGACGGACCAGTTCTATCCGGGTTCAATCCTTGAGACCGCCAGGTGTAGGACAGATTCAGTGCTTTTGCCTGGTGTGTGTAGGCGTGTTGGTTTGGGTGTATAGGTTTGGTCTTGAGAATGTTATCCCTAATGCGGCGATCACATAGCTTCTCTAGCATTTATATCATAAACGAGGATAAGCTGATCGGTCTAAATAATTTTGCGTTCGTGCTATTTAGCTATTTAGTGGTTGTTGCACTGTTTTTATTTATTTCAAGTGAAAATGCATTTCTTGTGCTAAATTATTCAAGTGAAATTTACTTCAACTGCGTGTTTCTTAAACCTTAATTCTCGTATGAACGGCATCATTTCCTTAAACGATAATTACTAACCATTAAACGTCTTACAAACCCGGCAATAAACTCCACGATTTCAGCCATAAGGCTTAAACTCTGACTCCAGTCAAAATGCTTAAACTCTGACTCTAGTCAAAATGCATAAACTCCAACTCCACAGCTCTGATTCTAATTTTGTAGGCTGTAGCTACAAAAAAAATTCGATGGGGGGTTAAAATAATTTCGGGGGGGGGGGGGGTTACTGGTTAAAATATTGTTTTTGCTCCTTCTGGGCCGCTTTTACATACAAAAATTTAACATTTTAAAAATTTCTGGGGGAGGTTTAAACCCCCCATACCCTCCCCCCCTGGCTACGGCCTTGCCCTGGCCTGCTGGGCTGTGGGCAGCATTTTTGCTGTTCAAAGATTAGATTGAAAAATTATGCAAATATAACTTGTTTCTCTATTTTTTTTTTCAAGTAATCTTTGACCTTTGTTCTTAATAATTTTCATATCACTGTTTGTTGTGAATAATTTGTCGTGTAGATCTTTATTTGTAATACCGCCAATGCTCGTTAGTGGTGTCTGTAATTTAGGCAGCCACCACCTCCAAATCATTGGCAAAGTAAACAACTCTGATCGTTAATGTGGCATTTGTTCTAGATACGCCTGCCATTTGTTTTTAGAGTTAACATTTTAAAATCTCGAAAATCTGATAACAATAAATAAATGAATGTGGAAAAGAAGTTTCAAATAAAAACGAAAAGTCTAGAATGGGATATGCATGCTTAACAAGTAATACAGTGAACCTTTAAGTGTGTTTAAGGTTTAGTGTTTAAGCAGAGTAGACCGTACGCGTTCTTACGAATGTGTTCATACGTCGTTTAAGGATTTTAAGAATTAACATTTAGTGTTCAAGAGTTCGCTACTTTCTACTTTCTTTAAATATCCTTAAAAATAAACGGTTCTTATAATATTTCTTTTATTACAGTACAAATGGAACAGCAAATACTGGTGGTTCTGGTGGTGGTGGAGGGGGAGGAGGAGGTGGTGGAGGCAGCGGTGGCGGAGGAGGGGGTTCGAGTAGTAACAAACCAACAGGCAGCGGCAGACAAATACGAACCCGAGCCAGGATAATGAGATCAAACTCAGCTATTAGAGGTGGCAACAATAGCGGTTAGTACATTCACAACACCCTTATTCATCATCATTTATTTTTCATTATTGTTGTTTTTCGAGTTGTGTTCATGTCTTTATTAAAACAAAGTTACACGATGGTGAGAAATACCCAAGACATTGTAATTATTGGAGCTACAAAGTCAGTAGCAAACTAGTGAAGTTAGCAATAGTGCCGGCTTAAGTTTTAAAACCCTGTATATCTTCTGATATTCGTGTTTTTTTTTTTTTAATTTGAAGCTTTAAACAAGTGTTTTCCTCTGCCAGGTTAAGAAACATAAAGTGAAATTTGGAGTTTAGGCAAGCCTGAAAATTTGGTTGGCCACGAAGCGAAGCGTGAATTTTGCATTCAAATAATCTTAGTTATGTTTTATAGAATAGCAAGCTTTTTTTTTGTAATCTGTTGTGAAAATGTTTCAGATAAATTAAATTAATTCAGATAAATTAAATGAATAAGAGCAGCGACCAAATTTTTCAAAAATTCACTGAGTAATCATTTCATTGATCATTCATATGATCTCTTGAGTAATCATTCAAGAGATCTCTCTAGCAATCTCTCGAGCAATCATTCGAGAGATCTCTCGAGCAATCCTTCGAGTGATCTCTCAAGCATAATTCAAGCGATTTCTCAAGTGATCTCCGGAGTATCTCGAGATGTTCGATTATTTTTATATTCCAACAAATCTATCATTCTCATCCGAATGACCCCATTTTTAGTATGTACTCCTAACATAATACCGGGCCATCAAATGAATTTACTATTAAGCAAGCTATGATGTTTGAATTTAGGGTGGTAGCACTGGGTAGGACTTCATGAATCCTGAATATCCTGAATAATCATTGAAGAGATCTCTCGAGCAATCATTCAAGAGATCTTTTCAGCAATCCTTCGAGAAATCACCATCGCAAATTTAACAAATAACTTGAGTTAATTATGTCACAACATTTTAACACTGCCAACTGTAAAGAAAAAACATCAGAGCCTACTTCAACAATATAGATTAATTTTATCGCCCAGTACTTGAAATGAACATCCTAGACTGTTCAAATAAATTGTGAAAAAAAGAATGCAACTGTGTTATAAAGGTGACACTTTTTCACGATTTTTGCAGGTAGTAGAGGTGCCCCAGTCATAATCGGAACTAGCAGCTCAAGTAGTGGCCGACCAATGGTAACCGTGCCTGCACCTTATGTGCCTGAAGAGCTGGTTTCACAAGCTCAAGTGGTGCTCCAGGGTAAAAGCCGGAACCTAATTATCCGTGAACTACAGGTATTTATAACGAGAGAGAAAAAAATTGGATGTACACATTTTATCCTCAGGTATTTAAAATCTTGCAACATAAGACTTGCATGCAGTTTCTGGACCTTTTCCACTTTCAAAATATAAAAACTTAAAGGGTGATTCATTTTAAAATAAGTTTCAGTAACTTCTGGGGTTCCTTAAGGAACTCACTCCGGGCTACTATTGTTTATACTTTTTGTGAATGAAACTTCTAACGAGTGTTTCCACTCCCATACAAAGCGTAAGGTAAAATGTCGAGTTTAGAAAAACCTGAAAATTTGGTTTTGTCGCTTCGCGAAGCGGAGTAACCAGACCCAATTTTCAGGTTTGTTTTCCACTCCCATACATATAAACCTGAAAATTTGGTTTAGTCGCTTCGCGAAACTGAGCAACCAAACCAAATTTTCAGGTTTTTCTAAACGAAGTTTTACTTCATGCGCCACTCAATCGCCAACGATTTAGTGTGAAGTTGAAAATTCAAGGACAGTTGCAAAGAAGTGATCGGCCCACGTTATGCGCTAAAGATTCTAAACTTGTATTTTTCACGCCCAACATAAAAAAAATAATTTTTTGGCGTCCAACGTTGGGACAGCTGTAAAGAAACGATTGCTCCACGTTGAGCGCCAAAATTCCAAAAATTGGATTTTTGCCCGCCAACATGGGGGACAGCTGTGAAGAAGCAATTGTCCCACGTTCTGCTCCAAAAATACAAAGTTTGGATTTTTGCCGCCCGACATGGAGATGGCTGTAAAAAAACGATTGCTCCACGTTGAGCGCCAAAAATTCAAATTTTAGATTTTTACCGCCCAACATAGGGGACAGCTGCAAAGAAGCGATTGCCCTAAGTTGGGCTCCAAAAATTCAAAATTTGAATTTTTGGCGTCCGACATGGAGACAGCTGTAAAAAAAAAATATGGAGTTTAGGCGCCCAATATGGGGGCAGCTGTAAAGAAACGATTGCTCCACATTGATAGCCAATAATCCAAAATTTGAATTATTGATGCCCAACATAGGGGACAGCTGTAAAGAAGCGATTGCCCCACTTTGGGAGCCAAAAATCTAAAGTTTGCGTTTTTGGCGCTTAACGCGGGGCCATCGCTTGTTTACTCTTCTTTTTTTCCTCAAGCGCCACGCGTGTATAAAACACTGATCGTTATTTATGATTAATGTATTTGTAGAGGACAAACTTAGATGTAAATTTGGCTGTAAACAATCTCTTATCACGTGACGACGAGGAAGGCGAAGAGGGCGACGACGCGGCCGACTCCTACGTCCCCGAGGACCTAATCTCCCTCCTCGATGGAGGCTTCCACACAGACCACTCCGTGATCATAGACGCGGACGCGATGTTCTCGGAAGACATGTTCGGTTATTCGGGGATCAGAAAGTAAATATTCCAACACTTTATCAAAAAAAAAACCAGGAAATCTCTCCGATTTTTTTCGTTGTTCTGTTTCCAAGTATAATTTCGCTTGGGTCTTTTTTTTTTGTTCTGTTTCCAAGTATAATTTTGCTCGGGTCTTTTTTCGTTTTGTTTTGTGCGTACTAACATTTGTGCGATGTTTGACTTTGCTCAAACTAGCTTCCTTAACAGCCGCAGCAGCTCCGGCCGTAACCGGCTGTCCGACAGGGACGCGCCTCCGTCCAACAACGCCAGCTCCGGCGACAGGGAGAGAGACAGTTTCTCCCGGTGGAGGGACAGGCAGTATTTCGGGCCTAGGAGGTGGTTGGAGACCGCTTTAAGAGATAGTGCTTACGAAAAAGATTCAGGTTAGTAAATCATTAACCCTATAAATTGCTTAACACGTTGGCTACCAGGCCCTTTGGGGGAAAATCTACTGCTACAGCCCAGATGTTTTTTTGGTAAACATTTGTGCTGTGGCTATTATTAATTTTGCTAACATGTATTTATAACATTCTAATTAAGAGAAAAATGTGTCCCCAGACCAACGAAATCTTACATTTATTACCTTGTTTTGAACTTAATATAGCCGATATTGCATGATTTAGCGAAAACAAATTAAAAAGCAACACTCGTCAGATATTTGGGACGTTGTGCACATATAAGAAAAACGAAACGTCACATGTATGTGACGCTGGTAGCGAACATATTAATAACAGTAACGCAGAATGTCTCAGGATATTTTAAAAACGATTTTTCAAATGTTTGTCTTTTATGATAACAACTAAGACTTCTGAAAAGTGGTCACATCATATTTTTAAAGGTTCCAGACGATTTTATAATGAGTAACATTTTATCACAAAACCGATAGTAAAAAACCCTTCTTGGGACATTCTGTGTATTTTATATTTGTGATTTTTTTTTCAAAGTTTTTATTTTTTGTTTTTTTATAATATTTAAGTAAATTGTATTCCTCGATGCCAATGCTCGTTAGTGATGCCTTCTAATTGAAGTGGTCATCACCTCCAAAACATTGGCAAAGTATGTTGTTTTAATAATTAATTGCAGGTTTTACAACCTTTGTATAAACTGCTGATTATAAGAACAAACAGTGTTAATCCATTATTTTATTTTAATTTTCTATTCAATTCTAGACGCCATTTTTGCATAAAGTTATTTAAGCCTCCGCACACTGGGCCCGATTTCAAACTTACGACTACATAAATAAAACGCTATTTATTTTTATTTTTGGCCTGACATATTACCTTATAATGACATTCTGATGATTCTAATATAAAATGAGTCTATATTAGATATATAGACCCTCCCTCGATCCATGAAAACAATTTCAATTAGAAAAAGTACATTTATTACAGCAACGACAAAAGTGCAAACATTTTTTTTTTTACAGAATAAAAATTTAGGAGCGGTCTTTGTCAAAATCAATCTCATCACTATCTGCACCTACACTAATTCGAAGCATTCCTAATGCTACATCATTCAATCATTCTTCTTCTCTATGGTTTTTTTCTATAAAAAAAAGACCTTTATTGGCACTCTTTATTACAAATAAATCTTTACATTCTATTCTAAAACTAAATCCCCTCCCTTCTATTTTCCCTCTCCCTCCCAACGTCTTCACCCCTTCTCCAACGTCCTTACCCCTACCCCATCCGCTCTCATCCACTCCATCACCCTTCTACTCCCTTTCGCTCCCATCCATTCCTCCTTCACCCCCCCGCATTCCTCTGCCAAGTGGCCCCACGTATCCTTCCCATGCTCACACAATACACACCTTCCATATTCTTCCCCCATCCACCTCGCCCTTGCCACAATCACCCTCTCCTCTCTACTCCATCCCCTCTATCAGATATCTCGGCACTCTTCCATACACCTGCCACCTCCCATACATATCATTGTGATCACTTCTCTCTTGATACGCCCTTGCCTTTTCTGCCCTTCCACCTCCTTCCCTTTCCCCTTCACCCACTCACCCACCTTTACCCCATTCCATTACTTTCGCCTCCGACAACCCTACTTTCTCATACATTTTCCTCCTCTCCCCCCTCCATCTACCCTCACCCTAGCTATTTTTTTCTATAACTAGTGATCAAAGGGTCTAATCAGTGGCGGCCCTTGCAAAATTTTTAGGTGGTGTGAGATCTGATTGTGGCGTCCCGCCTCACCGCGTTTCGTTTTCCGTTTTCGGTGACCCCAAATGTCGCCGCCCGGTGTACCCGGTCGCACCACCCTAGGGCCGCCACTGGGTCTGATGATACAAGCAACTACACTGCTCCAAGAATTTAACGCAATACCTACTGTTGTGAGTTTCTTGTTAGCGTCTTTGAAATAACGAAAAAGGCTTTGAATTGTGTTGTTTTGTACATGTAAATACATACTTGCCACTAAGTTCTTCATGCTAAGAATGTCACAACTTTTGAACACAGACACGAAACAGGCATAGTTAATCCGTCAAATAATAGCCCAACTAATTCCTTTCCATCACCCGAGCGGAGAGAGATTTTTGACAAGTACCCACAACCAATAGCATTGCTTTCTAGCACTTAATTCTTTGTAATATTGTGGATTGATTATCAAACAATACATGCTACATGGTTTTGGTTAATTGTGAGATATTGCACAATTTCATTTTTGTCGTCGTAAATTTGTTATCCTGCGCCGTTTTTGTCTACATTTCCTTCAAAACACTCATATTTATATATAATTTATTTCTATACAGATAACAAAAAGAAGGATGGCGCAAGTCCATTATGGATTTCGGATGAACTAGAGTTTTGGCCTGATTCCTCGGGTAGGTTTGTCCAGATAGCCACTCTTTACAGCGAGTTGATTGCTCTATCAACGAACGGACAATTGTATCAGTGGAAGTGGAATGATCCTGAACCCTACAAACATGTTGATGTAAGTTGGATTATATTGCCCATTCCATTTGACTACGCAAGAAATGCAGTCATATTTTTTCGATATTATTATTTACTTTCGAGTATTTGCTGCACAAAAGCCTTATAATTTCTCTTCTATTTAAATGAAATGAGTTATCTTTATAGATCATACGTTTTTTTTTTTCCTTGTTATAATGCCAATGCTCGTTAGTGGTGTCCTCTTATAATTCTGTGGCCATCACCTCCAAAACATTGGCAAAAAAAATGTTTTGATTTCACTTTGTGCAATTATCTATTTTTTTAGGTAATTATACTTAAAATCAAAACAAACATTTACAAACTTTGTCATATTGATAATCATATCTCAAAATTTTATGTTTAAAATACCCTACTGTTTTTTGTTTTTTAGAGGCAAGGAACGGTTATTTCTGCCCTAGCACCTCAGCCGTGTGGCTTATTGTACTTCTTCCGTTTCCGTAGTTAATCAAAGAGCTCTGTTTCACCCTACTGTTTGGTCATATTAAAAAAAAAAACAGATTATGTACTATCTTGAATATTTTTTTTATCTTTCACATTGTAAAATATATTTAACTATGATTTTAGAAAGAAAACACACGGTTAAATTTCACCAATATTAGTGAAATTAACCAAGCGTTTCTATAGAAATAGATTGAAATCTGAAAATGTTCATCCTGAGTATTTTTTGTTTAAAAAAAAAAAACAATAATTATATCAAACATTGTTTTAGAATCCTAATGTTCATCACCCAAAAGCGGTACAACTTGGTTTGCTGAATGAGCGAGTCACGCATCTGTCAGCGTGCTGTACCCGTTGCTCGATAGCTACAGAATCTGGCAAAGTCGCCACTTGGGTGGACGACCAACTGAACGCCGCCTCCAACAAACTCGACAACGCCGCTCAGGCCTACACCGAATTTCAAACCGATAAAATCAATGGCTTGTACACCTGTCCGTTGTACACGGTGGCTAAACTCGAAAGTGGCGCTTTATACTGGTGGTAAGTAAATGAAAATAAATCAAGACGCTAATGCGGCCTGTGCACGTTATGATAAATGGATAAGAGCATCGGTCACAGCGTTCAGTTTAGAGATGGGTAACTCTTGAGCATAATGACTCAAAGAGTCAGCTCAGTGAAGTGAGCTGGTGAGCCAAGTGACAGTTCGAAATATGTAGCTCTTTTTGAGCCATGACTCATTTTGATTCGTCCGCTCTTCTAGAGTAAATGTGTTTAAAGTACACAACAGCAAGTTTAGCCATAAAAGTGTACAAGTGTATTTGCTGATATCCAATAAACATCTATTACCTATTTTTTCACGTGACTCGTGGATCCACAGGTCGGTAGAAAAGTGCAAATTAATAAGAAGTTATATTATAGTAGGAAAATAGCTATCGTATATTTCTATCATATTATTGCAGCCTCATCGATTCGAATTATGACGTGTGCAAATGGAGTTAAATAAACCCATTTATTTTGCAATCACCTCTAAAAGAGCCACAGCGGCTGTTGAATCTGACTGAGCTAGTTTACTCATTGGGATCCAGTTTCGCGATTCGAAGTTGGATCGCGATGATTCACGACAGCTCTTGAATCCAACTGAACTAAAAGAGCCACGGCGGCTGCTGAATCCGACTGAGCTAGCTCACTCATCGGGATCCAACTCCGCGATTCGAAGTTGGATCGCGATGATTCACGACAGCTCTCGAATCCAACTGAACTAGCTCGTTTAACGAAGCTCTTGAATCTGACTGAGCTATAGCTCACTCATCGGGATCCAACTCTGAGGTTTGGAGTTGAATCGCGATGTTTCTGTGCTGAATGTATGTATGTGTTTTAATAGGCGCGCACACGTATTTAATATATTATCCTCAATTCTCAAAAATATTAGAATAATAAACACATATCATATACTTATTTTTCGGTACTCATTATGTAAACTAAAACAACATTTATGTATCATATATTGCACAAAATTTCTAAGAACTTCATGTCAGCACGCTACAAGTGTTCACTCACTTAGGTGCTTTGAAATATTATTGTTACATCTGGATATTCATTACGTTGAGCAGAACACTGCTCAATATAAAAGAAATATATTATAGAACGGATGTTAATTTGTTGAAAATATATGTACTCATGTTATGTAATAATAATAATAATAAATAAATAAATACATTAATAAAATAATAATAAATAAATAAATAAATACATTTAAATACACTTGAAGTGTAATTGCACGAAATGAATAAGCGTTTACTATAATTTTGATTAAATATTCACTCTTACATTTTTATATAAATTATATTAAATTATGCAATCATTGTATGCCCGAAATAATTAATCACCGCGTCGCTCAATTCAATGAGTTGGCGAATCAGATAGATCTCAAAGAGTCGGAACTCTCGGCGGATCGCTAGCTCGTAACTGAATCATGTAACTCTTTTGAGCTGGCTTACTGAATCAGCTCTTTAAATTGAGTCAGATCTTGTGTACCAGCTCACTGAAAAGAGCCATTTTGCCCATCTCTAACTCGTACCCCACATCCTTATCATAGTCTCTCCTTTTCTATCGAATCAGATAGATTTAAAAGAGTCAGAACTTTCGACAGATCAGTAGCTCGTAAGTAAGTCATGGAACTCTTTTGAGCTGGCTTATTGAACCAGCTCTTTAAAGTGAGTCAGATCTTGTGACCAGCTCACTAATAAGAGCCATTTCACCCATCTCTAACTCATACCCCACATCCTGACCATAGTCTCTTCTTTTCTACTAAATTTCCAGTTCTCCCATAAGTATTAGCTCCCCTTGGTGCAACTAAATGTAGTGGGTATACATTCACTGACATGTTTTCCAATATTTGTACTGCAGATATTTTTTATCTTAGCTTGTTCTAAAGAATACCTTAAGATTTATTGTGGTCATTGCAACTGACGCAGTGGGCTATTGTTATTTGCATGTATCAATACAGTTAACATTAAAGTTTGTAATATTATGTCTGTAATAACAATTATAATTTAGGGGTGTTCTACCGTTCCAACAAAGAAAACGCCTGTGGGAGAAGTACCGGGCGAAATTCCGGAAGCAGCGTGCGAATCAGTCCGAATTGGTCAGCGGCGCGCAGGTCTGCATGAAGAACAGCCCCATGTACCAGGCGGGCGCTCTGGGTTTCACGGTGATAGCCGGAGTTCCCAAAGTCGGACAACTGCAAAACGCTGCTTGGACCCTCAGTGACACTTGCACTTTCAAGATCGTCACCTCTCAGAGTTCCGTCGGCGAAAAAACTAGGGAATTATCTGGACCGGGAACTAGTGGTTTAGGTAATTGTTTAATTTACTTAAATATCGTACGGCAAACATCACTTGCTGATGCGCAGTAGTAAAATTGTGGTGAGAAAAGGAGTAGGCGCACTCGAGGCCGTAGCCAGAAAAACATTTCAGGGGAGGATATAAACATTTTGGGGGGGGGGGTTTAATGGTGAACATTTTGTTTTTGACCTAACAGGGCAGCTTTTACAAAGAAAAATTTAACATTTTGAAAATTTCGGGGTGGTTGAAGTCTCATATCTCTCCCCCTGGCTACGGCTCGATTGGTTCGTGGTGGGTGAGTTTAGTCTCGTACTTGCCCATCTTTGTTTTTCGCTCTTTCTCTTCAGGTCTGCCCAACTTAAATTTGTCATACTATAATGTCATAAATTGTTATTGTAAAATATGTTAACACGTTAACTGCCTGCCGTGCCAGAAATTGGCTAACGTTCCGTGAGACTTTTTCATGCCTTAAATCTAAATCTACAATGGGTTAACACGTTAACTGCCTGCCGTGCCAGAAATTGGCTAATGTTCCGTTAGACTTTTTCATGCCTTAAATCTAAATCTACAATGGAATCATATATAATTCACGCGGTGCTGTAGCCTAGAGTATATGCGAGTTGTATTTAACTCGTGTGGCAGTCAACCTGTGAAACTAGGTTGGCTTTTTACTTCGCTTTTTCATAACTTAACTTTATCCTTTGTATGTAATACAATAAGTAAGGGTAAATGGGATTTTGATTATTTATATATACAGAGAGTTTTATGTAACACCGAACATTTTCATAACGAGAATTTTTCTTTGAAGTATCCATATGCATACGTTGCACATTTTCTGATGCTTGGTTTAATTAAAAGAATTTAATATGAAGCTTTAAGTGAGTGTTTTCCACTCCCAGGCTAAGCATGAAGTAAAATTTCGAGTTTAGAAAAGCCTGAAAATTTGGTTTGGTTGCGTAGCGCGAAGCGCGGAGCGGCCAAACCAAATTTTCAGGCTTTTCTAAACTCGAAATTTTACTTCATGCGCCACCGATACAAAATACTGACATATTACGAAGATTAAAACACACGGCTAAACTTTACATGGAATCAGTGTTTTGTAACGGTGGCGCAAGAAGTAAAATTTCGAGTTTAGAAAAGCCTGAAAATTTGGTTTGACCGCTCCGCGCTACGCGACCAAACCAAATTTTCAGGCTTTTCTAAACTCGAAATTTTACTTCATGCTTAGCCTGGGAGTGGAAAACAATCGCTTAAAGCTTCAAATTGAATTCTCTTAATAAACTGAGCATCGAAAAATGTGCAACGTATGCATATGGATACTTCAAAGGAAAAATTCTCGTTATGAAAATGTTTGGTGTTACATAAAACTCTCTGTATATATATAATACAATAAGTCATTCATAGAAACCATAAAAAAAGTACAGAATTTGACCTAAAATTAACTTTTGCAGTCAACTATATAATTGCTAGGCCATTAATAGGTTAAAGGTAAGATTGTTCACATATTTCTTAAACATTGACATCTTTTGTTTTAGGAAATTTGTCAGGAAAAACTAAAGAGAATACTGATCGTTTAGACATGCCGCCTCCACCATCGCCTGCTTCTAGTACCTGCAGTGATACAGGAAGCATTTCTAATAGTCATAGTAAGTGATTTGTGTGATTTTTAGTAAAGTTTTTCAATTGAATTCCAATGCTCGTTAGTGGTGTCATCTTATAAATCCGAGGCCACCACCTCCAAAACATTGGTAAATTAAATTGTTTTGATTTCATTCAGTGCAGTTAATTTTTTTGAAATTGTACCTTAAATCAAAGCAAACAATTAAACTGCCTACTTAACCTGTAGAGGATTACAGCCGATGCGGAGCATGGAAGTGCTTCCCGTTATTTACTTGTATGTGTCCCTTGTTTTTTTTTTCTTATTATTATTATTTACTCGAATGTGTTACTTGCTTTTTTTCTTCCTCATTATTGTATGTCACAGCACAATTTACAGTTATTCTAAGCGGATATACGAAAATTGGACCTGGACATAAGGACGCGCGACGACAATTGGACGCGACGACATTTGGACACGTGATATTTGGACGCGCGACATTTGGAGCCTGTCGCCTTGTGCAGCTTTTAGTGTAGATAGCTTTAGTACTTTGTAGTGTCCCTATATGGAAGAGAGTACTGCAAATTGGCATCCATTTTGATGCCCTAAAAGCGCCAAATTTAAACTAAATCATTGTACACTAAATTAAAACATAATTTTTACTGCTCGTGGTAATAGGGTAGATGAATTATGTGTGAAAAAACCTTTCAATCATCAAACACAGCTATATGAACAAATAAAATCTATTGCAAACCTTTCTCCTAACCTAACCTAACCTAGAAGTGTATGGAATAAGCATTGTGCGCAGAAACTTACGCAATTTATTCTATTGCAAACTGTTCTCCTAACCTAACCTAACCTAACCTAGAAGTATGTGGAATAGGCATCGTGCACACGCAATTTAATCTATTGCAAATGTTTCTCCTAACTTAAGGGGGTCTTCAGGTATAATTGACCCAAACTTTGGATTTTTTTTCCAGGGAACTGGTAAGAGTTAGAGACCTGGGGTTTTTTTTTAAATCTTTAGTCATCCTTGCTCTACAATTGGGATTTTTGTCGAGTCGAAAAAATCAAAATGGCGTCCAATATGACGGCTGCTCGGCGGAAATGTTCCAAAACTGCGAGCAGCCTAGGGGTTGCTATTCGTCACCTAGAAACAAAATCAGCTCAGTTTCTTGAAGAGTGTAGTTCAGAGAATGGAATGAACCACGAAATTTTGAAAAAACTCAAAATTTGACAAAATGGCGGGCATTTGAAAAAAAAGTCGTGTTTTTCGGTCGATTTTTTGACTTTGACAGGCTGTAAAAAATCTTTAAAAGTGCAAATTGCACCGGGAGGTTAGTTCATTCCATGAAGAAAAGTGTTTTCAATAACGGAAGCAAAGAACGAAGTCAATTGGTTGAACCGTTCAAACGCTAGAATGCTCGCAGTTTTGAAAAATGTAATTTCGAGAAAAACGCGTTTCAAGTTTGCGAAACATTTTTTCTGTGTAATTCAAAGTATTCGGCGGAAAATTCGCAAACAGTAGTCAATAACTAGGTTTTCGGGGTCGCTGAATACGAATCTGAGGTCAAATTTGAAAAATTCAAAATGGCGGATTCAATATGGCGGACCAAAAAACTCGTACTCATCAAAATTTATGAAATTCGAGATTAAAGTTATACCTGCGCGACCCATACCGCTCGGGATGGCGATGCATTCAAAGGCCTGTAGCGACGTAAATATTTGCCGGATCGAAATATCCTTTTACCCACATATTCTAGACATGTTTAGCTTTGATTTCATACAAAAAAAAAATCGTTTTTTTGAAAAAATTATACCGGAAGACCCCCTTAAGTATGTGGAACAAGGATAGTGCGCAAAATAACTTGTGCAATTTATTTTATTATTGTCGAATGCTATAAACATATGCAGGTATCCAAATGTCGTACGTCCAATTGTCTCGCATCTATATCACTTTTCTTCTAACCTAACCTAACCTAGAAGTATGTGGAATAGGCATCGCGCATATGCAATTTATTCTATTGCAAACGTTTCTCCTAACTTAACCTAACCTAGAAGTATGTGGAATACGGATGATCGTGCGCAAAATAACTTATGCAGTTTATTCTATTATTGTCGAATGCTATAAATATATGCAGGCATCCAAATGTCGTGGGTCCATTTGTCTCACGTCTATATGTCAGCGCCTTTTTGTCGTGATACCATTCTAAGCATATTTTAATTTACATATTATACATACATAATTATTCTAAACATATTTTCAATTACAGAACGCCAGAAAAGAATGGCGGTATCGGGCCAAGACACTGGCAACGATCACCGTAAAGACGAAGAGGAGTGGCTCCTGCGAGACGTAATCTTCCTGGAAGACACACGAACCGTCCCCGTCGGTCGTGTGCTGAAAGTTGACGGTGCTTACGCTGCTGTCAAATTCCCGACAAGTCACCCCCGGGATCGTGACAACAAAGATGCCGACGACATACTGCAGGATTGTAGATTGATGCGTAAAGATGATTTACAAGTATGTATTTACTAAAACAATGAAATATTGGAGCAACTTACAGTCCTTTTAAAAAGCGAGGGTTGTCACTTTGAAGTCAAATATATAAATTCGGTGGGGTTAATAGTTTTCAAATTTAACCCTCTCTTCTCCGATCCACACCTCGCCCTTGCCACAATCACCCTCTCTTCTCTACTCCATCCCCTCTCTATCAGATATCTCGGCACTCTTCCATTCACTTGCCACCTCCCATACATATCATTGTACTCACTTCTCTCGATACGCCCTTGTCTTTCCTGCCCTTCCACCTCCTTCCCTTTCCCCTTCACCCACTCATCCACCTTCACCGCATTCCCTAGCCATTCCATAACTTTCACCTCCGACAACCCTACCCTCTCATACATTTTCCTCTACTTCCCCCTCCATCTACCCTCACCCCCACACACGCTTGTCATCCATACATCTTTTACCAAACTCTCTTCCTCCAGTTCCCACAATCTCATCTCATACCTCACCACTCTCACCATTGTCTCGCACTCTAAACTCTCCCTATTAGTCTCCTGAAGCACTATGTAGCTGGGCGTGGACCATTTCACCCCCAACATGCGCTTCAAGAACCACATCTGTTCCCTCTCCATGCACTCATACCCTTTCGTCCCCCACACTTCCACTCCATACATAAGCACCGATCTCATACACGCATCCCATATTTTATATGCCACTCTCACATTATTCCCCATCTACTTTCCCCACGCCATCCCCTACGCTTTCCTAGCCTTATTCTGCACCCATTTCACATGCTCCTCATACTCTCCCGTCCAGGGCATTTTTCTTTTGAGTATACATATCTCGATAATTACAGCGTTTTTTAAATTTGCGGGAATTCGTTGTTTCAAAGCGGTTAATTTGAGGTTTTTACCAAGTGTTTTCCACTCCCAGGCTAAGCATGAAGTAAAATTTCGAGTTTAGAAAAGCCTAAGAATTTGGATTGGCCGCGTAGCGAAGCGGAGCGGCCAATCCAAATTAGGCTTTTCTAAACTCGAAATTTTACTTCATGCGCCACGCTTAAAAACACTGATTTTCAGTGAAGTTCAAAAAACGCCAAGGTATGTAAACCTGTCTTCATATTTTTACTGAGATTTTTTGTTTTTTAAATACAGCACTCAAAAGTGACATGCTTCGCTTTTTGAAAATGGTAGTAAGTCAGGCCTAACCTAACCTACACTAGATTAGTTGCCAAGTCAGATGTGACTATCGAACTGTACGTGTATATCTCACAGATCTCTTATAATATTTTTGTTTTAGGTGTTGAAATCGACAGCTACGTTCCGTGCTCCCGATTGTTTCCAAAAGACGCCCCGAAAGATCCAGATATCCGAATCCGCCGGGCAGATTTTGACAATTGCCGTTGACTCTCAAGGGGTCCACGCCATCGTGAGGGTCGGTTCCAAACTGAGCTACGTGATCTACAACATATGCAGCGGTCGAGTGGAGCAGGAAAATCTGTTCCCGAGCGACACAGCGTCCTTCATGGGCATCCATCCTCAAAATATTAGCCTCACGTGTGCTGCGGAAGTAAGTTTAATTCTATTATTTAAAGTTGTTGTAGCTCCCAGGTTGGGCACCAAATGTTAGGCTGGTTGTCCACTGGCATCCACCACACGCGGCTTTACGCTTACGCGATACGAGCGGCGACAGGCGGCTGCAAGACTAGCGGTTACACGCGACAGGGGTCGTACACTGCATGTGACTTCGCGCTGGTCAGTTTGTCGGCACCGTCAAAAGAGTTGTGAAATTTTCAATGGATTCAGAGGATGTTTACTTTTTGGAAAATCCCTATGTGATTAGGGGTACGATTGGAATTCGTGCGACGGATCCCATATCGTGGGATCTGACGCAGCTTCGCGCTCGGCGCGAGAATCAGCATTTTCACGCTCGGCGCGAGAATCAGCATTTTCACGCTCGGCGCGAGAATCAGCATTTTCACGCTCGGCGCGAGAATCCGCATTTTCGCGCATGCTTGCACTGGACGAGATTCGTTGGATTTACACACATGGGGATCGGTCGCGCGTATACGCCCGTTGCCGCTCGTATCGCATGAGCGCCTAGTCGCGTGTTGGTGCTTCCAGTGGACGACCAGCCTTGTGTTAAGCACCTTTTGGGGCGTGCGCATAACATGCCTCCAATTGCGAAATAAAAAATATCATGCTGCTAAAAACAAGTGTTGAAATGAGAAATAGTTACGTATAACATGACGTAGGTTAGGTTGAGTGCTCACAACTGTCATCTAAACTCATTTTGGTAACAGCTATAATTTCTAAACCAAGTAACCAGTGTCTAAAATTCTTAAGAATTATTTTACAATTCTCACATTTTTAATATTTATCTGATGACGTGGGTATATGATTTTTCAGAGTATGGAATCTATCCTTATTCTACGAGATGGTAACAACACCATTTACCCGCTGGCCAAAGATTGTGCGGAGGCCATCAAGGACCCGCAGACCATCGATCTGCCGCCCATCAAGAGCGTCGGTGCTGGGTCCATCGTTTTAACAGGGACTGCTCCCAACCTGAAAAACCAGGTCGCCATAATTATATTCGCACTGGAGCAGCAGCTGCTGATGCCGAAAATATTACGGTGCGACGTCGAAGGCGCTCGTCAGGTTCTCGCTCAATTGGAACTCGAAAGCAGTAAGTTTTTCCCTCCACTTTTTTGTTTCTAAACAAAATTTCACACACGATTTCCCTTTCATTCTAATAATGACAATCATTAAATTTGTTAAATGTCAATTTTGATATTCTTGCAGAGACCAATCCGAACGCTGTACAACCGATTCTAAACGAACGTTGCGACGGTAACAGGAATATATTCCACGCTGTTGTGAACATGTGCACGCCCACCTCAAATAAGGAAACTGATAACGGTGAGTTGGAATGTTGTTTATACAGGGAGTATTTCTTTAAAGTATACATTTTCTAAATTCAGCTTATTTTCTTTAAATCTACAGATATTTGTTGTTTTTTTTTTAAAGATCAATTTGAAGCTTTAAAAGAGTGTTTTCCACTCCCAGACCAAGCATGAAGTAAAATTTCGAGTTTAGAAAAGCCCCGCGTAGAAAATTTGTCGAGGGTCGCGCAGCGACCCGAGACAAATTTTCGCGGGGCTTTTCTAAACTCGAAATTTTACTTCATGCGCCACGCGTATAAAACACTGATTTCAAGTGAGGTTCAAATATACATAAAATTTGAAAATATTTTAGTGTCTTGTTCGCTCTCCATTTTTACAGGTTCGCGCATGCGCAGTAGCGCCCACACCAGTGGTTTTCTGTTTAAATTTTAATACTTCTATCAATTTCTTTGAATATAATCATTATTCACTTAATTAAACACAGTTATATTCCTTTCTTCACTTTTTTATAATATCGTCCTTTAATTAAGTGACTTAACACCTTCACGTAACTCTTACTACTACATTAATAATCATTATTATTGATTCTATAAATGTCATTGATTCTATTCAACCTATTTTTTTACTTATCTAACCTAACCATATGCATACACACGCAAAAACGTAGCCAGAGGGGGGGATATAGGGGCTCAATTATTAATTTTTTTTAACATTTTAAAAGTTTCGGGAGAGGGGGGGTATTGAACCCCATATTCCCCACCTCTGGCTACGGCCTTGTACACACACGCCCTGTTGAGAACCACTGAAGTAGGCGCTACTACGCATCTAGGTTCGCGCGTCTTAGTGTAGATACACATTGGCACATTTTTACTTCACGACACCTAAACACTATTCTAGTAGAAGCATTGATATTTTCTTGCAGAAACTACAATCACAGCACCGACAAACAACAGCAACGCCGGCCTCGAGTGCATAAACGTGATCACGAACGCCGTCGGTCCGCGCTCGGTCTCCCTGCGCGAGATGATGCGCCGAGCCGTGCGCACCGACCGCGAGGTCAACAACTCCAACTCCGGCGAGCACGGCTTCGTCCAAGAGGAGTCGATCCCGACGCACTCCTGGCCCCCGGAAAGCTTCGACGTGACCTCCGGCGACGAGGACAGCCTGATGGGCCTGGGCGGCAGCGCAGCGAACAAAAACGGCAACAGCAACAACAGTAACGGGAATTTGATAATCGATCCGACGGAACGGAGAGTGAACGCTATGGCGATTTTGCGAACGCTGCTCTTCGAGTCGAATGCGCTTGCGCCGCACTTGATTGAGTTACTGTGCTCAAAGGACTCGCAGGGACAGACGCCGTTTATGCTGGCGGTATCATCCAGGTGCTACCCGGCCGCTCTGGAGATTTTCGAGCGGATCACGCAGTTGGGCACGGCGCAGGAACAAGAGGAGATGATATTCCCCAAAGGCTCCAATCCGGATCATTCGCCTTTGCACGTGTTGTGTTGTAACGATACTTGCAGTTTCACCTGGACTGGAGCTGAACATATTAATCAGGTACTATATCTTACACTATATTTCTCATCTTAATCCTACAGGCTTAGAATTTACTACCTATTAGGGCCCTTTACGCGTACACTCTTTCGTCGACGATTGAACGGCACACGTCGGGAGTCGACGCAAAAGTCTACGTGTAAATGCAAATTTTGCGTCGAGGAAAGAGTGGAGTATAAACTGCATGTGTAAATGCCACTACGTCGAGAAAAAAATGGAGTGCTTTTAATTTCACATCACGGCTTTGCGTGGACGAATGAACGCCAATATGTTAGTAACGCCACGCAAGTCGACGCAAAACCGGGGCGCTTAATTTGGTTCCACTCTTTCGTCGAGGATTGAACGACACTCGTAAATGGCGTTTAATCCTCGACGCAAAAGTGGTGTTAAAAGAGTACCTCTTTTAGCCGGCGCGCCACGTCACGCAAGTGTCGACGATTGCGTCGACGGTTTTGCGTTTAATTTCGTTCCACTCTTTCGTCGAGGATTGAAGGACACTCGTGAACGGCGTTCAATCCCCGACGCAAAAGTGGGGTTAAAAAAGTACATCTTTTAGCCGGCGCGCCACACTTTCCTCGACGCAGAAACGCAGGCAAGCGCGCCGTTGAATCGTCGACAAAAAAGTGTACGTGTACAGGGGCCTAATGGTACAAGGCTATATCTCATCATTTATTGGAACTATTTTGTTAGGATATTTTCGAATGTCGAACGTGCGGGCTGACAGGATCACTTTGCTGCTGTACTGAGTGTGCAAGGGTGTGCCACAAGGGACACGACTGTAAGCTGAAACGAACTGCGCCCACAGCTTACTGTGATTGTTGGGAAAAGTGCAAATGCAAGGCTCTCGTCATGGGCAACCAGACAGTCAGGTACGAGCTGCTCGTCCGTCTGGTGCGAGACACCAATCTTGTGATATCACCCAATGCCAGGTAAATGAAAAAAGATCAACAAACAAATGCAATGTTTGAATGATTTAAATATATTTATTTCTATAAACGCAGTCGGAAATTTCTTTACAATTGTTGAAAAACATGACGGGTTTCACCAATGTTAGCTAAATCGACAAATAGTTATTAATCGAATAAAATCTAATAATGGTTAAATGTGGTCCATATAGTCGTTTCTTTTTAAACATTCAAAAAAATGTTAAAAATATTTTTTTTGGTATATTATTGGTTTATTCAAAAGAGCAAACATTATCATTATTTATGGAACACAATTTCTTTCATGTGGCTGCCTCAGCTAGCTTCACAGTAGTGTATCCTGTTTCTGGTTTCTGGCTCTATCTCACGAATGGCTTGCTCGATATTCGCCTTTAAGGGCCTAAATCGTTAATAGATTATTCGTTTAACATCGGTCCTTCACGGCACCCCACAAAAAAAGTCTAACGGCGTCAAATCGCAGCTCCGAGATGGCCATTTACATCGCCGAGACGGCTGATAACACGATTACCGAACTTGGCGCGCAAAAGATTAATTGTGGCATTTGCTGTGTAGCATGGCGCGCCATCCTGCTGAAACTAAAGATCGTCCAAGTCTGTGTCTTTAATTTCCGGCCACAAAAAATCGATTATCATGCCCCTGTAGCGCTCATCGTTGACCGAAATGGCGTTTCCAGCAGCATTTTCACAGAAAAATGGGCCAATGATGCCACCGCTCCAAAATCAGCACTAAACTGTCATTCTCTAAAGAAGCATTGGCTTCCTGATGATCACGTGCAGGTTATCCGATCCCCAGATGCGGCAGTTTTGCTTGTTGACATAACCGCCGACGTGACAATGCGCCTCGTCAGAAAAGATGATTTTTCTAGAAAAATCGTTGTCCATTTCGAGCTGCTCTAAGGCCCAAACTCAGATGCGATAATGAAGTGGATGTTCGTGTGCCTTTAATTGCTGAGTCATTCGGACCTTCTAAGCAAATAATGCGAGGTCTTTGTGCAAAATTCGCATCAGGCTGGTGCTTGAAATGTTAAGTTGTTAAGATAGATGGCGAGTCGATGTTCCAGGACTAAGTCGCCACTGTCGGCTAAGGCAGCCACATTCTCGTCAGTGCGCACTGTAAGACGACGGGGAGAGTGTAAGTGTTGTTCACTAGCATGCTAGTGTCACGAACTTTTTGCACAAACTTGCGTACAGCAGGAGCACGGTAGGTGCCTCATTTCAGCCAAAACTTTTTTTCAATTAAAGCACTAATTGGGCTACACAGCTTTGATTTTGGAAATAAGTTTGCATTATTTCTAAATGTTGTTCAAGCGTAGATTTATTTCGTTCCACGAAGATATGATACTGACTTTCTGTCAAGATTTCGAGCGGGAAAGAGCTGTCACTGTCAAAAGAACATACGACACTAGACGGAGCACCCTGTACATGCCAAAAAAATCAATCAGTTGATATTTTTTTTTAAAATGTCTATTTCAATCAACAACTTTATATAATCTTTGAATAAGAATTAACTGACGTTGGTGAAACTAAACGTGAATCTATTTGTATAGTTGCACTCAAATATTTCTCCAGATACTGTGGGTTGTGAGTCGCATGCGTTACTCACTGCTACACCTAGTTGCACTAACAGAATCCAGCCCTAAGAGAGCCACAGAACTTTCCGTCTTCGTTCAATCAATCGATGTGCTTATAAAAGTCAAATTTATACTGTACTCTTTTGCAGGGGTGAAAATATTTTGTTATTCTTAGCGCAAACAGTCGGAAGACAGAATCACGAACAGAGACAATACAGAACTTTAAGGCCTAGAACGACATCAGCAAATTCCAGGAACAAAACACCATCTAGTGACAGTAAGTCTTTTAATTAGTATTACATTAGTTCATTGCTAAGAATCTTAAAAAAATCAACATTTATTAGCATAAAAAAAGTCTACATACAAAAACAAACTTCTATATATATTTTAATGGTCCTTTCGTTTTATCCCCCTCTGCCAACCCAGTCTCGCTACAATCCTTAGACCAGCTCCATCCTCCCTCATCCATTCAGTTACCCTCCTTTTCCCCCCAACCACTTTTCACATACCCCTTCACAATCCTGTGCCAGATGGCTCCATGTATCTATCACACTTGCGCACAGCATACATCTACCATACCTTTCTAAAAATCTTTATAAACTGAGTGTCTTCTGCTTATTGCCTCAATGCGCACGGGTACTGCGTTCGCCAAGTTGCTGCTTTATGATAATTTTCTGCTCAAATAAAAACCTGTACCCAAAAGTTTATCTCAACCCAAATCCGATTTTCTTGAACAATCACCACCTTAAAAATATATCTTGTGTTGATCGCATACCCTGAAGTTAGGCTGCGAGTTAGCGCTATTTTGAAGTGCACTGCAAATAATGAGCTATAGTATAATCTGTTTTTTTTTTAATATGGCTAATCAAGTTTGACATTTTATGAATTTAGTGGTGTGATGCAGGTTGTGTGTTTTAGGTTGTTAATCACATGTTATGTTGTAAATCAACTTTTAATTTGTAGGTTATGTGAAGGGAAATATGACAGTAATATGACGATTCACTTAACTCATAAAATAGATAATTCATTTACCACTTTTTAGCCTATTTTATTTTTCATCACTTAAACTTCGTTTCGAACTTCCCGAGTCTTACCACCACCAACTTTCCAACCCTATCCACAAAATGGCTCTCCTGCACCTCCGCCTCTACTCTGAGTGCCTCCATCAGAAAACCCGCCACTTCTCCCTTCTCCTGGAAAACCTTCTCTCTAATCACTCTGTTGTTCCTCCTCTCCCGTCTCTCCCTCTTCTCCGCCTGACCCTCCAGCTCTACTATCCTTTGCTTTAACTGCACCTGACTACGGGTGCAGTTAAAGCACTCCCAGGCTAAGCATGAAGTAAAATTTCGAGTTTAGAAAAGCCCGAAAATTTGGTTTGGTCGCGTAGCGCGAAGCGCGGAGCGGCCAAACCAAATTTTCGGGCTTTTCTAAACTCGAAATTTTACTTCATGCGCCACCGGTACAAAACACTGATTTAATGTAAAGTTTAGCGGTGTGTTTTAAACTTCGTAATACGTCAGGGTTTTGTACCGGTGGCGCATGAAGTAAAATTTCGAGTTTAGGAAAGCCTGAAAATTTGGTTTGGCCGCTCCACGCTTCGCGCTACGCGACCAAACCAAATTTTCAGGCTTTTCTAAACTCGAAATTTTACTTCATGCTTAGTCTGGGAGTGGAACCCATTGTGCCATGCCAATGCTATGGGGCTTACTACTAGTAGTTCCCGTCCTCTACAGGAGAGTCCAACCCATTTGTGACCAACTATTTTATTTTTCATCACTTTAACTTTGTTTCGAACTTCCCGAGTCTCACCACCACCAACTTTCCAACCCTATCCACATGGCTCTCCTGCACCTCCGCCTCTACTCCGAATGCCTCCTTCAGAAAACCCGCCACTTCTCCCTTCTCCTGAAAACCTTCACTCTAATCACTCTGTTGTTCCTCCTCTCCCGTCTTTCCCGCTTTTACGCCTGACCCTCCAGCTCTACTATCATTTGCTTTAACTGCACCTGGCTACGGCCTTGGTTAAGTTTAGTTATAATAATAAAATTCAAACATTTTAGTTGAGGTTGACATGCCGGAACACGATTTAGAACCTCCGAGGTTCAGCCGCAGAGCGCTCGAACACCTACTGGGCGACTGGCGCGCGGTCCACAGCGTGATCATGTCCGGCACGAAGGACAAATCCGAAGACGACCCTCAACCCGGAATCAGCAGCCAAACAGGCACCACCCTCCTCGACAAATTCACGCACAGCCTCCTCGTGAAATGCTACATGGAAGCCCTGGAAATCCTAATCGAAACCCTCGTAAGGGAAATGAAATCAGCGGATTCGGAGCACGCGCAGTTCGCCACGTTGGTCGCTAGGCGGTTCATGAGGTCTGTTGTTAGGATCTACGTTATATTCAACATTGAGCTAGCACCAATTTGTAAAAAGAGGAGGTATGTTGTTGTTAATGGTGTTGTATGACAGAGGTTACTCGATCAGTCGGGCATCAGTTCAGTCCTTTGTCTTGATCAACGATGGACTGAGGAAAAGTTTCAAAATATTAATGTAAACAGAGTTTAGCTAACCTAACCTAACTTTATGATATTTTCATGTTAGGTTTTTAGTGTAAAGGCGTGTTTACACAGTGCGAGTTGGCGTAGACAGTAGCTGCAGGATAGCTACTATCATTGTGTAAACGTATCGTGCAAGTTACTGTCAAGTCGAGTAGGACAGACTTGGTGTGCTCAGGTTTTTACCTTTTGGTGTATACCTTTCAAGCGTCCGTCTAAGGACTGGTGGATCACCACTATATCTACGAACCACTGCCCGCCCAAGACCAACCCACGTGTGGACCGGAGGGGCGAGTAGGCTCCCCTGGGCTTTTCAAGACCAACCCCCAACTTCTCATTTAGCGGCGACAAGCACCAGGGCTGAGTCAACCCCGCCGTGTGTAAGTTAGCCCTATCCAAGATGGGGACACAGAGGCTACCTCAAGAAGGTCTACAGCTTCGACTTAGACAATCGTCCCCTTCAAACATCCATCGTCTGAAGACTCAGGTCTGCCCAGTCGAGTAGGACAGCAACTGGAGTGCGAGTTATTTCAACATTTTTTGTTTTGACTGTCTACTTGCCTTCCCCCACCACACCACATGACAGGCGAGTTAGTCCCAGGCCATTGTTCAACTTCCCTTTCCATATGTTGATAAATATTCTGGCATAGAATATTTTACCGTTTATTAACATGTCTCAAAGATAATCTTCCGAACATAATCTACAGTTTATAAAATTATATAAACAAGAGGAAATCTTGTGGAACACTTTTGATGCTAATTACAAAAACCGAGATTTTGAGAAACGTTCATAGCAGTTAGCTTGACAGTACTCGCCAAGCCAGCTGGTAGCATTGTGTAAACAGTCAAGTGCATGCAGCAACTGTCATGGCAGTTGGCTTGACAGTACTTGCCAGGCAAGCTGGTAGCACTGTGTATACAGTCAAGTGCAGGCAGCAACTGTCATGGCAGTTATGTTAGGTTAGGTTCCAATGGCAGCAGTTAGACCTCTCACTTAGGCCCAAAGAGCTCCTTGTGATACCATAAGGGTGAAAAGGAGTCAGATCTCCCCTCCCTCCCCAATTATACAAACCAATCAGAGCACATAATGAATCCAATCAGATTTCTCACATCTAGAGGTGTGAGGTCTCTCACATCTAGAGGTGTGAGGTCCGTTAGTCCATTCGTGTAGTGCATACCAAGGTACTTGATCCTTTTCCCTTCGAGAGCAGGGCATTGTCCCAGATAGTGGAGTACCGTCTCTTCCTCCTCCACATCTAGGCATCCTCTGCAAAAGTCGTTGTGCTCAAGACCCATCTTTTGTGCATGTCTGCCTAGGAGACAGCGGCCCGTAAGGATGCCTATCGCCTTCTTTATGTCATGGCAGTTGGCTTGACAGTAACTGTCTACTTGCCAGGCAAGCTACTAGCATAGTGTAAACACACCTTAAGTTGGACGCAAAAGCAAAGCAAGAGCAAACATTTGTAAATGCCTGATCATGTACTGAACTGACGCCAGACTGATTACGTAACCTCTGTCCAAGAATGAAATTAATACTTTGCTTTTATAGTAGTGCTAACAATCAGAACCAACCAATAAGCAAGTGTAAGCGTGTTTTCCGGTGCATGGTGAAGCTGGCCATACAGGAATTATGCGAGATTGCCGACTCGCTCATAGCTCCTGTCCGGCTGGGGGTCGCGCGTCCGACGGCTCCCTTTTCGTTAGCCACGACCATTAATGATATAATCGTAGTAGGTTTGTTAACACTTTCGAGAAGCTTTAATTAATTCCGGTTGCTCCCCCAGGGTTCCGAGGAATTATTCCTAGTGGATCCGCTTTCTGTACCGGTGGGATCCAGAACGTCAGCGCCCGGATCCTCCATCCCACTTTCAACCATCCCCTTGTTGACAGAGGCTGTGAGAAGAGCCGTTGTTGCCGCTAGGAATTTAGACGATACGAACGATGCGGAGAGCATGGCGATCGATAACGACGATGACAACACGTCCGAGCACGCCGACAATTCGGTGTACCGCGAGCATCCGCTCACGGTGAGGTCGCTGAACGAGGGCGAGGGTCAAGAGGCGCCGCAGGAGCAGCCGGAGAACGGCGGGGGCCAGGGTGACGATAGCGATCCGGAGCTGGATTTGTTGGCCGAGACGGAATCGGACAGTGATGATAATCACAGTAATCAGGATGCTGCGTCGGCGCAGCGATCCGTGCAGACTGGAGCTACCGCCGGTTCTGATACGGGTATGTATCCTTTATTCAAATGCTCAAATTCAAGTGGAAGGTTAAAGAAACTGTTTTGTATGAGATTTTTGCTAAGATGACCAGGCAATTCACTCACAGCAGCACTTTTTACGAAACAAGTAAGTGAAAACATAGTAGGGTGTTGAGGCTAGCGTCAAGGTTCTTGGCAAAATAGAGGTCGATTTGATATATATATATATATATATATATATTTCAACAATGCAGATACATCGGACACAAATCAAGAAATTTTAGCACCTTCTACATCGAGTGGACCAATAACACGCAGCAGATCTAGACTACAAGTCCCTAGTTTACAAAACAAATTTACTGACAGTGAACGTGACATCTATCACTCAGTATATAAAAAAGCTCCTGAGGATGGCAGAAGTGATGCTGCCGAAACGTAGAGCGCAAATAAATCAATTAACGCGAGAAAGCAGCCCAAAGAACTCCAGCCAGTTATATATATATATATATAGAACATTTTCGTAACGAGAATTGTTCTTTTAAGTATACATATGCATACGTTGTACATTTTTCGACGCTCAGTTTATTAAAAGAATTCATTTTGAAGCTTTAAACGAGTGTTTTCCACTCCCAGGTTAAGCATGAAGTAAAATTTCGAGTTTAGAAAAGCCTGAAAATTTGGTTTGGTCGCGTAGCGCGAAGCGCGGAGCGGCCAAACCAAATTTTCAGGCTTTTCTAAACTCGAAATTTTACTTTATGCGCCACCGGTACAAAACACTCACATATTACGAAGTTTAAAACACACCGCTAAACTTTAGATTGAATTAGTGTTTTGTACCGGTGGCGCATGAAGTAAAATTTCGAGTTTAGAAAAGCCTGAAAATTTGGTTTGGCCGCTCCGCGCTTCGCGCTACGCGACCAAACCAAATTTTCAGGCTTTTCTAAACTCGAAATTTTACTTCATGCTTAGCCTGGGAGTGGAAAACACTCGCTTAAAGCTTCAAATTGGATTCTTTTAATAAACCGAGCATCGGAAAATGTGCAACGTGTGCATACATAGGTATACTTCAAAGAAAAATTCTCGTTATGAAAATGTTCGGTGTTACATAAAACTCTCTGTATACAGAGAGTTTTATGTAACTCTCTGTTTTATGCAAATCTTCTCTCCGAAAAACGGACACCAACTGGTCACGAATCCTCCCTCTGGGTGGGCCCGAGCACTGCCCAAACTACGGGAGATTAGTTAATTGCCGAGTGCGAACTCATTTTTAACAATGGAAGAATTGAAAGATGATTTACAATTCTTGTTGCCGGAGATTAGAAATAATCCCCGGTAACAGGATTTTGGGTTGTGGGAGGACAGCAAAGAGCGCTGCTGCGTTAGTCGCCATTTACGACAGGTGGGGAGTCCTGGACATTCCAGAATCCCACTAAGTTAGGTTTACGCAACATAGCGTCGAGCTACGAGGCTTCGAAAGTATTAGGTATTAGTTGGGTCTTGGACTTCCACTCCTTACGATTTGCCGCCCGCAGGTACTTATACCACGAAAATTATGGTGGGGTGGGGTTGTTAATCGTGGCGACGTGACCAGCCGGCTGAGATTCGCCTAATAACATAATCCAACGTAATGACATTCGACGAATCTCGAGCAAATAAAATCCGTTTTCCGAAAAGGACAATAAAAGAATAATGCAAATCTTCTCTCCGAAAAACTTACACCAACTGGTCATGAATCCTCCCTCTGGGTGGGCCCGAGCACTGCCCAAACTACGGGAGATTAGTTAATTGCCGGGTACGAACTCATTTTTAACAATGGAAGAATTGTAAGGTGATTCACAATTCTTGTTGCCGGAGATTAGAAATAATCCCCGGTAACAGGATTTTGGGTTGTGGGAGGACAGCAAAGAGCGCTGCTGCGTTAGTCGCCATTTACGACAGGTGGGGAGTCCTGGACATTCCAGAACCCCACTAAGTTAGGTTTACGCAACATAGCGTCGAGCTACGAGGCTTCGAAAGTATTAGGTAGATCATGCGTGTTAAAATGTAAATCAATCGCGCGTACCGGACGGAGCGCGAATAGCGATTTGTTGCTCGCGTTCCCACATACGGGCTCCGGTACAGCCACTTTCAAAGCCTCGTAACTCTAGGGCTCACGCAACATCGAAACGACCTCTTACCTCGCCTCGACTTTAGGGTCGCCGCTAGCCTCGCCGCTTGCCTCGATGCTCCACTATGTTTCGACCTTAACTCTCCTAATTCTGGTGCAGTATGCTGTTTTCAGTTTAACAAAATCCTGGTCACCTCATTCTCATACAGAGTGTTTTTTTTTTATAAAATATTAAAATATGTAAACACCCGAGATAAATACAGAAACAGAAAACCGAACAGTTCCATTCATTTACAAAAATTCTTTATGATCAATAAAAAAAGATAAACAAAACAATGGTATTAACCATTACTACGTGGTAATCCATATCAAAATTGAATGAAACTTTTACTGTGTTGTTTTACCGACTGCATACTAATGTGTAAGGGAGGTATTGTGATCGAGCCAAAATTGACCGCTCACATTTTTCACGGAAATATACGTCCCAGGAACCCGAATCAAGTGTTATCTCAAAAGTGTCGGTCTGTCGCTCGATTTTAGCGAAAACGGATCATAGAATTTTGTTCAAGATTGGTATTTGAAAACTATTAATGATTTCGATAGCTAACGCCATCTAATGCTTCATAGTGGCATCGTCAGTGAGACGAATGTACAAAGTGCATATACAGGTCACTGTTTCGTCCACGAGCGAGCAGAACTCTGTTTGTGAAACCAGAAAACAAATATCAAAATTGAATTTGTGTTCAGTATTCCGGCACCAGATACCCACAGACGCGTTTCGGACTTCAAGGTCCTCTTCAGTGTGGTCCCGACCCAGTGCTGAGGAATACTGAACATTTCTGGCTATTTCAAGCCAATATGTATGTATATGCACTTTGTGCATTCATGTCACTGACGATGCCACTATGAAGCATTAGATGGCGTTAGCTATCGAAATCATTAATAGTTTTCACATATTGGCTTGAAATAGTCAGAAATGTTCAGTATTCCTCAACACTGGGTCGGGACCACACTGAAGAGATCCTTGAAGTCCGAAACGCGTCTGTGGGTATCTGGTGCCGGAATACTGAACACAAATTCAATATTGGTATTTGAGTTATAATTTTGGAAATTATTAATACAATTGAAAAATCGTTCAAAGAAAAATTGTAGAGATCCAAGAAATAAACATTTAATGTGAACATACTTTTTTCCTAGCTCTTTTAGTTTTCAAGTTATTATGAAAAAATATGAATTTTTGAATTGTTTAAAATTATGTTTCCTACGACCGCTCTCGAAAACAGACATTTCGTCACCATACCTGGGCATTGAAAGGTGTCAATTGTATATTTGTATTTTTACTTGTCAAAATACAAATATACAATTGACACCTTTCAATGCCCAGGTATAGTGACGAAATGTCTATTTTCGAGAGCGGTCGTAGGAAACATAATTTTAAACCCATGAAAATTGAATTTTCAAAACTAGTTTTAAAAGTAAAAACAGGGCAGCTTGGTGGTCCAGTGGTTAGAGTGTTGGACTGCCACGCCACGGGCCGGGGTTCATATACCGGCCTAACAAGTTGTCTACATTTATATAGGTTAGGATAAAAATGCCAAACACTTCGTCTTCTCGGATATGACGCTAAATGCATGTAGGTAGGACCCGTGTACTGCCTGGATGTTGCGTGCACGTTAAAGATCCCTACCGGTGGGTTGGAACTCCTCCCACCGGGTTCGGCAAAATTCCCGGGTAGCTGTAGACCTAATCTCCGGCGTCATGATAGGCCATAGCAGCGGAAATAGATGACGTAAAACCCAAAAACAAAAAAGTAAAAACATTTGAAGACGTCAGTGTCAAAATGATTAAAATAAAATAAGTAGTGAAAAATAAACAATTAACACCGCTGCTGTTTGGTCCTAGGAAAAGCAGAGTGTTAAACACTCTGCTTTTCCCTGCGGGCTTGTAAATGCAATTTGGTATTCCCATGCAATACGAAGCTTTCTAAACTTGTCCAACAATTTACTATTATTGTTCTATCTCTGTAAACATTAATAATAAGTTTTACAATTAATCAATACAATAATTCTATAACACTTTTATTTGCAGTCGGTACCTGTGTTTTCCACAGCAGATTTTTTTCTAATAATAATGGTAAAAAACAGTAATAGTTTCATTTAAATTTGACGGAAGTTTCTGTATTTTGAAATAGTTGTCTATATATGAATAGTATGTGT
This sequence comes from Philonthus cognatus, assembly GCA_932526585.2. Classification (NCBI taxonomy): domain Eukaryota; kingdom Metazoa; phylum Arthropoda; class Insecta; order Coleoptera; family Staphylinidae; genus Philonthus; species Philonthus cognatus. The sequence continues at coordinate 103,806,727 of OW052244.1, forward strand.
ACAATGTATCAGGTATGTTGCTTTTCCCCGAAGATGAGAGTGGAGAATCTAGTCAGCAGGAAGAGGAAGAGAGCGAGGCCGGGGAGACCGACGAACAGGACACCGAGGACTATACCTTGACCGATGATCAACTCGAACGAAGAAGGTATGTGTCTTATTTTTTCACAACAGTTCTAAATTTTCTTCACAACTTCTTCATACATTCATTAAAAAAAAAGTATATTCGTAACACATAATTCTTTAATTCATTAATTCTTTTAATTAAAAGATAGTAATACCAGTTTGCACTAATTTCTGTTTAACTAACTATAACATAACCTGTGCAGTGAATCGATTTATTTATTTTGAAAAATAAAAGAAAATTACAATAAATCACCGGTAAGCCGATTTTGATTGAAAGCATTCTATTAAAACCAGTTAATGAAAAAATCCGTTATACGATTTATAGTCGTTAATATATCAATAACACATTTTGACAAAAAAAAGACCTTTATTGGCATTCTTCATTACAAACAAAATTTTACATTATATTCTAAAACTAAATCCTCTCCCTTCTATTTTCCCTCTCCCTCCCTAGCTTCTCCAACGTCCTTACCCCTACCCCATCCTCCCTCATCCACTCCATCACCCTTCTACTCCCTTTCGCTCTCATCCATTCCTCCTTCATCCCCTCGCCTTCCTCCTCCAAGTGGCCCCACGTATCCTTCCCATGCTCACACAATACACACCTTCCATATTCTTCCTCCATCCACACTTTCCTTCCTCTCTCCTCCGATCCAACACATTTTGACTAAGGGATCCAAGTTCTGAATAATGTTGAAATCATTGGTTGCGACTGAAAACTAATTTTTTTCGTTTACAACCAACCAATATTATGCTGCAGTAAAGTTACATTTTTGGCGCCCAACACGGGATGTAAAAAATTATCGATTTTTTTTTATACATATATTTCAATATTGGTTTTAAACCATTTCACCTTTTTGTAATTTACCATACTTAGACGCCACAAAAACATTCACACGCATCCATGGACCCAGGTGAAATCATTTTGTATTTTAAAATGACCCCACCCGGTGGGACTCAAACCCGCAACCCCTGGGTTAGGAGGCTAGGCCTCTACCCACTACCACACTGTGGTCCCCAAAATTATTGATCATTTCATAATATAAAATGATCGGTAATATTCAGGGTTATTCAAAATAAAGGAACAGATTTCAAATATTAATTTCTTTCAAACTACCAAAGATAGAAATACAATTCCAACATTCCTGGAAAGAGAAAAATTCAATTTTTTATGCATTCAATATAAGCACCATGTGTGTTACATGACAAATATCAATTTTTTGCTACACACGAATCAACTGGTCACTAGTTATCGAATTCACAGCTTTAACAATTCGATGTCACACATTTTCAAGAGTGTCAAGCGTAGGGGGATAAAAACACGTTGAACTTCAATAATGGACTCTAGTTTTGCTAATTGCAGCACACAAAATGCTTTTTCTTGTTGTGTCGCCATTTTACTACAGATGATTATCATGATTAACATGACAAGCAACAACGCCAATGCGGAGGTGGTTGGAACTTCTGTCTGGACTGTTAAATTTTAAACTTTTGTCTGTCTAGAAACGTTGGTATTATGGTTCCCCTTTTGTAGTTTGGAAGAAATAAATGTTTGAAATCTGTTCCTTCTTTTTGAATAGCTCTGTATTTTTCTAGCTTCCTCTATATCAGTGGTGGGGAAACTTTTTTTAAGACGGGCCATTTGTAATAACCAGACAATCGTAGCGGGCCAAAGAATAATGCTTAATCGTAGGTAGGTAGTTTTTATGCGGGTCGTCACATTACGAAGTAAGAACGCGTTCAAACATTCTCACGACGGCACTCTTAAACGGGTCGGATTAAACCTTTCCGCGGGCCGGACTTGGCCCGCGGGCCGTAGTTTCCCCATCACTGCTCTATATTAATCAGGCGTCAGGGATGATTAACAGCAAATACCTTGATAATACCATCTTTTGTGTCTGTGTTCTGATTGTTTGATTATCTCTATCAAAGAAGCCGTTACAGCAGTGCCGCTGGACACGGACCGAGGACGAACCTGGCCCCGCAGAACATGCAGTGGGCGATCAGATCGAGAGAGGCCTCGAGGTCAACGGGGGTGCGGCTGACCGGCGGTTCCAACTTGGTCTTCATAGACTCCAGCACTTTGAGGAGGTCCACAACCGGCAGCACAACAGTCGCTGCTGCTTCCGAACCTGTGACGATGGCTACGACTGCCAGTTGTTTGGCCAGGGCTTTCGGTCGGTTGTTTGTAATTGATTTTTATTCGTGAGCTAATTGAATTGATTTTTGTAGGAATTGTTATAAGGCAGATCTCGGATCTGTTGCCGTTAATGCTGCAACTTAACCAAATTACTACGCCGTTGGCTTTCATGCACGTCAATCAAGATGATATATGCAATATTCAGGTAAATACAGGGATTTTTTCTTTTAAGTATACATACCTCGATTTATATGTTGTACATTTTAAGGAAACCGTTTTTGAAAGGCGTTTAGTTTGAAGCTTCTAACGAGTGTTTCCACTCCCAGACTAAGCATGAAGTAAAATTTCGAGTTTAGAAAAGCCTGAAAATTTGGTTTGGTCGCGTAGCGAAGCTACGCGACCAAACCAAATTTTCAGGCTTTTCTAAACTCGAAATTTTACTTCATGCGCGACGCGTTTTAGACACTGATTTAATGTGAAGTTCAAAACACATTGATTCAGCATACTGCTTTAGTAGTATATTTTGAACTTTACTAGAAATCAGTGTTTTATACCGGTGGCGCATGAAGTAAAATTTCGAGTTTAGAAAAGCCTGAAAATTTGGTTTGGTCGTGTAGCGCGTAGCGCTACGCGACCAAACCAAATTTTCAGGCTTTTCTAAACTCGAAATTTTACTTCATGCTTAGTCTGGGAGTGGAAACACTCGTTAGAAGCTTCAAACTGAATGCCTTTCAAAAACGGTTGCCCGAAAATTTACAATATATAAATCGAGGTATGTATACTTTAAAGAAAAATTCCCTGTACAGCAAAAAATTTCTAGTATATATAAAGTATATACTGGGCGATCAAATGAATTTATTTTTAAGCAAGCTATACAGTTTGAATTATGTGTGGTAGCACTTTATAATTCTTGATGCTAGTTTGACAAATCAAATAATTTGAGTTAATTGTGTCACTATACACTACCAACTGCAAAAAAAAATCAGTCGACTTTAATTATAAATTGATTTAATCGCCTGGTGCAATATTTTTTTACAATTTTAATTAAATTAAAGGCTCCAGTCTTTTAATATGACTGCTTTCATCAATCACGCCTATGTTGCAGTTTCTGTAATAAAAGCTGAGTTTCAAATATTAAAAGTTGTAACTAAACAGGCCAGTTTCTGTTAGTGCATTTAATGTAAAGTGTTTTTTTTATCTCTTCTGTAATTTTGAAGATTAGAGTATTTCAGAAAATGAAATAAGAAATGAGAAATGAAAAGTACTGTTTTTCATTTTTCAGTTTATTTTCTGAAATACTCTAATCTTTAAAATTACACGAGAGATAAAAAAAAAACATTATAGATTTAGATGCTGTTGGACACTGACAAAAGTTGCCCCCAGTTGCACTAACAGAACCTGGCCATCTGAGACATTTAGTACAGCTAACTTATGATCCTTTGTACTAAAATGAGTTTCTTTTCTTGTTTTTTTAGATATATTTGGAGTTTAGATTAAAACAAACATGGGATTGGCTTTTAACTGTGATGGATGCTACAGAAGCTCAACTTAGATTCGGTGCCTCCCTGACCCACTCCACCGACCTGACATATCCTTCTAGTACAACAAACACTGCTTCGACTCAACCTGGAAGTAAGTAAACAATTTAGATGAGATCATTAAATTTGACTGGGTATAAGTGATGCAGCGACGGCTCGCAGCCTAACTTCAGGGTAGGCCACAGCGCCAAGGCACACATAATTTGAGGTTGGGATCACGCTTTATAAATACAAGGAATGGCACAACAAAGTTACCTTTCAATAACGGATACATATTACCTTGGGTCTCTGGCCTACCCTGAAGTTAGGCTGCGAGCCGCCGCTGAAGTGGTGCTTGTTTGACTCAATACTATGATCGTATTATTCTTTGCCCATTTAAAAAAAAAAATTGAATTACAGCATCAACATCGGCCAGTAATAGCGGATCAAACGGAGTCCGAACTACTCACAGAAGTCAAAATATACCGAATCCAACATCCGGGACGACTGGAACGAGGATCGTGGGATTCACTACCAACATTGAAACCGGAAGAGCTAGACCTGAAAGGGGAGAGAGTACGTTTTTTGCTTAAACAAATTGAATTTATTTATTATAATGCTAACATGTTTACTTTAATAAATCAAAAAATTAAATATTTCTCATTTTCAAAAGTTGAGAATCAGAAATATTTTATTTATTAATTTATTAAAGTAATCATGGATTTTTAAAAATTAAGTGCCTCAGTAATTAACGTTAATATGTTTGATTTAGGTGTTGATGGTACGGCTGCACGTCGAGAATTCCTCTCCTACTGCTTATCCCTAATGAGAGCACACAACGGAGAACACCTAGACTCTCTACCCGTACTCGACGTGTCTGCACTGAAGCATGTCGCTTACGTCTTCGATGCCCTCATCTACTTCATGCGATCTGGCACACACTCTGATATATCCGAGTCCGATGTATTGAGAGACGGCCTGACCTTGCCCCAATGGAACGAACAAGACGAGAATGAAAATGAGGAAGGTGATGAAGAAATCCCCGTTGGAGTCGCCATGGAGACGGAATCGTTGGACGACCAGGAGGTGTCGAATCTAGCCAGTATTGCGAGTAGTTTACACACATCGCTTACTAGTTTCGGTTCCGGGAAGGGCAGGAAGCATTCGTTCTTCCAAGTATGTTTTAATATCAAACAATTTATAAATAATTAAAAAAAATACCTTTTTTTACATTTACTGGATATTGGTTTCAGACCATTCCACCATTTGTGACTTTATATTTTTTGTATTTAACTATATTTAGATGCCACAAACACATTCACACACATCCATGGGCACCCAGTTGAAATCATACTTTAAAATGACCCCACCCGGCGGGATTCGAACCTGCAACCCTTGGGTTAGGAGGCAGGGCTTCTACCCACTACCCCACCGGGGTCCCCAAAAAACACCTTTATTGGCATAATAATACATTACATCTACACTAGTCGCTACCCTCTCTCTTCCTCCTACTTTCCCTTTCTTCCCCCAACTTCTCCAGCGTCCTTACCCCGGCCCCATCCTCTCTTATCCCACCCATCCTCCTTCACCCCCTTGCACTCCTCTGCCAAATAACTCCACGTATCCCTCCCCCGCTCACACATTACACACTTCCCATGTTCTTCCCCCCATCCACACCTTCCTTCCTCTTTCCCCTGACCCATTTAAATAAAACAACAAGTTTGAGAGTTTGTGTTCACAATTTGTAATGGAATTTCAACAAGTTTATTTTTTCAATTGTGTTTTATAACAGAGATCGGAATCAACTTTATGCCTCGGCTGTCCCCCGCCTGATCCGTTTGAAACCCCGATGGCGGAAGCCTTACCCTTAGCGGACCAACCTCACCTGCTCCAACCGAACGCGAGGAGGGAGGACTTGTTTGGCATCCCCAAGCAGCCGATCAGCTTATCCCCAAAAAGTAAGATTATTATAAATTCACGGAGGTCGTCAAACGAAATTAAAACCGAATTCCAGCAGGTAATACATCTAATCCATTAGAATCCTTACCAGAACGCCTTAGCTTATCAACGAGAACTTCGGATTACGCGATGGGCAACGCCGCACGCGCCAACCAGCCCATTTCGCCATCGCTGAACGTCATGGGCCCCAACCCGCTGACTTACCCGAATAGCTGCGCACCGGAGAACGAGGGGTCGGATAAACAGAATTTAGATAAGAACGTGCAGACGGAGGGGAAGAGTGTGAGTGGAGGAGGAGGAGGAGCGTGCACCTGCGGACAGAAGTGGCCAGCGTCGCAGCAGATGGGGAAGTACGTGGAGAACACGGACTCGCCGCAGGATTTGTCCCGCGGCAGGGATTCGGATAACGAGGACGAGGAGATGGCGTCGGCGCCGCCTTCGCCAGATTTGCTGACCAGGCCGAGAATTATCGTGTCATCGAGGAACGTTGCGGCTGCAATTGAATACGCAAAACAAGTAAGTGTGATTACATTATGTTGTACTACACTAAGTTGAACTGAGTTCAAGTTACTGCAACTTAAAAAAAGGTGGATACAGGTGGTCTGGTACAGTCGGCGCAACCCAAATCTGAACGCCAAAATTTAGTGGTGTAATTTACACTTTGCATCATAGTCCTTTGTCGCAAATAAATTTGACAGCTCTCAAAAATTATTGTCTAAAACGTCTCTCTTTGTAATACCACTTGCCAAAGCCAGAACTACAGGAATGAATTTCAGTAACAAATACATTTAGGTTGCGTCGACTGTAAATTCTGTAAAACCCGAGCAAACCGCCTCCAAATTCACTAGTAAAATTTATTAATCCTCTTACATTATTGTATCTATTACTTATTTAAATTTTCCGTATTTAGACTTCCACTTCAAGCACTGGTAGTAATTCGAATAGCAGTAATATATTGCTACCATCGCTCAACACACTGCTACCAACTGAAAATCAGGAGGTTGCCAGTGGTGCAGTTTCTCCATCTGCCAGCACCTCTAGAAGCCCAAGCAAGAGTGTTATAGTCAGAGCTGGACCAACAACGGTATGTATCTAATAAGAATCTATTGCATAAATTCTGTATTGTGGAGACTTCTACTTTGTTATACATGTTAATTTCACAATAAAATACTTGTTGCTTTGTTTGACTGCAGTCATGTTAATTAAAAAAAGTGTTATACAAACAAAGTAGAAAGTGTTTTATTGTGCTAATGCATGATTGTTTATTTTTGTAAAAGACAATTTAAACATATCTAGCTCTAAAAATAGCTAGTGTTAGTACTACATATATTTTCGAACCCCCCTATTCCTCCTACTCCCTACGGGCTTGCCTCTGCTATACATTATTCATTTATGTTGGACATGTATGATACACTATTCATTTATGTTGGTAATATATGATACACTATTCATTTATGTTTGACATGTATGACGCACTATTAATTTATGTTGGGCATGTTCGTCGGTCGATTAAATATAAACGAGCCTTTATTTTTCACAGAACCTACATAGTAAATAACATTTACATTTCTACAACATTTTTGTCCACTTTGTATTCTCTATTTAAAATACAGCTTTTCCAAAGTTTTGAAAGTTTATTAACTCGTAAAATGAAGCTGGGCGGGTATTTGACCAAATGCGCACAAATCGACCTTACAACCCAGACCTTCCTCCACGCGATTTCCACTTGTGGAAATCGCATGGAGGTCAGGTCTGGTTGTAAGGTCGATGTTCAAGTGTATGCCAGGTAATTTCCATAATTTTCTGCTGCCTTACAGCTCTTCTATAGGGTGTAGCATTGTCATAGAGGAGTAATACTTCGCAGATGGGATAATCTCGCAGACTGGGGTCCCATCCAAAAAAGCGTGGCCAACTCAGACAATCGAATTTTGGCTTTCACAGGTTTTCCTTACTTCTCGCTGGATTTCTATTCCATTTAAAAAGAAGGATTGGTGCATCGAAATCAAGTTGGGAGCAAAGGCCAAGGGAAACCTGTGATAGCCAATTTGATTTTCTGAATTGGCTACGGTTTTTTAGGACTTTTCCAAACTGGAACTGCAGTCTGCGGTAAATTTTGACTGGTTTCATGTTTTCATGAGTGAGAAATTTTAGAATTGTACGGTTCGCAAAAACTAAATGAAGGACAGACAGAACATAGTGTGGTTCCCTAACTCTAGGCATCCCAAACTAAAGACCTCAACCGCCCAATCACAAATAATTACCATTTCCATTGCTCACAAGACAAAGCCTTGTTTATATTTGATCAATCTACATATGATATACTATTAATTCATGTTGGACATGTATGATACACTATTTATTAATGTTGGACATGTATGGTACACTATTTAATAATGTTGGATATGTATAATACACTATATATTAATGTTAAACATGTATGATACACTATTTATTAATGTTGGATATATATGATACACTATTCATGTTAGACATATATGTCCAACTTGAATGAACGTCATGAGGAGCTTTACTCTTTAGAGACAGAACTAGAAGTATATTCTGGAGCTTGATACATGTATAGATTAAAAGATTCATCTATACTCCACTAAAGCGCCAAATAGAATTGGAGCTTTCTGATGACTGCAGCTTGTTAAGTTTTAAATTGCGGACAGATACGAAGCTTACAAATTACACATTATCATAACTCTTGTTCTTCTCCAGTTAGTTCCTAATGCTCTTTGTAGGGCTTTGGTCACGTTCAGCAAAAGAAGCTAATGCATCCGTATAAATTAGTAATGAGCATCGTTTTAGACACTTATTGTTGGACATCAAAATTATGTAATTTTCACAGAACTCCAAAGCCGATTCCGATCAATTAATGTCGACGGACAGCCAACCAACGGAAACCCTGGAAAACCAAGAAATATCCTCGAATGTAACAGTGGTAACAACACCTATAACTAACCTCAACCCGACTGACTTGATCCGCCCGACGATCGGCCAATCGATCTCCCAAGACCTCCTCCTCGGACGCTGGCGACTATCCCTCGACCTCTTCGGCCGGGTGTTCATGGAAGACGTCGCCTTGGAACCGCACTCGATAGTCTCCGACCTCGGCGGATTTCCCGTGAAAGAAGCGAAGTTCCGCCGGGACATGGAGAAGCTGCGCAACAACCAGCAGCGCGATTTGACTTTGTTAAAAATGGAGCGCGACAGAACGCAGCTCATCCTGCAAACGATGAAGGAGCTCAACACGCAGTACAACAACTACAACAGGAGGCCGTCGAACTCCCAACCCCCGCTCGCTGTGAACAGAGTAAAGGTGACTTTTAAGGAAGAGCCCGGTGAAGGATCGGGGGTTGCGAGGAGTTTCTACACGGCGATCGCGGAGGCGATTTTGTCCAACGAAAAGCTGCCCAATTTGGAGTCGGCGCAGGTCGGGAATAAGTACACGCACTACAGCGTGTTGCAGCGGTTGAGGCGGGATAGGGATTTCATGCGAAGGAATCCACCGTTGAACAGGGGCTCGTCGCGATCTCGGGAGCACAACAGGAGGGTGATGAGCGTCGATGCTCGGCCGTTTACGCCGAGTGAGACCGCGAATGCGGAGAATCCATCGTCGATGCCTGATATTAGCGGAGGTGAGTTTGACAATATTTATCATTTTAAATATAGATAATTAAAGTTAGGTTAGCTTATATTTATTAATACAAAAGTAAACAATAAATTTTAGGTTAGGTTAGATGACAGATAAGAGCAATATGTTAAGCTGGGTTAGATAAGTGAATGAGGAAGTTAGGTTAACCCATTAAGCACCATTGATGCACACACGCAACATTATTAATTTAAATAAGTTAATTATATTATATTATTTGACCTGACTTTAAAAATGTATGAAGAAAAATGTAAATATTTTGTTGTTTAAATGTTTCACTCATTTCTTGTTTACAAAAACAAGTCAGTGTATTTGTAACTTACACTATATCAGTATTTTATATGCGTGGCGCATGAAGTAAAATTTCGAGTTTAGAAAAGCCTAATTTGGATAGGTCGCTCCGCTTCGCTACGCGACCTATCCAAATTCTTCAGGCTTTTCTAAACTCGAAATTTTACTTCATGCTTAGTCTGGGAGTGGAAACACTCGGTCTAAACTTCACATTGTGCGTTTGTATATAAAATCGACGAATTGATTAGATTGGGTAGTGAAAAGAGTGTGGAGAGGGTAGGATTGTGATTGGAGAATGGAGAGGAGATAAATGTATGAAAGAGCAGGGGGCTCTGAAATTCTGGTAAATGAGTGGTTGGAAAAAGGGGTGAATGTGGCGGCGTGGATGAAGAAAAATTGAGAGGAAGTGGATAGGCAGGAGCGTCAAGGGTTTAAATTAAAAACACTTGGTTTGTTTCACTATTTAGTTTCGCTTTTTACAGTAAATAGAAACAAATAGTGAAACAAACGAAGTGTTTTTAATTTATCCTTTAATATAATTTTAAAATGTTTCACCAAGTGTTAATGAGAAAGTTATTTAAGAAATGTCAAGGGTTTATTGAGAGGATTGGGTACAATCCTCTATTTAAAAAGTGGCAGGTACACGGGAAACTGCCAGGGTACCTCATCAATAGCATACTAAGTAGAGGAGAGAAGGTAGCACTGGCTAGGGCTAGGTGTGTGTCGGAGAAGAGAGGAAGAAAGGTATGGAAGGGTGAAGAGTGTGGTAGGTGTGTGTTGTGCAGGAGTGGAAGGGATAAGTGGAAACATTTAGCGGATGAGTGTAAGGAGATAAGTGAGGAATGGACGAGAGGTAGTAAAAGGATATAGGAGTGAGGACGGGACAGGCGTAAAAGTTGTGATGAGATTAGGGTGTGAGAGGGAGAGGAGAAGAATGATGTAAGAAATGGGGTAGTAGACATAAATTTACTTTGTATTGTATTTAGTTGAAGATTTGTTTTAGAGCGAGTAAACTTGATGTAAGACGAGTGGTAATATCTCTCATCGAGACTGAATACAGTGCTCCAGAGGGTAGTTGAAGTAACTTAGGCTAGTAAACTGAATGCTGGTGCTAGGAGCGTTAGCTGGAGCTTATGGTTTAAGGGACTGTTACATGGTTATATGGGCGCTTGAGGGCAATAAAATTGTTCAGGGTATTATATCGCAAGGATGAGTCTCCGTGCGAGAGAAAAAGTACTCGAGCTTGCCGCTGCAACTATCTCTGTCTTTCCGTGCTTCAAATTGTATTAAAATCTCTTTGTTTTTTATTCCGTAGGTACTCCCGCGATACCGAACGCTCCATCCCAATCGGGCAACACCAGCAACAACCCGACGAACCCGAGTGCCATCCGCAACGAGCACCTGTCGTCACACCAACAGCAGCTCGGCGACAGGCTGTATCCGAAGGTGTTCAACTTGCATCCAACATTCGCCGGTAAAATCACGGGCATGCTGCTAGAATTGACACCCGCACAGTTGTTGCTGCTCCTGGCATCGGAGGATTCTCTCCGTGCCAAAGTGGAAGAGGCCGTCGAGATGATTCTAGCCCACTCGCACTCTCAGCAGGAATTGACATCAGAAGCTTTACTAGGTAATCTCATTTGTTTTAACTAAGACTCGTCGGCAGGTGGTGGCCGAGCGGTAACATCGCCGGGCTGTATCGCTCGACAAGCCATAATTCGAGTTGTTCCCGTGCATGGTGAGATTTTATTTAATAAATAATTTCTCGTCGTGACCCTGGGTATGGTATGAATGTGTGTGTTTGTCCATATAGTAAAACAATAACAATGAGGCTGGTCAATATAGTTCAAAGACAATATTTAATATGTAGTGTGGAGTAAATGGTTCTTTAAAAAAAAAAAACAGACACATAAGTAGCAAAAACGGATATTTTCATAAATGTGTGAGTAAACACAATTATTTTACACTATAGCATATTCAGTTTTTTTTACTCTTGGGGGGCTCCAAGAAAATATATTTATGTTGTATAACTATAGAAATAACTAAAAGGTCATGCCTGTGGTATACAGTATTGGTGGTATTAAGATGTTTTGCATACTTATTTGGTAAGAAATAAAGATTATTATTATTTCCTATAACCCACCACCCTTTCAGGTGTTCGTGCATTAAGAAAACTTAACTTTTGCTAGATGCTTGAAATTAACAAGTTTCTTCTGTATCCCTAATGGTGCAACATCTATGTTTCTTGTCGTGTCACAGAAAATAGATTCTTTATACATCATAAACAAGTTTTCTAAGTTACATTAAATAGATAAGCTTGTGTGTTCAATAGAATTGGACGTGTTTTCGCTGGCCGATCGAGGCTGCAACAGGAAGAGCAACGGCAGGACCGGCGAAGCTGCTGCCGGTGAGGATAACCCAGTTATGGAGGAGGAAGACAATGCCCCGCTCTTTTACTGTCCAGGAAAACGAGGTTTCTACGCTCCGAGACAGGGAAAGGGCTCATTCGAGCGTCTGAACGCATTCAGAAACGTCGGAAGGTGGGTGATTTATTCTTCAAATTCTCTCAAATCTTAAGAATACTGACCCATTTCACATATAATATTTTCAGTTATCAAAATGTTCAGAATACATAGATCATAGCGTAATATTCACAATTTTTAATTGATGAGGCGGATACATGATGAAACTCCATAATACTATTTGAAATAAAACAACGCAGTTGGGAGGGTTTCACTTTTATTGTTGAACACTGCAACATGTTTCACCACACAGTGGCTTCATCAGGCAGATGAAATAATGAAATAATCATTATTTCATCTACCTGATGAAGCCACTGTGTGGTGAAACATGTTGCAGTGTTCAACAATAAAAGTGAAACCCTCCCAACTGCGTTGTTTTATTTCAAATAATATTCACAATTATTAAAATGTTCAAAATACACAGATCATAGCATGAATACACCTATTACTCAACCATCTCAATCTAACCGACTCTCCAACACCTACTGTGTACATGCAAAGCCCATAAAAGGCAACGCATGAAGCAATTCAGGAAAAGCCTGTGCTTTCTGAAATAGAGCTCAAGATAATTCCCTGCCTGAAACTCCTGAACTTCATAGAAGACACAGGAGTACACAGGAAGTAAACCATCTAAAGCCGCACAAAAAGACCATGGAGACCCCAGTGCAGGGACGCTAAGCAACACCACCTCATGTGACAACAAAAAAACAACGATGAATTGACTGTTGTGCAGATACAAAATCTACCAGAACTCCCTTTTCTGGCTCTTCTAAACTCTAAATTTAATTCTTGCCTAATCTAGCAGTGAAAACACTTGTTAGAAGTTTGAAATTGAACCAGAGAGTCGACCAGTTTGGCAATTTTGCTAGGTTTTAGATATGCACGACACTCAACTCATCGGCCACATTAGTATGGTTGAGTAATACATATTTATTCATGACTAAGTGTATGATTAACAATGCTTAAGAACATTGGAAGAAACAATACGCAAGCGTCCGAAACTGCCCATAAACTATCGTTGATGTTGGACATCATCGGACATATATTTTTATCGTAATTTTTAAACTTTGATTTTAATTTAAATAAAACACTTATTACTTTCAAACACTTTATTGTACTCGTGACAATTGTTTTGCCACACTGTGGCTTCTTCAGGCGAAGAATAATTCTTCACCTGAAGAAGCCACAGTGTGTCGAAAGTGAAAAGTGAAAATGAACTTTTAACTATTAACTGCCTCAATAATTAAGTAATTTTTATACATTTCGTTTAAAGTTTTGCAAACCAAAATAAAAAAAGCTTATTCTCTCAAATCCAAATAGTTTCAAATTTGAAATATTCATACATTTCTGTAATAAAACAATAATTATCTTTCTAGATTATTGGGATTATGCCTATTACAAAACGAACTGTGTCCTATTTTCTTAACGAGACACGTGCTGAAATCTATACTGGGACGACCAATCAAATTCCACGATTTGGCCTTCTTCGATCCGGTCATTTATGAGTCATTGAGGCAGCTGGTTGTGGATGCGGAGACAAAAGACAGCAACATCCTGTTTAGTGCACTTGAGCTCAACTTCAGCATCGACTTATGTGCTGAGGAAGGTGGTGGTACCCTGGAACTAATGCCAGGCGGAAAGGACATCGAAGTGACCTCCGCAAACGTTTACGATTACGTCAGAAAGTACGCCAAATACAGGATGGTGAAAGCACAAGAAAAAGCAATCGAAGTAAGTTATAAATAATTCTGTTGGACAATAAATATAATGAGTAATTCTGTTGGACAATAAAAATTATTACAATTAATTCTGTTGACTAATTCTGTTGGACAATAAACATTCTGAGTAATTCTATTGTACTAAAATGATTATTATAATCAATTCTGTTGAACTATAAAGACTACTATAAGTAATTCTGTTGATAAATAAAGATAATTATAAGTAATTCTGTTGGACAGTAATTCTATTGGACTAAAATGATTATTCTAAGTAATTCAGTTGGACTATAAAGACTACTATAAGTAATTCTGTTGTATGTTGTGAAAATGATTATGAGTAATACAATTTTTGTTGCAGAATATTCGTACTGGTGTCTTCGATGTGTTGCCGGAGGGATCGTTGGATGGCTTGACAGCCGAAGATTTGAGGTTGCTTCTAAATGGTGTAGGGGATATTAACGTTTCCGTTTTGATATCGTACACTTCTTTCAACGATGAATCTGGAGAGAGCAGCGAAAGGCTTGTAAAATTTAAACGGTGGCTTTGGTCAATTGTCGAGAAAATGACTCATTTGGAACGACAAGATTTGGTAAGTGCAATTACATTACATTTAACTTCTAAAGTTAACTAGAGGAAATTTACCTTTATTGGCACAATAAAAAATAATACATACTGTTATACAAATTCAAACATTATTCTCACTCACATCCTACATTAAAATTATATAAACGGACAAAACATCAAACGACAACAAAACTATTATTACATACTATTATACAAATTCAAACATTATTCTCACTCACATCCTACATTAAAATTATATAAACGAACAAAACATCAAACGACAACAAAAAATCTAAATAAACATATCTTCCTTTTATGTATACCCCGTTCAGCAGCTAGCTACATCTCTCTTCTCCTTAGCTCTTTCAACACCTCTATCCCTTTTCCACTCTCACACAAACTCTCTTCACGTGTACTATAATTGCTGGACTCTAAATAGGTTAATGTGATGTTTATACATTTTTTGAGACTTATAAATTGTACTCGGTGCAAGTGCTCAAAGTAGGATTTTTCTATCTTAAACTGGCATGAGCTGTGAAACATTAGGAACCCACGGTGATTGGATAAATTGACAAAAATAAAATTATAAATACTGTAATTGCTTATTTATATTACAATTTTTATTTTTATTACAGGTATACTTTTGGACGGGATCTCCTGCATTACCAGCGAGCGAGGACGGATTCCAACCGATGCCGTCCGTCACGATCAGACCGGCGGACGACGGGCACCTCCCGACGGCCAACACCTGCATCTCCCGGCTGTACATCCCACTGTACAGCAGCCGCAGCGTGCTCCGGCAGAAACTCTTACTTGCCATCAAAACCAAGAACTTTGGCTTCGTGTGATGGACGCCGACTCCGACTTGTGTATTTTTATATATATAGACATTACCTTCCGTTGTATGCGTTATTCCTTGCATCACACTCATATTAATTGGTGTAACACACTTTGTAGTGAATAATTAAAAAAAAAATCAATTAAATGTTTCAGTTTCAAATAATTGATCGATCTTATAGGCAAGAGGAACGAATAAAGAGTGTGCGTGTATAGTGAATCGAATCGAGTCGAATAAAATCTATGTAAATAAAATGATATCGCTAAAAAAAGGATGATTAAAAATATATGACTGGTGTAGCTTGTGTATCGGTAGGTCGGTGCCGCATCTCGTACTCTCTGATTCCTCACTCGTTTATTTTATACATGATCAGTTTGTTTTTCTGTTTTTTTTTTATTAGTTTTTAGCACCATGAAACACTTGATTTCTGTTAAGTTTTAGTATTACTATTGATAATTATTACTTTGCTAATTGATTCAAATGTATAATATAGTTTCTTTACATTGTTTGAATTGATATAATAACAGGTGTATTTAATGCCCGAGAACATTCAATATACGATAAAAATCGTGTTTCGTTTGCTTTTCCCATTGAGACCACCAATCTAATTGATCGTGATGTGTCACGAGAGTAAGTTGATGATAATATAAAAGAATATATATAAAAAAAATGTTTTTCCATTTATTTATAGTAAATAAAATGTAACTACCATTCCTTTTTCCAATAATATGAAGAAAAAACTATGCTGGGGGTAGAGTTGGCCATGAAAACTTCGTTGTTAAAACATTATTAAATATTTAATTGATGAGGCGGATACATGATGAAACTCCATAATACTATTTGAAATAAAACAACGCAGTTGGGAGGGTTTCACTTTTATTGTTGAACACTGCAACATGTTTCACCACACAGTGGCTTCATCAGGCAGATGAAATAATCATTATTTCATCTGCCTGATGAAGCCACTGTGTGGTGAAACATGTTTCAGTGTTCAACAATAAAAGTGAAACCCTCCCAACTGCGTTGTTTTATTTCAAATAAAACATTATTAGGTGTCCGTGTGTATTTTCCGTGAATCCCTTTCCTTTCCTCGGGGATAGCGAAACTAATAAATTATACACAAGTACTGTGACTGGTCAACAGGGCCTGGTAGCCGAGGCTATAAATTACGCAGAAGGAGAAGTCTGGTAGGTTAAGAAGAGCTGGAATTTGTTGTGATTAATTCTGAGTCTCGACTTGGAAAACAATAATATTAATATGGATAAATGTCTCAATGTTAATATTGTGTGGGGATTAAAAATAATTAATTTAAAAATATAATATTATATCAGAGCTGGGCAGGATTCGAATCATTCAGGATTTGAATCCTTTTAGAGGATTCAAAAGAGGCATTCGAATACTTTAGTTCAACTGGATTCGTGATCTGGATTCGTCACATTTTTTTAAGAAATGTGGGTGATTCGAATCTTTATAAAAGGATTCGAATATTTATAAAAGTATTCGAATCCTTATAAAAGGATTTGAATATTTATAACAGGATTCGAATACTTACGTAAGGATTTGAATCGTCAAAAATTATTCGGATTGTGAGGATTAACATGAAAATGTGTCTTGTGTGTTTTTAAATTTCTCGTTAAATCACTATTTTATACGCGTGGCGCATGAAGTAAAATTTCGAGTTTAGAAAAGCCCGAAAATTTGTCTCGGGTCGCTGCGCGACCCTCGACAAATTTTCACGGGGCTTTTCTAAACTCGAAATTTTACTTCATGCTTAGTCTGGGAGTGGAAACGCTCGTTCGAAACTTCAAATTGAATGCTTTGATAACAACATTAAATGTTCAACATTGTTTAATATTATTTGAAGTAAAACTAACATAGCAGCCACAATCTGAAATGTTACATTTTTTTCGACATTTTCCTAATTTAGGATTTTTTTCCCTGGTCTTTTAATTAAACTTTCTTTTGCGGGAAATCCTCATTTTTTCAACTTGTTTTCGTTGTTTTTGTCAATATTTAGGTTAATTTTATAAATTTTTATGCTTTGTAATTTGCCTGCTGATTTTGACAAATCTAGTAATATCATATGGCTTTTTTGCCAGTGTTTTGATCAATTTGAATATAATTCCATGACTTTTCTCTGACTTTCCCGGATTTAATGATATTCAGTGAATTTTTTATTTACTTCATTTTCAGCCATTCGTCGATTTTATAATAGAGTTCAATTTGAAGTTTTGAACATGTGTTTCCACTCCCACGCTAAGCATGAAGTAAAATTTCGAGTTTAGAAAAGCCCCGTGAAAATTTGTCGAGGGTCGCGCAGCGACCCGAGACAAATTTTCGGGCTTTTCTAAACTCGAAATTTTACTTCATGCGCCACGCGTACAAAACACTGATTTAAAGTGAAGTTCAGAAACACACAAATACATCTTTAATCAGAGTGACATGGAATCAGATATTTAGTCTGTTATCAACGATATTCAGTGTTAATAATAAATAATTAGGATTTGAATATTTTTATTAAAACAACTGGTAACGATATTTATATATTAATGGTTGCAAAAAAATAATAAAATCAAATTTATTCTTAAAGGATTTGTATTCGTGATTCGAAAAAACAGGATTCGAATCATATTTATCTCTTACGAATCCTTTATTCGAGGATTCGTGATTCGAATCATATTAGGTGATTCGGATTCGTGATTCGAATCCTTTTTACAAGGATTCGTCCCAGCTCTGTATTATATTTACATTGAATATAAGACTAATGGACTTCAAATCAATATTATCGATAAAAATAATTATTAGATCATTTTTACAGAAACAATACTTTCTCTATACTATATACGGGGAAAGTAGAACAGAGAATATTGAATAAAAAAAATCGTGACAATTGAACACAATCATAAACTAAAATAAAAGAGAACTACAGATTATTTGCAGAATATTTCGAAAATATAAATAAGTAAAAAAAATAACCTTTATTGGCACGTATTACATCTTTACTAGCAACAAGTAATTGCCACCCCTCTCTTCCTCCTGTTTTCCTTCTCTTCCCCCAACTTCTCCAGCGTCCTTACCCCCGCCCCATCCTCTCATCCATTTCGTCATTCTTACTCCCACCCTTTTCTCCTTGACTCCTTCGCATTCCTCCGCCAAACGACTCCACGCATCCTTCCCCCCTCACACATTACACACTTCCCATACTCTTCCCCCATCCACAACTTCCTTTCTCTCTCCCCTGACCCACACCTCGCCCTCGCCAGCATCACCCTTTCCTCCTTACTTCATCCCCCCTCTAGCAACTACCTCGGCATTCTCCCATGCGCCTGCCACCTCCCGTACCTATCGTTGTGTTCACTCCTCTTTATACACCCCTGCCTTTCCTGTGCTTCCACCTCCTCCTTCACCCACGCATCCACCTTTACCCCTTTCATACATTCTCCTTCTATCGCTCCTCCATCTACCCTCTCTCCCACTCACGCACGTCAACCATACCGCCTTCATCAATCTATCTTCCTCCAGATCCCATAACTTCATCTCATACCTCACCATTTCCTCACACTCTAGTTTCTCTCTATTCGTCTCCTGAAACACTATGTATCCGGGTGTTGACCTTTCTACCCCCAACATACGCTTCAGGAACCACAACTGCTCCCTCTCCCATACTTTACACGCCATTCTTACATTGTTCCCCATCCACTTTTACCTTAAATTTTTAATCTCTGGTTCTCTAAAAACCCATGCATCGGTAAATCAGTTTCCCACGCCTTTCTAGCCTTAAACCTGCACCCACCTCACATGTTCCAAATACCTTCCCGTCCCTTTGAACATAAACCCTCAATACTTGAATCTTTTAACTCTCCCAATCACCTCCCCTTTCCACTCTAATTCCTCCACCCTCCCCTCTCTCCCTTTATTTCTGAATCTCGTCCATTTCGTTTTTCCTACATTCACGCTCAACCCCCTCTTATCCATAAACCTCTCCGCCCTTTTCAACATTTCCTTCATCCCTTCCCACTCTCTTGCCACCAGCACCATATCATCCGCATATGCCATCCAATCCAATCTTCTTCTACATCTCTGCCTTCAACCCATCCCTCCCTGCTGCCTTCCCTCCCTTCACCTCCTTGAACGCTCTTTCCACCTCCTCCGTGAACTCTTTTCCATCCCCTCGCCTGCCTTCTTCCATCCCCACTGGCACTCCACTACCTTCTCTACACTTTCTTGCCCATTTTTTTTTTCGACGATACTACTAACTGCCTCTTCCTTTCTCCTCTCCTCAGCACCTTCCACATTTCTGCCTCGTTCCTGCATTCTCTCCGTTCCTTGCTCACTCTTTCCTGCAGCTTCTTCCTCTCACATATACTATCATATCTCTTCTTTGCCGCCACCACTTCCTTCTCCTCTTCTCCATTTCTTACGCATTCTTCCACTGCCTTTCTCAACGCCCTCTTCGTCTGCCTACACTCCTCATCAAACCACGTACTCCCACCTCTTCTCTTTCCCTTCTTTTTCCTTCTACATCCCACTATCATATCCTTCATTGAATTGACCTCTTCCTATTGAATCCTCGCCAGCCTCTTCCTCATATTCTCCATCACCTTTACCCCAAACTCAAAGTATTCGTTTTCTTGCCCCTTCTCCATCTCTTCGCTTCCCCATCCACATTTCCACTTTTAACGGCAGATGGTCCGATCCCAACACTTCTTCCACCTCCATACCTCTTATCTCTCCTCTTGCTATTTCCTTGATCGCCACATAGTCAATCACTTTTCTCCTTCGCCCGCTCTCACATCTATTTCTCTTCTTATGTTTCCTCAATTTTTGTTGTCTTGGCCCAATGTACGTTTTTTTTTCCTTCCAATCGCCCTCCGTGCCTCCGTTCAAAATCTCCCATCCCTCCATCACCCACTCCTCCACCCTCCTGTCCTCCCCATTTATCCTGCGAACTCCTCTTCACAACCGAACCGTCCTCTCCAATCCTTCCCCCCCGCTTGCCCTATTCTGGCATTAAAATCCCCCCTCCCCCACCATCCACTTTTCTCCTTCGCCCGCTCTCACATCTATTTCTTTTCTTATGTCTCCTCAATTTTTGTTGACGTACACCACCCCTACATTAACCCGAATATCCTCCCTGCTGGTATTTTACCCACACCAGCCCTTTGCATCCCTCCATCATCTCGCTGGGAAGATTCTAACGTTTTGCCTTAAATTTTTAATCTCTGTTTCTCTAAAAACCCATGCATCGGTAAATCAGTACCAAAATAGCTGAAATTAGTGTTATTTTTTTAAATGATTACCAGTTTTTGCATATTCTTTATTAACTTTGGCCCCGCCCGATCCCGAGCGAATTTTCTTAAGCGGGCTGGGCCACCAATCTTAAACGTGAGAACAGGCCGTTATTTACTAAAAACTATATCAATCAACAGGTGGGTAAGCATATTTTTACAACAATAACACATCTTTATAAACTAGTAATTAAAAAGTCTCTCCAAATATTGAATTATTCAATTAGTTTTTAGATAAAACTTACTTACATTTTTACGCTCTATCCAAATCTGTGATAGAAAATAGGAGTTCACACTTAAGATTTTAAAGCTACCCCCTCCCCAGCCTCCGCTGGGGGTGGGAGTTAAATTTTCTTAGAGAAGCGTCATTCACAGCGGCGGCTCGCAGCCTAGGTTCAGGGTAGACCCAAAGTAATATGTATCCGTTATTGAAGGTGACTTTGTTGTGCAATTCCTTGTATTTATAAATACAATCCCAACCTCAAATTTTGTGTGCCTTGACGCTGTGGCCAACCCTGAAGTTAGGCTGCGAGCCGTCATTCAAAAGAAATTATCGACTTGAATGTCATTCCAGCACTGAATCAGTGTATACTAATGCCATCTACATCTAATTTTATGAACTAGAATTCGCTCGGTAATCTTTTGTTTCATTTTGGCCAGTTTTTTTCATGCTTCGGTCCACTTTGCGCCGGTAGGTTGAAATATTTTGCCGCCTATTCTCAGTGGGGCGCATTAGATGACATTTTATACAATAGATTTCTTGATATTAGACTACGTTTCTTGACATTAGATGACATTTTTTGCATTACAATTTTGACGTTTGATATTTTTGATATAACATACACTCGACCGCAAAATAACGCGCCACTTGAAAATTCACGTTTTTTCGTGAATATTCAAACAGCCATAACTTCGGTCGATGTGGATGAAATTTGATGAATTTTTAAGTTTTTGGAACGCTAAAGTTTTCTCTTTAAGGACACATAAGTGGATATAACGAAATTTAAGCACTTCTGCTTTTAAAAGTCCTACCAACAAAAAAATGTTCAGAATGTTAGAAATGATAAAAGTTGAGAAGTTATACTGTGCCCAAAAAAAAAAAAAAATCGTAGCTCCACTTCAAAAAGAGCGCAACAAAATTCCATTATTTTCCTTTGAAATAAGCGAAAAATCATGTCGATCCAATGATTTGGCTCGAAGTTATGGCAGTTTTTTTGAAAAGTGTATTTTGGGGCATAACTTTGGCGGACAGGCATAACTCTGCTCGCAAACCTGTGACATTATGCGATTTAAAAAGATTGAAGTTTTCTCTTTAAGGGCATGTTAGTCAGATCTTCAAACATGCACATTTTACCCCCTTCTACCCCCTAAAGGCGATGAATCAATTTTTCTCAAATTGTCATAACTTTACTCCAAATCAATTTATCGATCTGAATTTTTGCGCATATTAAAGGAGAAGGACTGAATTTATTCTGGATGTCCCTTGCTTGAAGCCACAATTTTTTTTGCGCATTGTACAAGTTAACAAAGTTAAAAGTTTTAAAGTGAAAAACGTTTCATCGCCTTTAGGGGGTGAAAGGGGGTAAAATGTGCATGTTTAAAGATCTGACTAACATGCCTCAAAGAGAAAACTTCAAGCTTTTTAAATCGCATAATGTCACAGGTTTGCGAGCAGAGTTATGCCTGTCCGCCAAAGTTATGCCCCAAAATACACTTTTTAAAAAAACTGCCATAACTTCGAGCCAAATCATTGGATCGACATGATTTTTCGCTTATTTCAAAGGAAAATGAAGTGGAGCTACGATTTTTTTTGGGCACAGTATAACTTCTCAACTTTTATCATTTATGATTTTTCGCTTATTTCAAAGGAAAATGATGGAATTTTGTTGCACTTTTTTTTGAAGTAGAGCTACGATTTTTTTTGGGCACAGTATAACTTTTCAACTTTTATAATTTTTAACATTCTGAACATTTCTTTGTTGGTAGGACTTTTAAATGCAGAAATGCTTAAATTTCGTTATATCCACTTATGTGTCCTTAAAGAGAAAACCTTAGCGTTCCAAAAACTCAAAAATTCATCAAATTTCATCCACATCGACCGAAGTTATGGCTGTTTGAATATTCACGAAAAAACGTCAATTTTCAAGTGGCGCGTTTTTTTTTGCGGTCGAGTGTATTTACTTTTTTAACATTGGGCCCGTTCATCAAAATGTTCAACATGTTTGAATTTGTTTGTGATGTATGTTGGGATTTAATGAACGGTACTCGGGTCGGTCAATTTTGTACGATTGAAAAAATCCCAAACACGTTCACGACTAACAATCCGGTCATCAGAGAATTCCCCAACAGTTGGCAGTAAACTCCCAAACGTTGACTCTGATGAACGGGCTCATTAGATGACAATTTTTATAGTATTAGACAACATAATAATAATAATAAACTTTAGTATAAATGAAATTGCCAATTCTTGGTTGCAGAATACTTCAAACATTAAAAGTGCGATTCTTTTCGCAATCTACAACAAGTTAGTCTTACAAAGACTATACCAAACACCCATTGAAACAACTACTTCCCGGGCTAATACCCCGACGGACATTGAATTATACAACAAGTGTTTGCTGTTACATACAGTAACCTACTGCAAATGTAACAATTTGGGTCAAGAATTGGCAATTTCATTTATACTTATGTTTGAACGGTAACGTGACCGCCAGTCTAAGGTGTCAAATTGTTTAGAGGGAATGGCAAAGCTATACTGATGAGAGATAAATCTCGAAACGAGTCTATAGATGGCCTGAATAATTTGACCCAAATGGCTACATTTGCAGTAGGTTACTGTATGTAACAGCAAACACTTGTTGTATAATTCAATGTCCGTCGGGGTATTAGCCCGGGAAGTAGTTGTTTCAATGAGTGTTTAATATAGTCTTTGTAAGACTAACTTGTTGTAGATTGCGAAAAGAATCGCACTTTTAATAATAAACTTTATTTTTCCAACAGAAAATACATTATATAATCCAAACCATACATCTGTCTACAATTCTGTTAAAGAAAAACAAGACGTAATTCAGATGAGTACAAAATGTACAAAATTATTACTGATTTTGACAGAAATTTCCGGTTTTGTAAGAAAATGTCAAAATGTCTCATACTGACATAAAATGATAATTAATTAATTTACGTAGATCGATTTTATCAACACATTGAATTTTTGACGTTTTTGATATTTTTTATATTTACGAGTTCTAAAAAATTTTGATATTTTTAAAATTTGGTAATTTTGATGTTTTTCACAATTTTAAATAATTTGGACATATTTTGATGATTTTTAAAACTGAACATATAAAATTTTATATGCTTTGAATTTGTATGTTCAAAGATAAAAAAATGCGTTGTATATTAATAATAATAATAGTAATAATAATAATAATTTATTCATGCTAATAACAATATTGTTTTACATACGTCAGGTAGAGATTCTGTGATAGCAAAGCCATACAATGATTAAACGTAGAACATATTAAAATAGTGACAACAGTGAAACGTATACATAAATATTAAAATTTTAAACATAACGTCAGGCGAGATAAGAAAAATTAAAATAAGAATAAAAATTAAAATTAAAATATAATAATAATAATAAAGTGGCATATTAGTGTATTGTATGAATTGATGTAAATTATTGACTAGTAGTTTATAGCTTAATAGTGATAGTTGGAGAAGGATGCTCCTCTAGGTCTGTTTTGGATTCTGTCTTCAAAAGGTATTCCTCCCATGTAAAGAACGCATTTACCGTCAAGTATTTTTTAATTCTTTTTTGGAACTCATTTGGTGGCAGTTTTTTTATAGTTGTCGGCAGAACGTTATAAAATTTAGGTGCCCAGTATCTTGTCCCATTGAATGATTTAGACAGTCGCATCGGTTCAGTTCTTAAGTTGGATGTTTGTCTTGTTCCATAGTTATGAACTGTTTCGCTTGTTATATAGTTGTGTCTGTTTTTAGTGATATGAGTCAGGCAACTGTATATATAAAGACAAGGAAGAGTCATGACACCTAGCTTTTTATAAAGAGGTCTGGAGTCATCTCTATATTTTGCACCTGCCAGAATTCTAACGCATTTTCTTTGCAGGCTGAATATTCTGTGCCTACTCGCGGAATGACCCCACACAAGTAGACAGTAAGTCATTATAGACTGGCAGGTCGCAAAGTAACATGTTAGTTGCATTTGTTCCGAGACTGAGTTTCCCAGGTTTCTTAGTAGAAATATATTTCTATTGAGTCTGTTTGCTAGTGCCTCACCATTTACATCCCATCTCAGTCTCGTGTCAAGATGCACTCCATGAATCTTTGTCGATTGAGCCATGTGGAAGTCATGATTTCTGAGCGTAAATAGCATATTGATAGTTTTGTTTTGGTTTAGGTGTAACTTATTCGTGTGGAACCGCTCAGTTCCTTTAACTACAGCTGTGTGGTTTTCTCTTAGTACTTCATTTATGCACGAGTTGGACGTTTTAATTGATGTGTTATCAGCATACAGCACAGTAGTAAAGTTTTCCAGGTGAATTACAATATCATTAATATATATGATAAAAAGAAGGGGGCCCAGGATAGAGCCCTGAGGAACACCATACTTAGTGAAAGCTGCCTCTGACACATCATGGTTCAAACGCACAACTTGCCTTCTGTTATCAAGGTATGACACAATTAGATTTAAACTACTATCTTGAAAACCATACATCGATATTTTAGTTAACAGTATATCATGACTTACACAGTCAAAAGCTTTGCTGAGGTCAACGAAAGTAACTATAGAGTGCTCACTTTTCTCAAATGCGTCCAGAAGTTCATCTACTAGTGTTGTTATTGCGTCTGCAGTAGACATATTCTTTCTGAAACCAAACTGCGTTTTGTGCAAGAGATTATTATTTTCAAGATATATGGCCATTTGGTTACAAAGGAGTTTTTCAATAACTTTCGAAAATACTGGCAAAATCGATATGGGCCTGTAATTATTGGTGTGGTTTTTATCACCTTTTTTGTGGATTGGTACCACTGATGCGATTTTCAAAGATTCAGGGAATATTCCGGATGAAATACAGGCATTTATTATGTTTGTGAGCGGTTCTAATATTATGCCTTGCATGATTTAATTGTGTCAACTGTTAAGCCATAGAAGTCCTTAGAGCTGCTGTTTTTCAGTGACTTTATTACGTTTCGCACATCACATCAAGTCTCATTCACATCTATTGTGTTTGTAATCTCACCCCACCTTTGGTTATACAATGATTGAAATAAATTAAATTTCCCTAGGTGTGTAATGGGTTGTATAATTTTATTGACAGTTTTATCTGCAATGTGTATGGATTTTACATTTAGTTGTATACCAACATGATCAGAAGTAGTCTTGACTGGGCTTGCATCGAATAAAGTCGTTTCTATGTTTGTGAATATGTTATCTATCGTGTTATTATTTCTGGTGGGGAAAAAAATTATTTTGAACAGACCATAGCTACTTAGGATATCACATACTTCAGATGCTCTGATATCGGGCTTGTTGAAGAGTACATTAAAGTCTTCTCCAATTATCACTTTTTTATTTATTGTGTCGATATTATCTAGAACAGAGGACAAGACTTGAAATAAAACACTTTTTCTCCTTTCTTCACAAGTTTATTTTATACCAGATGTACATTTCGGTCACCATGTGACCATTATCAATGGTTTGATACTGAAGAGAAAAATGAAATTACACAATATATATACAAAATGGGGGGGGGGGGGGCGGATTAACTAGTGTTGGTACGGACAAGTAAAGGTTATTAGCGGAAAACATCATTCAGGTGGTGTAAGTGGGGTTACAATTATTAGTTGACACAAACAATTACGGATTAACAAATTCTAATAACATTATCTAGGTAGCCCAGATGGGATTACAAGTTATTAGGTGAACAATTAGGAAGGATTAACAAATTCTAATAACACATTATCTAGGGGGCTTAAGTCAAAATTTAACAGTTTGTTTTCGTGTTTTTTCATTTGTATGGCCTCTAGCATGTTTAATTTACAATGTGCTGATTGTTTTAACAATTTAACTCTATCTAAAGTGAATTTATGCCCCGTCTCTATTGCATGGTTAGCTACTGCGGATTTGTCTGGATTTTGATATCTAATGTGTGCTGTATGCTCTTTAAATCTTGTTAATATGTTACGTTGCGTTTGTCCAATGTACATTTTATCGCAATTGCTACAATTGATAGAATAGATTCCTGATTGTTCCATGTCGTCTATTCGATCAAAGGTGCTACCCAGTAATATATTTAACTTTGTATTAATGTAGTAAGCTGGTTTTAGATTGAACATTTTATAAAGTTTGTTGAAATGGTTTTCGTTTTCCGGAGAATAAATTAGTCTGACGTATTTCGTATCTTTTTCGTTGTTTGAAGGTGTTAATGTCGTTGTATTTAGCATTCTGTGCTTCTGTGAATGTCGATTAATCAGTTTTTGTATCGTTTTTCTATCATATTTTAAACTATTTGCAATTGAATAAATGACGTTGAATTCCTTTTCCCTATTTTGGGGGGATAACGGAATGCTGAAGGCTCTATGAATCATGCTATTGAATGCAGATAATTTATATTTCATTGGGGCATAGGCCTGCGAATGAATGTAATTGAAGGTATGTGTTGGTTTCCTAAATATATCGAATTCAAATCTGCCGTTGCTATTTATTATTAGAATATCTAGGAAGGGCAAGGAGTTGTTGTTTTCTAGCTCGTAGGTGAAGTTAATACTGTTATAAATGTTATTCAAAGAGGAGAGGAAGTCAGGAATGTCGAAACTAGGTTTAACAACAGCAAAAATGTCATCGACATATCGAAACCAAACATCCGGAAAATGGGAAAGTGACTTTTTTGCAATATTCTCGAAATGATTTAAAAATATGTTGGCAAGGAAAGGTGACAAGGGGTTTCCCATGGCAGTTCCAAAGGTTTGTTTGAAAAATGAACTATTGAATTCAAAGACATTGCATTCCATCACCAGTTCTGTGAGTTCTAGGTATTCTTTCACTTGATCATTTGGAATTTCATTCTTCCTTAAAATTTGTTCTAGGATGGAGATTGTGTCTTTGATTGGGATGCTAGGGAAAAGGGATTCAACGTCAAATGATACAAGTTTATGATTAGATGTGATTTTTAAGTTTTCTAGTCGTTTTGTTAAATCGATGGAATTTTTAACTGAAGATCGTTATCTATTTTCAGCGTCTGAAACTGTTTGACTAACCATTTGGCAATTTTATAGGTTGGAGATTTAATATTGGAAACAATAGGTCTAAATTTGTTTCCTGGCTTGTGAGTTTTAGGTAAGCAGTAAAGTTGAGGTATTCTAGGATTTTTTACTTTGAGTTTAAAATTCAGTTTTTTGTCTATTAAATTTGCTGAGGCTTTTGATGTATTATTAATTTTTCTGATGTATGTGTTGATTGGGTTTTTTGTTTGCTTAATGTATGGCCGTGATTCTAATAAATTATTCACGCTGTTGACATAGTCTGTTTTATTGATGATGACTATACTGTTACCCTTATCTGATTTTAGGTAAAAACAATCCTTTTCTTTTAACTGCTTGACAATTTTGTGGGGGTGGAGAACTTCTTGTTTCTTAGGGATCTTCATAGTTTTCTTCAGAGTATTCTTGGCGGAAACGCGAAACTGGCTAGTTTCATCCTGTGTTATCCTGGTGGTTGCGATGTCCAGGTCGTTGATAACTTCTTCGATGGGAGGTCTCGTAGGGTTTATTGAATGTTTTAAACCTTTGCGCAGTAATTGATGTTCCTCTTCAGAAAATGAGATGTTGGTCTTGTTTATCACCAGTGATTGTGTGAGTTCGACTATTTTGTCCTGTGGCAACTCTTGTTGGTGTTGTAGTTTTTGGTAGAGAAGTGATTTCAGTTTTCTCTGTAAAACACGCGACTTATTTTTCACTTTTTGTTGTATAACTGTGTGCATCTTTCTCTCGAAATCCTCCCATGTTTGTGGAGCCG
This sequence comes from Philonthus cognatus, assembly GCA_932526585.2. Classification (NCBI taxonomy): domain Eukaryota; kingdom Metazoa; phylum Arthropoda; class Insecta; order Coleoptera; family Staphylinidae; genus Philonthus; species Philonthus cognatus. The sequence goes on from OW052244.1 coordinate 103,835,380, forward strand.
CTGTCTTTGTTAGGCGTAGGTGTTGTTCGTACGAGGACAAGACATTACAAAACGTATTAAAATTTCCTTTTGGAGAACGATACATACAGATAACAAGAGTATTGTACTCGATAAGATTAACTGCTGCTATTTCACAGTGAAGACTCTATATCTTCACAATATTGATTGCAATAGTGTCATTTGAATGTACTGAAAATCTCAAATCGCATATTGACTGTATAAGAATCAAAAAATGTCAAAATTAAATCAATAATAAAGCTTTGTTTATTGAACAAAAAGGAAAGAGCTAAGGTGAAATGTGTTTAGATAAAAGTTGTTTGTTTTTTAATTATTTACAACTTTGTCTGAATTTTTTTGATTCGGTCGATAATAACGTTACAGTTGGTGAATGATTACTGAAGAAATAAATTGGGCTAGACTAAGGTAAAAATTGTTTATAGTTGTGTGTTTTTTTGTTGTTTAGATAAAAGTTGTTTGTTTTTTCATTATCTACAACTTTTGTTTGAGATTTTGCGATTCCGTAGACAATAACGCTACAGTTGCTGAGTGATTACTAAAGAAATAAATCTGGACTAGACTTTCTCGTTTCTTGATCAAAAATAAAATAGCTAAGGTGAAAATTGTTTACACAAAACTTGTGTGTTTTATTGTTGGCTACAACTGTTATTTGAGACATTTTTGATTAAGTTAATATGTTTGACGCATGAAGTAAAATTTCGAGTTTAGGAAAGCTCGCAAAAGTTGGCTCGGTCGCCGCTCGAAGTAAAATTTAGAGTTTAGATAATTAGGTTTGGTCGCGTAGCGACTAAACCAAATTTCAAAATATTAAAAATTTCGCATTAAATCAGTGTTTTATACGCGTTAAAAGGAGTGTGTTCCACTCCCAGACTAAGCATGGAGTAAAATTTCGAGTTTAGAAAAGCCTGAAAATTTGGTTTGGACGCGTAGCGCGAAGCGCGGAGCGGCCAAACCAAATTTTCAGGCTTTTCTAAACTCGAAATTTTACTCCATGCGCCACCGGTACAAAACACTGACATATTACGAAGTTTAAAACACACCGCTGAACTTTTCATTGAATCAGTATTTTGTACCGGTGGCGCATAAAGTAAAATTTCGAGTTTAGAAAAGCCTGAAAATTTGGTTTCGTCGCTCCGCGCTCCGCGACCAAACCAAGTTTTCAGGCTTCACTAAACACGAAATTCTACGTCATGCTTAACCTGGGAGTGGAAAACACTCTTTTATAACTTCAAAACGTAATCTTTTGAAAAGCAACGAATGTCGGAAAGTTTTAATTAAATTTTACAAATTAAATTTAAAAATGTTTCAAAAATGCATATATGCATTTTTATTTTTTTTACATATACAGGTAGTTTTATGTAACACCGAACATATTCATAACAAGAATATTTCATTTAAGTATACATATGCAGACGTTGTACATTTTCCGACGCTCGGTTTACTAAGAGAATTCAATTTGAAGCTTTACACGAGTGTTTCCCACTCCCAGGCTAAGCATGAAGTAAAATTTCGAGTTTAGAAAAGCCTGAAAATTTGGTTTGGTCGCGTAGCGCGAAGCGCGGAGCGGCCAAACCAAATTTTCAGGTTTTTCTAAACTCGAAATTTTACTTCATGCGCCACCGGTACAAAACACTGATTCAATGAAAAGTTCAGCGGTGTGTTTTAAACTTCGTAATATGTCAGTGTTTTGTACCGGTGGCGCATGGAGTAAAATTTCGAGTTTAGAAAAGCCTGAAAATTTGGTTTGGCCGCTCCGCGCTTCGCGCTACGCGTCCAAACCAAATTTTCAGGCTTTTCTAAACTCGAAATTTTACTCCATGCTTAGTCTGGGAGTGGAACACACTCCTTTTAAGTTTCAAATTTAACTCCTTTTAAAAACAACGATTATCTTAAGATTTATCGGGACATGTATACTTAAAAGAAAAACTCCTTGTATGTACAATGGCGGCCGACGAAATGTGAACGATGTTTATTAGTTATGTGAATATGACTTTTAATCAGGAGCGTCGCGTTTGTGCGAAAACAAACATTTGATTGACAGATTTATAAAAGTCATCCAAAAATATGCCTAGACATCTATCTTTAGACGAGAGGAGCAGGGCAATAGCTAAACTAGAAGAAAACTGGTCTCTTAGCCGAGTGGCTGCTGATTAGAATGTAAGCAAAACCTGCATACATAATTTGAAAAGGCGATTTGAAATAAGGCAAGATTTAAGAAGGCCACCCCGAATTGAAATAGGAAGGGTATCTAATGAAGAACAGGATGTTGCATTGGTGAATCATCTCAGAGAAAATCCATTTGATAGTGCCTTAGATGCTCGAGAAGTAACGGGTTTTGCGGGGTCTACTAGAACTGCTCGGAGACGTATTAAAGCTGCAGGTCTACAAAATTATCAAGCAGCCAAGAAAGTTTTTCTCTCAGAAAACAATAAACAACGAAGATTGGAGTTTGCCAACGAATTCGTGTATCGTGGGGATGATTTTTGGACCTCGGTCGTTTTGTTTGACGAAAAAGTATTTCAATCATGTAGTAATGGGAGCCTACGAGTTTATAGACCAATAAACCAAAGGTATGAAGAAGGATTAACCCGTCCAATAACAAATAGTGGTCGTTTTTTTGTTAATTTTTGGGCTTGGGTCAGTGTAAACGGACCCGGAATAACTTGGAAAATAGATGGCCATTTAAATGCTATTAAATACAGGGATACCGTAAACTGGGGTTACTTTGCTCCATTTTTAGTGGAGTAATTGAAAATCGTTTTTAAAAAAAGTAAAGAACGTATATAAAAGTATAATTTTTGCACAAAACACAGAGAAGGGTTTTAGTAATGTAGCTGTAGTATTATTTAATACAAAAACAAACGGCAAATATATAATTTCTTTTGCTGAAGATCGGAGCAAAGTCTACCATAGGACGGGGTTACATTGCGCCGGGGTTTAAACCTCTATGTAATGCATGACTGTGAACGTCTGGAGTAAAGTAGTACTGCTCTCTAGTCAAAATTTCTCCAACGTTTCATATCTACTTATATAAAAGTAATAAAAATTAGTTTTTTTGCATTTTTAATATCAAAAAACAAGAGCTGCATCTAAAAATAGCAAATGAACAACACATTCTTAAATTATTAAGGTAGGAATTCACAAACAAAAAGATGGATTATTAAGACAAGTTATTGTTCAGCTCAGGAACTGCAAAAAATCATCTTTTGGAAACTTGTTTAGGTGTCTTTATGCCACCTAGAACGTCAGACCAGCAGTAAGTCATTTCATCACGCGTTTTGGGCCATTTCCACATTTTTAAAGCCTTAACCATTGCATTAATGGTGACTTCATTGTCGTTAAACCCCATAATTTCACCAGGATACAATTCTCCTTTATATGAAAAAACTACGAAACGTCCTTCTTCTCGAACAACGTTTGCAAACTGAAAAGCTTTGTTCTTAGTTGGCTTGCCTTCCACGTAATCCATAAACTCTATTTATTTTTGTTATCAAAATCATCATCTGAGTTGTCCTTGAAATAGGGTTCGTCTTCATGTCTAGAGGAAATTGCAGGTTCATCCTCTAACATATTTTCATTTGCAACGTCTTCTTCGTTAACCACGTCTTCATCTCTCAATGTATTTTCAGCACAAACGCTTTTTCCTGCTTGGATGTAATTTTTTTTTCTCCGGTTCCGAATTTTTGTAGAATCTGATCTTTTAGCTTCCAAGCTCTGCAGGAACACAGATTGAATGTCGTCTTCATTGCAGGACGATCTTGGCAAGCGGTTTAAAAGTTTTTCCACATTTAAAGGCACCATGCCACATTTCCGAAAGCCAGCTTTTAAGTTGTCTTGTACGTGAGGAGCAATAATATCCATCATTTTCACAGCAGTGGTGGGAAGTTCTGCTTCTGTATGTTTGTATTACGGATGCCATCTTCTGTATCTTTCCAGTCACTTAAAACTTTTCGCCACGCTATTTTTAGTGGCCGGAAGAATGCCACATCAAGAGGCTGTGTCAGATGCGTGCTGTTGGCAGGCAAGCAGATTAAAGGTATTTCATATTGGCGGCATAATTCCACCGCGTTAGTTAAATGGGAAGAGAGATTGTCACATAGTAATACTTTTTTCCGTTCTAATTTTCTCAATCGTGGTAGCATTTGTTTTTCAAGCCAATCTGTGAAAATTGCTGCGTCGAACCATCCAGAACTGCTAGAATTATAACGGCATCCTTTCAGTCCATGTGGTCCATATTTCAGTCGCTCGATAAACAACATACGGTGTGAGGAGTTCTCCAGCCGCGTTACCAGCAAACATGACAGATATAGATGTTTTTGAGGCATTTTTGATCATTTCCGGATATTTGGATCCTTTTTTGACGAGAACTTTCTTTTTCCCCGGATCGTCGGTAAGATTCGTCTCATCAAAGTTCCAGATGTTTGTAGCAGGAACATCAATTAGCTCTTTGGACAAATTTTGAATAAATGTTCTTAACATAGGTTCGTTAACTGCCGCTCGTGTTCGTTTAACATTTTCAGCAAAACGACGTGAGAGTTCAGGGTGTCTGGCAATCCAGTCGTTACCAGGTGAGTTATTGTCAAATATTTTTACTGTCCTTCCACATCGGCTCAAATAGTTTTTTATTATATGTCTCAGTTCTTGTTCGTTTACAGGAAACCCGTATTCACCCAAAGAAATTATGCAATTAGCAAACTGGTTTTCTTCATCACAGGTAAATATGGGTTGCTTTCCTGGTTTCCTACTGTGTCTGCCTTTTAATTTATTTAGAATAGTACGTCTTGGGATCTTATATTTTTGTTCAGCTTTTCTATACGATATTTTTCCACTTCTAATTGCATTTAAACACTCCTCTAATGCTTCTTTCGTGTAGTCGGCATATTTTCTTGAACCCAATTGCCTTTGGTAATTTCTTGGCATTTCTTTAACCAAGGAAAAAGTATTTTAGCCGGTGAGGTAAAAAAGAATAAGAAACAGTGGGTATACTTGGCTCCGGAGCAAAGTAACCCCAAAAGTGTAACATTTTGTAGGTTAAGGACAACAAATATAGTTTTTTTCTTTCTAACGGAGCATTTCAACAAATTTTAAGTGCAAAACAGCTACGGAGTACTACAAAACCAATGTGCAAATACTTACTTGTAAATCAAGAACAATAACTTCTACAGACACTAAATTTTATCGGCAAACAAACACGTGAATTTCAGCTGACAACTTTATCACCGTCTTATTACCACTCTAAAAGCGCTGGAACGTAAGCCGACTGCGTAAGACATTGTTATATAGGCAAACTTTAATACAGCGCTAAGTATTTTGTGTTGTCAAAGTATAGTTCCTGTGTAAAATCATATTTAACTCTTTTTGACAGTGGGGCAAAGTAACACCTTAAGGCGCAAAGTAACCCCAGTTTACGGTATTTTAGAATATGTGATGTTGCCTTCAGTAATACAAACATTTCCGGAAAATTTTATAATTCAACAGGACAATAGTCCTATCCATACAGCAAGAATTGTGACTCAGTGGCTAAATGACCACCGCATCCAAGTATTGCCTTGGCCTGCGAAGAACCCTGATCTCAATCCAATTGAGAATATTAAAGGTGCGATTCTTTTCGCAATCTACAACAAGTTAGTCTTACAAAGACTATATCAAACACTTATTGAAACAACTACTTCCCGGGCTAATACCCCGACAGACATTGAATTATACAACAAGTGTTTGCTGTTACATACAGTAACCTACTGCAAATGTAACAATTTGGGTCAAATTATTCAGGCCATCTATAGACGCGTTTCGAGATTTATCTCTCATCAGTATAGCTTTGCCATTCCCTCTAAACAATTTGACACCTTGGCGGTCACGTTACCGATGAGAGATAAATCTCGAAACGCGTCTATAGATGGCCTGAATAATTTGACCCAAATTGTTACATTTGCAGTAGGTTACTGTATGTAACAGCAAACACTTGTTGTATAATTCAATGTCTGTCGGGGTATTAGCCCGGGAAGTAGTTGTTTCAATAAGTGTTTGATATAGTCTTTGTAAGACTAACTTGTTGTAGATTGCGAAAAGAATCGCACTTTTAATGTTTGAAGTATTCTGCAACCAAGAATTGGCAATTTCATTTATTCCAATTGAGAATGTTTGGGGATACCTACAAAAAAGAATGGAGATTTTAGACCTATGAATGCAGATGAACTTCACGAAATTGTTGAGAATGCATGGGAGGATTTGGCTGACAACTACAATATGAGGAATCTAGTTTCATCCATGAGTACACGTTTAGCAAAAGTTATCACAGGAAATGGTGGTCCTACTAAATATTAATTTCATAATTTCTACTTGTATTAAGAATAAATATGTTTAGCATTGTAATTAGCAATTGAATAATAGTCCTTTAAAACCTAAGTTACGCCACTGTTAAGAGTTCTGATAAATCTGTACAAAATTAGACAATTTCTCTATGACAACAAAATACCGTTCACATTTCGTCGGCCGCCATTGTACAAGTTGAGGCATTAATTGCAATTGATTAGCTACAATTTGTAATGTGCACATAGGCAACCCAATTTACACATAACCTAAAAATGAAAGGAGTCAAATCGTATTTTATATAAAACTCTCTGTATGTAAGTAACCAAATGGTCACACAAAGACCTCCCTACATTTATTCCTTTGTTACGTAATACATTTCCCTATCTGTTAAATGCATAATTGTAATCTTAAAATTAAAACGCTTATGTTTCATATTTTAATCGCACATTATTATTATCGCAATTGTTCTCAGTTAAGTCTTAGTCTGTATCGCAACGAGTCTGTATCGTTCGTGAATCAATAAAATCGCATTTTTAAAAGACAATTTAAGTTATTCCCTAAAACTTATAATTTGTGTACTTAAAATAAAAATTCCATGTATGTTTAATCCGGCTTTGTGCTTAAAATGGATACGCATTTGTTTTTTCTGTAACGTAATACGGCGGCGGCATGCGGCATTTAAATCGCATACCAAGCAAGGTAATTTAATATGTATTAATTCAAATGAGAATGTTAACATGTAATAGAATCCCATTGAAGTGAGTTCGCACAAAGATCGAGTGGGATAATAAAAAACCCGTTATTTTTATTACTTCTCTAAATAATATCATAATTAAAAGACGTTATTTTTTATTTACTTTTCTAAATTATCTCATAATTAAAACATAAAGACAATTTATCATAAAGAAAAATTGAGTTTGTCAATAGGTTGCAGAATATTTATAAAATATAAAAACGAATTAAAATTAATATCGACTTTCTGCAAAAAGTTTGTCTCCAAATATTCATTGAAACAACTACTTCTCGAGCTAATACCCCGACAGATATTGAATTATACAATGAATATTTGCGTTACACGACAGCACTGCTGTTCTATGCATAATTTATATGCAAAATGCAACATCAGGTCAAACTATTCTCTAACCAAACTAAATGAAACAAAAGGAAATTGAAAAAATTATAGGGAATGAATTTTAATTGTCTTAAGCCATCTACAGACGCGTTTCGAGATTTATGCCTCATCAGTATAGCTTTGCTTTAGACTTTCAATGCAAAAATATTAAAATAAAATAAACAGGAAACTTACAGAAATGTCGAAGTGTGTCGCCGAAACAGGTACACAAAACTGGGGCGAGTGAAAATGAAGGAATGTTATTTATAGGTAAAGGATTAAGTCATTAGTAGGTGCAAACAATTTGATACCTGAGAGAGAGTGACATACCGCCTTTAACGGTACAGTTTCACATAAATATAATTTATCATAAAGATAAATTGAGTTTGTCAATAGGTTGCAGAATATTTATAAAATATAAAAACGAATTAAAATTAATATCGACTTTCTGCAAAAAGTTTGTCTCCAAATATTCATTGAAACAACTACTTCTCGAGCTAATACCCCGACAGATATTGAATTATACAATGAATATTTGCGTTACACGACAGCACTGCTGTTCTATGCATAATTTATATGCAAAATACAACATCAGGTCAAACTATTCTCTAACCAAACTAAATGAAACAAAAGGAAATTGAAATAAATTGAAAAAATTATAGGGAATGAATTTTAATTGTCTTAAGCCATCTACAGACGCGTTTCGAGATTTAACCCTCATCAGTATAGCTTTGCTTTAGACTTTCAATACAAAAATATTAAAATAAAATAAACAGGAAACTTACAGGAATGTCGAAGTGTGTCGTCGAAACAGGTACACAAAACTGGGGCGAGTGAAAATGAAGGAATGTTATTTATAGGTAAAGGATTAAGTCATTAGTAGGTGCAAACAATTTGATACCTGAGAGAGAGTGACATACCGTATTTTATATTTTATTTTAATATTTTTGTATTGAAAGTCTAAAGCAAAGCTATACTGATGAGGGATAAATCTCGAAACGCGTCTGTAGATGGCTTAAGACAATTAAAATTCATTCCCTATAATTTTTTCAATTTATTTCAATTTCCTTTTGTTTCATTCAGTTTGGTTAGAGAATAGTTTGACCTGATGTTGCATTTTGCATATAAATTATGCATAGAACAGCAGTGCTGTCGTGTAACGCAAATATTCATTGTATAATTCAATATCTGTCGGGGTATTAGCTAGAGAAGTAGTTGTTTCAATGAATATTTGGAGACAAACTTTTTGCAGAATGTCGAAATTAATTTTAATTCGTTTTTATATTTCATAATTAAAAGATGTTATTTTTTATTTACTTTTCTAAATTATCTCATAATTAAAAGATGTTATTTTTTCTTTATTTTGTTACTTACTAATTTAATTATTAAATCTAGTTTTTGTTTGTATTTATTTTTTCTAGTTGTAATTAATAGAAAGGAAATGAAAATTGCATTCTAGATGAGTGCGAGGTCGAGAATGTAATGTTATGACATCGCGTCCCCAATGAGAGTAAATTGGGTGCAATTAAAACGCGCGGAGCACACACAACACAATAAAGATTAATAAATGAAGTGCAATTAACGAAAAAAATAATAAGGGAATTGGCCGGCGGTCGGCGGCAGTGAAAGAGAGCGCCGCCTTTGCGGCCGGAGCCGGAATCGGTGTGGCCTAGCAGTCGCACTGAGACTTCCTAAAATGGCAGACGTGTTGTAAACCCGTGCGCAGTGCTGAGAGTGTGTGTCCCCCAAGTGCTTTATTTATTTTTTTCGTAACGAACAGTTTCGCGTTGTGTGCAAGTTCCGGATTTTCGACCAGGACGTGGAGTTATGAATGTAAGTGTCACTCACGAATTCGGGTGCGTTTTGTAAACACGCACGGCGGCGTTTTTCGTGTTTAGAGCGAAAGATCAATGACCATGGGTGGGTTTTCTAGTGATGTTTACCGGTGCTAGCTCGCAAATACGTCGCGTACGCCCAGTGGCGCAGGTAGGGTTTCGTCTTGAGGGGGGGGCCAAATTAATTCGCAAATTAAATATGTAATATTACGTAAATTTAAATAATAAATACCTACAGACAATTTTTCTTTTAAGTATCCATAGCACGATAATTACAGCGTTTTGTAAGTTTGCAGGAATTTATTTATTTATTTATTTGTAATACAACTACAGAAATTTATTTTACAAATTTCCTAATTTTAATTGCTTTTACAAAACCGGCAAAGTAAAGCTTCTGTTTTCACTCTTTGAAGTAAAATTTCGAGTTTAGATAAGCCTGAATTTGGTCTAGTCGCGTAGCGCTACGCGACCAAACCATATTTTCAGGCTTTCCTATACTCGAAATTTTACTTCATGTTTAATCTGGGAGTGGAAAATACTCGTTTGAACGTTGAATTTGAAATATTTGTAAAAATAACGAGTACCTGAAGATTTACAGCGTATACAGTATATTGAGATATGTATACTTAAAAGAAAAACTCTTAGTACATCTGAGATAGTAATAAATAATATGGAGTGTACAGGGTGGTTGTTTTTCGTTGATATTATAGGGTATAGGCTAAACGGTAAGAGATACAAAAAAACTAAGATATATGTCCCGTTCTCTTTTTTAGTGTTTAGTTTAATGCCGCAATCAGATCTACGCTAACTAGATTGATTTAGAACAGTGGTGGGGAAACTTTTTAAGACGGGCCATTTGTAATAACCAGACAATCGTAGCGGGCCAAAGAATAATGCTTAATCGTAGGTAGGTAGTTTTTATGCGGGTCATCACATTACGAAGTAAGAACGCGTTCAAACATTCTCACGACGGCACTCTTAAACGGGCCGGATTAAACCTTTCCGCGGGCCGGATTTGGCCCGCGGGCCGTAGTTTCCCCATCACTGGTTTAGAAGATACAGTGTGATTCTCAAAATCATCTGATTTTTATTATCTCTTAGAACTCGGTTATTTATGGAGATACAAACAAAATTTAAATACGAAAGTTTTATCACTTTTTACGTAGAATCCAGTGGTGTGCTTATAAAAAATATAGATGTTTTAATTTTTGAGATATTATCAAAATTAGTATTTTTTTAAATGGGACACGCTGTATCTGAGTATCTCAAAAAATTGCATTTTTTCTTAGGATTGCAACAATGTGTAACACTTGATATTTTGTTTTGTCCTAAATAGCTAAAATACTAAAAAACAAAAAAAAAGATTTTCTAGATGGCCATGAATTGAATTCTGTAAGCTTTTGTTTTTGTTAGTTTACATGTCATAAAATTCAATATTAATTACGTATTGGTTTTGATATTCCCTTGTTATCATCAGACGGTCGCCAGGGTGCAACAAGGACGGTTTGGGTTCCATGTATGGGTGGCGCTTTATCAAATCAGAGTCCTTAACTACAGGATTTTTAATGAAAATTTGAATGCTGAAGGATAAATCCAAGTTTTGGAAGAATGTGTAATAATCGAGTTGGATAACATGCCATTGGCTATAAAAAATAATGTTTATTTACAACAAGACGGTGTTCCAGCACACAATAGCCATATGGTAGGGCACTTACTAACTGCCAATTTTGGCAAAAACGTTTAATTTACTTGTGCCAATGTATTTCTCAATATTACAGCTAGATACCGTCGGATCTTTATTTTTGTTTTTGTAAATCTTACCTCTTGGTTTTGATCCACAATCACTTAAATTGTGATATAATCTTTGAAATATTTCTTGTTCTGGCTGTCGTCTGTCCGGATAACGCTCAAAATATAGGTCTAAAGCTGCGTCTTTATTTTTATAACGGCTATATTGAGGGTAATGAAAATAAAGACCTAAAATGTTAATTTTCCATAGTTTTAAAAAATATTCATTTTAGACTCCTTTTTCAAAGAAGTATAATCAAAAATACCAAAACCAATACGTAAATAATCTTGAATTTTATGACATGTAAACAAACAAAAACGAACGCTTAAAGAATTCAATTCATGGCATCTAGAAAATATTTTTTTTGTTTTTTGGTATTTTAGCTATTTAGGATAAAACAAAATATTGAGTGTTACATATTTTTGCAATCACAAGAAAAAATGTTTAAAAATTTTTTGAGGTACTCAGATACAGGGTGTCCCATTTAAGAAAATAGTAGTTTTGATAATATCTTAAAAATTCAAACATCTACATTTTTTTAAGTACGCCACTGGATTCTACGTAAAAAGTCATAAAGCTTTCGTATTTAAATTTTGTTTGCATCTCCATAAATAAACCGGCAGATTTTGAGAATCACCCTGTATCTTCTAAACCAATCTAGTTAGCGTAGATCTGATTGTGGTATTAAACTAAACACTAAAAAAGAGAACGAGACATACATCTTAGTTTTTTTGTATCTCTTACCGTTTAGCCTATACCCTATAATATCAACGAAAAACAACCACCCTGTACACAACATTTTTTGGGGCACCAGAAAATTGAACTCTTTCCAAATACGACGAATAAGGGCCAGTTGCACCAAACACGTTGAACTGGTTCAACTCTGAACTCGAGTTCAAAGTGACATTACAACAATGGGAACTGTCATCTAGAACTCAGGTTAAGCTTGAACTTGAGTTTAACGTTTCTGGTTCAACTGAGCCTTAGACACGAAGCGTCCAAATCTAAATTCTGTGATCGGGCATTTTTTAATTGTTGGCTATTTTAAAATACGTCTTAATCTCAATAACCATAAGTTATATAAAAAACAGTTCAATTATTATTTGTGTAGTTTTCACCGTAGATTTCAATGCCGTACTTATTTTTTTATTCCGACGTTCAATTTCTGAATTATGACACAAAGTTGATTTTTTTTTAAATGGAACACCCTCTATATTTTGAGTTACCAAATGTAAATTAATGTTATATACGCGTGGCGTATGAAGTAAAATTTCGAGTTAAGAAAAGCCTGAAAGTTTGGTTTGGCCGCTCCGCTTCGCGGAGCGACCAAACCAAACTTTCAGGCTTTTCTTAACTCGAAATTTTACTTCATGCTTAGCCTGGGAGTGGAACACACTCGTTAGAAGTAAACTTTAATTAATTAATCCAGCAGATATATTATATTTTCAATTATTATTCCTTTGAAAATGGTCTAACAAACCGAAACTAGTCGGAATAAAGATTTAATTGTGAAACAATACCAAGTGCCTTTCCTTTAATTAACTTTACATAGTGTAATATGTTTCACCAAGCGCCAGATGAGAAATTAATTCAAGAAATTTTCAATTATTATTTGTGTTGTTTTCACCGTAGATTTCAATGACTTACTTATTTTTTTATTCCGACGTTCCATTTCTGAATTATGACACAAAGTTGATTTTTTTTAAATGGAACACCCTCTATATTTTGAATTACCAAATGTGAATTAATGTTATATACGCGTCGCGCATGAAGTAAAATTTCGAGTTTAGAAAAGCCTGAAAGTTTGGTTTGGCCGCTCCGCTTCGCGGAGCGACCAAACCAAACTTTGAGGCTTTTCTTAACTCGAAATTTTACTTCATGCTTAGCCTGGGAGTGGAACACACTCGTTAGAACTAAGCTTTAATTAATTAATCCAGCAGATCAATTATATTTTCAATTATTATTTGTGTAGTTTTCACGGTAGATTTCAATGACATACTTAATTTTTTATTCCGACGCTCAATTTCTGAATTATGACACAATATTGATTTTTTTTAAATGGAAAACCCTCTATATTTTCAATTACCAAATGTAAATTAATGTTATATACGCGAGCGCATGAAGTAAAATTTCGAGTTTAGAAAAGCCTGAAAGTTTGGTTTGGCCGCTCCAAACTTTCAGGCTTTTCTAAACTCGAAATTTTACTTCATGCTTAGTCTGGGAGTGGAGCACACTCGTTAGAAGTACACTTTAATTAATTAATCCAATACATGAATTATATTTTCAATTATTATTTGTGTAGTTTTCACCGTAAATTTCAATGACATACTTATTTTTTTATTCCGACGTTTAATTTTTGAATTATGACACAAAGTTGAATTTTTTTAAATGGAACACCCTCTATATTTTGAATTACCAAATGTAAATTAATGTTTTAAATGCGATGTTGCCATGAACAAAATTTAATTTGGGCTCAAAATTTCAGTAAAACCAAACGAAATATTACATTTTGCATGACATCTCATTTATTTAAAGAAACTAAATGAACAATTTTTTCGTCAAAATCTGAGGATGTGATGTCAAAGTTATTAAAAAAACATTGAATTTTCGCAAAATTCATACATGCGCGATATCTCAACAATGGGCCCGTTCATCAAAGGCAACTGCTGGGAGTGTACTGCCAACTGTTGGGGAATTCTCTGATGACCGGACTGTTAATCTTGAACGTGTTTGCGATTTTTCATTCATACAAAATAGACCGATTTGTGTTGACGCGTTAAAGTTTTTAAAATAGCCGAGTACCGTTCATCAAATACCAACATGCATCACAAACAAATCCAAACATGTTGAATGTTGAACATTTTGATGAACGGGCCCAATATTTCAAGTTGATTAATAACTTTGTGTTAACATGTAAAAAAGGCTATAGATTTTTATTTTCTTTACTGATTATTCATTAAACTGCATTCCATTTTAAGCAACAATTGTAAATAGAGAATATTTTATTGTTCAAATTTTGTAAATGAGTCGACCATTTCCAAAAACACCTAAATCCATTTGAAAACAATAGATTTATGGGTTTTTGATAAAAGGCGACTCAAATATACTTTGTACAATAAGAATATAAATAAATAACAATCAATGTAATGTTTCTTTTTGAAACTCTCCGCATTGTGACAATTTATTTGAAAAATTATGATTTAGAAATCATATTTTTTTAAATAAATTGTCACGATGCAGAGAGTTTCAAAAATAGAACGCTACAACTTGCAACTTCACAACACATACAGGGATTTTTTCTTTTAAGTATACTTTCATATATTCCATACAAACATTTGTAAAATTAATGAACATGTAATCAGAACTTAGTCGAAGTATATTTTGAACTTGACTTTAAATCAGTGTTTTATACGCGTGACGCATGAAGTAAAATTTCGAGTTTAGAAAAGCCTGATTTGGCTTGGTCGCTCCGCTGCGCTACGCGACCAAGCCAAATTTTCAGGCTTTTCTAAACTCGAAATTTTACTTCATGCTTAATCTGGGATTGGAAACACTCGTTAGAGTCTTTATATTGAAAGTTTTTGAGAAGATCACGGATGTCTGAAGATTTAAAGGAAACATTGCTTGTATTTAGAAATGTTTCAAAATTGAAACATATATGTTGGGGGGAGAATCAGTTTCCGTGGACTGTATTTTTAATTTCATCAGCAAAGATCAGAAGTGCCGGCATCGGGGGCGTACAATGCCACTATGAAGCATTAGATGGCGTTAGCTATCGATATCCATTAATAGTTTTCACATATTGGCTTGAAATAGTCAGAAATGTTCAGTATTCCTCAGCACTGGGTCGGGACCACACTGAAGAGGACTTTGAAGTCCGAAACGCGTCTGTGGGTATCTGGTGCCGGAATACTGAACACAAATTCAATTTTGTGAGTTAATTGAATTGTCATATTAATGTCAAATTTCCGTTTACATAATCTACAAATTAAAAGTTGATTTACAACATAACATGTAATTAATATTGTCCTAACCTAAGATACATAATCTGCATCACACCATTAAATTCTTGAAGTGTCAAATTTGATATGTCATATTAAAAAAAACAACATATCGTATGTTCAATTAAAAAAAACCTCAAGAGTGCCATGATTTATTATTTAAAAAAAATTAAGTTGGCACATATATCACGAATTAACATATACATACATCAGACATAGCTCTTTGGTTATGTTACTTGTCAAACGTAAAACATTAAATCAAAGTGAATTTTTAGATAATTACGTTTAATTTATACCTTTCAAATTATAATAATGTATGTGCCTTCTTTATTTTCGAACACAAGCCTGAACTCTTCATCGTACACCTTCCAGTATGGTTTGCAACAACACTGGATTATTGTTAATCTCTTCAAATTTATCTCGAATTCGTTGCCATATGTCTTCTAGATGCGTACTGATTGTGCATGAATGCAATTTTTTGGGTATGGCAACAAGAAAAAATCGCATGGTGCTAAATTGCATGAACGCGACGGCCAGGGAATCCCTACATTGTGACTTATGATTCAGTCTTCAAAAAAATCCTCCAAAATGGTCAAATTGTTTACTGTGCAATTCTTGCTCCATTCTGATGAAAATAACGACTTTGCAGTTCGTCATCATGAAGTTCATTTATATAAAGCAATAACATTTTGGTACGGTAACGGTCTGCATTTATCCTACCTAAAACGTATGCACAGTTCTAGAATTTTGTTTATTAATAATAAAAATATGATTTTACCTTCAAAGAATATCGCTTCAACTAATCGTCGCCCAAACGCCAATTTTCTCTGGATGTAACGGTTTCTCGGTACGTACAAAGATTTTCATTGGGCAGAATCCGCATAGTTTGGGAATTAACGTACCCATCCTTGTTTACATTTTTTAAAACCACTGACAAAATCTCAGCCGTCTGGGGTAATCAATAGGTAATAAGAGTTATTACCTATTGATTACCCCAGACGGCTGAGATTTTGTCAGTGGTTTTACCAAGATTATGCGATAAGGGTATACTCGCAAATCTTTTCGTAAAAGCTTGTGGCATGTTCCTATCGATCAATTAATTTGCTGTGATAAACAACGCAGAGAAGTCGTAGTTTCATCTTCCAAAATTTCCTGAAGCTTTGTCAAAGCTGCTTCCAGTGAATATACCCAATGCTCGTCAACTTTAGTCCCATTTCGGAAATAACTTTTAACTAAAAACGTTTTTTTTTGCCGGTTGCTGATAACCATTGTGACTTTTAAAGAGATCTGACGTTTTGTAAATCAATTCCTAACATGTGTGCCAACTTACACTTTTAAAAATGATAAGTCATGGCACTCTTGAGGTTTTTTTTAATTGAACATACGATACATTTAGTAATTCAAATAAACGTGTGAAGAGAGGTTATTAGTGCTTTATTCTTCAAATTGATTTGATCTTCATAATCAATCAATTCATTTTCTTAAATGTTGATCATATCAAAAATTATTTTATATAAAACAACCGGAATTGGTTGTTAATTCCTAATTTTCTAAGTATTTTAAAAAGAGTGTCATTTTTAAATTATTGCTTGTCAATCAAAAATGTTTATTTATAGATGGATACTGAGATTTTTAAATAATCTTAACCATGAATAAATTTAAGGCGAATTTTCAAGTAAACGTCTATAAAACTCTTGCATTTTATTATTTGTAGCTCTTATAATTTTAAAATTAAAAACAGAATATTTTTATTTTGGTTAGGTTAATAAAAAAATCGTATTTTTTTTAAATCTGGAAGGTAATTTTTGTTTTTTTTTGTTGTGAATTAAATAAACTGTCTTCTTTAAATATAATAGCTATAGGACTTTATGATTTCATACAAACCACAAAAATATCCAACATTATTAATTTAAACTTTATTTACAATAAAAAAAAAACTTTAAGGTCCATTTGCACCCCGACTAATTGACTTTAATCAACCACTAATCATTGATTAAACCTCTGATTAAGTCATAATTCTAGAATACAAGAATGTTTTACATTTGTAAGATATCCTAAACATGTGTCTTTCATCATTATGCGATTTTGTAAATAATTTATACATAAAATTGCTGTGTTTTTAAGGAGTACTAATCATTGAACTTAATCGACTGATTAACTTAATCCATATTTGTCTAACGAGGGTTTGCACTCCTTGATTAAGCATGAAGTAAAATTTCTAGTTAAGTAATGCCTGAAATTTTGGCTAGGTCGCGTAATACAGCGGATTATAAATTTCAACTGCGACTTTGTCCATTATTTATTTCACATACTTATTTATTTATTTACGGACATCGCCTATTTAACAATAATACATTAAATTCGTTTACAAAAAGTATATAAATTTTAACTAAAAATAAGTAATATACACACCAATTAAAAAATATATCACAAAAAAAAAATTAAATTCAACTTAAATGAACACTACCAAAAGTACTAAACTAAAGAATACACCTAGACAAGTCAATAACCCTCAGACCACGCTTAAACAAATTAAAAGATGAGCAAAATATATGGAATTTTGAGTCGGAATCATCCTAACCATGGGATTGTGAATTCCATAGTTGGTACAATGAAACGGCAGACGAAATAAAAAAATAGTCCTAGTGGGCTTAGAGATAAGAAAATTGAAGTTAAGGATTGAGAGCAGATTACAAGAGTCAATTAAGCCGTTAATTAATTTAAATGCAAAACACAAGTCGTGCATAATTCGCCGACATTCAAGCGAGCTTATGTTTAAGAGCAATAGCATATTAGAATGGCTAAATGTAGTGCGAGAATGGCAAAGCCTATAAGAAATTAATCTTAAAAATTTGCTCTGGACCATTTCAATTTTAGTTATTGACTTCTTGTAGAATGGACTCCATATTGTTGAACCATAGTCCAAATATGAGCGTACAAGCTATATACAGCGTATAAACGAACTACTGTACAGGCTCTCTACCACATAAGGGGCAGCGTTTAAATAAACAATACCTGCATTTGAAATTACCATACCTTTAGTAGATAGCTCACAAATAATTATTAAAAATAATTAATAATAATAGGCCACATGTTTGTGGTATCTGGTATACGCGCACATTGCGTATTTTAAGAGAGATTCCACATAGACTGGTAGTTTTTAAACGATTTGGATATCGAATTACACCATCCAGAGAAAAGTGGGTCAGATTGTGAAGAATTATGTCTATGTTGTTATTGTGATTTTTTTTATACGTGACCCAGTTTCATCTAGTAATTCTAGACAGTGTGTGTGTGTGTGTAGTGCGTGCTAAGTGATTTATACGTCTCGATAGTGGTGCGAAGTGATTTATGCGCCTCGCAGTAGTAAAAGTAAATAAAAAATACAACAACTTACGCATCCACGAAAAATATCATGAACACAGGTAACCAGAAGTTCTCAAAAAGTAAAAAATGCATGAACAATTATGAAAAATCCAATATTTTTTTTCCGATTTTATTTTTGCTGCAATTGGTGTCAAAATATTTTGTGTATACGCCCTTAAGAGGATGTACATTAGTTCGATTACACGCTGTATACTTGCACTGTTAGCCAACTAGCAAAATCGGGGTAAAACGATTCAATTTAAAATTTTTTGAAATTGTTTTTACGGTAATAAATAGTAATTAATTCAGTGATTGTTTCTATAGCTTATTTGCTTAGATTAAATCAATTATTTAGGAATCACCCGCTGACTTGAATTCAAGCTAGCGGAATCGTCATATCTTTTTACTGGAAATCAGTAAAAAAATAATTTTTACGGTAATAAAAAGTAAAAAAATAGTTAAAAATTGTGTTATGTTTTTTTCTTGATTCCGCTCATTTTCACCCGCCTGCTTAAAAGAGGTGATAAAAACATTAAATGACTAAAAATGTTTTTAAAGATAATATTCTAGTTTTCAAAATTTTGTTTAATATTATTTAAAGTAAAACTGACATGGTAGTCACAATCTGAAATGTTAAATTTTTTCGACATTTGCCGGATTCAAAATTTTTTTCCCTGCCCTTTTAATATAACTTTCTTCTGTGGGAAACCCCCATTTTGTTAAAGTTTTTCATTGGTTTTGTCAATATTTAAGTTAATTTTATAAATTTTTACGTGTTTTATAATTCGCCTGCTGATTTTGACAAATTTAATAATATCATATGGCTTTTTTGTTAGTGTTTTGGTCAATTTGAATATAATTCCATGATTTATAATAATAATAATAATAATAATAATAATAATAATAATAATAATAATAATTTATTTCCCAACAGAAATACACATTTCAAATTACAGGGAAAAATATACAAAATTCTAGCAGAAAATTATTACATATACAATATTTAATTCAGTTAAACAATACTTAACGATATCTGACATAGTGACTAAATTAATATAGCGGACATTTGGTTAATAAATTGTTTACGACTACAACACAAGATATCAGCAACGTTTAGAGAGTTATTATAATTGCGCATCATTGTATTGAGAGGGGAGTTGTAATATACATTACTTTGACTTCTATTACATACAAATTGTACGCTATTTCTACTACAAATCCTAGGTGTAAAAAAATTTAACTGAGCGAGTATACTGGGAGCATTTATATTGTTGTGAAGCAAATTGTAGAGAGTGGTTAATGAAGCGATCTTGCGTCGTGCAGATAAAGATTTTAAGTTAAACATAGCCAACAAGTCTTCATATCTAATAGATTCGTCCGGGTATACAGAATGTACTACAAAATACAGATACCTTACAAACATTTTTTGAACATGTTCTATAGATTTGATATGGCAATCATAGAACGGAGACCACACTAACGAGCAATACTCTAACTTCGGTCGCACATACGACGTATACAACTTCATAATGGTTCTGGTGTTTTTGAAAGGCTTTGATATTCTACGTACAAAACCCAACATTCTCATAGCCGAGTTCACTAGTTTCGTGTAGTGGGGAACAAAAGACAGATCTTTATCTAGTAAGACACCTAAGTCTTTTATTTCCGTAACACGTTCCAGCAAGATGTTATTTAAAGAGTAATCATAGAATAGAGGGCTACTTAATCTGCAAAATGAAACACAATTACATTTTTTTATGTTTAAATATAATCTATTTTCCAAGCTCCATTGCTGGATAAGCTCTAAATCCGATTGCAGTGTCAAACAATCCTCTATCGATTTAATTTCTCTGTATATTTTGATGTCATCGGCGCATACAAGAATGTTGGATTTTATGTTGTCGACGACGTCGTTAATAAATAACAAAAAAAGCAATGGCCCCAGATTTGATCCTTGAGGGACCCCACTGGTTGGATAGAAAGATGCGGACCTATGGTTCATATATTCAACATAGTTCTCTCTGTCAGATAAATACGCACATAATAAATTAATTAGAGGAGTACTGAATCCCCATCCCTTTAGTTTATATATTAGTATATAATGATTTATAGAGTCAAATGCTTTTCGAAAATCGGTGTATAAGACGTCTACTTGCATACGCTTATCCATATGATGAGATGTAAATTCAGTTATGGTTAATAAATTGGTACACGCAGACTTCTTCATCATAAAACCATGCTGCTTGGTGGTAATATGTGTTTCAACGTAATTATACAATTTATTTGCAATAATTGTCTCGAATAGTTTCGCAAAGTTATTTATAATTGAGATGGGGCGGTAATTTTGTATGTCTTGCTTGTTATCTGACTTAAGGACTGGTGTTATTCGAGATATTTTCCATTGTTTAGGGAATTTTGATGTTTTTAAAATTATGTTAAATATATGAACCAACGGAATTACCAACACATGAATACAGTCTCGTACTATAAACGATGGAATGTTATCGGAACCAGCTGTAAAATTATTACTTAATTTTTTTCCCGCTCTAAGGATGTCATCGGCTGTAATTTCGTTGATATGAATTGAAATATTGTGATCGAAACTTGCATTAAGATTTGCGCCGTTATTTTGCCAGTCAGTATAAACGGACGAAAAATATCTCGCAAAGCCATTTACAATGTTATCCGGATTTTCTAAGCTGTTGTTATTATAGAACATAGAGCCAGGTATGCGCGATTGAGATTTTTTAGATGAAACGTAGTTCCAAAGTTTTTTCGGGTCTGAACAAATAGAATTTTCAGCACTGTTAATAAATATTGAATAATCATATTTGATGCTCTGGCGAATTTCTTTACGAGTTTTTGATAATTTAATTTTATAACAATTTAATTTTAAGTTCTTGTGTAATTTACGATAGTGATCTTTTATTTTTATCAATCGTCTAGTCTTAGCGGAGAACCAGCATGGATAATTGTTCCTATTATATGTTGAACTGCTTTTCAAAGGAACGGTTACATTAAATATAGTATATTTATCTCTGACTTTCCCGGTTTTAATGATGTTCAGTGAATTTTTGATTTACGCAATTTTCAGGCATTCGTCGATTTTATAATAGAGTTCAATTTGAAGTTTTAAACGGTCGTTTCCACTCCCAGGCTAAGCATGAAGTAAAATTTCGAGTTTAGAAAAGCCCCGTGAAAATTTGTCGAGGGTCGCGCAGCGACCCGAGACAAATTTTCGGGCTTTTCTAAACTCGAAATTTTACTTCATGCGCCACGCGTACAAAACACTGATTTGAAGTGAAGTTCAGAAACACACAAATACATCTTTAATCAGAGTAACAGGGAATTAGATATTTAGTCTGTTATCAACGATGTTCAGTGTTAATAATAAATATTTAGGTTTTGAATATTTTTGTTAAAACAACTGGTAAAGATATTTATACCGAGTGTCTGGGATAAGGAGCGAACATAGGAATTTAACATGTAAAATTAAATATGTGTAATTATTAGCTCCCCTATTTATTTCAAAGAAAAATCTTAAAGGAATATTTTTTAGGGTATTAAAAACTGTACTAAATGTATCGATTTAATTTACGTTTGTACCAGCATTCATATTATCGAAATACTACCAAAGAAATTTAAATGATGAAAAATAATTAATGCATGCTTGTCGTTTGGGATAAATCATAATAATAACACTTGATTAGTGGAAGAAAGATCATTTATTCATTACTAAGATAATTTATAGTGGTGTCAGATTACATGTTTGTAATCTGACACACACTATAAATTATCTTAGTAATGAATAAATGATCGTGGTTTATTTTTGTTCAAATTTTTATTTTACTGTATCTACGTCCAATGGGAAATGTTAGAGCAAGTACTCAAAAAGTTCTCCATGCTGGTGTAAACAATAACCCAATCTTGTTTGGTGTTGTAGGCGTTCACTTTGTGGTACATCTTAAATACACTTGTAAATAAAACACTTTTTACTTTGTTTAACCACTGGATCTTACATTTAATTGTGTGACTAGTTTTGACTATCTATAACCCAATCTGTTATAAAATGCCTGCCTTCCATTAGCCAAGTGCCTATCTGTAAATTTGGCAAAAGGCAAATTCGGCCCCCCTTGGCTGCGCCACTGCGTACGTCCAACTCACTCACGCGCAAGGCCCGCGCGCGGAGCGCACGTCGTAACTAGAACACCGTTTTATCGAATGTGGGTTTGTCTCTCGCGAACGCAATTCGTGTGTGTGTCGCAAGTTTATTTATCAAACTACTCGTTTTAATCACCGGTCCGTCGGTGTGATGATCCGCAAGAATTGAAATCCCCGCGTCTCACTCTTCCAAAAACCGCGAAAAGACACTTTAAACAAACAAAAACGGTGCGTTTCATTATCGACGTTTCCGAACCTAAAATTCTCGCTCGCCCTCATCCCCTACATATCCAGATTCAGGACGATCCGATGACCTATTAACCAATTATTCATGCACCTCTCGAACCGAGCCGGCATCGGCGGACCTGGGGGGCGAGTCCCGAACCGAAACCGAAGCAGGTACTTTTTTTAAATGAATTACAAAAAGGAGAAATAGCCGACCTTTGTGGCTTTTGCGTTTCTGTGTGTGTGTGTTGTGTCCTTGGAGGTGTTTCCAGTCATGTTTTTTGATTATTTGGTTCAAACAGAGTGACGCAACGTATATATATCTGTATTTATGTTTCTAAATATTGATTCATAGTTTTTTTTTTCGCGGAGATAACTTGGGGGATCACGCGAGAGAAACTGGGGCTTGCGTTGTTTTTGAGTGTTTACGTGGATTTTTGTCAATATTTTTACAGCAAACTGTACGGTCAATTGCTCTCAATATTTGTATTTATTTACAGTTATTTAATGCCTAAAATTATTTTTTAAAGGCCTTCCCTTAGATTGATAATATTGCGAAGAATAATTTAATGACGGTTACGAAATTATTAATATTCACCTTTTACAAAATAATAATGATAATATTTTCTATGTTTTATACGCGTGGCGCATGAAGTAAAATTTCGAGTTTAGAAAAGCCCCGTGAAAATTTGTCGAGGGTCGCTAGCGCGACCCTCGACAAATTTTCTACGCGGGGCTATTCTAAACTCGAAATTTTACTTCATGCTTAGTCTGGGAGTGGATTTCACTCGTTAGTTTAAAATACATCACAACTGTTATTTCAATTTCTAAATTAATTAAGAGATTAAAACAAATGCTGGTAAAGTGTTGGTGATTTAATACTAATATTTATTAGTCTTAAATGAATAACACTGCGTATATACGTGGCGCATGGAGTAAAGTTTCGAGTTTAGAAAAGCCTCGTGAAAATCAGTGCTTTATATGCGTGGCGCATGAAGTAAAATTTCGAGTTTAGAAAAGCCCCGTGAAAATTTTCTACGCGGGGCTTTTCTAAACTCGAAATTTTACTTCATGCTTAGTCTGGGAGTGGAAAACACGTGTTTTGTCGATTTATAAAATGTTCGTGAGATTTTCGATATTCTGTGATTTTATCGATTTAAAAAAAAAAAATCATTAGATTAATATTTCGAGATTTTCATCAATTTATAAAATATGCATGAAGATTTTTGATATTTTGAGATTGTCGTAAACTTTTCAACTTTTGTCGATTTATAAAATTTTAATGAAATTTTCAATATTTCAAGATTTTTGTCGGATTTTCGGTATTTTAAGATTTTCGTCAATTCATATAATGTTTATAAGATTTTTAATATTTCGAAAATTGTTTTGATTCTTCATGATTTTTTTTTTCATGAATTTTCATAAATTTTTAAGATCTTCACAATTTTTATGAATTTCTAAGATTTCCACTGGTAGAACTTGGTTGGTTGGTAGGACTTTTAAATGCAGAAATGCTTAAATTTCGTTATATCCACTTATGTGTCCTTAAAGAGAAAACTTTAGCGTTCCAAAAACTCAAAAATTCATCAAATTTCATCCACATCGACCGAAGTTATGGCTGTTTGAATATTCACGAAAAAACGTGAATTTTCAAGTGGCGCGTTTTTTTTTGCGGTCGAGTGTATTTTCAATATTTTAAGATTTTCCTTATTTCGTGATTTTTGTCAATTCATAAAACGTTTATGAGATTTTTTATATTTCAAAAAATTTCTCGATTCTTCATGATTTTTGTTTCATGAATTTTCATTTTCATCAATTTTTAAAATCTTGGCAATTTTCGTGCATTTCTCGGATTTCCGTTAATTTTAAAAATGTTAATTCTTTTCATGAATTTTGAAAAGATTTTTCTTAATTTTTAATGAATTTCTTAGATTATTGTTAATTTTAAAAATGCCAATACTTTTGGCGAATTGTCAATGTCAAGATTAAGATTCATTTTAAAATATCAATTTTTCTCTTTATAATCTTAGCGCTATTCCTGAATTTCTAAGATTGAGATTTATTTTAAAATATTAATCTTTCTATGTATAATCTTAACGCTATTCCTGAATTTCTAAGATATCTTCAAGTTTTTAAGATTTTTGTTAATTTAGATTCATTTTAAAATATTAATCTTTCAATTTATAATCTTTACGCTATTCCTGAATTTCTAGAATTTTTAGAAAAATGTTGACGCTTTTCGTAAATTCGCAAGGTTTTAAATTTAATTGATTTTTAAAATGTTGACGATTTCGGTTAATCTTCAAAAATGTCGACTCTTTCGTGAATTTTAAAGATGTTTAATAATTGTCAACATGTTTACAAGTTTTATAAATTTTCTAACGAAAGTTAAATTTAAACAAGATTGAGTTTTTAGTGAATATCCAAAATTTTCATTAGTTTTCAAATTCTCGACGTTTTGCATGAAATCTCAAGGTTTTCGTCATTTTTGAAAATTTCGACTCTTCGTAAATGTCTAAGCTCTTCATCAATTGTTGTAAAAATTGATTATTTCAATTTTGAATGGAAAAAGTAATCTTTTTTTTTCGTTTTTAACAAATATCATTTAATTTCTTGATATTCACCATTTTACAACTTTTATTAATATTTATCATTTTACAACTTTTCTTAGTATTACTTTTTTTACTTTCCCCCGTATGTAATACAAAGGGAAAGTATTGTTTTCGTGAAAATTTTCGAATCAAAAATTTTAGCGGAAATATCCGTTTTGAGGTCCCCTGAGACGAATAAGACCATTTTTGAAAAATGTCTGTCTGTCTGTGTGCGCTGTACCGCAAAAACCGCTAAAGATATCGAGATGACATTTGAAACTTGAGCTTGTTACAATCGGAAGAACTGAAAAGCTTTTGGTGAAAATCGGAAAACCGGAAGTGGTACTTTACTCTTAGCGTTTTTCAGTTTTTTCAGGCTTTTTCAATAAATGTTCATCAAACAAAAAATTCTTTCAAATAAAAGTTGTAGATAATAACAAAATGAAGATGTATTGTTCACTTACTTTTTGTCATAGCACTCTTAGTTTTTGAGATATTTCAAAAGTTGTGTGTTTTATCTAGTTATTGAGGACCACTTCGTAATATGTTATAAAAAGAAGAACGTTTTTCGGGAACTTTCAAACACAATTTTCTACAGGGTGATTCATTAGCCTCTTTACAAACTTTAAAAAGTGATGTAATACGCAATTTACGGGGGAAAGTACTATGATGGACACATCACCATTTTTTCAACTGTCATGGGCGAAAGGTACCCCAAATGCACTTCTAGCTAGCTCAGGTGTTTGGAAATAAGGAGCACGAGCAACTAGTTGTTAAAACAGCGGCAAATAATTATTAGTGGGCGTTGGCAGTGGCAGCTTGGTCGTCAGAGGTGGTGAGTCCGGACGAAAACGGCAAAGTTCGGTATACGACGATAAGGTCCGGACGGCTTCGGAGAAGTCCGGATGTATCCAGAAGGCGTCGACGGAGTCCGTAGAGCAGACATAAAGACCTGACGGCGTCGGAAAAGTCGGGAAGGCGTCGTCGGGATTCGAGCAGTGTCGGAAAAAGTCCGGAGGGTTCCGGAAAGTTGGCCGATGCTTTCCGGAACCCTCCGCACTTTTTCCGACACTGCTCGAATCCCGATGACGCCTTCCGGTCTTTATGTCTGCTCTCCGGACTCCGTCGACGTTCCGGCAGTAACGAAGACTGGAGCGGTAACAGGCGGCACTGGGAGCAATTCCGGTTCTTCTGATTAGTGCACTTGCACTAGTCAAAGAAAAGTTGCACAAAAAAGAAAACAAGTTAAAAAGTACTTAAACACCACAGACTGCACTTGTATAAATTTGTTGCCGCTTTTGCTACTGGTTTGACACTGCTGAAGAAGTGCCGTCCTCCATTATTTATTTGCCGAAAATGAGGGTGGAGATAGGTAGTTTCCTTGGTGGACGTGACCAGCCGGCCAAAATTCGCCGAATCCATCGTAGTTACAGGCATTCGATGAATCTCGAGATTTTTTGAATCTCATTTAATCCGTTCTTCGGAAAGAAGAATGCAAAATTGATTATACAAATCTCTTTTCCGAAAACGGATTGCCGCTGGTCCCCAATCCTCTCTCTAAGGCAGGGTTTCTCAACCGGGGGGCACGCCCCCTTAGGGAGCACGACAGATTTCCTAAAGAGTAGGTGAAGGGAAATAAGGCTATAATAGTGTTTCAATCTAACTAAAAAACTCAAATAAAATCAGGGAGGGTGGCGTGGAGTTGTGGGAGAGGGGCGCGACCTGAAAAAGGTTGAGAACCCCTGCTCTAGGAGGTCTGCTCGGAGTCCACTTGAGGTGTTCGGGCTCTAGTCGTTATGCAAATTATCCAAGATAATCGGTCCTCAAGTAGAAATTTAATTTTTGTTGCCGATGATTTAAAGAATCGCCGGTAACACTACAAAACAGAAACAAACAAAATAAGATATTGACAATTGTCGAACGAATCTCAGACTAAGCACGAAGTAAAATTTCGAGTTGAGAAAAGCCCCAAGGTCTTTTCTCAACTCGAAATTTTACTTCATGCGCCACGCGGACAGAACAGTTAGCAGTTTTCGTGAATTTATTAAATTTTCATTAAACTTTTAATATTTTAAGATTTTTCTCGATTTATAAAATTAAAATTTTTATAAGATTTTCAATATTTTAGATTTTTGAATTTCTTAGTTTTTTTGTAGTTTTTACAATTTTTACGGTTTTTGTGAATTTTCTATGTTAAATGTTAATTCTAAAAAAGTTGATACTTTTCATGAATTTTCTAGATTTTCATTAATTAAAGGAATGTCATAAATTCATTAATAGAATATTCAAAACATCTCAAAGGCTACACTTTTTTTTGTACAGATTATCGTCAATTTTAAAAATATCGACTCTTTTCATAAATGTCCAAGCTTTTCATCAATTGTTGTAAACATTAATGATTTAAATTTTAAATGGAAAATGTCATTTGTTTTTAACAAATTTCATTTGTTTTCTTAATATTCACCATTTTACAACTTTTCTTAACATTCATCATTTTACAACTTTTCATAATATAATTTTTTTTGTTCTACAAAACAAACGATCAAAGCACAGTTCATATATATCCAGTTAGCCAGTCCCCATATAAATTTTGGGTACACGCGGATGGGAGCAGAGCGCTGGATGCCAAATTGGTGTATATGGCTGCCTATATACAACAGTCTGGCTTCCTGCGGTCGGTCGGTTACGACTATTTTACTCCAGATGTCGCGAAATCAAATAATAATAATAATAATAATAATATTTATTTATTACCCAACAGGAAAAATCCTAATTACAAGGCAATATGTACAATAATATAGTAGAATAATATGATACTTAACAAATAATAATAAACAAAATAAATGATATGCCTAAACAATAAAATGTTAACTTTTATGTTACATATTAAATTAACAATTAAACACAGAGCAAAATTGATTCTAATGAGTCATGAAATATGTCACAAGTGACAGGCAAACTATTGAATATATTACAGCTAATGTGTACGGGTGATTTTGATCCAAAGTTATTTCGAAATGAGGTAGTGCTAAATGTAGGTTTTTGCCTACTGTTAAAAGTTGGAATATGCAGTCCCACCAGTTGCAATAGGCAAGAACAGTCTATCTTGTGGCGCATTAGCTTGTGCAAAAAAACGATGCCTGCATTGAGGCGTCGGCAGTGAAGTAATTCAACGTTAAATTTCTCAATCAACAACATATGATTATACCCTCTAATAGGGTAGCAACCTTCACTTTTAAAGTAGAGAAATTTGAGAAATTTTCGTTGAACCCCTTCAACAAGCCGTATCTGATTCTGCGGAAACCATATTAAGGACGCATATTCCAACTTGGACCGAACGTAAGCGTTAAATAACGCCTTTAAAGCACTAAGATCACGTAAGTTGGCTGAGTTCCGATGTATAAAACTTAGTGCTCTAAATGCGCTCTTTGTAAGGGACTGTACATGGGGATTGAATGTGAAATTGTTATCGAAGATAACACCTAAATCTTTAAAGAATTTGACTTGCTCGAGGGTTTTATTACTAACTAGATACGAAAATACAATGGGTTTGGATTTTTTTGTGAAAGACATGAATTTACATTTATCACTATTTAAGTTCAGTTTATTAACAGTGCACCAGTTCGAGATACTATCCAGTGAGTTCTGCAAGTGGAGGCAATCATCAAGGGTACCAATTGTTGAGTAAATTTTTAGATCGTCAGCATATAATAGATGTTTACATGTCAACAATTTCGAAAGATCATTTATAAATAAATTAAAAAGCAATGGACCCAAGATAGAGCCTTGCGGCACACCAGAACGTGGAAAGTATGAGTCGGATTTGAAACTATTTAGGGTAACATATGATTCGCGATTTTCAAGATAGGAACCAATAAGTGTGGATGCACTTTTACCGAACCCAAAGGAATCAAGTTTAGCTAATAATAGTTCATGATCAACTCTGTCGAAGGCCTTCGACATGTCCGTATAAATTACATCAATTTGACCCTTTGAGTCAAGACATTTCGCTATTTCATGTGTAATAATAGATAAATTAGTTACAGTAGATCGATTTGAAACGAAACCATGCTGTTGCTGTGATATATACCGAGACACATGAGCATTAATTTGATCATATATTGTTCTTTCAAATATTTTTGCAATATGGGATAGTATGGCAATAGGACGATAATTTGTTACATTACTGAGATTATTAGACATTTTAGGTATGGGACAAATTGATGCAATTTTTAGTTTGTTGGGAAATACTGAAGTCCTCATAGACAAGTTGAAAATGAGAGTTAGCGGTTGGCATAAAACAGTAGCACAATCTTTTAGGAAAAATGCTGGTAGCCCATCATTACCTGCGGAGTATTTATTCGGTAGTTTTTTTAATAGAGTGTAGACAGATTTTTCAGATGTGGGAGTGAAGAAGAAGAAGGGAATATTACTGGGGTCTATAGTGGTTGTGTCAGTATCAATATCAGAGGGTGATATAAAAACTGATTCAAAGTAATCACGAAATCCATTGGCAATATCCTCGGGTGTTTCATAAGTCTTATTTTCATATACTAGTTTTGATGGAACGCGCGATGGATTGGATTTTTTAGAATTGATATAAGACCAGAATTGTTTAGGATTAGTGGTGAGTTGACACTCTGTATGTGTGATATAATTTCTATGGGCGGAATTAATTTTAGTTTTAACGAGTGCCCTTACTTTCTTAAATGCCGTTAAGGATGATGGGTTTGCTTTAGATTTTTTTCTAAGATTATTTTTGTCTTTAATTAGGTGGATAATTTCATTGTCAAACCATGGAGGGTATTTACGTTTTTCTTTTAATTTAAACGTAGGAATATACTTCGAAAGTGCACTGTTTATAACTAAATAAAATTCGTCTATGGCTAAATTGACATCAGTATAATTTGATATAAAATTCCAATCGATAGTGCATAAATGCGAATAAAGAGATTTATAATCTCCCCGTTTAAAATTAAGTTTTGTAACATTACTGTTAATGGGAGATAACATAGAAGATAATTTTAATGAAAATACAATAGCAGGGTGATATGAGTCCTCTGGGACCAGGGGATCAATTGTTCTTTCTATAAAACATTCATTGTTAGAGTAAATTAGGTCTAAGATGTTCCCGACACAGTTATTAATATTATTATATTGATGGAGACCTAGAAAAGTACAGAAATTTGAGATAATGAGAGCTTTATCAGATAAGTTCCCATTACTTGACATCAGTAATGGACAATTGAAATCGCCAACAAGAAGTACAGGATTGTCATTAAAATTTATTTCCATTAAAAGATCGAAAAATACTTTTATGTCAGAAGTTAGTGTATCAGGTGGTATATAAATTAAGACTATATACAACCAATTGGAATTAATTTTGTATTTGCATATTAATAAATCAATAATAAGAATTTGGGACTTGATGTGTTCAGAAGATAGAATTTCTATATTAGTGGACTGCTTGGCCGCAAGAAGTACACCGCCTCCTTTTGATCGACCCGTTAGAGCTGTGTCGCGATCAGTTCTAAATACTTTATAGTGATTATTAAATAGTTCGCTATCACTGACATTAGAGGTTAACCAAGTTTCAGTAAGTAAAATTAAGTCAAAATTGTGAGTACAGACGCTATTGTAGAATGAGCTAAGTTTAGTGTTTAAGCCTCGGACGTTTTGATAATACGCATTGATGTTTCCTGTTGGTAGCACATTTCAAGACTGCGTAGCGATGACTGTAGGAAGACCTTTAATGTATTTGATGGATAGGTTAGTTTCACCCATCTTTTCCCTTTCCGTTAACTTAGCACGGGCATCACTTAATAGTTGGGCTTGCATAGGTGTACGATCTGGCGCCACACGAATGTCCTTTAATTTTAAATTCCGACACAGCTTCGAAAATCAAGTCTCAGAGAGAGAGTGAGAGAGAGAGATAATTTCTTTCTCCCTCTATTCCGCGCTTCTCGTTGTATCATATTCCAGATGTTGATTTTTCAATCTTGAAAACACGTTTTTTTTTTTCTTTTAACGAGCTAAGGATGCGTGTTACATTCATTCATGCGTTTCCTTCTACAATTTTATTTTCTGCGTTATTAGAGAATAGATTTTATGAAATTATATGTGAACGTTGTAAAATTCATTAAGTATTATTTATTTTGTAAAAGAAACTTAAAATACAAAACTATTTAACTTTTGATAAAAAGTAAAACAAATACATCAACTTATCATTTTATTAACTAATAAGATCAATCCTATTGATCAGATCAAATCTACTGATCGATAAGGGTTTCTTTTTTAATTAAAGGGGTCAGTGCAAAATGCAGTTGTCATTTTTTTTTAGTTTTTGAATTATTACCGTTTGAAGTTTTTAACCCATTAAGCGCCGTTGATGCATACACGCAACATTATTATTTTTTGATAATTAAGTTACTAAATAAGTTTATTTGATATATTATATTATTTGACCTGAATTGAAAATGTACCAAGTAAAATTTAAATATTTTGTTATTTAAAGTGTATTATAAATACTTCACAATATTGCAATGTTTTATACGCGTGGCGCATGAAGTAAAATTTCGAGTTTAGAAAAGCCTAATTTGGCTCGGTCGCTCCGCTTCGCTACGCGCCCGAGCCAAATTTTCAGGCTTTTCTAAACTCGAAATTTTACTTCATGCTTAGTCTGGGAGTGGATACACTCGTTCTTAACTTCATATTGCACGTTTTTATATAAAATCGACGAATGCCTGAACATTGACAGCGTATACATTACATTGTTGAGGCACTAATTTTTTGAAAATCCATTATCACTTTAATATAATAATATTAATAAACTATTTATGATTTTTAACTTTTTATTAAATTCACGTATACATTATGTGTATTTAAAGAAAAAATTCACAGTATGTAATGCAATAAGTCATTCATAGAAATCATAAAAAGAAGTGTAGAATTTTAATTAAAATGAACTTTTAGAGTTAAAATTGCTTGGCCGTTAATGGGTTAAAATAGTTTTAAATATACTATGTGTCCCGTTTCAAGGCGCATTGTATATTTCATGTAAAGATTTCCAATGTAATCGGAATTTGAGTTTGTATTATTATCTTATTATCTTCCCTAATTATTTCAGGGAAATTATGATATTCATTTGGTTAGAGTTAAAATATACACACCGAGCTTTGCTATTTATTGCATTTTTAAAAACCTGAGTGTCATGAAATTAAACAAGCAAATGATGAGGTGTTGATTTGTTGGCTTTTTATTTAAAATATGTTCTGTTGATTGTGTGTTACACTTCGATCTATTCTGTATAATTATTACTGAATAAAAACAAAACGAAAAAACTGCTTCTAAAATATCGTTAATAAACAAGAAAACAGTTATATGTATATTTAATATAGTTTTTTAATGTTTGTTAGTTTTTTGTATATATATGAATGTTTATATGAATCTATATTGCTATGTTTTTAGTTTTGTGTATTCGTAAATAATTTATCTATTTTATTGAAATAATTTCTGTTTTTTTTTATTATCAATTCCATTTAAAATACCCATCAAATATTTTTCAAATTGATTTTTTCATTGTAAAACGATTTTTGTATTTATCTAACTTTTAAATAAAAACTGTTTAATAACATAAATATATTAAAAATCTATTAATTGTAAAAAGATTTTTGTATTTATCTAACTTTTAAATAAAAACTGTTTAATAACATAAATATATTAAAAATCTATTAATTTTTAAACACGTTTTTATTAAAAATATATATAATAACTAAAAATGTTGGAAATATATTTTACATTTTTTCATTGTAAATGACTTTGTTTATTTATACAAATTATGAATATTTGAAACAATAATCTATTAATCTAATAATTTTAACAATTTTATTATTAAAAATATATAAAATAACTAAAAACGTTGAAAATATATTTTAGAATTGTTAATTTCATTGTAAATTTGTTTTTATAAAATATAACTAATTCCCGAATTTCATAATTTGGAACACGCTTGAAATCTCAAAATAAAAGAAATATTTTCGAATAGACTTTTTGTGGTGATAATAAATTTTATTATTCGTCTACCACAGTTCATATACAGGAAGTTTTCCGTTAAAGTATACATATTTAAAATTCACCTTATTTTCTTTAAATCTGTAGATATTCATTGTGTTTTTAAAAGAGTTCAATTTGATGCTTTAAACGAGTGTTTTCCTCTCCCAGACTAAGCATGAAGTAAAATTTCGAGTTTAGAAAAGCCCCGTGAAAATTTGTCGAGGGTCGCGCAGCGACCCGAGACAAATTTTCACGGGGCTTTTCTAAACTCGAAATTTTACTTCATGCGCCACGCGTATAA
Organism: Philonthus cognatus; assembly: GCA_932526585.2. Taxonomy (NCBI): domain Eukaryota; kingdom Metazoa; phylum Arthropoda; class Insecta; order Coleoptera; family Staphylinidae; genus Philonthus; species Philonthus cognatus. The sequence goes on from OW052244.1 coordinate 103,869,142, forward strand.
AACACTAAAATATTGTGAAATTTAAGTATTTTTGAACCTTACGTCAAATCAGTGTTTTGGGCGCGGGGCGCATGAAGTAAAATTTCGAGTTTAGAAAAGCCCAGAAAAATGTACAGTGTATTCTGTATATTGAGTTATTTATACTTAAAAAACTCTCTGTAAAACTAATCAATAATATAAATTATTTGCCAAATTTGGTACATACCAAAGTTTTAATTGAATTTATGAAGAAAAAAAAAACAATCAAGATAAAAATAATATCAAATGAATTCTATAATGTAAACTCATAGAATTTTATTTTTTGATTTTTAGTTAAATTTTAGGTTTATTTAGGAGCTTTTTAAATATATCTGATTCCCAAAGTCCATAATTTCGAACACGCTGGAAATCTGAAAATAAAAGAATTATTTCGGAACAGTTTATTTTTTCTGAAGGTCATCAAATTTATCATCGTACAAGTGGTGTAGACGGGATCAAATTACACGACGAAATAAGAGCGAGCGCGTTTGTGTGTGTGTGTGTGTAGACGCAACCGGGTCGGTTTTCTCTAGAATACTTCTACGTTTACTCTATTCATAAGTAGATGGACCCACTTCCCGACCACAGTCTCTCCTTTTCTATCCTCGAATACTCGGAATCCAGTTCTCCCATAAGCATTGTCTACCCTTGATCAAAGTAAGATATTGACAATTGTCGGACGAATGTCTTCCACTCCCAGACTAAGCATGAAGTAAAATTTCGAGTTGAGAAAAGCCCCAAGAATTTGGATTTGGACGCGCAGCGTCCAAATCCAAATTCGGGCTTTTCTCAACTCGAAATTTTACTTTATGCGCCACGCGTATAAAACACTGATCTCAAGCAAAAAATGTTGACCACTTAGCAGTTTTTGTGAATTTCCTAAATTTTCATAACATTGTTAATATTAGTATTTTTTTAAAAATTATAAAATTCTAAATTTTTATGAGATTTTAAATATTTTGAGAATTTCGTAAGATTTCTTAAAATTTCGTAGTTTTCACTATTTTTATAGTTATACGCGTGGTGCATGAACTAAAATTTCAAGTCGAGAAAAGCCTGAAGAATTTGGATTTGGATCCAAATTCGGGCTTTTTTCAGCTTGAAATTTTACTTTATGTGCCACGCGTATTTTCGTAGTTTTTACAATTTTTACGGTTTTCGCAAGTTTTCTGGGTTAAACCTTAATCCTAAAAATACTTTTCATGAATTTTCTAGATTTCCATTAAATTTAAAGATTTTCGTTAATTTTTAAAAATTGTGATTTTTTTCAAGATTTTCATTAATTATTTCATTTTATTTCATTTCTTTATTGATGTAATACGTTTATAATTGCGAACATTACATATGTCAGGTACAATTTAAAAACACAATACATTTATTACGTATAATTTAGCATAAACCATTGACTACTAGGAACTAAATGTTACTCACAAAAGATCTGAACTCATTGATATTATAGAAGGCATTGTCCAATAAAATAAAGGTTAAAGTTGATTTAAACTTTTTATAATTAAGTTCTGTTAGGGTTTTTGGAAGAATATTGTAGTGTTATACCGGCATATTCCGGAGATTTATCAATGAATGCATCTATATAACGTTTTTTAGGTATTAAGTTATGTCTTGTATTATATGTTTTTTTGTGTGGTATGCTTTTTATTCGTTTAGATTTATTCTCCTGGATCATAAGCAATAGTTTATTAATATACAGCGTGTCAATTTGAAAACAAGCCAGCCAGAATATCTTTGTAACCGTAACAGTTAGAGAACATTTTACAAAACCGTTTCTAGGATATGGATGGGGAACCATTTTGACCCACAAAACAATCTTCTGCAACCAACCCCTTAGGCTGTAGCCACCCTTGCCCATTTTTACTTTCCCCCGTATGTAATACAAAGGGAAAGTATTGTTTTCGTGAAAATTTTCGAATCAATAATTTTTGCGGAAATATCCGTTTTGAGGTCCCCTGAGTCGAATAAGACCATTTTTGAAAAATGTCTGTCTGTCTGTCTGTGTGTCTGTGTGCGCTGTACCTCAAAAACCGCTAAAGATATCGAGATGAAACTTGAAACTTAAGCTTTTTGTTACAATCGGAAGAGCTGAAAAGCTTTTGGTGAAAATCGGAAAACCGGAAGTGGTACTTTACTCTTAGCGTTTTTCAGTTTTTTCAGATTTTTTCAATAAATGTTCATCAAACAAAAAATTCTTTCAAATAAAAGTTGTAGATAATAACAAAATGAAGATATATTGTTTATTTACTTTTTGTCATAGCACTCTTAGTTTTTGAGATATTTTAAAAGTTGTTTGTTTTATCTAGTTATTGATGTGTGACAGTGTGTGTCGATACAATTGAAAAATGTTTCAAATAAAAGTTGTAGTTATCAAAAAGTTGAAGACATTTTGAAAATAATAATGCTACAAATATTTTAAAAGTGATTTAATACGCAATTTACGGGGGAAAGTACTATGATGGACACATCACCATTTTTTTTAAATGGCACGACCCTACTTGTGATATATTATTAGAAAGGTCTTTCGAAATGCTTATCAGTGGTACCAACTAAAATTTTTATTATTACAGAAGATTGTTACGTGGATCAAAATGGTTCCCCCTCTATATCCTAGGAACGGTTTTGGAAAATTTTCTCTAACTGTTACGGTTCCAAAAATATTGTGGCTGGCTTGTTTTCAAATTGACACCCTGTGTATCAATAAACTATTGCTTATGATCCACGCAACTAAATCTGAATGAATTAAGTACAAAAAAAGTGTTGCAGCTTTTGAGATGTTTTGAACATTTTATTAAATAATTTATGACATTCTTTTAATTTCCTTTAATACTTCAAAGAGAATCCTAACAGTTCCACGCATAGAACTGTCAGGATTCTCTTTGGAATATTAAAGCAAATTAAAGGAATGTCATAAATTCTTTAATAAAATATTTAACAAAATCTCAAAAGCTGCTACACTTTTTTTTTTGTACTTACTTAATTCATTATTAATTAATCTCGTCTAGATTGAACCAATTACGATCCCCCTGCTTGTAATACGTCAAGAGGGTAGTGAGTGGGAGGTCTTGACTGTTAAGGGGCAGATATGCATGAATAGTTAGCCAGAGCCCCATCTCGGGGATTAATTTCGCAGAAGTGATTAAGGTGTTGGGTATTATGGCTGCAAATATGAGCATCGTGGTCGGCGGCCTCATAATAATGTAATTTTCATTAAAATACAAATTTTCATTTTGCTTCTTACAAATTATGGCATTAGATTTTTTTACTAGAAGGAATGTATTTTTCTATAATAAGGAATGATCACAAATACAAATACACTTCCTTCAATAATGGAAACTGAATACCAAACACACTATTCAAATCATGTACTTGAGTTATAGTTACACAGTTTACACAAGTCAAAATATCAGGGATTACTATAATCTCTTTTTTTTTAATATGACCAATAATTTTCCATTCCCTCTCGAATATTTTCCTTTAATTTCTGTAGGGACACTGGGTTGTTGAAAACTTTACTTTTAAGGTATCCCCAAAGAAAGAAGTCCAGTGGGGAGAAGTCCGGGCTACGAGGTGGCCAGTTAATGGCGCCTCTTTTGGATATCACTTTTTGTCCAAAAATTTCGCGAACAGCACTTAATGAGTCGTTAGAAGTGTGGCATGTTGCCCCATCTTACCGAAACCACGATCGTTGATCAAAACCATAGAAATCCTGTAGCGCTGGTGAAAAAAAGTTCTGTAGCATGGCAATATACCGCTCTGTATTCACTGCAACAGCATTTCTTCGGCGATCTTTTAAAAAGTATGTACCAATAATGGCTCTTGCTGACAACGCTGCTCATACAGTAACCTTTGGTAAATGCAGAGGTTTTTGATGCTTCAATTTAGGATTAGTGTCACTCCAATACCTGCAATTTTGCCTATTCACATGAGAAAAAAATGTTGGTAAAGCTGGTGAACCTCTCTAACATTTCATTTGCAAATTGGAGCCTGTGAGCGTGATCTTGAGGCTTTAATTCCTGTACCATTTGGATTTTGTACGGATGTAAATGTAAATCTTTGTGAAGAATACGAATCAAAGATGTTCTGGGGACACCTAAGGCGTTAGACCGCTTCCGAGTAGAGTCCATGATTTTCACGAATAGACGCTCTTACACGCTCGACGTTTTCGGAATCTTTTGATGTTCTAATTCGGCCGGATCGTGGTTGATTCATTGTTGAACCTGTCTCCTCGAACTTGTGTACCCATTTTCGGATCAATTGAATCGATGGAGCTCCATTTTTACGCCGTATGTTATAATGAGCGCAAAAATGTTAAAAGAATCGTTGTTGCGGTAGTACTCGCGTACACAGAACGCACGTTGTTTATCGCTGAACGACGCCATGGTACTGGATTCCCATTGGCCGCTCTTGCGCTTCGTAACCCCTCCGCCCTAATTCGCCGTCGCTGCTCGTCGCAGCTACCGAATAAAATTTAAACGGACTTTTGGTCCACCCTGTATAAAACCAGCTTGATTCGCTGAACAAACAATAAGATTACAAATGCACCTATCACAATCTCAAATTATTTGTATCTACTACCAATTCAATAAAGTCTCTCTGAGAAGAGTTAGTTTTTAAAAATGTTTGCACGCATATACAAACACATTCTTCTTTGTCTGCTACTTCCTTTTGCTCTTTATAAAGTATCGGAGACAAATATACTGTATAATTGCAAAAACAGTTTTCTCTAAGATCATCAACTTTCGTATAAATCCCTCGGTGTAGTTTATCCCGAAGGAAAGCCAACAAAGAAACTTTTGTTTACAATTTCGAGGTACAATTGTGTTCTTGGCTGGCAAACTTTGTTTTATGTAGAAATTCATTATCCGTAGCAAACAAATGCACTGCTGTTAAATACAGATGCTTTATTTAGGAATCGCTTCATATATACCAGATTATTATGATATTGTTTCTTAAAGTAAGAAGTATACTTCATCATAAAGTAAGCCAGATTAATACACAGGGAGGTGTTTTTATCTGTATACGTACGAGTACGGGGAATTATTCTTTGAAATCTTCAGATATTCGTTGTTTGTGAAAGGGGTTTAAGTTGAAGTTACAAACGGGTGTTGTCCACTCCCAGATTAAGCATGAAGTAAAATTTCGAGTTTAGAAAAGCCTGAAAATTTGGTTTGGGCGCGAAGCGCGGAGCGACCAAACCAAATTTTCAGGCTTTTCTAAACTCGAAATTTTACTTCATGCGCCACGCGTATAAAACACTGAAATAGTGTAAAGTTCAAGATATACATCTTTAGCGTGCTGCCTTAGGAGAATGTTTTAAACTTCATATGAAATCAGTGTTTTATACGCGTGGCGCTTGAAGTAAAATTTCGAGTTTACAAAAGCCTGGAAATTTGGTTTGGTCGCCTCGCTTCGCGGAACGACCAAACCAAATTTCCAGGCTTTTCTAAACTCGAAATGTTACTTTAAGCTTAATCTGGGATTGAAAAACACTCCTTTAAAGCTTCAATTTGAACTTTTTTCAAATACGACGAATACCTAAACATTTACGGTATATTGTATGTATACTTAAAAGAAGTACTCTCTGTATGCATACAGTTGAAAAACTTACCTGTATATAAAAAAAAATTACTAGAAATAAAACAATAAAGCAAAATTTCGTTACTAAAAGGAACATTAAAGCTTATACTAAACGACACTATTTTCTATCATGGTGTAATACACAAAATATGACCAAACGCTAATCTTGTAAAGTTTTATATATTCAGGGTGTTTCAGCTAAAACTCCCCAGACTAAATAACAAGAAACTAAAAATGTTATTAAAGTTTGGTTTGTTGTAATCAATAGATGTTATTCAAGGCTTCAAATTAAGATGGGATTGGTATCACTCATAATTATGGTTTCGCTGTCAGAGGTGTGAGAAAATGTCATTCGATGATCAGAACTTTGCAAGTGACTTTTTATAAAAGAATGAAATATTTTAAGACATTTTTATCATATGCATATTTTAAATTACATTGGCCATTTTTAAGTGGTTGTATATGTATAATGGAAATAGGACATGTTCTATTTGGTACACAATGATAAAAAACAGTATACTATTTATTGGTACAAGAAAATACTTGTTCCACTCCCAGACTAAGCATGAAGAAAAATTTCGAGTTTAGAAAAGCCCCGTGAAAATTTGTCGAGGGTCGCGCAGCGACCCGAGACAAATTTTCACGGGGCTTTTCTAAACTCGAAATTTTTCTTTATGCGCCACGCGTATAAAACACTGATTTCAAGTGAGGTTTAAATACACATAGGGTTCACAATATTTTAGTGTTTTATACGCGTGGCGCATGAAGTAAAATTTCGAGTTTAGAAAAGCCCAGAAAATTTTCACGGGGCTTTTCTAAACTCGAAATTTTACTTCATGCTTAGTCTGGGAGTGGAAAACACTCGATTGGTATCACTCATAATTATGGTTTCGCTGTCAGAGCCGTAGGAAAATGTCATTCGATGATCAGAACTTTCAAGTGACTTTTTATAAAAGAATGAAATGTTTAAAGACATTTTTATCATATGCATATTTTAAATTACATTGGCCATTTTTAAGTGGTTGTATATGTATAATGGAAATAGGACATGTTCTATTCGGTACACAATGATAAGAAATAGTATACTATTTATTGGTACAAGAAAATAGTGTCGTCTAATGCAAGCTTAACACATATAAATACTCTTTTAACGCTCAATTAGGATGCGTTCAAGGCGCTTGCGCGTTTTTTCGCATCATCAACTTCTTCGAATCATCGTCGATTAGTCTTCACCCCTTGTGATATTTTCGTGAATACATTTGCTTGTTATAAAACGCACGTTCTTCCACCCAAAACGCAAGACGTGACTATCATTTGTTAGTAAGTGTTACCTTTTTAAGATAAATCACTTTAGAAGTTTCGTTAATAAAAGAGTTTAAAGCGGATGTTTTCAGGTAATACCATAGAGCAGGGTTTCGCGACCCGGGGGGCACGCCCCCTTAGGGGGGTGCGGCAAGATATCAGGGGGGGCACGACAGATTTCCTAAAGAGTAGGTGAAGTGAAATAAGGCTATAATAGTGTTTTAATCTAACTAAAAAACTCAAATAAAATCAGGGAGGGTGGCGTGGAGTTGTGGGAGAGGGGCGCGACCTGAAAAAGGTTGAGAACCCCTGCCATAGAGGATTGGAATATGAAATCTCCTTTAGTAATGTTATTTCTATTCTACAGATATGAATGTCGATTTACAAGTTTAACATATTAACGAGAGCTATTTTCGTTGTTGAATCTTTTTTTTACAATTGTAACAATAAGTGTTATTAAGGTCTATTGTTAATTGGAATATATATAATATTATCTCAACTTATCATTTCTTTGTTTTAAGAAAGCATTAGCTAATACTCATGGTTTAAGTAAACCGACGTCGCTAAATTCGATTACATTTCTGTCCATATTCTCATTACAATATTCCTTTGAAATACAAATGCATGCAAATCAATAAGCGCCAAGACCAAAAGTACGGCGAATGACATTTTCCAGAGAAAGCTATAGATAATATAAAATTTGTATAATACGGGTATTTATGTACATATTTATTTGATATTAATATAGGGACGTATATCTGTTTTTTTTTTTGTTATTGACCAAGCAGATCTGGTGATTTTATTTATAATGTTGGATATTTGGTTCGATGTTCTGGCTGTAATTCTGACTTTTGCCTTTAAAGTACTTTTGAGGTTATGTTTTCCACATGGTTGCCATGTGCTTAATTACCTTATCATAAAGATAAATTAAGGGGCGGAACATTACTTTCGGTATGTTTTTACCACTTTTCAGGGGCCGCGGTGGCCGAGCGATTGAGGCGTTGGTTTCGTCGGGATGCGAATTCTAGACTCGCCTGGGGCGGATAATTTTTCTGACGAGAAATATTCGTTCCGGATTCCATGGGTATTATTTGTTCTGTCCACCCTTTCACTAGAATGAAATATATAATTAAGAAAATTTAGTCGTGACCAAATGGCTAACCGTCTATGTCAATTCCCTCAAATACATCTCATCCCCCAACCCGATTTCCATCCATCACCATTCCTTAAAATAAAGAAATACCACTTTTCTGTCAAATAATTAATCAATGGCAACATGGCATTCATATATCAATGTCATTACATTACTACAAACAGTAGGGACACCCAAATAATCAAAGAACCTAAGAAAAATGTATCCCAAATCTGGTTAGTCAATAAGAAAGAACCGAATATACATACAGTGGATCCCCAGATTCAATGAATTTTACCACTTTATTTATACGTTTGTTTCGTGTAAAGACTAAATTCTTTTCAAAGCGTTCTGTTTTTAATAAATAATTATTATAAAATAACTTCAGTTTGGTTCTAATTAATTATATAATTATAAATATTATAAAATAAACTTTCTTTGATCTAATTCACTGACTATAGAGGCTTCTACTTCGTTATACATTGTTGAACATAAATAAAACACTGTTTATCACTTTGTTTGTATAACAATTGGTTTATTTGGTGACTATAGTTTCGATACTACACGTATCATTATCAAACCGTTACTAACGGTTTGATAATGATACGTGTAGTATCGAAACTATAGTCACCAAATAAACCAATTGTTATACAAACAAAGTGATAAACAGTGTTTTATTCTTTCTTTGATCTTTTGTTTTTAGAGCCTTCAATTGTCAGCATGTCAGTGTTAAAATAATCTATTTTGTTGTTTTTGCTATTAGTTTTCATATAAGACATAACAAATTATACATTTTTGAAAAGCAAAAAAAATCTCTTTTCAATGATACCATAGCCAACTATGACCCCCGTGAGAAAAAAAAACAAAAGTTACTTCATGCGCCACGCGTATAAAACACTAAAATATTGTGAAGTTCGAAACACTATAAACAGTATAGTGTTTCGAACTTCACAATATTTTAGTGTTTTATACGCGTGGCGCATGAAGTAACTTTTGTTTTTTTGGTTAAGTAATAATTTTTGGTTAAGTAATAATAAAAATATTTAAGTAACAAAATATTTACATTTTTCTATACAAATTCTCAAATCAGGTCAAATAATACAATGTATTAAATTAACTTATTTAGCAGAGCTGGGACGAATCCTCGTAAAACGGATTCGAATCACGAATCCGAATCACCTAATATGATTCGAATCACGAATACTCGAATAAAGGATTCGTAAGAGATAAATATGATTCGAATTAAAGATTCGAATCCTGTTTTTTCGAATCACGAATACAAATCCTTTAAGAATGAATTTGATTTTATTATTTTTAAATATCGTTACCAGTTGTTTTAACAAAAATATTTGAAACCTAATTATTTATTACTAACACTGAACATCGGTTATAACTGACTAAATATCTGATTTCCTGTTATTCTGATTAAAGATGTATTTGTGTTTTTGTACTTCACTTCAAATCAGTGTTTTGTACGCGTGGCGCATGAAGTAAAATTTCGAGTTTAGAAAAGCCCGAAAATTTGTCTCGGGTCGCTGCGCGACCCTCGACAAATTTTCACGGGGCTTTTCTAAACTCGAAATTTTACTTCATGCTTAGTCTGGGAGTGGAAACACCCGTTCAAAACTTTAAATTGAACTCTATTATAAAATCGACGAATGCCTGAAAATCACGTAAATAAAAAATTCACTGAATATCATTAAAACCAGGAAAGTCCGAGAAAAGTCATAGAATTTTATTCAAACTGACAAAAACACTAACAAAGAAGCCATATGATATTAAATTTGTCAAATTCAGCAGGAAAATTACAAAACACGTGAAAATTTATAAAATTAACTTAAATATTGACAAAAACAATTTAACAAAATGGGGGTTTCCCACAGAAACTCCTTAACTCGAAATTTTACTTCATGCTTAGTCTGGGAGTGGAAACGCTCGTTCGAAACTTTAAACTGAATAATTTGATAACAACATTAAATGACTGAAAATGTTTTTAAGGATAATAATCTAGTTTTCAAAATTTTGTTTAATATTATTTGAAGTAAAACTGACATGGTAGCCACAATCTGAAACGTTAAATTTTTCCGGCATTTCCCTGATCCAAGAATTTTTTCCCTGACCTTTTAATATAACTTTCTATATTTTTTCCCTGACCTTTTAATATAACTTTCTATATTAAAAAGTCAGGGAACAAATTCTTGGATCAGGGAAATGCCGGAAAAATTTAACGTTAGCCCGAGATCGGATCTCTCATCCTGGAATCACGAGGCGAGGAAAAAAGGAAGGAACCTCACCAACTACAATTACAAATTATATACCTACATGCATACTATAAAAAAAGAAAAAAACATGTAATTTTATATGTAATTGTTTTTGAAATAAAATTCTAAATTCTCAAAAAAAAAAAAAAAAAAGATTGTGGTTACCATGTCAGTTTTACTTCAAATAATATTAAACAAAATTTTGAAAACTAGATTATTATCTTTAAAAACATTTTCAGTCATTTAATGTTGTTATTAAATCATTCAGTTTAAAGTTTCGAACGAGCGTTTCCACTCCCAGACTAAGCATGAAGTAAAATTTCGAGTTTAAAAAAGCCCCGCGTAGAAAATTTGTCTCGGGTCGCGCAGCGACCCGAGACAAATTTTCACGGGGCTTTTCTAAACTCGAAATTTTACTTCATGCGCCACGCGTATAAAACAGTGATTTAACGAGAAATTAAGAAACACACAAAACAAATTTTTCATGTTAATCCTCACAATTAATTCGAATTATTTTAGACGATTCAAAACCTTTTGTAAGTATTAGAATCCTTTTATAAATATTCGAATCATTTTATAAGGATTCGAATCACCCACATTTGGATTCGAATACGAATCCTCTTAAAAAAATGTAACGAATTCGGATCACGAATCCAGTTGAACTAAAGTATTCGAATGCCTCTTTTGAATCCTCTAAAAGGATTCGAATCCTGAATGATTCGAATCCTGCCCAGCTCTGTTATTTAGTAATGTAATTAAAAAAAAATAATAATGTTGCGTTATTGCATTAAAGGTGGTTAATAGGTTAAATAAAAAAGAAATATGCAATTTTTTGTTAACCATCTATTAAAGCAAGATGTATCGTAATAAAAAGAAACCTCTAGAGCCTGGGTCTCCAAACTATCTTCTTCGCGGGCCACAAATACAATTCTACATAATAAAGTCGGCCAAGATCCGATTAATTTTATAAAATTATGAAAAATTTAAGGAACAATTGTTACAATATTTCAAAATATGACATTTACAAAAAAAATTACAAACTACCGCGGGCCGGATTCATGCAAGTCGCGGGCCGGATTTGGCCCGCGGGCCGTAGTTTGGAGGCTACTGCTCTAGAGTGTTATGATTTCATCTTTTTTTAAAATTAAAGTTGGCTACACGCTTTAGGGGCTGACATAATACGTCAGACAAAATAATTATATAATTTTAGAGACGCCAACCTACAATATTTTCCCTGGCACTCTAATTATTTTATTGAACATACGATATAATATCCGTTTATAAAAGGAAGGGACGTTTTTAAAGTTAAATATTTACAAGAATTGGTAGGAAACGTATAGCTTCAATTAATATTTCTATTGCCGAGCCGTTGCATTTTTTATTCAAATTCAAATTCAAATTCCTTTATTGACGGCAAAAAACCATTTAAAAACAAAATAACATACATATTACAATTACAAATAATATTACATATAAAGTAATAATAAATTAATATACAAAAAATAAGCTAACATAACTAAATAAAAGTAACATAAAAAACACCAAGCAAGCTATCATCAAACATTTCCGAGAGTCACATAATTCCGAAATTTGTCTGCTTTAATTTTGACATAAATTCAGAATAAGATTCAGTAAACAAATCGAAATTATGATCCAAAGATAGTGCGTTGGAAATGCGCATGCACCTGGAGAGGGGATTATTGTAGGCATAGTTTGACCTATGGAAGGGAATGCGAAACAGTGGTCTATGACACGTAGTACGATCTGATACGGTTACATAAAAATTGATTTGTACCAATAAATACGGACATTGTATTTGGTTACTCAGCAGTTTGTAAAACATAGACAAGTCTGAGAGAATCCTGCGTCTCTTGAGTGTATCAATGCAAAATGCCGACATAACGGTGTTAACGTTTAAATGAGTCTTGAAAGCAAGCTTCTTCAGAAACTTATTCTGAATTCTCTCAAGAGCATGACTGTGAGTAATAGTGTTAGGAGACCAGACACATGATACGTATTCCATATTAGAGCGTACGTAAGCAAAATAAACTAATTTGAATGATTGAGCCGATAAATCCTTTGCTATCCTATGTACATATCCCAACATTTTTGATGCTTTGTTGCATATTAAATTTATATGGCTATCAAAAGTTAATTTTGTATCCAATAACACTCCCAGATCTCTTATTTCACACAATTTTTCAAGGGGAACATTGTTGATGCTGTACTTGAAATTAATTACATTAGACTTTCTGGAAAATGAAATCGCCTTACATTTTTGAACATTGAAGAATAAAGAGTTATCGCAGCACCATTTATGGACAGACGAGATATCACATTGCAGCAGGTCGCAATCAACAATTGTTGTTATTCTTTTATATATCTTAAGATCGTCGGCAAAGAGTAAAAATGAAGAATGTCTTATCACTTGTGAGAAGTCATTTATAAATAACAGAAATAACAAGGGACCACAGTGTGATCCTTGAGGTACACCAGATGGTACAGATATGACTTTAGATAAGAAATTCTTCACTTTTACACATTGCGTTCGATTAGTTAGAAAACTATTAAACCAACTCACAATCGATAGACCGTTTGAGTATCGCCTTCCAAAAGTAGCATCGTTCATGTTTTACATTCGCGAATAATCATAAGTTTAATGGTGTCACGGTATGTCGGCAATATCTTTACGGCCGGTGTTAAATTTAATATTTGGACCTAGCGGTTAGTGGAAGAAATAAATGTTTCGAATGGTCTTTGGCCTTTCCTGAAATTTAAAAGCTTCTTCCATGAATGTCAAGGATAAAAAGTAATTGAATTGTTGAGCATGCGCTTAATGATATGCTTATAAAATATAGACATATTAAATTCTAATATAAAAAATCAAAACAAAACCTATACGCCTGGTCTCTTCCTCGCCGCGCGACTCGAGTGCCGCTCTGGCGGCAGCGCCGCTAAGTTGTTGACTGGGGCCGTTTAAATGTCGTGATTAAACCTGTTATGGCAGATCGTGGTTTTTCATCGTTACATACCGTTTTGGCGGCAAAACATGCCAACTATTGTGCAGTGCGGATTTCGAGCTGTCGATTTATCTATATTTCGCGAGAAAAGCTTAAATAAAGGGCGAAAATTGCTACATAGCTTCCACGTCAGCGACGTCAAAGAAATCCAAAATGATGATTTCAATGACATCGTGGGAGTTGTTTTGCGGGAAACTCCTGGTGCTCAGATGATTCGATTGATTCGGCTAGTTCTATAAACAAATGTAAACGTAAATATAAATGTAATTTGTAACTTATATTGCTCCAAGAAATTAAACAGAAATACTACATGCAAGGTTATGCAATAATTATTGATGAACACATTCAATTAAAGTTGTACCTTCAGAATTACGGGCCGAGTTCACACTTTTCTTCTCGTTGCGAAGGGCAAGTCTCTGTTTGCGAGCTTCACAGGATTCCTTTGCCGGTTTCCATGGAAAGATTGTCGGGTTAAAATTTTCCTCTGTGGGATTATTTGATTTCACACCGCCAACAAAGTGTTCAGCGCAAATTCTTGTGTGCTTCGTTGGCACCCAGGGTCCATTTTCATCTCTGAAATAAGGACACTTCAATTAAAATGACTTTTTATTCGCATTGTTGCATTCAAATTATTTTTCTCCGAGTATTATCACTGTTACTTTTATAGGTTAGGAATGCTGCTGGCAACATGAGGTTTGTTTTCATTTTAATATTGCAGATTGATTGAATAGTTGTATTCAGGTGAAATAGGAATGTTAACATTATTACTTACCCTTCTCGTCGTACACGCGCAATCCACAACTTCTTCCGCTGTACTTCATAATCACGATTCGGGAACGTATAAAATGTCAAACCGACATTTTTCAACTGCGCGTTGGGACAGCCAGGCACGCAACACACTTTTCCCTCCGATTTCCTGCTCATTTCGTCGCTTATTAATAACAAAAACACGCGTTTCACAGCTGTGCGGCATGCGAACCGCTTGCGCCTGTCAACGTGACTCCCAGTCAACAACTTACAGCTTTGGCCGCATGAGGGCGCGTCGGGCGTTAGAGACCAGGCGTATAATTGAGTCGCCTATTTCCAAAAACCCCATTGTGTTCAAATGGATTTAGGTTTTTTTTTTAATTATACGACTCAATTATATCTGTATTTAATTAATGTTGCAATTCATTTTGTAGGCAAGAAAATGTACTTTAGTCACTCGATAAAGTGAAAATAATTTTGAGTTTTGTAACCTAACACTACTTCACCATTTTACAAATTTATCTAGTTGATACCCAAATCTAAATCATTTAAAACATGAAAACTATTTAAAATATTGTATGAATGGAACCAAGGAATCCCCAGATCAACAGGTGCAGAACTACGTGGGGAAAAAAGGTCCCAACTGGGCTAACCACTGTGGTGTCGCTTAATTCAAAATATGGCGGTTTATTTAAAAATATTAGGTATTAAAATATTAGGGTAATCGTAATTAGTTAAGTTATTCCTTTATTCCTTTTACTTCACTTTTTTATTTTAATTCTATATGTACATTTCGGGTACAATGTACCCTTTATCAATAGAAAAAACTAATTGACATTTTTGTAAATAAATAAAAATAGAAATACAACTATTTTCACAACCAAGTGCGATTTATTTGAAATCAGATAAAGGCAAGCTAGTTTAAGGAATTAAATTTAAAAGTGGGTTGTTTAAAGGACTTAAATCAAAATTTAGAGGGTTATTCCTATTTTTGTGCATTTCAATTGCTTCTAACATGTTTAGTTGAAAATGGTTAGATTCTTTTAGTAATTTCAAATTATTTATAATAAATTTGTGTCCTGTGGTTAATGTATGATGAGCTATCGCAGATTTATCTGGGTTATGGTTTTTAGTATGGTAAATATGTTCTTTAAACCTAGTTTTTAAATTTCGTATAGTTTGTCCAATATACATTTTGTTGCAATTGCTGCATTTTGATGAATAAATCCCAGACTTTTCATGATCATCAATTTTCTTAAAAGTATTCCCCAATAAAAGTTTAATTTTGTTTTTTGTGTAGTATGCAGGTTTAAGATTGAATTTTTTGTAAATTTTATTAATTTGATTAGTTAATTTTGGTTCGTGAATAATTTTACAGTAATTTTTATTTGTATTAGATTCTATTATTGGTTCTAAACGTGATGCTAGACGAATGGAATGTGTTCTTTTATGTTTATTAATTAATTTCTGAATAATGTTAGTATCGTAATTTAATGCTTTGGCTAAATCTAAAATTAATGTAAACTCACTTTTTCTATTTTCTTCAGATATTGGTTAGTTAATGAATTTAAACAACTCAAAATTAACAATGATTTTTCTATTAAAAACTCTTTTGAACTGACCAAAAAACTAGAAAATGTAATTATACAAGAAGACGACTTATTGATCTTATTTGATGTAGAATCTTTATTCCCTAGTATACCAATTAATGAAACTTTAATTATTCTCGAAAATTTATTAAAAACAAATGGTAAAAATCAAGAAGAAATAAATCATTATATAAAATTAACAACTTTAGTTATGGATTTTAACACTTTTGAATTTAATGGAATATTTTATAAACAAACATTTGGCACTGCTATGGGTAATCCATTATCCCCCTTTTTAGCAAACATTTTCATGAACCATTTAGAAAATATTGCGAAGAACAGCATACAATATTTCCCAAATTTATGGTTAAGGTATGTTGATGATATTTTCACAATTATTAAAACCAATACCGATATTCAAAATTTTACAAATCAATTAAATAAATTATTTACTAGCATAAATTTTACATATGAAATTGAGATCAATGGTCAACTTCCTTTCTTAGACCTACTAGTTATAAAAAACAATAACAAATTATCCTTTAATATTTTTAGAAAACCCACCCACACCTTTAATTACATTCACTCAAGTTCACATAGTCCTTTCAAACATAAACTATCGTCTTTTAATAGTATGATTTATAGAGCTATCCAGTTACCAATATCTGAAGAAAATAGAAAAAGTGAGTTTACATTAATTTTAGATTTAGCCAAAGCATTAAATTACGATACTAACATTATTCAGAAATTAATCAATAAACATTCCATTCGTCTAGCATCACGTTTAGAACCAATAATAGAATCTAATACAAATAAAAATTACTGTAAAATTATTCACGAACCAAAATTTACTAATCAAATTAATAAAATTTACAAAAAATTCAATCTTAAACCTGCATACTACACAAAAAACAAAATTAAACTTTTATTGGGGAATACTTTTAAGAAAATTGATGATCATGAAAAGTCTGGGATTTATTCATCAAAATGCAGCAATTGCAACAAAATGTATATTGGAAAAACTATACGAAATTTAAAAACTAGGTTTAAAGAACATATTTACCATACTAAAAACCATAACCCAGATAAATCTGCGATAGCTCATCATACATTAACCACGGGACACAAATTTATTATAAATAATTTGAAATTACTAAAAGAATCTAACCATTTTCAACTAAACATGTTAGAAGCAATTGAAATGCACAAAAATAGGAATAACCTTCTAAATTTTGATTTAAGTCCTTTAAACAACCCACTTTTAAATTTAATTCCTTAAACTAGCCTGCCTTTATCTGATTTCAAATAAATCGCACTTGGTTGTGAAAATAGTTGTATTTCTATTTTTATTTATTTACGAAAATGTCAATTAGTTTTATCTATTGATAAAGGGTACATTGTACCCGAAATGTACATATAGAATTATAATAAAAAAGTGAAGTAAAAGGAATAAAGGAATAACTTAACTAATTACCATTAAACTAACCTTCACGTAACTCAAACAAGAATATCTTAGATTAGGGTAATCAATGAATTTAATTTTAGGTCCCAATAAAAACTCAATTTTTGAAAATGTAATTTTCCAAGATGTAACAATCTTGGCGATTTTCGTGAATATCATAGATTTTCGTTGATTTTCAAATTCTTGAACGTTTTACATGAATTTCGATTTTATTAAAATATGGCGGTTTATTTAAAAATATTGGGTATTGCAATATTAGGGTAATCAATGAATTTAATTTTAAGTCCAAATAAAACGTCAATTTTTGAAAATTTATCGGCTTGTGTGAATTTTTAAGATTTTTGTTAATTCTCAAAATTTCGACTTATCTTGCAAATTTCCAAGATGTAACAATTTGATGCGTTTTATGATATTTTTGAGTCTTTTAAAAAAAAAAAATCTTGACGATTTTCGTAAATTCATAGATTTTTGTTTATTTTCAAAATATTGAACGTTTTACATGAGTTTTCAAGACTTTGTTTTTTAAAACGTTGATGCTTTTCGTGAATTTGCAAGATTTTTATAAAAAATGATGATTTAAATTTTAATTCGAAAAAATCATTGTTTGATTTTTCATTGTTAACAAATTTCTTAGCTTTTCTCATATTTACCGTTTCACTACTTTTCTTAATATCGCATTTTTTTTTGTATAAAACAGAAAAACACAAAATAAGCTATTGGCAATTGTGGAACGAGTGTCTTCCACTCCCAGACTAAGCATGAAGTAAAATTTCGAGTTGAGAAAAGCCGGAAGAATTTGGATTTGGACGCGCAGCGTCCAAATCCAAATTCGGGCTTTTCTCAACTCGAAATTTTACTTCATGCGCCACGCGTATAAAAACACTGATTTATCTCAAGTTTAAAATATTCTTCTTATTTTATAAAAAAATGATATAATATGCGCATCAATTAAAATTGATAAAACTTTTAAACAATTATTGCATTGTTTTAAGGATTGTTGACATTTCATCACTTTTTTTGTTAAAACGGAATGTTAATTTTGATACAAGTTAAAAAGGATTCAGAACATAATAGTTAAATTACATTCAATTAAATGATAAAATACTATCAAAATGCCATAATATTGAAATTACTTAATCCAAAATATGGCGATCTATTTAAAAATATTGGGTGGTAGGGGGACATTTCTTCCACTCCAGTTTTTCCAATCTATTTCTTCCGCTCTATTTCTTCCACCGCACTTTTCTTCCGCCAAGACTATTCTTCCACCAAGACTTTTCTTCCATCAAATTTTCACTGCGCCGCCGAGTGCCGTTGTGTGTAAAAGTTAATATAATGTTCTGTGTAGGTAAGAGCATATGACTTTTATCCAATACCCACTTGGACCACAGATACTTAACCGGGGTTAAGCCATTTCTACTAGTTTGTGGTTTAAATGGAAGGTTTTAAATTGAATACATTGCTTAAGTATCTTTGCACACGCTAGCGATTTTACATACTTCTAGGTTTGGTTAGGTTAGGTTAGTAGAAAGGTTTGCAATAGAATAAATTGCGCAAGTCATTTTGCTCCCGATGCCTGTTCCACATACTTTTAGGTTAGGTTAGGTTAGGAGAAAGGTTTGCTATAGAATACATTGCGCAAGTCTCTTTGCGAACGATGCCTGTGCCACATACTTCTAGATTAGGTTAGGTTAGGAGAAAGGTTTGCAATAGAATAAACTGCTTCTGTCTCTTTGGGCACTGTCCCCATCGTGAACGAGATCATTCGCGACGCTCAAAAGTGTCGATTATCAAAGTTACAAAGACTTGTTTGGTTGTTTACTTTGAAGTTGGCTATAGACGTCAAATTTTGAATGTTTGAATAAAAAAAGTGGAACCAGAAATAGCGGAACTAAATTAGTGGAAAAAAGAATTCGGAGGAAAATATGTACAGTGGAAAAAAGAATTGGTGGAAGAAAAGTACTGGTGGAAGTAAGGGAGTGGAAAAAATGGGGTACAATCATATTGGGTATTGTAATATTAGAGTAATCAATGAATTTAATTTTAAGTCCAAATAAAAAGTCAATTTTTGAAAACTTATCGGTGCGTGAATTTTTCGTTAATCTTCAAAATTTCGACATCTTTTGCAAATTTCTAAGATGCAACAATTTGACGCTTTTTATGATTTTTTTCAAGACTCAAAAAAAATGAATCTCGACGATTTTCGTGAATTTCATAGATTTTTGTTGATTTTTAAATTCATGAACGTTTTACACGAATTTTCAAGACTTCGATTTTTAATACGTTGACGCTTTTCGTGAATATATAAGATTTTTTTATAAAAATTGATGATTTCAATTATTATTGGCAAAAATCATAGTTTGATTTTTCATTGTTAACAAATTTCATAGCTTTTCTTAATATTTACCGTTTCACGACTTTTCTTAATATCGATTTTTTTTTTGCAAAAAACAGAAAAACACAAAATAAGCTAATAGCAATTGTGTAACGA
This sequence comes from Philonthus cognatus, assembly GCA_932526585.2. NCBI lineage: Eukaryota > Metazoa > Arthropoda > Insecta > Coleoptera > Staphylinidae > Philonthus > Philonthus cognatus. The sequence goes on from OW052244.1 coordinate 103,888,753, forward strand.
GTGTCTTCTACTCCCAGACTAAGCATGAAGTAAAATTTCGAGTTGAGAAAAGCCCCAAGAATTTGGATTTGGAAATTTTACTTCATGCGCCACGCGTATAAAAACACTGATTTATTCTAAAGTTTAAAATATTCTTCTCATTTCATAAATAAAATAATATAATATGCGCATCAATTAAAATTTGTAAGTTCTGTATTGTGGAGGCTTCTACTTCTTCTTCTACTGTATTTTAGTTTTGATAATGTCGGTTTTCATGTTGTTATTTTTGGTTGTCGACCTCAACCGTCATTGATCTCTAATCGACCCCATGACCATCATCACCCCCAATCGACCCTTTATCAACCATCGACCCTTTGCCATTCATCGACACCCTGTCAAACATTATCGATCCTCAATCGACCCTTTTCCAATTATCGACCCCCTGTCAAACTTTATCGACCCTATGTCAAACTTTATCGACTCTATGTCAAACTTTGTCGACCCTCTGTTAAATTTCATCGTCCCCTTGTCAAACTTCATCGATCCCTAGGGGGTCGATATCGAGAAACGTTGGTCTAAACGAACTTGCTTTGGGATCTATATAGGGGAGAGTCAAAATTTTAGTAACGTTATTGATGCCAGGATTAATGAATCTGTTTCAGTGTACTCTAAACAATCGATTATATTTAACCTTCCAGGCCGGGCGCGAAGTCTGTGAGACCCGGCGCGCGAATAAACATTCGTCAATCTTCGTCAACATTTTTTTTCGGGTTGTGCAGCGTAGTACCTTATCAATTTCTGCTACAGTACACGCCTAGGAAGCAGAGAGTGTGTACGCCTGGTATTTACTAATTTATTACGGAAAAAGTCTGTGAGACCCGGCGCCCGGCCTGGCGCCCTGTTATTTTGTTAAGTCAGCCGAATAAAAGTTTCTGATAAGTTATCAACTATTTTGTTTACGTTATCATTTTGCAGCTTTATATTACAAATGAATTGTTATTATATTTGCGTGATACTAGTTTATGATTTTGTATCGTAGAAATGAATTATGAAAAGGAGCAGGAAATGCTAGCTCGTTTGTGGGAAGAAGTTTCTTCTGACGAGGAACCTGACGACTGTGAGGAGGAACTGGCTTCGGAAAATAATCTTATTGAACCGATGGATACGGATAGTGAATCGGAACAAGACTGTGGCGATTTAGAGGAATCAGAAAACGTTGCTCATACAAAAAAACTTAGTAGGGTACCTACTTTTATAGGAAAAGATAACAACACTAGATGGAGAAAGCACTGCCAGAACAAATCGGTGAGAACAAGAAAAGAAAATATAATAGTTCGCTTGCCAGGAGTTGAAACGTATGCTAGAACTGCTAAATCGGTCTTAGAATGTTGGTCTTTATTTTTCACGGACGACATGTTGTAGCAAATAGTATATAACACAAATCTGTATATTTCCGATGTATCCGAATGTTATACAAGAGAAAGAAGAGCCAAACCAACTGATCTATGCGAAATCAAGGCTTTGTTTGGATTATTGTACTTAGCAGGAACTTTAAAAAGCAGCCGTTTGAATACCAAAGAATTATGGGAGAGAAATGGATGTGGAGTGGAGCGCTTTTGGTTGACTATGTCTCGCGATCGCTTTCATTTGTTGCTCAAATGTTTACGTTTTGATAATCTGGATACACGAGACGAGAGAACAAAGTTGGATAAGTTGGCGCCAATCCGAGATTTATTCGATTCCTTTGTCCACAAGTGTAAAACAGCATATACTGTTGGAGCAAATGCTACCATTGACGAAAAGCTAGAAGCTTTTAGAGGAAGGTGCTCCTTTAAACAATATATCCCCAGTAAACCCAACAAATACGGAATTAAAATTTTTGCACTGGTTGACTCTGCAACATTCTATGCTTCAAATCTTGAAGTATATGTTGGGCAGCAGCCTCCTGGTCCACATAAATGCGATATCGACCCCTGCAGTATCGTGCTAAGACTGATAGAACCCATTTCGGGAACCAACAGAAATTTAACTTGCGACAATTGGTTCACAAGCTTCAAATTGATCAATACGCTTTTTGATAATCACAAATTAACGTATGTAGGAACTGTAAACAAGAATAAAAGAGAGTTGCCACTAGAATTTGTGAATACAAGAGCTCGACCTGTCTATTCATCTATATTTGGATATCAAGAAAACGTGACAATTATGTCTTACATTCCGAAAAAATATAGAAATGTAATTCTATCATCGAGCTTACATCACGATGATGTCATTGATGCATCCACAAAAGAGAAGTGTAAGCCCGAAATTATATCTTTTTATAATCAAACCAAGGGAGGCGTCGACACTCTCGACAAACTGAGTGCTACGTATAATGTGGCCAGAAATACCAGAAGATGGCCAATGGTAATTTTTTATGCCATGATGAATATGGCAGGTGTTAATGCGCAAATTATATATGCCTCCAATAATAAGGTATCTAATATTACAAGAAGACTATTTCTAAGAGATCTAGCATTATCTTTGACAAAAGAATATGTGGAACGCCGTAGCATGGAAACTAATCTACCACGAAATGTAAGGGAGCGAAGACAAACAGTAGCAGGCACTTCAGCAATACAAGAGGATGAAGAAATACGACCAAGTTCTCGAAAACGATGTTTTTTCTGTGTCAAAAATTCAAAAACAAGATTTTTTTGCAAAAAATGCAAAAAATTTGTTTGCTTGGGCCACCTGCAAGCTTGGTGTCGTCCTTGCTCCGAGGTCGCTGAAAATATTTAAGAATTCTCATTTTATGTATCTTTTAGTTATTAACAATGAAATAGTTCAATTTTGTTAATATTTGTACCACTACAATAGATTTTTATTTTTTAATACCTGAAATTTATATTTTTAATTTAGGTTATGTTTGAAATTTTAATTTTATTTTTTTTTTTATTAATTTTCTAATAAATAAAGGCGTTTCTTACAATACCACGGCATTTTTTTTGTTGTTTAAAATTACAACAACTATTTTTATTTGCTAAAGTCTCTGAGACCCAGCGCCCGGCCTCATGTCAAGATATAGGGCGCCCGGCCTCGAAGGTTAATAATAATAACAATAATTTAGTCGCATTTATGAGTATCGATAATGTCGGTTTTAATGTTATTTTTGGTTGTCGACCTCTTGACCGTCATTAACTCCCAATCGACCCCCTGACCATCATCAACCGCCAATTGACCTTTTGCCAATCATCGACCCCCTGTCAAACTTTATCGACCCCATGTTAAACTTCATCGACCACCTGTCAAACTTCATCGACCCCCTGTAAATTTCATCTTCCCCCCGTCAAACTTCTCCGATCCCCAGGGGGGGTCGATATCGACCCCGTTGAGAAACGCTGGTCCAAACGAATTTGTTTTGGGTTGTATATAGGGGAGCCTCAAAATTCTATTAAGGCTATTGATACCAGGATCGATGAATCTGTTTCAGTGTACGCAAATACATTGAGGGAAAGTCAAATTTGGTAATATGAAATTACTTTTAAATGTACCTTTGCTGCGAAGGTCAAATTTTACGTTTACGTCCGAACGTGGCTTGCGGTTTGCCCTTGAAGCCTTTTACAATGCACACAGTCATTCGATCCATTCGATCATTTCGCCTACGAATAATCACGTGCGTGATTTAGCCGGGTCGGCATATTTGTGTTTGTGGGAAAAAAGGGGGCCCGGCAATCCAGTCGTCGGAATCGGTGCGGACAGAACGCGACCGACGGAAACATTACGTTACGAACGAGTGAACGCGTATTACAAAATTAGACTCTCGCGTTTCCTGTCCAGGTAGACTTAACTACTTCACTCCGTAAACATAGTTAGATATAGTTTTAGTTCACTTATGTGTATTTATTGACTGAGAATAGTGTGACTTTTACAGAGTGAATTTAGTGTTAGTTGTTTGTGTATTGTTTTCAGGTTGATGTCAGGTGTTAGTGTGTTTTTGTTCGCGCGATGGAGTCCAGCAGGGATACGAGCGGTTCGACGGGACAGTTGTCCAGCGGTGGCGGGAGCACCAGCGGCGGCGGCGGCGGAGGCGGGATGCACCACTCGCACTCGACGCCCGCCGGCGTAGACGGGGGCGCGAGGACGCCGCCGGCGACGCCCAAGAAGGGCGGCAAGATGCTCGCCATCAGGGTCCAGATGCTCGACGACACCATCACCATCTTCCAAGTCCAGGTAATTACAATTATAATCGCTAACGTCACTGACCACTCGCGAAGGTGCTTAAGTGCATTATGTGTTCTTAAGTGTAATTGTCATCAAAACGCACCTTACTTGATGGTTGGCCATTAAGTGTAATTCACGTTAATGGCTTTACGAAATGTCAACTTGATTGTTATGGTCTTGAAAATACTTATTAGCATATTAGGTTAACAGTTACAATAATTATGTTCACGTTAACATTAAAAACAACTATTCTTACAGAAATTAAAATTAACATCTAAAAATGTTTTACTTGAAAGTTATATTGGATTACTTTACTTTATGCGCCACGCGTATACAACACTGGTTTTAAGTGAAGTTCAAAATATACGTCTTTAGCACACTGCTTTTTTTATACGCGTGGCGCATGAAGTAAAATTTCGAGTTTAGAAAAGCCTGAAAATTTGGTTTGGCCGCTCCGCGCTTCGCGCTACGCGACCAAACCAAATTTTCAGGCTTTTCTAAACTCGAAATTTTACTTCATGCTTAGCCTGGGAGTGGAAAACACTCGTTTAAAGCTGCAAATTGAACTCATTTAACAACAAATATCTGAAAGTTTACCTTAAAGAAAAACGCCCGGTATAATCATATTGCATCGATATGTAAAAAATCATCTGTAAATACTAACTTGTGATTAACTTTTTTCTCGTCTATGTTTGGCTTTACCACGAAGAGGAAGTTATTTTAAAAGGCCAAAAAAAAAAAATCTTGCATCAGGGAAAATTCGAGGAATAGCCGCGGAAATTTAACATTTCACATTTGTCGCCACCATGAAATAGTTTAGAAAAGCTTGAAATATTGACTTCATGCGCCAAGTGTACACAAAAACACCGATTAAAAGTGAAGTTCAAAAACATAATTAAATTAGAATAACACGAAATCAGATATTTAAAACACAACGGCGGCTCTCAGCCTAACTTCAGGGTAAGCCAGAGACCCAAGGTAATATGTATCCGTTATTGAAAGGTAACTTTGTTGTACTTATAAAGCGCGATCCCAACCTCAAATTTTGTGTGCCCTGGCGCTGTGGCCTACCCTGAAGTTAGGCTGCGAGCCGTCGCTGATAAAATATAATTTAGAGTAGGCTATGAATTTTAAATTAGATTGGCACTACTGACTGTTAACGCATAGTTTACCATAACCTCAAATTTATTCCACCATTCATTTAGCATTCTGGGCAACCGCACAAAAAAATGCCGCCTACTCTTAATCATAATTTAAACGACCGCACGGTAGTTTCGGTATACACGGTTCCATTTGTTTCTGGATCTCGCCTAGCCATGCTTTCGTGTTGTTATGTTGCAGTATCAACATTTACATTTTATATTAATTGCCACTCCTGATTCCTTATTTTAACAGTGTTGCAATAATTTATGATATCATAAGTAATCCTCTTTTTAATTTTCAAGAGGTTTATTGTTAATCTTGCAACAATTATTTCGCCACGCGGTCGCTTCTTCGAGCATTTTATTATTAAATCAAATTAATCTAGTGTTGCAATGCTGTGTCAATGTCAAAGTGAAAAATAATTAAATATTAACATGCCAAAGATTATCTCTGAATCAAAAAGGTTACAAATTCTGAAATCCTACAAACATTTTAGGCAAAGTAATCCAAATCTACAAATGAATGACCAAAATTAAGGTGGATGGATGGAGTTGATCAAAATGTGTTAACGGGAAGACCCAAGCGAGAAATACAAATGGATGACGAAATAAGTTTGCAGAGCCGAATTCATTATATTTGTTATATACAATATTATTGCTGTGTTTGTATGTACAAAAACCAAGTAGTAAATTTTGTTAATCTTAAAACTGCATATTATTATCCTTTTATATCTGAAAATTTGTAAAACAGGCAACAGTGTAAGATCACAATAGTCAGAAATTATAACCTTAAAATCGAACATCTGACAGTGACATTTAAAAACCCTGATTTAAAACACAACCAGCCCCATTTACAATACTTAAACTGTCACTTTTCCATAGCTAGGCGAGATCCAGAAACAAATGGAATCGTGTATATCAACGATTTTTAGTGGAATCACAATCAAGTACGTAGGATATGTAGATATCATGTGAATTATCTGACATGAATGTCACAATCATTAAATTTTTTTTAAAATGGCTTTCAAAATCACACATAAAATACCAAGAAAATTAAGTTAGGAATGATTTATCATCAGATAATGCTGCGACTGTAGAAGAACTACGTTAGGAGATGCACTAAAAATAAAAGAAGAAGAATGCCTCCTCCAGAAACGGGCGATTTAATTCAACTGCTGTTAATCATGCTTGTCGGTGTATTGACATCGTTACTCTTCTGCGCTGTCGCACTGGTAACTATCGAATGGATGGAAATGAACGCGATTAACCGAGAACTCGTAGATAAGTTACGTGTGGAGCAGGATTTAGAACCGGAGGAAATCGAAGAATTGGTATTAATCTCATAAATATAGCTGTATTAACAACGTTTAAATAAAATTATAAATATAAAGGTAACATTGATTTATTAAAAGTTATATCTTAAATTGGTATTTGTCAGTAACACTGAAGTGGGAGTCTACAGGTGGTTTAAATCACATTATGCATGTAATAGCAAAGGGAATTTCTGGAAAACTACTTTATTATAATATACTTATAGATGTTTAAACGGTTGCTTTATAAAATTGCTCTTAATCAGCTTGTATAAATATGTACATTGAACACAATGCTAATTTTATTAATATAGAAAACGCAGATTATTAAAAGTAAGTAAATCAAATTATGAGAGAATTAAATTTTCTAATCATGAAAACGTTTGCTACTCTAAACTGGTGTGTTAATTGAAATGCAATTAGCACAAACACTTATAATAAATTATAATTATTTGACCTGTAGCCTCTCCGCAATAATAATAACAGAAGCATCGTTTAATCATTCTGTTGGAAACAATTTCACTTAATTACCGTCATAATTATAAAATCTTGAAAGTAATTATTTATTACGTAACACGAATTAAATGCAATTCCCTGATGGCAATAAAACCATTTCATGTAGGTGAACATCCTACGTTCGACCTTCGGATGACCAATTCATTAAATGTCCCTTTCAACACAAATCAGATTTCAAGTAGTAATAAGAACAGCAAATCGATTTAAAATTTTGTTTTGAGTGAAATGTATACACTAGCTTTAATAAATAACATACAATTTACTAAAAATAACAAATTCAAAGAATAAGAGATCACTATAAAATTTTATAATTATAAAGTAATTACAAAGAGGATACGATACTTTAAAGGCGATCAAATGTATCAAAGGCCAGTTGCACCAAACATATACTTTGAATATGAGTGAGTTACGTAAAGATGATAACTTAAAATAAAAACACTTTTTAACCTTTCTTCACAAATTTAGTTTATACCAGATGTATCAGTACCAAACCATTGGTAATGGTCACCTTGTGACCGAAATGTACATCTAGTATAAAATAAATTTGTGAAGAAAGGTTACAATGTGTATTTATTTAAAGTCACGTTAAACTGGTTTAACTCTGAACTTAAGTTCAAAGTGACATTAGAACAATAGCAACTGTCATCTTGAACTTGAGTTCAGCTTGAACCTGAGTTCAACATTTCTGGTGCAACTGGGCCTAAATCTGGACCCGTTTTTCCAACCGAGACGTCGACTGGAAGGTTGAAGAGAGAGGGAATATTATCTTTTCGTCTCTGTCGCTTCGAACGTTATTAGTGCACTAATTTCATTTACACATACGGTTACTCGCCGCCATAGTAAATCCTCTTTGGTTTCTATGAATTAATGATTTACCAATTCAAATTCAAATTAAAAATAAAACTTATTTTCTCCAGAGATAATAATAATAATAATAATTCATTGGCACTAAAAATGAATATACTGTTTGTTTTGAGTTATGTAAATAAATCACGGTTTGATTTCCTTCACTAATTTATTAATTTTAATTAGTGAAGAGAGGAAATCAAACCTTTTTATTAGTATTAAAAATTGTTTGCCACAATATAGAACAAAAATGCATGACTTATAAAAAGATATATTTAAATTTCAAGTTATTTTGAGATCACATAATAATTTTTACAAATGTTCAAAGAAATTGGTGCTTGTTAAAAAAAACGTTTTAATACTAATATCGTCCATCCCCTCTCCCCCCAGATTACATTTCCCTTTATCAGAGTTGTGATGTAGAGAAAGTAGAACAAGACATAACACTAGCATTTCAAGACGTACAAGACATAGATCCCGAAGTTATATCCCGTTTTAATTCCACACTTTCACAATCCATAGAGCGTCATACACCCAAAGTAAAAAAACAATACTACTAATATCCTTTATCAAACTATATCCTCAGACTTATAAAGTACAAGAGACAAATTTACAGAGACAGTAAATTCTATACGGACAGTTCAATTAAACAGACATTCAATACACTTACAAGACAAATCAAAAACCTCATACTAGAAGTTAAGAAATCGAAATGGATCGAAACTTGTAATAAAATTAACGACACGCAAGGAAAAACGTATTGGACAGAAATTAAAAAATTATCAAAATATAAAAAAAGGGACTACATGCATGACTTAAAGGACCCAAATGACGGTACAATACTAACAGACGATAAAGACATAGCACAGGCATTTGCAAATCAATTAGCATAAACATATCAAATTACGCATAACAACAATTATGACAATAGATTCTACAATTACTTGCAAGACTGGTTTAATTCATTTGACAGGACTCCCCTTACACCTCCCCAGACGATACACTGGACGAGACGGACTATTTCTCCCTTTTACACTCTGGCAAAAATTCCTCTCCAGGCTTTGATAAAATTCCCAGATTAATTTTAAAAAAACTACCCTATGATATCCACGTACTAATCCTAAAAATGTATAACTACTGTTACTCCCATCAATACTTCCCATCCGAGTGGAAGCAAGGGTTAATTACCTGTATTCCTAAACCAAAAAACGATCCTTTTCTTATTTCCAGTTATCGGCCCATAACACTCCTCCCAGTATTAGGTAAACAATTTGAATCCCTTATTAAACAAAAACTCCTACAGCTAACCATAAATTCCATCCCCCAATACCAATTCGGATTCCTCCCCAAAAAATCAACTACTCTACCTCTTTCCATTTTAACCTCCAATATACAAACTATGCATCTAGAAGGTCAAAAAACAAGTATCGCCTTTCTTGATATAACTAAAGCTTTTGACACGGTTTGGCATATTGGCCTCCTATATAAATGCTACATCCTTAAGATCCCAAAGCATCTAATAATCCTTATTTACCATTTCCTAACAAATAGATCCTGTAAAGTAAAAATCCGCCGAACTTTATCTCGCTCATTCCCCCTCCTGCAAAGTGTTCTGCAAGGCTCTCCGCTATCCCCACTTCTTTACAATATCTTTTGCTACGACATATTCAATCCCAACCCTTCCTACTTTAACCCAACAAGATACGCCCTCATCTTTGCTGATGATACGGCCCTTATCTCCCACGCTCCAACGCTTCAACAATCCCAAAACCTCCTTCAAAATTCTCTTAATTCCATACAAAAATGGTGCAATAAATGGCGAATACAATTAAATCCTTCCAAAACCAAATTATTTATTCCTTTCCATAAAATCACTCCACGATCTCCTACAATAGTAATAAATAACACCACAATTCTTCCATCCTACTCCTGCAAATACCTAGGCATAGAATTTGATTCAAAACTTTTCTTCCTCCCACATACCAAATCCATTAAAACCAAAATGAAAACAAGGGCTAGGCGTTTCAGATCTTTAACTTATAAACAACAAGGAATTTCCACAAAAACAGCAGTTAGGATTTACGAATCGATATGCCGGCCCTTGTTAGACTATGGTGCAATTTTATTCCTTCATATCCGTCCTTCAATTTCACACCATATCCAAGTCGCCGAAAGATCAGCACTACGAATTCTCACCAAACTCAGGCACCCAATAAATCCTCTTCATAATCCCTCAAACATCATCCTCTACGAAACTACCCAAGTAACACCAATTTCCCAACGCATATTAACCCTCAGCGAAAAATTCGCTGTAAACACCCATAACCTAGAACTCCTAAACAAATTCTGTATTCCTAGAAACCTAAATATCCATCCCAAATATAAACATCCTCCTCTCGCAATACATCAATTCATTTGTACCGTTCATCAAGACAGTTCACAAGCCTAGCATACGATAAAATTTTTCAAATAAAATAAATTCAAGACAGGGCAGAAAGACCTCCGGTCGATAGCCCAGACTATGATATATGTATTATACTATACTACTGTAATTGTCTGAATAAAGATGTATGTATATACTAATATTGTCCAATGTTTTATAAATTAAAATTAAATAAAAATTTCTTGACGAAATATTCGCACGTATTTTAAAACAATTTTTTTTTATAAAATTAATACATACTAATTAATACTAAAATAAGTCTCCATATCAATAACCGATAACATTATTCATAAAAATCACTTATTTTGTATGACTTTCATAAAAAAAAACGTTTATTTTTTATATACATTTACTGGATATTGCTTTAAAACCATTCCACCATTTCATTTCACCTTTTTTTTTTGTAATTTTACTATATTTAGACGCCACAAACACGTTCCCTCACATCCATGGACTCAGGTGGAATCATTTTGTATTTTAAAATGACCCTACAGTGTGTTATATGTTTGCATTGACTGATGCGCTGATAGAAAAAATCAATTATTTTCGGGATCGGATCGATAAAAATAAGATTTCTACATAGGACTATAGAGGAGACATTGGCCGTTTTTTTTGCAGGTAATGATAGACCTCTACTTTTAAAAAAAATTGAATCCGGTCCAACTAAATTTAAAATTTAGTAGTGAAAATTATCCGTTTTTAATTAACTCTCAAAGCGTTACTAATTATTTAAATCAATTAAACTACACCACGTCATTTAGTAGAATGATATAATGTTATCATTGTGTCAAAAAATTGTGGCGATAGAACGTGTGGTCGTAAAGTTGTGATTTTTTTAAGAAAACGCTAATTTTGCGCACCGATCGTCTTTCAGAAATGTTCCAACTTTAAGGGTGAATTGTGCCTCATAGAGTTCATCAAAAAATCTCAAACTTTGGTTGTATGAGTTTTAGAATGTCTTTAATACAATGCCTTAGGTTATATTTTCAAATTTTCAGATTTCAATTTTGGTCCAAAAACCGCCAGTGGACCTCGCGCGACACACTGTGCGGCGGTTCCCCCAAAGAAATGTTTTTATTTAATTTTAATTTATAAAACACTAGAAAATGCTGTTGAATTTTATTCTGCTTTTAAAGGTGTGAAACAGTGCCGCCAATCCTAAAATACTGTTTTACCCCAAACCCCATAAGAAAATACCCCTTTTAACAATAATTTACTCTTAAATATTTTGAATTTGTTTTATATAAATAAAATTTCATTAATTCAATTTTAGAAAACTATATTTCAAAACAGTTTTTTTTACTTACTATACTATTGGACAGACAGGTAGAAATTTCAAAACTAGATTCGACGAACACCGTAAAGATATAATTAATAATAAACAGTCTACGGGTCTGTCCAAACATTGTAACACATTCGGACATTTTTTTAATCCGAATAATTTCAAAATCCACTATACAGGAAATAAAGGTCGTATCCTCAACTTCCGAAAAGGCTTGGAAATTAACAGAGCCATAAAATTAAAGAAAAACGTCGTCAACGACAACGAAGACATCTGGACATCCCCGATCGCGAACGCTCTTATTGCTTGACCCTCCCCCTTTTTGTAGTTCTGTATATATTTACTGTAAAACGCGACGACATGAAAATATCTAAAATTTTCAGATTTCTATCTCTTTCCTAAAATGTTGGAGGGTAAGGGGAAAGAGACCGAGTACTCAGGGGGTAATCCATTATGAACACCAACCGCATTTTTTTATGTCAATGTCAACCCGATATTAGCAGGTAGTAAGAAGTCTATTTGTTTTCAGCCAGCGCGTAGCGTTATACTTTGTCCGACTTGGGGTGGTTGAATTTTTTAAAACGTATCTGACGTTTACATCTCGGTAAATATTGAAATGAATTTTTTAAAACGTATCTGACGTTTACATCTCGGTAAATATTGATTGATCATCACATCTGAACGTTATATATTTTAACTTTACTGTAAATCAGTGGTTTATACGCGTGGCGCATGAAGTAAAATTTCGAGTTTAGAAAAGCCCCGTGAAAATTTGTCTCGGGTCGCTGCGCGACCCTCGACAAATTTTCTACACGGGGCTTTTCTAAACTCGAAATTTTACTTCATGCTTAGTCTGGGAGTGGACAACACTCGTTCTTAGAAGTTTCAAATTAAAGAATCACTCTACTAAGTTTACTAAGTTTATTACAATTTTACAAAGGTTACAGCTCGAAGGACCAATCATGGCCTTCGGAGACCGAAGGACTACAGGGAATCGAAGTTTTTTTACAAGAAAACAACGAAAATCTGAAGGTTTACTGCATGGATAGGAAAGAACACATCTAATTTTGAAAAAAATATCGAAGTTTTGTTGGTTTTCAGTGCATTTTTAACTTCACTTTAAATCAGTGTTTTATACGCGTGGCGTCTGCATAAATGTGGTTTTTAAATACAGGGATTTTTTCTTTCAGGTATACTATTGAAAAAATTAAGAACTTTAAGGAATGTCTGCATGAATATCTGTGTCAGAAAGAATTATACTCCTTAAACGAACTCTGAAATACATCAAATAAAAAAAAAATAAAGAAATAAATAAAAAAAAAACGCCTTCTCGAAATAGGATATATTCATGTTGATATGCATTTTTCTCTTAGTTCTTTTTTGTTTGTTTCCCGTTTATTAACTTTGTTTCTATTTATTTAATCTTATATTTTCTAACTTTGTTTCTATTTATTTAATTTTATATTTTCTAAATTGTATTTTGCTGACACATTTTCATTTATATGTATTACCTTGTAATTACTTATTTCTTGAAAATAAATTACTATTATTATTATTATTATTATAAGCATTCACTATAAATTTTTCGACGTTCGTTGTTTTTTATTCAAGATTTCAATTTGAATCTTTAAACGAGGGCTTTCCACTCCCAGACTAAGCATGAAGTAAAATTTCGAGTTTAGAAAAGCCTGAAAATTTGGATTGGCCGCGTAGCGAAGCGGAGCGGCCAATCCAAATTAGGCTTTTCTAAACTCGAAATTTTACTTCATGCGCCACGCGTATAAAACACTGAAATATCGTAAAGTTTTCAATATGCGGCCTTAGCACTCTAATGTGTAAATGTGAATAAAGCGTGAGTCAAATTATGCGCTGAACCAATTGTTTATAACAGTGATTATAGGCAACCCAATAACTCTAACGTATATTAGGTTGCCTATAATCGTTGTTGCATGCGTGTGTTTTTTGAACTTCACTGTAAATCAGTGTTTTTAAGCGTGGCGCATGAAGTAAAATTTCGAGTTTAGAAAAGCCTAATTTGGATTGGCCGCGTAGCGAAGCTTTTCTAAACTCGAAATTTTACTTCATGCTTAGTCTGGGAGTGGAAAACACTCGTTTAAAGTCTCAAATTAACCGCATTAAAACAACGATTTCCCACAACTTTTAAAACGCTGTAATTATCGGGGTATGTATACTCAAAAGAAAAACGCCCTGTGTATTCTGTTTTAAACACGTTTTAAACGTGTTTTAAACATGTTTTGAACACGTTTTAAACCCATATCATAACCTTATTTTGCATTTTTTTTATTGCTAGATTAGCGTGCTCTATTTAATCGATTTGATTAAAACGTAACTAAATAATACCATTGCATAACATATTGATTAATGCGTTAAATTGTTGGAGTCATCAAATGAACATGAACGACCGTTTAAAACGCTTTAAAAAGGGCAAAAAGGGAAACTACCTGCTATTCAAATAGATAATGTCAGAAATTGTAACATCAACACACCATAAATTTTGGTTTCTTTTCTTCCATTATGCTCCTGCGCTTGTAGAGGGTGTCTCTCTTCAAAATTTGCTGGTTTAGAGATTTTGTAGAGGCCCTCTGTAAAACATTATTTTTGTACATTCCTTGAAAATGGCTAATAGCCGAAACTAGTCGGAATAAAGAAGTAAAATTAGGAAACATACCAAGTGATTTTATTTTAGATTTTTTTTTTTTTTAATTTCTAATATATATATTTAAATTTCAATTATAACCAATCAAAGTTTATTCATATCTGCGTAGATTCTTAAAATTTTATGTTGATTTGATAATCTGTTCATTTTTTTTACAATTGTTTAAAAAAAAGCTCGTTGATTTTATTGCATAATTTCAACTTTGGCTGCCTATTAAAAGAAAATGTGGTTAGATAATTTAATTTTCTTTCTACAAGATGTAAGTACAATCAATTCTAAGTCAAATCTGTAAATTTCTTGTTGATGGTATAAAATTTTAATTGTTTACAATTTGTTCAAAGATAACATTCTCCCAAAATTGTCAATTTTATTGCTTGATTTTAACTTTAGCTGTATATGTTAGAAAAATGCGATAAGATAATTTTCTTTTTTTAAGTTGGAGCAAAATAAATTCCAAGTAAATTCTATAAATTTCATATTGGTTGCATAAAACTGATTTTTAAATTTTTTTTCAAACAAAAGTAATGCGTAAATCAGGTTTTTAAGTAATTTTAACTTTGATTTGATATTTTGGGAAATCCAGTAAAGATATTTAAATTTCTATTATAGCCAATCGAAGTTTATTAATTTCTGTGCAGATTCTATAAATTTTAGGTTGGTTTAATAATCAGTTGTATTTTACAATTCTCTCAAAATATACATTAAAATCGTTCAATTTATTGCATAATTTTAACTTCGGCTTAATATTTTGGAATCATACGTTGACATAATTTCTGTAAAGCAAATGCATGTGCAAACTAACTAAATTCTGTGAACTTTATGTTGATTGTATAAAACTTGTTTTTATAATGCACACGAATTTATGTTTGTTCTAAATTTAAACAGCACATTTTTTTTGTGTGTTAAATTATACAATAAAGAAAATTTTAAAACAAGTTTCTGATTAATCGTCTAACGGGGGTTTCCCCTCCCTCGCTTCGCTGGCGCGCCCCGGCAAATCCAAATTTTCAGGCTTTTCTAAACTCGAAATTTTATTTCATGCTTAATCTAGGAGTGGAAGCACTCGTTCGAAACTTCAAATTGAACGGTTTTATAAAATCGACGACTGCCTGAAAATTTACAGCTTTCCAGGTTAAATGAAGCACTCGGTATAATAATGTATATTATTATACCGAGTGCTTCATTTAACCTGGAAAAGTGTATATCTAGAAAAATACGCGCCCTACAGAAAAAATAGCGGGATCCAAAGTTTAATATTTCCGTGCGAGGAATCCCCCCCCCCATGTAGGCGGGGGTGAAGCAATTTTTAAATCTGAAATAGGAACTCCCATTTTTTTATCATATATTCGGATATAACGTCAAAAATTATGTATTTTTCATCCGAAACTTTTTTTTCTATTCACGATAGATGGCGCTGTAATCATGTTTGAAATGTTTTAACCCAGGAAAATATTAGAACTTCATTTCGTGATTTACTCGGTAAATTTTGTAAAAAAAGCGCTTATATCAGTTGCCTCAGCACAGGTGTTTTGTGGCTAACCGAAGTTGTGTTCGATTTCATAGCGTGTGAATATATTTTTGTGCGGTTGTTTATATCGTCATTATAAATTAATCAAGGCTAAACCGATGTTGTGTCTGCTGACGAGTAATTATGATTTATTGGCTATTATATGCCACATTACGGCTGATAGGTCTGATAAACAGGAAGGCGTTGTTAATACGATCAATCATATTTCTTTTTATCTTGCAATATTTTGTAATTGAGGCATTCGAGTTAATTCTAGGTTTGTTCCAACATTATTGTATTCCTTTTTATTTTCGATTTAAGCTCATGTGTTTATAACTTATTCAATATATTTCTTTCCTGTGTATACTAAAAACCGATTAGTTAAGTTACTTCACCTATAATATATTCCATTTGTTTCTGGATCTCGTCTAGCTATGGAAAAGTGACAGTTTAAGTATTGTAAATGGGGCTGGTTGTGTTTTAAATCAGGGTTTTTAAATGTCACTGTCAGATGTTCGATTTTAAGGTTATAATTTCTGACTATTGTGATCTTACACTGTTGCCTGTTTTACAAATTTTCAGATATAAAAGGATAATAATATGCAGTTTTAAGATTAACAAAATGTACTACTTGGTTTTTGTACATACAAACACAGCAATAATATTATATATAACAAATATAATGAATTCGGCTCTGCAAACTTATTTCGTCATCCATTTGTATTTCTCGCTTGGGTCTTCCCGTTAACACATTTTGATCAACTCCATCCATCCACCTTAATTTTGGTCATTCTCTCTTCTGTTGGCCCTCAGTATTTTTTTGTAGAATTGCATATTTATTCCCACCCTCTTGTGATACTAGACATACCCCAAAAATATCTATTCAAATCGTAATAATATTGTGATGCTGTAGATTTGGATTACTTTGCCTAAAATGTTTGTAGGATTTCAGAATTTGTAACCTTTTTGATTCAGAGATAATCTTTGGCATGTTAATATTTAATATGTGCCTGAAATTTTTTCACTTTGACATTGACACAGCATTGCAACACTAGATTAATTTGATTTTTTAATAATAAAATGCTCGAAGAAGCGACCGCGTGGGGAAATAATTGTTGCAAGATTAACAATAAACCTCTTGAAAATTAAAAAGAGGATTACTTATATCATAAATTATTGCAACACTGTTAAAATAAGGAATCAGGAGTGGCAATTAATAAAAAATGTAAATGTTGATACTGCAACATAACAATACGAAAGCATTGCTAGGCGAGATCCAGAAACAAATGGAATAATTCACTGATTATAGAGGCTTCTACTTCGTTATACATTGTTGAACATAAATAAAACACTGTTTATCACTTTGTTTGTATAACAATTGGTTTATTTGGTGACTATAGTTTCGATACTACACGTATCATTATCAAACCGTTAGTTACTAACGGTTTGATAATGATACGTGTAGTATCGAAACTATAGTCACCAAATAAACCAATTGTTATACAAACAAAGTGATAAACAGTGTTTTATTTACAAATGGAATATATTATAAAAAAAAATCGTCACCAAAAAAAAATCCGTTTTTATTTGAAAAACCTATCAAGTTTTAAAAAGTAGAGCTTTAAAACTTGTACATATTGTACATTGATGTTTTAGGAATAAATTAACACAAGAAATGATTCCTATATTAAATAATGTTCTTTTACTTTCAGGCTAAAGCAATGGGTCAAGTCTTATTCGACCAAGTGTGTAAGCAGCTCCATTTGCTAGAAGCCGATTATTTTGGTTTGGAGTATCAGGACCTCGCTGGAACCAGAGTAAGTTTTTGTCTCTTACTTTTAAAACGAAAAAGTACAATTTTTAATAAGCGCCATTTTTTTCTACACAAATAAAAACATTGAACTAAATCATCATCACTTTATTGATTATTAAAATGTAAATGTAATTTCATTACATAACAATTATTTCAATTAATCATTTATTCTATCAAAATATAATTGAGAAAACCGTTCATAAAATAGAATTTTTTGGGGTAACTAGCATTCCTCAGGTAAACTATAATTTTAGTCCATTGCGCATGGCAAGAAACTATTATAGTTGTCATTGTTGCCGGACTTTACAACTTGGTAATGTACTGTAAATTACAAGTGGCAATAACAGCGGTAAACTACCACTAATTACAATACTTTTGTTAATTATGTTTTCTGCAATGTTTCGTTGAGTTATGTATATTTTATATTTTTATTTAAGTTTTCTGTATCTTTTTGATTTTATTCTGTATGTATTATTTCCGTGGAATAATAAAGATTTACCGATGTTAAGATAGCCATAGATTTTCCAGCCACGGATTTGCCCGGCGCATCCACCATCGATCGTGAATTAAAATAAATGTTTTTCTTAATTTAAGGCATATTAATAATGAAACAAAGAAAACTAAAGTAATTCCAGCCCTAAAAATATAGCTCATCATCATTAAATTTATTTTCGTATATAGGCTTTATCAAACACAAATAGATAGTCCTCCCAAAAGCATGTAATAAAATGACCAGATTTCAAACTTAAATTAAAAATATGTAGTTGTGATTAAAATTATTTCTTTTAACTCTCACGTGTAGCTTAAAGCCTAACTAAGCCATTTGAGCTATAAAATTTTGGCAAAAATGTTAAATGAATTTTTTTATACATTTTTTCCATCCGAACGACTCGAATAAAATGACCAAATTTCAAACTAAAATTAAAAATATGTAGTTGTGATTAAAATTATTTCTATTAACTCTGACGTGTAACTTAGAGCCTAACTAAGCCATTTAAGCTATAACATTTTGGCACAAATGTTAAATGAATTTTTTATAATTTTTTTCCATCCGAACGACTCGAAAAAAATGACCAGATTTCAAACTTAAATTAAAAATATGTAGTTGTGATTAAAATTATTTCTTTTAACTCTGACGTGTAGCTTAAAGCCTAACTAAGCTATATAAACTATAAAATTTTGGCAAAAATGTTAAAAAAATTTATTTAACATTTTTTAGCTTAGAGCCTAACTATAGATACTTTTAATTTAAGTTTAAAATCTGGTCATTTTATTCGAGTCGTTCGGATGGAAAAAATGTATAAAAAATTTATTTAACACTTTTGCCAAAATGTTATAGCTTAAATGGCTTGCTTAGTTAGGCTTCAAGCTACACATAAGAGTTAAAAGAAATAATTTTAATCACAACTACATATTTTTAATTTAAGTTTGAAATCGGGTCATTTTATTACATGCTTTTGGGAGGACTATCTATTTGTGTTTGATAAAGCCTATATACGAAAATAAATTTAAGTTTGGATGAGCTTTATTTTTAGGGCTTGAATTAGTTTAGTTTTTTTTGTTTCATTAATAATATGCCTTAAATTAAGAAAAACATTTATTTTAATTTACGATTGATGGTGGATGCGCCGGGCAAATCCGTGGCTGGAAAATCTATGGCTATCTTAACATCGGTTAAAGATTTCACCTGTCCAGTGAAATGCGAAATTATGTTTTATGGTAGCGGTGCAGCGAATCTCGGGACTTACCTTGGTGTACCAGGTTTCCGGTCTTTTGGCTTTCTAGAGCTTCCCGCGCGCTTGCCTCCTTCCTCTTCGAACTTAACGAAAACTAACGATAATGATAATACGATACAAATATTCACGATGTTCTCTTGGCCACCATCTTTGTTTGGTCTTCTTCCACGGACTCGCCGTTCGCGAGCTTATGCAAAGTCGCGCATGGGCCCCTAAATATGGTGCAGCCTATTTAGGGGCCCATGCGCAATACGAAAATATACAATACGCGGAAAATTCATTGAACCTTCTTGATGCAATTACCGAACAATTTTTATTATTACTCTGTGATTAGGTTGTTTCCTATTGGGTAATAAAAGATATTATTAAATTATAGGTTTGTTGTTACAAGTAAATGTATGACGGACTGTTCCCCAAGTGGCATCGGACCTCCCTTAAAGGATATTATTATTAATGGCGTTATAAAAGTAATCAAAGAACAACAAATTATTTTTTAATCTTTTTAATTAATTACAATTATTGTAAAAGAATTTGAAACTATTTTTATTCAGGCACGCTGTCCCTATTATGAAGCCGCGCCTAAAATATAAAACAATTAAAATAACAAATAAAATCTTATTTTTTAAGGATAAAATATAACACAATTAAAATGACAAATACACAACTTTTCTATTCTTTAACCTATTAAGCGCCATTGGTGGATACACGCAACATTTTAAATTTTTTGTTAACCAAATTACTAAATGAGTTAATTTTGTATATTATATTATTTGACCTGACTTAAAAATGTATGAAGAGAAATGTGAATATTTTGTTATTTAATTTTTTCGATTATTCATAAAAAAAAAAAATACATCAGTGTATTTCTAACTTCACAATATTTCAGTGTTCTATACGCGTGGCGCATGAAGTAAAATTTCGAGTTTAGAAAAGCCCCGTGAAAATTTGTCTCGGGTCGCTGCGCGACCCTCGACAAATTTTCTACGCGGGGCTTTTCTAAACTCGAAATTTTACTTCATGCTTAGTCTGGGGGTGGAAACACTTGTTCCAAACTTTATATCGCACGTTTTTATAAAAAAATCGATTAATGTCTGAAAATTTACAGTGTATACATTTTGCATATTTAAAAGAAAAATTCTACATGAATGAATGAATTTTTCTTTTAAATATGCATACACTGTAAAATTTCAGTCAATAATCGATTTTGTATAAAAACGTGCAAAATGAAGTTTAAAGCGAGCGTTTCCACTCCCAGACTAAGCATGAAGTAAAATTTCGAGTTTAGAAAAGCCCCGCGTAGAAAATTTGTCGAGGGTCGCGCCAGCGACCCGAGACAAATTTTCACGGGGCTTTTCTAAACTCGAAATTTTACTTCATGCGCCACGCGTATAAAACACTGAAATATTGTGAAGTTAGAAACACACTAATGTATTTTTTTTAATGAGTAATAATCGAAAACATTAATTATAAGTTCTTCATAGAAATCATAAAAAGAGAAGAGAAGAAATCTATAAAGAGAAGTGCAAAATTTTACCAAAAATCAACTTTTAAAGTTAACTCTATAATTGTTTGGCCGTTAATGGGTTAGATCATAGGTTCTTAAGGTGGGCAATAACGCCCCCCTGTGAGCGTTTGAGACTCTCAGGGGGGCAGTAGAAAACCCAGAGAAAATTAGGGGGCATATAATATTACACGTGTAAATTCAATCGTGGTAAAAGCTCTTTCTAGGGGCTCTAGAAAAAAAAATATTCTCAAAGTGGGCAGTGGGCAAAATAAGGTTGAGAACCTATGGGTTAGATCACTCACTTAGACCACTTTTTTGCGGCAGGAAAAAATCGGCATATTTTAGGTTACGTACATACGTTAAACCGAGTTCATCTATGATCTTGGGTTCAAAATTACAGTTTCCATTTATGTAATGTCACTTTAAACTTAAGTTCAGAGATGAACTCAGTCATCTGGGTCTTAAGCCACACGTTGAACTGGTTTAACTTTGAACCAGAGTTCAAAGTTACATTAGAACAATAGAAACTGACCGATGAGAAGTTAGCCATAAATTCTCCAGCCACGGATTTAACCCGGCGCCTCCACAATCGGACATTTCATTATTACATGTTTAAACATTTATAAATCCTTTTTGACGATCTATCCAATTAATTTTATAAATATAACAGTATTCCAAAAGATATTAAATAACAAACATTTAAAAATAATGTCTATGCCACACATATTAACTAGACACAATTCTTCATTTAAAAATTTTCAAAAATTCATAACTTCTATTTGTCCCCATATAGAAACATTTTTTTTGTGTCAATTGTTTCTATGGGCTTTTGTTAACAATCTTAACTAATAAAAACACCGTGAAAATGACTTTGTGATTTTTTTATGTCCAGCCACGATTATTCATCCAGAAATGTTCAAAAATTCATAACATCTATTTGTTCCCATATAGAAACAATGTTTTTGTGTCAATTGTTTCTATGGGGAATTGTTAACAATCTTAAACAATCAAAACACCGTGAAAATGACTTTGTGATTTTGTTTATTTCCAGCCACGATTATTCATCCAGAAATTTTCAAAAATTCATAACTTCTATTTGTCCCCATATAGAAACAATTTTTTCGTGTCAGTTGTTTCTATGGAGTATTGTTAACAATCTTAAACAATCAAAACACCGTGAAAATGACTTTGTGATTTTTTTTATTTCCAGCCACGATTATTCATCCAGAAATGTTCAAAAATTCATAACTTCTATTTGTGACCATATAGAAACAATTTTTTTGTGTCAATTGTTTCTATGGGAAATTGTTAACAATCTTAAACAATCAAAACACCGTGAAAATGACTTTGTGATTTTTTTTATTTCCAGCCACGATTATTCATCCAGAAATTTTCAAAAATTCATAACTTCTATTTGTCCCCATATAGAAACAATTTCTTTGTGTCAATTGTTTCTATGGGGAATTGTTAACAATCTTAAATAATCAAAACACCGTGAAAATGACTTTGTGATTTTTCTTAATTCCAGCCACGATTATTCATCTAGAAATTTTCAAAAATTCGTAACTTCCATTTGTCCCCATATAGAAACAATTTTTCGTGTCAGTTGTTTCTATGGAGTATTGTTAACAATCCTAACCAATCAAAACACCGTGAAAATAACTTTTTATTTTTTTTTATTTCCAGCCACGATTATTCATACAGAAATTTTCAAAAATTCATAACTTCTATTTGTCCCCATATAGAAACAATTTTTTCGTGTCAACTGTTTCTATGGGGTATTGTTAACAATCTTCAATAATCAAAACACCGTGAAAATATCTTTTTGATTTTTTTTATTTCCAGCCACGATTATTCATCCAGAAATTTCCAAAAATTCATAACTTCTATTTGTCCCCGTATAGAAACAATTTTTTTGTGTCAATTGTTTCTATGGGGTATTGTTAACAATCTTAAACAATCAAAACACCGTGAAAATAACTTTTTGATTTTTTTTTTATTTCCAGCCACGATTATTCATCCAGAAATTTTCAAAAATTCAAAACTTCTATTTGTCCTCATATAGAAACAATTTTTTTATGTCAATTGTTTCTATGGGGAATTGTTAACATCGTTAACTAATCAAAACACCGTGAAAATAACTTTTTGATTTTTTTTATTTCCAGCCGCTATTATTCATCCAGAAATTTTCAAAAATTCATAATTTCTATTTGTCCTCATATAGAAACAATTTTTTATGTCATTTGTTTCTATGGGGTATTGTTAACAATCTTAACTGATCAATACTCCGTGAAAATCATTTTGTGATTTTTTTTATTTCCAGCCACGATTATTCATCCAGAAATTTAAAAAATAAAAAAAAATCACAAAGTCATTTTCACGGTGTTTTGATTGGTTAAGATTGTTAACAATACCCCATAGAAACAATTGACACGAAAAAATTGTTTCTATATGGGGACAAATAGAAGTTATGAATTTTTGAAAATTTTTAAATCAAGAATTGTGTCTAGTTAATATGTGGGGCATAGACATTTTTTTTAAATGTTTGTTATTTAATATCTTTTGAAATACTGTTATATTTGTAAAATTATTTGGATAGATCGTCAATAAGGATTTATAAATGTTTAAACATGTAATAAGAAATGTCCGATTGTGGAGGCGCCGGGTTAAATCCGTGGCTGGAGAATTTATGGCCAACTTCTCATCGGTTAAATAATAAGTTTATTTATTTAAATGTTTAACTCTTTCACTATTTTAAGTACAGGGTGGCGGGAAAGTCCCGCCGAGTACTTTTTATTTTTGATTTAGTAAGTAGACAGTCCCTAGTTAACTACCTAAGGGTTTATTTGTTTTTATTTATTTAATCAATTTGTGCTACTACAGAAATGTTTACACACGTCAATGATGATAATAGTATAAAAATAATTAATTCGATTACAATTACATTCATATTGAAACTTATTATACAACTATGCCGGAAAAATTACTAGATAGACATTCCGATTTATTAAAAAATGCCTGTTTTTCCAGATATCTCTTTAAAACTTGCGAAAGGTTGTCAGCGGCAGTGCCTTAATTGAATTTGGTAAAATATTAAATAGTTTTGGTCCATGAAATTTTATCGCACTTTGCGATTTACCCAAACGAAGGAATGCAGGGTATATGAGGTTGGCAGATCTTGTATCATGGTGATGATTTTGACCGTGAGTTTTTAGTTTGTGAGCATTTTTTCGGACATATGCAAGACATTCCAATACATAAATGCAAGGGAGTGTAAGAATGCCATGGTGAATGAACGCCTCGCGACAATCTGCTCTATAATCAAGAGAAGCAAGCACGCGTATTGCGCGACGTTGAATGCCAAAAAGTCTGCCAATTATGCTAGAATGGCCCCAAGATAAAATCCCATATGTAATGTGCGCCTGACAAACCGCAAAATAAGCAGTACGGAGAGCCTCAGTAGGCAGGGAATTTTTTAGTTGTCTAAGAAGCTGTTGAAAGCTGTGCCGTCTCAGTCTAATTTTCAGTTGGGGTTTTGAATTTATTTTTTGATTTTGTGAACTACAGTGTGAAATATGGGCAAATATTCACTGCAACAGAGATTAGAGATGTTGGAGAGGATTTGAAAATTAATCTTTTCGATTATTACTCATTAAAAAAATTACATCAGTGTGTTTCTAACTTCACAATATTTCAGTGTTCTATACGCGTGGCGCATGAAGTAAAATTTCGAGTTTAGAAAAGCCCCGTGAAAATTTGTCTCGGGTCGCTGGCGCGACCCTCGACAAATTTTCTACGCGGGGCTTTTCTAAACTCGAAATTTTACTTCATGCTTAGTCTGGGGGTGGAAACACTTGTTCCAAACTTTATATCGCACGTTTTTATAAAAAATCGATTAATGTCTGAAAATTTACAGTGTATACATTTTGTCTCCAACATCTCTAATCTCTGTTGCTTCGATCTGTTGTTTCGATTATTACTCATTAAAAAAAATACATTAGTGTGTTTCTAACTTCACAATATTTCAGTGTTTTATACGCGTGGCGCATGAAGTAAAATTTCGAGTTTAGAAAAGCCCCGTGAAAATTTGTCTCGGGTCGCTGGCGCGACCCTCGACAAATTTTCTACGCGGGGCTTTTCTAAACTCGAAATTTTACTTCATGCTTAGTCTGGGAGTGGAAACACTCGCTTTAAACTTCACTTTGCACGTTTTTATAAAAAATCGATTACACTGCGCAACAATGAAAATGTTTCGGACTCAAAATTAGCTAATACTCATGTATTTTCACCCGCTGAATTCGAAAATGACGTTAAAAATTACATATTAGCTCTTGTTTAGGAGATAAAGTTGTATGTTGTTTCTTAAGGGTGAAAATTTTGTATATGACATTTGGCATACCTGTAAACTGACAAAACTAACATTCCATAATGTTTGTAGGTTATGTTTATAACTAGTGAAGTGATTTATGTGAGATTCTTATTGTTTAACTAGTGCGGAATTATTAATATAAATCAAAATGCCAAGGAATTGTGTAAATTCAGTAGACAATTTTTGTTACATATGTGGTGAAATAACATTTTCATCACAGAAGCGAAATATCACGCCTCTTGTGAAAACTGCTTACCAACATTACTTTGGTATGAAGGTAGGGGACCAGGATGAGTCATGGGTTCCACACATATGCTGTAACCAATGTTCGGTTATACTAAGAGAATGGCTGAAAAATAAAAAAAGATCTTTGGCTTTTGCTGTGCCTATGGTATGGAGGAAGCCTAAAAACCATAAAAATGACTGCTATTTCTGCTCAACTCCGCCCATAAAAGCAGGATTGTCAATGAAGAAAAGGGGAACAGTTAAATATCCGAATCTTCCATCTGCCATTCGACCTATTCTTCATTCGGATAGTTTACCAGTTCCTACCCCACCACAAATTTATGATTTGGAAAATGAAGGTAGAAATGAGGTAGAAATGGAAGAAGAAGAAGCAAATAAGCGTTTCACATCAAATGACCCTGATTTTGAGGTAAGAGATGATACCACACAGATTGAGTCAAGCAGAATTAAGTGATCTCATTCGAGATCTAGACTTGTCACAGGAGAAGGCAGAACTTCTAGGGTCAAGACTGCAGCAGTGGAATCTTCTCCAACACGATGTCAGAGTTTCACAGTATAGAAAACGTCAGCGAAATCTGCTCTCTTTTTTTGAGAAGAATACCAATCTTGTTGTTTATATCGACGTCTATGGATTAATGAATTGTCTCAAAATGAACTATGATCCAACAGAATGGAGGTTATTCATCGACTCATCTAAGCTAAGCTTAAAAGCTGTATTACTGCACAACGTAAACCGTCTTCCTTCTATTCCTATTGGCCATGCAGTTCACATGAAAGAGACTTACATTAACATGAAAACTCTCCTCGAATCAATCAATTACAATGAACACAAGTGGAAAATTTGTGGTGATCTAAAAGTCATTGCTATACTTTTAGGAATGCAATTAGGGTACACTAAATACTGCTGCTTTTTGTGTATGTGGGATAGAAGAGACAGAAGTTCACATTACATAAGACCAGACTGGCCTGCAAGAAATCTCAATACTTACGAAAAAAATATCGTTGCTGAGCCACTTGTGGACCCAAAAGATATTCTTCTTCCACGCTTACATATTAAATTGGGTTTAATGAAGAATTTTGTCAAAAGTATGAACAAAGATAGACAGGCTATTAGGTATTTGAGAGACAAATTCCCGAAACTAAGTGATGCAAAGGTTAAAGAGGGTATTTTTGTCGGGCCACAAATTCGTCAACTTGTTAGGGATCCTGCGTTTGACAAAGTTTTGAAGGGGAAAGAAAAGGAAGCCTGGGAAGCTCTGAAGGGAGTGATTCGTGGATTTTTAGGAAACAAAAGAGATGAAAACTACAGTCAGTTAGTAAAAATACTCCTGGAAAAATACCATCAACTCGGATGTAACATGTCCCTAAAGATCCATTTTCTCCACTCCCACCTAGACTTCTTTCCTCGCAATTGTGGTGCTGTTAGTGATGAACATGGGGAAAGGTTCCACCAGGATATTTCTGTAATGGAACGAAGATATCAGAGTCGTTGGAATGAAGCTATGCTAGCGGATTACTGTTGGTTTGTGTGTAGGGATGCTCCGGAACTCGCATACAAGAGAAAAGTAAAAAGATCACGATAACGTTAAACGTTCACAGAAACTAGAGCTAATAAAACATTTTCATTGTCATTTTCATTTTTTTTAGCATAAAATGAATATAATTTGACTAATATGGTGCAGGAAACACGAAAAAAAATATTTTTTTGTGGTGCAGTGTTATTGTCTGAAAATTTACAGTGTATACATTTTGCATATTTAAAAGAAAAATTCTACATACTGTGAATTTTTCTTTTAAATATGCAATATGTATACACTGTAAATGTTCAGTCAATAATCGATTTTTTATAAAAACGTGCAAAGTGAAGTTTAAAGCGAGTGTTTCCACTCCCAGACTAAGCATGAAGTAAAATTTCGAGTTTAGAAAAGCCCCGCGTAGAAAATTTGTCGAGGGTCGCGCCAGCGACCCGAGACAAATTTTCACGGGGCTTTTCTAAACTCGAAATTTTACTTCATGCGCCACGCGTATAAAACACTGAAATATTGTGAAGTTAGAAACACACTAATGTATTTTTTTTAATGAGTAATAATCGAAACAACAGATCGGAGCAACAGAGATTAGAGATATTGGAGATTTGGTTTTTGGTTTGGTTTTCTGATGAAGAACATTTTCATCTCTCTGGTTATCTAAACAAGCAAAATTATCGTTACTGGGGCAATGAAAATCCGCATATTGCAATAGCAAAGCCATTACACCCAAAAAAAGTTACTGTGTGGTGTGCTCTTTCTTCTCTAGGAATTATTGGGCCTTATTTCTTCGAATCTACTATAAAATCAGCAGTTTATAAAGGATAACTTTTTCCTACCAACAGCCCAAGAAATCGGGAAAATTGACGATTTTTGGTTTATGCAGGACGGTGCAAGACCCCATAGAACCGCAGAAGTGTTTGAATCAATTGAGGAGCATTTCGAGCAAAGGATTATCAGTTTAGATGCGATCAAACATACTGGAGGAGACGTGGAATGACCTCCTTAGGCCGGTCGTCCACTGGAAGCGACAACACGCGGCTACGCGCTCACGCGATACGAGCGGCAACGGGCGGCTGCAAGAGTAGCGGCTACACGCGACAGGGGTCGTACACTGCATGTGACTTCGCGCTGCTCAGTTTGTTAGAACCGTCAAAGTTGTGAATTTAAAATATATTTTTAATGGGTGCAGAGGATTTTTATCTTCTGGAAAATCCCTATGTGATTAGGGGTATGATTGGAATTCGAAAAAGGCGATCATGTTGGGTAAACCCAATATTAAAAAAAAAGGGAATCACTGGAAGAATTTCATCATCTGCACAGCGATCTAGAACAAGATCCCCAGAAATTTAGTGACTATTATCGAATGACCCCAGAAACCTTCAAATATATTTTGAAAGCTATAGAGCCCATTGTTGCTAAAGAGAGTAATTTCCGGAAGACAATATCACCAGCGGAACGGTGGGGTGAATTAGTTTCAGGCATCGCCGAGAAACTGCTAGCGCTCTTTTAAATTTGGTGACTCTATTATTCAAACTAAAAATGTTCAGCGCACGGCTTATGCCTGTGCGGAGAACGAGGACTAGCGGGAGCAGAAGGCGCTTCTTCATTACTCATCCAAGTATTCGGTTTCAATGCAAGCATTCATTCAATTTTCTAATGCAAATATTTTAATATTTTATTGTGGCAGGTCGGGAGAAATCTAATCAGCATCTTTATTCATTCATCGTAATTTTGTTCGTATTGGAATGATTTTAAAATTACCAAATCAAAGTAAATTATAATTTCACCTAAAATCCCAGGTAAAATATAACTATGTTTTTTATTTTTGCTGAAAAACAATGAAGTTAATTAGATGTTTAAATGTTCATAAACAATATAAATAGTACACTAAAAAGAATCACAAGTTATGCTATTTTCTTTCATTTTATTTTAATGAAATGCATGCTATCATAGAAAAATCAACTCAATGGATGAGTCGACTAATCCTTTATTTGCTTATATTGAAAATATGAAATAAATAGCTGTGTAAATAACGAAATTACAGCTGTAAAATGGAAGCGTAAAGGCGCAGGACTAGACGCGGCTACGAGCGACAGATCCCATTTCCTTGGGACTTGACGCAGCTACACGCTCGGCGCGAGAATCCGCATGTCCGCGCACGCTGGCACTGGACGAGATTCATTGGATTTAGACGCGTCGGGATCTGTCGCGCGTATACGCATGTTGCCGCTAGGATCGTGTAAGCGCGTAGCCGCGTGTTGTCGCTTCCAGTGGACGACCGGCCTTATTCACCAGACTTGAATCCACTAGATTTTTATTTATGGGGATTTTTGAAGGATAAAATATTCAAAACACCTCCAACAACATTGAATCACAATGAAAAAACTGTTTTTATTCCTTACTTCACTTTTATTTTTATGTGTTAGATGTACATTTCGAGTGCTAAGCACTCATTATCAATAACTAATGTTACTGATAATGAGTGCTTAGCACTCGAAATGTACATCTAACACATAAAAATAAAAGTGAAGTAAGGAATAAAAACAGTTTTTTCATTGTGATTAAATACTCCACATAACTCAAATCAAACAATTAGTAACATTGAATCAGCTAAAGGAAGCAATTTCAAGTGAAATGAATGCGATTCAACCTGAAACAGTGGTAAAAGTTATTCAAGAGTTCGAAAATCGCCTATTACACGTAGTGGCTACGTCTGGTTCCCACTTTGAACACTTATTTAGTTGAATTTTTATCTCTTTTACTGTATGCAATCAAAAAATTGCCAATAAATTCTTTTTTAAACCTCGGCGCCTTTTTCGCCCACCCTGTATGTTTTATTTCTGAATATTTTAAGTATGTTTCATATTTGGATATTTGAAGATATTAATTCCCAGCTTTGGTTTTTTTTTTTTTTTGGTTTGTTTGGCATAGGTATTACCATTCAGCCACGAACGTTGATTTTATAATATCTATATTAACATATATTTCGACTAATTTGGACGTCACAACACATTCACACACATCCATGGAACCGGAGACGAGTATTTTTCGTTAGAAAAATTACTCGCCTCCTTTGGGAATCGCACCCAGATTACCTCCGTGTCCGATTGGCGAAACCGGCCGCTCAACCGCTCTGCCTTTGGTTTGTTTAATCTATAATTTTGATTGTAAAAGTTGTATTTATAATTATTTATTTACCATTGATTTCTTAATTGTCTCCTCCATGTTCGAATCGTAAATCGCTTTAGGTTTCTTTTCCTCCTGTAAACATATATTTTTAATATACTCACGAGTAAATTAGCATTATCTCGAATTACCTTCTGGCCTTGTCCAAGCATAGTGGATCGTGATCTCACTAGAAAAGGTGACTCTTGTTCCGTTAACTGTAAAATAAAAAAATATTATTATTGTTCATGTTATTGCTCTTCTCTACAAACACAAAATAACCAGAGCACTGGTTCTCGACCTTTTTGAAACCATGGAATACTTAGAAATTTATAAGATTTTTGTAAATTTACAGGAATACACTGGGTGAATTGGAGTGTTATTATATGTTACCACATATGGTGATCTGGGAGTGATTTTGTGGTAGGGAAAGAATAGTTGGGATTTTACTGGATTTATTTTGATTCGCCACTTTAAGCACCATTTCTGTGTGGAGTCCAAGGATTTTTGAAGGGATATTTGGGCATTTTTTAGGGTTGCAGCATGGGAGATAAGGGCTGTATCATCCGCGAAAAGGAGAAAATATCGCGAAGGGTTGAAGTACATGGTGATCTGGGAGTGATTTTGTGGTAGGGAAAGAATAGTTGGGATTTTACTGGATTTATTTTGATTCGCCACTTTAAGCACCATTTCTGTGTAGAGTCCAAGGATTTTTGAAGGGATATTTGGGCATTTTTTAGGGTTGCAGCATGGGAGATAAGGGCTGTATCATCCGCGAAAAGGAGAAAATATCGCGAAGGGTTGAAGTATATGGTGATCTGGGAGTGATTTTGTGGTAGGGAAAGAATAGTTTGGATATTGATAATGAAGGTTTAAATTAAATTACACTTGGTTTGTTTCACAATTTTTTACTTTACTATTTACTCGACTAGTTTCGCGTTTTACAGCATTATCAGGATAATGCTGTAAAACGCGAAACTAGTCGAGTAAATAGTAAAGTAAAAAAAATTGTGAAACAAACCAAGTGTAATTTAATTTAAACCTTCATTATCAATATTTAAAAATGTTACACCAAGTGATAAGTGAGAAAATTATTCAAGAAAAAAAAAAAAGAATAGTTTGGATTTTACTGGGTTTATTTTGATTCGCCATTTTGAGCACCATTTCTGTGTGGAGTCCAAGGATTTTTGAAGGGATATTTGGGCATTTTTTAAGGTTGCAGAATGGGAGATAAGGGCTGTATCATCCGCGAAAAGGAGAAAATATCGCGAAGGGTTGAAGTACATGGTGATCTGGGAGTGATTTTGTGGTAGGGAAAGAAAAGTTGGGATTTTACTGGGTTTATTTTGATTCGCCATTTTGAGCACCATTTCTGTATGGAGTCCAAGGATTTTTGAAGGGATATTTGGGCATTTTTTAGGGTTGCAGTATGGGAGATGAGGGCTGTATCATCCGCGAAAAGGAGAAAATATCGCGAAGGGTTGAAGTATGTAGGGTCTGGGTTGTATATATCACAGCAGTATAAATTGCACAACATGGGATAAGGGAGAACCTTGGGGGACACCTTGTACGAGGGGGAATGAAAATAAATATGATTGGAGTGATTTTGTGGTAGGGAAAGAATAGTTGGGATATAATACTGGATACTTAATTAAAACACTTGGTTTGTTTCACTAATTTATATTTTCTCCGACTAGTTTCGACCATTGGTCATCTTCGACCATTGGTCATCTCCCCGAAGATGACCAATGGTCGAAACTAGTCGGAGAAAATATAAATTAGTGAAACAAACCAAGTGTTTTAATTAAATATCCAGTATTATATTCAAAAATGTTTGACCACGGGTTAAGTGAGAAATTATTTAAAGAATAGTTGGGATTTTACTGGATTTATTTTGATTCGCCACTTTAAGCACTATTTCTGTGTAGAGTCCAAGGATTTTTGAAAGGATATTTGGGCATTTTTTTAGGCTTGCAGCATGGGAGATAAGGGCTGTATCATCCGCGAAAAGGAGAAAATATCGCGAAGGGTTGAAGTACATGGTGATCTGGGAGTGATTTTGTGGTAGGGAAAGAATAGTTTGGATTTTACTGGGTTTATTTTGATTCGCCATTTTGAGCACCATTTCTGTGTGGAGTCCAAGGATTTTTGAAGGGATATTTGGGCATTTTTTAAGGTTGCAACATGGGAGATAAGGGCTGTATCATCCGCGAAAAGGAGAAAATATCGCGAAGGGTTGAAGTACATGGTGATCTGGGAGTGATTTTGTGGTAGGGAAAGAATAGTTGGGATTTTACTGGGTTTATTTTGATTCGCCACTGAGCACCATTTCTGTGTGGAGTCCAAGGATTTTTGAAGGGATATTTGGGCATTTTTTAGGGTTGCAGCATGGGAGATGAGGGCTGTATCATCCGCGAAAAGGAGAAAATATCGCGAAGGGTTGAAGTATGTAGGGTCTGGGTTGTATATATCACAGCAGTATAAATTGCACAACATGGGATAAGGGAGAACCTTGGGGGACACCTTGTACGAGGGGGAATGAAAATAAATATGATTGCCGGATTTTAATTTGAGATGTTCTCTCTGATAGGATGCTATTTAATAATATTATTAGGTGATGGGGTAGGTTTAAAAGGAAACATTTGTAAAGCAGACCTTGAATCAAAGGCCTTTTCTACTGCTGTTTTCTGACCTTCTAGGTGGGATGTTTGAATATTGGACGTTAGGATCGAAAGGGGGAGTATGGATGATTTTTGGATTTTTGAGGGGAAAATCCAAATTGGTATTCCGGGATAGAGGTTCTGCAGGATTTTAGGATTTTTTCTTTGATCAAAGATTCGAAAAGTTTTCCGACCACAGGGAGGAGTGTAATAGGACGATAATTGGAAATGAGTGAGGAATCATTACTCGTTTTGGGGATACAAATTATTACACCTTTTTTCCAATCTGGTGTAAAAAAACGTAAAATGGCGAACCGTGAACATCGCTCGCTATCCGAAAGTGATTTAAATCAAACCATAATAGAAATTAGTGAAAATTGTGTATGCTACGGCTGTCACCAACAAATACAATACAGGAAAGAACTATCTACTTGCCTTATTTGCGGAAATAGTTATCATTCCTCATGCATTAAAAACGAGGATAAATTCGGCGTTCTGGCATGCCAAAAATGTGAGAAACAGGGAATCCAGAGAATATGTCTTCAGGTAATTATTGGAATGCGTAGTGAAATAAGAGACTTAAAACGGGATATGCACAGCTTACATAGCCAAGTGCATAAACTATCAAACGATCTAATTGAAAAGGATAACCTAATTAAAACAATAACAACACAAAATTTAAAGGAGACAAAAAACATGTAAACAAACCCTCAGAGAAGATGCAAACCAACATTAACACGGAGAAGAAATCTACAAATATCACAGGAATGAAATTAGACCAAAAGAAAACAGATGGCACTTAAACAGAAAATAAAGTTGCATATAATACAATTGCCTCTCTAAATTTAAATAAAACAACATTACCATCCACCGGACCTACAGTCAGCACCCCAAATGGAGGAGAAGAAAATGAAGAGAAGGAATTAAACCCTGAAGCGGAGGAGTTCATATTAGTCAAAAGAAGAAAGAACAAAAGAAGAACAGGAACTGCTGGAAACTCAAAACGAGATATGGGTATTAAAGAAAATTACTATCACAATTCTACATCACTGGCCTTGATCCCACAGTAACACCTGAAGCCCTGCTGCAGCATGTAGAATCAATAAATATTCAAAATGCGACCTGCACAAAAATGGTATCAAAACGTCCTGAGGAATACTCTTCTTTTCAACTAATCGTGGATAAATCTCACTCCGATATCGTCAAAGACCCGGATATGTGGCCTGAAGGCGTGTATGTCAATCCTTTTTTTATACCGACTTCAAAGAATTCAACAGAAGTTGAACAACTCTACCGAATAATTTTCATTAACATCCAATCAATTAGAAGTAAAATAAATCAATTAGATATCTTACTAGCAAACGACGAGAATCCTATATCAATATTCTGCGTAACTGAGCATTGGCTCACTGATAATGAAACAAACCTACTAAATTTCAAACATTTCAGTCTATCTTCTACTTTCACTAGAAAACAGGCATATGGAGGGTCACTTATACTAGTGTCCAATAATATTCTATCGGAGCCTGTAATAAATAATTACTCGGTAGAAAATCATATTGAACTTTCCGCTACATTCTTGCCCGACATCAATGTAATCGTAATCAATATATATCGACCTCCTAGTGGTAATATCGATACGTTTCTTAATGGAATAAATAGTTTATTGACATCAATAGATCTTACACAAAATATTGTCGTTGGAGGTGATTTTAATATAAATTTTAAAAACAACTCCAAAGACGCTCTTGAGGTATGCAATTTCTTTTTAAGTTTTGGACTACGTCCATTAGTTCACTTTAACACACGCTTTGATAACAGAATAGACAACATTTTTAGTAACTTGCACACATTAATAGTCAACCCCTTATACACAGGTTTATCAGATCATGTTGGCCTCGATGTCCAACTGAAGACTTATTCAAAGCAGAATGTTCAGGTTACACGAATAACGAGACCTGTTACTGATTTGGGTAAGTTCCTTGTTTCATCTACTGAATGACGCCGATTGGTCATTTATAGATAAAGACTATGGCTCACTTGATGCCAAATTCGATACATTTATGGATATTTTGCATTGCGCTATAACCACATCGTTCCCCCAAAAATATCATAATATAAATTCACGCCATTCGAATAAAATAAATATAAATATTAAAAAAATGAAAGCAACATTACAACTAGTTGATGAAGCATATCAGAAAAATAAAAGTAACCAAAATAGAGAATTACTTAACAAAACAAGAACCCAATACAAAAACTTAATTATAAATGAAACGCGCAAAATAAATAATGCTAAACTTATGGGTCACGAAATAATCAAAAAGTAATGTGGACGATTATAAATTCATATAGACCCAGTATAACACCAAACAGCTACACACCTATTGCAAACGATTTATTTGAAGATATATTAAAAAAACAAATTATCAACCAATCTAATTTGCTATCCAATAGTCAATACGGTTTCAGAAATGGCTATTCCACTACAACTGCTACTTTGAACCTAGTAGAAAAATGCCTAGATGCATTTAACAGCCATGAGCTCGTACAAGCAACCTTCCTTGATTTGCAGAAAGCGTTTGTATGAACCATGAAATTCTCTTAAAGAAACTATATATGTACAATTTTCACCACTCCAGCTGTAAACTAATTATAAGTTATCTAACCAATCGTATACAGCAGGTAAAATCCAAACAAGAGCTGTCAAATAAATACATTAGTAATGTAGGTGTGCCACAGGGCTCAAAGCTAGGGCCTGTGGTATTCCTACTATACATAAATGATATTTGTAAATATATTGGCGAAGATAATGTAGTACTGTTTGCAGACGATACAACGCTAGTAAATCGAGGAAGGTCGCAACCAGAACTACAGAGCGAAAACTTAAATACTCGGGAAAATGCATTGAATTGGTTCTCTGCAAATAAATTAATTTTAAATGATAATAAAACTGTAAATATTCAATTCTCCTTAAAAACAATCCCAGAAGACTTCGTAACTGAAGTAAAATTCTTAGGCTTTCATATTGATAGTAAACTAGCCTGGAAAACGCATACGTCCAAAATAACATCAACTATTAATAAAAATGTATTTTTGTTACGTCGGCTTGCACCTGTAGTGAGCTATGATACTCTAAGAGCATGTTATATTTCTTTAATCGAATCATACATACGTTACGGAATTATTGTGTGGGGTCACTCGTCAGGTGCAAATGCAGTATTCTCAGCTCAACGAAAAGCAGTAAGAATTCTTTGTCAGCTGGAATATACACAAGATTGCAAAGAATATTTCAGAATATCAAATTTGCTTACACTACCGTCGTTATATATCTTGGAATGTCTCACATATATGCATGAAAACATAGATAATTATTCCACTAACCACGATATAAATAATATTAAAACAAGAAATGCATATGCGATTCGTCCTATATATAACAGATTGAAACGCACACAAAATAGCACCCGATTTCACGCAGTAAGATTGTATAACACCCTTCCATCTAAATATAAAAATCTAACACACGCTAATTTTAAAATTGAAGTTAAATTGCTATTCTTGGATAATGCCTTCTATTCATTGGATGAATATCTTATTAAATTTAAATAAAATTATGTTTTATGTTTATATAATTATAAGGGAAAATGTATATTTATGTATTGATTCTGACGAATGTACCTGTGGACATTAATAAAGATTATTATTATTATTAAAATATTGGTGATTGTAGCAATAATTGAATATTTTTTGGATAAATAAATAGATTTCAGGAGGTAATTTTTTAAGGATAACTCTAGGAATGCTATCGGCACCAGGAGTGGAGTTTTTTTTACCAGAATGCAATATCGTCGTGCAGTGATATTCATAGAAAAGGAAAAGTGCGACGCCAAAAAACACCATCATAAACAAAGAATCGCAGTGGTTACAATTTACGAACTTTTGTGCGGTTAAAGAAATTACAGTCAATAGGGAAACAACAATATCACAGCTGTCGATAATGTTGAGGGACTCGAGTTATTTTATTCGTTATATTCTCTCACTAAATATAACTCGTGATTTGATTAATTATCGATGATATTTTGTCGTTGAAACCGAAGCACATTTAACTCGTGCTGCGCACTCGTTGAATCTGCAGCTCGGTTTCAACTCCGAAATATCATCGATAATAATCATACCAGGGCTCTAATTTAGGACCACTAGTCTTTTTAATTTTTATTGATGATCTAATTTCAACAATAACATGCCCTGTTTTAGCGTATGCTGATGACATTTAAATTTATAATTCTATCAAATCAGCTGACGATCACAGTATACTTCAACAAAATTTAGATATTATTTCTGAGTGGTGCACGTTGAATCAATTGCGTCTTAACATTGATAAATGCTGTTTTGTGTCGTACTGTCGCAAAAGAGATTTCGGTAGATTCGTTAGTTCATATAACGAGCAGCCCTAATATACAGGGAGTTTTTCTTTTAAGTATACATAACTGTATTGTTTTGAGTTTACGTGAAGTGATTAATCACAAATAGAAAGACTGTTATTCCTTACTTCACTTTTTATTTTTATGTTAGATGTACATTTCGAGACACAAGGTGCTCATTATCAATAACAAACTTTTTGTTATTGATAATGAGCACCTTGTGTCTCGAAATGTACATCTAACATAAAAATAAAAAGTGAAGTAAGGAATAACAGTCTTTCTATTTGTAAGTATACATATCCTAATTATTCTGTAAATCTTCACATATTCGTTTTTTTTAAGTTCAAAGCTGTAAAACGAGTGTGTTCCACTCCCAGACTAAGCATGAAGTAAAATTTCGAGTTTAGAAAAGCCTGAAAATTTGGTTTGGTCGCGTAGCGCGAAGCGCGGAGCGGCCAAACCAAATTTTCAGGCTTTTCTAAACTCGAAATTTTACTTCATGCGCCACGCGTATAAAACACTGATTTCAAGCGAAGTTTACTCGTTCACAATATTTCAATGCTTTCGGTGTTTAATACGCGTGGCGCATGAAGTAAAATTTCGAGTTTAGAAAAGCCTGAAAATTTGGTTTGGCCGCTCCGCGCTTCGCGCTACGTGACCAAACCAAATTTTCAGGCTTTTCTAAACTCGAAATTTTACTTCATGCTTAGTCTGGGAGTGGAAAACACTCGTTTTAGCTTTAAATTGAACTCTGAAGCAAAGCGTATGCATATGTATACCTAATAGAAAATTCCATGTTTAATTTACTTTTCTATTAGGTATGCATACGCTTTTCTTCAGAGTTCAATTTAAAGCTATAACAAGTGTTTTCCACTCCCAGACTAAGCGTGAAGTAAAATTTCGAGTTTAGAAAAGCCTGAAAATTTGGTTTGGTCGCGTAGCGCGAAGCGCGGAGCGACCAAACCAAATTTTCAGGCTTTTCTAAACTCGAAATTTTACTTCATGCGACACGCGTATAAAACACTGATTCCAAGTGAAGTTTACTCGTTCACAATATTTCAATGCTTTCAGTGTTTAATACGCGTGGCGCATGAAGTAAAATTTCGAGTTTAGAAAAGCCTGAAAATTTGGTTTGGCCGCTCCGCGCTTCGCGCTACGCGACCAAACCAAATTTTCAGGCTTTTCTAAACTCGAAATTTTACTTCATGCTTAGTCTGAGAGTGGAAAACACTCGTTTTAGCTTTAAATTGAACTCTGAAGCAAAGCGTATGCATATGTATACCTAATAGAAAATTCCATGTATGTATACTTTTCTATTAAGTATAGATATGCATGCGCTTTTCTTCAGAGTTCAATTTAAAGCTATAACGAGTGTTTTCCACTCCCAGACTAAGCATGAAGTAAAATTTCGAGTTTAGAAAAGCCTGAAAATTTGGTTTGGTCGCGTAGCGCGAAGCGCGGAGCGACCAAACCAAATTTTCAGGCTTTTCTAAACTTGAAATTTTACTTCATGCGCCACGCGTATAAAACATTAATTTAAAGTGAAATTCGCAATACGCTACTAAAACAGTATTCTACAGAAGTATATTTTAAATTTTACTTAAGACCAGTCTTTTATACGCGTGGCGCATGAAGTAAAATTTCGAGTTTAGAAAAGCCTGAAAATTTGGTTTGGTCGCTCCGCGCTTCGCGCTACGCGACCAAACCAAATTTTCAGGCTTTTCTAAACTCGAAATTTTACTTCATGCTTAACCTGGGAGTGGAAAACACTCGTTTCAAGCTTCAAATTGAACTATTTTACAAAACCAACGAATGTCGGATAATTTACAGCGTATCCATATGTATACTTAAGATAATAATGCGTTTTTTATTAAGTGATTTTTTACATATTTTTTGAAACAATCTAGTGGTAATTGATTAACAGATTGGGAAAGCAAGTTGTAGTATTTGATTCCATGGTAATTTGTCCCAACTCTACTTCTGTGTAATCTCAATGCTCTATTACAAAGATCATTTTTATTTCTTGTATCATATTCGTGCTCATAGGTTAAATATACGTGGTCATGTTTCTTCACATAAATAAGGCACTCATATACAGGGTGTCAATTTGAAAACAAGCCAGCCACAATATCTTTGGAACCGTAACAGTTAGAGAAAATTTTCCAAAACCGTTCCTAGGATATGGAGGGGGAACTATTTTAATCCACATAACAATCTTCTGCAACCAATCCTCTAGACTGTAGCCACCCTTGACCATTTTTTTTAAATGGCATGACCCCACTTGTGATATATCATTACAAAGGTCTTTTAAAATTCCAATCAGTGGTACCAACTAAAATTTTTATTGTTACATAAAAAATGTAAAAAAAAAATAATTATTAAATTATAGTATGCTCAAAATGATTTCCATTATTTTCGAGACAATAATAAGTCTATTCTCAAATTCCTGTCGTACGTTTTGGAAGGTCTGTCGTAGAATAGCTCGACACTCTTGTATTATTCGTTGTCGCAGATCTGCGATAGACTCGAGCTGAGTTTTATAGAATAGAATAGAATACGTTTATTTGGTATTAAAGCCATTACAAATGGATATACAAGTCAAGAATAATTTAAATTGTTTAACACATAAAATATAAAATATAACGGTCACAGGAACAGATTCAACATAATAACAATCACACAATTTATTGTTTAAACATAAAATATAGCGGTCACAGAAACAGATTAAAAATAATAGCAGTCACACAATTTTTTCGTTTAAATATTCGGTAGTGCTGTAAAATACTTTTTCAACCAACAGTAATTTGATGGTAGTTCTAAATTCCTTAATATTAAGATTTTGAATGCGTTTTGGCAAATGTGAATAAAGTTTTTTTCCCATATAACTGGGCGACTTTTCAAATTTTGTTGTATTATGTTTATAGGCCACAGATTTTAAGTGGCCCCATAAGAAGAAGTCTAATGGGGTCAAATCTGGAGATCTAGGTGGCCATTCAATTGGTCCTCTTCTACCAATCCATTGATTCCCTAAAGTGTGGCTTAGCCAGTCTCTAACAGGTATTACATAATGCGGAGGTGCTCCGTCTTGTTGAAAATGTAATAACATTGTCATTCAAGATTAGTTCATCATTTTCATCTCTTTGATTTTCTAATTCATGAACTATAAGGGGCTGTATTAATTGATCTAACGTTTCATAGTGCAGTTGACCATTTAAATTTGGATCAATAAACAACGGGCCAATAATGGAATCTCCAAGAATACCTGCCCAGACATTAATTTGAAGATGAGAATTGTCACCACTGCAATATCGACAATTTTATTTATTTACATTGCCATTAAGATAAAAAGTACATTCGCCGCTGAAACAAATGTTTTTCACCAAGTCAGGCTCAGCTATAATTTTATGAGTCATCATTTTGCAAAACTCAATTCGTCTGTCTGGATCATCATCTCCAAGTTCTTACGTAATATGCATTTTATAGGGATGAAATTTGTGCTTTTTCAAGACTTTGGGAATGGATTCATGACTCAATCCTGTTACTCTAGACCAGCGGTTCTCAAACTTTTTGAGAAAGGCATACAAATTTCCACGGAACCCCACTGGAAAGAATGAAATAATTTGTACTTCAATAAAATCATTTATTTATCAACAAATAATTGCAAAATATTATAAAAACAAACTTCATTGTTAGTGGGACGCATGGACTTGTTTCCTATTTTTACATAGTTCTTTTATGTCTGGCTTTATAGAGGACAGTTGAATCTTCATATCAGCTTCTGCATCGAGTCTGTTGCGGTATTTGGTTTTTGTTGCAGCATATGGAGAAAAGCCAGATTCGCACAGATAAGTCGTAGCGAAAGGAAGAAGTATTTTAACAGCTTTCATTGATAAATCTGCAAATTCTTCTCTCAAAGTGCACCAAAATTCTGGCAAAGATAGCTTTTCAAATATGGCTTGTAGTGAGGAATCTGTAATCATGTCAACGAACATTTCGTACTCCTTAGCTGTGAATGTATCTGGCCTTTTCTGAACTATGAATGGGTTTCTAATCCATGTATAATTTTTAAGCTTTCCATTCTCTTCATCTGGAAAATATTGTTTGACCGAGTTTAGAATATCTTCCAAATGTTGACAAATTTCATCACACAACATAGTAAAGTCATTTGCATCAATGTCTCCATTAATTTCATCGCAGAAATCTTTAAGTATTGGGAAGCTATCTAGCTCACGAGAGCGAATGCAAGTGATCCAAAATTCCAATTTCTTTTTGAAAGCTTGAATTTTATCATTGGCTGTGAACACTGTTACTTGTTTTCCTTGAAGTGACATATTCACATTGTTTATCTTTGAAAAAATGTCGGCGAGGTATCCAAGTCCAAACAACCATAGTTTATCTGTCAACCTTTCTTGTAAATCCATATTGTTTTTTATGAAAAAGGTGCCCAATTCGGAACGCAGCTCGAATAGTCGAACAAGTACTTTCCCTCGAGACAGCCATCGTACTTCGGTATGGAGCAGTAAAGCTTTATGAACGCTGCCCATATCTTCGCATAGAATTTTGAAAAGCCGTCTTTGTAATGGTCGCGATTTTATGAAATTTATTATCTTTACAGACTCTTCAAGGACCTTTTTAAGTGACAATGGCATTTTTTTTACTGCAAGTGCTTGGCGGTGAAGTATGCAGTGGCTATTTGTGCAGTTTGGTGCCATGTTCTTGATTTTTGCGACAGCGCCAGCAGTTTTTCCTACCATTGCCTTTGCACCATCAGTGCAGATATCAACACATTTTTTCCAATCTAAACCATGAGCATTGAAAAAGTTATCCACGATATTAAATATTTCGGCACCAGTTGTATTGGTTGGTAATGGTTCACACAAAAGTAGATCCTCTTCAAGCAAATTTAGATGCTGATATCGGACAAATACAAGCAAGACTGCAAGTCCAGCTACGTCTGTGCTTTCGTCCATTTGTAGAGAAAAATTACAACATTGCAGACGAGATATCAATTCAGCCTTTACGTTGGCTGCTAAATCCTTAATTCGGCGAGCTACCGTGTCATTGGATAGTGGCACATTAGTTATTTCTTTTGCCAACCTTTCATCAAGCATACATTTAGCGATATCGACTCCACAAGGCTTGATCAATGTCTCGGCTATTGTATGAGCTTCGCCTGCCAGTGCAATACGATAACTGACAATGTATGATGCTTCAGTGGCCTTCTCATTGCCAGTTTTAAAAGTTGAAACAATTAGGTTTTGTCGCTTTAAGAGTTCATCACGCCTACGCATAAAATAATCAACTTTCTTATGTTTAAACTCTGGATGTACGGTTTCCAAATGGCGACGCATTTTAGCGGGTACCATAGAACTATTTGGAAAAAGCTTGCTGCATAAGACACATTGAGGCACATTATTAGCATCTACAAAACCAAGAGACAGGTTGCTTTCATCATATTTCCTTTTCTTAGTGGCGGGTTCACGTAATATGGTCGTAGTGGCAGCAGATATCTCTTTTTCTGGATTTATGCAAGTATCCACTGTTGTTTCAGTTTCAATGTTTTTGGATGTAAACGATCTAGGTGATT
Organism: Philonthus cognatus; assembly: GCA_932526585.2. Lineage (NCBI taxonomy): Eukaryota > Metazoa > Arthropoda > Insecta > Coleoptera > Staphylinidae > Philonthus > Philonthus cognatus. The sequence goes on from OW052244.1 coordinate 103,931,691, forward strand.
GTTGAGATCCTGCAACTTTTGCTGTTCCTTTGATAAGCCAACGATCCATCCTGAATAACTTGCAGATTAAAAAAATAATTAAAAATTCGCTTTATAATGTAATATACACGGTAACTTTCTTAAAGGCGAACGCAAGAACGAACGAAGACAACAGTGTAGGTAGACAACCCAATACACGTCAAATAGTCACGCGATATGCGACAGCGCGGAGCGAGTAAACTGATGCAAACTAAATCTAAGAAAAAGCTGTTTGCAAATGGCCACGCGGCAAACCGCATTATTGTCTTCCAACCATTTACCCACATTTGCGGCATGCTCGCATTTAAGAAACTAACCGTGTATAAGTAATGTATAGAAATAAATAAAATAAAATACCTCAATATTCTTCCACTTCACTTTATAACCACTCAAGTTAGCAACGCGCACACACTCACACACGCTTCACACTTTAGGACAGTGTTTCTCAACCGCTAAAAATCAAAAAAAAATCTATAATCTAAATTTTTTAGTTCATTTTTTATTAATATATATTAATTTTTAGCGGATTTCAATTTATAATTCACGGAGCCCTTTGGGGTATCTCGCGGAACCTCAGGGCTCCGCGGAGCACACTTTGAGAAACGCTGCTCTAGGCATACAACGAAGTGATGAAGTAGGGTCCATAGCAATTTGGCCCAGGACTTCAATTTGAGCCGTTTCATTTAGGAGCCGAGGTTGATCTCTTTTCTTGTTGATGACCGATCCTGTTTGTTCAAATTTTAAAACTAGATCTACGACATACTGAACACGTACTTTTTTTTCAGGATGTAATTCATTGAATGAAATTGTAGTTTGTCTAGCACAACGGTTTTTAGAACCATAAATAAAAATAATTTTAACACGTTCGGCGATTGTGTAAATCATTTTATAAAAATTAATAACAAGTTTAAGGTAAAGAGCACAGATTACTTAAAGATAGTCACAACAATACTAATGGTAGTGTCACATATTGTGTTTATTTGAAGTAAGTTAATAAAAGATTTTTTTTTCATTGGTGTTTTTTGTCAACGTTTTTTTTTTTATATTGCGGATAGGTGCAATTTATTCAGTTAATAAATGTATTCCATTGAACCAAGTTTTGTTGGTTACCGTACACTTTCCCGAATATATTTTCCCGAATGACCTTTTTCCCGAACGCCATATTTCCTGAAAATAGAAATCCCGAATCCCATTTCCCGAAAGGTATTGTTCCTGAATAAAATATAAACTATTTAGAACAGAATATCATCGTACGCTTTACACTTATAACACATGGATCAATAAGTCCCGGGACTAACAATGAAAACAACATTTTTTTTGCAAAATTTTTTTTATTCATCTACATAATCACCTTTTAGGGTGATACAATCGTTCCACCGCTTTTCCAATTTTTCAATACCATGTTTAAAAAAATTAATATCTTTCGCTTCAAAATAAGCTTCTGTTTTAGCGATGACCTCCTCATTTGAGCCAAATCTTTTTCCCTGGAGCATTTTTTTAAGGTCAGCAAAAAGCCAGTAGTCACTGGGGGCTAAATCTGGCGAGTATGGGGGGTGGGGAAGCAGATCAAAGCCCAATTCGTCCAATTTTGCCATTGTTTTCATTGACTTGTGGCAGGGTGCATTGTCTTGGTGAAAAAGGATTTTTTTTCTCTGCATGTGCGGTCGTTTTTTTGCTATTTCCTTCTTCAAACGCACCAGCAAGTCAATATAATAGTCGCTGTTGATCGATTTACCTTTTTCGAGGTAATCAATAAAAATCACGCCATGCGTATCCCAAAAAACTGACGCCATGACTTTTCCAGCTGACTGCTGCGTTTTCGCACGCTTCGGACGGCTTTCGTCAGCTGTACGCCACTCAGATGACTGCCGCTTCGACTCTGGAGTGTAGTGATGTATCCATGTTTCGTCCATGGTCACGTAACGACGCAAGAAATCTTTTTTGTTACGAGTCAATAGCGATAAACAGCTTTCTGAATCATCGACTCGTTGCTGTTTTTGTTCCATCGAAAGCAATCGCGGCACCCACTTGGAAAAAACCTTTTTCATGCTCAATTTTTGATGAACGATAGCAAATACACTTCCATATGATATCTGTGTCATCTCAGCAATCTCACGGAGCTTCACTTTACGGTCTTTCATGATAATTTTTGTCACTTCACTCACATTTTCCGGTGTAGAGGCTTCCACAGGTCTACCCGAGCGTTCCGCGTCATTTGTGTCGGTACGACCACGTTTAAACTCGGTAAACCACCGACAAATCGTTGTTTTTGATGGAGAAGATTCCGGGTAACATTTTTCAATCCATTGTTTCGCTTGCACGGTGTTTTTACCCATTAAAAAACAATGTTTTATTAGAACACGAAACTCGGTTTTTTCCATTTTTTAAACTGACTACAAAATGACTTTACTATAACCTCGATAACTCAGCTGTTTCTGGTCCGATCGACTTAAAATTTTGACACGTTTCAAGCAAAGGTTAGTACTCTAGAAAGGCGTGGTTACTGGTTTACTACGAGCGCCATCTCTGGGTTAGTCCCGGGACTTATTGATCCATGTAGTAGCAGTCCACTTTCGAGGATAATGCGTTTTGCAAATTTGTTACAGCGTTTTGAAAATTTAGATTTTTTTGCTGATTCTATAAATACTTTTAAACGTAATTTGCTGCGTACCAATTTAGAAAGTATTTTTGCAAAACTCCATCACCTTAATATTTTTTGTTCCTCATTAATGTGCATAATGTACCTATTTTTAGGTAAATGGACTTTAGGTATTAGATATAAGTTATATTTTGTAATCATTGTATAAAATTAGAGATTTTCCGTTTTCGAAAGAAATAAATACAATTTTGAAACCTAAACAAATTAAGTGTTTTATTAAAGTGATATTATGGAGTTTTAACAACTAACAGCCTCAACTAAACAGTAAATATAAGCTAAATTCTGACTTCAGTTTCTGGAAGTATTCACCTAAACTAGAAAAACCCTATTTGGGTTTTGATAGTTTAGTTCGGGAAAAACATCATTCGGGAAAGTTGATTCAGGAAAGTAGTATTCGGGAAAGTGTTTTCGGGAAATGTATTATTCAGGAAAAACGTAATTCGGGAAAAATATATTCGGGAAATGTATTATTCAGGAAAAACTTAATTCGGGAAAAATATATTCGGAAAAATGTATTCGGGAAATGGGAATATTTTTTTTAGAGTTCTCCATATTTTAATAAAACAATAGATAACTCTGATAAATATTGGGTATTATTGTGTTTATCTGGGTTTTTTCATTTGTAATTTGTAAAAATAAATTGTTATAATACCTAATTTGACAACAATTTAAAATTAAATAAATTGATTTAAATTTTTGTTTTGCATTTTTTAGGTAACAATAAAAATTTTAGTTGGTACCACTGATTAGCATTTTGAAAGAGCTTTCTAATGATCACAAGTAGGGTCGTGTCATTTAAAAAAAAATGGGCAAGGGTGGCTACAGCCTAAGGGGTTGGTTGCAGAAGATTGTTATGTGGGTCAATATCCTCCATATCCTAGAAACAGTTTTGAAAAATTTTCTCTAACTGTTACGGTTCCAAAGATATTCTGGCTGGCTTGTTTCCAAATTGACTCTCTGTATAAATAAACAAGGGAGTGTTAATATATCTAATTCTTTAAAATTGTGCCTAAAATCTTCTCTGTAACCAAGGCCAGATATAATTCGAATCCCTTTACGATGAATTCCAAACAATCTATTACTAGATGATGAATGTCCCCATACCAATATTCCATATTTTAGGTACGAATGAAATAGTGAGAAATAGGCCGTTTTTAATACTTTTACAGATACATTATACCTTAGGTTTTTCAAGAGAAATATTGTTTTATTTAATTTATTTGCAACATCACAAGTATTATTTGAAATAAAACAACGCAGTTGGGAGGGTTTCACTTTTATTGTTGAACACTGCAACATGTTTCACCACACAGTGGCTTCATCAGGCAGATGAAATAATTATCATTATTTCATCTGCCTGATGAAGCCACTGTGTGGTGAAACATGTTGCAGTGTTCAACAATAAAAGTGAAACCCTCCCAACTGCGTTGTTTTATTTCAAATAGTATTATGGAGTTTCATCATGTATCCGCCTCATCTATTAAAAAAAAAAATCACAAGTATTGCTACAATAACTGGTTGTCTATGTGCACACCTAAGAATTTTATAGTTCCCTGTAAATTTATTTGCGTGCTATTGTAGTGTTTTAGGGTAAGGAGCATATTAACACTATTATTGGCATTTAAGCTTAATTTGTTTGCAACCATGTTGTTCCTCTTGTTTCTGCCATATTATCCAGATGAAGCGCTGCCTCTAATGTTTGGGCTGATGATATAAAATTAGTATCATCAGAAAATAACACAACATCTGTATCATTTAAACACGCAGCAAAGTCATTACAATACATTAGATACAGTAGTGGCCCCAGAGTAGAACCCTGAGGAACACCATGGTTTATTTACAGCTCTTCAGATCTTACATTATTATTTTTCACAATTTGTGATCCTTTGGATACAAATGATAAAATTAATTTACATGAACAAGGATTAAAATTATAAAAATATAGTTTCTTTAGAAGTATGCTATGAGAGACACAATCGAAAGCCTAGCTTAGATCTAAAAAACGTTGCTATGGCATAATTTCCGTTTTCTAATGATGATATTTTTCTACAAAATGAATTATTGCATCAGTAGTACACTTTCCTTCTCTAAAGCCATATTGAGCCCCAGAGAGAAGATTATTGTTTTCAAGAAAGGAGATCATCTGACTGAACATATTTTTTTCTATAATGCCATTGCGTTTGCAGTGCAGCCTTTTTATTTAGGGTCCTATCTGGTTAGTTGCTTAGATAAATTTATTCTACTTTCATTATTATTATTCCAAAATTATTCACAAAAAATTAAATGTTTTCACTACATCTCTGTAAATATTAATCACCATCACATCTAAGCGTTATATATTTTTAAGTTTACTATAAATCAGTGGTTTATACGGATGGCGCATGAAGTAAAATTTCGAGTTTAGAAAAGCCCCGTGAAAATTTGTCTCGGGTCGCTGCGCGACCCTCGACAAATTTTCTACGCGGGGCTTTTCTGAACTCGAAATTTTACTTCATGCTTAGTCTGGGAGTGGAAGACACTCGTTACTTTAAAATGTGTCACAAGTGTTAAAATGTGTATCGTAACTGTCGCGAAAAAAGAAATTAGAAAATACTGGTAATATAGATATTGTTCTATAGTTGTTACAACTTAAATCTATAGGAAAAGGGAAGAGTTGAATCGTTTGAGTAACTGGTTTTAATAAACAATGAGTATCTTACGAATTCTGCGAATTGTGCTTCTAATGTCATAATTTCTTCTTTTGTGGTCTCCGGAACCGGGATGATCATTATCTTGGTGTTGATCGGGTTATTGTGATCGAAGAAGCTGCATTTCGCCAAACACAGTTTGATTACGGATCTAATTTTTAAATATACAGTCAATATATCGCCAATAGTCGGCCAATATAACCATACAATCAGTATTTAGCCATCATATCGTCTATACTAGGCCGATGTTTTCCTATATATCGATTATTTTTATAAATTTGTCGTGTATACTTAGTGAAAAGAGTTCAGATGTAACATCACTATTAGGTTACTGCATCGTAAAAATGTTAAGGTTATATCGTATGTTATATTGTATGTTCAATAATCCATTGACAAGGATGCTAATACTAGATGGCAGTCAGGTTGACAGTTGTTATAACTGTTGCTGTCAAAAAAATGTATAAAAATACTACCTGGGTAAGTAACAAGGAGCGGTGTAAACATCCCTGGTGAAGAAATCAACTACAACGCCTTTTAACAAAATTATATCCTCCATTAAATTAGTCACCACAAATACTTTGTAAAGTTGCAAGTCTGGCACGAAAGACCGCTCCAGTTTAGTTTGGATTTCACGCAACGTGTAGAACTGGTACGCCGTGGTCCCCATAAGAATCGACGTAGCTAAATTGATGGTAGCATACTTCCACATTCTACACTCGACTCTAAAAAAAGCAACAACAAACATTTTCAATAGCGATTATAACCAACGGAAAAATCAGAGAATTCAAACTGACATGGGGGGCTATTCACAACACCGATACAATTTATCAGCGATGAGAAGTTGCACTGAAGTGACGTCATTAGGGGAAGAATTGAACAAATCGTATAGAGTAAAATGACATCATTTGAGTGCGACTTCTTACCGATGACAAATTGCATCGGTGCACAGTAGATCACAATCCCGAAAAGCTGGCCAAAAGTACAAATATAAAATTACTGTGTGTAGATTTTGACATTACTATTTTGATAGATTAGTATTAGCTCTATTACATTTTCTATGAAGTTACCGTTTATATCTTATACCTAACCGTGGTGCCAATTTCAAAAGTAACCCTGGAGCGGTGCACATCTGGCGAGCACAATTGCGGGATTTTTACGAGTTTTGTATTCGTGGATTGATACGCGTCTAGTTAACAGAATTTAGATCTGTGAAATCGATTCATTTCCTTAAAGTAAGTAGAATTATTGACTGCCTAATAAAAATTGTCGAAACGATTTATTATTTTGATAATTACAATCTACGCCAATGAAACTCTGCATGAAAAATAATAAAAATATTATTTTAAACCAGGAAAAAGTTATTTGTTCTGCCGTGTTCGGTCAAAAGCTTAACACCACCTTTGTTGTAATGCTATTGTAAAAATAAACAGCAAAAAAACTAGCTGCCATTAGGTGCCATTGCGTTTGCAGTGCAGCTTTTTTTTATTTGGGGTCCTATCTGGTTAGTTGCTTAGATAAATTTATTCTACTTTCATTATTATTATTCCAAAATTATTCACAAAAACTTAAATGTTTTCACTACATCTCTGTAAATATTAATCACCATCACATCTAAGCGTTATATATTTTTAAGTTTACTATAAATCAGTGGTTTATACGGGTGGCGCATGAAGTAAAATTTCGAGTTTAGAAAAGCCTCGTGAAAATTTGTCTCGGGTCGCTGCGCGACCCTCGACAAATTTTCTACGCGGGGCTTTTCTAAACTCGAAATTTTACTTCATGCTTAGTCTGGGAGTGGAAGGCACTCGTTACTTTAAAATGTGTCACAAGTGTTAAAATGTGTATCGTAACTGTCGCGAAAAAAAAATAAGCATGGCGATCTCGTTATAGTTTAATTCAAACTTGCGTCAAGTTGGCACGATTGGTTGAATGTCGGCTTGCACCGACTTATGTTAGCTGTGATTATAGTTTAAATGTCGGCTGCCGCCGACTTGTGTCAACTGTTATTATAGTCCAAATGTCGGCTGGCGCCGACTTGTATATTATCTGTCATTATAGTCCAAATGTCGGCTGATGCCGACTTAATGTCAACTGTCGTTATAGCAATGGCGTAGCGTGGGTTTCAGCCGCCCGGGGCGTAGGCCAAATTCGCCGCCCCCTCTCAGTAATTATAATGATCTTTACCGATGTTAAGATAGCCATAGATTTTCCAGTCACGGATTTGCCCGGCGCATCCACCATCGATCGTAAATTAAAATAAATGTTTTTCTTCATTTAAGGCATATTATTAATGAAACATAGAAAACTTAACTAATTCCAGCCCTAAAAATATAGCTCATCCAAACTTAAATTTATTTTCGTATATAGGATTTATCAAACACAAATAGATAGTCCGCCCAAAAGCATGTAATAAAATGACCAGATTTCAAACTTAAATTAAAAGTATGTAGTTATGATTAAAATTATTTCTTTTAACTCTGACGTGTAGCTTAAAGCCTAACTAAGCCATTTAAGTAATAACATTTTGGCAAAAATGTTAAATATATTTTTTATAAATTTTTTCCATCCAAACGACTCGAATAAAATAACCAGATTTCAAACTTAAATTAAAAATATGTAGTTGTGATTAAAATTATTTCTTTTAACTCTGACTTGTAGCTTAAAGCCTAACTAAGCCATTTAAGCAATAACATTTTGGCAAAAATGTTAAATACATTTTTCATAAATTTTTTCCGTCCTAACGACTCCAATAAAATGACCAGATTTCAAACTTAAATTAAAAATATGTAGTTGTGATTAAAATTATTTCTTTTAACTCTGACGTGTAGCTTAAAGCCTAACTAAGCCGTTTAGGCTATAAAATTTTGGCAAAATGTTAAATACATTTTTTATTTAAAACGTTTGCCAAAATTTTATAGCTTAAATAGCTTAGTTAGGCTCTAAGCTACACGTCAGAGTTAAAAGAAATAATTTTAATCACAACTACATATTTTTAATTTAAGTTTGAAATCTGGTCATTTTATTCGAGTCGTTCGGATGGAAAAAAATTATAAAAAATGTATTTACCATTTTTGCCAAAATTTTATAGCTTAAATGGCTTAGTTAGGCTTTAAGCTACACGTCAGAGTTAAAAGAAATAACTTTAATTACAGCTACATATTTTTAATTTAAGTTTTAAATCTGGTCATTTTATTCGAGTCGTTCGCATGGAAAAAATTTATAAAAAATTCATTTCACATTTTTGCCAAAATTTTATAGCTTAAATGGCTTAGTTAGGCTTTAAGTTACACGTCAGAGTTAAAAGAAATAATTTTAATCACAACTACATATATTTAATTTAAGTTTGAAATCTGGTCATTTTATTCGAGTCGTTCGCATGGAAAAAATTTATAAAAAATTCATTTCACATTTTTGCTAAAATTTTATAGCTTAAATGGCTTAGTTAGGCTTTAAGCTACACGTCAGAGTTAAAAGAAATAATTTTAATCACAACTACATATATTTAATTTAAGTTTGAAATCTGGTCATTTTATTCGAGTCGTTCGCATGGAAAAAATTTATAAAAAATTCATTAACCATTTTTGCCAAAATTTTATAGCTTAAATGGCTTAGTTAGGCTCTAAGCTACACGTCAGAGTTAAAATAAATAATTTTAATCACAACTACATATTTTTAATTTAAGTTTGAAATCTGGTCATTTTATTCGAGTCGTTCGGATGGCAAAAATTTATAAAAAATTTATTTACCATTTTTGCCAAAATTTTATAGCTTAAATGGCTTAGTTAGGCTTTAAGCTACACGTCGGAGTTAAAAAAATAATTTTAATCACAAATACATATTTTTGATTTAAGTTTGAAATCTGGTCATTTTATTCGAGTCGTTCGGATGGAAAAAATTTATAAAAAATTAATTAAACATTTTTGCCCACATGGCTTAGTTAGGCTCTAAGCTACACGTCAGAGTTAAAAGTAATAATTTTAATCACAACTACCTATTTTTAATTCAAGTTTGAAATCTGGTCATTTTATTCGAGTCGTTCGGATGGCAAAAATTTATAAAAAATTTATTTAACACTTTTGCCAAAATTTTATAGCTTAAATGGCTTAGTTAGGCTCTAAGCTACACGCCAGAGTTAAAAGATATAATTTTAATCACAACTACATATTTTTAATTTAAGTTTGAAATCTGGTCATTTTATTCGAGTCGTTCGGATGGAAAAAATTAATAAAAAATTCATTTAACATTTTTGCCAAAATTTTGTAGCTTAAATGGCTTAGTTAGGCTTTAAGCTACACGTCAGAGTTAAAAGAAATAATTTTAATGACAACTACATATTTTTAATTTAAGTTTGAAATCTGGTAATTTTATTCGAGTCGTTCGGATGGAAAATTTTTATAAAAAATTCATTTAACATTTTTGCTATAATTTTATAGCCTAAATGGCTTAGTTAGGCTCTAAGCTACACGTCAGAGTTAAAAGAAATAATTTTAATCACAACTACATATTTTTAATTTATGTTTGAAATCTGGTCATTTTATTCGAGTCGTTCGGATGGAAAAAATGTATAAGGAATACATTTAACATTTTTGCTAAAATTTTATAGCTTAAATGGCTTAGTTAGTCTCTAAGATAAACGTCAGAGTTGAAAGAAATTATTTTAATCATAACTACATATTTTTAATTTAAGTTTGAAATCTGGTCATTTTATTCGAGTCGTTCGGATGGAAAAAATTTATAAAAAATTTATTTACCATTTTTGCCAAAATTTTATAGCTTAAATGGCTTAGTTAGGCTTTAAGCTACACGTCAGAGTTAAAAGAAATAATTTATATTACAACTACATATTTTTAATTTAAGTTTGAAATCTGGTCATTTTATTCGAGTCGTTCGCATGGAAAAAATTTATAAAAAATTCATTTCACATTTTTGCTAAAATTTTATAGCTTAAATGGCTTAGTTAGGCTTTAAGCTACACGTCAGAGTTAAAAGAAATAATTTTAATCACAACTTCATATATTTAATTTAAGTTTGAAATCTGGTCATTTTATTCGAGTCGTTCGCATGGAAAAAATTTATAAAAAATTCATTAACCATTTTTGCCAAAATTTTATAGCTTAAATGGCTTAGTTAGGCTCTAAGCTACACGTCAGAGTTAAAATAAATAATTTTAATCACAACTACATATTTTTAATTTAAGTTTGAAATCTGGTCATTTTATTCGAGTCGTTCGGATGGCAAAAATTTATAAAAAATTTATTTAACACTTTTGCCAAAATTTTATACCTTAAATGGCTTAGTTAGGCTCTAAGCTACACGTCAGAGTTAAAAGAAATTATTTTAATCACAACTACATATTTTTAATTTAAGTTTGAAATCTGGTCATTTTATTCGAGTCGTTCGGATGGAAAAAATTTATAAAAAATGTATTTACCATTTTTGCCAAAATTTTATAGCTTAAATGGCTTAGTTTGGCTTTAAGCTACACGTCGGAGTTAAAAAAATAATTTTAATCACAAATACATATTTTTGATTTAAGTTTGAAATCTGGTCATTTTATTCGAGTCGTTCGGATGGAAAAAATTTATAAAAAATTAATTAAACATTTTTGCCTACATGGCTTAGTTAGGCTCTAAGCTACACGTCAGAGTTAAAAGTAATAATTTTAATCACAACTACCTATTTTTAATTCAAGTTTGAAATCTGGTCATTTTATTCGAGTCGTTCGGATGGCAAAAATTTATAAAAAATTTATTTAACACTTTTGCCAAAATTTTATAGCTTAAATGGCTTAGTTAGGCTCTAAGCTACACGCCAGAGTTAAAAGATATAATTTTAATCACAACTACATATTTTTAATTTAAGTTTGAAATCTGGTCATTTTATTCGAGTCGTTCGGATGGAAACAATTTATAAAAAATTCATTTAACATTTTTGCCAAAATTTTGTAGCTTAAATGGCTTAGTTAGGCTTTAAGCTACACGTCAGAGTTAAAAGAAATAATTTTAATGACAACTACATATTTTTAAATTAAGTTTGAAATCTGGTAATTTTATTCGAGTCGTTCGGATGGAAAATTTTCATAAAAAATTCATTTAACATTTTTGCTATAATTTTATAGCCTAAATGGCTTAGTTAGGCTCTAAGCTACACGTCAGAGTTAAAAGAAATAATTTTAATCACAACTACATATTTTTAATTTATGTTTGAAATCTGGTCATTTTATTCGAGTCGTTCGGATGGAAAAAATGTATAAGGAATACATTTAACATTTTTGCTAAAATTTTATAGCTTAATTGGCTTAGTTAGTCTCTAAGATACACGTCAGAGTTGAAAGAAATTATTTTAATCATAACTACATATTTTTAATTTAAGTTTGAAATCTGGTCATTTTATTCGAGTCGTTCGGATGGAAAAAATTTATAAAAAATTTATTTACCATTTTTGCCAAAATTTTATAGCTTAAATGGCTTAGTTAGGCTTTAAGCTACACGTCAGAGTTAAAAGAAATAATTTAAATTACAACTACATATTTTTAATTTAAGTTTGAAATCTGGTCATTTTATTCGAGTCGTTCGCATGGAAAAAATTTATAAAAAATTCATTTCACATTTTTGCTAAAATTTTATAGCTTAAATGGCTTAGTTAGGCTTTAAGCTACACGTCAGAGTTGAAAGATATAATTTTAATCACAACTACATATATTTAATTTAAGTTTGAAATCTGGTCATTTTATTCGAGTCGTTCGCATGGAAAAAATTTATAAAAATTCATTAACCATTTTTGCCAAAATTTTATAGCTTAAATGGCTTAGTTAGGCTCTAAGCTACACGTCAGAGTTAAAACAAATAATTTTAATCACAACTACATATTTTTAATTTAAGTTTGAAATCTGGTCATTTTATTCGAGTCGTTCGGATGGCAAAAATTTATAAAAAATTTATTTAACACTTTTGCCAACATTTTATACCTTAAATGGCTTAGTTAGGCTCTAAGCTACACGTCAGAGTTAAAAGAAATAATTTTAATCACAACTACATATTTTTAATTTAAGTTTGAAATCTGGTCATTTTATTCGAGTCGTTCGGATGGAAAAAATGTATAAAGAACACATTTAACATTTTTGCTAAAATTTTATAGCTTAAATGGCTTAGTTAGTCTCTAAGATACACGTCAGAGTTGAAAGAAATTATTTTAATCATAACTACATATTTTTAATTTAAGTTTGAAATCTGGTCATTTTATTCGAGTCGTTCGGATGGAAAAAAAATTTAAAAAATGTATTTATCATTTTTGCCAAAATTTTATAGCTTAAATGGCTTAGTTAGGCTTTAAGCTACACGTCGGAGTTAAAAAAATAATTTTAATCACAAATACATATTTTTGATTTAAGTTTGAAATCTGGTCATTTTATTCGAGTCGTTCGGATGGAAAAAATTTATAAAAAATTAATTTAACATTTTTGCCTACATGGCTTAGTTAGGCTCTAAGCTACACGTCAGAGTTAAAAGTAATCATTTTAATCACAACTACCTATTTTTAATTCAAGTTTGAAATCTGGTCATTTTATTCGAGTCGTTCGGATGGCAAAAATTTATAAAAAATTTATTTAACACTTTTGCCAAAATTTTATAGCTTAAATGGCTTAGTTAGGCTCTAAGCTACACGTCAGAGTTAAAAGATATAATTTTAATCACAACTACATATTTTTAATTTAAGTTTGAAATCTGGTCATTTTATTCGAGTCGTTCGGATGGAAAAAATTTATAAAAAATTCATTTAACATTTTTGCCAAAATTTTGTAGCTTAAATGGCTTAGTTAGGCTTTAAGCTACACGTCAGAGTTAAAAGAAATAATTTTAATGACAACTACATATTTTTAATTTAAGTTTGAAATCTGGTAATTTTATTCGAGTCGTTCGGATGGAAAATTTTTATAAAAAATTCATTTAACATTTTTGCTAAAATTTTATAGCCTAAATGGCTTAGTTAGGCTCTAAGCTACACGTCAGAGTTAAAAGAAATAATTTTAATCACAACTACATATTTTTAATTCAAGTTTGAAATCTGGTCATTTTATTCGAGTCGTTCGGATGGAAATAATATATAAAAAATGTATTTACCATTTTTGCCAAAATTTTATAGCTTAAATGGCTTAGTTAGGCTTTAAGCTACACGTCAGAGTTAAAAGAAATAATTTTAATCATAACTACATACTTTTAATTTAAGTTTGAAATCTGGTCATTTTATTACATGCTTTTGGGAGGATTATCTATTTGTATTTGATAAATCCTATATACGGAAATAAATTTAAGTTTGGATGAGCTATATTTTTAGGGCTGGAATTAGTTAAGTTTTCTTTGTTTCATTAATAATATGCCTTAAATTAAGAAAAACATTTATTTTAATTCACGATCGATGGTGGATACGCCGGGCAAAAAATCTGGCTGGAAAATCTATGGCTATCTTAACATCGGTAAGATCTTTTCGGCAAGAATACATTTGTTAATGTGTATTGTACAGAGTATAGTCAGAAATTTAAAAAAGTTTCATGGAAATCTAACACAACAAACACGAACACGGCCGCGTGCTGGTTTTAAATTTAACCGATTCGAATTTCTCTTTATTCTTTTAACACAATAATCTGAAGGGTGAAGTAAAAAAAAATTAATTAAAATAAAAACAATTTCAGGTAAATGACTGAGTTCTAACAATTGAGTTGTAAAAAAACACGGATTTACTGCTTTTTTATAAAACAAAAATCATAATTTCTTTTGTCTGTTAAATTTGATTTGCCATTTTTAACATCAGATTCTGAATTAGCATGCTCAAAAAACACGGGTGTACTGTTTTTTTTTTTTTTTATCGAAAAAGAAAACATAATTATTTTTTTGTCCGTCATGTATGGTCCGCCATTATGTTTTTGGATATTTCAAAATCAGATTCTGAATCAGCATGCTCAAAAACCTCGATATTTGCAATTTCAGACAAATCGCCTTAAGCCCTTATATTATGGCCAGCTTTTCTAGATTCGGGACCACTGTGCGGTGTTGTGAATAGCGCCCCTGATCAATTAAATTGTTTTCATACCCAGCAATCCGATCTGGTTGCCTGTGAAACGCATTTTTCAAATATTTCTTCTTCATTACATACATCTTAACGTCAGTTTCTGCTACAATGGTACAACTGTACTTTTTTCCACTTAACAAACTAAGTTCCCCGATCGTATTCCCGGGTATGATGTACTCTTCGATTACCTTTTCCACATTGGTGGTATTCAGGTAATCGATGATCGGAAGTTCGCCGTTTTGAATCAAATCCTCGACCACTTGCTCGTTCGGTATGTAAATTAATCTCAAAAGACCTTAGATTTAAAAAAAAAAACGATGAAAGGCTTCAAATATTTCTATGAATTAAATGACATTTATAATTTTATTTATGAAGCTTGTATTAGACGACACTATTTTCTTATACACGAAAATAGTATACTATTTTTTATCATGGTGTAATACACAAAATATGACCGTCTAATACAGTGGTGGGGAAACTTTTTTTAAGACGGGCCATTTGTAATAACCAGACAATCGTAGCGGGCCAAAGAATAATGCTTAATCGTAGGTAGGTAGTTTTTATGCGGGTCGTCACATTACGAAGTAAGAACGCGTTCAAACATTCTCACGACGGCACTCTTACACGGGCCGGATTAAACCTTTCCGCGGGCCGGACTTGGCCCGCGGGCCGTAGTTTCCCCATCACTGGTCTAATACAAACTTAAAGTTTCGAAGCTTTTCCCACAAAAGAAAGAACTTTAAGAAAAAGGAAGCTATACAAAGAGTTTTGTGTAACACCGAACATTTTCATCCAATACAGTTTGACATCTTTAATTTTCAAGTTATGTGTAAATTGGGTTGCCTATATGACCATTATAAATTGTAGCCAATCAATCGCAATTAATGCCTCAACTTGTACATACAGGGAGTTTTTCTTTCAAGTATACATGTCCCAATTACAGCGCATATCCCGTAAATCTTTAGATAATCGTTTTTGTTTTTATAAGAGTTCAATTTGAAACTTGAAATGAGTGTTCCACTCCCAGACTAAGCATGAAGTAAAATTTCGAGTTTAGAAAAGCCTGAAAATTTGGTTTGGTCGCGTAGCGCGAAGCGCGGAGCGCGGAGCGGCCAAACCAAATTTTCAGGCTTTTCTAAACTCGAAATTTTACTTCATGCGCCACTGGTACAAAGCACTGACATTGTGAAGTTTGAAACACACCGCTAAACTGTACATTGCGTCAATGTTTCGTACCGGTGGCGCATGAAGTAAAATTTCGAGTTTAGAAAAGCCTGAAAATTTGGTTTGGCCGCTCCGCGCTTCGCGCTACGCGACCAAACCAAATTTTCAGGCTTTTCTAAACTCGAAATTTTACTTCATGCTTAGCCTGGGAGTGGAAAACACCCATTTAAATCAATATCTTTCTTAATATTGCGGCTAGATATCGTCGGATCAGCAATAACAGAAGCTAATAAATTTATTTCATCTCTTTCTCTTTTTTCTTTACTGTAAATCTTATCTCTTGGTTTTCCAAATGATCCATACTCACTTAAGTTGTGATATAATCTTTGAAATATTTGTTTTGTTTGTTTTGAGCGACCCAACCAAATTTTCAGGCTTTTCTAAACTCGAAATTTTACTTCATGCTTTGTCTGGGAGTGGAAAACACTCGTTTAAAGCTTAAAATTAAATTCTTTTAGTAAACCGAGCGTCGGCAAATGTACAACGTATGCTTATGTATACTTGAAAGAAAAATTCCCGTTATAAAAATGTTCAGTATTACATAATGCTCTCTGTATCTGTTTTAATGAATTGAATGAAATGTAAGAATACCAATATAGTTTTATACTTTATAAATTAAATTTGACAGCCGATGCTCCAGTTTCTGCCAATTTAACTTATTACAGTTTTACATTCGCACAATATTATATCGATTAGTTGCATTCATTGGTTTGCCTAGACCACATCGGACTTCGTTGCTCTACTAAGGGAAAAAGGAAGTACACCTTGTTAGCCTTGCAGCGTGATGGATTTCAAATAAACCGCGTTATGCTAAACAGGCAAGCACAGTATTTTGCGGCAGACTATCGTATTAAGCAGGCACATATCTATCCTTTGATACCAAAGTTGCGCGAAAAAAGTAAACATGCGGTCTGAAATTGATCCGATTGTGATTGGCCAAATTTTGGCGTATTTACGTGCTGGGAACTCATTTTATATTAAAAAGCTACTACTAAATAAGTAGGGAATCAGTGTCAGTGTTAGTGTAAGTAGCAAGATCAACAAAACTAACGGAAACTACAACAAAACTCCAACTAAAAAGAAGAACGTTGCATGGAAGTCGCCACTGTCAGAGCGTGATTTGAGATCCCTGAAAAATGACCTGCTCCAAGAAAATCCATTGCCGCTAAGACGATTAGCCGACAAGTATGGTATTTCTTATGTTCAAGTTTATCGATGGAGGTTGAAATTTGGTCTTAAAAAAGTGAAAAAAACATGCAATTAGTCCGAAAATTGTCGAAACGCGTTCTAATCATTCATGGTCACTTTATCGAAAATTAAACAATGGGAAGTGGCGAAATTACTTTACAAGTAATGAATCGAACTTTACTCTAAATAATGCCAACGGAAAAAGAGACATTCAATATGTAAGAAGTGACCAAAGCCGAAAAGACGCAGCTGTATTGCCTCAAATCTCTCGCCCGAAGAGTGTAATGGTTCGGCTCGCAATTAGCGCCCAAGGTATAATTGGACCTTACTTTGTAACACCTGGAGTCAAAATCAATGCCGCTTACTATCAGGAGTTCACCTTAACGCGATTCAATAAAAATGCCCAGAAAAAATTCGGAAGGTTCAACTTAACTTTCCATCAGGACACCAGCACATTCGACTCAACTCAAGAGTGGTTGAAAAGTAATGAAATCAATTACTCAACACCCGAAGAATGGTTGCCGAACAGTCCTGACTTGGCTCCACTTGATTTCTGCATCTGGTCTTACCTCAAATCGCAATTGAAACATTGCAAAGTTAACACTGTTCTTGGTTTAAAATGCGTCACAACACAAGAGGTCAAAAGGATGCCGATGGAAAATATTCGCAATTGTTTAGCAGCTTGGCCTAAGCGTGTTCTTAAAGTGTACAAGTTTAAGGGTGGTCATATCGAAAATCAGGCTTAAAAAACGAACAAATAAAAGTTTTGTGTTGATTTCCATTCATTCACGCTGCAAGACTAACAAAGTCCAGCTGAAGAAGAAGACTAAAAAAACGGAGGTGCCTTACAAGTTTAAACGAATTAAAGTTGAAGATCACCAGACATTTTAATCATACCATATAATAACAGATAAACACCGTCCAGTTGCGTCATGTAGGTGCAGATAACGTCGCCCTTTTTGTACACCTCGACTTGAATGTGACTGTACAAAAACTCCAAAGTTTGGCGGTCGATCCACGCGACGCTGTGGAACAACTCCAGGCCGGTAACCGGCCGGAGTTTCATCAAAATCTTCATGCCGCGCTTCTTTCCGATAATCACGGAAAGGATTTGGTTGTACTCCAATCCTTCCACAGAACCTTATTTGAACACAATCAGATTAGTATTAACTAAAACACTTTTATTGCAACTCCAAACGATACTACTTGAAGTTATAATAAAAATAAGTAAAACTAACCAAGATTGCCGGACAATCGCTGAGACTACCGGACACATTCTCAGCGATTGCCCGGCACTCTCGTCAACTAGGGGCTCCTTGCTGGGTGATAAATGGCCTACAATAGCTTACATAAGGGAACTACCCACCTTGGCTTTGCTTGACTACCTAAACCAGGTAGGCTGGCTGAGCTGAGGCTGGGTAATCGACGGGAAGAAGCACAATGGGCCTGGTGAGGCCTAAGTGCAGTGCAGAAATGCACACTCTCCAAAGAACCAGAACCAACCAAGTGTTTTAGTTCATTTTCTATTATTAATACAAAACATGTTTCATCACTGGTTAAGTGAGAAATTGATTCATCATATCGTATGTTCATTAAAATAAAATGGAAAATATTGTAAGTTGGCAACTCTGAAATTTTGTATTATAATTATTATGTTTGACGTTTTATATGTCAATTCCTAAGCCGTGTAGCCAACTTAAATTTAAAAATAATTAAAATCATGGCACTCTAGAGGTTTTTTTTTTATTGTACTATATAGGTTATTATTTATTTGAATCAACCAAAATCAGTCGGAGTACTTTATCAAAGCCTTGTTTGAATAAAATTCAATAATAGATTTTTGTACATTTTCAAATATTTACCAGAAAACTTCATTTTCTGCAGGGCGTCAATGAGTGCGCATCTGGTCGAGTTGACCAACTGTTTTGTTTTGATCGTGGGCGCCAACCAGGGTATTTGCATTTGCAGCTGGAGGATGAACGTAAAGAGCGCCAAGCGCTCTTTGCTGACTTTCGCCACGAAGTGCTCACGCAGCTCGCTGTTTTCCACCACGCGGTCGATGATGATCAGAAGCTCGTCGTGGCATTCTTTCAAAGCCTTCAATAAAATGAAACGATGCAAGCATGCAAAATCAAATACAAAGAAACAGTATATCTACTAAGATGGCAGTCGCTTAGTATGTTGGGTTTGATTATACGACAGTGTGGTTAGGTCACTGATAAGAATCTAATGACGTTTAGGTTAGGTGACAGTCGATATGGCATACAACATATGCCATATTGACTGTTACCTAACCTAAATGTCATTACTTTCATACTCGCTTTGTATGTTGCGTTTGGTTATATGAGTGTGGTTAGGTCACTGGTAAGAAAGTAATGACATTTAGGTTATTTGACAGTCGATATGGCATACAACATATGCCATATTGACTGTCACCTAACCTTGGTTATATGACAGTGATGTTAGGTCACTGATAAGAAAGTAATGACTCTTTTCAGTGACCTAACCTCACTGTCATATAACCAAACCCAACATACTAAGCGACTGCTTAGAGTTTTAAGCTTAGGACATAGGACAATTAACCATTAATTCTTGGTAAAACTCTTTTATTTTACGCAACACACGAATCAGTGATTAAAACAAAATTATTAGTATTAGATTACATTACGCCCATTTATTTAACTTGCGGATTAGTGTGAATAATCATGCACTTACCTTAGCTAACTCGTAACCGTAGGCTACGTTCAAATCAGCCTGAGTTTTCAACATGGCCGCCACCCTCGGTATCATCCCCACCAGGACCTGGATTACCCTGATAAACCTGAGCAACCTCGCGTGGAAAAAGTACTTGTGCAGCGGGTGGTCCGTCGAGATTCCCATATACGAGTCGTAATAAGTATACGCTATGTAAATCTCGACGAACATCAGCAACAACGCCAAAAACTGCAGCACATTCCACACGGAACTAAACATAATTGATAATTAAAACACGTTTAAGATGAAAGATAAGATACTTACTTGAAATACAAAGCCATTCCGGTTTTGCAAGACCTGACCGAGGTGTAGGGTATGATGGAGATCGTGAACTCGAGGATGAAATAGACGAGGGCGACTTTGTAGCAGGTGAAGGCGATGTAGATGAACTTTTCGTAGGCTGACCTGAACAGACTGAACACGACCTCCACGGCGCACCAGCAGATGAGGATGTACGTTATTGACTTGCACGCCTTGTGCGTGTAGATGTAATAGCACCACTTCTGGAAGAGGTCGCGCGGCTTCTCTATTTCACGCCTGGCCGTCTTGAAACCGAACGATTCGAATCGGTTCGCTATTTTCAATATAGCCTACAAAAAGATACAATAATAAAACTTCCGTTTATTAGCTACACATTCAGATTTTTTCCATCCCGATATCTCGAAAATTAAAGGTAGGTCGTCCATTTTAAATGTGGCCATTAGGTCTCCGTCACCCTGTATATGCAGCGTTAATGACAGATACATAGAAATTTATGTAACACCGAACATTTTCATAACGGGAATTTTTTGTAAGTATCCATATGCACACGTTGCACATTTTTCGATGCTCGGTTTATTAAAAGAATTTAATTTGAAGCTTTAAGCGAGTGTTTTTCACTCCCAGGCTAAGCATGAAGTAAAATTTCGAGTTTAGAAAAGCCTGAAAATTTGGTTTGGTCGCGTAGCGCGAAGCGCGGAGCGGCTAAACCAAATTTTCAGGCTTTTCTAAACTCGAAATTTTACTTCATGCGCCACCGGCATAAAGCACTGTTTCAATGTAAAGTTTAGCGGTGTGTTTTAAACTTTCTAATATGTCAGTGTTTTGTACCGGTGGCGCATGAAGTAAAATTTCGAGTTTAGAAAAGCCTGAAAATTTGGTTTGGCCGCTCCGCGCTTCGCGCTACGCGACCAAACCAAATTTTCAGGCTTTTCTAAACTCGAAATTTTACTTCATGCTTAGTCTGGGAGTGGAACACACTCGAAAGTTTAAAAAATATCAAAACTGTCAACTTATGTCAAAAATTTTAAAAATGCCGGGGAGCGGCGGGCGGGTCTTCTGTATTTGTAAAAGGCGAGTTAACACGCTTTTTAATATTTTTTGAATTTTTTTTTATGCATTCTTCGTTCAAGTTTTGATCGAATTTTTAATGAAATATTTTTTGTCGATTTTTGTGAGTTCGTCAGTGTTTACATAAATTGTCGCTTTTGACATAATTTGATTTTTTCGACACCAAAGAATTTTGTTCAGATTTAAAACAATTTTGCAAAATTAATTCGTAATTTATCAAATTAATTTGACGAATTAAGCACTAATAACCACTAATAATGTTTATCAAATTAATTTATCACAGTCATCATTGTATTCGAAAGTTATTTGAATACAAAAATTTGAGATTTTTTTCTATTAATTAATTCGTCATTCGACTTACATTGACAATTCTGATATATATTTTTATATTTTCTAACATTTTTGACGTAAATTAACATTTTTTGCATTTTTTCGCCAACTTAGTAAATATCTATCACATCTCAGCAGAATATATTTTAAACTTTACTTTAAATTAGTGGTCTTTTTTAAGTGTCCATATGCATGCGCCACCGGCATAAAACACTGTTTCAATGTAAAGTTTAGCGGTGTGTTTTAAACTTTCTAATATGTCAGTGTTTTGTACCGGTGGCGCATGAAGTAAAATTTCGAGTTTAGAAAAGCCTGAAAATTTGGTTTGGCCGCTCCGCGCTTCGCGCTACGCGACCAAACCAAATTTTCAGGCTTTTCTAAACTCGAAATTTTACTTCATGCTTAGTCTGGGAGTGGAACACACTCATTTTAACTTTCAAAATGAACTCTTTAAAAAAAAGCAAGGATTATCTAAAGATTTATGGCATATACGCTGTAATTGGGACATGCATACTTGAAAGAAAAGTTCCCTGTATATACAAGTTGAGATTGACTGGCTACAATTTGTAATGGTCATATAGGCAACTCAATTTACACATAACCTAAAAATTAAAGGTGTCAAATCGTATTGGATGCTTTGGTTTGATAAATAAAACATACGAAAATAAACATTGAAAATGTTCGGTGTTACATAAAACTCTCTGTATGCATTCACTGATAATTTTACGTCATTCGTTGTTTTTTTAAAAGATTTCAATTTGAATTTTTAGACGAGGGTTCTCCACTCCCAGACTAAGCATGAAGTAAAATTTCGAGTTTAGAAAAGCCTGAAAATTTGGATTGGCCGCGTAGCGAAGCGGAGCGGCCAATCCAAATTAGGCTTTTCTAAACTCGAAATTTTACTTCATGCGCCACGCGTATAAAACACTGAAATATCGTAAAGTTTTCAATATGCGGCCTTAGCACTCTAATGTGTAAATGTGAATAAAGCGTGAGTCAAATTGTTTATAACAGTGATTATAGGCAACCCAATAACTCTAACGTATATTAGGTTGCCTATAATCGTTGTTGCATGCGTGTGTTTTTTGAACTTCACTGTAAATCAGTGTTTTTAAGCGTGGCGCATGAAGTAAAATTTCGAGTTTAGAAAAGCCTAATTTGGATTGGCCGCTCCGCTTCGCTACGCGGCCAATCCAAATTCTTAGGCTTTTCTAAACTCGAAATTTTACTTCATGCTTAGTCTGGGAGTGGAAAACACTCGTTAAAAGCCCTAAATTAACCGCTTTTAAATAAAGAATCCTGCAAATTTAAAAAACGCTGTAATTATCGGGATATATATATATATACTCAAAAAAAAGGCCTGTATGTTCTGTGTTAAACACATTTTAATAGTGTTTTAAACACGAAAAATATTGACAGATTAAAAATTAATAAAATGTCAAAATTGACAGATAACAGTTGACACAAGTCGGCGCTAGTCGACATTTACTCCACACGGCTAAAAATTGACGTCAATTTTAAGTTCTTTAGACATTTGACATTTCGCATTGACATTTATGTCACAGTTGATATATTTTTACATAAATTAACTAAAAATTTTGAAAATCTCAGCCAAATTATCGAAACTTTCATGAAAATTTTATAAATTGATGAAAACATCGAAATATTAAAAACCTGACAAAATTGTATAAATTGACGAAAATCACAAAATTTTAAAAATCTCATGAATTTTTTCTAAATCTACAAAAAACACAAAGTATTGAAAATTTTATAAATCGACAAAAATCTAGTAAAATTGAAAATTTGAAGAAAATTTTATAAATTTTTGGAAATATAATAATAATATAATAATAATAATACGTCTTTATTTATTATAGAAAGAATATTTTACAAAATGTCTAGTAAAAGTAACAGGCGAAGTTCAGTTAGCCTAATGACTATTAACTGTTCTTCCACTTAACCTGAAGAATATTAAGAGATTATTGCATAAATGGTTCATACAAATAATATTTAATTAAGAAAAAGTACTTTTTTAAAAGTAAAAGTAAAAGTATGTGCGATAAAACGAATTAGGATTAACACTACGATTAACATTAACATTAACATTAACGTCACTCTCAAGGCCCATCAAAACTCATCCGCAAGCAAGTGACGACGAAATTCCCGCTTAAAATTTGTCAACGTGAGATTTTTGAGTTGTGTTGGAATTTTATTATATATTTTATAAATATTGTAACTGAATGATCTCTGAAACAGAGCCGTTTTATGACATGGCGGTGAAATAGTTCCTCTAAATCTCACATTGATATTATGTACATCACATCGATACACGATTCTATCGTAAAGGTAGGCAGGCGTATCAAAATGAAAATTTTATAAATCGACAAAAATATCAAAACTGTCAAAAATAACAAAAATTATCGAAAATGTGAATATCAAAATTTGTGAAAACATTAAATATGTCATAAATATCAAAATTTGTAAAAATATCGAAAATGTTGAAACTATCAAAAATATTAAAAATTGTCATCAATTTTCATTCAATGTCATAAGTAACATTTAATATTAAAAACATAATTTAATGTCTAGACTGTCATTGTTTATCAAATGTAACATCAAAACTGTCATTGAATGTCAGAAAATGTCAAAAATATCAAAATTTGTAAAAATATCGAAAATGTCGAAACTATTAAAAATTGTCATCAATTTTTACTTTCCCCCGTATGTAATACAAAGGGAAAGTATTGTTTTCGTGAACATTTTCGAATCAAAAATTTTAGCGGAAATATCCGTTTTGAGGTCCCCTGAGTCGAATAAGACCATTTTTGAAAAATGTCTGTCTGTCTGGCTGTGTGTCTGTGTGTGTGTCTGTGTGCGCTGTACCGCAAAAACCGCTAAAGATATCGAGATGAAACTTGAAACTTAAGCTTTTTGTTACAATCGGAAGAACTGAAAAGCTTTTGGTGAAAATCGGAAAACCGGAAGTGGTACTTTACTCTTAGCGTTTTTCAGTTTTTTCAGATTTTTTCAATAAATGCTCATCAAACAATAAATTCTTTCAAATAAAAGTTGTAGATAATAACAAAATGAAGATGTATTGTTCACTTACTTTTTGTCATAGCACTCTTAGTTTTTGAGATATTTCAAAAGTTGTGTGTTTTATCTAGTTATTGGTGTGTGACAGTGTATGTGTCGATAAAATTGAAAAATGTTTCAAATAAAAGTTGTAGGAAATGAAAAAGTAAAGATTGTTTGTGGACTCACTTTTTGTCATAGCACTCTTAGTTTTTGAGATATTTAATAAATAGTGTTTTTTATCTAGTCATTGATTTGTGTCAGTGTGTGTGTTGATACAATTGAAAAATGTTTCAAATAAAAGTTGTAGGTAATAAAATATTAAAGATTTTTTGTATCTTCACTTTTTGTTATAGCACTCTTAGTTTTTGAGATATTCAATAAATAGTGTTTTTATCTAGTCATTGGTTTGTGTCAGTATGTGTTGATCCAATTGAAAAATGTTTCAAATAAAAGTTGTAGTTATCAAAAAGTTGAAGACATTTTGAAAATAATAATGCTACAAATATTTTAAAAGTGATTTAATACGCAATTTACGGGGGAAAGTACTATGATGGACACATCACCATTTTTTATTTAATGTCATAAGTAACATTTAATGTTAAAAACATTATTTAATGTCTACACTTTCATAGTTTATCAAACGTAACATCAAAACTGTCATTTAATGTCAAAATAATATCAAAAATATTAGAAATGTCAAAAATATTATCTAATTAATTTCGAGTATGTTAATTTACGTCTAAAATGATAAAAATGTAAAAATATCAAAAATGTCGCAAGTGTCGAAAATGTCATCTAATGTCAGAATTGTCAATTTAAGTCGAAAGTTTAAAAAATATCAAAACTGTTAACTTATGTCAAAAATTTTAAAAATGCCGAAGAGCGGCGGGCGGGTCTTCTGTATTTGTAAAAGGCGAGTTAACACGCTTTTTAATATTTTTTGAATTTTTTTTATGCATTCTTCGTTCAAGTTTTGATCGAATTTTTAATGAAATATTTTTTGTCGATTTTTGTGAGATTCGTCAGTGTTTACATAAATTGTCGCTTTTGACATAATTTGATTTTTTCGACACCAAAGAATTTTGTTCAGATTTAAAACAATTTTGCAAAATTAATTCGTAATTTATCAAATTAATTTGACGAATTAAGCACTAATAACCACTAATAATGTTTATCAAATTAATTTATCACATTCATCATTGTATTCGAAAGTTATTTGAATACAAAAATTTGAGATTTTTTTCTATTAATTAATTCGTAATTCGACTTACATTGACAATTCTGATATATATTTTTATATTTTCTAACATTTTTGACGTAAATTAACATTTTTTGCATTTTTTCGCCAACTTAGTAAATATCTATCACATCTCAGCAGAATATATTTTCAACTTTACTTTAAATCAGTGGTCTTTTTTAAGTGTCCATATGCATGCGCCACCGGCATAAAACACTGTTTTAATGTAAAGTTTAGCGGTGTGTTTTAAACTTCCTAATATGTCAGTGTTTTGTACCGGTGGCGCATGAAGTAAAATTTCGAGTTTAGAAAAGCCTGAAAATTTGGTTTGGCCGCTCCGCGCTTCGCGCTACGCGACCAAACCAAATTTTCAGGCTTTTCTAAACTCGAAATTTTACTTCATGCTTAGTCTGGGAGTGGAACACACTCATTTTAACTTTCAAAATGAACTCTTTAAAAAAAAGCAAGGATTATCTAAAGATTTATGGCATATACGCTGTAATTGGGACATGCATACTTGAAAGAAAAGTTCCCTGTATATACAA
Source organism: Philonthus cognatus (assembly GCA_932526585.2). Classification (NCBI taxonomy): domain Eukaryota; kingdom Metazoa; phylum Arthropoda; class Insecta; order Coleoptera; family Staphylinidae; genus Philonthus; species Philonthus cognatus. The sequence continues at coordinate 103,957,806 of OW052244.1, forward strand.
GTTGAGATTGATTGGCTACAATTTGTAATGGTCATATAGGCAACTCAATTTACACATAACCTAAAAATTAAAGGTGTCAAATCGTATTGGATGCTTTGGTTTGATAAATAAAACATACGAAAATAAACATTGAAAATGTTCGGTGTTACATAAAACTCTCTGTATGCATTCACTGATAATTTTACGTCATTCGTTGTTTTTTTAAAAGATTTCAATTTGAATTTTTAGACGAGGGTTCTCCACTCCCAGACTAAGCATGAAGTAAAATTTCGAGTTTAGAAAAGCCTGAAAATTTGGATTGGCCGCGTAGCGAAGCGGAGCGGCCAATCCAAATTAGGCTTTTCTAAACTCGAAATTTTACTTCATGCGCCACGCGTATAAAACACTGAAATATCGTAAAGTTTTCAATATGCGGCCTTAGCACTCTAATGTGTAAATGTAAATAAAGCGTGAGTCAAATTATGCGCTGAACCAATTGTTTATAACAGTGATTATAGGCAACCCAATAACTCTAACGTATATTAGGTTGCCTATAATCGTTGTTGCATGCGTGTGTTTTTTGAACTTCACTGTAAATCAGTGTTTTTAAGCGTGGCGCATGAAGTAAAATTTCGAGTTTAGAAAAGCCTAATTTGGATTGGCCGCTCCGCTTCGCTACGCGGCCAATCCAAATTCTTAGGCTTTTCTAAACTCGAAATTTTACTTCATGCTTACTCTGGGAGTGGAAAACACTCGTTAAACGCCCTAAATTAACCGCTTTTAAATAAAGAATCCTGCAAATTTAAAAAACGCTGTAATTATCGGGATATATATACTCAAAAAATGGCCTGTATGTTCTGTTTTAAACACATTTTAATAGTGTTTTAAACACGAAAAATATTGACAGATTAAAAATTAATAAAATGTTAAAATTGACAGATAACAGTTGACACAAGTCGGCGCTAGTCGACATTTACTCCACACGGCTAAAAATTGACGTCAATTTGAAGTTCTTTAGACATTTGACATTTCGCATTGACATTTATGTCACAGTTGATATATTTTTACATAAATTAACTAAAAATTTTGTAAATCTCAGCCAAATTATCGAAACTTTCATGAAAATTTTATATATTGATGAAAACATCGAAATATTAAAAACCTGACAAAATTGTATAAATTGACGAAAATCACAAAATTTTAAAAATCTCATGAATTTTTTCTAAATCTACAAAAAACACAAAGTATTGAAAATTTTATAAATCGACAAAAATCTAGTAAAATTGAAAATTTGAAGAAAATTTTATAAATTTTTGGAAATATAATAATAATAATATAATAATAATAATACGTCTTTATTTATTATAGAAAGAATATTTTACAAAATGTCTAGTAAAAGTAACAGGCGAAGTTCAGTTAGCCTAATGACTATTAACTGTTCTTCCACTTAACCTGAAGAATATTAAGAGATTATTGCATAAATGGTTCATACAAATAATATTTAATTAAGAAAAAGTACTTTTTTAAAAGTAAAAGTAAAAGTATGTGCGATAAAACGAGTTAGGATTAACACTACGATTAACATTAACATTAACGTCACTCTCAAGGCCCATCAAAACTCATCCGTAAGCAAGTGACGACGAAATTCCCGCTTAAAATTTGTCAACGTGAGATTTTTGAGTTGTGTTGGAATTTTATTATATATTTTATAAATATTGTAACTGAATGATCTCTGAAACAGAGCCGTTTTATGACATGGCGGTGAAATAGTTCCTCTAAATCTCACATTGATATTATGTACATCACATCGATACACGATTCTATCGTAAAGGTAGGGAGGCGTATCAAAATGAAAATTTTATAAATCGACAAAAATATCAAAAATGTCAAAAATAACAAAAATTATCGAAAATGTGAATATCAAAATTTGTGAAAACATTAAATATGTCATAAATATCAAAATTTGTAAAAATATCGAAAATGTTGAAACTATCAAAAATATTAAAAATTGTCATCAATTTTCATTCAATGTCATAAGTAACATTTAATATTAAAAACATAATTTAATGTCTAGACTGTCATTGTTTATCAAATGTAACATCAAAACTGTCATTTAATGTCAGAAAATGTCAAAAATATCAAAATTTGTAAAAATATCGAAAATGTCGAAACTATTAAAAATTGTCATCAATTTTTACTTTCCCCCGTATGTAATACAAAGGGAAAGTATTGTTTTCGTGAAAATTTTCAAATCAAAAATTTTAGCGGAAATATCCGTTTTGAGGTCCCCAGAGTCGAATAAGACCATTTTTGAAAAATGTCTGTCTGTGTGTGTGTCTGTGTGCGCTGTACCGCAAAAACCGCTAAAGATATCGAGATGAAACTTGAAACTTAAGCTTTTTGTTACAATCGGAAGAACTGAAAAGCTTTTGGTGAAAATCGGAAAACCGAAAGTGGTACTTTACTCTTAGCGTTTTTCAGTTTTTTCAGATTTTTTCAATAAATGTTCATCAAACAAAAAATTCTTTCAAATAAAAGTTGTAGATAATAACAAAATGAAGATGTATTGTTCACTTACTTTTTGTCATAGCACTCTTAGTTTTTGAGATATTTTAAAAGTTGTGTGTTTTATCTAGTTATTGGTGTGTGACAGTGTGTGTCGATACAATTGAAAATGTTTCAAATAAAAGTTGTAGGAAATGAAAAACTAAAGATTTTTTGTAGATTCACTTTTTGTCATAGCACTCTTAGTTTTTGAGATATTCAATAAATAGGGTTTTTTATCTAGTCATTGGTTTGTGTCAGTATGTGTTGATCCAATTGAAAAATGTTTCAAATAAAAGTTGTAGTTATCAAAAAGTTGAAGACATTTTGAAAATAATAATGCTACAAATATTTTAAAAGTGATTTAATACGCAATTTACGGGGGAAAGTACTATGATGGACACATCACCATTTTTCATTTAATGTCATAACTAACATTTAATGTTAAAAACATAATTTAATGTCTAGACTTTCATAGTTTATCAAACGTAACATCAAAACTGTCATTTAATGTCAAAATAATATCAAAAATATTAGAAATGTCAAAAATATCTAATTAATTTCTAATATGTTAATTTACGTCTAAAATGATAAAAATGTAAAAATATCAAAAATGTCGCAAGTGTCGAAAATGTCATCTAATGTCAGAATTGTCAATTTAAGTCGAAAGTTTAAAAAATATCAAAACTGTCAACTTATGTCAAAAATGTTAAAAATGCCGGGGAACGGCGGGCGGGTCTTCTGTATTTGTAAAAGGCGAGTTAACACGCTTTTTAATATTTTTTGAATTTTTTTTATGCATTCTTCGTTCAAGTTTTGATCAAATTTTTAATGAAATATTTTTTGTCGATTTTTGTGAGATTCGTCAGTGTTTACATAAATTGTCGCTGTTGACATAATTTGATTTTTTCGACACCAAAGAATTTTGTTCAGATTTAAAACAATTTTGCAAAATTAATTCGTAATTTATCAAATTAATTTGACGAATTAAGCACTAATAACCACTAATAATGTTTATCAAATTAATTTATCACATTCATCATTGTATTCGAAAGTTATTTGAATACAAAAATTTGAGATTTTTTTCTATTAATTAATTCGTAATTCGACTTACATTGACAATTCTGATATATATTTTTATATTTTCTAACATTTTTGACGTAAATTAACATTTTTTGCATTTTTTCGCCAACTTAGTAAATATCTATCACATCTCAGCAGAATATATTTTCAATTTTACTTTAAATCAGTGGTCTTTTTGAAGTATCCATATGCATACGTTGCACATTTTTCGATGCTCGGTTTATTAAATAAATTTAATTTGAAGCTTTAGGCTGGTCGTCCACTGGAAGCGACAACACGCGGCTACGCGCTCACGCGATACAAGCGACAATGGGCGTATATGCGCGACAGATCCCGATGTGTGTAAATCCAATGAATCTCGTCCGGTGCAAGCGTGCGCGGACATGCGGATTCTCGCGTCGGAAAAGTTACAGCTCATGCATACATACAGAGAGTTTTATATAACACCGAACATTTTCATAACGAGAATTTTTCGGTTAAGTATCCATAAGCATACGTTCTATATTATTCGATGCTTGGTTTATTAAAAGAATTTAATTTGAAGCTTTAAGCGAGTTTTTCCACTCCCAGGATTAGCATGAAGTAAAATTTCGAGTTTAGAAAAGCCTGAAAATTTGGTTTGGTCGCGTAGCGCGAAGCGCGGAGCGGCCAAACCAAATTTTCAGGCTTTTCTAAACTCGAAATTTTACTTCATGCGCCACCGGTACAAAACACTGACATATTAGGAAGTTTAAAACACACCGCTAAACTTTATAATGAATCAATGCAATTACTACAATAATTAATAAAAAATATAGTACCTACACTTTTATTATCTTTAATTAATCTGGACATTTTTAATTTATAACTTAGGGTCGCAATTCAACAGCAGATGAAATAACTCTATAAATACACCTGGAATAACAGATGTTTGTATAAACTAAAACCAATTTGAACTTAATTGACACATAATTTACAATATTTTACTTTACATAAACAAATTATTATAATCCTAAAATATCTTGTAAGTCAGGTAATTTCAAATTAAAACACTTGTTTAGTTTCATGTTGTTGTATTCAGTTTCCTGACACGTGTTTCGGTCAATGACGACCATTTTCAAAAGAATTACAAAAATAACTGTAAGTTAACCAAAAAGAGTCACTTAAAAGTGACTTTTATATTTTTTATAAACATTAAAGCAATTGATTATTAAGTGAATAATATTTGCACAATTTTTTGCATGTTTCATATAAGTTCAAAATATACTGCTTAAGTTTAATTTTACTAAATAAGTAAATTTTATATATTGTACAGGGTGTAGCAATTTCGATGGTATTTTCAAGCAAAGTACTATTTTTGCTGTAAAAACTCCCTTATGCAGTTTTTTGAGTAGAATATGCTGACTGATTTTTTGGAAAGCTTACAAAAAACGCAATCGAGTGAAGTCAAGGCAAACTAAGATTTGTATTTAAAATAACACAACTTTATTTCATATCTCATAAAAGTTAAACTTTAAACAACATTCCGCTACGACTTTTAGATGTTCTTTTGTGCATATTTATAATAATTTTAATTTAAACATTGACTGTGATAACAATATTCCTGGTAATTAGAACTAAATATTTTATTATTCCTGCTGTGTCAGTGTAAGTCCTTTATTAAAGTTATTATTTTTAGTTTTAAGCTTTTCATTGTAGTTTCATAGTATAATTATATTGACCTGTGTAACACATTTGTATGTGATAAACACTAATAAATTAAATTTAAAAAAAAACATCTGATATGTTCAGCTTATTCTACTTAAAAAAAGTGCCCTAAGAAAGTGTTTACCGCATGTCAATATCTTTTTAAATAAAGAAGTTATTTCTGTAATTTTAGATGTTATGTACTTACTGACTTTTCCAAGCAACTACTGTTTTTAAGGTTTTTAACCCATTAGGCGCCATTGATGCATATACGCAACATTATTAATATTATGTTAATTAAATTACTAAATAAGTTAATTTGATATATTATACTATTTAATAATAATAATAATAATAATAATGCTTTATTTCTCAACAGAATTACTTCCAATTACAGAGAAATGTATAATGATATCTAAAATATAGCGTAACTATTACTAATAATAATACATATAAAGAAAACATGGAAAATTTGGAGTGTATAAATCTTGAAGTACGGATATATAGAAGGTTGTGCGCTATTATTTGACTTGACTTGAAAATGTATAAAAAATAACGTAAATATTTTGTTATTTAAATATCTCGAAATTTTACTTCATGCGCCACGCGTATAAAACACTGAAATATAGTGAAGTTAAAAATACACTGAAAACATTTGTTTAAATGAGTAATAATTCATTTAAACAAATGTTTTCAGTGTATTTTTAACTTCACTATATTTCAGTGTTTTATACGCGTGGCGCATGAAGTAAAATTTCGAGTTTAGAAAAGCCCCGTGAAAATTTGTCTCGGGCCGCTGCGCGACCCTCGACAAATTTTCTACGCGGGGCTTTTCTAAACTCGAAATTTTACTTCATGCCTAATCTGGGAGTGGAAATACTCCTTCTAAACTTCATATTGCACTTTTTTATACAAATCGGCGAATGCCCTACATTTACAGCGTATACATTATGTATATTTAAAAGAAAAATGTACAGTATGTAAAACAATAAGTCATTTAGAGTTTAGAAAAGCCCCGTGAAAATTTGTCTCGGGTCGCTGCGCGACCCTCGACAAATTTTCTACGCGGCAGATCCCGATGTGTGTAAATCCAATGAATCTCGTCCAGTGCAAGCGTGCGCGGACATGCGGATTCTCGCGACGAGCGTGAAGCTGCGTCAGATCCCAAGAGAATGGGATCCGTCGCTCGTAGCCGCGTCTAGTCCTGTGTCTATTCTTTCTACTTTGTCTTCTCTAAGTCTAAACCTTACTTTTTTCTGATAACAATAGTTCTAAATACTTTTATCATTCTTAATTTCTTACTAGGTAGGTGTATTTAACAGTATATACTATAAAATATATAAGGATATTATAATTTGAGTATTTTTTATAAAAAATATATTTTGGAATAATTAAGTAGGGATTTTCCAAAAAAATCCATTAAAAATGTACAACTCTTTTGACGCTGCCGACAAACTGAGCAGCGCGAAGTCAAGTGCAGTGTACGACCCCTGACGCGTGTAGCCGCTAGTCTTACAGCAGCTTGTCACCGCTCGTATCGCGTGAGCGCGTAGCCGCGTGTGGTCGCTGCTAGTGGACGACCGGCCTTAAGCGAGTGTTTTCCGCTCCCAGGCTAAGCATGAAGTAAAATTTCGAGTTTAGAAAAGCCTGAAAATTTGGTTTGGTCGCGTAGCGCGAAGCGCTACGCGACCAAATCAAATTTTCAGGCTTTTCTAAACTCGAAATTTTACTTCATGCGCCACCAGTACAAAACACTGACATATTACGAAGTTTAAAACACACCGCTAAACGTTACATTTAATCAGTGTTTTGTATCGGTGGCGCATGAAGTAAAATTTCGAGTTTAGAAAAGCCTGAAAATTTGGTTTGGCCGCTCCGCGCTTCGCGCTACGCGACCAAACCAAATTTTCAGGCTTTTCTAAACTCGAAATTTTACTTCATGCTTAATCTGGGAGTGGACGACACTAGTCACAAATTTTAAATTGAACTTTTTAATAAAATCAACGAATACCTTAAAAATGATATGGAGAATAGCGGATATAAAAAGTGTTATGATGGAGACATCACCATTTTTTATATCCGCTATTCTCGTCATTAAACTTACGTATGGTTGTATTGCAGTTTTTGTTTTGATTTTCCAAAACTGTCATTTTTGGATTTGTTCCTTTCTTCAAACTTCCGATTCAATTAATCTTTATAATAGGGTAATTAAGCACATGGCAACCATGTAGAAAACATAACCTCAAATTTGTTTTGAAGGCAAAAGTCAGAATTACATCCAACCAAATATCCAACGTTATAAAAAATCACCAGATCTGGTTGGCCAATAAAAAAAAATGAATATTTTTACAGCCGACTCCAGATAATTGCGCAAATAAAATCAAATAAATCGTAACCCCCCTCTTAATATACTCACGTTCTTTTTTAAGTACTTGTTGATGAGTTCAATTTTCTTCGCCGGTTCCACGTCCAAGCTCAAATAATTGTTCCATCCTCGGATCAAGGCGGTGGACACATCCAAACTGATCAATCCAGACGCGTGCTGACGTACGATGATGGCCTTCATTTCGCTCACCAAGTTTTTATTCAATTCCCTTAAAATTAAAAAAAAAAACGATACTAAGAACTAGTTTAATTACCAGTTAGGATATTTAAATTCCAACTTCAGGATCTTAAAACGTGTTTATATCTGAGAAAAATTAGTGCTTTTAGAGTTGAATTAATATTTCATGATTTATTTACAATTTTCCAAACAAGATTACTTGAAAATATTACCATCTTTTTACTTAACCATAAGATAAGGAGTAAGGTCTTTGTTATCTACAAATTGTCCCACGCTAGTAGTTCTTTGTCATCTACAAATTGTCCAACATCTTAAAAGGTGTAAGTGTACTCTTAATTTAGAAATTGTTCAATACTTGCATAGATTTGAGGTTTTTTGGCGCCCATCGCGGGGCCACGCTAACGCCCTTGTTGGACGCCAAAAATTGCGAGAGTTTAAGTTGAAAACTTCACACTAAATCAGTGTTTCGTACGCGTCGTGCATGAAGTGAAATTTCAAGTTTAGAAAAGATTGCGTTTGGATTTGGACGCTGCGGGTCTAAATGCAAACGCTCGGGCTTTTCTAAACTCAAAATTTTACTTCATGCTTAATCTGAGAGTGGTAAACACTCGTTTAAAACTACTTGAAATGCTTGGATTTAGGGTTTTTTTGGCGCACAACGTGGGGCCAGGCTAACGCTTAATCTGGGAGCAGAAAACACTCGTTTAAAAATACTTGAAACGCTTGGATTTGAGATTTTTTGGCGCCCAACGCTGGGTCCTTGCTGGACGCCAAAAATTGCGAGAGTTAAATTTAAAAGCTTCACACTGAATCAGTGTTTAGTACGCGTGGTGCATGAAGTGAAATTTCAAGTTTAGAAAAGATTGCGTTTGGATTTGGTCGCTGCGGGTCTAAATGCAAACGCTCAGGCTTTTCTTAACTCAAAATTTTACTTCATGCTTAATTTGAGAGTGGTAAACACTCGTTTAAAACTACTTGAAATGCTTGGATTTAGGGTTTTTTGGCGCACAGCGTGGGGCCAGGCTAACGCTTAATCTGGGAGTAGAAAACACTAGTTTAAATACACTTGAAACGCTTGGATTTAAAGTGTTTTGGCGCCCAACGTGGGGCCATGCTAACGCTGGGCCCTTGTCGGGCGCCAAAAATTGCGAGAGTTAAAGTTGAAAACTTCACACTGAATCAGTGTTTAGTACGCGTGGCGCATGAAGTGAAATTTCATGTTTAGAAATAATTGCGTTTAGATTTCGACTCTACGGGTCTAAATGCAAACTCTCGGGCTTTTTTAAACCCGAAATTTTACTTCATGCGCCACGCGTACTAAACGCTGATTTAGTGGGAAGTTTGGACGCTCGCGATTTAAGGTTTTTTGGCGCCCAAAATGGGGCCAGGGTAACGCTGTGGCCCCTAGTAGGGCGCCATAAATCGCGAGCGTCCAAATTTAAATCTTCCCACTGAATCAGCGTTTCGTACGCGTGGCGCATGAAGTAAAATTTCGAGTTTAGAAAAGCCTGAAAATTTGGTTTGGCCGCTCCGCGCTTCGCGCTACGCGACCAAACCAAATTTTCAGGCTTTTCTAAACTCGAAATTTTACTTCATGCTTAGTCTGGGAGTGGAGAACACTCGTTTAAAGCTTCAAAATGGACGCTAATTAATTAAATGTTTTTAAACTTATTGATAAATGATTAAAGACGCTTTAATTTGATTCGTAAAATGCTTTATATACTTACTAAGAATTGTAAATTACCCGTGATTCAATAAACTAGTGAATCTAAACCGGTTTACCGATAATTCACCGGGAAATCATGATACCGTTGTTTCAGGGGTAAAATTTATTAAATACGTTACGTGGATAACCAATAGAATTTAAAGAGTTACCTTTGTCCAGTGTTTTCCACTCCCAAACTAACCATGAAGTAAAATTTCGAGTTTTAAAAAGCCTGAGCGTTTGGATTTGGACGAGTAGCGTCCAAATCCAAACTCAGGCTTTTCTAAACTCGAAATTTTACTTCATGCGCCACGCGTACGAAACGCTGATTTAGTAGGCAATTTTAAATTTGGACGCTCGCGATTTGAGGTTTTTTGGCCAGGCTAACGCTGTGGTCCCTAGTTGGGCGCCATAAATCGCGAGTGTCCAAATTCAAAACTTCCCACTGAATTAGCGTTTCGTACGCGTGGCGCATGAAGTAAAATTTCGAGTTTAGAAAAGCCTGAGTTTGGATTTGCGATATAAAGTTTAGAACGTGTATTTCCACTCCCAGACTAAGCATGAAGTAAAATTTCGAGTTTAGAAAAGCCCCGCGTAGAAAATTTGTCGAGGGTCGCGCAGCGACCCGAGACAAATTTTCACGGGGCTTTTCTAAACTCGAAATTTTACTTCATGCGCCACGCTTACAAAACACTGAAATATTGTGAAGTTAGAAATACACTAATGTATTTTTTTTAATAAGTATTAATCGAAAAAATTTAATAACAAAATACTTACATTTTTCTCCATACATTTTCAAGTCAGGTCAATTAATATAATATATAAAATTAACTCATTTAGTAATTTGATTAACAAAAAAATGTATAATGCTGCGTGTATGGACCAATGGCGCTTAATGGGTTAAAGAACCCTATCTAATCTGTGGATCCTAGACTTTAGTATCTAGACACTGATCTATAGGTAAACTGACGTCTTGGTACTGGATTTGCACTCTAGCCTTTGCTCTCTGGACTCTACAATCTAATATCTCTAAACCCTGATTTTTAGACAAATTGAGAACCAACATAACCTAAAAACAGATACATATGACATAATCTAACTTACTAATCAAGCTAGTGTTAGGCTAGATCAAATTAGTTGATGATAGATTAGGCTGATGGTTACTTGAAAGACTGGCGTACAACTTATTTTAAAAAATTTATCACTCGACCTAACCTGAAAATGTTTACGCATAACCTAAACTAATTTCACGATATATCATCTAACCCAGTGATGGGGAAACTACGGCCCGCGGGCCAAGTCCGGCCCGCGGAAAGGTTTAATCCGGCCCGTTTAAGAGTGCCGTCGTGAGAATGTTTGAACGCGTTCTTACTTCGTAATGTGACGACCCGCATAAAAACTACCTACCACCGATTAAGCATTATTCTTTGGCCCACTACGATTGTCTGGTTATTACAAATGGCCCGTTTTAAAAAAAGTTTCCCCACCACTGATCTAACCTATACCTAGCTCAGATGCCAATTACTTATATTCATTTAATTAGAACAGCTACAGAAGCTCAGCCGTGAGTTAACCTAACTAACTTCACAAACTATCTTCTAACTTAATCCTAGCTTAAACACCAACTACGTATATTCATTTAATTAGAATTCCTACAAAAGCTCAGCCGTAAGTTAACCTAACTTTTGTAACTGTGTCCAAATCTAACTTTGATAGTTACATGTTATCAAATCTATCCTAAGTAAATGCTACTTAAAATAACCTAAACAACTATCTAAAGTTCTATAAACTGATAAGAAAGTTACAATAGCTTAAATAGCCATTAGTTAACCCAACTAGTGCAATTATAATTCAATCTAACCTAACTTTTGTAACTGTAGTTACATGTTCTCTATGTTCACAAAGTGTCATTGCCCTAGACTGGACTATTGACTCTAATATCTAGACACTGATCTATAAACTGGACTCTAGGTGCTGGACGTATACTCTACATTGTTTGTTGGTGTGTATTTTACATTTGTCTACTTCACACGTATCAAAATCCCGACAAATCGCCATTTGCAAAAATGAGAGCATCTTCTGATAGGGTGATTACTTTTGCGCCACCTTGTACAAAAGGTTGAACATCTCTGCTATATACAACCCAAGAAATCGTGTTTCTTCTACTTGACTGTTAACTCAGGTAAACCTTTAAACTTAACGATTATTAGAGAAAGAGTATTCGTATTTATATCCAGTTCCGTTTATACGGAACATCCTCATTACTTATGATTGCTATATACAATCCAAGAAATCGTGTTTCTTCTACTTGACTGTTAACTCAGGTAAACCTTTAAACTTGACGATTATTAGAGAAAGAGTATTCGTATTTATATCCAGTTCCGTTTATACGGAACATCCTCATTACTTATAATAAATTTCAAATTTTGTATATACCTTTTGAACTGATAGATCTTAACCGGTGACATAGAAAGCGTTATATCGTACGGACATTTATCACAGCAAATCTGCACATCATCGTTATTCGTCCCTGTGATTTCCAAGCTTTTCGGAAACGGGGGCGGCACCCTAATCGTCGTCAACTGCTTCACGAAACACCAGTTGACATCAGCATGCCTCCTAAAACACAAAAAAAGATCACTCAGACCCTTCAAAAAGAACCAGAAATATCAGTTTTTTCACATTGTTCCAAATGGTAAGATTGGCTGTGGCGGCCCTAGCAAAATTTGTAGGTGGTGCAAGATCTCATGGTGGCGCCCCTCTCCCCCGCGTTTTGGTTTTTCGTTTTCGGCGTTCCAAATTTTTAGATGGTGCGAGATCTCATGGTGGGGCGTCACCATGAGATCTCGCACCATCTAGAAACGCGGGGGGATCGTCCTCCCGCGTTTTGTTTTTCGTTTTCGGCGTCCCAAATTGTTAGATGGTGCGAGATCTCATGGTGGGGCTCCACCATGAGATCTCGCACCATCTCGAAACGGGGGGGGATCGCCCTCTCGCGTTTTATTTTTCGTTTTCGGCGTCCCAAATTTTTAGATGGTGCGAGATCTCATGGTGGGGCGTCACCATGAGATCTCGCACCATCTCGAAACGGGGGGGTCGTCCTCCCGCGGCGTTTTGTTTTTCGTTTTCGGCGTCCCAAATTTTTAGATGGTGCGAGATTTAATGGTGGGGCGTCACCATGAGATCTCGCACCATCTCGAAACGGAGGGGTCGTCCTCCCGCGTTTTGTTTTTCGTTTTCGGCGTCCCAAATTTTTAGATGGTGCGAGATCTCATGGTGGGGCGTCACCATGAGATCTCGGACTATCTCGAAACGCGGGGGGGTCATCCTCCCGAGTTTTGTTTTTCATTTTCGGCGTCCCAAATTTTTAGATGGTGCGAGATCTCATGGTGGGGCGTCACCATGAGATTTCGCACCATCTCGAAACGCGGGGGGTCGTCCTCTCGCGTTTTGTTTTTCGTTTTCGGCGTCCTAAATGTTTAGATGGTGCGAGATCTCATGGTTTCGTTTTCCGTTTTCGGCTCCCCAAACGACGGCGCCCGGTGCGATCACACCGCCCTAGGGACGCCATTGAAGATTGGATAAAAGAAAGGAATTGGTAGAAAGATAATGTCAAGGCCTTGTAACATCAAGTAATGTACCCAGGACTTAATACTGTAGGTCAGGGGTGTTCAACTAGTCGTGCGCTGAATCATTTTTGGTCGATCGCCAACCGGTTTCACCAACTTTATTTTTTACTATGATTGGTGAAAAATGTTGTTTATTGTGCAATTCGTCTCTTGTTATTCCGAAAAAAAATGGTTCGAATTTGAAAAAAATCTATCGGGAAAGAAGAGGAGAAGGTGAAGATTCAAGAAGAAATCGGCTACCTGAGGATGCAGACATTAGCGTGATGCAAAGGAGAAGAAGAGGAACAAATATTGCGAGACATAAAGATAAAGATATACTGAGGTTATCGATTTAATTGAAGAAACTAACGACTGGTTGATTTAGAAGAAAAAGGCGAAGACTGCAGCACGACTGGTTACGAGGAGAAAAAGCCTTTGGCGATCTTTGAGAAGAAACCAACAGCTATTCGAAGTTGAAGACGCATCTGCTTCAAAAAGAAGAAACCAACAGCGATTGGAAGAATCAGATAACGAAGATCTTGCTGTTTCACGAAGCAACCAGAAGCACCCTGCTTCAAGAAGACATCGACAATTAGACAATAAAGGTTTCCCTTCTCCCAGATGTAATCAACAGCGATTAGAAATTCAAGACTTTGGTGTTTCAAGAAGTAACCAACAGTTTAGGTCTGTAGCAATGGAAGATCCTATTTATTCTTCTTCAAGAAAAAGACCTTCTGAAGATCAAGATCCAACACACGTCTAACGCCAAGGAGAAGAAGATCTTCTGAAGATCAAGACGTCAACACACGGCTAACGCCGAGAAGAAGATATCGCCGGCGACGACGCTTCCAAGACGAAGAAAGTGATGATGACGAAAAAGAGGAAGAACTAAACGAAGACCTGAGTACTTCTCGCGTGTTTAGAAGCGGAAAAAGCACCGCTGCTTCAACTCCACGGAGAAGAAATCAAGGTATTGAAGATCAACGGTTGCTTCAGAATGAAGAAATTGTAGATCAAGCGACTTTATCAACAAGAAACTATCAACATCAATTGCTTCAGAATGTTTAAGAGCATTTGATCTTCACAAGCGGAAACTAAGAAGATATAGAAGTAATCGATTTAGAAAAAGAAGGCGAAGACTCTGCAGCACGACTGGTTACGAGAAGAAAAAGCCTTCGGCGATCTTCGAGAAGAAACCAACAGCTATTCGAAGTTGAAGAAATTGAAGACGCATCTGCTTCAAAAAGAAGAAACCAACAGCGATTGGAAGAATCAGATAACGGAGATCTTGCTGTTTCACAAAGCAACCAGAAGCACGCTGCTTATAAAGACATCGACAATTAAAGAATGAAGGTTTCTCTTCTCCTAGAACAGCGATTAGAAAATCAAGACTTTGCTGCTTAAAGAAGTAACCAACAGTTTAGGTCTGTGGCAATCGAACATTCTATTTATTCTTCTTCAAGAAAAAGACGTTCTGAAGATCAAGATGCCAATATACGTCTAACGCAAAGGAAGAGACGATCTTCTGAAGATCAAGACGCTAACACACGGCTAACGCCGAGAAGAAGATATCGCCGGCGACAACGCTTCCAAGACGAAGACGAAGAGGAGGAAGAACTAAACGAAGGCCTGAACACTTCACGCGTGTTAAAAGCGGAGGTTGATGTGTCAAAGAGGAAATGAGCGCTTCGCGAGTGAAGCTAATGCAGGTTTAAGTGAAGCGGTTGAAGACAGGTTGATGTACAAAAGTGAAAGTCAGCGTTTTGTTAGTGAATTTGAAGCGAAGGAGAGACGCGGTTTGCTTCACGAAAACCAAATTGAAGGCCGATTTACAAGTGATTTGCTTCACCAAGACCATAGTGCGATAGAAAGAAGCGGTTTGCTTCATGAAGACCAAACCGGAAATGGACTGGGAAGAGGCGACGAAGCGATCGAAAGTAAAGCGGTTGAAGATAGGCTGATGTGCAAAAGTAAAAGTCAGCGTTTTGTTAGTGAAGTTGAAGCGTTGGAGAGACGCGGTTTGCTTCATGAAAACCAAATTGAAGGCCTATTTAAAAGTGATTTGCTTCACCAAGACCATAGAACGATAGAAAGAAGCGGTTTGCTTCATGAAGACCAAACCGGAAATGGACTGGGAAGAGGCGACGAAGCGATCGAAAGTGAAGCCAGCGTTTTGTTAGTGAAGTTGAAGCGATGGAGAGACGCGGTTTGCATCATTAAAACCAAATTGAAAGCCGATTTAAAAGTGATTTGCTTCACCAAGACCACAGCACGATAGAAAAATGGACCGGAGATGGACTGGGAAGAGGCGACGAAGCGATCGAAAGTGCAGCTGTTGAACATAGGTTGATGTGCAAAAGTGAAAGTCAGCGTTTTGTTAGTGAAGTTAAAGC
The DNA here is from genome assembly GCA_932526585.2 of Philonthus cognatus. Lineage (NCBI taxonomy): Eukaryota > Metazoa > Arthropoda > Insecta > Coleoptera > Staphylinidae > Philonthus > Philonthus cognatus. The sequence continues at coordinate 103,973,346 of OW052244.1, forward strand.
GATGGAGAGACGCGGTTTGCTTCATGAAAACCAAATAATTGAAGGCCGATTTAAAAGTGATTTGCTTCACCAAGACCACAGCGCGATAGAAAAATGGACCGGAAATTGACTGGGAAGAGGCGACGAAGCGATCGAAAGTGCAGCTGTTGAACATAGGTTGATGTGCAAAAGTGAAAGTCAGCGTTTTGTTAGTGAAGTTAAAGCGATGGAGAGACGCGGTTTGCTTCATGAAAACCAAATAATTGAAGGCCGATTTAAAAGTGATTTGCTTCACCAAGACCATAGCGCGATAGAAACAAACGGTTTGCTTCATGAAGACCAAACCGGAAATGGACTGAAAAGAGGCGACGAAGCGATCGAAAGTGAAGCGGTTGAAGATAGGTTGATGTGCATTAGTGAAAGTCAGCGTTTTGTTAGTGAAGTTGAAGCGATGGAGAGACGCGGTTTGCTTCATTAAAACCAAATTATAAGCCGATTTAAAAGTGATTTGCTTCACCAAGACCATAGCGCGATAGAAAGAAGCGGTTTGCTTCATGAAGACCAAAGCGGAAATTGACTGGGAAGAGGCGACTATGCGATCGAAAGTGAAGCGTTTGAAGGTTGATAGGTTGATGTGCAAAAGTGAAAGTCAGCGTTTTGTTAGTGAAGTTGAAACGATGGAGAGACGCGGTTTGCTTCATGAAAACCAAATTGAAGGCCGATTTAAAAGTGATTTGCTTCACCAAGACCATAGAGCGATAGAAAGAAGCGGTTTGCTTTATGAAGACCAAACCGGAAATGGACTGGGAAGAGGCGATTTGCTGATTTGCAAAATGGAAAGCCAGCGTTTTGGAATTGAAGCGGAAAGCAGCGATTTAATTAACGAAGACCAATCTAGAGATCGACTCAACGCGATGGAAATAAGCGATTATAGTGACCTACTACTACTACAGATAGAAGTAATCCGCTTAACGAAAGCCTTAGCTGAAGCTTGATTTAGAAGCGATTTACTTCACGAAGCTCAAATCGAAGCTCCGGAAGGAAGCGGTTTGTTTCACAAAGCTCAAGAAAGTTCCAATCTTCAAATCGCCTACCCGCAAAGCGACGAGATCATTGAGTACGGGCCAGGTCGCGCGATTGTCGAGAAGCGACCGCAAGGATGAATCCAGCTACCTAATCCTGAGTAGCGCGATAGAAAGACCATAGCGCGATAGAAAGAAGCGGTTTGCTTCATGAAGATCACACCGGAAATGGACTGGGAAGAGGCGACGAAGCTATCGAAAGTGAAGCGGTTGAAGATAGGTTAATTTGCAAAAGTGAAAGTCAGCGTTTTGTTAGTGAAGTTGAAGCGATGGAGAGACGCGGTTTGCTTCATGAAAACCAAATCGAAGGACGATTTAAAAGTGATTTGCTTCACCAAGACCATAGCGCGATAGAAAGAAGCGGGTTGCTTCATGAAGACCAAACCGGAAATGGGGACTGGGAAGAGGCGATTTGCTAATTTGCAAAATGGAAAGCCAGCGTTTTGGAAGTGAAGCGGAAAGCAGCGATTTAATTAACGAAGACCAATCTAGAGATCGACTCAACGCGATGGAAATAAGCGATTATAGTGACCTACTACTACTACAGATAGAAGTAATCCGCTTAACGAAAGCCTTAGCTGAAGCTTGATTTAGAAGCGATTTACTTCACGAAGCTCAAATCGAAGCTCCGGAAGGAAGCGGTTTGTTTCACAAAGCTCAAGAAAGTTCCAATCTTCAAATCGCCTACCCGCAAAGCGACGAGATCATTGAGTACGGGCCAGGTCGCGCGATTGTCGAGAAGCGACCGCAAGGATGAATCCAGCTACCTAATCCTGAGTAGCGCGATAGAAAGACCATAGCGCGATAGAAAGAAGCGGTTTGCTTCATGAAGATCACACCGGAAATGGACTGGGAAGAGGCGACGAAGCTATCGAAAGTGAAGCGGTTGAAGATAGGTTAATTTGCAAAAGTGAAAGTCAGCGTTTTGTTAGTGAAGTTGAAGCGATGGAGAGACGCGGTTTGCTTCATGAAAACCAAATCGAAGGACGATTTAAAAGTGATTTGCTTCACCAAGACCATAGCGCGATAGAAAGAAGCGGGTTGCTTCATGAAGACCAAACCGGAAATGGGGACTGGGAAGAGGCGATTTGCTAATTTGCAAAATGGAAAGCCAGCGTTTTGGAAGTGAAGCGGAAAGCAGCGATTTAATTAACGAAGACCAATCTAGAGATCGACTCAACGCGATGGAAATAAGCGATTATAGTGACCTACTACTACTACAGATAGAAGTAATCCGCTTAACGAAAGCCTTAGCTGAAGCTTGATTTAGAAGCGATTTACTTCACGAAGCTCAAATCGAAGCTCCGGAAGGAAGCGGTTTGTTTCACAAAGCTCAAGAAAGTTCCAATCTTCAAATCGCCTACCCGCAAAGCGACGAGATCATTGAGTACGGGCCAGGTCGCGCGATTGTCGAGAAGCGACCGCAAGGATGAATCCAGCTACCTAATCCTGAGTAGCGCGATAGAAAGACCATAGCGCGATAGAAAGAAGCGGTTTGCTTCATGAAGATCACACCGGAAATGGACTGGGAAGAGGCGACGAAGCTATCGAAAGTGAAGCGGTTGAAGATAGGTTAATTTGCAAAAGTGAAAGTCAGCGTTTTGTTAGTGAAGTTGAAGCGATGGAGAGACGCGGTTTGCTTCATGAAAACCAAATCGAAGGACGATTTAAAAGTGATTTGCTTCACCAAGACCATAGCGCGATAGAAAGAAGCGGGTTGCTTCATGAAGACCAAACCGGAAATGGGGACTGGGAAGAGGCGATTTGCTAATTTGCAAAATGGAAAGCCAGCGTTTTGGAAGTGAAGCGGAAAGCAGCGATTTAATTAACGAAGACCAATCTAGAGATCGACTCAACGCGATGGAAATAAGCGATTATAGTGAAGCTATCGAAGATGGATTGTCGTGCCGGCGCTTCGTGAGTAAACCTACTACTACAGATAGAAGTAATCCTATGTAAAGTTAATTAAAGGAAAGGCACTTGGTATTGTTTCACAATTTCACAAACTTTAATTGTGAAACAATACCAAGTGCCTTTCCTTTAATTAACTTTACATAGTGTAATATGTTTCACCAAGTGCCAGATGAGGAATTAATTCAAGAAATTAGAATTAATCCGCTTAACGAAAACCTAGCTGAAGCTTGATTTAGAAGCGGTTTACTTCACGAAGCTCAAATCGAAGCTACGGAAGGAAGCGGTCTATTTCACGAAGCTCAAATCGAAGCTCCAGAAGGAAACGGTTTGCTTCACGAAGCTCAAGAAACTGCCAATCTTCAAATCGCCTACCTGCAAAGCGACGAGATCATTGAGTACGGGCCAGTTCGCGCGATTGTCAAGGATGAATCCAGCTACCTAACCTTGACTAGTGCTCGCCAATCGCCTACGCAACTAGCGCAACCCAGACGGCTGTAGATGATCACATACAAACAGCAAGGAACGGATGCAAGATGAGAAATGTGATCGTAAACAACTATACACTAGAAGAAGTATACAAATTTGTAGGAGACATGTCAGTTTCTTTAGCGCGGTTCAAACTCACCTGTTCTGCTTCAACACCTCCAGATAACCGTTTTTCATATCCAAAAGATGGTTCATCTTCCCTATAATCGAGTGTATCATCTGCGGGGTGACCATGTTCGCGTTCAGCGTCCGCAGGATAATCGACATCCCCGTGTTGTTGATGACGGAACCGGCTATGGCCGAGAAGAGCACGTAAGGAATCGCTTCTTGCGCGATCGGCTTCAGTCTCTCGGTGGCGTAAAAATGCAACAGGATAATCAGACAGGTGTTGCCCACGGTGCTTCCCCAGCAGAGTATCACGATGTTTCCGAAGAGTAATTGTGGCTGCATTTTCTTCGCTATGGGATACAAGATGATCAGAAACGCGCACCTGATCATGATGACGAAGACGTAGTTGAAGGCCAGGAGGGATATATGCTTGAAGTTGAAGTGATCCGTGAAAGAGGTGATCATGAAGATGCAGTAAACGTAAATAGAGACGTCAATCAGAGTACCCAAAAAATCGAAAACCGCTGAGATATATTTCTCAATATCACTCGAAAACCTGGATAGAGAATTTAAATTTGTAATTACAAGAAAAATAATGCAATTTAAACGCATTATTTTTCTTGTAATTACAATTAGAAAGCGATTCAGGGGCGCAGCCAAGTTGAGGCTGGAGAGTAGAGGATTATATCTATTAGGCTATAATCTAGGTAGGCTGGCTGGCTTAGCTAAGGCTGGTAATCGACGGGAAGAAGCACAATGCAACACTCGTTTAAAAATACTTGAAACGCTTGGATTTGAGTTTTTTTGGCGCCCAACGTGGGGCCAGGCTGACGCTGTGGCCCCTAGTTGGACGCCATTAATCGCGAGCGTACAAATTTAAAACTTCCCACTTCCCAAATTTCGAGTTTAGAAAAGCACGAGTTTGGATGTGGATATTGCTTCTGTTTTATTAATTATATTGAAATATCATGATTTTTTGTAACTATTTCAATAATTTACAAGAATCCTTTTATTCCATTTATTCTACTCTAAATCACAATTGAAATTATTGCACGATAGATACGCATTAAGCAGTCTGGTTAACTTGATTTTTTGCATGTCAAATGAAAATATAAGTACCAGGGCAACTAATATTTTCGAGGCCTTTTAAAATGTTACTTAAACAGATATAAAAAAAACAATAATTCCTCTTTCTCATATTGATATCCTCAACTTTCATTTTACACATGAAATGTTTGTTTTTGTTTTTGAACTTCAGAAGCAATCAGTGTTTTATACGCGTGGCGCATGAAGTAAAATTTCGAGTTTAGAAAAGCCCCGTGAAAATTTGTCTCGGGTCGCTGCGCGACCCTCGACAAATTTTCTACGCGGGGCTTTTCTAAACTCGAAATTTTACTTCATGCTTAGTCTGGGAGTGGAAAACACTCGTTTAAAAATACTTGAAACGCTTGGATTTGAGGTTTTTTGGCGCCCAACGTGGGGCCAGGCTGACGCTGTGGCCCATTCCATTACAAAATACTGCAACAATTTTAATAATTTTCATTATAATTAAATTGGCACTACTGACTGTTAACACATAGTTTACCATAACCTCAAATTTATTTTATCATTCGATTAGGAGTCAGCCGACATTTGGACTATAATAATAGTTGAGATAAGTCGGCGACATTCAGATTAATAAGTGTGTTTGTAATTAATACATGCCCAATACTGACCTGTCTTTATCATAAAGAATGACGTAAGACATGGCAATGATAGTCACGAATTCCGAAAGCGTCAGCAGGTTGGATATGTAGTACCCGAAGCACGAGCCGAAAAGCAGTATGCTCACCGACGTGTTCACGTCCCAGACCAAGAGGATCAAACAGAACGTCGTGCACTTCGCGATGACGAACCCCAGGACGGTCGCGCCGCACAAGTGCCGGATCAGGGTGACGATCGGGTCGTACCAGGTCTGCAGCTGTTCGCCGTTGATCATTATTAGGTACTCGAAGATGATGCCGGCCCAGATGTTCGAGAGGACGGCCAGGGATTTGAACAGTGGCAGGGAGTGCTTGTACTTTTCGGTGGATTTCATGAGGTTCACGAGGAAAAACGGTTGGACCATCATGAACATCAGGGTAAAGGTGATGCACTCGAAGTAGGTGCGTTTCAGTATCGGTTTCATCGCGAACGCGTGCACGAAGCCGCCTATGATTGGCACGAAGGAGAGCATCAGACCTACTGGGAGTAATTTTAAGAATCTACAAACAAAAGAAATATGATCTGCAATCACAGTACATTCTCAATCACTAACAATGAATAATTTTAAATAATGCTATAAATGCATTATTTAAAATTATTAATGCTACAGTGATTGAGAATATACTGTGATTGCAGATCATTAGTACACTTATTCTCCGTCACTGAAACAATTGAAATAATGCATCTACTTCAGTTATCAATAAGGTCGGAAAGTGATAACATCAAAAATGAGTGAAAATTTAAACGTGTGTCATACTTCGACAACACTGTCAAAATGTTGGCAGTATTGACAACGTACATAAGGGCGAGAATAAAATAGGTTATGTTTGTAGGCTTACTGTACCGTAGTTTTATATATTTAAGAATTCAATTGCTCTGATTTGCTAAATATATTGCATTATCTAATGTCTGGAACGAACACATTTGCTGTAAATGACGGAAATGCCAATATTTTGACAGTTTTCGAAGTATGACGCACGTTTGAATTTTCCACTCATTTTTGACATCATCACTTTGCGACACTATTGTTTCAATAACTGAAAAAGTTCTATGTCAGAAAATCAATTTTGATACAATTTAAAGAGGAAGAAGTAGTCGGTTATTTTGATTTTATGTTTTGTTAATCACGGTCGACCGAGAGACTCAACCTTAAAAAACTATAATAATCAAAATACAGTAAACATAGACATAGTCACAAGATAGCCTAAGAAGTAATTTATGTTGATTTAGTAAGGTTCTAGACTGAATATCTATATGGACACTAGACTCTAGGCGACAGATTCCAGCCTTTACTTTCTGGACTCTACCTAGATTGTTATCTATAAAATCTGAGTTTTGGACTTCAAGCACTTGACCTAGACACTCTCAGAATTAATGAGGAACCCTTTCTAATCTGTAGACCCTAGGCTTTAATCTCTAGACACTGATCTATATATAAACTGGACTCTTGGACTTACACTCTAGCCTTTGCTCTCTGGACTTTACAATCTAATATCTCTAAACCCTGGATTTTGGACTTTACGTAGTCTATGTTCACAAAGTGCCACCGCCCAGACTGTCGACTATCGACTCTAATATCTAGACACGGATCTATAAAGTGAAATCTAGGCGCTGGACATATACTCTAGCCTTTGTTTCTGGACTCTAAAATGTAATATCTCTAATCTCCGGACTTTGGGCACTTGACCTAGACACTTTCTCTAAGTTAATAAAAAACCCTTTCTAATCTGTGGACCCTAGACTTTAGTATCCAGACACTGATCTATAGGTAAACTGGACTCTTGGCACTGAATTTGCACTATAGCCTTTGCTCTCTGGACTCTACAATCTAATATCTCTAAACCCTGGATTTTGGACTTTAAGTAGTCTATGTTCACAAAGTGCTACCGCCCTAGACTGTGGACTATCGACTCTAATATCTAGACACGGATCTATAAAGTGGAATCTAGGCGCTGGACATATACTCTAGCCTTTGTTTCTGGACTCTAAAATGTAATATCTCTAATCTCTGGACTTAAGGCACTTGACCTAGACACTTTCTCTAAGTTAATAAAGAACCCTTTCTAATCTGTGGACCCTAGACTTTAGTATCTAGACACTGATCTATAGGTAAACTGGACTCTTGGCACTGAATTTGCACTATAGCCTTTGCTCTCTGGACTCTACAATCTAATATCTCTAAACCCTGGATTTTGGACTTTAAGTAGTCTATGTTCACAAAGTGCCACCGCCCTAGACTGTGTACTATCGACTCTAATATCTAGACACGGATCTATAAAGTGGAATCTAAGCGCTGGACATATACTCTAGCCTTTGTTTCTGGACTCTAAAATGTAATATCTCTAATCTCTGGACTTTAGGCAGTTGACCTAGACACTTTCTCTAAGTTAATAAAGAACCCTTTCTAATCTGTGGACCCTAGATTTTAGTATCTAGACACTGATCTATAGGTAAACTGGACTCTTGGCACTGGATTTGCACTCTAGCCTTTGCTCTCTAGACTCTACAATCTAATATCTCTAAACCCTGGCTTTTAGACTTTAAGTAGTCTCTATGTTCACAAAGTGTCACTGCCCTAGGCTGTGGACTATTGACTCTAATATCTAGGCACTGATCTACAAACTGGACTCTAGGCGCTGGACATATACTCTAACCTTTGCTTTCGGGACTCTAATATCTTTAATCTCTGGAACATTGCTTTTATATCCTCAATTGAGTCAAAACTGTGTCCCCGGAGCGGTGTTTTGAGTTTGTTGAATAGCCAGAAGTCGCACGGTGCTAAATCAGGCGAATACGGTGATTGTGGATCGATATGGGTCAAGTCTTTGGCGAAATGTTGCGGAAGAATCAATGCAGGTCTGACTGTGTATTAACCATAAATCCTCTACCCTTAATTCTGGCCTGTTGAGGCGAATAGTTGCGTAAACGACTCCTAACACTCAAATAATATTGCTTGTTAACAGTTTGGCCCCATGGAAAAAAATAATATATAATAATAAGTTTGTTATTGATAATGAGCACCTTGTGTCTGAAAATGTACATCTAACGATAGAAATAAAAAGTGAAGTAAGGAATTACAGTCCTTTTTATGTGTAATAATGACTTTACGTAAACTCAAAAACATACTGTTAATATATAATAATAATAATTTTCTTTATAATCATAATGTAGTCATAATCACAGTAGTATGAAAGACAACGCTAGAATGAAAACGGTTCTAGACTAATCTCTAGACTCTGAACTCTGCGTAGACTTCACATTCTAGATGCTTAACTCAAGACTCGACTTCAGATTCTAGACCCTTAACTTAAAACTTGACTCTAGCCTGTAGATTCGTCTCTTGACTGTAACATCTAAATTAATCTCCAAGCTCTGTTGTCAGGCACAGATTCTAGACGCTTAACTCAAGACTCGACTTCAGATTCTGGACGCTTAACTCAAGACTCGACTTCAGATTCTAGACCCTTAACTCAAAACTTGACTCTAGCCTGTAGATTCGTCTCTTGACTGTAACATCTAAATTAATTTTCAAGCTCTGCAGTCAGGCGCAGATTCTAGACGCTTAACTCAAGACTCGACTTCAGATTCTAGACGCTTAAGACTCGACTCTAGTCTGTAGATTCGTCTCTTGACTGTAACATCTAAATTAAACTCCAAGCTCTGTAGTCAGGCGCAGATTCTAGACGCTTAACTCAAGACTAGACTTCAGATTCTAGACGCTCAAGACTCGACTCTAGTCTGTAGATTCGTCTCTTGACTGTAACATCTAAATTAATCTTCAAGCTCTGTAGTCAGGCGCAGATTCTAGACGCTTAACTCAAGACTAGACTTCAGATTCTAGACGCTCAAGACTCGACTCTAGTCTGTAGATTCGTCTCTTGACTGTAACATCTAAATTAATCTCCAAACTCTGTAGTCAGGCGCAGATTCTAGACGCTTAACTCAAGACTCGACTTCAGATTCTAGACGCTTAACTCAAGACTCGACTTCAGATTCTAGACCCTTAACTCAAAACTTGACTCTAGTCTGTTTATGCGTAGATTCGTCTCTTGACTGTAACATCTAAATTAATCTCCAAGCTCTGTAGTCAGGCGCAGATTCTAGACGCTTAACTCAAGACTCGACTTCAGATTCTAGACGCTTAACTCAAGACTCGACTTCAGATTCTAGACCCTTAACTCAAAATTTGAATCTAGTCTGTAGATTCGTCTCTTGACTGTAACATCTAAATTAATCTTCAAGCTCTGTAGTCAGGCGCTGATTCTAGACGCTTAACTCAAGACTCGACTTCAGATTCTGGATCTGGATCTGGATCATAAAGGGGGTGTGTACCTAGACACAGCAATTAGACCCCAATGGGCCCTTTTTGCACCCCCCCATAGGGTTGTGTCACTCTTCAGCTCACCCATGCCACTCTGTCGAGAAAGGAGAGCAGAGCAGCGGTTTACTCTTCCCTAATGTCGGCCATCTGGACGCCAGATTTTCCTCCCTTTGCGACGCGAGTGCTGGGCAATCACAAAGGATGTGCTCGGCAGTCTCGTCCTCCTCAAGACAGCCTCTACAATCTGGCGAGTCAACGACTCCCATTTTGTAGAGATGCCCATTTAGTTCACAATGGCCCGTGAGAACGGCCGTTATCCGTTTCAGATTATTTCTGCTCATTTGCAGGTAGTGTAGTGCCGTCTTTTTGTTCGGATACCCTAAGGTTTCTCTAGACATCCTACAGTCCTTAATGTCATCCCAGCGTTCCCTGAATTTCTTCAGGGTTTCGTTGTTGATCAATTCGTTTAGGGTCGAGATGGTGGGTTTTAGCGGCTGTGGCGAGGAAATAAATTCCCCAGCCGCTGCTCTAGCCAGTTTATCCGCCTTTCGATTGCCTACATTAATTTCATGGGCCTTCACCCATGATATCTCGATTCTGTTTTCTGCAGCAGCAAGCCTGAGTTTGCAGTCCAGAAGTGTCTCCGATGTCGTTACTCTGTTTTTCAGAGCCATCAGAGCCTGCCTGCTATCTGTTAGGATGAGTAGCTTTTTGTTCCTCACGTTGCGGTTCTGTATGGTTTCAGCCGCAAGTGCTATTCCCATCACTTCTAGTTGTGCGAATGTCGTGTCCTCTCCCATTGGAGTCTTTAGGTTGATGCCCAGGTTCCTGGAGTATATCCCCAGTCCCGAGCATCCTTCTTTACATGATGCGTCGGTGTAAATGCGATTAGCCGATTCTCTCATGTCCATCGAGGGATGGACGCGTACCTCGTATCCTTCCGGTACGGTATTTGTGGGCGAGCACAGGTCGTTTCTAGCCTCTAACAGAGGTATATCTTTGCAGACATTCTTCCAGAGGCTGCCTCTAGCCATCCCACATGTGTTACGTGTCCATAACCCTTCAGCTTGGAGACGGAGTATGATATTTATGGCCTCCTTCTCCACATACAGATCCAGCGGTGGAAGACATAGCATGACTTCCATTGCCAGAGTCGGGGTAGTGCGCATTGCACCCGTCGCGCGGATACAAGCTATTCTTTGTACCTGGGATAGGCACCTCATTGTGGTCTGCAGTTTGGTTCTTGATCACCACACAGAGGCGCTATAAGCAAGCATTGGCCTTATTATCGCTGTGTAGACCCATAGTGTCGCTTTTGGTTTCAGATCCCATGTCCTTCCCAACTACACGTCTACACTGCCAGAATGCCCTTATGGCCTTGTTTGTTTTGATATCGATATGCGATTTCCAGCTCAGTTTATTGTCGATGGTTGTACCCAGGTATTTGACTTCCTTGCTGTACTGCAATATCGTATCCATTTGCGAGGGTGCCCTTTGAGGTACCCTCATTTTTCTGATGAACATGACCATCTCCGTCTTTGTTGGGTTAACAGAGAGGGAGTGATCTTGACACCATTTGGTGAGCGTGTCAAGTGCCGTCTGCATCCTGCTTCATATGGCATCTTCAAATTTTCCACTTACTAGGATGGCTAGGTCATCAGCATAGGCTGTGACCGTAAAACCTTGCGTGCGCAGTTCCTTCAGATTCTAGGCGCTTAATTAAAGACTCGACTCTATCCTGTAGATTCGTCTCTTGACTGTACCATGTAAATTGATCTCCAAGCTCTGTCTCTTCACTTTGAACATTAGGCGATCGACGTAAACTCTTTATTCTGGACCCTGCACAGTTTAGATTCTGGACAAGAATGAAGACTCTAGACTAGTCCCTAGACGTAAGTTTAAAGACTAGTTTCTCGTTTCTTGGACTTTTAATTCTGCGCGAACTTTAGATTGCGACGCCTAATTTAAGACGTTGATCAGAATAAAAACACTTGTTGTTTCTTACTTCACTTTTATTTTTATTCGTTAGATGTATATGTAAAAGTGTCAAATAATCAATTAGTAATACTTTAAAATCTAGACCAAAATTTTTGATACCGGGCGTTACTTTCTCGATTAGTTTATGGACTCTAATCTATAGCATTCAGAAATCTAGTTGCGCTTTTGTAGACTTTAAGCTCTAGACGTGAAATCTCAAAATGATATAGTTTCTAAACTTAGTATTTTGGACTCTTAACTCAAGTTTTGAAATTCTTTGTTTGCGGTTGTTGTCTGTTGAAATTCTTTGTTTGCGGTTGTCGTTGTCTGTTGAAATTCTTTGTTTGCGGTTGTCTGTAGACTATGTTTTATGACGCTAGCATTTTGATATCAAGACATTTGACTGTGGATTCTAAACTGTAGGTTAAATGCTTACCCTATATTAGTTTCTGGACTCTAATTTCTAAGTAAACTGATAGTGTAAACTCTAAATCAACTAGGATCAACATTAAAGGTTACGTTTCTAAAGTTATCATATCGCTACTTTGCTTTGACAGTGGCACAACTAAAAAAGTGGGGTTTATGCTTCCTGCTTGTTTTAAGGAGTTCAATTTGAAGCTTAAAAATAGTGTTTTCCACTCCCAGCCTAAGCATGAAGTAAAATTTCGAGTTTAGAAAAGCCCCGCGTAGAAAATTTGTCGAGGGTCGCGCAGCGACCCGAGACAAATTTTCTACGCGGGGCTTTTCTAAACTCGAAATTTTACTTCATGCGCCACGCGTATAAAACACTGATTTAAAGTGAAGTTAAAAATGCACTGAAAACCAACAAAAATTCGATATTTTTTCAAAACTGCATGTTTTCTTTCCTATCCATGCCGTGAACCTTCAGATATTCGTTGTTTTCTTGTAAAAAAACTTCGATTCCCTGTAGTCCTTCGTTCTCCGAAGACCATGATTAGTCCTTCGAGCTGTAGCCTTTGTAAAATGGTAATAAACTTAGTAATCTAGAGTGATCCTTCAATTTGAAACTTCTAAGGACGAGTATTGTCCACTCCCAGACTAAGCATGGAGTAAAATTTCGAGTTTAGAAAAGCCCCGCGTAGAAAATTTGTCGAGGGTCGCGCAGCGACCCGAGACAAATTTTCACGGGGCTTTTCTAAACTCGAAATTTTACTTCATGCGCCACGCGTATTAAACACTGAAAGCACTGAAATATTGTGAACGAGTAAACTTCGCTTGAAATCAGTGTTTTGTACGCGTGGCGCATGAAGTAAAATTTCGAGTTTAGAAAAGCCTGAAAATTTGGTTTGGTCGCTCCGCGCTTCGCGCTACGCGACCAAACCAAATTTTCAGGCTTTTCTAAACTCGAAATTTTACTTCATGCTTAATCTGGGAGTGGAAAACACTCGTTTAAACTTCAAATTGACCTCTTTTAAGAAAACAACGAATATTTAAAAATCTACAACACGTAAGTTGGATATGTATACTCAAAAGAAAAAATTCACAAGAACTTATGATTTAAGATCAGGTTCAGTGTTTGGTTATATACCTTGGACTAAAACTGATTCAGGACCCTTTGACCATTAAATTTATCTTAAGATTTACGTAATTATATTTATACTGGATATGGTCAATAAACGGTTTATTATTATTATTATTTAAAGTTTTTCTAAATGAAACAACAGTAATATACTCGCAACCTAAACAGTTTGACAATGTCATGTAACTTCGAAATTTGACACAACTAAGAAAAATCGTTGCAGATACAACTGCCGACATACTAAAAAATTGTGTGGTTCAATTTTTTTAGAGAGTATGTCGACAGTTGTATCTGCAACAATTTTCCCTAGTTGTCTCAAATTTTGACACATCAGTTAGTCATAGGACATCTCTTCCGAATTCCAATATAACAGGAAAATAATAACAATCGCTAAAGATCCCTACCGGTGGGTTGGAACTCCCACCGGGTTCGGCAAAATTCCCGGATAGCTGTAGACCTAATCTCCGGCGTCATGATAGGCCATAGCAGCGGAAATAGATGACATAAAACGCAAAACAAAATAATCCTTGCAATCTCAACCTGTATTTCTGCAGGCCCATAATCTCAGGGATTATTTTTTTTAAATGAATAGTTTTCGCTTTGCCTACCTTTTTTTGTTAATAGTGTAAATAGCCCTCAGTAAAAACGTAGGCACGTACAAAATGAACAAATTATCCGGCGAATCCATTGTGCTCTTCTTTACTATCAACCGGAAGTACGGGTAATTCCTCTGGACGGCCACGAATATTATCGTCAGCATCAGGATGACCAGCTTTCTGGGCATGTGCAGGTTGATGAAGTGCTGGAGCAGCTTTGTGAACAGCAGCGAGAACCCTAGGGTGGCCGATATTATGATCATCATCCACGGCGGGTCGTCCAAGGGGATGTCCTTGCCGAAGATGTAGATCGGCGGGAAGTCGGATTCTTCCAACATCGTCTTTGCGTTAAGTCGGTTTTCAGTTAAGTTACTTTCAGAACGCCGACAGAGATTAAATGACGTTTATCTACATACGTTGATATTTCTAATATACCGTGAGATCGAAAAAGAAAAGATTCAGAGCAGGCCTTGACTAGAACAACACGATTAGCTGCGCTGATTCTAGAATCCCTATGAATTATAACATACATTAAATTAGATTGACAACTCCTAGAGGGCTCCACGTATCATGATTTTAGTTGACAGACCTACTCGATGGGGCGGCGCTGCAATCGCAAATGACGTCATTCGGCGCTGGGAGCGTTGGGTTTCTTGCTGAGTGGGGTGCACGGTGCAGGGGGTCATAACATTGATGGGTGGGTGCGGTGCGAGGAGCCCCGCATGGTATTAAATTACCGTGCGATGTGAGAAGATATAATGAACATGTTAAATGTATATCTTTAATTAATTTCTCACTTAACCCGTGGTGAAACATTTTTGAATATAATACTGGATATTTAATTAAAACACTTAAATGTATATTTTAATTCACTGTGGAGGCTACTATGCTAAAGAAACACCGCACAATAGGTTATTACGAAACAGACAAAGTTGCAACTCGATAACGCTTCGAATTAAGGTTGTCAGCTGTTGCGCCTAATAATGACGTAATTAACATACTGTAAAATGGGCGCGCTCTCGGCCAATCAGAGTTGTAGGTTTTGGCGCGTGAAATTTAAAACGCTCCTCCTAGTTATTAAACAGATTATAGTCATCAGAGAATTCCCTAACAGTTGGTAGTAAACTCCCAACTGTTGTGTCTGATGAACGCGCCCATTGTTGCTCATTCGGTACTTGTCAAACAATGTTAAAGACGGATTTGCATACAAGATAACTCCAGTTTAACAACTTTTACCACCAGATTTTCGTAGAACTTTTCTTGTATAACATGAACCCGCAACTTTTGCACACGTTTATTACCCCTATTTACAGTTATTTTATTTTTATTGTTTTAGTATTGGTTGGATCTTCAAAAGCCGATCTCCCGTCAGCTGGGTTTATCCCTGGTGGACCCACTGCTGTACTTCTGCGTGAAGTTCTACACGCCCGATCCGGGGCAACTGGAGGAGGAGTACACGCGCTACCTGTACTGTTTGCAAGTGAAAAGGGACCTGTCGCAGGGCCTTATGCACTGCAACGACAACACGGCCGCCCTGATGGCCAGTTATATAGTGCAGGCCGAGTGCGGTGACTACGTTTCCGAGGACTATCCCGATCACACGTACCTTTCTAGTTATAAGTTCGTGCCGCATCAGGACCAGGAGATGGAGAGGAAGATCATGGAGAACCACAAAAAACACGCGTGAGTGCAACTAGAGACAATTGTCACTGATAAATGTGAACTATCGTATGTTCAATAAAAAAAAAAAACCTCTAGAGTGCCATGATTTTTAACTTAAGTTGGCTACACGCTTAGGAATTGTCATATAAAACGTCAAATATAATAATTAATATAATGGTTTGTAAATTAAATTCACTTGGTTTTGTTTCACTTATATGTATTTTATTTTCTACTAGTTTCGGCTTACTGCCATTATCATTCTTGATAATGGCATTAAGCCGAAACTAGTAAAAAATAAAATACATATAAGTGAAACAAAACCAAGTGAATTTATTTTACAAACCATTATATTTTAAAATGTTTTACCAAGTGATTAATGAGAAAAAAGTGTCCGATATAATAATTAAAATAAATAATTTCAGAGTTGCCAACCTACAACCTAGAGTGCCATGATTTTTAATTTAAGTTGGCTACACGCTTTAGGAATTGTCATTTAAAACGTTAAATATAATAATTATAATGAATAGTTTCAGAGTTGCCAACCTACAATGTATACCTTGGCACTCTAAAGGTTTTATTTTATTGAACATACGATATTTGTGTTGGTTACACAGGGGACAGTCGCCTGCAGAAGCCGATTTGAATTTACTGGAAACGGCGCGGAGATGCGAACTGTACGGCATCAAAATGCACCCGGCCAAAGACCACGAGAACGTTCCCCTCAACCTGGCCGTCGCTCACATGGGCATCGTCGTCTACCAGCAAATAACCAAAATCAACACCTTCTCCTGGGCGAAAATTAGGAAACTTTCCTTCAAGAGAAAAAAGTTTTTAATCAAATTACACCCTGAGGGTTACGTAAGTTATCATGGTTTAATTCACCATTTTACAAAAAGGAATAATTTCTATAATATACAAAAAAAGTAAACAATAATTCAAAACTGATATAATCAATATCCGTAATTTATTAATCACATATTTATTATAATCCATCTCAAAGAAATTTAAATAAATAAACCACACTAATAAAACATTCAAGGTTGAAAATTACAAATTGAAGTTGTGGAAGTATCACAGGTATCCGGGTCTCCGGATACCTGTGATACTTCCTTGCTCCCACACCGCGCCAAGGTACGTTCCCACTGCATAACAATGGCAGCTTATGTGAAAGGGAAACATGCAATTGTACATTGTGTTGCATAAGTTTAGCATCACCTAAATTGACCATTAAAGTGTTTTATTCGTGTAAAGAACGACGTACAACAAATGCACTAATAAAAAAAAAGACCTTTATTGGCATATCCTAAAGCTATCTACAATGTCAACACTATATTCTTACACTCTCAATACTATATTATTACCCCTCTCCTCCCTCCTTTCCTTTCCCTCTCCAACTTCTCCAGCGTCCTTACCCCTGCATATTAGCAATCTGTTTTCCTAATTCTAACCCTTAGCGAAGTAACGTCTTATGGCAAAATATTTCTATATTATTTTAAGCATTCTGCATTCTATTATTTTTCTTTCCTTCACATCTTGCTGCCCTCTTTCTCCCGTCCCACTTTCTCCAGCGTCTTTACCCTAGCTCCGTCCTCCCTCATCTATTCCGTCACCCTTCAATTCCCTTTCACTCCCACCCATTCCTCACTCACACCCTCACACTCCTCCGCCAAGTGCCTCCACGTATCCTTCCCCCATCCACAACCTACATCTCATATATTCTTCCCCCATCCATCTCATCCTTCCCCTCTCCCCAGACCCACACCTTGCCCTTGCCATTATCACCCTTTCATCCCTGTTCCACCCATCCTCACTCATGTATCTCGGCACCCTCCCATATACTTGCCATCTTCCAAACATATCATTATATTCACTTTTGTCTATCCGTCCCTGTCTCTCCTGCGTTTCCACCTCCTTCATCTTCTCTCTCATCCACGCCGCCACCTTCACCCCCCTACCCAACCATTCCTGTACCTTCCTCTCTGCCAGTCCTCCCCTTTCATACATTCTCCTTCTCTCTTCCCTCCACCTCCCCCCTTCTACTTTCATGCACGCCTCCCATACTATTCTCACCAATCTCTCCTCTTCTACTCCGCATAATTTCATTTCATACTTCACCACTCTCTCCACCGCCTCACATTCCAATCTCTCTTTATTCGTTTCCTGCAGCAGTATATATCCCGGTGTCGACTTCTCTAGTCCCAGCATCCGTCTCAGGAACTATAACTGTTCTCTTTCAATCACCTCATACGCTCTCGTTCCCCATGCTCCTACCCCGTACATTAGTATCGGTCTTACACACGCGTCCCACACCTTGCATGTCACCTTAATACTATTCTCCATCCATCTCCCCCATTTTCTCCATGCCATTCCCCATGCTCTCCTCGCTTTTCCTTGTACCCACCTTATATGCTCTTCATACCCACCCGTCCCTTTAAAAATAAATCCCAAGTATCTGAAACTTTTCACTCTCTCAATCACCTCTCCCTTCCATTCTAGCTCTCCCACTCTCCCCTCTCTCCCTTTATTCCTAAACCTCATCCATTTCGTCTTCCCCACATTCACACACATTCCTCTCTTATCCATATATCTTTCCACCCTTTTCAACATGCCATCAACACTATATCGTCTGCATACGCCAGTAACCATACTTTCTCCTTTCCAATCACCACTCCCCCTTCCTGCCCCTTTCTCAACACCTTTTCTAGTTCGCTTATGTATATATTAAACAGGACCGGACTCATGGGGCACCCCTGTCTCAAGCCCTTCCATGTCCTAAACCTTCCCGATACTTCTTCCCCCACCTTCGCTTCCACCCATGTTTCCCTATACACCTCCCTTACACACTCAACCACTCCGTCACTCACTCCCTTTCGCCTCAGACACTCTACCATATCTTCCCTCGGTACTGAATCATATGCCGCTTTCAGATCTACAAACACCGCATACGCACACCCTTTCTCTTCCATCACTTTCTCTGTCATCCTCGCTAGCGTAAATACCTGGTCCCTTGTTCCCCTCCCTCTCCTAAATCCCCCTTGCGACTCTGGCAGCATCCTCTTCTCTTCTACCTCTACTTCTAATCTGTTCTTCACCATAATCATCAGTATTTTGTATCCCGTGCTCATAATCGTCACCCCTCTATAGTTCTCTGCTTTCCTCTCATCTTTCCCTTTATATATCGGGCATATCCTGCCTACTCTCCATGCCTCTGGCATGCTCTCCCATCCCCTCCATATTCCATTTACTAGCTCTCGGAATTTCTTTTTTCCCCCCTTCTCCTATCTCTCTCCACATTTCTGCCTTCAATCCATCTCTTCCGGCCGCCTTTCCTCCCTTCACCTCCTTGAACGCTCTTTCTGTTTCCTCTTCCGTAAATTCCTCTCCTCCGATCCCTCGCCCTACTTCTCTTACTGTCCCTTGTTCACCGCACTCCTCCTTACACTTTCTGGTCCAGTCTTCTAACGACACCCCTATCCTCCTCATCTCTTTTCCTCTCCTCAATACATTCCACATTTCTCTCTCGTTCCTACACTCCTTCATTTCCTCCACTGCTCTCTCTGCCACTTCCAGCTTCTTCCTTTCGCACACCTTCTCGTATGCCCTTCTCGCTTCCATCATCCTCTTTCCCTCTCCTCCGTTCTTTATATATTCTCTCATTACTTTCCTCACCTCCCTCTTCGCTCGTTTACATTCTTCATCAAACCACTGATATTTGCACTAATATTTTCCATAAATTTTAGGGTTATTACAAAGACACAGTGGAATTTTTCTTCGAAGGCAGGAACGAGTGCAAAAACTTCTGGAAAAAATGCGTGGAGAACCACGGATTCTTTAGGTGTTCATCTGTCAAAAGTGTCTCGCGGCATAAAACACGGGTGTTATCAAGAGGAAGCTCATTCCGGTACAATTAAAATCACTTTTTTGAAAACCTAGTTCCGTATTTACACAAAAGAATATTTTCATTATAGGTATAGTGGTAAAACGCAAAAACAAATGGTGGAATTTGTTAGGGATAATTACGTGAAGCGGCAAACATTCCAAAGGTAAATTGTCTTGATTTTTTTTCTCTCTCTCTAATATATTACCCAACCGACTTAACTGTTTGCATGTAGCTTGTGAAACCCTATTCCTGGGATTGTTTTTGCCTTACATACTTAGGTGTACATATCGTATGTTTAAATATATTTTTTAATCAGCTCACCTTTGGATATTTAAATATTATATACATTATATTATCATCTCTAAAAAAATATATACAGAGTGTCTCACTGAAGCGTCAAAGTAACATTTTGGATTTCTTTTTAAGTAAAATCCCGAGTTTAGAGAAGCCTGAAGATTTGGTTTCGGTCATGTAGTGCGTAGCGCTACACGGCCAACGACCAAGGCTATAGTTCTATGTTATCTCTATAGCCTAAAAATTGGGTTGGGTCGTGTAGTGCGTAGAGCTACAAAACCAAGGCTATAGTAGCACTAGACGGCCAACGACCAAGGCTATAGTTCTATGTTATCTCTGTAGCCTGAAAATTAGGTTGAGTCGCGTCGTGCTACAAGACCAAGCCAAATTTTCAGGCTTTTCTAAATTTGAAATGTTACTTCATGTTTAATCAAGGAATAGAACCACTCGGTAGAAGCTTCTAATTGTGGCCTTTTTTAAAAACGACGAATACCTTAAAATTTACAATACATTCGGATGTGTTTACTTAAAAGAAAAAAATTCCTGTATGGTTTCATTTAAATAAATCAATTTGATGATTGAATATTTATAAATTCAACAGTTTTTATTTTGAAGCCAATTAACTTAGTGCAGTAACGTTAAAGTGCAATCCATAACACCCTCTATTCTCAAGAGAATGCAAAATATTGCAACGTTAAAGTGCAACCTATAGCGCCCTCTATTCTCAAGAGAATGGTAAAAATTGCAACGTTAAAGTGCAACCCATAGCGCCCTCTATTCTCAAGAGAATGGAATAAATTGCAACGTTAAAGTGCAACCCATAGCGTCCTCTATTCTCAAGAGAATGGAAAGAATTGCAACTTTATAGTGCAATCCACAGCGCCCTCTATTCTCAAGAGAATGGAAAAAAATGCAACGTTATAGTGCAACCCATAACGCCCTCTATTCTCAAGAGAATGGAAAAAATTGCAACTTTATAGTGCAATCCATAGCGCCCTCTATTCTCAAGAGAATGGCTAAAATTGCAACGTTAAAGTGCAACCCATAGAGCCCTC
Source organism: Philonthus cognatus (assembly GCA_932526585.2). NCBI lineage: Eukaryota > Metazoa > Arthropoda > Insecta > Coleoptera > Staphylinidae > Philonthus > Philonthus cognatus. The sequence goes on from OW052244.1 coordinate 103,993,983, forward strand.
TATTCTCAAGAGAATAGAAAAAATTGCAACTTTATAGTGCAATCCATAGCGCCCTCTATTCTCAAGAGAATGGCTAAAATTGCAACGTTAAAGTGCAACCCATAGAGCCCTCTATTCTCAAGAGAATAGAAAAAATTGCAACTTTATAGTGCAATCCATAGCGCCCTCTATTCTCAAGAGAATAGCTAAAATTGCAACGTTAAAGTGTAACCCATAGCGCCCTCTATTCTCAAGAGAATCCCAAAAACTGCAACTCTCAATCTTATTTAGTTTTCGAGATGTTTTAACACTCCAAACAAATTATGATTTTAAACAAAGTGACGAGTCATAAAAAAAGAGATGAATTAATATCCAAAGGTGCGGCTGTTAGGAAAAATATAATTCATAGATACTGTAAATAAAAAAAAACAAAGTGATTGGTAGAGCCCTGTGCCGTTTGGAGCATGGTTGTTGTAGTCAGGATTTGCTGTACCCGATGCTGGTATAATCACACAAGTAAATATAATAATTGTTTAATAATCAAGGGAAGGAGGATGGGACTAAATTTTTATTTATTTAATAATTTGAATCAATGTTTTTTACTTCACTCTCTATCGATCAGATGTCGTTTCTATTTGGCACAAGAGACTTTAATAATAATACGTGTCCGCATGATTGTTTTAATTGTTTTATTTTTTTATATATATATACTCTAATTAATTAATTAAAATCAAGCACAAGTGTTTATCCACTGAATAATGTGTGTATAACAATGATTGTTTATCCGGGATTTAGTTTAATTCACTGAGCAAAAGAGAATTTGATTTATTTCTAATAGAAACGATACGAGTGTTTCATTTTTTTTTGTTATAACTTTACGGCAATTAGCTGACTGCTGTGCTCCATACTAACACTTAGCTCTAGTTGCATATTAACTGTGTAGTTGGGTCACTCCTCGTTCTCTTGTGCAGGTCGGCCTCGTTCCGGCACTCAAGCGCACACTCGAGCGCTAACAACATGCACACCAGCTCAGTCGGAAACAGCATTTCCGCTCATCCCCTGTTGCCCCTTGCTGACAGCAATCTTAGTGGTACGTAGTATATACATTCATTCATACATACCTTCTCTTTTTCTCTTGTTCATTTTCATTTTGTGCGCTTTTCCTGAGTAGTTTTACGCTTATGATTTCGACTCTGAGCGAGAGCCAGAGGTTGTATTGTTTTTTTTTTTAGAAAAGACCAAACGCAAACACCACACGTGAATGAGCTTTTAATTTTTAAAGTGGGATATCGTTCGTTGAAATTGTTTTTCGTGTTATGTTGAGTGAATGTTGTTTTTTTTATTATTATTTGAAAATTGCTTTTGGAGTTATGACACCAATCGACGGATTTTGTACATACATAGAAAGTTTTCCGGCATGCAGAAGTTGAGTTGTAAATGGTAATTGTAATATTGGATATAATTAATAATACAGTATGGCTATTAGTTTACAGTACTGAGTTTCTCACCGGACCCACTAGTTCGCCTTGCGCCTCTGTCCTTGTGCGATATGGTGCAAACCAAAGCACTGGAGAAATTCAGGAAGCGTTGGGTTGACATCGAGGGCTGCAAGCTCTCTAAGGAAACACTATTGTATCCCAACGAGAGATCAGCGAAACAGTACCGGCAACCTTAGGGCAGAGCTGGGCAGGATTCGAATCATTCAGGATTCGAATTCTTTTAGAGGATTCAAAAGAGGCATTCGAATACTTTAGTTCAACTGGATTCGTGATCCGGATTCGTTACATTTTTTTAAGAGGATTCGTATTCGAATCCAAATGTGGGTGATTCGAATCATAAAAGGATTCGAATATTTATAAAAGGATTCAAATACTTACTTACAAAAAGTTTTGAATCGTCAAACACAATTCCAATTAATTGTAAAGATTAACTTGAAAAATGTCTTTTGTGTGTTTTTAAATTTCTCGTTAAATCACTGTTTTATACGCGTGGCGCATGAAGTAAAATTTCGAGTTTAGAAAAGCCCAGAAAATTTGTCTCGGGTCGCTGCGCGACCCTCGACAAATTTTCACGGGGCTTTTCTAAACTCGAAATTTTACTTCATGCTTAGTCTGGGAGTGGAAATATACGTTCTAAACTTCATATTGCAAGTTTAGAACGTGTATTTCCACTCCCAGACTAAGCATGAAGTAAAATTTCGAGTTTAGAAAAGCCCCGTGAAAATTTGTCGAGGGTCGCACAGCGACCCGAGACAAATTTTCGGGCTTTTCTAAACTCGAAATTTTACTTCATGCGCCACGCGTACAAAACGCTGATTTGAAGTGAAGTTCAAAAACACACAAATACATCTTTAATCAGAGTAACAGGGAATCAGATATTTAGTCTGTTATCAACGATGTTCAGTGTTGTATCCCAACGAGAGATCAGCGAAATAGTACCGGCATCCTTAGGCCAGAGCTGGGCAGGATTCGAATCATTCAGGATTCGAATCCTGGATACGAATTCTTTTAGAGGATTCAAAAGAGGCATTCGAATACTTTATTAGTTCAACTGGATTCGTGATCCGGATTCGTTACATTTTTTTAAGAGGATTCGTATTCGAAACCAAATGTGTGTGATTCGAATCATAAAAGGATTCGAATATTTATAAAAGGATTCAAATACTTACTAACAAAAGGTTTTGAATCGTCAAACACAATTCGAATTAATTGTTAAGATTAACTTGAAAAATGTCTTTTGTGTGTTTTTAAATTTCTCGTTAAATCACTGTTTTATACGCGTGGCGCATGAAGTAAAATTTCGAGTTTAGAAAAGCCCAGAAAATTTGTCTCGGGTCGCTGCGCGACCCTCGACAAATTTTCACGGGGCTTTTCTAAACTCGAAATTTTACTTCATGCTTAGTTTGGGAGTGGAAATATACGTTCTAAACTTCATATTGCAAGTTTAGAACGTATATTTCCACTCCCAGACTAAGCATGAAGTAAAATTTCGAGTTTAGAAAAGCCCCGTGAAAATTTGTCGAGGGTCGCGCAGCGACCCGAGACAAATTTTCGGGCTTTTCTAAACTCGAAATTTTACTTCATGCGCCACGCGTACAAAACGCTGATTTGAAGTGAAGTTCAAAAACACATAAATACATCTTTAATCAGAGTAACAGGGAATCAGATATTTAGTCTGTTATCAACGATGTTCAGTGTTGTATCTAGGGATGCAACATCGCTCTTAAAAACATCGAGGTTTGAAAACCTCGATGTTTCCAAGACAAACATCGATGTTAAAAAAACATCGGTAAAAATGGCGATACATCGATGTTTTCGCAATGTTTTAATATCTAATTTATTACACGATAAAAAAAGTTAGATTAAAGATATTTAATCAACACAGAAGAATCCGTTTCACACAATGCAAATGTGGCTACAACTATGCCGTACCTGAATACCAAATATATCAATCTGATGAGTTTTAATTAAACCCAATACCTTAGTTATCTTATAAATATACAATAAAATAGATCTTAAAATAGAAATACATTTTCTCCATTGGAAAGATTTATTTATTTGTACAATATAATTTTGTAACAGAATTTAGACACTTGTAATAATACAAATACAAAGTATATGTGGCTATGATAAGTAATTACGACGTAACTAAACAAAATAAGAGTCATTGGTGTGAATATAAAAATTTTGAAATGGAGTTTAAGAAAAGAAGTTTAGATAATCTAGTCCCCAGAAGCCTATTTCTATCCTGAGTGATGATTGACCCAGCCTCCGAGAACAAACGCTCGCTTGGCACAGACGTAGCAACGATGGGGAGATATATCATTGCAATCATTGCAAGTTTTGGAAACATATCCTTCATATCCTCCCACATTTCAATAGCGTCTCTTTTTATTGGTGCAACAGGAGACGACAGGTAGTTGTTTCTTTATTTCCTCTTGAAATTCTAAAATCATTTCATTTTTAGGTTTCATATTTTCTACTACTTCCCGAACGCAACTGACTAGTGGAATAACTTTACTCACTGTTATGTAACTTTCTCTTGTCAATTTTTCAAATGGGCAAAGTAATTCTGCCATTTCTTTTACGCAGTCTATTTCACTGCTTGAGATCATTTGGGGAGCTCTCGGTATAATCAAAAGTATTGCTCCTACAATGGGCACTAATTCTACAAACCCTTGTAGCATGTAAAAGCACGAATTCCATCTTGTACGTACATCAAGAATCATTTTTTTAATTTGGCCTTGTTTCAATCCCATCTCTATTTGTCTTTTCCTTAACTCGTCACTTGCGTTAACGCTCCTTTTAATAAATTTTACTATATCTCGAACCTTACTAATTAATTCACTAGATTTTTTTGCATCGTCAATGGATTTAGTTACTACTAAGTTGATTGTATGAGCAAAGCAAGGAACAATTTTGTTTTCCCCAAACATGTCACGGTTGACTTTCATTACAGTGCTATCATTATCTGTAATGATAGCTGAAACCTTGTCAATAGAAATATTCCACTCGGCGAGTATTTCTTTAAGTTTTTTAGTTATGTACGCAGAAGTGTGGCTTTCTGTCAACTCAAAAACACCTAAGGTTCCGCTAAGAAGTTTAGATTCATGCAAAAAGTGTATTGTAACACCTACAAACGATTTATTTTGCATCGTTTCTGTCCAAATATCGTAGGTGATGCAATAATTTTCAGCATTCTTGATGTATGTCTTAAAAATATTGCTCATAACGTCATATTTATCATCAATCCTGGATTTTATTGTCTCGCGACTGGGTACTTTGTACAATGGACAAACTTCCCTCATCAGCTGTAAAAAGCCTTTGCCTTCTACAGTGGAAAATGGTCTATTGTCCATGATTATAAAATTCGTTATAGCTTCAGTTATTTTTTTGGATTTTGCTCCATCTTGTGTGGTTATGCTTTTTATGTTGTTTATAAAGTCATCAACATTTGGCTGTAAAGCTTTTTTGGAACCTTGACCAACTGAGCTCGATGGTGTACTAATAGCTAAATTTTGTGACAAAGCTATATCTTTAACGCTGCCTGAACTGGTCGAAGGATTAGCATTTGTATAGTTCTTTGATGTTGAAGGAAGTTGATCATTATTTAAATCCCTTTCAGGCGTTTCAGGCGTTGCGAGTGTTGCGACATCTACTTCTATATAATCAGTAATTTTTCTTCTTGCTTTCTTTTTTGGTAGTTCAGCATCTTGCCATTGCTGTGAATGTACATTTTCTAAATGACCACGGAGATTAGTCGTATTGCCTGAAGTTTTTAGGTTCTTATTGCATATCTTGCACACAGATTCTTTTTCGCCAATTTTTTAAAAATAATTCCAATTTTTACTCTTCACTTTGTTGGGTGGCATTGTTTTCAGTTAAGAAGAGAAATTAAAATTGTACGTTTATTTAAGAGTTAAATAATTAGTAGAAACAAAACTATAAAGTATCTTATTAGTATTAATATTAAAATATGTATTTATGTATGTATTTACATAAAATTGATTAATTTTAAGTACACGTCCCCGCCCAGTCTCTTATAATTTTTTTTTTGAAATAAGACATTTCTTTGGAATTCTATTCCTATACCTACTCATTCTATTTTTACTACTATGTATACAGGGTTATTCATTATAAATTATCCACCCTTTAAAAAAATTATTGTTTCAAATAAAAGTTGTTTGATTTGACGTAAGTTTTCATAAAATAAATTAAAAACAAAAATAGCTTACTGGGTGGAACATACAACCTTTTAATTTTAAATATATTTTAATGGATTTTGGAAAATATGTATTTTTCTAATTACAAATATATAAGATATGATATATATTTATTTTAAATGTTTATTGAATTATCCTACTTTAAATATTGCAATGATTCAATAATGTAAAAAACCAAATAATATTTAAGTAGGCTGTGAAAAGCCCTGGCAACATTTTTTGTTGTTTATACTGTTGTTTCACGGCCTACTTTCATATTAATTGGTTGCTTAAAATAATGTATTACTGCAATAGTTGAAGCTAAATAATTTAACAATGGTTTAAGTTAAATATATGATATATTATATATTTGAATTTAGGAAAAAAAGATCTTTCTAAAAATCACATAAAAAAAGGTGATGTGCCCATCATAGTACTTTCCCCATTAATTATGTTATATCATTAAAATTAATATGCTAGAGGATATGACAATTAAATTTATTGTAGTATTTATTATTGTAAAATAATTGCCATGCCAATATTAATGTTAATGAATATTAGGTTGCATTAGTTGCATAGCTCTGAACAAATCTCAAAAACTATGCGTCGGAGGACAAAAAATCATATGACGTAAAATATCTACTTTTTGATTATCAGCAACTTTTATTTGAAACAAATTTTGATATAATCAATATTTAATAAAATGTCGGTAATAACAACAAAAATGCTAAGACTGTATCTTGAAAACTAAGCGTCGGAGGACAAAAAGTCATAGGGTATAAAATATGTATTTTTTGGTAAGAAACAACTTTTATTTGAATAAAAATTCTACGCGATCAATATTTCACGAAATTTCGCAATAAAAAAACGCAAAAACGCCAACAGTAAACTTGCACTTGATGAATTTTGTTTTTGGCCAAAAACTAATCAGCACCCACAAATATTCTCAAAACCTTAAATATGCATTTTCGTCGCGATACGCAATGGTCTGGCTTCTAAGCACACACACACACACAGACAGACATTTTTCACAAATGGTCTTAGTCAGGGGACCTTAAAACGGATGTTTCCGCTGAAATTGGAAGTTCGAAAATTTTCACGATCACAATACTTTCCCTTGGACAGAGGTCCGGGGAAAGTAAAAATGGGGTGTGCTATTTAAAAATAAAAAGTTGTATGATCCACTCTGTATATTTTTGTTTCATCGTATTAAAATTCGCTTAAAATCGATAAACTTTTATTTGATATATTAATTTCTGAAACATACATTTTTTAAAAGGTGGGTAAATTATAATGAATAACCGTGAACAATAAATTAAAGACTAAAAAAATAGACAAATTAATTGTTGTTATTTTTTTAACAATAATAATACACTATTTACAAGTGTTGGTGAATGTATCTCTTAACCATTAAATTGATCTAATAAATAAAATTATATTCATTCGATAAATATTTTTAACCATATAGAATAAATCATTGTCTTGATATAATTGATTGATAAAATTGTCCTAATAATTATTTTTAACCATAATTTGCATACGAATAAAAATATTAATTCTAACGCAACGGTTCTAATAAAAATATAATTTAACAAGTTGATATCACTATGCTCACGTAACCTTATGATAAAGTAATGTTGGTAATTGTACAAAAGAAAACTATACATTTTCTACAATAAATGTACGTAAATAGGTTTGTTCGTTACATGAACTGAACCTGCACTTTTTACACTTTCTGCACGAAAAGCGTTCGTTACATGTACTATTTTAAACTGAATCGTGTTCGTTTGCGTCAGTTCAACTTGTCCGAACGTGAACTTTCTGCCTCTGCTCGAGAGTGGTTGTAGAAAGTGCAGGTTTGTAAAATGAGTGGGGGAGGGCGCGAAACATGAACGGAGAACGCTCTGCGTCGATCGTCGAATTGTTGAGGTTATGTCGCTGCCAACTTACACTAACTTGCACGCAAACCGTTCGTTGGAATCGGTTCAGTTCAAGAAATCTGACATGAACTAGCGTGTACTGATGACGTCACAAACGTGAACTCGATTCAACTTAGTGCAGGACAAACGAACAAAGCTTATGTAACGTCGCGCCCCGTGACCATGTGTGTATAAAATTAGGGTTATGTTTGGGTAGGTAAATGTAGCTCGGAAAAATACCAGAAAAAAATATGAATTAAGAAACATAATACTTTACTTACCTACCACTACAAACTCCAATTCCAAAAACACAATAAAACAGCGCACAAACAAGCAAGACCTACACGGCAATGCGTAACTTGACTAACATGAGCACGTGCATCAATCGGTAGAGAACGAACGGATTGAATGAGCGATGTCGATGTTTACAGTTGGCGTCGATGTATCGGCAATGTATCGTCCATTAAAACATCGATGTTAACATCGATGATTATCAGCGATATATCGATGTTTTGCAAACATCGATGTATCGTTTGCATCCCTAGTTGTATCCCAACGAGAGATCAGCGAAATAGTACCGGCAACCTTAGGCCAGAGCTGGGCAGGATTCGAATCATTCAGGATTCGAATCCTGGATTCGAATTCTTTTAGAGGATTCAAAAGAGGCGTTCGAATACTTTATTAGTTCAACTGGATTCGTGATCCGGATTCGTTACATTTTTTTAAGAGGATTCGTATTCGAAACCAAATGTGGGTGATTCGAATCATAAAAGGATTCGAATATTTATAAAAGGATACTTACTAACAAAAGGTTTTGAATCGTCAAACACAATTCGAATTAATTGTAAAGATTAACTTGAAAAATGTCTTTTGTGTGTTTTTAAATTTCTCGTTAAATCAATGTTTTATACGCGTGGCGCATGAAGTAAAATTTCGAGTTTAGAAAAGCCCAGAAAATTTGTCTCGGGTCGCTGCGCGACCCTCGACAAATTTTCACGGGGCTTTTCTAAACTCGAAATTTTACTTCATGCTTAGTCTGGGAGTGGAAACGCTCGTTTCAAACTTCAAACTGAATGCTTTGATAAAAAGAAATTACTGAAAATGTTCTTAGAGATGATAATTTATTTTTCAAAATTTTGTTTTATGGTATTTGATTTGGCCAATTTGAATATAATTCCTTGACTTTTCTCTGACTTTCCCAGGTATAATGATATTCAGTGATTTTTTTATTTACGTAATTTTCAGGCATTCATCGATTTTATAATTGAGTTCAATTTGAAGTTTTGAATGGGTGTTTTCACTCCCAGGCTAAGGATGAAGTAAAATTTCGAGTTTTAGGTAAACATATGTACAAGCTGTAAATTTTCCGACATTCGTTGGTTTTTAAAAGAGTTCAAATTGAAGCTTTAAACGAGTGTTTTCCACTCCCAGACTAAGCATGAAGTAAAATTTCGAGTTTAGAAAAGCCCCGTGAAAATTTGTCGAGGGTCGCGCAGCGACCCGAGACAAATTTTCGGGCTTTTCTAAACTCGAAATTTTACTTCATGCGCCACGCGTACAAAACACTGATTTGAAGTGAAGTTCAAAAACACACAAATACATCTTTAATCAGAGTAACAGGGAATCGGATATTTAGTCTGTTATCAACGATGTTCAGTGTTAATAATAAATAATTAGGTTTTGAATATTTTTGTTTAAACAATTGGTAACGGTATTTATATATTAATGGTTGCAAAAAATTATAAAATCAAATTTATTCTTAAAGGATTTGTATTCGTGATTCGCAAAAACAGGATTCGAATCTTTGATTCGAATCATATTTATCTCTTACGAATCCTTTATTCGAGTATTCGTGATTCGAATCATATTTATCTCTTACGAATCCTTTATTCGAGTATTCGTGATTCGAATCATATTTATCTCTTACGAATCCTTTATTCGAGTATTCGTGATTCGAATCATATTTATCTCTTACGAATCCTTTATTCGAGTATTCGTGATTCGAATCATATTAGGTGATCGGATTCGTGATTCGAATCCTTTTTACCAGGATTCATCCCAGCTCTGCCTTAGGCGCATAACTGCCGCCCTGACTGGTCACTGCGGGCTAAGCGCACACCTATACAGGATGGGAATAGTTGACTCTCCATCCTGCAGAGGGTGTAACATGGAAGACGAGACTGCCGGACACATTCTCAGTGATTGCCCGGCACTCTAGTCAACTAGAAGCTGCTTACTGGGTGAAAAATGACCTACAATGGCCTACATAAGGGATCTACCCACCTCGGCTTTACTTGACTACCTAAACCAGGTAGACTGGCTGAGCTGAGGCTGGGTAATCGACGGAAGGAAGCACGATGGCCTAATGAGGCCTAAGTGCAGTGCAGAAATGCTCACTCCCCAAAGAACCAGAACCAATACTGAAATTCAGTTTCAGTACCTATCAATGACTAGCCATACCTTATTATTAATAATAATTTCCTTTTAAAATTATAAAATACAAAAAATGGGGACTTTGGAGTCGAATATCCTTGTGGTATTTTAGATCGGAGAGTGAATTTAGGTTGAAGTAATTGTTATAATTACTGGAATAATGATTTAATCTAGTAATAAGTAACCGTTTTCATTGCTTGGCTGCATTGATAACGAAAAATGTTGGGTAGGTCGCAAAATTTACTTCAGAGTTACTACCAAAGAGGATTTTGTAAATTGTTTTTGAATATTTAATTGATGAGGCGGATACATGATGAAACTCCATAATACTATTTGAAATTATTTCATCTGTCTGATGAAGCCACTGTGTGGTGAAACATGTTGCAGTGTTCAACAATAAAAGTGAAACCCTCCCAACTGTGTTGTTTTATTTCAAATATAATTCTGTGGCTGACCGCAAAAACCTCATAACTCGAATTTTTGTCGAAATTGAGTTAGTTGCATTTTCGGTATTGTGTTGGTCCCTAGTTTCATTTATAATACCTATTTCACATATTTGCTCGTTATTTGACGAGAAATCGCCAAGAGAAAAAAGCAACAAAGTGGGCATTTCCCGTAAAAACCACATAACTCAACCATTTCCCGTAAAAACCACTTAACAAAAAAAAAAATGCAAATGCTTAGTTTTGAAAAAACAAACAAAGCAAACAAATAGCGTTAATCGACCTGGAGGATAGCTCAAACTGCCATTTCAATATTTTTAAGGTCATTTGGTTGTATTTTTCACGCCTTTTTCACGCCTACTTATGTAAGGTTAGCTTCATAGGTACAATTGATGCATACAAGGCGGAAACAATGCATCTGTTTAAAAGTAGTAATTAATAATGTGTTGATGATTAATTAAATTATTTAATTGGTTAATTTACTTACTGTAAAACAGTTTATTCTAGAAATATTAATAATTTATAATCATGACCGTAAGAATCACTTAAGTGCGTTTCCCGTAAAAACCACATAACTCATTTTTTCTTGGATCATGGGCCTTCCTGCAGACAAAATACCTTCAGCACATAATTTCTACGTTTATTGTCATCCACTGGACACGTATTGATCGCTCAATTGATGTTATTTAATCAATAAGCAAAAGTAGCTTTCAAAACTTTAAACTCAAATATCTCGAAATCAAGAAAATACGAGTTATGAGGTTTTTGCGGTCAGCCACAGAATTGTTTTTGAGGTTAGAGTGGTTTAGATTGCCGATTTGGATTCTACAGTTAATTCTCACATAATTTATTAGGGCCAACTCGCCAAATAACATGACCAAAGATGGTTTGTTTTTAATAATAACAATAATATTAATAATAGTAAGTTACGTCGATTGAACAATTGGATTTCTGAACATATTTAAAACAGGTGCAGCAAGTGCAACCCCGCCTTGGCTCCGCCTAGGGATAAGCCTGAAAATTTGGATTGTTTGAGTATGTTTTTTTTTCAATTTTAAAAACGCACGCCAACAATAGTGTACAAATTAGAAAAAAAAGGCCCTTATTGACATTCTTCATTACAAACAACAAACAAAACTTTACATTCTATAAAACTAAATCTCCTCCCTTCTATTTTCGCTCTCCTTCCCTAGCTTCTCCAACGTCCTTACCCCTACCCCATCCTCTCTCATCCACTCCATCACCCTTCTACTCCCTTTCGCTCCCATCCATTCCTCCAAAAACAACAAACAAAACTTTACATTCTATAAAACAAAACCCCTCCCTTCTATTTTCGCTCTCCTTCCCTAGCTTCTCCAACGTCCTTACCCCTATCCCATCATCTCTCATCCACTTCATCACCCTTTTACTCCCTTTCACTCCCATTCATTCCTCCTTCATCCCCTCGCATTCCTCCGTCAAGTGACCCTACGTATCCTTCCCATGCTCAAACAATACAATAGGGGGATGGAGTAGAGAGGAGAGGGTGATTGTGGCAAGGGCGAGGTGTGGATCGGAGGAGAGAGGAAGGAAAGTGTGGATGGGGGAAGAATATGGAAGGTGTCATATTCTTCCCCCATCCACACTTTCCTGCTCTCTCCTCTGATCCACACCTCGCCCTTGCCACAATTACCATCTCCTCTCTACTCCATCCCCCCTCTATCAGATATCTCGGCATTCTTTCATACACCTGCCACCTCCCATACATATGATTGTACTCACTTCTCTCGATAAGCCCTTGCCTTTCCTGCCCTTCCACCTCCTTCCCTTGCCCCTTCATCGACTCATCCACCTTCACCCCATTTCGTAGCCATCCACCTTCACCCCATTTCGTAGCCATCCACCTTCACCCCATTTCGTAGCCATCCACCTTCACCCCATTTCGTAGCCATCCACCTTCACTCCATTTCGTAGCCACCTTCACCCCATTACTTTCGCCTCCGACAACCCTACCCTTTCATACATTTTCCTCCACTTCCCCCTCCATCTACCCTCACCCCTACACACGCTCGTCACCCATAGATCCTTCACTAATCTCTCTTCCTCCAGTTCCCACAATCTCATCTGATACTTCACCACTCTCACCATTGCCTCGCACTCTTAAACTCTTCCTATTAGTCTCCTGAAGCACTATGTAGCTGGACGTCAACCTTTCCACCCCCAACATGCTCTTCAGAAACCACATCTGTTCCCTCTCCATGCACTCATACCCTTTCGTCCCCCACCCTTCCACTCCATACATAAGCACCGATCTCACACACGCATCCCATATTTTACATGCCACTCTCACATTATTTCCCATCCACTTTCCCCAAGCCATCCCCCACGCTTTCCTAGCCTTACTCTTCACCAATTTCACATGCTCCTCATACCCTCCCGTCCCTTTGAACATAAACCCTAAATACTTATAATATTTTACCCTCTCAATAACCACCCCCTTCACTCGAATTCTTTCACCTTCCCCTCCCTCCCTCTATTTCTGAACTTTAGCCACTTCGTTTTTTCCACATTCACACTCATCTCTCTCTTATCCATAAACCTCTCTGCTCTTTTCAACATATCTTTCATCCCTCCATGCTCTCTTGCCATTAACACCATGCCATCCGCATACACTAACATCCACGCTTTCCTCTTACCCATCACCGGGGGCCTGCCCTTTCCTCATCACCTCTTCAAATTCACTCATGTATATATTAAACAACATCGGGCTCAGCGGGCACCCCTGCCTTAATCCTGAAACACTCTGACCCATCCGTCCCCACTTTCGCCATCACCCATGTCTTCCCATACACTCTCCTCACCCACTCAACCATCCCCCTTTGTCTCCTCATACACTCTCCTCACCCACTCAACCATCCCCTCACTCACCCCTCTCCTCCTTAAGCACTCTATCAGACTCACCCTCGGTATAGAGTCATATGCTACCTTTAAATCTAGGAATACCGCATATACACATCGTTTTGTTCCATCACTCTCTCCACTATTCGCGCCAGGGTAAAGACCTGCTCCCTTGCCCCCCTACACCTTCTAAACCCCTCCTGCGTCTCTGGCAGTATCCTCTTCCCCCTCTACCTCAACCTCCATCCGATTCCTCACTATCATCATTGCCAGCTTGTACCCTATACTTGTTATAGTTACTTCTCTATAACTCCTTGCATCCTTCTCGTCCCCTCCTTTATACACCAGGCACATCATCCCCACCCTCCACGACTCCGGTAAGATCACCTCCCCCCTCCACATTTGATTCAATAGCTCTCTGAATTTCTTCTTCCCATTTTCTCCAATCTCCTTCCACATCTCCGCTTTGAGATGGTCTCAAAGCGGAGATTTGAGACCATCCCTCCCTGCCGCCTTTCCACTCTTCACTTCCTTGAAGGCCCTCTCCACCTCCTCCTCGCACTCTTCACTTCCTTGAAGGCCCCCTCCACCTCCTCCTCCGCGCACTCTTCCCCTCTGTCTCCCTGTCTGTCTTCTCCAATCCCTCCTGGTACTCCGCTCCATTCCCTGCATTTCTTTGTCCATTCTTTCAGTAACACCTCTACCGGCCTCCTTTTCCCTCTCCTCTGTACCCTCTACATTTCTGCCTCGTTCTTATAGTCTCTCAATTCCTCGCTCGCCTTTTCTACTGTCTGTAGCTTTTTCTTCTCACATACAGAGAGTTTTATATAACACCGAACATTTTCATAAAATACGATTTGACACCTTTAATTTTTAGGTTGTGAAAATTAGGTTGCCTACATGACCATTAAAAATTGTAGCTAATCAATTGCAATTAATGCCTTAACTTGTACATACAGGGAGTTTTTCTTTTGAGTATACATGTCTCAATTTCGGCGTATATGTCGTAAATCTTTAGATAATCGTTGTTTTTTTTTAAAAGGAGTTTAATTTGAAACTTAAAATGAGTGTGTTCCACTCCCTGACTAAGCATGAAGTAAAATTTCGAGTTTAGAAAAGCCTGAAAATTTGGTCTGGACGCGTAGTGCGAAGCGCGGAGCGGCCAAACCAAATTTTCAGGCTTTTCTAAACTCGAAATTTTACTTTATGCGCCACCGGTACAAACACTGACATATTACGAAGTTTAAAACACACCGCTGAACTTTACATTGAATCAGTGTTTTGTGCCGGTGGCGCATGAAGTAAAATTTCGAGTTTAGAAAAGCCTGAAAATTTGGTTTGGCCGCTCCGCGCTTCGCGCTACGCGACCAAACCAAATTTTCAGGCTTTTCTAAACTCGAAATTTTACTTCATGCTTAGCCTGGGAGTGGAAAACATTCGTTTAAAGCTTCAAATTGTATTCTTTTAATAAACTGAACGTGGTAAAATGTACAACGTCTGCATATGTATACTTAAAAGAAAAATTCTCCTTATGAATATGTTCGGTGTTACATAAAACGCCAGGGTAAAGACCTGCTCCCTCGTCCCCCTACACCTTCTAAACCCCCCCTGCGTCTCTGGCAGTATCCCCTTCTCCTCTACCTCCACCTCCATCCGATTCCGCACTATCATCATTGTCAGCTTGTACCCAATACTTCTTATAGTTACTTCCCTATAACTCCTTGCATCCTTCTCGTCCTCTCCTTTGTACACCAGGCACATCATCCCCACCCTCCACGCCTCCGGTAAGCTCACCTCCCCCCTCCACATTTGATTCAATAGCTCTCTGAATTTCTTCTTCCCCTTTTCTCCAATCTCCTTCCACATCTCCGCTTTGAGACCATCCCTCCCTGCCGCCTTTCCATTCTTTACTTCCTTGAAGGCCCTCTCCACCTCCTCCTCCGCGAACTCTTCCCCTCTGTCTCCCCGTCGTCTTCTCCAATCCCTCCTGGTACTCCGCACCTTTCCCTGAATTTCTTTGTCCATTCTTTTAATGACACCTCTACCTGCCTCCTCGTTTTCCCTCTCCTCAGTACCCTCTACATTTCTGCCTCGTTCTTATAGTCACTCAATTCCTCGCTCGCCTTTTCCACTGTCTGCAGCTGTTTCTTCTCACATACAGAGAGTTTTATATAACACCGAACATTTTCATAAAATACGATTTAACACCTTTAATTTTTAGGTTATGTGTAAATTAGGTTGCCTACATGACCATTACAAATTGTAGCTAATCAATGCAATTAATGCCTTAACTTGTACATACAGGGAGTTTTTCTTTCGAGTATACATGTCTCAATTTCGGCGTATATGTCGTAAATCTTTAGATAATCGTTGTTTTTTTAAAAGGAGTTTAAGTTGAAACTTAAAATGAGTGTGTTCCACTCCCTGACTAAGCATGAAGTAAAATTTCGAGTTTAGAAAAGCCTGAAAATTTGGTTTGGACGCGTAGCGCGAAGCGCGGAGCGGCCAAACCAAATTTTCAGGCTTTTCTAAACTCGAAATTTTACTTTATGCGCCACCGGTACAAACACTGACATATTACGAAGTTTAAAACACACCGCTGAACTTTACATTGAATCAGTGTTTTGTGCCGGTGGCGCATGAAGTAAAATTTCGAGTTTAGAAAAGCCTGAAAATTTGGTTTGGCCGCTCCGCGCTTCGCGCTACGCGACCAAACCAAATTTTCAGGCTTTTCTAAACTCGAAATTTTACTTCATGCTTAGCCTGGGAGTGGAAAACATTCGTTTAAAGCTTCAAATTGTATTCTTTTAATAAACCGAACGTGGTAAAATGTACAACGTCTGCATATGTATACTTAAAAGAAAAATTCTCGTTATGAATATGTTCGGTGTTACATAGAACTATCTGTATATCCTCATATCTCCTCCTTACTTCCGCCACTCTCCACTCTCCCGCTCCGCCTCCTAAAAATTCTCTCACTGCCTTCCTCAAAACCTTTTTTGCCTGAATGCATTCCTAATCAAACCATGAGTCATTATCTTTTCTCTCACCCTTTTTTCCACATCCCACTATTATCCCCTCCATATCGTCTATCGTACTGACCTCCTCCCATTTAATCCTCTCCAACTTTCTCCTCATATGCTTCATCGCTTTTACCCCGCACTCAAGAACCTCGCTTTCTTGCCCCCTTTCACGCACGTGTCCCTTCTCTACCCACATCTCCACCTTTAACGGTAGGTGATCTGATCCCAAAACCTCGTCTATCTACAAAAAAAAAATTATACGTCATTCAAAAGAACATTTTCTGCTCCACAGGGTATCGTTTTTGCTTTTATGATACATTTGTCATTTTATTCAATTACCGGTCTTCAAAATATAATGTCAAGTAGACATAATGAGCACTTTCGACATCCCATTCTGTTTGCACAGTCCATATTCTCCAGATGTCACGTAGTCGGATTTTCACATTTTGAACACCCATCCTGGCTATGGCCTTGAAGTTATAAATATAATAAAATTATGGGTATGTCTATCCTTTGTCTTAAATATATGAGGACCACAAAAAACTTTAACGTTTACACAGCCGAAATATAAGCGAATATTTTGCGAGGCATTGCAAAAATATTTACTTTTAACACATTGATAACACTGGTTAAACAAAAAATGTATAAATGACGCAAACTGCCACTTGGAAAAGAAACGTCAGTTGTGATTCTAACATGATAACCGCAATTTCGCATGCTAAGATCTCTATGCTTCAGTTTGATTTTGCCTTTTCGTCAGCCAATAAGGTCGCATAATTTGATCAGCTAATTTTTGTTGCGGTTCTCATATTTTTGAGACAAACCAGAGATGTGACACGACATTTGAGCTAGTTTTTTTTTACAATTTTTGAGTAAAAATAAACGATTATTCCAAAAATTTGTGTTTTGACAATGTAACTTTAACCCATTAACGGCCGAGCAATTACAGTAAACTCTAATAGTTAGTTTTGGGTACAAATTTTGCACTTATTTTTATGATTTCTATGAATGACTTATAGTATGACATTCTGTGAATCTTTCTTTTAAATATTCATAATGAATACGATTTAAAGTTTTAGGCATTCGTCGATTTTATATAGAAACGTGCAATATGAAGTTTAGAACGAGTGTCCTCCACTCCCAGACTAAGCATGAAGTAAAATTTCGAGTTTAGAAAAGCCTGAAAATTTGGCTCGGGCGCGTAGCGAAGCGGAGCGACCGAGCCAAATTAGGCTTTTCTAAACTCGAAATTTTACTTCATGCGCCACGCGTATAAAACGCTAAAATATTGTGAAGTTAGAAATACACTGCCATTTTTTTTTTAAGAGAAATAATCGAAATATTTAAATAACAAAATATTTACAGTTTTCTTTATACATTTTCAAATCAGTTCAAATAATATAATATATGAAATTAACATATTTAGTAATTCAATTAACAAAAACATGATAATGTTGCGTGTATGGCGCTTAATGGGTTAATGCAAGCTGAGATATCTTCTGCGAACTAATGAGACACCCTGTAAATCTTTTATAATACTTATAAATTGTTACGTTTATGTATGTGAAACAATTATTTTACGCTATTAAATATTTCACAGTGGAAGTGTCCAAACTATCGGCCTCGCTGGGAGCGATGGGCGCACCGGAGGTCCCAACTTCTCCGACGACGAGGTCAGCCTGTCTCCCCCGCGCCAATCCTACGTCCTGGAGCTCGGCCCCAGACACCAGGCCTACCACACTGCCTGCTCAGACGACGAACTCGCCCTCACCTCCTCTGACGACGCAATCGGTAAACTCAAACCGATTCCCCAAAACTTACACACACATAACATCCTCTTCACCCCCCAGGTCTCACCAATAACTTCTGCGACTACGAGTCCACAGCATATCCCGTACGAGAGCACCACGCACAGTTCCCCTGTGGCCGTCCTCGCAGCCGTTCACAGGGCAGATACAGGTATCATCACCACTACTACCCGGACGCCCTGTAATCGACCCCCCTCGCAGACACAATCGCAAAATGACTTAGACAACACTAACACACGCCCCGACATTTTATTACCCAAGCGCCACATATGGCAGCGGAGCTCTAGTTGTAGGGAACTATACGATTTTAGTTTCGAGGATTCGGGCCAGGCGAAGCGTCGCGTCAAGCCCGAATCCGCGCGCGTTAACTTAGAAGAGCGAAAATTAGAGTCCCCGATCACTAGGTACGACGACCACAGGTCGATTTACGGTAATTCGTGTAATACCAGCTTGGAGATCCACCAGGATATCATGATGCCCGATCAAAAGGTTTACTCAAGTAGTTACCCGGGGACTACCAGTTACTCGCAAGAGTCTGTTGAGGATCCGGGTAATTACGAGCTGCGCGATTCCCAGGACGATTTGTCTCACGATAGTTACGAGCTTTTGGAACGGTCGGATGACGATTACAGCACCTCGGGCGATTATAAGTATGCAAAGACCAAAACGGTGAACACGCGCAGTTGTAGTTTAGACTCAGGGAATTACTTGCCCTCGGATAGTGATTCGGAGTGTGAGAGGCGCTCGAAGTGCAAGAGCAGCGGGGATGTTGCGCAAGACATCTTTCAAATGGAGGACCCGCGGGATTTACCGCGGGAGATCATCCCGCGCAAATCCGACGGGTCCTACTACAAAACGTTCAAATCAAGCTCGCGCACTTCCAGCTTGGATTCGAACGATGCTAAAGTCGTTAAAGCGGCGAAGGAAGTGATCAAAAAGCCTAAGCGGAGCATCAGCTCGCGCACCTCCAGCCAAGAATCTAAAAGCGATTACGAGGTCAGCAAAAAAACAAGCAGGAGGAGCTCGCTGGCGAAGAAAACCTCCCAAGACTCCCGTACAACCAGCTTGGAATCAAAAAGCGAGTACTACGACGTCGACAGCGAGCCCAAACAAAAGTACCAGCACGAGTTCGACAGGAAGATACAGTTCGAGCGCAACTACGGCACGCAGAAGGCAAAGCAGGAGAACGGCTTGCCGGAAAATTCCGAGGTTGAAGTGGAAGTTGAAGTTGCAGTCGAAATCGAAATAAACCACGCTTTTAAAGAGACCTCGCACGTGCATTCGATCAGCTTACAAAACGTCGAAACCGAGCAGAACATCAGGGCCAACCGCTTGGCGAATTTGGAACAAAACACGGTGCCTAGAACGCAGAAATCCTCGCATCAAATCCGCTCGCAGACTAGCCTGGAAAGCGAGAAGAAGATCACTCATATTTGGCCTGAGAGTATCGCCGGTGTTCCCACGCAATTGCAAGATTGGACTTCCAAGCAGAGTACTAACAGATCGACGGAATCTGAGAGCAACATTTTCAGTTTTGATGAGGACAAAATTAAATCCTTGGAAGAATCCGATGATCCTGGCTACGCTGTAGTTCCCAACATCGATGCGCGAGTTGAAATCAAGAAAAATTACCGCGATGTTTTCGTGGAGATCGAACCTAGGAAGCTGGATCTTAACAAAGACCCCCTGATTCTACACCAGCCCATCGAGCGGACTAAATCAGATCCCAATAATTTGGCCTGGCAGCGGCTCAACTCTAATTCAAGAAGAATGCTGTTGCGCCACCAAAAATCGATAGATTTAACCCCAGCGGAATCAAGCGACGAGGATTACTTGTACAAACAAATCCCCAGCGCTCCGCCGATCATGAAATACCGGGGAACGCACTTCGAAATGCCGACCGCAGAGTTCGGCCACTTCGACATCCTCAAGCGTGAGGTCGAAGGTCAAAAAACGAAATTCGAGGTTCCCAAAAGGCAATTCGAAGTGCTCGGAGCTAAAACGCAATCCGATTTCATAAACCTACCCCCTAAGAACGATTCGGACATCCCTTACGTGCTCCACAAGCGGCATATAATGAACGGGACTTCGAAGGAGGAGGTGGTTGAATCCAGACGGATCCCTCCGGAAGTCCCCGAGTTCATCCCGGTGGTTGAGGAGAAAAAGAAGAAACCCAAAAGCCCGTCAGCCGAGGAACCGGCGGAGGGTGGGGCTTTCCTTTTCACGCAAAACATTGATTTATCCAAAGTTGATCCTGTTACGCTGGAGGTCGACAAATCCGCGAAGCCCATCCAGCATCTTTCAAGCCCGAAAAGGGATATTACGCGCATCGACCCCGCGCTGTTGGAAACGCTCAATTCCAAGCTAAGCCAGATTGAAAGCGATTCCCCCACAAGCTCAAAAACTGAGAGTCTGAAGCCCCAGCAGACCATAAAAGCCTTACATCAGACCATGGAGGAAAACCGCGCGAAGCTCGAAGCTGTTAAGCAGAAGATCTCCCCCGAACAACCTCAAGAGAGGAGGATCAAAACCGACATCAAACCGAAGCGCGTGATCAAACCGCGGATGCAACCCGGAAAGAAAGGTAAGTCCAACAAAACCAAAGTTAGGATCACCTCATTCAGCTCGGATGACGAGTCTTTGGATTCCGACGATGTCTTCGGAAGCGCCGAAGCCACCCCCACTAAGCTGGAGTTCTCCCCTCCGCAAATGCGCAAGGAAATGGAATCCATTCTAAAGTACGAATCAGAAAGAAAGTACTTGCAGTACACAATGTCTTCAACTGAGGTTGAAGGCTCGCCTCCAACAACGCGAAAATGCGACAACCTCTACGACCGGACTTCCGAGTTAACGCAATCGGAACTGCGGAGGATTTCAGAACGCTCCCTATCGATTCCTAGTAGCGAGGATGATTTCAACATAAAAACCGCCGATTTGCAACCCGTCTTCGAACCAGACGCGGACGACGTCACCTTAACTTTGGAAACCTTGGAGGAAGTCGACAGGGAAATCGATAAATCCGTGGACGACACGGTCGAGCAAATCACGGTGCAGGAGTTTCTGAAGGAGGATGATCTCCGAGAAATCGACGAGGAAAAGGAGAAGGAAAAGAAGCAACTAATCGAGGATATCGAGAAGGATATACAGGATCTGAAAGTACCGACAAAGACGAAGATTACGGAGATATGCTCGCCTTCGATGCGGAAGAAAGGGCAGAGCCCGCTGCTCTTTGCGCATGCGCGCTTGAATTTATCTGAAGGATCGGCGTTTTCTTTGCTGCAAAAGCAACAGGCGCTTGAATCCCCGGTTGCTGGAAGAAGGGCGAAAAGCTTAGATACTCCTGTTATTTCAGTTAACAGATTGCCGCCTTTAAATTCCTTCTCTAGCAAAGATGATACCGTAGAGGAGGAGGATAACATCACTGATAAAATGAAGGATTCCGATGAATTCATGAGCAGCCAGAATGCGTCTTTCGAAATGCCGAAGCAGGAAAGCGCGATTATCGAAGAGGATGAGGAGGAATTAGATTTAATTGATGGTAAAGTTGAAATAATTATAGAAACAAGGAAACCTGAAGTGAAAGCCAAGCCTAAAACTAAAATCGATGCTGCGAAGAGTAAAGCTGAAGTCGTTAAAATCAAAGAGGAAACGCCCAAGAGTAAAGCTAAAGAGGATACAGTGAAAACTACCAGGATTAAAGTGGAACCAGCGAAAAGCAAAGTGGAAGTCGTTAAATCTAAAGCGAGAGTTGCGGAAGATGAGGCGAAAATTAAAACCGAATCTTCTAAAGATGAGGCGAAAATTAAAATCGATTCGTTTAAAGCGAGAGTTGCGGAAGATGAGCCGAAGAGTAAACCCGATGTTGTAAAAATTAAAATTGTTGAAAAACCTAGAGGTAAAGTTGTTGATTCCGCGCAGAGATCTAGTAAAGTTGTTGATTCCGTGCAGAAATCAAAAGCTGATTCACCGCCTAAAGGAAAAGTTGATTCACCGCCGAAAGGAAGAACTGACGCCAAACCAAAACTGACGCTAAAGGATAAACAAAAGAGCATCGAGAAAGATCAAATAGTCCCTGATGTCGTTACAGTTAAGGCGAAAAGGCATGCGACGAAAACCCCGGTTGCGAAAGCGAAACCAACACGGACAACATCAAAACCTCCGCTTAAAGACAAACCGGTCAAACCCGTTAAAGTAATTTCGCAAAAGACCACGATCGTACAAACCACTGAAAGATCGGTGCAGCCTCCGAAAACGCTTAGCCTGGATCTCACCGAGAAAGAGGACGCGAAATCGCCGATTTCCGAGAAAACTTTACCCACGCAAAGTTCTCTGCAGCTACCGGAGATTAAACGCACGAAGAGCCAGGAGTTGGAATCGTGCAAACGGCCCACGACGAAAGAGAAGGCGAAATCGCTGGAGAAGCTCGAGTTCAAGCGCGCTGGTAGCAAGGAAAGGACGAAATCTCAAGATGAAAGCGATACTGATATAGCCAAGCGGAAGGAATACCAGCAGATGCTGTATGAAACGGCGATTAAACAAACGAAGACTGTCAAGAGTCCCGTTAAGGATATCCTGCCGGTGTTCCCGCAGGTCGAGGAGATGGTGCGCGAGCGCGGTGGGAAATTGGAGATCAGCATCAACACGATTGAGAACACCGGAGTTAATTTGGAAGAGGCGATAATCATCACGAAGTCGCCGAAGAAGCTGGACAAGAAGTTGCTGGATCAGAAGTTGACCAAAAGCTTGGAGATTGCGCTGGGCGAGGAGGAGGACAACGGGAAATCGATGCAGAGATTGGGGAAGAGCTTGGATTTGGAGACGACTAGGGATCAACCTGAAATCTTGGCCTTTGATTTTAAGGCGGAGGCTATTGGCAAAGTTGAAATGGAAGCGTTAGACGCTGATAAAGTGGAAGAAATGGAAGCGGTGGATGCTACTAAAATGGAAACTGAAGCGTTGGACGCTGATAAAATCCAAACGGAAGCGTTGGACGCTACTAATATGGAATCGGAAGCTTTGGACACTGACACCGAGGAAACTTTACAGGACACCGAAGCGACTCAGTTAATCTTAGAAGGAACCAGTCTCGACGTCTGGATTTCAGTTGAGGATAAAACGAAACTCGAAGAGGAGAAATTGAAGGATATAACAATAGTCGAGAAGAGTTCGGATTTTTTTGAGCGGCCCTGCGTCGCAAAGCCTCCGGATTTGGGAAAACTCGAGATGAAGAGCTCCTCGGACTCGCAAAGTATGGAGCGGCTCAGCCTGGGAAACTCTCTAGATATGAAATACATAGATGAGTCCGGCGATTCCTCGCACAGATCCGACACGCAGCTGATGCAGGAGTTAAAATCCGCGCCGACGCACAAGAAAATTATTCAAGAAGTGCTCGAGGAAGCCGAGGAAATTGAGCAAACCCTCGTGAGGATCACAAGCGAGGAGGAATCACTAACGGAGGTTAGCGATATAAAAGGGGCTTCGCGTGAGCAAGACTTGAATCTGCTGGGGGTTTCCAGCGGACACCGCGATGCGTTGATGCGGCTGAGCATCGAGAGGAGCAGATCCGAAGATACCGGGTCTTGGATGACGGTTGAGTGTGATGAGTACTTAGGGACCTCATCATTCGAATACGACAACGCTCCATTGGAAACCCCCGAGAAAATTCGGACGCCGGAAAAGGAGGAGGTTATCAAATTCGAAGAGCTCATCATGGAGAAGGAAAAGCAAGAGGAAGATTACAATTTATTAACGACGCATCCTAAAATTGGAAAAATGGATTTGTTGAAGCGAAGCTCGGATCAATCCAGGTCATCAGACACGACTGGCTCGTGGACCAGCGGTGATAAAGACCTGAGCCCCGGTAAAACCGGCGATGAATCCAGCTTGAGTTGCCCGGTTGTTGAGAGATACGCGCAGTTGGACAAAACCTCTCCGGAATTGGAAGGTCCTAGGAGCCCGAGAAGCCCGCGAAGTCCCAGGATCTGCGTGCTAGGGCGCGCGTTTACAATCGATGAAGACTCGCAGATGTTCGCGGATTCTAGCTCCGAAGCGGAACTCCCGGTTGTCCAAGAATTGGACGCTGCGGAAAGCTCGGAAAGTGATGTTAAGTACAAGAAAAAACCGTATCCTTTCGAGGAGAAGTGGTCGAACGAATCGGAGCTAACGCAGCGCTTGCACAGGAAAATCACGAAAAAACTCTCATCCTCTGATAAGAATAGCTTTTCATCAATTGAAGATTCTTTATCGGAAAGGAAGAAAAACGGTTTCGAGAAGCCTTCCTTGTGCTCAATCGATAGGCTCTCGGCGGAATCCAGGAATTCGCTGGATACGGAATCGAGCTCGGGTAGTTTGGGCATCGCGGCTAGGGTTCAAAAGAATGATAACCTTTTGGAACCTAGCTGCACTTGGAAGCGGTTTCCCCTGGAAAGCAACTCCGCGTCTTCTAGTCTAGAGGAAATCGGCCCGGATCAAGATCTTTACGGGCAGGAGTACTTCTTAAGCCGCGATGCTTACGGGGATATAACAACCCTACAAGACGTCCATAAATTCGATCCGGACGCAACACCAACCAGAGAAACAATCGATGATGATTTAGAGAAGTATAACTACGCGGTGGATGCGTCGATGTCGGGTGTTGAGCCTTTAACTGGTTTCAGCACTTCGTTCCTCTCGCGCACACTTTCACGCATATCGGAGCGGAGCACGAATTCGGAGAAGACCAGCGTTGATGAGGAGTCGACAAAAACCAGCACACAGAGCGATAGCCTCAACGAGGAGTCCTTAGGGTCGATGGAGCAGGCCGGGAGCTTCAGTTCGGATCCCCCGAGCAACGCGCACGGTTCGGAAAACAACAAAAAATCCCTTAACGGCGACCTAAAATCAAAAAAAATGTCAATTCAGGAAAAGGTCGGAATTGAAGAGGAGCAAATCCCTAACATCAGCAACCTTTTGCAGCGGCAGATTTCTGACGATCGGAGGACTTCTGCGGAAATGGCGGATTTATCAATTGATGACATCGAGATAATCACCTCGGAGCGCGGGTTGAAGCTACGCAGGCAAAACTCGGATGATACGATAATCGACGAAGAACCCGCGCAAAGGCAAAGCTCGGGGAGCAGCCAGGAGAGCGAGGAGTGGCCGCTCCCGGAAATTCCGCAACAAAGACCGCTAATGGTGATGCATGAAACACCAAGTTCCGACAACTCCCAGTTGACCACGCAATTGTTCCAACCCCCGCTTACCAATATTCCAAGAGTGTTCGGCTTGCGTGGTTCGTTGAAGAGCCAAGATTCGGAGCAATGGCCTAGCCCTCCTTCCAGCGTCGCAGAGCCTCACATCGTGGGGAAAATCGAAACGCATTACATAACCCCACCTGAAGAAGCCTTTAAAGTTGTCGTTGATTCAATCAGCACCTACGACAATGACTCTAACTCGTTTTCCGAGGAGTACAAGACCTCGGAGTTGCTAGGGGAGGAGGAGAAGACGCACACTTACGAAAATGTCGCAACGGATCAGATCAGCGAATCGATTTCTGAGAGTTTGAGCGTTGGGCCTAGCGGGATTAAAATTGTGCTGGAGAACAAATCCGGTTCAGGCGGGAGCAACTCCGAGGAGCTTAACTTATCCAATTTGAACGATGATGTCTTTACGGACACTCTGGATAATAGTAAGAACGAGTTGCGGCCTCCTACGGTGATGCGAAGGAGCACTACCTCTGACGACTCATCGCATTCTGGAAATAACAAAACGGGTAGGACTTCCCGCAAGGAATCCCACAGTTCGTACTCCGAGGAGGATGGGACGAGTTCCGTTGGTACGACCTTGGAGGACGGAACAGTGAGGTACGCGTTGAACCCTACTAGGTGCACGCATAGCTCGCATTCTGAGGATACTTCGATTGCCTTAAGTTTGTCGGAATGGTCTAGCAGTACTAATACGGTGAAGTTCCAAAATTTATCGACTAGCAATAGTGGGAAGAGCAGCGGGTTGAAGAGCGACGACAACTCGCTCACGGATATAGCGCATTCAATTTCGGAATGGTCGAGTAGCAACAGCAACACGTTGAAAGCGCAAAGCTTGCAGTTCCAAAAACTCTCCTCCTCGACGGGTGATAGTAGCACCCTGACTGAAATCCTACCAACCATGTCCGACTGGTCGAGCTCGGATTCTAAAACGTTAGTGCCTCAGCCTTTCTACCAACTCCCCGCGGCGGAAAGCGTCGAGAAAAAGGAGGAACCCGAACTCAAGTTCCTAACGCGATCGACGGAACGACCGGTGGTGATCCCCCCGCAGATTCTCTCCGACGAGCGCTCCACGGAAAGTAGTTCTCTGGAGCAGAGCACGGTGCACACGCAGCGGGTGCAAAAGCAAAAATCGTTATCCGATCGTACCGTAAAAGTCCCGTTGAAACTATCGAAGTGCTCCCCGTACTACTCGAGCAGCCTTAGCTCTGAATCCACCCCGATGTCGATTCCTTTAAGCAAAACCGCTACAATTCCGCTAACGCGTACCCACCGCAAGAATATTTTCCACCCGCGCAGCCCCCCCAGCGAAAACGACTCCACCAGCAGCATGGAATCCCCAAAATGCAAATCCGAACCGCGCGACCGCCGCGGCTACCGCCGGCGCAAGCACACCCCGCAAAAGCGCCACAAAACCGACCGCGGCGACGCTCACGACTACTTCTACCCCGACCAAGAGACCTGCGAGTACAACGAGTACATCCGCAACAGGAGTCTCGAGGAGCTCGGCTGCGGTTACCAGTACGAGAGCGGGCCCTACCTGGAGAACCTCGAGGAGGGGTACTTCCCGGACGGGGACTCCCAGTCGGGCTCCGATATTTTCCGGATGGAGCGCGACGAGGACGACAAGTACGAAACCGAGGGTTTCGACGTGTCCTCGATACCCCCGCCACTCATCGAAGACGATTTCGAGATAGACAAAGCTGATCAGATTTGATTCTAACGGAGCTTTTGATTTTTTCTCTCTCTCTCTCTCATTCATCCGCGCACTTACTGATTTTTACGCACGGGGTTGAAATTTCTGTTTGCTTGAAATACAAAAAGCAAATTGCTCAATTATACTAACATTTGGATTGTTTGAGTTACTTGGAGATAATTATAACTTTGATTAAAACGATTAGAACCTTGGTTTAACAACACTTAAGTGTTGAAGATAGGTTCTCAGCGTTTTAATTAAAGTTATACTAATATAATTATGATATGATGTTACAGACGGATTAATCTAAAAGAGTAAGCAATTTTTAAGATAGTTATGAATTCGAAATATATCTAAGGTTTACTGTTAAAAATGTTTTATCTCCACAGCTCTACAAAGAGCAAAAAGAAGGAGCTTAAGAGGAAGAGTATCTTTTGTACAAAATATAATCCCCAATACTCACTGAGCAAAGATAAGGGATACATATTTGGAAATAAACTATAAGGCAACAAGTAACACTTAACCATTTCAGCCCTGGGCCCGTATCACAGTACCGATGCAATTTATCATTGGTGAGAAGTTGCACTGGAATGACGTTATTTTACTCCAAACGGTTGGGTAATTTCATTGCAACTTCTCACCTATGACAATTTGTATCAGTACTGTGAATACGGGACCTAGAATTTTTCTGGTTCCCAAAAAAAATTGTATTGGTACTGTGAACACGGGGCCTGGAATTTTTCTGGTGCCCAAAAAAATGTTTTGTACACTGCATGTTATATATTACTATCTCAAATACCCTGGGCCCGTATCACAGTACCGATGCAATTTGTCATTGGTGAGAAGTTGCACTGGAATGGCGTCATTTTACTCCAAACGGTTCGATAATTTCATTGCAACTTCTCACCCATGACAAATTGTATCAGTACTGTGAATGTGGGACCTAGAATTTTTCTGGTTCCCAAAAAAAATTTTTTGTACACTGCATGCTATATATTTAAGAGTTTTTCTTTTAAGTATACATATCTCAATATACTGTATACGCTGTAAATCTTCAGAAATATTTAAAATTGAACTTTCAAACGAGTGGTTCCACTCCCAGAGTAAGCATGAAGTAAAATTTCGAGTTTAGAAAAGCCTGAAAATTTGGTTTGGTCGCGTAGCGCGAAGCGCGGAGCGACCAAACCAAATTTTCAGGCTTTTCTAAACTCGAAATTTTACTTCATGCGCCCCGCGTACTAAACACTGATGTGACGTGATGTTCAGAATACACGTTTTTGGCAAACTGTTGTGGTAGATTATTTTGAACCTAACCTAAAATCAGTTTTTTATACGCGTGGCGCATGAAGTAAAATTTCGAGTTTAGAAAAGCCTAATTTGGCTCGGTCGCTTCGCTTCGCTACGCGCCCGAGCCAAATTTTCAGGCTTTTCTAAACTCGAAATTTTACTTCATGCTTAGTCTGGGAGTGGAAAACACTCGTTTCAAACTTCAAATTATACTATTTTAAAAAACAAACGATTAACGGAAAAGTTACAGCTTATGCATACATGTATGTATATTTAAAAGAAAAATTCCCAGTATGTTTACCAAATTTTAGTGGTGGCAAACGCCACCGTCATGAACGACCGAAGCAATAGTCGATGCATAATATCTTCGTTTGTCGCCATTCGAGAATGTTTCCTGCTGAACTCTCTTCTAAACTTCTTACAAGTTTTGTGATTAGCTTCCAAGGCTTCTTCTGAAAGCTTGCCAATGGGAAGTGCAGCATCGTTGATGATTGCTGCACCGTGAATCAATATTTTGTGGACACTTGGCGGCATGTAGTACCAAGGATACAGTGCCACGCAGTGTCCAACGTGTACTCCTCAAAACGTGTCACCTCGATCTTGTACCCGCTGGACAGAACTCTCAGTATGATGCTAATCCTCTGAACCAAATCTTCGTCAAGACCTATAATTCAACAAAAAGTAGCCTTATTAAACAAAACTATCTGAAATAATCAATGTCAACTAGAGTAACTTTATTCGCGAAATTAATTTATAAGTAAGTTCTGTGAAGTCGGGAAACCTTTGACAATTCCTATAAATAGCGACATCTGTATATTCTAGAGGCATTCACTAGCCACTGCTACCAACATTAAACAGCTGCTCCGACCTGCTCCGGTCAAAGCTGCAGCCTTTTAAAAATGCTTCTTATTTAGGTAAAAAGAGCATTTTTTTGAAGAAAAAAACGAATATTTCCATAATTATTCATGTAAATGGCGCTTAAATTTATTGAAAAAATCAATACAAAACATAATTTCGATAACACAGTGAAGCAAGACCTTGGAAAAATCATAAGTAAAAAAAAACGGAACGTTTTGATACAAAAATTCATTTTTCATATATGGCTTTAAATAAAAACAGTAAACCTGTTCAATATTGTTTGGAAATTAGTAAATCATTTTTTTTAGCCATACCAGATCAGGAATATCGTACCAAATCACAAATTTCATCGGAAATTTATGGCTCAGTCCGCCATATTTCGTCGGCCATTTTGAATTTTTGACTTTTCAATATTTGACATTCAGAATCTTTTTTTATACACTCAAAATACGTTCATCCACAAAGTTTCATGATTTACAAACGGTTTTTTATATTAAATCCCACTTTTTTTAAAATTCCGACCACTGTGCGTCAGGGCCGAAAGGGTTAATTAATCAAAGCCATGTTGCTAGGTTTTAGTTAATTTACTAGGGCCTGCTTTTTAGTAACGTTTATTCAACTTCACAGCAAACATTTCACGTTTAATTAACGTTTAAACAACATTTCAACAACGTTTTATGTTGCCGTTTAAACAATAATACAACAAACGTTATACGTTTACAAAAAACAACTTTTTTCGTAACGTTTAACCAATATTACTACAAACGTTTCACTTCCCACTAAACAAACACATTTAAGTAATGTTTCGACAATATTAAAATAACGTTTAATGTTGTTGCAATGTTGAAATAACGTTATTTTTTTGTTTTTTTGCTCAGTGGTGTTTAATTAATACTACAACTAACATTTAATGTTTATGTAACGTTTAATCAACATTACAACAAACGCGTCATGTTTAAGTAACGTTTTATCAACATTACAACAATCATTTCACTTGTAAGCCAGGTTTAATCAACATCACAACAACGTTTTATGCTTAACTAACGTGACATCAACAAACAACAACCGTTTTAAGTGACGTTTAATCAACATTATACAACAAACGTTTTATGTGACGTTTAATCAACATTATACAACAAACGTTTTATGATTTTTTAAATATTCCAAACGAGATGAAACAACATCAACCAGTTTCCACAATTCACGAAGATCTTCATACGATAAAAATACGTGATTTCCACCGATATCAATTCTTGCAACTTTACGACAATTATTCGTTAAACTAAATGAAATGTTTACTCCATTAAAGCTGATTGTTTGATCCGTATCTACATACAAAAATGTTTGGTTGATATTCACTTTTTGTTCTAAAAATACTGTCCACATCTGTTAATTCAAAGAAATTCCTTGCCCACCCTTACCCAATATTCTAATAACTGGTTCAAGATTAAGATCTATGTCCAAACCTGCCCACACCCATTTAGAATTACTTTTATTTAAAAAATACGTATTCGACGACAGCAAATTTTTCATAGCGTTCTTCTTTTGTTTTACAAGTTGATTGTTGGGGTTGGAATCATCGTTGGTATCGTTGATATTCCATGGAACATCAACAGTAGAAGTCTCACCATGATTCGGTAGATTTATATTAGAAAAAGGTTCTTCACCCTCTTAAAAAAATCCCGAGTCATTTGCTGAATTCGCATTATCAATTGGCCCATTATTTTGAATATGTGCTCTAATAATTTGTTTATTACTCGGGTTTTGTCGTTTCACTAAAATTTCACTTCAATGAATAAAATAATTTATTTTCAAAATAATCACAAATACTTACTTATTATTCAATTTATTATTGACAACAACACTAATTAGTGACACAGTTCTGGCAGATGTATTCTTGACAACAACACGTGTACTGTAATAAGTTACACCCATCCGGCAGATCTTATATAGTCCCATAATATTATGTTGGGGGGAGGTTCTGTATATATTTTTACATCACAACGACCTCACATACTTCTCATCTGAAAAGGACTAACTACTTTATGATTTTCCCGCCTAAAGGAGGTCGTTTACCCACTCATTAGAATCCAATCCAATCCAATCCAACATCGATGATTGAAGGTATTGAATGCCTTCATTCAATACCTTCAATCATCGATGTTGCTAACAACACTTTAGACGCATTGACAATATTTATTAATAGATTCATATATGACATCTTATGTATTATCAGTCGCCCTTGAACCATCGAGATGAACACATCTTTTCTTGTGCATGGTCCGCCTATAGCGATACAGCCCATAAAAGCTGTAATGTATCGGGTGAAAATCTTAAGGGGGTAAGGGCCCCTTTGGATTTTGATTAGACACATTATTTGTCTTTAATGAATGCTAGACAATACGTTAGATCATGGACTGTAAGCACTCAAGGGTGATATTTTTAGCCGATTCTATGAACCCTACCTCTTCTATTTGGTGAAAACTATCTTAAAATTATTAAGAGTATATTGCCTCTTTAGAATCAATAAAACCGTAAAGTAACCTCCTCCTCTTCATTTTATGAGGAGGAGGAAAGAAGGTTCTTTGGAGATTCTAAAAAGACACCTCCTCCCTACCAGGAGGTTTTAACTCATTTAATCATTTTGAGGACTTTCCTCTCAAATGAGGAGGAGGTTCTAGAATCGGCTGTAACCCTCTACTTTTAAGTTACGTTTAATCAACATTACAACAAACGTTTCACGTTTAAGTAATGTTTAATTAATATTACAACAGTGTTCCATGTTTAAGAAACGTTTAATCACTATTACAACAAACTTTCATGTTCAGGTAACGTTTAATCAACATTGCAGCCTGTGTTTTACGTTTCATGTTGATGTTGATCTAATGTTATTTTCATCGTTTCTTTGCTCAGTTGATCTAAACGTTATTTTGGTCGTTTCTTTGCTCAGTGGAAGACTTAGATCTGTTTAAGAGTTAATTAATCAAAGCCATGTTGTTTGGCTTTAATTAATTCAGTAATGTCTGCCTTAAAGTGGCGATTACTCAACTTCACAGCAAAGATTTCACGTTTAATTAACGTTTAAACAACATTTCAACAACGTTTTCTGATGACGCTTAAACAACAATACAACAAACGTTATAAGTTTATAAAAAAAACAATGTTTCTTGTTCTTGTAACGTTTACTCAATATTACAACAAACGTTTCACGTTTAAGTGACTTTTAACCAATACTACAACTAACATTTCATGTTTATGTATTTATTACTATCTCAAATACCCTGGGCCCGTATCACAGTACCGATGCAATTTGTCATTGGTGAGAAGTTGCACTGGAATGGCGTCATTTTACTCCAAACGGTTCGATAATTTCATTGCAACTTCTCACCCATGACAAATTGTATCAGTACTGTGAATACGGGACCTAGAATTTTTCTGGTTCCCAAAAAAATGTTGTGTACACTGCATGTTATATATATTTAAGAGTTTTTCTTTTAAGTATACATATCTCAATATACTCTACTCAGAAATATTTAAAATTGAACTTTCAAACGAGTGTTCTCCACTCCCAGACTAAGCATGAAGTAAAATTTCGAGTTTAGAAAAGCCTGAAAATTTGGTTTGGTCGCGTAGCGCGAAGCGCGGAGCGACCAAACCAAATTTTCAGGCTTTTCTAAACTAGAAATTTTACTTCATGCGCCCCGCGTACTAAACACTGATGTGACGTGATGTTCAGAATACACGTTTTTGGCAAACTGCTGTGGTAGATTATTTTGAACCTAACCTAAAATCAGTGTTTTATACGCGTGGCGCATGAAGTAAAATTTCGAGTTTAGAAAAGCCTAATTTGGCTCGGTCGCTTCGCTTCGCTACGCGCCCGAGCCAAATTTTCAGGCTTTTCTAAACTCGAAATTTTACTTCATGCTTAGTCTGGGAGTGGAAAACACTCGTTTCAAACTTCAAATTATACTATTTTAAAAACAAACGATTAACGGAAAAGTTACAGCTTATGCATACATGTATGTATATTTAAAAGAAAAATTCCCAGTATGTTTACCAAATTTTAGTGGTGGCAAACACCACCGTCAGGGCCGAAAGGGTTAATTAATCAAAGCCATGTTGCTAGGTTTTAGTTAATTTACTAGTGCCTGCCTTTTAGTAACGTTTATTCAACTTCACAGCAAACATTTCACGTTTAATTAACGTTTAAACAACATTTCAACAACGTTTTATGTTGCCGTTTAAACAATAATACAACAAACGTTATACGTAACGTTTAACCAATATTACTACAAACGTTTCACTTCCCACTGAACAAACACATTTAAGTAATGTTTCGACAATATTAAAATAACGTTTAATGTTGTTGCAATGTTGAAATAACGTTATTTGTTTTTTTGCTCAGTGGGGTTTAATTAATACTACAACTAACATTTAATGTTTATGTAACGTTTAATCAACATTACAACAAACGCGTCATCATTAAGTAACGTTTTATCAACATTACAACAATCGTTTCACTTGTAAGCAAGGTTTAATTAACATCACAACAACGTTTTATGCTTAACTAACGTGACATCAACAAACAACAACCGTTTTAAGTGACGTTTAATCAACATTATACAACAAACGTTTTAAGTAACGTTTAATCAACATTATACAACAAACGTTTTAAGTGACGTTTAATCAACATTATACAACAAACATTTCATGTTTAAGTTACGTTTAATCAACATTACAACAAACGTTTCACGTTTAAGTAATGTTTAATCAACATTACAACAGTGTTCCATGTTTAGGAAACATTTAATCACCATTACAACGATCTTTCATGTTCAGGTAAGGTTTAATCAACATTGCAGCCTGTGTTTTACGTTTCATGTTGATGTTGATCTAATGTTATTTTCATCGCTTCTTTGCTCAGTTGATCTAAACGTTATTTTGATCGTTTCTTTGCTCAGTGGGAGACTTAGATCTGTTTAAGAGTTAATTAATCAAAGCTATGTTGTTTGGCTTTAATAAATTCAGTAAGTGACAATTATTCAACTTCACAGCAAAGATTTCACGTTT
Organism: Philonthus cognatus; assembly: GCA_932526585.2. Taxonomy (NCBI): domain Eukaryota; kingdom Metazoa; phylum Arthropoda; class Insecta; order Coleoptera; family Staphylinidae; genus Philonthus; species Philonthus cognatus. Next base: position 104,028,318 of record OW052244.1, read on the forward strand.
AGTTAACGTTTAAACAACATTTCAACAACGTTTTATGATGACGCTTAAACAACAATACAACAAACGTTATAAGTTTACAAAAAAAAACAATGTTTCTTGTTCTTGTAACGTTTACTCAATATTACAACAATCGTTTCACGTTTAAGTGACTTTTAACCAATACTACAACTAACATTTCATGTTTATGTAACGTTTAATCAACATTACAACAAACGCGTCATGTTTAAGTAACGTTTTATCAGCATTACAACAATCATTTCACTTGTTAACGAGATTTATTCAACATTACAACAACGTTTTATGCTTAACCAACGTGACATCAACAAACAATAACCGTTTTAAGTGACGTTTAGTCAGCGTTTCATGTTTAAGTTACGTTTAATCAATATTACAACGTTTCTTGTTCTTGTAACGTTTAACCATATTACAACAAACGTTTCACGTTTAGGTGACTTTTAACCAATACTACAATTAACATTTGATGTTTTTGTAACGTGACATCAACAAACAACGACCGTTTTAAGTGACGTTTAGTCAACGTTTCCTCTTTAAGTTAAGTTTAATCAACATTATAACGTTTCTTGTTCTTGTAACGTTTAACCAATATTACAACAAACGTTTCACGTTTAAGTGACTTCTAAACAATACTACAGCTAACACTTGATGTTTATGTAATGTTTAATCAACATTATAACAAACGCGTCATCATTAAGTAACGTTTTATCAACATTAAAACAATCGTTTCACTTTTAAGCGAGATTTAGTCAACATAACAACGTTTTATGCTTAACTAACCTGACATCAACAAACAACAGCCGTTTTAAGTGACCTTTAGTCAACGTTTCATGTTTAAGTGACGTTAATCAACATTACAACAAACGTTTCACGTTTAAGTAATGTTTAATCAACATTACAACAATGTTCCATGTTTAAGAAACGTTTAATCAACATTACAACAATCTTTTATATTCAAGTAACGTTTAATCAACATTGCAGCAAGTGTTTTACGTTTATATTGATGTTGATCTAATGTTGTTTTGATTGTTTCTTTGCTCAGTTGATCTAAACGTTATTTTGATCGTTTCTTTGCTCAGTGGGAGACTTAGATCTGTCCCTGTTTAAGAATCGTTTAATTAACATTATACAACAAACGTTTCATGTTTAAGTTACGTTTAATCAACATTACAACAAACGTTTCACGTTTAAGTAATGTTTAATCGACATTAAAACAGTGTTCCATGTTTAAGAAACGTTTAATCAACATTACAACAATCTTTTGTGTTCAGGTAACGTTTAATCAACATTGCAGCAAGTGTTTTACGTTTCATGTTGATGTTGATTTAATGTTATTTTGATCGTTTTCTTGCTTAGTTGATCGAAACGTTATTTTGATCGTTTCTTTGCTCGGTGGAAGACTTAGATCTGTCCATGTTTAAGAAACGTTTAATCAACATTATACAACAAACGTTTCATGTTTTAGTTACGTTTAATCAACATAACAAACGTTTCACGTTTAAGTAATGTTTAATCAACATTACAGCAGTGTTCCGTGTTTAAGTAACGTTTAATCAACATTACAACAATCTTTTATGTTCAGGTAGCGTTTAATCAACATTGCAACAAGTGTTTTACGTTTCATATTGATGTTGATCTAACGTTATTTTGATTGTTTTTTTGCTCAGTGGGAGACTTCGATCTGTCCCTGTTTAAGAAACGTTTAATCAACATTATACAACAAACGTTTCATGTTTAAGTTACGTTTAATCAACATTACAACAAACGTTTCACGTTTAAGTAATGTTTAATCAACATTAAAACAGTTCCATGTTTAAGAAACGTTTAATCAACATTACAACAATCTTTTATGTTCAGGTAACGTTTAATCAACATTGCAGCCTGTGTTTTACGTTTCATGTTGATTTTGATCTAATGTTATTTTGATCGTTTCCTTGCTTAGTTGATCGAAACATTATTTTGATCGTTTCTTTGCTCGGTGGAAGACTTAGATCTGTCCATGTTTAAGAAACGTTTAATCAACATTATACAACAAACGTTTCATGTTTTAGTTACGTTTAATCAACATAACAACAAACGTTTCACATTTAAGTAATGTTTAATCAACATTATAACAGTGTTCCGTGTTTAAGTAACGTTTAATCAACATTACAACAATCTTTTATGTTCAGGTAGCGTTTAATCAACATTGCAACAAGTGTTTTTCGTTTCATATTGATGTTGATCTAATGTTATTTTGATTGTTTCTTTGCTCAGTTGATCTAAACGTTATTTTGATCGTTTCTTTGCTCAGTGGGAGACTTAGATCTGTCCCTGTTTAAGAATCGTGTAATCAACATTATACAACAAACGTTTTATGTTTAAGTTACGTTTAATCAACATTACAACAAACGTTTCACGTTTAAGTATTGTTTAATCAACATTACAACAGTGTTCCATGTTTAAGTAACGTTAAATCAACATTACAACAATCTTTCATGTTCAGGTAACGTTTAATCAACATTTCAACAAGTGTTTTACGTTTCATGTTGATGTTAATCTAATGTTATCTTGGTCGTTCCTTTTCTAAGTTGATCTAAACGTTATTTTGATCGTCTCTTTACTCAGTGAGAGACTTAGATCTGTCCATGTTTAAGAAACGTTTAATCAACATTTATACAACAAACGTTTCATGTTTAAGTTACGTTTAATGAACATTTCAACGAACGATTCACGTTTAAGTAATGTTTAATCAACATTAAAACAGTGTTTCATGTTTAAGAAACGTTTAATCAACATTTTAACAATCTATAATGCTCAGGTAACGTTTAATCAACATTGCAACAAGTGTTTTACGTTTCAGGTTGATGTTGATCTAGTGTTATTTTGATCGTTTCTTTGCTCAGTTGATCTAAACGTTATTTTGAAAGTTTCTTTGCTCAGTAAGAGACTTAGATCTGTTTGGTAAATTACCACAATGTTTAATTAACGTCAGATATGTTACCACTAAACCTTTACTCAATATTAAATATATAAAAAAATATCAAAATTGAATTTGTGTTCACTATTCCGGCACCAGATACCCACAGACGCGTTTCAAGCTTCAAGGTCCTCTTCAATGTGGTCCTGGCCCAGTGCTGAGGAATACTGAGCATTTCTGAATATTTCAAGCCAATATCTGAAAACTATTAATGGATTCGATAGCCGACGCCATCTAATGGCAATATAAAGAAAAACATTTTAAGCGTGAAATAATTAATCCAAATATTTTTGTACATAATAAGCAAACAGAAAATTCACTTTCTAATCACTTAATTCGCACGATGCAGACACTCAACACAAATACACCAAATTTAATAAACACACGTCAGAAAAATAAATATTTTGCGATTGGTTCTGTCTCGACACGTATAAATTTAAACTTAACTAGTAAAACAAAAACTTCATTAAACAAAACAAAAGAACTATTTAAGCTAAATAACACAAAAGCAAAACAAATTGTCTGTCTTCAGTAGCCCTGGCTACGGATAACTAATTGCGTGGTAAATGAATAAAAGAAAAAAAATATTCGATTACAGAAAACTAAGGAAAATTTAATTTGATTATTCGATTATAGAAAGAGTAAGAAACAGTTAATTTGATTATTCGATTGCGAATTAATTAATATTTTAAACCTATTATTTTTTGATTCTTATAAAAGATTAATAATTAATACCAGTTGAATTAAATACGAGATTTTTTACAGCATTTTTAGATGTTCTAGATAATGAATGGCAGACAAACAACTTTAAATTGAACGCCTTTATAAATTCGGGCAGTTAATCGGTTGAATATTATAAACAAATTTAAAAAATAAATGAAGTGGGAGCCTGTAGGAATACAGGTTGAGATTGGAAGGATTATTATTATTATTAGTAGTACTTTACACTACTACCTACATTTTTTAACTAACTTGATATGACCGACTACAACACATATATTATTATTATTATTATTATTATAAATATCGCAATGTTTAGTTTAGGGTCACTTGCACCAAACACGTTGAACTAGTTCAACTCAGAACTCAAATTCAAAATGGCACTAAAACAATAGGACCTGCCATCGTGAACTAAAGTTCAGCTTAAACTCGATTCCAACGTTTTTTGGTGGAACTGGGCCTTAATCTTTTTTAAGCCGAATTAAACACCAGAAAAAAAAAACGCACAATCCTCACGTAAAATTCAACTTCATCACAAAATCTCTATCAAACAACTGTAAAATTAGTTCTTAATACTAAACATTTGAATTACAACAATCTTTTTCAAAAAATGCAATTAGTTTCTTAGTACTAAACATTTAAATTACTACAATATTCTTACAAAAAAAAAACGAAATTAGTTTCTTAGTACTAGTAACATTTGAACTACCACAACACTCTTCAAATAAAAACTTCATTACAAAATCTCCATCAAACAACTGTAAAATTAGTTCTTAGTATTTCTTGAATAACTTTCTTATTTATCACTTGGTGTAACATTTTGAAATAATATAAAAGGATACATTAAAAAAAAAATCACTTGGTTTGTTTCACTATTTGTATTTGTATTTTGCAAATAGTGAAACAAACCAAGTGTTTTTTTTTTAATTTATCTTTTAATATCAGTTCTTAGTACTAAACATTTGAATTACAACAATCTTTTTCAAAAAACGAAATTAGTTTCTTAGTACTAAGCATTTAAACTACCACAACACAAAAAACGCAATTAGTTTCCGTCGTTTGGGAATCATTTATACACAAAAAAGAAAAACGGAACATAAAAAAGCCAACGAAGACTGAAATAATAAAAAAAAACCTGTACATAGTGAATATTCGATTGATGCTAAAATCAAACATGCGGTATATTAAAAAAATAAATATAAAATAAAAAACATTTGTATAATATTAATAGTGAGAACAAAAATAATATGAACTGTTATGTTTTTTCCTGTAGGACCATTAAACTAAAAAAAAAACATGATTGTAAAATCGAGAACTCTTTTATCGTTTTCGTCGTTTTTTGAATATTCGGTAACAAAATGAAAGAAAAAACAAGAAAATAACAAAAATATTAATAAGTAAACTTAAAATGCCCAACGCCATGTTTTTTTAAGAAAAGATAAAAAAAACGCTATGCTTCTTCTCGGGTTGGTTTCTGTGTGTAATCGCTGAATGTTTTTAATTGGTGATTGTCTAATTAGAAAAAAATCAATATTAGATAATGTTTTATGGATATTGTCTAATTTTATAAAAAAAAAACAATATTAGAATTTTTTTTTATGGTTATTGTCTAATTATAAAACAAACAATGTTAGAAAATGGGCCCGTTCATCAAAATGTTTAACATTCAAGATGTTTGAATTTGTTGTGATGTATGTTGGTACCTAATGAACAGTACTCCGGTCGGTCTATTTCGTACGATTGCAAAAATTCCAAACACGTTCACGATTAACTATCCGGTCATCAGAGAATTCCTCAGCAGTAAACTCCCAACTGTTTTCTCTGCTGAACGGACCCAATGTTTTCTGTTATTTTCTATTATTAAATCAAAAATGTTTCATCCGCAGTAAGTTGAGAAATTAATTCAACAAATTAATTGAAAACATTGCCGATACGTTTTTAGTTTAATTGGAACTTTTCATCTTCCAGAAATGTTATTTAAGCAGGGTTGTTGAAAAAAACGTTTTTTTTTTCATTTTAATTAAAACAAACAGTTTTTTTTAAAACACTTGACGAAGTTTCGATAGAGAATTGGGAGATCTCAGGTCTCTCAATTCCTTGACAAAGTTTTGAGAGAGAATTGAGAGATCTCTTTCTCTCCTTAAGACTTAAGAAACTCTTAAGAGGCCTTGAGATTGTTTTGAGAGAGAATCGAGAAACAAGAGAATCAAGGAAGTCTCAAATCACTCAGAGGAAATGATTTCAGTAATGGAAGACTGTAAAAAAGTTCTGAATAAACTTAGGAGTTTTATTAAAAATTTGAGAAACGAGAGTTTAAAAATAGTTTCGATAGAGACTCGAGAAACTCGTAAGAGACACTTGACAAAGTTTCGATAGAGAATTGAGAAATCTCTTGTCTGTCAATTCCTTGACAAAGATTTGAGAGAAAATTGAGAGATCTCTTGTCTCGCAATTCCCTCCCTAAGACTTAAAAAACTATTAAAAGGCACTTAAGATGGTTTTGAGAGAGAATCGAGAAACAAGAGATTCACGGAAGTCTTAAAGCACTTAAAAGGAAATGATTTTAGTAATTGGAGACTTTAGAAAGGTTTTAAATAAACCTAAGAGTTTTATTAGATATTTGAGAAACGAGAGACTTTAGGGCAGGGTTTCTCAACCGGTGGGGCGCGGCAAGAGATCAGGGAAGGCTCTCAATTAATTGACAAAGAATCGATTCCCTCCCTAAGACTTAAAAAAACTCTTAAGAGGCACTTGAGATTAGAGCACTGCAAAGTTTCGATAGAGAATTGAGAAATAAATCTCTTGTCTCTCAACTCCTTGACAAAGATTTGAGAAAGAATTGAGAGATCTTATGTCTCTCAATTCCCTCCCTAAGACTTAAAAACTCTTAAGAGGCACTTGAGATTAAAGCACTGCGAAGTTTCCATAGAGAATTGAGAAATCTCTTGTCTCAATTCCTTGACACAGATTTAAGAGAGAATTGAGAGATCCCTTGTCTCTCAATTCCCCCCCTAAGACTTATAAAACTCTTCAGAGGCACTTGAGATTAAAGCACTGCAAAATTTCGATAAGCCAGGGCCTCTAATTTTTTTCAAGTGGGCCGGGCCGGGCTTCCAATTCAAAATATGAGACCGGGCCGGGCCTGACTATTTTTTTTAAGTTTGTTTTTACTTTTAATTGCAAACTTTATCTATAAACAAGTAAATATACATATATTTACAAATGTGATAAACCTTTATTAGCTAGTGTTTTTTAAACTCCGAGAAAATTTTGAACAATTCAGACTAAAATATTGGCCGGGTCGGGCCGGATCGGGCCTGTTCTTATATTTACCCAGGCCGGACTCAAGTCAATTATTTTATGACCAGGCCGAGCTTGCAAAATTTGCTAGTTTGCCGGGCTGGACCCAAAATAATTGGCCCGCGCAGGGCTCTACTGCAGATAGTTTTTAGAGGGAATTGAGAATTCAAGGAAGTCTTAAGGCACTTAAGAGGAAATGATTTCAATAATGGGAGACTTTAGAAAGGTTTTGAATAAACTTCAGAGTTTTATTAGAAATCTAACAGACAAGAAACTTAAGAGTTTTATTATAAATTTAAGAAACAAGAAACTTAAGAGTTTCGATAGACTTGAGAAACTCTTAAGAGGCACTTGAAGTGGTTTTGGGAGAGATTATGTGTTGCGTTTAGGAAAAAGTAAAAAAAACAAAAACAAGAGATTCAAGGAAGTCTTAGGGCGCTTAAGGGGGGATGATTCCAATAATGGGAGACTTCAGAGAGGTTTTAAATAAACTTGAGAGTTTTATTAGAAATTTTAGAAACAAGAAACTTTAGAGTTTTATTAGAAATTTAAGAAACATAAGAGTTTTATAAGAAATTTGAGAAACAAGAATCTTAAGAGTTTCGATAGAGACTTGAGAAACTCTTAAGAGGCACTTGAAGTGGTTTTGGGAGAGATTATGTGTTGCGTTTAGTAAAAAGTAAAAAAAAACAAAAACAAGAGATTCAAGGAAGTCTTAGGGCGCTTAAGGGGGGATGATTCCAATAATGGGAGACTTTAGAGAGGTTTTAAATAAACTTGAGAGTTTTATTAGAAATTTTAGAAACAAGAAACTTTAGAGTTTTATTAGAAATTTAAGAAACATAAGAGTTTTATAAGAAATTTGAGAAACAAGAATCTTAAGAGTTTCGATAGAGACTTGAGAAACTCTTAAGAGGCACTTGAAGTGGTTTTGGGAGAGATTAAGTATTGCGTTTGGTAAAAAAATAAACTAAAACAAGAGATTCAAGGAAGTCTTAAAGCACTTAAGAGGGTATGATTTCAATAATGGTAGACTTTAGAAAGGTTTTAAATAAACTTGAGAGTTTTATTATAAACTTGAGAAACAAGAAACTTAAGAGTTTTGATAGACTTAAGAAACTCTTAAGAGGCACTTTAAATGGTTTTGGGAGAGAATTATGTATTAAAAGTAAACATTTAGAAAAATAGTAAAAGGTAGACATTTTGTATTGAATCGCCTTTTTTAAAATGAAGTCTTTACATTTTTATATATAAAAAACAGATGTATGCTATTTTTGTCATGTTTTTAACATGCAGACATATCTAGTCTGTGCATTTTTTTAAATTATATAAAAAATTTAAATGTTTCCCCAAAAATATCAAAAACATTGTGTAAGTAAAAATGTGTCACCATAGAGTATGAATCAAATTTCAATTTAATTTTCGAAATTTTATATACAGGGTATCCACAAAGGATATGGGGTATTTGTAAATTGAATAAAAAATAAAATAAAAGTCAGAAAAAATAAAGTTTTATATTCATTTTTAGACAAAGTTTTGGAAAATAATTGCTAAAGATTACGTTGTCCAAATGTCACCCTCACGCTGCTGGCACTCCTCTAACCGAAAACGGAAATTAGCCGCTACGCGTCTACACATCTCTCTGGAAACTGCGGCCACTTCGGTGCGGATGTTGTCCTTCAATTGCAGTATAATTCGTGGTTTGTTTTTATAAACTTTCACTCTAAGGTATTTTTTTTTTGAAGACCGGCAAGGGCACTTACTGTAAACTGTGAACGGTCTTGCGACATGTTAAGGAACTTTTGGGTTCCACAACTGGGCACTTACTGTAAACCCTGAACGGTATTGCGACATGTTAAGGAACTTTTGGGTTCCACAACTGCAGGTGTTTGAAGGTTTTAATATGGAAACATGGTTTTAACAAGATGGGGCAACTTGCCACACCTTAAACTAAACACTTGAGGTTTTCAATGAACATTTAAATAATTAACACTGATTACTTTTTTGTATTCACTTTTTAAAAAGTTAATACAAAAAAAGGAATCAGTGTTAATTATTTAAATATTTACAATGTTTCACAAAGTAACCGCCTCCACCACAAGATATTTTCAATGAACAATGAAAAAGTGATCTTTCGTCGAGGCACCATTAACTGGCTTCCGAGAAGCCCCGATCTTACACCCCTTGATTATTTCCTATGAGGATACCTGTTTGAATTCAGTCGAAGCTAAACTAATTTATTTTACAACAATTACCCCTTGATTATTTCCTATGAGGACACCTTAAAGAGAGAGTTTATAAAAACAAACCACGAACTGTACTAAAATGGCCGCAGTTTCTAGAAAGATGAGTAATTTTCGTTTTCAGTTAAAGGAGTGCCAGCAGGTGGAGGGTTAACATTTGGACAACGTAATCTTTGGCACTTAATTTTTAAAAACTTTGTCTAAAAATTAATATAAACATTTATTCTTTCTGACCTTTATTTTCTTTGTTATTCCATTTACAAATATCCCTTACCCTTTATGGAAACCCTGTATACTGTTTAAACTAAATGAAGTGTAAGCTTTCAAATTCAAATAGTTTTAAATTTAAAATATTCCTGTATTCTTTCAAATTCAAATAGTTTTGAATTTGAAATATTCATGTTTGATTGAAATTTTAATTTTTAAATATGCCATAAATTATTTTATTATTAAATTGTTTTCATTAAGTTAATATTGACATCACCAATTTTAAACTTCCATATTTTCCTCTTCAATTGCTGTGCTATTTCGAAGTGTGGCATTGGGCATTTTAAGGTTCCAATGGAGAGGTGGCGTTCCATTGAGTGTAGAGTTATGAATCGAATTTAGTCTAATTGTTATATTGAATAGAGAAAAAATGAAAAAAAAAAAAACAAACATCGTATTTACCGATTTGCTTACGTACTTGATTGGTTTTGTTCGTAAAATTTTTTCAATTCCTGGCGCCCGGGCAAAATTACGAATCGACGTTTTTCATGTAAACAAACGTTCGTAAAAAATTGGAAAGATTGAATTGATTTAATTTAATAATATTAAAGGATAAATTAAAAAATGTGATTTAATGTGAAAGTAAAAAAAAATTTAAACAGAATTCTTGTAAAATTGGGAATGTGTGAAACTGGAAGGATTTAATTGATTTAATGTAAAAATGCAAGATTCTAAATTTACATGCTATTCGTCAGTTTTAAGCTGTAGATCAGGGATGAGCCTCAACAATGTCATGTTGACAATGTCATGTCAATTTTTATTTTAGGTATACATGTATACATATGGATACGCTATAAATTTTCCGACATTCGTTGGTTTTTTTTAAGTTCAATTTGAAGCTTTACGCGAGTGTTTTCCACTCCCAGAGTCAGCATGAAGTAAAATTTCGAGTTTAGAAAAGCCTGACAATTTGGATTGGTCGCGTAGCGCGAAGCGCGGAGCGACCAAGCCAAATCAGGCTTTTCTAAACTCGAAATTTTACTTCATGCGCCACGCGTATAAAACACTGAAATATCGGAAAGTTTAGAATATACGGCTTTAGCAATCTAATATGTAGATGTAAATAAAACTTGAGACAAATTCTGAGCTGAACAAATTGTTTAAAACAGTGATTATAGGCAACCCAATAGTTCTAACGTATATTAGGTTGCCTATAATCGTTGTTGCATGTGTGTGTGTTTTTTTAACTTAACTGTGAATCAGTGTTTTTAGGCGTGGCGCATGAAGTAAAATTTCGAGTTTAGAAAAGCCTAATTTGGATTGGCCGCTCCGCTTCGCTACGCGGCCAATCCAAATTTTTAGGCTTTTCTAAACTCGAAATTTTACTTCATGCTTAGTTTGGGAGTGGAAAACACTCGTTAAAAGCCTCAAATTAAACGCTTTAGAACAACATATTCCCGCAAACTCGAAATTTTACTTCATGCGCCACGCATATAAAACGCTAGTCTTAAGTGAAGTTTTAAACATACGTCTGTAGAATAATGCTTTAGTAGCATATTGCGAACTTCACAATATTTGAGTGATTTATACGCGTGGCGCATGAAGTAAAATTTCGAGTTTAGAAAAGCCTGAAAATTTGGTTTGGCCGCTCCGCGCTTCGCGCTACGCGGCCAAACCAAATTTTCAGGCTTTTCTAAACTCGAAATGTTACTTCATGCTTAGCCTGGGAGTGGAAACACTCGTTGACGTTTCAAATTAAATGCTTTTAATAACAACGGATGCTTTAAAATTCATAGCGTATTAATCGAGATATGTATACTTAAAAGAAATACTCTAAAATAAACTATAAATTATACTTGATAAAAGTGATTGTACGCCGACATAAATATCTTTGCGCGGGTGTGTTGAAATAGACGCAGCATGTGATTTTACGCCGACACAAATATATTTGTGCCGGCACGTGTAAAGCTTTAAATTGAACTTTTCTAACCTTAAAATCTCACTTCATGCTTAATCTGGGGGTGGAAAACACTCGTTTAGCGCAATAAATTGAACTCTTAAAAAAAACGAATATGTGAAGATTTACAGAATAATTGGGATGTGCATACTCTAAAGAGAAATTCCCTGTATAGGGTTTTTGATAATATAAAAACCCTAAAAACGACTTCAAACAATCCCAATTGTTCCAGGAAAAATACCTCGGTAAAACAAAAATCAATTCTAATCGTTTCCAACACACGAAAAACACCTCATAATGAAAACAAACGAGGCGTAATTTTCCCCTCAATGCGTGCGCCGTAAAAAAGTAAAGAAAAAAGCGCGCACGCGCGAACAATTCCCGTTCCCCTACTGACTAAAAAAAAAAGGAAATTCTTCGCGCGTGTCTCGATTCGCCGTTCAAAAAGTAAACAAAAAAGCGTACACGCGCGAATAATTCCCCTCCTCCCACTCACTAGAAAAAAAAATGAAATTCTTCGCGCGTGTCTCTCGATTTGCCGTTCAAAAAGTAAACAAAAGAGCGCACACGCGCGAACAATTCCCCTCCCCCTACTCATTAAAAAAAAAAAGAAATTCTTCGCGCGTGTCTCTCGATTTGCCGTTCAAAAAGTAAACAAAAGAGCGTCCACGCGCGAACAATTCCCCTCCCCCTACTAAATAAAAAAAAATGAAATTTTTCGCGCGTGTCTCACGATTCGCTGTTCAAAAAGTAAACAAAAAAGCGCGCACGCGCGAACTATTCCCCTCCCCCCCTACTCACTAAAAGAAAGGAAATGCTTCGCGCGTGTCTCTCGATTCGCTGTTCAAAAAGTAAACAAAAAAGCGCGCACGCGCGAACAATTCCCCTCCCCCCTACTCACTAAAAAAAAGGAAATGCTTCGCGCGTGTCTCTCCATTCGCTGTTCAAAAAGTAAACAAAATAGCGCACACGCGCGAACAATTCCCCTCCCCCTACTCATTAAAAAAAAATGAAATACTTCGCGCGTGTCTCTCGATTTGCCGTTCAAAAAGTAAACAAAAAAGCGCCCACGCGCGAACAATTCCCCTCCCCCTACTAAATAAAAAAAAATGAAATTTTTCGCTCGTGTCTCACGATTCGCTGTTCAAAAAGTAAACAAAAAAGCGCGCACGCGCGACTATTCCCCTCCCCCCTACTCACTAAAAGAAAGGAAATGCTTCGCGCGTGTCTCTCGATTCGCTGTTCAAAAAGTAAACAAAAAAGCGCGCACGCGCGAACAATTCCCCTCCCCCCCTACTTACTAAAAAAAAAGGAAATTCTTCGCGCGTGTCTCGATTCGCTGTTCAAAAAGTAAACAAAAAAGCGCACACGCGCGAACAATTCCCCTCCCCCTACTCATTAAAAAAAAATGAAATTCTTCGCGCGTGCCTCACGATTCGCTGTTCAAAAAGTAAACAAAAAAGCGCGCACGCGCGAGCAATCCCCCCCCCCTACTTACTAAAAAAAAAGGAAATTCTTCGCGCGTGTCTCGATTCGCTGTTCAAAAAGTAAACAAAAAAGCGCACACGCGCGAACAATTCCCCTCCCCCTACTCATTAAAAAAAAAAAATGAAATTCTTCGCGCGTGTCTCACGATTCGCTGTTCAAAAAGTATACAAAAAAGCGCGCACGCGCGAACAATTCCCCTCCCCCCACTCACTAAATATAAAAAAAGGAATTCTGCGCGCGTGTCTCTCGATTCTTAAATATTTTCTTCTCATGTGATATGTGTGCCAAAGTATATATTAATTATTTTATAAGTACATAGCAAAAATACAATAACTTTATAAAGTACAAGTTATTCAAAGAGAAACAAAGAAGGGAATCGTAGAAGGAAAAGTGTAGTCAATAAAAAAAAAAACAAATATATAATGTATAGTAATTTGCAAATTGAAGCAATAGCAATGGGTTTTATCGAAAATTAAGGGCCTAATTTGTTAAATTAATTTATAGTTGAATTATTTATTTGATTATACGACATGATTGTATCGACCAGAAAGTTTTGTTTCTTAATCTTCTCCGCAAACTGTTTTTATTTCCGCAGAAAAAAAAAAGATACAGAACAAGAAAACTATATATATCATTGTTATGCTATGTACAATCATGTGTTGTTAAATATGATTATTTAAGTATTTCCAATGTAACAATCAATAAAAATTATACAATTTTCATTGAATATTCAAACGAACAACCTTTAATTCACCCTAGAATAAAAAAACTGGAGATTTTTTTGTTGTTGCATACCAGGTCTGTAAATATGAAACCGGAATTTGCTTATAAATCGCTCTAGTTGTCAATTGTCTTGTGGCTCTAGTTATCTCAACAGTCACTATGTTAAATCGCGTTATTGGTCCCTTATTCTTGTGTTTATATTTGTTAAAGACTTTAACTTAACATAACAGTGTTTTCATAGTGTTGAAGATGAATGTTTTTGACCCTAAAAATTATGATTCACGGACGACATTGATTTTCTGTTACCATTCGAAGAAAACTGCTGCAGGTGGGGCCCGCTGTGGCCGAGCGGTTGAGCCGCCGGTTTCGCCAATCGGTCACGGAGGTGATCTGGGTTCGATTCCCAGCGGAGGCGAGTAATTTTTATAACGAAAAATACTCGTCTCCGGTTTCATGGGTGTGGGTGAATGTGTTGTGACGTCCAAATTAGTCGAAATATATGTTAATATAGTTATTATTAATCAACGTTAGTGGCTGAATGGTAAAACCTATGCCAAACAAACAAACAAAAAAAAAACTGTTGCAGAATCGCATCAAATGCTTGTCGAAATTTACGGTGAGCATGCTATTGGTAAATCACAGTGCTTTGAGTGATTTAAAATATTCAAAAGTGGCGATTTTCACGTGAGTAACCAAGAACGTGGAAGACCACCGAGAAAGTTTGAAGATGCCGCATTGCAAGCATTGTTGGATGAGGATGGCGCTCAAACGCACCAACAACTTCCGTGTCAGTAAAATGTGACAGACTTGGTGTCTATACCTTTCGAGGACCGGTAGATCACCGCCATGTCTGCGAACCACTGCCCGCCGGAGACCAACCCACGTGTGGACTGGATTTGCGAGTAGGCACTCCTGGGCTTTTCAAGACCCACCCCCGACCCCTCATTTAGCAGCGACAAGCACCAGGGCTGAGTCAACCCCAACGTGTGTAAGTTAACCCTATCCAAGATAGTGACACAGAGGCTACCTCAAGAAAGTCTACAGCTCTGACTTGGACAATCGTCCCCTTCAAACATCCATCGTCCGAAGACTCAGGTCTGCCCCAGACGCCTTTAAGTGGTATGCTGGATCTCCAGTAAAATGTGACAGGACAAGCCGTCTCCATACGTTTGAAAGCCATAAGAAAAATCCAGAAGGTAGGAAGATGGGTTCCACATGAAAGATGGCAGGAAAACCGAAAAACCGCCTACGAAATACTGCTCACCAAGTACAAAAGAAAATCATTTCCTTATCAAATTGTGACTGGCGATGAAATACTTCCGCATGCGGCTTACTTACTAGACTTAGCTCTTTCCTATGGCTGCTTATTTGCATTGATGGGACACGCACTTGCTGAGCAGCGCTTCACTTCTTACTAAAATGGCTCGATGATTGGTTTGCCTTAACCGATAAACAATTTTTTTTACGAGGCATCCACAATTTGGCAGAGAGATGTAAAAAACATGTAGCTAGCGATGGGCAATACTTTGAATAAAATATTTTGTACCATTTTCATACAATAAATGTGTATTTTCTATTAATTAAAAAAATTCCGGTTGCATATTTACAGACTTAGTATATTAGTTTACAATTTGTGGGATGCAGGTGAGAGAAACAAGCGATTTATACTTTTAACATAAGGATTGTTCTTTGATTGACCCAGTATTTATATATTATAGAATCAACGTGGTTATTTTTGCACGAGCCGTTTTTTGTTGTTCCATGGAATGACCTTGATATAATTTAGTTTGTTTATTTTTACGAAATTACATCCCTTCCTCTTGTTGAACATTTATGATTTTCGTTGTGTATGCGTTATATCTGTATATTTATTTTATAATCCCCCCGATTTTTGCTTTTGCTATTTTAATTTCTGTAGTTTTCGCTAATTCCGCTTTCTTTTCTTTTCTGTTCCGATTTAGAAAATGTGGAGAATAATAACTCGTTTTATGCTTCCACGCCGAACGCGAAGATGGCAAACGGTAACATGAATGGTGATACGAGTCCGATGAGGAATAAGGCGAAGGAGAAGCTGATGAACACGATTAACGCGAATAACAACGGGACGAACACGACGACTGTCATCGCGGAGATCGAGGGGGATGTTAAGAAGAGGGTGCGGGCGACTTGTGATAAGTCCTACTACATCGCCAAGGAGATTTTGATGACGGAGTTGACGTATAAGAAAGACTTGGATGTTATTAATGTCGTAAGTAGATTATTGTTATATTTATTTTAATTTATTATTCTGCTGCAGATTGTGGCCTGCGTACGCCAACTCTTTGTCAGTAAGCAGAGACGTGAGCATATAATTTAAAAAATAATAATGTTGAGCGCCACTTGGTTTTATAAAATCAACTCTCCTTTTCTAACCAAGAAATACAAGGAGTCGAAGGTTTAATCACACAACTTAATTTAATGAAAATTCAAAAAAATATCTATAACAAAGTTATAACAATAAGAAAATAAAAAAATTCTAGAGTTTATTTGTGAATTATTATATACAGCCAAAATAGAGTTACAAGGTAATGCGTCTCGATATCTGTCACTGAGTCTTTTTTTCTATTAAAGGGCCCCACGTTGGGCGCCAATTAATGAAGGGGTTCCCCCAAAAAGCTAGAATTTAGGCTGTCTAAGGGTCGCTACAGCTTGCATCCAAACCAGGCCCTAAAGAATGAGTGGAACCAGTGGTTGAAGGTCGTGCAGTCATTTTGTTCAAAGAAATGTATTAGTTCCATCTTTGTTGAAAAGCCACCAGATAATCGATTATATTTAGGAGTCTCTATTCTAGATGTTAGGATAACACTTTGGTCGATTCAGGAGCAGATTTGCAGATAGACCGATTGGTCTATCGTAGGTGGAGATGGGATAGAGTTGTGCGAAAGAAAACTACACATTTTTCCTTCTGAAATAGAATCAATTTGTACGGCTAGTGGGGAAAATATCAAAGTCTTTGGTGAAGTCGAGTTGTCAGTCAATTTTGAACAAACGTTGTATAAAATCAACGCTTTATTGGTACCAACCATCAAATACCCTCTAACATTAGGTGCAGACGCAATGGAGAGTTTAGGTTTAAGAATAGGTTTTTTAGGAAATTCAATCAACGCCATAGAGGCAGAGAGTTTTTCAGTTGATAACGAGGTTTTTTGGACTTCTCAAATTTCAGTCTGGATAAAAAGAAGAGGTTGGAGATTACGATCGAGTTATTAAAAAATGTAGCCATGCCGGAGTTGGGGCGCACCGATAAAATAAAACACTCAATTGATACCAAAAGTGCGGAGCCAACCAAACAGACGCACTACAGCTTGTCACCTTTTATGCAGAGAATTATGGACGAAAGGTTAGATGAAATGATTAAACTCGGCGTGATCAAGCCGTCTTCAAGTCCATGGTCATCACCAGTTGTCTTAACGAAGAAGTCCAGCGGCGAATATAGATCCTGTTTTGATGGTTGAATGCAGTGACAAAACATTTGGTTTGGCCGCTCCGCGCTTTGCGCTAACACAAGGGGCACAGCAACAGCGAGAGCAACAACAAAGCAGATGAACTAGCACGTGAAGCATCCAAAATTACTAAAAATCACGCAAAGATAGTGCTATTCCCTCGGTCCTTAGCCAATCACATACTAGAGTTTAACACTGCGAAACACAGGGAAAGGTGGAAGAACCTCACAACATACGAAGACATACTTGTCGTCGGCACCTGACTGCCAAAAAACAAAGAAGTTTCTAAAACTCACAAAACAGAAACTTCGTACTCTAACCGGCTACATTACTGGACACTACAGCTTCCTGCATCATCTCGCCAAAATGGGAATCGCCACCGATGACCTTTGTCGAGAATACAATAAAGAAGAAGAAACAGCAAGACACATACTTCACGAGTGTCCAGCGCTGTCAAAGATAAGAAAGGTACTAAGAGAAGAAACCCCAAATCGTGAAGGACCCGGATGTCATTGGTCACCCGCACAAATTCTGGCAATTGCCGACAGTGCGGAGTGGGTCTAACCATCAGGTTAAGTCTAAGTGGGTGCGGCTGATGCTGCCTTCCCGCCAAACAATCCTTAATCCTCCTAAAGCTTGCCTGCTGTCTGTTAGAATCAGTATGGCTTAATTTGATACTTTGCAGCTTAAGATGAATTCAGCCGCAAGTGTTATACCCATCGTCTCCAGTTGTGTGACTGTCGCATACTTACCCGTGGAGATTTTTGTATGGATCTTTAGGATTCTAGAGAAAACACCAACCCCTGAACTATTGGTCCTTTTTGAGCTGTCTGTGTAGATTCTTATAGTCGACTATCTCATATGTTTTGTGGGTTTGACATTAAAAAACTCAGTAGGGTGCATTTATGCAATAGTCAGTGTCAGCATGCAATAGTCAGTGTCTATCTCAAATAGAGTCTTTGCAGAGCTTTCTCTAGAGGCTACTTCAAGGGCGAAGTATGGTCCCCATAGAATCCCTTGCCACATGAATAACAATAACAAATGGCTGGAAGACATAGTATGACCACCGCCATTGCCATTTGCGGAGTGTTGTTTAGTCCTGGGCCACCAAATTGAAGCGCCGTATGCCAGCATAGACCATAGGATTTCAAAGTAGGCGATAACGCCCCCCTGTGGGCATTTGAGATTTTTTAGGGGGGCAGTAGAAAACCTAGAGACAAATAAGGGGCGTATATTATTACACGTTTAAATATAATCGTGGCAATAGCTGTTTTAGATTCGGGACAGATCGTAAGTACAAAATAATTGGGGGCTCTAGAAAAACAAAATATTCTCGAAGTGGGCGGTGGGCAAAATAAGGTTGAGAACCTATGGCATACACTTTATGACGGCTGTGTATAATCACATTATCGTGAGCGGTACTTTTTTTAACACTTCTTTCAATAAAAATTATATGAATTATTTAATAAAATGTTAGCCTTGGAATATGGTATCTTAGATTAAAACATTTGCTTGTGTATTAATATTACTGTTTTCTAGTAAAATATTATTTATTTCAGTGGTTCCGTGATGAAGTCGGTAAAGAAGAACCAGAAGAATGCTCAATACTCCTCACGCTCATAGCACCGTTGGCTCAAGCTCACAGTTTACTCGTCAAGGATTTGGAACAGAGGCTGCAGAACTGGGAAGGCAGGGGAGGTCCCAGGGCGACCAGCGGGAAAATTGCCGATATTCTTCTAACACATCTACCTCCAATTCTTCCAGTAAGTACAAAACAAATTATTAAAGTTCATCATACATTTTTACATGTTCACCAATTTATTGTAAAATTTACAACCGTTTTTACCTGAATTTTCTTAAAAGTTTTACTTTAATAATCAAATAATGATTTTTAATAAACAACAGCCTACTTTTTTAAATCAGTTAGAGACAGTTGCATCAAACACGTTGAACTGGTTCAACTCTGAACTCTAGTTCAAAGTGACATTAGAACAATGAGAACTGTCATGTTGAACTCGAGTTCAGCTTCAACTCAAGTTCAACTTTTTTGGTGAAACTGGGCCTTAATCACTTTTTGGTAAGTGTATTAAAATAATGATTTATTTACATGAGAATATAACTCTAGCGTCACATGACTAAATTTCGTCCAATCAGAATCGCCTATTTCCATAGATAGATGTTATCACAGCAGTGATAGAATTCTATCACCTTGTTTTGGTCGTTGCTACGAAAATTATTTGTCAAATCTGATGGTCGATTATTAAAAATGTTAACTGGGCGATGGGGTGAGATTTCCAAGACGGAAATATGGTGAGAAAATAACTCATGCGTCACTTCATTTCCTCCAATCAAAATCGCTTATTTCCATAGATACATGTTATCACAGCGGTTATAGAATTCTATCACTTTGTTGTAGTGGTTGCCACGTGAATTATTTCTCAAATCTGACAGGTAAAATTTCGAGTTTAAAAAAGCCTGAAAATTTGGATTGGTCGCTTTTTTATTCGTTATATTCTCTCAACGAATATAACTCGTGGTATGATTAATAATTGATAATATTCATTTGTGAAACCGGAACACCACATTCAACTCACCTTTTGAGCTCGTTGAATCTGCAGCTCGGTTTCACTCATGAATATTATCGATGATAATTATTTTACTTGTTATAGCTGAAAATAATAATAGGAGTGATAACAGAAAATCGAGAATTAGTCGAGTAGCTTGACATTATAACAATGTTTTGCATTGTTGTAGTGTCAAAATCGATAACAGAAAAACGGTAATTAGGCGAGTAGCTTACCAAAAAGCTAGGTTAGTTCATTAATAGGTGAGCGAGAGGTATCCTGTAGAAGATCCACTTAAGAAGGGAGAAAAAAAGGAATTCGTGATTTATGAATGAAATTGTAGAAATTTTACTACGGCGCCAGAAAAAGAAAACGCGCATTCTACAACTTATTATGGAAAAATTAAATTGCAGTTGGTAGCTCCCAAAAGCACTGTTGCCAACAACACGATCAATTTAGTACCAACTTCGAAAAAGCAAATGATTCCAGTATGCAGTATCTATTATCACTTCGCTAACTTCAGGTTGGTGTTTTATGAATGGAATTCCGCGTTTTTTGCTGGCGCTATTGGAAAAATTCCACAACTCCATTCATAAATAGACGGCCATTATGGATTCCTCCCTTCACCCCGCCCTCCTGTTGCAAAATCCCTCGCGTTCCGACAAACTAAACGTCAGATAAGTTTTCACTGTTTGGTTTGGTTATTAGTAATAACATTAACCCATTAACGGCCGAGCAGTTATAGAGTTAACTCAAAAAGTTGATTTTAGGTAAAATTCTACACTATTTTTACTGATTTCTACGAATGACTTATTGTTTTACATACTGTGAATTTTTCTTTTAAATATACATAATGTATACACTGTAAATGTGAGGCATTCGTCGATTTTGTATAGAAACGTGCAATATGAAGTTTAGAACGAGTATATCCACTCCCAGATTAAGTATGAAGTAAAATTTCGAGTTTAGAAAAGCCCCGTGAAAATTTGTCGAGGGTCGCGCAGCGACCCGAGACAAATTTTCTGGGCTTTTCTAAACTCGAAATTTTACTTCATGCGCCACGCGTATGAAACACTAAAATATCGTTAAGTTAGAACTGAAAACATTTTTTTTTTAAATGGGTAATAGTCGAGATATTTAAATAACAAAATATTTACGTTTTCTTTATATATTTTCAAGTCAAGTCAAATAATATAATATATCAAATTAACTAATTGTGTAATTCAATTAACGTAAAATTAATAAAGTTGCGTATATGCATCGATGGCGCCTAATGGGTTGAAGTGAAACACTAAGAATTGCGTTTACTTTTTCAGATTTACGAGGAATATTTAGATGGCCATATTTTGGTGTTGGAAAGGCTGGACACTGCGTTCAAACAAAACAGCCGGTTCGAACAGCTCTACAGGGATTTCGAGATGCAGAAAGTGTGCTACTTGCCGTTGACCACGTTCGTTCTGAAGCCTCTGCAGCGGTTGCTACATTATCAAGTTCTTCTAGAAAGTGAGTAGAAAATTATTCTAGGATAGATAAGGTTAGACGAAAAACATTGTCTTAGTCAAGATAAGTATATAACATGTGCTGTTTTGAACGATTAAAGATTTGGCAGTCATCTATCAACATAGTTATGCATGTAATCTACTTGACTGTGATATTAAGGCATGTTTGCATCCCCTTTCGGATCCTGTAAGTTAGTCCATTACGTTTTCTGGAAAGGGATTGCAACCACTGTAAACTAACCGCTTAAATAAAATGTGAAACAGGAAACTATACTTCAAATAATAATTTTATTTCAAAAAGTCATTTACAAAATTTATCGTATGTCCAATAAAATAAAACCTCTAGAGTGCTGTGGAATATATTGTAGGTTGGCAATTCTAAAATTATACATTATGATTATTATGTCTGACGATTTATATGACAATTCCTGAAGCGTGTAGCCAACATAAATTTAAGAAAAGATAAAATCATAGCACTCTAGAGGTTTTTTCTATTGAACATATCGTCGGTGTAATTTTAATACCTCAACCCAATTTTTTTGGATTTAGCGGTTATGAACTATTCCAATAGTAAAAATTGTGCTGAATCGATTGGAAAATATTTCGTAAGCCATAGAGCAATTAGTTGTAATGCTGTAGCCCGACCTACTAAAATTTATTTGCCACTCAATTCAGCGCACTTTTTTACCGAGGGAATACCTCATAACCGCAAAATCCAAAAAAATTGGGTTGCAAGGGATTAGAATTACACCAACGATATGATATAACGTGAAAGGGATTGCAACCACCGCTCAAAAAAATGTGAAACAAGAAACTATAAATCATAATGAGGATTATTACAAAATGTCATTTACAAAATCAACAAAGAGAAATTGAAAATCATATATTGTTTTCTTTTTCGTATTTACAGAATTATTAAATCATTATGGGAGTAATCACCCGGATAGGGCGGACTGCCTAACAGCAAGCAATACTTTAAAGGATTTGATACAGCCCGTCACGGAAACACTGGAGATTTCCGAGAATCTGGCTGCGCTGTGCGAACTGCAGAGGGACATAACAGGCTTCGACTGCCTCGTGCAGAACGGCAGGAAGTTCTTGAGGCACGGCTGTTTGCTCAAACATTCCAGAAAGGGATACCAACAACGCATGTTCTTCTTGGTAAGCTTACACACTTTTTAAAAATCTAATAATATAACGTGACTTTTTTGATATCTAAGACCCAGTTGCACCAAAAATGTTCAACCTAAATCAAGTTGAACTTGAGTTCATGATGACAGGTCCTATTTTAATAATAATAATAATAATAATATATTTATTTGTGCTAAGAACATCAGTTTTACACAGGTTAAGATAAGTATAATAAAATGTACAATATAAAAAAATATTCTATGACAGCCAAGCAATAAGTTATAGATATAGAATATAGATGGTAGATTTCACAAAGGTGGCACTAAGCATAACACTGAACATAGAGTGAATACGCACTTTTAAAAGGTTATAAATAAATAAGATAATATTAAAATAAAATAAAATACATTAAGAAAAGTAATTAACTTAGACACACATATTAAAATCAAAAGTAAATAACTTACACACACATATTAAAATCAGATATGTTACAGGATAGTACACGCGCTAAAATATTCCTCAAATGTGTAAAATGCATTTTTAATTAAAAAAGACACACCAATTTGTAAAATGACTATTAGGTAGATCCTGAATATGACTAAGTAAAATGTTAAAGAATTGTTCTAATGTCACTTTCGAGTTCAAGATGACAGGTCCTATTGTTCCAATGTCACTTTTAAGTTCAAGATGACAGGTCCTATTGTTCTAATGTCACTTTTAAGTTCAAGATGACAGGTCCCATTGTTCTAATGTCACTTTCGAGTGCAAGATGACAGGTCCTATTGTTCTAATGTCACTTTCGAATTCAAGATGACAGGTCCTATCGTTCTAATGTCACTTTGAACTAAAGTTTAAAGTTAAACCAGTTTAACGGGTTTGGTGCAGCTGAGAATGCTGACTGAATGATGGAATAAATTTGAGGTTATGGTAAACTATGTGTCCACACTGTTAACACATAGTTTACCATAACCTCAAATTTGTTCCATCATTTTTATGCTTTATGCGACTAATTAATGCAATTAATTAACTTGTCAGTTAGAGACTAAACACTAATTTAAAAAAAGTGTTATAGTTTTTAAATATTAACTACTACTAACGTTTCAGTTCTCGGATATTCTTTTGTACACATCGAGATCACAAGCTACACTGCAATTTAAAGTACACGGACACATGCCTCTGAGGGGGGTGTTAATCGAAGAACCCGAAGGGGAATTGTCTCATTGTGGATTAATTATTTATGGTAAGTTTAGCAATAACATTACGAAAATGTAAAAACAAGAACATTTAGTTTGTTATTTACAGAAATTGCCCTAAAATAAAAAAATTACCTACTCTTTTGTCCACTTTGAAACAAAATTCCGCCTGATGAAACCACTGTGTGGTTATTAGCAATAATTTAATTCTTAAACTGATTCAATTAATCCATCAAGACTAAAGAGAATTCTATTGTTAAACTGACCTAGTGTTTTTTTATTAGTTATCTTCTTAATGATAATAATATGTTTATTTCCCAACAAAATTTACATTTTTTTTACAGGGAAAACTTATCAATATACAATATATGCGTTTATGGTGTTACATACAGAGAGTTTTATGTAACACCGAACATTTTCTATCATTATTTTCGTATGTTCTAGCCAAAGCATGCAATACGATTTGACACCTTTAATTTTTAGGTTATGTGTAAACTGAGTTGCCTATATGACCATTACAAATTGTAGCCAATCAATCGCAATTAATGCCTCAGCGTGTACATACAGGGAGTTTTTCTTTCAAGTATACATGTCCCAATTACAACGTATATGCCGTAAATCTTTAGATAATGGTTGTTTTTTTAAAAGAGTTCAATTTGAAACTTAAAATGAGTGTGTTCCACTCCCAGACTAAGCATGAAGTAAAATTTCGAGTTTAGAAAAGCTGAAAATTTGGTTTGGTCGCGTAGCGCGGCGCGGCCAAACCAAATTTTCAGGCTTTTCTAAACTCGAAATTTTACTTCATGCGCCACCGATACAGAACACCGACATATTACGAAGTTTTAAACACACCGCTAAACTTTATATTGGATCAGTGTTTTATACCGGTGGCGCATGAAGTAAAATTTCGAGTTTAGAAGAGCCTGAAAATTTGGTTTGGCTGTTCCGTGCTTCGCGCTACGCGACCAAACCAAATTTTAAGGCTTTTCTAAACTCGAAATTTTACTTCATGCTTAGTCTGGGAGTGGAAAACACTCGCTTAAAGCTTCGAATTAAATTCATTTAATATACCGAGCATCGGAAAATGTGCGACATATGCATATGGATACTTAAAAAAAAAATTCTCGTTATGAAAATGTTTGGTGTTACATAAAACTCTCTGCGTATAAAACTGTACTGTTTCCTTTTAGGTGGTAATAGAGCTTTAACAGTAGCGGCGAGTTCGCGCGATGAAAAATTGAGGTGGAAAGTGGACTTGCAGAATGCGATTCAGCTGGCGAGAGACAAAACGGACACCAAGGTCACGTATTTAAGTTTAAAGAGTTGCAGTTCTTCCGATGAGATAATCGATCAGTCGAGCGCCAACGAGGTGTCCACGCAGACCAAGTCCACATCTCAGAGGAGCAACACGACGGTGCACGTCTGTTGGCACAGGAACACCAGTATAAGTTCGGTGGATCAATTAATTGTTATGGAGGTAAGCCACATTTAAAGTGATTACCTTGTTTGCTACCAGATACTGAAAAAAATGACCCCAGTTATCAATGAAATTAGTACCGTCAAACAGGCTGACATTGGGCACTTTTTTG
This sequence comes from Philonthus cognatus, assembly GCA_932526585.2. Lineage (NCBI taxonomy): Eukaryota > Metazoa > Arthropoda > Insecta > Coleoptera > Staphylinidae > Philonthus > Philonthus cognatus. The sequence goes on from OW052244.1 coordinate 104,053,388, forward strand.
TTTTAACTGCGGCTGCCTTCCCAACTGCCAATCCGTAAAAATAATATATTTCGTTTTTTTTTACAGAATCAGCTATCTGGTTATTTATTAAGAAAATTCAAGAGCAGCAACGGCTGGCAAAAACTGTGGGTCGTTTTCACCTCGTTCTGCCTCTTCTTTTACAAAGGGTGCACCGACGACTTCCCCCTGGCCTCACTGCCACTCCTCGGCTACAACATCGGCCCCCCAGCGATGCAAGACGGTATCGTTAAAGATTATGTCTTCAAGTTGCAGTACAAAAATCATGTGTACTTCTTCAGAGCTGAATCAGAATATACTTACAACAGGTAATTATTCAAAATATAGTTCGTCCGAGAATGCAAGCACTATCTAGTTGTTTTCATTGCCATTCCGACATCTCTAAACTCCCTAAACACAACGTTAAAGCAAGCGTTAAGTAATTGTTTTGTTGGTAATACCCCACAGCGTTGCTGCTTCACCACTCGTAATAAATCCAGGCGAAAACTCCGAGTCCGAGGAAAAGTGAATTTGTTAGAACATTTCAATACACTTTCAAATTCTTATTGATAAATGGCAGTTTTATGTTATTTGGTGTGGATCTGGGCCCTCTCCTTATTGCATCACTACAGCTTAACCATAATTCACCACTTTTTACCCATTCATAACTCAACGTTAAGAATCTAGCACCTAACATTTCTGACGGGGTTTTAGGTTATGTTGAATGTTTACATGTACTCTTGGCAACAATGCGGGGACTTTAAACCCATTAGCATATTGCCTGGATTCTTGGATATATTATAAACACTATGTTTATGAAAATATCAGAAGAAGAAAAAGGATGAATAGAAAAGAAACTAAGGAATTAATTGAACATTTTTTTGCAGATGGTTGGAAGTAATCGGCAGCGCAACTCAAACGAAACGCGTGAAGAAAAACACGAACGAAAACTCAATCGAAACATCACCAGAAATATAACCTCCCATTCGACGCAAACGAAAAATAAACGCAATTGAATCGTTCAAAATGGCTGTGCCATTCTTTTAAATTAAAACTATTTATTTTTACACGAAAAAGAGTTAAACGATTTTGTACATATCAGTCAGTATAAGTGATACGATTAATTATTTTCTATTCGAGTATTCCACCTCTGACGGATTCGTTTTTTAAATCATTCCGTGCAGCATTTACAATTTTATTCTACACGTATTTTTTATATCTGTATGTGTGAGGTAACTACACCAAGTCACATTTTTTTCAAAATAAGTTTTTTTTATTCTATCGAGAGGTAAATTGCACTGTAACATTTCAAAAATTTAACTTAGTGTAGTTTACCTCCCACATACATATGTGCATAAAGTGTGACGTGATTTTATTTTTGTACATACATAACAAACATATTTTAGCGAATAATTTAATAAGTGCCGAATTAGGTAGTAGAAAAAGTAACACACGATATTCCAATTTATTCTATGGCAGCTAAAACAAAAAAAGTGCAGTTATTAAAGATAATTTAATTTATTTAGATTATTATATTATACATATATATTTTTATTAATGCGGATTTTATCATATTATATACGAAGTGAATTATTCAGCAATTGAGATTGTTATATTTTTATGACGTGCTGTAATAATAAAAAAAATATATCTGTTACTTTATTTTTCATTTATATTATAAACAAGATATCAATTATTTTGTAAAAAAAATGACCTTTATTCTCCTCCTGCTTTTCCTCTCTTGCCCCAACTTCTCCAGCGTCCTTACCCCGGCCCCATCCTCTCACATCCATTCCGTCACTTTGCACGATTTATTGCTCTCACCATTACAAAAATTCCACAACTTTTAAAAGAGCACGTTTTTATTGTTAGCACATTTCCTGCCAGGACGAACACCGGCTTCTGTTTAACGGAAAGGAAATCGGAGCCGAGATGAGACAACTTTTTTGCAATTTTTCAAACTATTTACTTTGACGTGTTAGTAATCAGATGCAGACATTGGTTTATAGAATTGAGTCTTCATAATTTTTTTATCGACACTGACCGCTAAAAGAAAAATGTGGATCGAAAAGTGTAAAAACCATCGCTATTTGAAAACGGCAAATCGTATCATAGGGATCTTGAATGCGCTGCATGAGGGACATTTCAATCTTCTTGGGTCAGAAACCGCATCAAAATCCGCTGAGAAGAGAATTTTTAAGATCTTGCACCATATAAAGATATAAGGGATGAAAGTACAAAACTTGTGCCAAGACGTCAGAAATGTCAACATTTTGTATAACATACAGCAGCCCCATGGCAGCCCATGTCTGTAAAGGTCCTAGGGGTTATCAATAACGACCCTCTTGGCATGGCAATAATAATAAATTTGACCGTTAATCATGTCCGATCCGAGTAATTGTTTGTCATCAGTGTCCGCCGAGTGTTTCTTATGCGCAGCGTGGATAGAAACATAAACGAAAATGTCCTGGCAGTGAATGTGTTTATAAATAATATAATAGAAATGCATTGGTAATAAATAAAACAAAAAAAATAAATTCAATACTATTTAATTATCACACTAAAAACCTAAACACGACAATCACCTAAATATTCTATTTGACTCCGGTTGTTTTTTCACGTACCCATTATTAAATTCAGCAGCGTTCATAACCTTTTTATTCTGCATACCTATCCTATCGATGAAAACACTTCCATCTATGCATCCCACTTTTAAGAGTTTCGAACTTTTTAGATAAACTACAGCACCCGGAATACTACCGGGGTGTTCCTCGTACTTGACTAGATTATGCAACTTCACTGGGACACCGTTCCAATCAGTCAAAAGAGGATACAAGCCAGACAAGGCTCTTGAGAGGTTAAACACGTCTTTACACGATTTCGTAAAGTCTGCGACTGCTAGAGATGGATTTACACGAGGAGCTAAAAAAAAAAAATGTTTAAGTACACAATTAGGTGTATATTGGTTGTTTTTGAAAGGGGTTCAAGTTGAAGTTGCAAACGAGTGTTGTCCACTCCCAGATTAAGCATGAAGTAAAATTTCGAGTTTAGTAAAGCCTGAAAATTTGGATTTTCTGGCGCGAGCAAAGCGAGTTTTTTGTCACGTGTGATAGATGTCGCTTGCGACATTTTTCAAGCTTCAAGGTTAAAAATAGTAGACCTTGTTTGTGTTAAATGGCCTTGTTTCTGACGTCACGCGGGGATTCCACATCAAGCGTCAAAAGCCAAGGTGGTTAAAGGCATCAAAGGTTATCTCTATTAAAAACTAGTCGACCTTGTACGCGTTTAATTACCTTGATTTCTGACGTCAAAAGCCAAGGTGGTTAAAGGTATCAAAGGTTATCTCTATTAAAAACAAGTCGACCTAGTACGTGTTTAATTACCTTGATTTCTGACATCACGCGGGGATTTCCACATATGACGTCAAGCATCTAGGTGGTTAAATCGCGTAAAATGTTGATTCTATTAGAAAACTGACCTGATGACCAAAGATAACCAAATTTTCGGGCTTTTCTAAACACGAAATTTTACTTCATGCGCTACACGTATTAAACACTGAAATATTGTAAAGTTTAAGTTATATATCTTTAGCATGCTGTTTTAGTAGTATATTTTGAACCTCATTTGAAATCAGTGTTTTATACGCGTGGCGCTTGAAGTAAAATTTCGAGTTTAGAAAAGCCTGGAAATTTGGTTTGGTCGCCCCGCTTCGCGGAGCAACCAAACCAAATTTCCAGGCTTTTCTAAACTCGAAATTTTACTTCAAGCTTAATCTGGGAGAGAAAAACACTCCTTTTAAGCTTTGATTTGAACTAATTTCAAATACAACGAATATCTGAGGTAAATCGTAGGTGTATTTAGGGTAAAAAAAATGTAATGAGTGATCTAAATATACATTTTTTAAAACTATTAATTTTGTGAAAAAAATATTGTAATCATTTTTGTAAAACTTTGTGAAAAAAATACTGTAATCTCTTTATGTTGTTATGAGTTTGTAATTTACTTTAAAGTTTGAAAATCTCTCTTATTGCTGGATTTATAAGACGTTTAACATTTTAGCATATTTCAAAGACGATTACATTTTACTATGTATAGGTTATATATTTAGTGTTAATCCATTGATACCGGTCACTTTGTGTCTAAGACAGTTGGCTCGCAGCCTAACTTCAGGGTAGGCCAGAGGCCCAAGGTAATATGTTTTCGTTATTGAAAGGTGACTTTGTTGTGCAATTCCTTGTATTTATAAAGTGCGATTCCAACGTCAAATTTTGTGTCCCTTGGCGTTGTGGCCGACCCTGAAGTTAGGCTGCGAGCTGTCGCTGGTCTAAAATGTAAATCAATAAAGTATGAAGAAATGTTGTAAGTGCTTTTTACTTATTATTTATTAATTTATACTGTTAAGAATATTACTCACCATATGTGACTCCATTCTCGTTTTGTTTTTTACATTCACTCAAAATCTTCGGCAACCCCTTGAGAGCCTCCACCAGATTCCTAGCCCCGATCTCTGCCAACCGCTTGTGCAAATCAGGCATTTTAATCTCTTGATCAACTTCGATCTCCTCCTGCCCGACAATCTCCCCGACGTCGAATTTCCCGGGCCGTATCCGCATTATGGTTACTCCAGTTTTATCATCGCCGTGCATTAAAGTGTAAATAATGGGGGCCGCTCCTCTCCATCTCGGCAGTAAACTAGCGTGCACGTTCAGCATTCCCCTACAAATCCATAGTTAATTATCGATTCTTGTTTTTTCTTTGTCGTGTTGTGGAATACATTGGAAATGAGTCGATTACTTCTTTGGGTAGCAGATGTCCGAAAGATACGACTAAACCCAAGTGGAATCCTCCCAGGGGAATCTCCGATGGCCAATTGTGTGTGACTAAATTTCGAGCTGCTGCATATTTTCTAACAGACGTGTTGTGCTTATTCGTTACTATTTCCAATTTATTTATTAATGATTTATTTATGGATCTGTAAAGAATAATTATCATTTTATATTGGAGAACAACTTTGATTAGGGGCGGAAAGTGTTTAACTGCCGGTGTCGTCAATAAGCGACTTGACAGGAATTGCCCGATCTGGTGATTTAGCATAAATAAGTCACTTGTAATAATATATTACGTCACGAGAGTGGTATGCTGCATATTACATATGAGCGGATATGTTGCGCACGAGCCTCGCAGCGGTGAGTGTAGTATTCCGCGAGTATGTAAATGCCATACCACTTGAGAAACGTACGATACTTTACCTACGCCCTAACAAAATAAACAATGAGCATGAAAGAACAACTTATTTATTCAATCATTTTTGATAGTAACATGACATTGATGAAAACTAAATGACTACTTGATCGATATACATCAAAGAAATGTAATTTGGTTGTGCGGTAATCAATCAGCTGTTCAGCTATCAGCATGTAATATACTTGTCAAAGCTATTACGTGCATGTGAAGGTAATGTCAATCATACGTGTCAAGATGACAGTGTGGTATGATGCGGTTACTAGATAGGGCGTAGATAAATGTTCATTATTTTATTACAATAAGCAAATTTGAAGCGGCACATATTGCAATATTTTATTTCACTTTGATTTATCGGACATTCGTTTAGTTCTACGGTAAAAATAATTTGGTGTCTGTCCGAATTGAAATTGAAAAATATACCGTAGTTAAAGGGATTAGACATAACAGGGAAAATATATAAAAAAATAGGGGTTAGGGTATAAAGTCTCAAAGATAATAATTACTGGTTTGTCTAGTGTCGTTTATAACACATATTATTCACTAATAAATTATTTCCCAACAGACATACCAGGGTAAAGATACAACAAAATAGAGACTTAACTAATTACAAAAACAAAAAAGATATGCATAAAATAGAACACAAGCGTAATACTAAAAAAAAAAATTATTTTGAGGGTATTGTAACTAATTAATCATAGTATTTGTGAACTAATACAAATTCCCAATATATTCTGCGTACAATTTTTTTTTTTTTTTTTCGAAGTTGCACTATTACAATAAAACCTTTAATAAACTGAATATCATAAATAACCAGATTAATCACAAATTCAGTTTGTTAATACAAATTTTAAATCGAAACGTGCCCTTTTTGTGTTATTGAACAGTAATTTTAAAATGCACTTACTTTTCATTGTATAAAGCTTTTAAACTGGCTACCGAAAAGTCATCAGTACCGAAGAATAAAACGTTCCACGGGGGTTTTAGCTTTTCGCATTTCGTGCAAAAATTCCGTCTTTTATGAAGAAAATTTGTTATTAAACTTCCCGGCCATCGCATTTTTAGGTTATGCTTATAATGGAAATTGGAACACGAGAAAATTGCAAGTTGGAACGCCAGTGGGTAGAAATCGTACAGTATCTATGGATGGATATGTTGAATAACGTAGGCAACTCAAGTTACGTAGGTTTGCCAAATGTGTAGACGTAATTGATAAATACAAATAAACACTAATATTTGTTTCAAAAGTGTTGATCCTTGACATATGTATATTTGAACCTCACTTGAAATCAGAGTTTTATACGCGTGGCGCATGAAGTAAAATTTCGAGTTTAGAAAAGCCCAGAAAATTTGTCTCGGGTCGCTGCGCGACCCTCGACAAATTTTCACGGGGCTTTTCTAAACTCGAAATTTTACTTCATGCTTAGGCTGGGAGTGGACAACACTCATTTAAAGCTTCCAAATGAACTTTAAAAAAAAAACTACGAATTACAGAAAATGTACAGCTTGTGCATGTTTACCTAAAGTTTCCCATGAAGTAATCACATTTAAATTCAGCGCGCATTTGTGACGTAAGCGATCCATACCCCCATTCCAAAATCTTCGATTCTGTCGGTCCTTTTTACCGTATACTCGACCGTTCTTGGCACTCACAGCGATTTCTCATCGATGACAAATTGTGACAAGTCGCACTGAAATGACGTTATTTTGGGAAGAAATAACCAAACAGTTTAGAGTAAAATTACGTCATTTTAGTGCGACTTCTTACCGATGACAAACCGGTGTTGTGAATAGCCGCCAGCGACGGCTGGCAGCCTAACTTCAGGGTCAGCTACAGCGCCAAGCACACACAATTTAAGGTTGGGATAGTGCTTTATAAATACATAAATATATAATATTTATATATATAGCAAAGATGCTAAATAAAGATTATTATTATTATTATACAAGGAATTGCACAACAAAGTCACCTTTTAATAACGGACATATATTACCTTGACTCTCTGGCCTACCCTGAAGTTAGGCTTTGAGCCGCCGCTGATAGCCGCCCCCCCCCCCAGACGTGCAAAGTGTAAAGAAAGGTTATCAGCACTTTGCGTTTATCAATTAATTTGATCTTTATGTAATTCATTTAAATGAATATGCAACTGCATATCACGATTTTTTGCAGTAAATTTACAGACATTCGCTGTTTTTATTAAAGCTTTAAATTTAAACCCTCAAACGAGTGTTTTCTAATCCCAGATTAAGCATGAAGTAAAATTTCGAGTTTAGAAAAGCCTGAAAATTTGGTTTGGTCGCCTAGCCAAACCAAATTTTCAGGCTTATCTAAACTCGAAATTTTACTTCATGCGCCACGCGTATTAAACACTGAAAACATTGAAATATTGTGAACGAGTAAACTTCGCTTGAAATCAGTGTCTTATACGCGTGGCGCATGAAGTTAAATTTCGAGTCTTTGCAAACAAAGCGAGTTTTTTTGTCCTGTGTGACATTTTTCAAGCTTCAAGATTAAAAATAGTAGACCTCATTTGTGGAAAACGCCGTGGTTTGTGACGTCAAGCGAAGATTCCACATCAAACGTCAAAAACCAAGGTGATTAAAGGCATCAAAGGTTATCTTTATTAAAAAGTAGTCGACCTTGTATGCGTTTAATTACCTTGACTTCTGACGCCACACGGGGATTTCCACATATGACGTCAAGCATCAAGGTGGTTAAATCGCGTTAAGGGTTGATTCTATTAGAAAGCTACCTTATACGCTTTAATTACCTTGATTTCTGACGTCACACGGGATTTCCAGATATGACGTCAAGCATCAAGGTGGTTAAATCGCGTTAAAGGTTGATTCTATTAGAAAGCTGACCTTATACGCTTTAATTACCTTGATTTCTGACGTCACAAGGGATTTCCAGATATGACGTGAGGCATCAAGGTGGTTAAATCGCGTTAAAGGTTGATTCTATTAGAAAGCTGACCTTATACGCTTTAATTACCTTGATTTCTGACGTCACGCGGGGATTTCCACATATGACGTCAAGCATCAAGGTGGTTAAATCGCGTAGAAGGTTGATTCTATTAGAAAGCTGACCTTATACGCTTTAATTATCTTGATTTCTGACGTCACACGGGATTTCCACATATGACGTCAAGCATCAAGGTGGTTAAATCGCGTTAAAGGTTGATTCTATTAAAAAGCTGATCTTATACGCTTTAATTACCTTGATTTCTGACGTCACACGGGATTTCCAGATATGATTCTATTAGAAAGCTGACCTTATACGCTTTAATTACCTTGATTTCTGACGTCACAAGGGATTTCCAGATATGACGTCAAGCATCAAGGTGGTTAAATCGCGTTAAAGGTTGATTCTATTAGAAAGCTGACCTTATACGCTTTAATTACCTTGATTTCTTTCGTCACAAGGGATTTCCAGATATGACGTCAGGCATCAAGGTGGTTAAATCGCGTTAAAGGTTGATTCTATTAGAAAGCTGACCTTATACGCTTTAATTACCTTGATTTCTGACGTCACGCGGGGATTTCCTCAAATGACGTCAAGCATCAAGGTGGTTAAATCGCGTAAAAGGTTGATTCTATTAGAAAGCTGATCTTATACGCTTTAATTACCTTGATTTCTGACGTCACGCGGGGATTTCTACAAATGACGTCAAGCATCAAGGTGGTTAAATCGCGTAGAAGGTTGATTCTATTAGAAAGCTGACCTTATACGCTTTAATTACCTTGATTTCTGACGTCACGCGGGGATTTCCTCAAATGACGTCAAGCATCAAGGTGGTTAAATCGCGTAAAAGGTTGATTCTATTAGAAAGCTGATCTTATACGCTTTAATTACCTTGATTTCTGACGTCACGCGGGGATTTCCACAAATGACGTCAAGCATCAAGGTGGTTAAATCGCGTAGAAGGTTGATTCTATTAGAAAGCTGACCTTATACGCTTTAATTACCTTGATTTCTGACGTCACACGGGATTTCTACATATGACGTCAAGCATCAAAGTGGTTAAATCGCGTTAAAGGTTGATTCTATTAAAAAGCTGACCTTGTACGCTTTAATTACCTTGATTTCTGACGTCACACTGGATTTCCACATATGACGTCAAGCATCAAGGTGGTTAAATCGCGTTAAAGGTTAATTCTATTAGAAAGCTGACCTTATACGCTTTAATTATCTTGATTTTTGACGTCACTTGTGGAACTTATACATTTTATGTCATTTTGAACGACAGCTTATTCTCATCACATCTTCTATGCACAAATGTCAATAAAGTTTTGAAGTAGTTCAACACAATCCAATCTTATATTCTTCAAAATCTATCGCAACTTTTGATTTTTATACAATTTTGACCAAGCTTTAAGTTTTGAAAATTACAAGATGAATAAAGACAATGATATTAGTAACCTGCACTTGTACGGTGAGTTGACGACTATGAAAAACGATTACCGGAACCCTCCAGCAGAGTACGTGAAGCAGTTCCATCTCTACAAAGGTTCGGATTTAAAAACGGACCGACCGCGTGAAATAGTTTCTAGAAAACGGTGGCCTACCTGCAACGAATCTTTGACGACATTGAGGAGTGACGTTCACGTTCCTTTTAATTTATTATGGACGACTAAGCCTATTGTGGGACACCGTAAATTACAAAGAACAATTGTTGTAAGTAATTATTTATTTAAAGACTCTTTGTTCAGCTAAGATAAAATTTCATTAATCAAGCTGATTGAACAAAACTGACCCTAAATCCTTATTTGTATTAAGACCCCACTGAGCAAAAAACAAACAAATAACGTTATATCCCCACTGAGCAAATCCATTTAGGTAATGTTTCACTAACGTTAAAACAACGTTTAATGTTGCTACAATGTTGATATAACGTTATTTGTTTGTTTTTTGCTCAGTGGGTCAACATTGTAACAACATTAAACGTTGTTTTAGTGTTGATGAAACATTACTCAAATGGATTTTCTCAGTGGGATATGTATCACACATACAGGGAGTTTTTCTTTTAAGTATAAATACAGATTTTCTTGTTACCCCCTGAAGCCTAAATCTGCCACTGGTGATAAATGAGAAAACAGTCCAAGAAAAATGACGTGTTTTAATTTCTACGGTTAGGGGCCTCGCACAATGTGCCAAATCCGAGCGCGAGCGCCAGGGGGGGATTTTGAGGAAAAAAATTAAATTAAAAATTTCGAGAAAAAAACATATCCACTCCATTGTAGATACATTAAACCCTTCCAATCTTGCATGTTTATATTTTTCAACCCCCTATATTATTAACAATTAACGCTTAAAGTTGAGCGATTTAGAAAACATCAATTTTACGGCATTTCACTCGCAAGTTTAAATAATTTATTACATGGATAGTAGGCGTACTATCAATATAACATTATACACTATTGTTTATAACATAATACTGTATATTATGGTTGAAAAATCAAGTCTCTAAATATTTTAGAACAAAAGTTAAAAAAAAAATTGAATATGAAATATATTTTAAATATAAATTTTAACTTTAGAAAGTGTTATAAAAGAAATTTCAACGCGATGAGGTCTGGGACTATCACTAAAAATTAGTTCTATGTTTTCTCTAACTACCCTCAAAATTGCGTATCTCCACCGGTGCGTTTTTGGGGTCTTTTTAATTTTTTTATTTGACGCCACCAATTAAAATTGGGTCGGGCGAGGCCCGTGTGCGGTGAGTATCGTGGAGTCGAGCGCGCGCTATTCTCGGGCACCACGCAACATGATTTTTACGTTGGCCCTGAACAAAAAATAATAAAAACGCACTTAAAACGCACATGTAAAAATTCAAAAAAATTAAGGCAGTTACAGAAAATATTAACAAATGTTTATATGATAGTCACAGTTCTTCCGGTTTGCAATCTTCTAAAAAAAATAATATAATAATAATTCAGGGCAGCAAAATTATATACAATTGTTATAATCATTACATATGTTGTGACTTTCACCAAAATTCATTTCTTTCATGTGGTATATTTTTAAATGCCCTAAAAACTTCGTATCTTCACATGTGCGTTTTGTGTCAAGTTTTTGCGATTAACCGAGTCGATTTTTATCGGTTTCGCCTAATAAAAAATAAAGCACCTCAAAAAAAACGTACAAATGTGAAAAGTATCTGCTGTAGTTTAAAAATAATTTAATCTGTTGTTTAAAATATGAATTTTTAATCAGAATATACATTACATTTTTCTGATTTTGCACAACGAAGTTATGTATTTGATACTGTTTTATTTACTTACTTTTTTAAAATGAAAAATTGTCTGTATCCTCATCAGTCTGTTCGTCTTCACTGTCACTTGTGACCGTTTCACAAATAACTATTTTTTTAGCGTCTGCAGGTAGTTGTTCTTTATGAATTTTTACATCGCTTCTCAAAGAAGAAATTATTGGATCAGAACATACAAGAAGCATATTAAATAAATCTCGAATTGTATTAAGCCTAGAGTTTTTCCTAGTATGGTTTTCTCTAACTCTCTTATATATTTTATTGGTTGCTTCCTGTGCCTCTTCCGAAAGTTCTCCGATTGGTAAAAGACATTGTCCAATTATTTTGCTCCCGTGAATTAAAATTTTATGGACACCAGGAGGCATTCTATACCATCCATATAACGAGGTGTAAAGTCGGGCCGTATCTTCTGAATATTTATCAAACATCAATACATTTATTTTATGAGAACTCGACATTGTTATAAGAATTGTATAAAATCTGTTCAATAATTCTTCATTCAATTTAGTGATGACAGCTACTTTCTCATAATTTCGAAAAAATATTCGAGCAACGTTGCCAGTATTTGAAGTACATCCTCCTTGCACAACAATATCAACCCTTATCCCTAACTCTTTACGTAATAGTTTTTGTATTCTAGTTTTCCGACTAAATATATTATTTTTCTCTTCTATCGTACATCCGTGAGTAGTTGTTTTCTTCAAATCTAATTTATAAGAGATATGAAGAACACATTCCATGAACTTAATCCATGCATGGAGGGAAGAAATACCATAATTTAAATTATCTTCGATAATAGGAATATTTTTAATTCTTTCAATATCAGTCATCTCCTTCGGAGAACATTTGCATATAAAACAATTTGAGCTCGGAGTATTTGTTAAGGTATTTATAACTTTGCCATCGATCATTGTAAACAACAAATTAAATTTTACCTCTACATGGTTACCATTAATATTAATTTGTTGTTTTTCCAATAAATTTACCTCTTGCCTCATACTCTTAGCTTCATCTAGAATAAGCTGTCTTGTTTCTTTAGCATAAATAAATTTTATCGGTCTACATAATTTAATAGATGAAGGTTTTTCGTTTTTCCAAATAACACTTTCATCAGAAAATAATCTAAGTGGAACCAGTAAAAACTCTTCTCTGTAATTTCTTCTTCATCTGTACTGCTATCATCAGATGGCTTTTGCATATAAGTAGAGTGCCCTGAGCTGCCATCGCAACCATATTTACACAACAAAATTAATTTACTAAATGATGTATCTTGAGGAAATTTAATTGTTGATATTAATCTACATAAAGTATGCTCAAGAAGGCTCTGCAAAGGTACTGATGCTCCATTTTGAGAAATAGAAATATTAGCTGGGTAACACATTGTCTTCATTATTTTAATTTTATTGTAAGATGGTAAAAGGTCTTTTGCTCCATGAGAACGTAGTTTTTTTCTTAAATTTTTATAACTGCCGTCATTTTTGAATCAATAAAAATTGATAGAGCTTCTTCATCTGTAATTTTTTTTACAGTTTCAACTTCATTTGTTTTTAAATAAGTTAAGACTTTTTTTATGTTTTCCTGTGAATCCGAGGAAGCACTTTCCACTAATTTGGCCGCTGGTATATTTCCTTTATCGCGTAAATTTTTTTTTGCTGCTGAAAATATTTGTTCTAGTGTATTTTCGGTGATCAATAAATTAGTTTGTCTTCTTTTAGATGTATTACTTTGTATTGTGAACTGTGTACCTGATGTGATGTACTTGGTATTGGTGAAATATTTCCTATATTTTCAAAGAGGTTTGTATTTTCAATTAAGGCAGAACCCTCGTTGTATTTAAAAGGCAGCAGTAACCAATTTCTATTTTTTTTTAATGAAATTGATATGAGATCTTGAGCACATTTTCCACTTTCTATTAAGAGTACTGCAGAAACCCATAACTTTTTTAAGAATGTCATCATTTTCACTATTGTTTTTCGTCGAAACATTTTCAATATATTTTATTAAATAATCAATGGTATTGCTTGACTGAATAAGGTTTTTAGGTTTTAGTTTGTACCATACCTTATATAAATCACCGTTTGTAATTTTAATTTTCTCCATTATCACTCAGCGTTTTGGATTAATTAAATTACACTAACACTAAACACTAGTTTAATTAAAGTAAACTATTAAACACTAAACTAAACTATTTTATACACAAAAAAACACTAAATCAAAGAAAGAGTATATAGTCTACAAATTAAATAACACTAACTTAATTAATAACTACTTTAAAATGTTCAATCGTTCGCTTAGGGATCAGAAAAATATGTGAACTGTTGGAGACTTCGTTCAACACTAAACGCATATTTTGCTTTCAAGAAAATTAAGAAAAATCCATTTCAGATACTTAAACCGTAAAAACTGTGTGACAAGAATGCCATTTGTTACGGTAAATGACAGCTCCAATCGGACCCCTAATAAAAATGTAAACACAAACCAGATGACCTTTATCAGTAACAGATGTACACCCTTATATATCAATAAGAAAAAAACCCATAAAACTATTTTTGTAAATGTGAATTAAATGGTGCAAAAAATACTCAGAGAAGAAATAATTTCACTATGATATATACCTGTATATTAGAAAAATTGTAGATTGTGAGGATTATGACTATTATATAAACATTTGTCAATATTTTCTGTAACAGCCCTAATTTTTTTGAATTTTTATATGTGCGTTTTAAGTGCGTTTTTATTATTTTTTTGTTCGGGGCCAACGTAGAAATCATGTTGCGTGCTGCTCGAGAATAGCGCGCTCGACTCCGCACATCGCACACGGGCCTCGCCCGACCCAATTTTAATTGGTGGCGTCGAATAAAAAAATTAAAAAGACCCCAAAAACGCACCGGTGGAGATACAAAATTTTGAGGGTAGTTAGAGAAAACATAAAACTAATTTTTAGTGATAGTCACAGACCTCATCGAGTTGGCATTTTTATTATAACACTTTCTAAAGTTAAAATTTATGTTTAAAATATATTTCATATTCAAATTTTTTTAACTTTTTTTCTAAAATATTTAGAGACTTGATCTTTCAACCATAATATACAGTATTATGTTATAAACAATAGTGTATAATGGTATATTTATAGTACGCCTACTATCCATGTAATAAATTATTTAAACTTGCGAGTGAAATGCCGTAAAATTGATGTTTTCTAAATTGCTCAACTTTAAGCGTTAATTGTTGATAATATAGGGGGTTAAAAAATATAAACAAGCAAGATTATAAGGGTTTCATGTATCTACAATGGAGTGGATATGTTTTTTTCTCGAAATTTTTAATTTAATTTTTTTCCTCCAAATCCCCCCCTGGCGCTCGCGCTCGGATTTGGCACATTGTGCCTCGGTGGCCCTGCCCACAGACCAAGAGGTCGCGGGTTCGAATCCCGTCCGGTGGAATAATTTATGAATAATAAATTATTCCATCCGGGTCCATGGATGTAGTGTGAATGTATTGTGGCGTCCAAATGATTTAAATAAGTGTGTATGGAATTAGTTAAATTAAAATAGAAAACAATACAATAGTAGATGGCTGTATGGCGAAAGCCGAGGCCAAAGAAACAAAAAAAAAAAAAAATTCTACGGTTTTTGTTGTAATTTTTTAGGAGAAGCCAGTTGACTGTGGATTGGAAGAATCAATCAAAACACGGCCTAGGGTTTTTTTAGCACCGTCTGTCGCCATGGATGATGTTTCTAATAAGGAAAAGAGGGATTTGTTGCTGAATTACATGTACACAACCCAGTTTCGTGCTAATGATAGGGACCTCACTACATTTCGAAATCTAGTAAGTTTAGCAAACAGTTATAGTTTTTACTTTTATTAAACAAATAATAAAATAAATTTAGAATATTTAAAAACAAAGAATTATTCGTCTAAATTTCACATACAGAGAGTTTTATGTAACACCGAACATTTTCATAACGAGAATTTTTCTTTGAAGTATCCATATACATACGTTGCACATTTTCTGATGCTCGGTTTATTAAAAGAATTCAATCTGAAGCTCTAAGCGAGTGTTTTCCACTCCCAGGCTAAGCATGAAGTAAAATTTCGAGTTTAGAAAAGCCTGAAAATTTGGTTTGGTCGCGTAGCGCGAAGCGCGGAGCGGCCAAACCAAATTTTCAGTCTTTTCTAAACTCTAAATTTTACTTCTTGCGCCACCGGTACAAAACACTGATTCAATGTTAAGTTTAGCGGTGTGTTTTAAACTTCGTAATATGTCAGTGTTTTGTACCGGTGGCGCATGAAGTAAAATTTCGAGTTTAGAAAAGCCTGACAATTTGGTTTATCCGCTCCGCGCTTCGCGTCAAACCAAATTTTCAGGCTTTTCTAAACTCGAAATTTTACTTCATGCTTAGCCTGGGTGTGAAAAACACTCGCTTAAAGCTTCAAATTTAATTCTTTTAATAAACCGACCATCGAAAAATGTGCATATGGTATTTAAAAAAAAAATTCTCGTTATAAAAATGTTCGGTGTTACATAAAACTCTCTGTATGTGAAATTTAGACGAATAATTCTGTATAATTCTAATAGTAAAATAATATACGTATGTTTGAACTTCACTTTAAATTAATGTTGTATACGCCCAAGGACGGTCGAGTATACGGTAAGAAGAATCGACAGAATCGAAGATTTTCGAGTGTGGGTAGAGATCGGTTACGCCACAAATGCGCGCTGAATTTAAATGTGGTTACTTCATGATTTAGATCAGTGGTCTCCAAACTACGGCCCGCGGGCCAAATCCGGCCCGCGACTTGCATGAATCCGGCCCGTGATTGTTTGTAATTTTTTTTGTAAATGTCATATTTTGAAATATTGTAACAATTATTCCTTAAATTTTTCATAATTTTATAAAATTAATCGGATCTTGGCCGACTTTATTATGTAGAATTGTATTTGTGGCCCGCAAAAAAGATAGTTTGAAGACCCAGGATTTAGATAATTACAGTAATTTCATTACATTTTATGTTCATTTATTATTTAGTTTGAGAATGTACGTTAATTAATGAAGATGTTCCATTGGCTATTTTATTTTTAGAGCAAAAAGAAGAGAACAGAGTGCTGCTGCGGTGTCGCGGATGAGGCGAAAGACGAAGACTACGAGTATATGATCAACAACTCGAAAGGTAGGATTCTCGCAAACAATCCGGAACCGTGTGGAGTTTCTCCCGAAATGAGAATGAAGTATTATAAAGCTTGGGATGAACGACAGAGAAGAGCGTGCGTCAATCCCACTTTGTTTTTCTGGAACCACACAGATAAACCAAGAAAGTAAGTTTATTCAAAGTGGTATTCAATTTTACTTTCTCAAGAGTTTACTTATCGCAAGTCAAGCACATATTCATAACGATAGAGTAACTTTTTTATGAGAAATAGTTGTAAAAATATGACTTTTATAAAATATTATAAAGTGTGGTTTCGTTTGTGCGACTGAGCGCAATGACAGATCGCATCCCACTGAGCAAACACATTGAAGTAATGTTTCATTAACATTAATACAACGTTTAATGTTGTTACAATGTTGATATAACGTTATTTGTTTGTTTTTTGCTCAGTGGGATGCAACTCGCAGTCTGTTGTTTTCATACAATTTAATGTCATACAATACATTCACTTACTTGATTTCCTATACTTGTAGAGTAGTAGTATAACCTTTATTTGGCATAATCCAATACAAACAAAATTCTTAAAAAACTAACATTTTCTCTTTAAAAATAAAAAATAATAGTAATAATAAAATAAGAACCCCACACCCATGCGGGTAGAGCGGGTCATATATATATAAAATCTACGTTTGAACATATATATATATATATATATATATATATATATATATGTATATATATATATATATATTATATATATATATATATATATATTATATATATATATATATATATTATATATATATATATATATATTATATATATATATATATTTATATATATATATATATATATATATATATATATATATATATATATGTATCACTGTTTCTTCGGGTTTGGTCCCGCGTATTTTCTTGGCTCTGGTCCATTATATTTTTAATTCGACGTTTCGATGACGTCGCAGTCATCATCGTCAGGAATAACTATCAAAATTCCATTGCTCTAACAACCACTTGTTTGACTTTTACGTACTACTTGATGCGTGAATTTCTTGTTTGGCTTCGTGTTACTCTTCTGTTTTGTTCTTCTAATGATGTAGCAGTGACAATTTCAATATTATTTTCGGAAGGGCTTGGATTTTGAATTTCTTGGTTGTTGTTCGGAGATAATATATTTTGACCAGAATTTATACAAGTTTTCCAAATTGGTGGTAGTCTTTTAGCATCATCTCTTTGATTTAGACTGTTCGGCCTAAAAAAATATAATGGACCAGAGCCAAGAAAATACGCGGGACCAAACCCGAAGAAACAGTGATACATGTTACGCCCGCGAAAATCTACGTTTGAACATATATATATGTATATATATATATATATATATTCGTTTTAACATATATATATATATATATTCAAATTCTCTCTCTCTATATATATATATATATATATATATATTCAAATTCTATATATATATATATAGAATTCGAATATATATATATATATATATATATATATATATATATATATATATATATCATCGTCCTGACGATGATGACTGCGACGTCATCGAAACGTCGAATTAAAAATAAAATGGACCAGAGCCAAGAAAATACGCGGGACCAAACCCGAAGAAACAGTGATACATGTTACGCCCGCGAAAATCTACGTTTTAACATATATATATATATATATATATATATATATATATATATATATATATATATATATATATATATATATATATATATATATATATGTTAAAACGTAGATTTTCGCGGGCGTAACATGTATCACTGTTTCTTCGGGTTTGGTCCCGCGTATTTTCTTGGCTCTGGTCCATTTTATTTTTAATTCGACGTTTCGATGACGTCGCAGTCATCATCGTCAGGACGATGATGACTGCGACGATGATGACTGCATCTCCCTGGCCTTACTCTCATTAATTCCTTCATCACCTCTATCCCTCTTCCGCTCTCACACAAACTCTCGACACGCGTACTATCTTTCATACCTATTTTTATCCTCATTGCTGGGCTTGCATTCATCCAGTGCTCCCTTTCATCCTTCTCTCTCCCACAAAATACACATCTCAAATACAGAGAGTTTTATGTAACACCACCTTTTTGATAACGAGAATTTTTTTTTAAATATACATAAGCAAACGTTGTATATTTGCCGATGCTAGGTTTATTAAAAGAATTTAATTTGAAGATTTAAACGAGTGTTTTCCACTCCCAGGCTAAGCATGAAGTAAAATTTCGAGTTTAGAAAAGCCTGAAAATTTGGTTTGGTCGCGTAGCGCGAAGCGCGGAGCGGCCAAACCAAATTTTCAGGCTTTTCTAAACTCGAAATTTTACTTCATGCGCCACCGGTACAAAACACTGATGCAATGTAAAGTTTAGCGGTGTGTTTTAAACTTCGTAATATGTCAGTGTTTTGTACCGGTGGCGCATGAAGTAAAATTTCGAGTTTAGAAAAGCCTGAAAATTTGGTTTGGCCGCTCCGCGCTTCGCGCTACGCGACCAAACCAAATTTTCAGGCTTTTCTAAACTCGAAATTTTACTTCATGCTTAATCTGGGAGTGGAGGACACTCATTTCAAGTTTCAAATTGATTTTTTTTAACAACGAATATTTCAAGATTTACGACATATACAGTGTAGTTGGGACATGTATACTTGAAAGAAAAACTCCCTGTGTGTACAAGTTGAAGCATTAATTGCGATTGATTGGCTACAATTTTCAATGGTCATATATTGTCAAATTGTATTGGATGAACATGTTCGGTGTTACATAAAACTCTCTGTATACTTCTCCCATCCACCTTCCTTCCTCTCTCTTCATTTCCACATCAGAGCCGCGCTAACAATCGTACCTCCTCAGCACTTAATGTCTTAAAATAGCGCGGCGGTCCTGCGTGCACTTTAATTATTTTATAGTGAGGGTTGTAGCTGCTTTTTCTTTCTCCTGTAGCTCAACATCCCTCAACCTCTCACAATATTCAACCTCAAGCATTTCCCCCCGCGCTATTTTCTCCCTCACCGTCAACCCCGACCACCCCACTTTCTTTCTCTCTCTATCATCCATCTAACGCCCACACCTTTCACTTGAAATTCCCCGTAACACTCATACCACGCTTCTCTTACCAGCCCTTCTTTCCCCAACCCACACACCCATTCTACTGACATTCTCTGGCACTCCAGCAATACTATATAATTTGGAGTCATCCTCTCCAGGCCAATTATTCTCTTCAAGTATTGCAGGTGTACCGTTTCAATCTTATCATTCCCTACTCACTCCCCACACTCACTCCCCACACTTCACTCCCCACACTTCACTCCCCACACTTCACTCCCCACACATCTACTCACTCCCCACACTTCAACTGCATACAACAATTCTCTTCTTTAAGTATGTCCAAAGCTGTTTTTTTTTCTCGTATCTTCCCAACTACCTCCAATTCATCCTTCATCCACTTCTCTTTTTTTCTTTTGCAAACCTCGTCAAACTCACACTTAGCAGCTCTCACATCCTCTTCTCTCCCACTCCCTTCCCTACAGTCACGTATTGCACTTCTTAGCGCTTTCTTAGCCTCTTTGCACTCCAGGTCGAACCATTCCACTCTGCTTTCTGGTCCAACCTTTATATTCTGTCTGGTCATCGCTTGTTTGACTCCTCTCACAAGTTGCTCTAAAGATAGTATCTCTTCAAAGCACACATCCCTAATTTTTTCCCTATAGTTCTTCTTTGCCTTATTCGACCAACTCCATATTTCCCTTGTAGAGTATTTTTGGAATAATTGTATTTTAAAGAATACATTAAAATCATCCAAACGCTGCGTTTATTGCTGCGACTGTCGATGTCGCAGCAATCCTTATACAATGACTACGAATTAAAAAGCTCGCTTTTTAATTCGTAGTCATTGTATAAGGATTGCTGCGACATCGACAGTCGCAGCAATAAACGCAGCGTTTGGATGATTTTAATGTATTCTTTAAAATACAATTATTCCAAAAATACTCGCTTACTTATTGCAAGTCATGCAGACATTCATAATGATAGAGTAACTTTTCCATAAGAAATAGTTTTAAAAATATTACCCACTAAGCAAACACAATTAAGTAAAGTTTCATCAACATTAAACATTAACATTAACATTAAATCCCAACAAGACTGTAATTGTCCCATTTACAGGTCGTAGAAAATTAAATCTTAAGGCACTAACCATGAATGGGACACTCATTGGGCTTTCCAACACAGTTAAATATCTCGGCCTCACCTTTGACCAGAGGCTAAACTGGAAAACCCATGTGGATAACATCACTGCCAAAGCAGTAAGGGCAATATGGGCTTGCCGCAGGCTATTTGGCAAACGATGGGGTTTACACCCCAAGATGATATACTGGCTTTTCATTACGGTGATAAGACCAATAATCACCTATGGTTCCGTGGTCTGGTGGACGAAGACAACGGAGATCACAACCCAAGCAAGGCTCAGCAAGGTTCAACGGCTGGCATGTTTGGGCATCACAGGGGCTATGAACACCTGCCCCACTGGAGCAATGGAGGCTATGCTAAATCTCACACCTCTGCATCTGCATGTGAAAAGGGAAGCAGCACTAGACGCATTAAGAATAATCCAGACAGACACACCAAAATTTGGATACCTTAACGGGCACCTAAAAATCCTCAACACTGTGTGTGAAAGAGCGATATACATGCCCAAAGACTACATGTCAACTGACTACGACTTCGACACAACGATTGAAGTGGCCATCCATGGCCGCCATGATGTTGGAGCGAGGGTCAAGCAGTTACAAGGCTCCTCGATAGTTTGGTTCACTGACGGATCCAAAACTGAAAACGGAGTCGGAATCGGTATCACTGGCCCTCGATGCGAGTTATCAAGGGCCTTGGGACGATCCCCATCGATATTTCAGGCAGAAATCGAGGCCCTGAACACATGCGCCCACATATGTTTAGACAGGGGATACAACAAACAGAGGGTTTGCATCTGCTCAGACAGTCAAGCTGCATTAAAGGCAATAAAATCGCCTACATGCAAGTCTAAATCTGTCTGGGAGTGCAAGCTATCCCTAAAGCAGCTGGCTAGGAACAACAGAGTCAAACTGGTCTGGGTTCCGGGACACGCAGGGATCAAAGGCAATGAAATTGCCGACAACCTTGCCAAGGAAGGGTCCAAGACTCCATTTGTCGGACCAGAACCTTACAGTGGAATAACTAAAGTCCGCATCAAGGGGATGATCCGGGAATGGGAAGATGCTGCCAAAAGTGCTCACCTGAGAGACACACCTGGTCTGCGGCAGGCGAAGAGATTCATCGCCTTCTCTGCCGTAAGAGCCGGACAGTTTCTCAGGTTAAGCAAGGGCAACCTAAGGCTCATAACCGGCCTTCTAACTGGACACTGTCCTCTGAAGTACCACCTCACCAAGATGGGTCAGACAACTGATGCCAACTGCAGGTTCTGCAACGAGGCACAAGAAACAGCAGAGCACCTACTTTGTGAATGCCCTGCCTTGTCCCTTCAAAGAGGGAACTACCTGTCATCGGCCACTTTAAACACCGAGGAACTGGTACACATTAACCCTCAAGTTATAGTAGACTTCATAAGAAGTCTAGACATTGAGGGACTCAAGTAGGTCAGGGATAGTTACAAAAGATCTTTTAGGTCGAGGTAACTTCGAAAGGCCCAGAGGCCACACGACCCACCGACCCCATACCATACCATCAACATTAAAACAACGTTTAATGTTGCTACAATATTGATATAACATTATTTAAATTATGAACTGTGGAGGCTTCTACTTCGTTATACATGTTAATTCAATGAAATAAAACACTTTAACTTGGTTTGTATACAAACAAAGTTAAAGTGTTTTATTTCATTGAAATAGCATTATTTGTTAATTTTTTGCTCAGTGGGTGACTTTTATAAAATATTATAAGGTGTGGTTTCATTTGTGCGACTGAGCGCAAAGACAGATCGCATGTGTTTCTCGCAGCATTCAGTTGCAATCCGCAGTCTGTTGTTTTCATGCAATTTAATGTCATTCTATTCTATTGAAAGTGAGTGGGTAGTTATGATACCCTCCACTGCGACCGCAAGGATCTATTGTGGCTCACAATTAAGGTCGAACATCCGACCTTACAGCTCACCTTCCAAGTTCATCTTCTTGATGAAGTCAAGGATCTTGTCAGGTGAAGTTTTCTCCAGGTCCTTCAGGTTTAGCTTCGGTGTGCAAAACACCGTGGTCCTGATCTGATCGCCAGCTGGACAGGACATATGACGTGCTCTGCTGTTTCATCATCCTCTAGGAATAGGCGGCACTCAGTGGTGTCGCTTAGTCCTAGTTTATTAAGGTGATGCCTTAGACGGCTGTGTCCAGTGAAGAGAGTAGTTAATGTGGGAACATCTGATCTGCTCAGCTTCAACCATGAGGCCGTCCTGGCCGCAGACGGTCCACTTGTTACCGCTCTGAAATGTCTCATCCCAGGGCGGTTTTGCCAGAAATCCTGTGCCTCGTGTCTCATCCATCCGTTGTTACGGTCTCTAGCTGTTGATCTGGGTATCCCCAGAGCGGGTTCTGGTCCGATGTAGGCTGTACGCGCCCCCTCTCTGGCTAGGGAATCGGCTAATTCGTTTCCCTTCACGCCAGAGTGGCTTGGCACCCACATCAGACTGACCCCGTTTACCTGTGCCATTTGGCAGAGGGCTTCCTTGCAGTTCCGTACAGCCAGCGAGGAGCATCTAGAAGATGCCAGGGCCCTAAGGGCCGCCTGGCTGTCCGAACATATTTTTATTGTCCTGCCCGCCCAACCCTTTGAAAGGATTTCGTGGGCGCACATTTCAATGGCGTATATTTCAGCCTGAAGTATGGTAGCATACCTGCCAAGGCTGTAATAAAGTTCAGTCCTTGGTCCGACGACTGAGGCTCCTGTTCCAGTGGACAGTTTTGAGCCGTCAGTGTACCAGTAGGAATCAGCCTTTTCTGGGGTGATTTTGTGTCGCTCCCAGTCGTCCCTGCTTGGGAACAGGACCTTGTACGGCTGATCCTCGCAGTAGTCCGTGACTGCGTATTTAATGTCATACAATACATTCACTTACATGATTTCCAATATTTGTAGAGTATTTTTGGTATAATTGTATTTTAAAGAATTCATTAACATCATCTAAACGCTGCATTTATTGCTGCGACTGTCGATATCGCAGCAATCATTAAATAATGACTACGAATTGAAAAGCGAGTTTACTTATCGCAACTCATGCATATTGATAGAGTAACTTTTTCATAAGTTTTAAAAATAGACTTTTATAAAATATTATAAGGTGTGGTTTCATTTGTACAACTGAGCGCAAAGACAGATCGCATGTGTTTGTCGCAGCGTTCAGTCGCAATCCGCAGTATGTTGTTTTCATGCAATTTAATGTCATACACAATACATTCACTCGCATGATTTCCAATGTTTGTAGAGTATTTTTGGTATAGTTGTATTTTAAAGAATACATTAAAATCATCCAAACGCTGCATTTATTGCTGCGACTGTCGCAGATTTATTGCTGCGACTGTCGCAGCAATCATTAACCAATGACTGCGAATTAATAATAATAATAATAATAATAATAATAACAGTTCTTTATTCCAATGTTAATATCACATACAAATTTTGCACATATACATCTACACGGAATAGGGTCAAATCAAGATTAATACATATTATGTTTCTCTAGAGAAATATTCATGCATATTATATGGTTCTAAATCAAGTAAGAACTTAAAAAGCGATCACGGGTCGAATGACACACATTTGGATTTAGTCAGCAGTTTAAAGACTTCTGATTTAAGACTGTTTTCAATCTGAGTTTATTTTTTAGTATTAGTGTTGAAGATGGTTTAATAACACCGGAGATGAAGGAGGAAATATCCGAGTTGACACGAAGGGATAAATTGCGATTGCCGCACGATATGCCCATGACCGGATACACCGCCCATAGAGTGGAACTCGCGTTAGGTTGTCCGATGCGGAGAAGAGATTTTCCAATATCACACCCGACGATGACGGTGCAACAAGCTTGGTACAACCGTTACGAACTTGATATGGAAGAAGTTAGAAATAAACGAAATTCTAGTTGAAATTATTATTTTTTTATAAACATACTGGGGACCCATACATCTGCTATGGTTTTAAGATGGAACATGCGAAAACGTATGTTCCGGTATGCAGCTTTCAAATTTTAAGGTTAAACGTCACATATTGACAATGTCTTCGTAAAACTAAATCTGCAAAATCCCAGCCACAAATTATTTTAATTAATGTGCACAATCGTTTTAAATGTGAGTTTAAGTGTTATAATTCCAATTTCCACATCTACTAAATAGTTTAGGTATTTACAGAAGCTCAAACGAAAAACTCGAAATTTTACTTTATGCTTAGTCTGGGAGTGGAAAACACTCGTTTAAAGCTTCAAATTAAACTCTTTTAAAAAACAACGAATGTCAGAAAATTTACAGCTTATGCATGTTTATATATTCCATTTGTTTCTGGATCTCGCCTAGCCATGCTTTCGTGTTGTTATGTTGCAGTATCAACATTTACATTTTTTATTAATTGCCACTCCTGATTCCTTATTTTAACAGTGTTGCAATAATTTATGATATCATAAGTAATCCTCTTTTTAATTTTCAAGAGGTTTATTGTTAATCTTGCAACAATTATTTCGCCACGCGGTCGCTTCTTCGAGCATTTTATTATTAAATCAAATTAATCTAGTGTTGCAATGCTAAATAATAAAAGTGGAATGAGGGCTTAAAAATTGTTTGACATGAAAATTATCAGTATCACAAGAGGGTGGGAATAAATTTGCAATACTACAAAAAAATACTGAGGGCCAACAGAAGAGAGAATGACCAAAATTAAGGTGGATGGATGGAGTTGATCAAAATGTGTTAACGGGAAGACCCGAGCGAGAAATACAAATGGATGACGAAATAAGTTTGCAGAGCCGAATTCATTATATTTGTTATATACAATATTATTGCTGTGTTTGTATGTACAAAAACCAAGTAGTAAATTTTGTTAATCTTAAAACTGCATATTATTATCCTTTTATATCTGAACATTTGTAAAACAGGCAACAGTGTAAGATCACAATAGTCAGAAATTATAACCTTAAAATCGAACATCTGACAGTGACATTTAAAAACCCTGATTTAAAACACAACCAGCCCCATTTACAATACTTAAACTGTCACTTTTCCATAGCTAGGCGAGATCCAGAAACAAATGGAATCGTGTATACATAAAATTTACCATGAAGTAACCACATTTAAATTCAGCGCGCATTTGTGACGTAGCGATCTCTACCCCCACTCCAAAATCTTCGATTCTGTCGATCCTTCTTACCGTATACTCAACCGCCCTTGATTTGCACTTGTCTAGGATTTGCACCCACTGGAAGTTACTACTGCGCATGCGCGGATATGTACCAACTTATTCTATATTCCATTCTACCAACCTTGATGTTTAACATTCTCCTATGGACTATTTTTTAAAACGTCAGATTAGTGACCGTATTATTTACATCAGATCATCCATGCACAATTGACAATCAGTTTCGAAGTGCGATTGAACACAAACCAATCCTATAATCCTCAAAAACCTACACACAAGTTTTTTTTACACATTTTTACTACACGTAATATTTCAACATGAATCAAGGCGGTGATATCAAACTGCACATATTCGGTGAACCGACGACTATGAAAAACGATTACCGGACTCCTCCAGCAGACTACCTGAAGCAGTACCATCTCCACAAAGAGTGTTCGGATCTGCACGATGAATCGGAAAATATAATCCGTCGAAAAAGGTCACTTCTCTGCAACGAATCCTTGACGCAATTGAGGAGTAACGTTCACGTTCCTTTTAATTTAGTATGGACGACTAAACCTATTGTGGGACACCGTAAATTACAAAGAGAAATTGTTGTAAGTAGATCATGTAATATTATAGGTAAGTAAAATTTTCAGGCTTTTCTAAACTCGAAATATTACTTCATGCGCCACCGCTAAATAACACTGATGCAATGTAAAGTTTAGCGGTGTGTTTTAAACTTTGTAGTATGTCAGTGTTTTGTACCGGTGGCGCATGAAGTAAAATTTCGAGTTTAGAAAAGCCCGAAAATTTGTCTCGGGTCGCTGCGCGACCCTCGACAAATTTTCACGGGGCTTTTCTAAACTCGAAATTTTACTTCATGCTTAGTCTGGGAGTGGAAAACACTCGTTTAAAGCTTCAAATTGAACTCAACAACAACGAATGTCGGAACATTTCCAGAGCATTCACTTAAAACAAATCATTTAGTTTCTTTTATAAAGAGTCCCTAAAAGAAATTAATCTAGAAATATTATACAGGGAGTTTTTCTTTAAGGGGGTTTCTCAGTGTAGAGCTTCAATTTTGACATCATTTTCAACATTTTTTTTAAGGGTGATATAAAAAGATAAGTAAGACAATGCCTATATCATTTTATTCATCAACATTTTTCCTACATTTTTCGATTTTTGTCGTCCAAAAATATTCATTTGTCATTAAATAAAATGGCGTCGAAGATGGCCATGCACGCCGCGCTAAGGTCGACGGGCGTCACTCGTTCGGGTAACTGGGAGGTCTGAAACAGACGAGACCAAAAAATTATTAAAATATATTAGTGTAGCTATGGTAGCAGCCTAGGGCAAGTCAAATCGTCAATTTTTGACAAAATGGCGGCCATTTGAAATAACTTGTCGAAAAATTCGACTTTTTTTGGCATTCAAACGTGCGAAAAAAAAAAAACGAAATTGCGAAGCAATTTTAATGATTCTGGGTATCACCATAGCCAATTAAATTTCCTACAAAACCTGCTAAGCGACATCAAAATTGGTCAAGTAGTTTTTCGGCAATCCACGCGCCCGTCCCAACAAATATGACTTTTGGGAAATCGCGTTTAAAGTTTTGGAAATGGTTTTAGTCGTTTTTGGGGAACTTACCGTCAGTCTGCGATGCCTGGGGCATAGAGTACACCTTCCTCGATCTCATAGATCTCGTTTGCATGCACTGCTTCCTCCCGGGCCGCAGATCTCGCCTCCTTGCTGGCCGTAGACGCACGGTGCTCCGAGCGTACAAGGCGGTCCGCGTTGCGCCTTCTACAAAACTCGAACGCCGTGTTGCCGAGTTGGATGCCCATGACATTCATGGTGTGTGCGATGCTGGTGAAACCGTCGTTAAAAATAATTGTGGCCAAATTATTTGCAAGTTCCACCACTTGAAGACCTGAATAAGTATGCTTAGGGGAGAACGACCAAATCAGCGAATTCAACGACTCGTTGCTGTTTTGGGTGTTAGCCCCAACACATCTTTCCAGCAAGTTGTCATTCGACAGATCTTTGTAGACAGATATGACTGCTTCCTGAACTTTTTTGTCAAGTGGTGGTTTGTGCACGTAATTCGCCAACGTTCCACCTGCTTCAGCCTTCTTCCAGTCGCACCAGCTCGCGCAGCAATTCTCGTGTCGAGGTTCGTCGTCCGTTGAAATCTTATGGTAAAAAGTAGCCCACACTGCTTTCTTCATTTCGTCCTTGTCCTGTGCGTTTCTCCTGATCGCCAACCCGTAGTACTTCGTTAGATCCAGTATCAGTTTGTCCGTCAGTTTGCAGGAGCCTTTGCCACCAAGACCCTTCGTTTTCTTCTTCAGTGCTCGTAGTCTGCTGCCCATCCGCTTCTCCACATGTCCAACGCATTCCTTCTTCATTACAGTGACGTCCTCTCCATATGGATCCAAATCCAAGATGGCCTTGAAAGTCTTGGAGTCGCCGTCTCCTATGTAGGTGCCGTACTGAACGCCATGCAGTTCCTCTGATCTGGAAAACATCTCCTTCACAGCATCCACTTCCATCTTCCCAGCGCTGCCTGAATGATTCGCCGAACAGCTCTCCTGATGATCAGCATACCAAACATCATATTCTGCAGTGCCCCGTTTGGCTTTCCAGGAGACACATATTCGACAGAAACTGCATTTCACGAAACTGTCAACTACTTTCCCACATTCTCTGCCGATTAGAGATGAAAAGCCTCGTTTCTTCCAGGTCCCATCCCCAGACACCGCTAGAATCGAAGAATTTCCAGTCTTCTCCTCAGTCAGCTTCTTTTCCTGGACAGCAGCTTTTTTTGTAGACAAATCGTACGTGGCTTTAGAAGCAGTTATTATGTTCTTCAGACAACCGTAGTACGTGCCAATCGCTAGCCCAGTACCTAGGTCCATCAGTCCACAAAATAAATTGAGCCCCTGCATTCCGATTCCCAGTAGACGCATAACAAAGGCGATTCGACGATTTACTTCATAAGCGTTTCCAATATATGCACAGCATACAAATCTTGAAGCCGAGTCCACGCTTCCCTTTCTCATAAAAACTCACGTTTTGCTTACACACTTTGCACTCAACGAAGGAGGATATTGTGTTAAACACCTCAAAGAAGTTCAGGAGGCGGTAACCTTGGCTTTGGTGAACTGAAATATCATCTTCGTTGAAAGTTGAAGTCCGGAGTTTCTTTGCAGAAGTCGATGTAAACTCGGTCTCCGCTTCTGCTGTATGCTGATTGCCCGTAAAAGCCCTTTTTCTGTATTGTGTCTGTCTCCTTTTGCCGCGCGAACTTTTTCGGTCCATCGTAATGTAATGCCGGTGCTAGGCTTGTTTACAAACTAGCAGACACGCGAAACTTGACTTGAATTATGCTATATCAAGAAGGCAGACATACTGTATATTGTACGTGTGCATGTGGCGCCACCTAGGAGAAACATTATATACTACATGACTCCTAAATGCACGTGGTGCCATCTCGAGGCAATAGAGACCCTTTCCAGCCGAGAGAGAAAGTTACTCCGAGCGCCCTCGGTAGGCGCGCAATGACGTGCGACGCCTGGTCCGATCATCGAATATTTCGACCAAATGAAATAGTTTCCCGGCAAAACGGTTTTGCCCATATATTCTCTATAATATAAGGTATCGAAATATGCAATAAAAAAAAAATCGATTTTTTTTAAATTCTACACTGAGAAACCCCCTTAAAGTATACGTTTTCTAAATTCAGCTTCTTTTCTATATATCTTCTGATATTCGTTGCTTTTAAAACGAGTTCAATCCAAAGCTTCTAACGAGTGTTTTCCACTCCCAGACTAAGCATGAAGTAAAATTTCGAGTTTAGAAAAGCCCCGCGTAGAAAATTTGTCGAGGGTCGCGCAGCGACCCGAGACAAATTTTCACAGGGCTTTTCTAAACTCGAAATTTTACTTCATGCGCCACGCGTACAAAACGCTAATTTAAAGTAAAGTTAAATGCATACTAACCAGGTATGCACATTTGTAATTTATAGCGTTATCAATTTCAAGTTTAGAGAAGCTCCGTAAAAATTTGTCGAGAGACAAATTTTCACTCGAAATTTTACTTCATGTGCTACGCGTATAAAACGCTAATTAAAAGTAAAGTTCAAACCATACTGATTAGGTATGGACATTTGTAATTTATGGCGTTATTAAATAAATCTTTAATAAACTTGATGCAATTTCCTTTAATATTTATTAAACGTTTGGGCTATCCTCGTAATTTACCCTTAAACTTGAGGCAAAACGAGGCTAGCCTCATAAATTACTTTCAATATGTATTAAACGTGTGGGCTAGCCAGTAATTAACCCTTTATCTTGAGGCAGAACGAGGCTAGACTCATAAATTACCTTCAACTTTTATTAAACGCGTGGGCTTGCCTCGTAAATTACACTTAATCGTTAATAAACTTGCTACAGAACGAGGCAAGCCTCTTAAATAACCCTTAATCTTCATTAAACAAGTGGGCTAACCTCAGTCTTTAATAAACTTGAAATGGAAGGAGGCTAGCCTTACAAATTACCCCTAATATTTATTAAACACGTACACTTTTCTTGTTTATGTTTGTGAAAATGTTAAATTTTTGATTGAAATTTACCTCTAACGAGTGTCTTCCACTCCCAGACTGAGCATGAAGTAAAATTTCGAGTTTAGAAAAGCCCGCGTAGAAAATTTGTCGAGGGTCGCGCAGCGACCCGAGACAAATTTTCACGGGGCTTTTCTAAACTCGAAATTTTACTTTATGCGCCACGCGTACAAAACGCTAATTTAAAGTAAAGGTAAAAGCATACTAATCAGGTATGCACGTTTGTAATTAATAGCGTTATTAAATCATTAATAAACTTCATGCAAAAGCCTCATAAATTTGCTTCAATAATTATTAAACGTTTGGCCTATTCTCGTAATTTCCCCTTAAACTTGAGGCAAAACGAGGCTGGCCTCATAAATTACTTTCAATATCTATTAAATGTGTGGGCAAGCCTCGTAATTTACCCTCAAACTTGAGACAGAACGAGGCTAGCCTTATAAATTATCTTCAACATTTATTAAACATTTGTATGTTTGGTTGCATACAATTCAAATTCTATACATTGATCGTATGCAACTTACAATACATTTGTGTATTGGGTTGCATACAATACGGATTTTAGCATTTATTAAACGCTTGGGCTAGCCTCTTAAATTACACTTAATCGTTAATAAACTTATGCAGAACGAGGCTAGCCTCTTAAATAACCCTCAATCTTTATTAAACAAGTGGGCTAACCTTAATCTTTAACAAACTTGAGATGGAAGGAGGCTAGCCGTATAAATTACCCCTAATATTTATGAAACACGTACACTGTTCTTGTTTATGTTTGTGAAAATGTTAAATTTTTGATTGAAACTTACCTCTAACGAATGTCTTCCATTCCCAGACTAAGCATAAAGTAAAATTTCGAGTTTAGAAAAGCCCCGCGTAGAAAATTTGTCTCGGGTCTCTGCGCGACCCTCGACAAATTTTCACGGGGCTTTTCTAAACTCGAAATTTTACTCCATGCGCCACCCGTACTAAACGCTAATTTAAAGTAAAGTTAAAAGCATACTAATCAGGTATGCACAGTTGTAATTTATAGCGTTATTAAATGAATATTTAATAAACTTGATGCAGACCGATGCTAGCCTCATAAATTACTTCTAATATTTATTAAACGCTTGGGCTATTCTCGTAATTTACCCTCAAATTTGAGATAGAACGAGGCTGGCCTCATAAATTACCTTCAATATCTATTAGACGTGTGGGCTAGCCTCGTAATTTACCCCCAAACTTGAGACAGAACGGGGCTAGCCTTATAAATTATTTTCAAAATTTATATGTTTGGTTGTATACAATTTAAATTCTATATATTGATCGTATGCAACTTACAATACATTTGTATATTGGGTTGCATACAATACGGATTCTAGCATTTATTCAACGCGTGGGCTAGCCTCTTAAATTACATTTAATTGTTAATAAACTTGATGCAGAACGAGGCTAGCCTCCTAAATAACCCTTAATCTTTATTAAACAAGTGGGCTAACCTCAATCTTTAACAAACTTGAGATGGAAGGAGGCTAGCCTTATAAATTACCCTTAATATTTATTAAACACGTACTCTTTTCTTGTTTATGTTTGTGAAAATGTTAAATTTTTGATTGAAACTTACCTCTAACGAATGTCTTCTACTCCCAGACTAAGCATGAAGTAAAATTTCGAGTTTAGAAAAGCCCCGCGTAGAAAATTTGTCGAGGGTCGCGCAGCGACCCGAGACAAATTTTCACGGGGCTTTTCTAAACTCGAAATTTTACTTTATGCGCCACGCGTACAAAACGCTAATTTATAGTAAAGTTAAAAGCATACTAATCATTTGTAATTTATAGAGTTATTAAATAAATATTTAATAAACTTGATGCAGACCGATACTAGCCTCATAAATTACTTCCAATATTTATTAAACGTTTGGGCTATTCTCGTAATTTACCTTTAAACTTTAGGCAGAACGAGGCTGACCATAAATTTCTTTCAATATCTATTAAACGTGTAGGCTAGCCTCGTAATTTACCTTCAAACTTAAGACAGAATGAGGCTAGCCCTATAAATTATCTTCAACATTTATTAAACATTTGTATGTTTGCTTGCATACAATTCAAATTCTATATACTGATCGTATGCAACTTAAAATACATTTGTATATTGGGTTGCATACAATACGGATTCTAGCATTTATTAAACGCGTGGGCTAGCCTCTTAAATTACATTTAGCCGTTAATAAACTTATGCAGAACGAGGCTAGCCTCTTAAATAAATCTTTATTTAATAAGTGGGCTAACCTCAATCTTTAATAAGCTTGAAATGGAATGAGGCTAGCCTTATAAATTACCCATAATATTTATCAAACACCTACACTGTTCTTGTTTATGTTTGTGAAAATGTTATATTTTTAATTGAAATTCACTTCTAACGAGTGTCTTCCACTCCCAGACTAAGCATGAAGTAAAATTTCGAGTTTAGAAAAGCCCCGCGTAGAAAATTTGTCGAGGGTCGCGCAGCGACCCGAGACAAATTTTCACGGGGCTTTTCTAAACTCGAAATTTTACTTTATGCGCCACGCGTTTAAGACGCTGATTTAAATTGAAGTTCACTTGTTAACAATACATAAATGTTTTCAGAGTTTAAGGGTACTGGGTACTTAGGTACTATCTCCCCTAGACTATACATTACTTTTTGTAAGACTTTTTTTGTTTTCTTATTACTAATATAAAATTGTGATTTTTGATCCATTTAAACCCAGAAATAAATATAACATTAAGATTACGAGAGAAACATTCCTATAACGTTCACTTAATTGCTGTACATCGTGTTGTATACAATACGGATTCTATGCATTCATCGTATGCAACTTATTATACATTTGTATGTTTGGTTGCATATAATTCAGATTCTATATATTGATCGTATGCAACTTAACATACATTTGTATTAAACTAGAATGAAAACACTAATACTTACTTTACAATACGTTTTTATTTTACTAAATGTACATTTCGAATTTACAAATGTATAATAAGTTGCATACGATAAATGCATAGAATCCGCATTGTATGCAATCCAACATACAAAAGTATGAATACGTTTTTTTTTAGTTACGTGAAGATATAATATATAAAACATGTTTCAAGTGATTAATGAGAAGAAAATTGAAGATATAAATTAAACTTAAATGAAAACAATACTTTCTTCACAATAAGTTTTTATTTTGCTTGATGTACATTTCAAATACTAAGTACTCAGTATCAATAGCTTACTGACTAGTTTACAAAAGATGTGGCGTATTTATACCTACAAATATAAAGTTTTTCAGGTAAGAAATGTCCGCACTGATGAGATTGATCTTGGATTTTATTTAAAAAAGTATTAGTGTTTTCATACATGTTTAATTTATATCTTTACGTAACTTTAAAAACCATATTCCTATTAAAAAATGGCTTCCTGGTCAACCGAGTTTAACAAACTTTTTCAAACAAAAGCCAAGATCAATCTCATCACTGCGGACATTTATTACCTGAAAACCCTTATATTTGTAGGTATAAATACGCCGCATCTTTTGTAAATTAGTCAGTAAACTATTAATAATGAGTACTTAGTATTTGAAATGTACATCAAGCAAAATAAAAACTTATTGTGAAGAAAGTATTGTTGTTTTCATTTAAGTTTAATTTATATCTTCAATTTGGTTCTCATTAGTCACTTGAAACATGTTTTATAATTTATATCTTCACTTAACTAAAAAAAAAACGTATTCATGCTTTTGTATGTTGGATTGCATACAATCTGGATTCTATGCATTTATCGTATGCAACTTATTATACATTTGGATTTGTATGTAGGTTGCATATAATACGGATTATTTATATATGTATTCATCGTATGCAACTTATCATACATGTGTATGTTGGGTTGCATACACTGCGGATTCTATGCATTTATCGTATGCAACTTATACATTTGTGTGTTAGGTTGCATACAATTCGGATTGTATACCTATATATTCATCATATGCAACTTAACATACATTTGTATGTTGGGTTGCATACAATATGAATTCTATGCATTCATCGTATGCAGCCTAACATATATCCATTTGTATGTTGGATTATATACAAATAAGAGTAATTATAAACCATTCCATTTGTTTCTGGATCTCGCCTAGCCATGCTTTCGTGTTGTTATGTTGCAGTATCAACATTTACATTTTTTATTAGTTGCCACTCCTGATTCCTTATTTTAACAGTGTTGCAATAATTTATGATATCATAAGTAATCCTCTTTTTAATTTTCAAGAGGTTTATTGTTAATCTTGCAACAATTATTTCGCCACGCGGTCGCTTCTTCGAGCATTTTATTATTAAATCAAATTAATCTAGTGTTGCAATGCTGTGTCAATGTCAAAGTGAAAAATGACTGGACAAAACACATGGGGAACCTTTCTTTTGAAACCATTCCTCCTTTTATTATTTCGCTTGGGGAATCTGGTTCAGAACAAACATCAGAAGATTCAGATGCAGGTTCTCTTGACTAAATAGTAAAAGTGGAATGAGGGCTTAAAAATTGTTTGACATGAAAATTATCAGTATCACAAGAGGGTGGGAATAAATTTGCAATTCTACAAAAAAATACTGAGGGCCAACAGAAGAGAGAATGACCAAAATTAAGGTGGATGGATGGAGTTGATCAAAATGTGTTAACGGGAAGACCCAAGCGAGAAATACAAATGGATGACGAAATAAGTTTGCAGAGCCGAATTCATTATATTTGTTATATACAATATTATTGCTGTTGCTGTGTTTGTATGTACAAAAACCAAGTAGTAAATTTTGTTAATCTTAAAACTGCATATTATTATCCTTTTATATCTGAAAATTTGTAAAACAGGCAACAGTGTAAGATCACAATAGTCAGAAATTATAACCTTAAAATCGAACATCTGACAGTGACATTTAAAAACCCTGATTTAAAACACAACCAGCCCCATTTACAATACTTAAACTGTCACTTTTCCATAGCTAGGCGAGATCCAGAAACAAATGGAATCGTGTATACTCGTGTTGCTTGGGCGTTGCTTTTTCAACGGTGCAGTAACATGTTTCTTTGGACTTTAGCATGCAACGTTCCTGCAGGCGGACATTCAATGTTTATACAACGTTACTCAACATTCATGCAACTTAAAACGCAACGCTTTGTGTTGCGCGGTCACATTGATGCAACGTGACATGCAACGTTTCTTTGGGTGGGTACTTAGCTTCCGGGGTATTGTCTCCCCGAGACTATACATTACTTTTTGTAAGACATTTGTTTTCTTGTTACCAATATATATTTGTATTTTATGATCCATTTAAACCCAGAAATAAATTTTGCATTAAGATTACGAGAGAAACTATAAGATCCTATAACATTTACTTAATTGCTGCATATCAGGTTGTATAGAATACAGATTCTATGAATTCATCATATGCAACTTAACATACATACATTCGTATGCTGGGTTGCGTACAAATAAGAGTAATCGCTCGTGTTGCATAGGCGTTGCTTTGTCACCGGCGCAGCAACATTTTTATTTGAACGTTAGCATGCAGCGTTCCTGCAGGCGGACATTCAGTGTTTATTCAACGTTTTTTTAACAATCATGCAATTTAAAACGCAAAGTTGCATGCTGCGTAGTAGCATTGATGTAACGAGTCATGCAACGTTTCTTTGCTCCAAAATCCGGATTTTTGGAATATGTAATGTAAATAACTAATATTTTTATTTCGTCCGGATTACTGGAGATTTGATTAGCGGAGCTTTACTATAGTTTTCTAATTAATTAATGGAATTTTTCTTTATTTTTAGGAGAAGCCGGTTGACTGTGGGAAAGAAGAGTCGATCCGCACTCGCCCTAGGCTTTTTTTATCACCGGCTGTTGGTATCGATGATGTTACTGATAAGAAAAAGAGGGAGATGATGCTGAATTACATGTACACAACAGAGTTTCGTAACGCTGAAAAGGCTACCAGTAAATTACGAACATTGGTATGTATAATAGCCATTTACTTTGAAAGTGACCGTGAAAGTGACATTTTACGTCAAAAATTATCTTATAAGTCAAAAATGATACTAAGTCAGAAATGGGAATTTATATCAATAATCTCAATTTATGACAATAATCTCAATTTATGTCAGTAATGTCAATTTGATACAATGTAATCAATTTATATCAATATTGTCAATTTATGTCAATAATGTGTAAATATTGATTCATTCATTCTGTTTTTAGAACAAAAATAAAGAGAAAAGTGCATGTTGCTGCGATAGCGAAGAACGGGAGAAAGATGAACAGTACAATTGTTTGATTAACAATGCGAAATGTAGGATTGTTGCGGAGGAAAAAGATCCGATAAGAGTTTCGACAGACATGAGAAGAACACATTTTAAGGATTGGGATGATCGACAGAAGAGAGCGACCGTAAATCCCACGACGTATTTTTGGAATCACACTGATATACCGAAAAAGTTAGTTTTTCAATTAATTTGTAATTTAAAATGTATAGTCTGTTTTTTTTTTAAATCAAATTTGACATTTTAAGAATTTTGTAGTGTGATTCAGGTTGCGTGTTTTAGGTTAGGACACAGATCTATAGTTGCACAACTAACCTCAACAGGGCAAACCAGACTATAGTGGCGCGACAGTCACTTAATCCAAAATGTGTTAAAGCAGGATTGCAACCGTTCGTAGTAAATACACCCGAAGTTTGGTCATATTAAAAAAAACAGAATATAGATGCCGCTATACTTTATTGTCAGTTGATAATAAAGTATAGAAAGTATATTTGGCAATATAGAAAAAGTGTAGAAAAATTAACTCTACCAAAACATTTACACTAATTTTTATCAATAAATGCTGGTATTTTTGTAAATCTGCGTTTTTTTTTTAGTATTCATATTGAAGATGGTTTAATAACGCCAGAGATGAAACAGGATATATCCGAGTTGACCCAGAGAGACAAATTGCGATTGCCACACGATTTACCCATGACCGGATATACCGCCCATAAAGTGGAACTAGCGTATGGTGTGCCGATGCGGAGAAGAGATTTTCCTATATCTCATCCGATGATGACGGTGCCGCAAGCTTGGTACAACCGTTATGAACAAGACATGGAAGAATATAAAAATAAACGCAATTCCACCTGAAATTAGTGTAGAGTAACTTTTTTTAATTTCGTTTTTGGAAAATGTTTTATTTTCAGATGGGTTATCCTGGATTTTTAAGCAATTATCATTGAATTTAAAGTAACTTTTATCTAATCTGGCTTTATCAATGTAATTTTTATCTATGTTATGTTATGTTATGGGGTCGGTGGGTCGTGTGGCCTCTGGGCCTTTCGAAGTTACCTCGACCTAAAAGATCTTTTGTAACTATCCTTGACCTACTTGAGTCCCTCAATGTCTAGACTTCTTATGAAGTCTACTATAACTTGAGGGTTAATGTGTACCAATTCCTCGGTGTTTAAAGTGGCCGATGACAGGTAGTTCCCTCTTTGAAGGGACAAGGCAGGGCATTCACAAAGTAGGTGCTCTGCTGTTTCTTGTGCCTCGTTGCAGAACCTGCAGTTGGCATCAGTTGTCTGACCCATCTTGGTGAGGTGGTACTTTAGAGGACAGTGTCCAGTTAGAAGGCCGGTTATGAGCCTTAGGTTGCCCTTGCTTAACCTGAGAAACTGTCCGGCTCTTACGGCAGAGAAGGCGATGAACCTTTTCGCCTGCCGCAGACCAGGTGTGTTTCTCAGGTGAGCACTTTTGGCAGCATCTTCCCATTCCCGGATCATCCCCTTGATGCGGACTTTAGTTATTCCACTGTAAGGTTCTGGTCCGACAAATCGAGTCTTGGACCCTTCCTTGGCAAGGTTGTCGGAATTTCATTGCCTTTGATCCCTGCGTGTCCCGGAACCCAGACCAGTTTGACTCTGTTGTTCCTAGCCTTTTATCTAATTTAACCCAATCAAGAATTAGACATTATGTTCAGTACTCATTTATTCACCGGATAACTATAGTATATCCAAGAATCTAGGCAATATGTCAACGGGTTTAAAGTCCCCGCATTGTTGCCAAGAGTTTTCGAACGAGCTTTTAGGTTATGTTTAATGTTTACACGTAATAAACATTCAACATAACCTAAAAACGTTAGGTGCTAGATGCCTAACGTTGAGTTATGAATTGTTAAATAGTGATGAATCAAGGTTTAGCTGTAGTTGCGCAGCAAGGAGAGGGTCCAGATTCGAACCAAATAACATATATCTGCCATTTATCAATATGAATTTGAACGTGCATTGAAATGTTAGTACTAATTGGCTTATTATGATGCGACTATGATTCGGACCCCTTCTCCTGCAATAATAAAAGTACCACGTGTAAGCTATGGTCCATACGAGGCTAACCTTAAATAGGTGGAATTTGCTTACTTGCTTATTTACGGCCGTGTTTCCTCGTATATCAGGTTTTTGTCAATGGTCCGATTCGGTCAACACTCCTTCCCCTTTATCTGTCTCAGGTGTGTGTGTTTTACTGAGGTAGTGTGAAGCGCATGTGTGGTTGTCGCCATGTACCTCTACTTACTCAGACTAGAAAAATAATAACAACTATATGAGCAATGTGTTCCTCCCTAACCTAGATGGGTAATAAAAGGGAAAATAATCGTGTTTGTTCTAACTAGCAAAAGCGTGGAGCACTGTTTACCGACCGCGGTGGTCGAGCCGGATTGCATGCACCAAGTAAACGCAGACTCAGCGACTACTTGTACCTGACCGTTCTCATTCGGGCTAAGATAGTCTGGGCACGACGGGTGGTCCGTCCCGAACACCCCAGGTGCAATACTATCTATGGAACCATCCTGCTCGGCAGATGAGGTTCCGGCCAAGTGTGAAAGACAACCTTCTGTCCCTCAGTAAGGCGTCTACCTGACCAGCCTATGCCTCGATAGTGACCTAGCGCTTGTAACTAACTCTCGACTGCTTGTCGGATAAACACTAGAAGCGCGCATGAGGGTAAGCGCCCCCTCACCGCCTCGGAACAAAACAGTGGTCTCCTTTATGCTACTGGCTAAGCTTCTAGCTCCACTAACTATACTACACATGTGAACATATACATTTAGGTACATTGTCATAACCCTGTATGTCGACACCTTGTATATTGATATATCATCAACATGTGCACATCATTCATTACCACCAGGTAAATCATATCATAAGTGTCAGTATTTGCATATTATAACTATATAAGCAGTGCACAGTAATATCAACAATAGCATAAGTAATCACATAAACAATAAAAATAATAACCTCAGCAATACTATCATTAAACGGGGATGATAATATTCACAACGGTAATACCATTGCCTTACTCAGTATCTGACAGTACGATAATAATAATCATAAATCGGGATGGTTTTCACAACAGCGCATTATTCAGTAAGGCGGGGAAAACCCGGTTTACCAATTCAGCATAAAGCTGGGCGGCGCTCAACACAACATTTACGAGTTACACTCAGGTAAGAGTACTGGTACTACTCTGCGTCTCTCGTTCAATCAGTAAGGAAGACATTAGCTCAGTGATAACTCACCTGAATTAATTATAGGTACTTTGTCCTGTAACTGCTTTAATGCGTGCGGCGTAGTTCCCCGGTCCGTACCGATTCACTGCTATAACACAACTGCGCCTTTCTTCAACGCTCTCTTCTCCGAAAACGGGCCCTATTCCCAAAAAATGCAATCGGTGCGGTTATCGCCCGCGCGAACAATAAACAGATCGTGAATAGGTATTCTCTTTATTAATTGAAACACACTTAAACTACATTAGAATAAAATTAAAAAAAAAAAAAAACAAATTCAATTGTGGCCTCTTCTTACAACAACGGTAATACCATTGCCTTAATCAGTATCTGACAGTACGATAATAATAATCATAAATCGGGATGGTTTTCATAACAGCGCATTATTCAGTAAGGTGGGGAAAACCCGGTTTACCAATTCAGCATAAAGCTGGGCGGCGCTCAACACAACATTTACGCGTTACACTCAGGTAAGGATACTGGTACTTCTCTGCGTCTCTCGTTCAATCAGTAAGGAAGACATTAGCTCAGTGATAACTCACCTGAATTAATTATAGGTACTTTGTCCTGTAACTGCTTTAATGCGTGCGGCGTAGTTCTCCGGTCCGTACCGATTCACTGCTATAACACAACTGCGCCTTTCTTCAACGCTCTCTTCTCCGAAAACGGGCCCTATTCCCAAAAAAATGCAATCGGTGCGGTTATCGCCCGCGCGAACAATAAACAGATCGTGAATAGGAATTCTCTTTATTAATTGAAATACACTTAAACTACATTACACAACAATAAAAAAAAATAACAAATTCAAATGTGGCCTCTTCTTACACACGAGGGTCTCTTTGAAAGTTATGTTTCTGTTGTTAGAATATTCGATATAAAGGAAGGTTAATCAAAGTTTTTTCTTAATTAAAGTTTTAATAATATTACAATATCTGTTATGTTATTACGATTCATTCTTCCTCAGACTCGGAGTATTCGCTTGGATTTATTACGAGTGGTAGGATGTCTTCTACGTCAACCACTTGCTCTCTTTCCCATCAGCTTCGTATGACATCCTCCGTGCTTTGAATTGTGTTTGCCCATGTTACTCCAGTCACCGTCCCTAAAACCTCGTTCTACATGGCAAGGCAACTTTCAATGCCTAAGCCATCCCGACCTAAATGTCTATTGTAATAGGTCTTACACTTCCCCCATATCATTTCAATTGGATTAAATATGCAATGATATGGGGGCAGCCTTAAGACACTATGGCCATATTTTTCCGCCAATGTATCGGCTATATTTTCATTTCGAAGTTTGCTTAAAGAAACAATTTCTAAGAGTTAATTTTTCAAAAAGTGTTCTTCGAACACTAAATTATTATTGTGACATTCTTTAATGTCGTCCTTTTTCCAGGCATTTGTCGGTGATTTATTCACTATTGTGTACCTTGCATTGTCCATG
Source organism: Philonthus cognatus (assembly GCA_932526585.2). Classification (NCBI taxonomy): domain Eukaryota; kingdom Metazoa; phylum Arthropoda; class Insecta; order Coleoptera; family Staphylinidae; genus Philonthus; species Philonthus cognatus. The sequence goes on from OW052244.1 coordinate 104,095,086, forward strand.
ATTATAATTGATGGATTTTGCAAGCTTTTGAGCAAGCGTTCCTTTAACCACAGCATAAATGTTTTGGAATTAATTTCCCCGTGGTAGTCCGGGTTTATTCCCCGCATGGACAATGATATAACGTTTGCCATCTGATGTGATGCGTCTAACGCTTTTTACGTTTTTATCCTGCCAGGATCGTCCTATTGTCCCATTTTGGAATATCCATGTCTCGTCTAAATAGACGAACTCCCGTTCATTGCTCTTCTGATTTTCTACATATTTCCTTAAAAATTTCACTCGTGTAGACGCTATGTGAGGCATTTCCATTAATCCCCTTTTAGGATTATCAGTTATATGTTTAAAAACAATCTCTTTTAAAATAATTGCTAGTGAAGAACGTCCACCTTCAAAAATATATCTCTCCTTTAAACTTTAAAGACAATTCAACTGGCAAAGTTACGATTTTAAATGTATTTACCTATTACCTTCTCAAATTATCTAGTAACTACTACCAATTTAATAAAGTGTCTCTGAGGATCAGGTAGGATAGGAGGATCAGGTAATATTCCTTGCTCAGGAATATCTGTATTCTTTATTATCTGCCCATTTATATGTTCAAATTTTAAAAAAGTCTTAAATACAAGGAACGAGTCCCACACCGAGTCTGCTGCGAGTCGGGTGTCCCTCCACTGTCCGCACGCCGCAACCGTTTCGTATTACAATACGCGGCGGCAATGCGTGCGAGGAGGGGACACGCTAACCGACGACATTTTATCACGATCACAGAGCAGCAGAGAAAATACGCTAGAAGACCTCCCGTCAGTAGGCCGATGTGCGTCCGTGCGAATGAGCTGATGGAGAGTCTTAACATTAGTCTCCCAAGGGTATTCGAGGTCGGATTCCTGGAGGTACCTCCTTGGCTTATGCCCAGGATTAATTGCCGACTGGATCTGACCTCATTAAGGAAAAGTGATACGAACCCCTATATTCTAAGGGGCCTCTTCCTGCAAGTTATCACTGAATACCCGGACTCTCCGCGGTTGTACACTGACGGCTCGAAATCCGATCACGGTGTGGGCTCTGCCGTCGTTATCGACGGAACCCCACATTCGTGGTCACTCCCCGAGTCGGCCAGCGTGTACACCGCCGAATTGTATGCTATATATCAAGCTCTTCGCTACACGATTATGAATCACCATCACAAGTCTTTTATTATATGTTCCGACTCTCTAAGCGCCATCCAAAGTATATCATCGATGTACACAGTGGATCCTCTGGTCCAGCTCATCCAGTCCTCGATATTTGAAATGTCCCGGATGCGAAAGACGATTGTTTTCGTCTGGACTCCGGGGCATGTGAATATCGAGGGCAACGAGCTGGCCGACGAGGCTGCCCGTCAGGCAGCTGACGCGAAATCCACTGATGATATACCAGTAAGACCCGATGATGTCAAAGGGTACATTAAATATAAACTAAGAGAGGATTGGCAGCAGAATTGGAACAGCTCCGAGAGCAAATTAAGGTCTGTAAAGCTCTCCGTGACTCCCTGGCAATCGCCGGTGAAACTTACGAGGAGGGAGGAGTTCGCCCTGTGCCGTCTTCGCATAGGGCACGCCAACTTAACCTCTTCGTATCTCCTTGCCGGCGATGAAGTGCCAGAGTGTCCATCTTGTCATGACCGGTTAACGGTGGAGCATATTTTAGTCGATTGCCCAGCCTACGCATTACAGCGAAATAGGCTGAGGCTTGGTGGTGATGTGGCGTCCATATTGGCGAATAGTAAGGGGTCCGTAGAAACATGTATAACGTTTCTACGTGAAACAAGTCTATTGATATTAGGTTTAGGTTGCGTCGTCTGTAATATGTTGGGTCCGGCATCGGGGTCATTTACAACCCCGATGTCGTCCGCTCTGTGATATTAGGCTGTACGATCGGTGACAGGGTCTTATACAACCCTGCTACCACAATGTCTGTAATATTAAGTTTAGGGTTATTTATTCTATTTATGTTTTGCTTAGTGTTGTTTATTTTAATTAATTTATTGTTTGTTTTTCTTTTTAAATAACACAAGCACACCGGCTAATGACCATGCAGTCAAAGCCGGTAAGTGGGAGGGGTTTTTAGTCGGTAGTCCTCCAGTTTGGAGGGAGTCCGACACTTCGTCCGTAAATGGATTTTAAAAAAAAAATACAAGGAATTTTTCTTTTAGGTATACTTGTTACGATTTTTCAATGGAAATTTTTAGACCTTCGTGATCTTGTTAAAAACTTTCAATTTAAAAACTCTAACGAGTATTTTCCACTCCCAGACTAAGCATGAAGTAAAATTTCGAGTTTAGAAAAGCCTGAAAATTTGTTTTGATCGCGTAGCGCGAAGCGCGAGCGGCCAAACCAAATTTTCAGGCTTTTCTAAACTCTAAATTTTACTTCATGCGCCACCGGTACAAAACACTGACATACTACAAAGTTTAAAACACACCGCTAAACTTTACATTGCATCAGTGTTTTGTACCGGTGGCGCATGAAGTAAAATTTCGAGTTTAGAAAAGCCTGAAAATTTGGTTTGGCCGCGCCGCGCTTCGCGCTACGCGACCAAACCAAATTTTCAGACTTTTCTAAACTCGAAATTTTACTTCATGCTTAGCCTGGGAGTGGAAAACACTCGTTCTTAGTTTCAAATTGAACTCTTCTAAAAAAACAACGTGAACACTTTTCTTTTAGGTAAACATCCCACTGAACAAACACTTTTAAGTAATGTTTTGTCAACATTAAAACAACAATAATCAACATCACTTACCCTTTTAACCTACAGCAAGGTATCCCACAAGGCTCCCTCTTACCACCCATTTTATATAATATCTACTGCCATGATATTTATAATCCCGATCCCCTTTATTTCAATCCAATCCTAATTACAGCGTAAATGCTGTAAATCTTCAGACATTCGTTGCTTTTTTCCAAAGAGGTAAGCTTAAAGCTTTAAACGATGGTTTTCCACTCCCAGACTAAGCATGAAGTAAAATTTCGAGTTTAGAAAAGCCTGAAAATTTGGCTTGGTCGCGTAGCGCGAAGCGCGGAGCGACCAAGCCAAATCAGGCTTTTCTAAACTCGAAATTTTACTTCATGCGCCACGCGTATAAACCACTGGTTTAAAGTGAAGTTCAAAATATACTTCGACTTAGTTTTGTATGGTTCATTAATTTTACAAATGTTTATATGTAGCAGCGTGTTGAGCGCAATATGTTTGTCTAAAACAGTTTATATTCAAAATATGTTTAAATTAAAATTGAATTCAAAATTGTTTAAAAGTTACATTGAAAAAATCATTTATGTAAACTTACGTTGTTGATGCATGTCATAAATTACATTTCGTATCGCAGCTTGTTGGCTATTAGAAATAGACACAAACGGGTCTAGTGCGTGGTCCACCTTTTTTTGGCTCTTGTAAGCCTTCATCACTTTTGGAAGCACTCATTGTTCTAGATACAGTACTGGGATCTAATCCAAGTGCGTCGGTGACCCTCTGGCGTACCTGGGAGACAGGCAAAACGGCTCCATTGTTATCTCGCTCCCTTTCAAAGTAATTGAAGAGTTTCACCACTTGCTTCTTCGCGTCCAACGACAAAGGTTTCGGCATTTTGAAGGTTAGTTCTGATAAGAACTGATTTTTTAATGGAATAAAACAACAATAACGGTAACTAAACTTCACACGTCACACGCTGTCAACAGTTGACAATAATGTGATGACGCGGCAACGCTGCGAGGTCTTACCAACAAAACGTCATATATTTAACGCTTGCTTTAACGTTTTGTTTAGGGAATTTAGAGATGTCGGAATGGCAATGAAAACAACTAGATATTGCTTGCATTCTCGGACGATCTAAACAATGTTTGTAACGTTGCTAAAACTTCAATTGAAGGTAAATGTCACGAAAAATACTGTCAGAGTCGCTTGGGATGTGCTAGGAATTTGTACGTAAATTAACGATATGCGTCTCGTCTGCAGTCTAATTTCGGTAAACGCATCGTTTTTCTAAGATAAACATGGTGGAAAAGTGGGCGGTACCGTTACAAAAATGTAAGTTTTTTTACCGTATAATTGCGATTTGATTAAATTTTGTGATATGTTTAAGGGCCGGCTGCACCATATTAGCTAACCTCAAGTTCATTTCTTGAACTAGTTCAACATACATTTTCTGTTGCACCATTCAGTTGAACTTGTTCAAATCGCTTATAATACAAATATGTGGTTATGTTTGACTAAAAAGTGAACCTGTTGCGATCGTCCGCGTCACTCTTTATTCAAACATAACCACACATTATATTTTTATTAATAATACTCCCCCTAGAAAGAGATAATTTATTGAAAATCCACATATTTTTACATGTGATTAGGAGTAATTAGTTATTATTAATTTCGTAAATGTTGATAGTGCATACATAGACGATTTTGTTATAAAAAATAACGAATAAACTTATTCCGCGCTTGATTACAAAACATCACGTGCGTTAAATATATGATATAAACTCAAAATTCCCTAGATTCTTAAATCTGCCAACTTGAAAGAAATTATAAATGAACCGGTTTAACTGAACGCCATTCGGTGCAGCTCGCGCCTTGTTGAACTCGATTTCAAGATGATCGAAAGTTCAACTGAACTAGCGACGGCTCGCAGCCTAACTTTAGGGTCGGCCACAGCGCCAAGGCACACAAAATTTGAGGTTCGGATCGCGGAATTGCACAACAAAGTCACCTTCCAATAACGAATACGTATTACCTTGGGTCTCTGGCCTACCCTGAAGTTAGGCTGCGAGCCGCCGCTGAACTGAACTTGAGTTCAACCTTATCTGGTGCAACCGGCCCTTAGAAATTCGTCTGCATCTACTTTTATTGCCTAAGGTTGTTTTATTCCGCAAAGATACATCCTGGGCGCGATGAGCTTCCTCGCCGTGATCAACGCCTATACGATGCGCAATTGTTTATCCGTGACGATCACGGAAATGGTTAAGGGCAAGACGACTGTTGTAAGTATGTGCAAAGATTAATCAGGACCGTGGCCAGAACATAAGTCTAGCTCGGGCAATACATACAAGGTGCGGCAGTGAAACTTGCTGATTTGAATTGGGCGCCAATGAGCGAGACATGGTCAGAAAGGGGTAGGATGGGCCTCATTCGATACAGGGGGTCTTGAAGTTTTGTTACCGCTCAAGCCAGTTGTCGTCATGCATTGGACAAAGGAGGAGCGTGCGTACTTTTCCTCGGGTCGCTGCGCGACCCTCGACAAATTTTCACCGGGCTTTTCTAAACTCGAAATTTTACTTCATGCGCCACGCGTATAAAACTCTGATTTCAAGTGAGGTTCAAATATACATAAATTTCACAATATTTTAGTGTTTTATACGCGTGGCGCATGAAGTAAAATTTCGAGTTGAGAAAAGCCTAATTTGGATTGGCCGCTCCGCTTCGCTACGCGGCCAATCCAAATTCTTCAGGCTTTTCTCAACTCGAAATTTTACCTCATGCTTAGTCTGGGAGTGGACAACACTCGTTTAAAGCTTGAAATTGAACTATTTTAAAAAGCAACGAATGTCAGAAAATTTACAACGTATGCATGTTTACCTAAAGTTTAAACCATATTTAAATTCAGCACGCATAAGGATAATTGGGTCTTACTTTTTCGAGGAAGAATACACTGTTACTGTGAATGCAGTTGGCTACAGAGAAATGATTTTTTTCTCCCAAAACTAGAAGAAATGGAACTTGGGGACGTATGGTTCCAGTAGGACGGAGCCAAGGCACACACAGCGAGAACTTAATGGAACTTTTGAGGGATCACTTCCACGAGCGCCTAATCTCCTTGAGGGGTGACGTACTGTGGCCGGCGCGCTCCCCCGATTTGGCTCCCTGTGACTTCTGTTTATGGGGATATCTCAAATCCATTATTTACAATGACAAACGACGGGCTCTGCAACACCTGAAGGATAACATTCGCCAAGCCATCTCCAACATTCCCGTCGATATGCTCGAAAGAGTGGAGCGAAACTTCAAAAAGTACACTGGATCAGCGTATCGCTAATGAGGGCCGCCATTTGTCCAATGTCATTTTTAAAACCACTTGAAACGAAAATTCAAGATGTGTACAATCAGTGGCGGTTCCTCAGTAAGTGCACATGTGCACGTGCACTCCCAAATTAATGCCTGCAAACATATTTAAATTTCCTCATTCTTTAAATAATTTTATCAATCCATTCTACTTGTAAAATAAATCCCAAACATTATTTTTTCCGCTAGACGCTATCCGATGCGTCGTCCTAATAGGCTAAGTAAGCGGCGATTGCAGCACCGCCACGCGGTTTTAAGCCTAAGTAGCTTCGGTGCCGGTTGTCATTTCGTCATACGGGAGTTCTGAGCAGAAGTATGAGTTCAGAGCCGAAGCGAGCTAAATGCAATCAAAGTTGTTGTGTCGTCGGATGCACCAGTAAATATAAAAGTAATGGCTCCGTCTCTTTTTATTCGTTCCTATACAAACCGGTGGATTGCCGCTGTACGACGTGTCAAATTGTATAAGCAGAAACTTAAAAAGCTTAAATGAAATGCGTATATTTCTTATTATGCGTTCTATTTGTAATTGTAAATAATAAGTAAATTAATAATTTAACAACATTTCCAAACAATTCTACGTGCTACAATGAACTTGTTGAAAATGAAATCTCATTATGACACAGAAACATTACAATTTTGTATAGGTTACCTCTACCGACGGTTTGTAGTACAGGGTGTCTGCTTTGTAGTTCAATGCCCCCGGGTGTTTCTCGTAAAACAACCTCTCACAAGATATTAATCTCGTCTCCTCTTATTTTTTCGGATACGTCGGTTACGTGCGAACTTTCACAAAGCTTCCTACCTTTCGACAGGCTTTTCCGTCGGAAAATGGTTGTGTCAACCGTCATATTTACATCGGTTTTGTACGAACAAATACCACGAACAGCATTAAATTATGACGTTACACAATAAAAAACCAACTGACACCATGCAACTCATACGCAACCGACACCGATGCTGCTTATACAGAAATCCGCTAGGTGGCGGGTGCCACGGCGCGAACAGCTGTTTACTTAGTCTATATCCAAGGCAAAGCAGAGAACGTCGAGTGCCACCGACCCGACGGCAATCGAACACCGCGGCCGCGTCACCTCGCCTGATCCGCTCGTGCACCGCACATGTGAATTTTAAATCTAATTGGTGGAACCTTTGCCCCCCGCACTCTTTCTTCCCCGCGACAGCCCAGCGACGTTCAATGCTTTAAGCTGGCTCGTGTGCACATATAACTAGTGCACATCATGGTCGGATTGATATCGGCGTATCGGTTTTAGGTTGATTTCACGAATTTCCAGAATGGCGGAGTGTTCGAACTCCATTATTACCGTGCAATATTTAAAGACAATCACATTTTCTTCGCTATCTTTAGAGGAAAAAATGAATATCAAAAGTGTCGGTCGTCCAAAACCCAATGTGTTAATAACGAATGTTACAAAATGCAAAAGTCGGGAATATAAACGAAGTTTTAAAATAGAGACATATGAAAAAACAGAATGGTTGTGCAGGTGTGATGTTAGTAATAGTCTTTACCGTTTTCCGTGTTTGTTATTTGGAAGTGATGAGGCATCAGAATGGACAAAATCCGGTGTTAAAGATTTAGTGTAATCTGGGTTCGATTCCCAGCGGAGGCGAGTAATTTTTCTAACGAAAAATACTCGTCTCCGGTTCCATGGATGTGTGTGAATGTGTTGTGACGTCCAAATTAGTCGAAATATATGTTACTATAGATATTATACATCAACGTTAGTGGCTGAATGGTAATGCCTATGCCAAACAAACCAAAAAAAAAATAAGATTTAGTACATCTATCAGAAAAAAATAAAAAACATCAACATTCAAAGTTACATCTATCTGCTAAATTAGGATTTAATTTGTTAGGTAAACAAGATATTCGGCAACAATTAAATAGTGCATACCGATTAAGCACTGAAAAACATAATGAACAAGTAAAAAAAAAAAAGGTATGTTTTATCTAAAATTATTAACTGCGTTAAATTTTGTGGTGCTTTTGAGCTTGCTCTCCGTGGACACGACGAACAAAAAGATTCATTAAACCCTGGTGTATTTAGAGCCCTCATCAATTTTTTTGCCGAATTGAACTTTGCACTAAGGAATCATTTGCAGCAACCTACCGTGTTTGAAGGCACATCAAAAGACATTCAAAATGACTTATTAGAATGTATGCTTTCCGTGTGTCAGGCAAATATCATAAGATAAATTGCCGCTTCAAATTTTGTGTCCTTTATGAGTGACGAAACAAGTGACATTTCAAATATTTTCCAAATGGTTATAGTTTACCGTTATATTTTAGCAAACGGCACCCCCGTTGACCGATTTTGGACTTTTGTAAAACCAAATGAACACGATGCTGTTGCCTTAGCTGGCTGCTTAGAAGAAGCTTTAAATTATGTTTTGAAAAATTCAGATCAGTTAATTTCCCAAAGTTATGACGGAGCAAGCGTCACGAGTGGCGTCCATGGTGGTGTGCAAAAACTGATTAAAGATAAATTTAAATATGCCCATTATATTCATTGTTATGCACATCAATCAAATTTAATAATGTCTCAGACAACAAGCATAAATACAAATGTAAGTATAACACAATAAAACACTTTTAACTTTGTTTGTATAACACAATTTATTTTTATGTGACTGCAGTTTCGGCAAATTCAGCTTGCCATTATCAAACACTTCATGTTTGATAATGGCAAGCTGAATTTACCGAAACTGCAGTCACATAAAAATAAATTGTGTTATACAAACAAAGTTAAAAGTGTTTTATTGTGTTAAATTAACATGTATAACGAAGTAGAAACCTCCACAATTCAAAAAATGTAAGTATATTTTTTTCTGATTTGAGTGACATTACCATTTTTTTTCTAATTCTCCACAAAGAGTTGCCGTATTAGATGAAGTGGTTGGAAATAGGGTCCCTAGAGCATCTGCTACAAGGCGGAACTTTAAAATTAGAACCGTTAACACTGTATATGAAAACTTATAGAGTGTATGGGAAAAATTCAATCCACATCCAGACAATCTGATACCATCAGAAAAGCAGGTGCACTTTTAAGGTTATTGCATGACCTTACATTTGTTTTTTGGTTGACAGTGTTTCATCGTATAATGCCCCACGTTGATATTTTATATTCACAGCTCCAAAAAAGGGCTACTGATTCCGTAACAGTAAAACGATGCATAACTGAGTTTGAAAAAAATATTCAAAAAGAATGAGATAACATACATACTATTAGAGAAACCGAGTTAGCAGACATTGATGAAAGTCAAGCTAGGAAAAGAAGGAAGACAGATGAGAGAAATTCTTATGATTCCACGACTGCGCAAGCTAAGGAAGTGTGCGACACCATAATTGCAGAAATAAAAAGAAGGTTTTCGTTCACAGGCCATTTAGAAATAGCACACTTATTTTCGGTGGAAAATTTTGAAATATATTCATCAAATTTTCCTATGCTACATTTAGATTCAGCAACTCGAAAGTTTCCATTTTTAAATAAAAGCATATTGAAGACAGAATTGGAAATAATATACAGGAGAACAGATTTTAGAGAAGTTTCCGGATCAGTCCACTTACTTAAATTTTTAAAATAAATTGCAAAAAGATTTTTCAGAAACATTTTCAGTGCTACAAGCAATTGTTACGATGCCCATGACAACCGCAGAAGCGAAACGTTGTTTCTCCACCTTAAAGCGAATAAATACATTCCTTAGAAGTACAATGGGCCAGGATAGACTAACTGCCCTCGCGATGTTATCTATTGAGAAACAAATGATTCAAGAAATTCCAAATTTTAATGAATTGGTCATTGAAGAATTCATCTCAAAAAAGGACAGACGGCTTAATTTTCAATATAAAACGTGTTTGTGAAATATAAAAACTATCATATCTTTAAAAACAATTGTTTGGCGAGGCCGAAATAGTCAGGTAGGTAAGTTACTTAATTTCTAATTTCTGATTCTTAATAAGTTCCTTTAATTTCTACAATTTGATAGCTCAAAAATAGTTTTTAGGCGTGGCACCCCAAAAATGTTGCCTGTGGCGCTTACTGTCTTTCCAATATTGTGCACCCCCAAAGAATTAAACCACGCGCCGCCACTGTGTACAATACGATAAATACAGAATTAAATCGATATGTGAAATATTTTTTTTTTATTGACATTTCAAATCAGCAAGTTTCCTTGCGGCACCCTGTAGCTTGCACTCCAGTTGCTGTCCTACTCGCCTTGACAGTAACTCGCATGATACGTTTACACAATGACAGTAGCTGACCTGTAGCAACTGTCTACGCTAACTCCCACTGTGTTCGGTATTTTATAGGCTTCGCATTTACACAATAGGTGTTGGGGAGTTTCCTCCTCTTCCAATCACCCCCGACATAGGGGAACTTCCATTCTTGCTTCCCCTGTTCTTCTCTTTCAGCTCCCCAGCTCCCATCCAAACCTCCACCATTAGTGGTAGGTTCTGGTTCTTACTCTATTAATCGTGCCCGTTAACTGCGTTAACCTGGGCCGAAATTTCAGAGCACATCACAAACGCGTGATTGGAGCGAAGTCCATCAGGGATTCATCCTGGGATCGTTCTACGGGGGCTACATCTTCACGCACGTCCCGGGAGGGATACTCGCCGACAGAAAGGGCGGCAAGTACACTCTGAGCTTGGGCATACTCTCCACGGCGATATTCACTTTGTTAACACCGGTCGTGGTGGAGTACGGAGATTGGCCCGCACTGGTCGTGCTCAGGCTCCTCGAAGGTTTAGGAGAAGTACACCAGAAAAAATGGAGCAGTTGTTGCTGGATTTATTGAATAAAATGCGTGTTTTTTGTGAATTTTCAGGGAACCACCTTCCCGGCGGTCAACGTCCTCCTGGCGCACTGGATACCGAAAAAGGACCGCTCTAAGTTCTCCGGCTTGGTCCTCACCGGGTCGCAGATCGGCACGGTCGTGGCGAACGTCTCCGCCGGTTACCTGATCGAGGCGAGCGGCCGCTGGTCCACCGTTTTTTACGTGTTCGGCTTTCTCGGACTCGTGTGGTTCGTCGCGTGGCAATTGCTCTGTTTCTCGGAGCCCAGCACCCATCCCTACATACGCGACAAGGAGAGGGAGTACTTGGAAAACGAGCTGACGTTCGACAAGAGTGCGGCGCCGATTCCCTGGCACGGCATCTGGACTTCGTGGGCGGTCTGGGCGCTCATCATAGGCCAGTTCGGGCACGATTGGATGTTCTACGCGATGGTTTCCGATCTGCCCAAGTACTTGAAGGAGGCGCTCGATCTGAACGTCGCCACGAACGGCCTCTTATCCGCCGCTCCTTACATGTCAATGTGGATCAGTTCGGTAATGTGCGGGTTCATAGCCGATGCTATTATCGAAAAGAAGTGTTGTAAAGTCGTCACCGTTAGGAAAATATTTACTACTATAGGTGAGCCTAATCGCAAACTCTAGGTTTACACGGCCTTCTGCATAGTCCTTTCATTAAACTGTTACCAGAGCTGGGCAGGATTCGAATCCTTTTAGAGGATTCAAAAGATGCATTCGAATACTTTAGTTCAACTGGATTCGTGATCCGGATTCGTTACGTATTTTTAAGAGGATTCGTATTCAAATCCCAATGTGGATGATTCGAATCCTTATAAAAGGATTCGAATATTTATAAAAGGATTTGAATATTTATAAAAGGATTCAAATACTTACAAAATGATTTGAATTGTCAAAAATAATTCGAATTAATTGTAAGGATTAACATGAAAAATGTCTTTTGTGTGTTTTTAAATTTCTCGTTAAATCACTGTTTTATACGCGTGGCGCATGAAGTAAAATTTCGAGTTTAGAAAAGCCCAGAAAATTTGTCTCGGGTCGCTGCGCGACCCTCGACAAATTTTCACGGGGCTTTTCTAAACTCGAAATTTTACTTCATGCTTAGTCTGGGAGTGGAAAACACTCGTTTAAAGCTTCAAACTGAACTTCAAAAAAAAACAAGGAATATCTAAAGATTTACAAAAAATAGGCTGTTTTGCGGAAAACACTATTTCTACTAGCAGAAACAACTAGCACTATTACCAGCCAGAACTTCGAGCTCAGATGGTTGTAGCTTCAGATATGTTGCTACCTGCACACGAGGCCTGTACTAGTACTACTAAGTACAATTAGCCGAAAAAAACAGTACTATAAACTGTAACGTTTACTTTTTTTCAGTTAAAAAGGATTTGTCCACTAGCAGAAGGAACTGCCGCTATTAGCAGACAGAGCTTCTAGTTCCGTAGACGGAGCCAGTAGTACTACTAGCAGCAGAAAAAACTAGTGGTAGTAGAACAAAAAACTACTTTTAAGCTGAAAGAACGACCAAGGCCGAAGCCAGAAAAAAAAATTCGGAGGGGATTATAAAAATTTCGTGGGGGGCTTAGAAAAAAATATTTTTTTTGCTCTTACAGTTTAAAATTTATCATTTGGGTTTGAACCCCCTCCCGGCTACAGTTTGAGAACAACTGCTACTAGCTAAAAGAATTACTACAGCAGAAAGAACTACCGCTATTAACGGAGCTTCTAGTTCAGATGGTTCTAGCTTCAGATTAGGGATCACAATACCGGGATCCCGGGATCCCGAATACCGGGATCCCGGTCATTTTTTCCCGGTATTACAAAACCGGTATTGATACAAAAATCCCGGTATTACGGTATTTATATAAAATTAGTTTCTTTGCAAAATACAAACTTGAAAATGGATTTTCTATTTAATTAAATTTTGATTTATTAAATACGTGTTGAAATTTCTACGGCGCCTTATAAACTCAATGACTAAATATAGTCACTGCTCCACCATAAAACAGTAAACAAGGAAATTAACTTAACGTCGTGCATGTTTCACACGATAGATCCTGTGAATCCCCGTGCACTATATTTAATACGCCGACCCCGTGGAGAGATCACATTGCGCTCACCCCGTGTCCTCGAGATAGTTCGTGGAGACGTAGTGAAAAGCGCGATTCACACTGCCTATTTTAACCCATAAATACTAACGCGACGCATAGTGTGGCCGGTCGAGCGATCGAAAGACTGATTTATGGATAGAACTAAATTTAAATAACACACAAACACTGAAAACACGAGCGTACGTGGCATTGAACGGGACTGATTTAAAATTTCGGCTGTGTGACACATGCTTCACATGCGTTCGCGCTGACCAATCAGCGAACAACACGTGAACTCTTCTAAGAGTTTTTATTCGACCCCTATTATTTTACTTGCACTGCTACATGTAACAGTATAACAATATTGTGAAGTGAGTTTGTGTTTACTGATTGTTGTTGATCCTTTATTGTGGTTGATGTTCTTGTATATTTGGACGTGTCATAATAATTTAACATAGTAAGTATTTTTCTGTTATATATATCTTCAAATGTTAATATTAATTTTAACTAGGCTTATTCGAGATGTCAACAAAAAGTGAATTTGGTGAACACAGAAAAGGCAATAATGAATCTTCCATTTGGCATCATTTTCTTATTGAAAGAAATGGTCAACTAGCCAAATGTAAACAGTGTTCAAAAGAAATAAGATGCGGAGGAGGATCTACTAGTGGTCTACATACACATTTAAAAACAATGCATGGAGTAAGAAAAAGAAAAACCAGTGACATAACTTCAAGTATAAACAGTGATCAAGATCAACCAAGTCAATCAAAAAAGTCCAATTTAATTACAAGTTTTTTCAAAAAAGATAAAAATGAAAGCCTAGCTAAAGTTCTGGCTCGTATGACTGCTCGTGATGGCCTATCATTTAATATTTTTAATACATCTATTGATACTAGAGAAGGATTAATTGCTCGTGGGTTCAAAGAAATTCCGAAGTCAGCAATCACCATAAAAAATATAGTACTAGATTACGGAAAACATATTCGCACCACTATAAGGGATGAAATAGCCCAACTTAAATCCAAAGGCAAACGATTTAGTGTTACGTTTGATGAATAGACATCGATTCGCAATCGACGATATTTAAATATAAATGTACATACTACGACAGGGCTTTTTTGGAATATTGGACTAGCACGCGCGTTCGGAAGTATGCCAGCAGAAAAATGTTTAGTGCTAGTGAAAGAAAAGTTGAATGAATTTGATCTTTGTATTTCTAAGGATATAGTCTGTGTAACCACTGATGGGGCGTCGGTTATGGTCAAATTAGGAAAGCTTATTGATGCTGAACAACAGCTCTGCTTGGCGCATGACATCAATTTAGCTATAACCGATATACTATATAAGTCAACACAAAACGAAGCACTTCATGTTTGCGAAATGCACGACAAAGAGGAAGATAATGATGTGGATAAGGAAGAAAATGTTAGCGGTGTTATCATAGAGTCTAATTTAGTAAGTCATATCGATATCAGTCATATTACTATTGGACCTCTTGTTAACAAAATACGAACAGTTGTGAAGATGTTTCGTAAGTCACCTACTAAGAATGATATTTTTTTACAAAAATATATAGGTGAGCAAATAGTGCCCCGCGGGCACTAGCGAGCTCGAAGGCTTCCCCCACTCGCGGCGCCAGCCGGCCGAGGAGAGTAAGAGAGAGAGCTCTGACGCACGTGATTGGTTCAATACGTACCAATCACATGCGCCCGAACAGCGGGCGATTCAAACTGGTTTCTTTCGATGAATCTAACCAATTATTAATATGTGTTAACAATGAAGAAGTAAACTTTATATAAACGTTAATATTTCTTCATTGTAAGAATATAAAATTATAAACGAAATTATTAAAATTAAAAAAAACATTTTAATAAAACTTTCCAGTCTTTGAAGCATTTCAAATTTCCCGCGGCGCGGTCGTGTCCGATTGGCTTATCTAGAAGAGTCGACGTTTCCCTCCTCGGCCGGCTGACGTCGTGAGTGGGGGAAGCCGGCGAGCGCAGGGCCCCTACCGTGCCCAACATGCTATTATAGCATGTTATCTATGCTGGAATTTTTTTACAAGTTGAGATATTGCGTACAAAAGGCCCTCATAGACGTAATTTCCGGAATAACCTTCTGCGACGAAGAATTTACTTTATTGTCTGAAACCATTACTGCCCTAACACCAATAAAATTAGCAGTTGACGCATTATGTCGTCAAGACGCTAATCTTTTAACTGCAGATGCGACGATAAAATTTATGATGGAGGCTCTTTCTAATCAAAATTGTGCAATAGCAAAAGAGCTCTACGATGCTTTAAAATTTCGAATTTCGCAGCGACGAACTGATGTGTCGTAATTACTTTATTATTTGCAAAGTGGAGAACAAGATTTAGATCAAATTCTGTTTCCGAAATTAACTAAGCCAGTTATGACGAGAATAATAATTCGATTAATTAAAAGACTCTCGTCCGAAAATTCGAACCAAGAAAAACAACCCACATCAGAAGAAGATGTAACCTCAGGACCATCCTCAACAAATCCGACAAATGCAGGTATTCCAACGCAAAACTCAATCTTTGAACAGGACAACTTAAAACTTAAATTACAATTCGCAATTCAGCAAAAACTTTCAATCCAACCGAGGATTACAAGAGCTCAAGGATTAGAACAAATTATTAAAGATGAAGTTGCAATTTTTGAGAAAACAGGAGCCAGAGGAAAACATTTGCAATTAGTCTATGATTATTTACTTACAATTACACCAACAAGTGCAGAATCGGAAAGAGCGTTTTCTGCTGCCAGTCAAATCTGCACGAAGATCCGATCCCGTTTGAGTGACGAAACCATTGATTCTTTATGTTTTTTACGCGCATACTTTAATAAGTTAGACGAGAATCGTGAAATAAATTATTTTAGAACTGGATAAAAATGTTTAATTTTGAAATATTTTGTTAGGTTTAGTGCTTCCTTTTATTATAATATTTTACAAAACTGTTTAGTTTAATTTACCAACATATCTAGTTTGATTTTTTTTGTTCTTGTGAAGTTTATAAAGTTAATAAAGATATTTTAATGATTTCTCTAATAACAGCATTATTAATCATAAGAATCTATTTTTAAAATATTTTTAGGAATACCGGTATTAATACCGGTATTCCGGTTTTGAAAATTAAAAATACCGAAATACCGGTATTCATTTTTTGTCCGGTATTGAGAACCCTACTTCAAATGTCTTGCCATCAGCAGACGGAACCTGTATTACAGGTTCCGTCCGTACTAGTAGTAGAAAGACCTACTCGTAGTAGAAGGAACAAAATAGTAGTTGTTCTTTCTCCTACTGAAAGGACGAACGCTACTAGCACAAAGAAATTGTACTACTAGCTGAAATAACTACTACTACTGATAGAAACGTTTACTTTTTAGCAGAACACACTATTTCTACTGGCATAAATAAGTACCGCTATTGGCAGACAGGGCTTCTGATTCAGATGGTTCTAGCTTCAAATCTTGCCACCGGCAGATGGAGCCTGTACTACTACTAGTAGCAGAAAGACCTAACAGTCATTTTTTTATAGCAAAAAACACAATTTCTACTAGTAGAAAGAACTACTGCTATTAACAGAGCATCTTGTTCAGTTCTGGCTTATCGTGTCTTGCCACCAGCAGACGGAGCCTGTACTACAACTAGTTGCAGAAAGTCCTGGTAATAGTAGAAGGAACAAAATAGTAGTTGCTTCATCTACTACTAAAAGGACAATTGCTGCCAGCAGAAAGAACTTGTACTACTAGCTGAAAGATGGATAGTTTACTTAACATAAAACGCTTTTCTAAGAGAAGATTAAAAATACATGTTTTTTCTTTGTCGCCGCCATTGTTTAGCAAACGTCAATTGTGTATAATATTAATTAACGTGTGTTTTTTGAGAATTAATTGTGTTCTTCATTATGGTTTATAATTATTCATATATCTTCGGAGCAAACAGATACTGGGAGTTTTTCTTTTAAGTATACGTATTCCAAATTCAGCTTATTTTCTGTAAATCTTTAGATATTCCTTGTTTTTTCTTAAAGTTCGATTTGAAGCTTTAAATTAGTGTTTTCCACTCCCAGGCTAAGCATGAAGTAAAATTTCGAGTTTAGAAAAGCCCCGTGAAAATTTGTCGAGGGTCGCGCAGCGACCCGAGACAAATTTTCGGGCTTTTCTAAACTCGAAATTTTACTTCATGCGCCACGCGTACAAAACACTGATTTGAAGTGCAGTTCAGAAACACACAAATACATCTTCAATCAGAGTAACAGCGAATCAGATATTTAGTCTGTTATCAACGATGTTCAGCGTTAATAATAACACAGGTTTACAAAAAAAAAGTCCGGACTATTTCACCGGACCATGGTATCCCGGGGTATTTTTGCGTCCTGAAACCGATCCCGGGGTCAGCTGAGCCCCATCACGTCAGAAAAACGACATTTCAAGGTCACTTAGAGGTTAAAATGGTCATTTTTTGGAACTGGACCCGGGACAATTTCTCAAGCGATCTGTTAAGTTAGAGGGTAACTGTTTAGGTCTTGAATATCTTCGAAACATCGGCAAGGAGCCCTAAATCTCGATAGGGACTATCACAGTGCCACCCTAGTGGGTAAAATGTTGCCATGATTGTTTTATCTCGCGGATTTCGATCTCCCTGTCAAGGCATCCAATTCCGGCGATCCGTTCGCTGTGAGATATTGACAGGGAACCCAGCCCTGCTAATAAACTGAACTCTGCTATTAGCATCACCCAGGAACAACGACGTGGACGTTGCAGATTCTATTCCCTTCGGGGTGCTTGTTTACAGTGAGTCCCCTTGCCTCTCACTTTTCTCCCTCCCAATTTTTGCAGATTCTGGTCTCTTCGGGGTGCTTGTTTACAGTGAGTCCTCTTGCCTCTCACTTTTCTTCCTCCCAATTTTTGCAGATTCTGTTCCCTTCGAGGTGCTTGTTTACAGTGAGTCCCCTTGCCTCTCACTTTTCCCCCTCCTAATTTTTCAATCTTTCCGCGCTTGTTTATGGGGTCTGCAGGTTTGCTCAAAACTCCTTCTAAGTGCCTTTCTCTTATGCCCCTTGGTCGTATCCCTCTTCAAGTTCCAGCAGTAGTCTGCCAACATGTTGATGTCCCAGAAACCTTGGTAGCGTCTTTCAATCTCTTTTATATCTTGGTGAAATCTTTCACCTTGTTCTTCGCTATAATGTCCAAGCTTTTCTGGGAAATTGTCCAAATGTGAATCCAAGAAATGGACCTTCAAGCTCATCAAACATCCAATAGCTTTGTAATTCCGGAGCAAGCCCTCCACCAATTCCCTATAGTTTGGGTCGTCATTGTTTCCAAGAAATTTCTGGGCAACATTCACGAAGCTCTTCCATGCTTCTTCCTCATCCACCGTCATCGTCTTCGGGAATTCTGGATCTTTTATAAGTTCCCTTATTTGCGGCCCATTGAAAACCCCTTCTTTGATTTTGGCATCTGACAACTTTGGGAATTTTTTGTAGAGATATTGGAAGGCTTCACTACTCCTTTTTTTTAAGAGCCTTGATGAATTGTTTTATCAACCCTAATTTAATATAAAGCGGAGGTAGTAAAATACTTTTGGGATCCACTAACTGTTCTTGCTCTATGTTCTTCTGACCAACAAGAAAATTCTCCCTTGATGGCCAAACCTTCCTTTCATAATGCTCATCACGAGCTCGACTATCCCATTCACAGAGAAAACAAGGGTAATTTGTAAATCCACTCTGTTGTCCCAAAAGTATTGTTACTACCTTCAAATCCGTACATATTTTCCATTTGTACCTGCTGTAATTAATTTTTTGGAGCAAATAGTCCAGATTGCAGTAGTTCTCACTCAATATCGTCGAGTAAGCTATTGGAATTGACGCGAGGTTATTGCCATTGTTCAACAAAACAGCTTTCAAACTCCTGTTTGATGAATCAATGAATAGCCGCCAATCATCCGAATCATGTTCAACTCCGAATTCGCCGAATAGACCTTCTATATCTCTGCAAAATACTAATGAATCATGCTGGTCATAATATTTCCGGAAAGGCTCATCCCTATTTCTGTAATAGGTCCCGATTGTTCCTTTCTTCAGAGAACCTCTTTCTTTTAAACGAGAAGCTAACAGTTCAGACTGGTCCTTAGATAGCCCCAGATCTCGAACCAAGTCATTGAGTTCCATTTGATTCCACTTTGAATTCTGGAGTTGATCATTCTCGCTGTCATCGTCCACGTCGATTGGAGATTATGAGAACTCCCCTTCATTTTGCTCCGGTTCTATTTCCTTACCTCCTTCATCTTCGCCATCAACAACCATACGTTCATCAAGGTCAACATCAGCTATCACTGGCATGGTAACCGACGAGGTGACCACGTAATTCAACGATTTTCTGTTCCTGGAATTTAACCCAGGCTTAACGTTTCTGCAAAAGTAGCAATCGCGTTCGTGATTTTCTGGTTCCCGCCAGGTCATAGGAGAAGAAAACATCATTTTCCTAGAACCAATCTGCCAACATCTCAAACGCGCTTGGCATGTGCGACAAAGAACTTTTGGGGCCCATGGGTTGTTATCTGGACCTTCGGAATTGGGAAAACACGACTTAAATTGTGCAGATATGGTCTCTGTGAAATTCACCAAGTTCGTCTTAAGATGATATTCCTCACACAGAACACAGAAAGACTCTCTATTCTTCAAGCACTTAGCCATTTTCCCGAGTGATTTTCCACTTCCGGGGAGTTGGAGTTAAGGTGCCGGAATAGCCTGAGTTTTTCTCTCTTTAAAATGAATGGAATGAATAGCCGAAAACACTTGATTAAATGACCAACAGAAACCAGTCGCTTGTGAAAGCTCACTCGAGAGGTTGACAGTGCTACTCCAATGGAGAAAAAGATAGAGCTAATGGATTTGAAACTGGCAGTGTATATTGAGTTGCCTAAATACAAAAACAGTAGTTCGTTATTAATTAAATTATAATAAACTTGATTGTACAAAATAAGCCTATTTTATTACAAATATATGCGCAATGCATTTTATTTTTTTATATTTGTTTTATAATGGATTTTAAAATCATCAATTTTATGTAATCAAAAAACGAAATGCATTCCGCCTAATTAAAAAAAAACATTTAATATATTTTATTAATAACATTTTTCATATATCTCAATAATATTCGTTTTATAGTGTTGTTATAAATCGAGAAATGGGTCTCTTTGTATAGTGGTGCCCCCAGATCGAAAACACGAACTAATTTCATGCGGCAACATTGTCCCGGGTCCAGTCCAAAAAAATGACCATTTGACCCTCTAAGTGACCTTGAAATCTCGTTTTTCTGACGTGATGGGGCTTAACTGACCCCGGGATCGGATTCAGGACGCAAAAAAACCCGGGGATACCATGGTCCGGTCAAATAGTCCGGACTTCGGCAACATTGTCCCGGGTCCAGTCCATAAAAATGACCATTTTACCCTCTAAGTGACCTTGAAATCTCGTTTTTCTGACGTGATGGGGCTCAGCTGACCCCGGGATCGGATTCAGGACGCAAAAATACCCCCGGATACCATGGTCCGGTCAAATAGTCCGGATTTTTTTTTTTTGTAAACCTGTGTAATTAATTAGGTTTTGAGTATTTTTGCTAAAACAACTGTTAACGATATTTATATATTAATGGTTGCAAAAAAATAATAAAATCAAATTTATTCTTGAAGGATTTGTATTCGTGATTCGAAAAAACAGGATTCGAATCATATTTATCTCTTACGAATCCTTCATTCGAGTATTCGTGATTCGAATCCTTTTAACGAGGATTCGTCGCAGCTCTGGTTTTTAGCATACTGCTAAAAACGTGTATTCTGAACATCACATCACATCAGTGTTTAGTACGCATGGTGCGTCAAGTAAAATTTCGAGTTTAGAAGAGCCTGAAAATTTGGGTTTGGCGCGTAGCGAAGCGACCGAGCCAAATTAATTAATAATAGGGTTATTTTAATTTTCGATCGGTACCTGTGTTGATTACAACAGATTTTTTTATTGAATTGATGTATGTAATTTTTGTAGGAGCCATAGTGCCGGGGGCGTTAGTAGTGTTGGCGTCGTACATGGAAAGGGACATACCCAAAGTGGTAGCTACGTTCACCATCGCGATGGCCTCGATGGGCCCGTATTACGCCGGGCTGAGAGTGAACGCTTTGGATCTCACATCCAATCACGCCGGGCTGATGATGGGCATCGTAAATGGAATTGGCTGCTTCGCCGGCATCTTTGCCCCCTACTTCATCGGGGTCGTCATTTCACAAGAGGGGGTAAGTCTAACGTCGAGAGAACCTCACAAAAGGTTCTTCGCCCTTATCTACTCGGAGCTGAGACGTACTCGAGTATTGACCAGTGGTGGCTGGTCAGGGGAGGCAGGTGAGGCAGTACCTCTTTAAAAAAATTCTAATAGATTTGGATATAAACGTAGTATTTACTAGAGATGCCACGAATATTCGGTTACTATTCGGTATTCGGCCTATTCGGCTACTTTTTCCAATATTCGGTATTCGGCCGAATGTTGCGTACTATTCGGTCGAATACCGAATACCAAATTTTGAAAAAAAACACATTATTAAAAAATGTATTTATTTATTTTCATCACAAAATATTACATTTAATACTTAAAACCTGTCAATGGTAAGTTGTGATGAATGAAAACAATTTTTTCAGCGTTTGTTGATAGCAAACGATTGCGCTTTTCTTCATAAACTATACCTGCTTCTGAAAATAGCCTCTCACTATACACACTACTGCCAGGAGACGATAGATAAATCTTAGCGAATTCTGTCAGCCTTGGATATTGTTTTGCGTTTACTGACCACCATTTGCAAGAGTCTGCCGTTTGATGTAGGCGAGCGGTTTTCATATAAAAATCCAGCTCATTCGCAATAGTACTTTTCTTATCCACATCCTCATCATTTTGCATATTTTCTGTAGCAATTTCCTCAAAACAGTTCCAGAAACTGTCGTGTATTTCAATGGTTTTATCATTTTCATTGATATTTCTTTTCTTTCGAAGTGGAGAAGAATCACCATCAGTATCAGTACTACTAGACTCATCACAACTAATTTTCAGAGCTTCTAAAAGAATTGTTTGTTTTGCTCTTTGAGTTTGAACTAATCCCAGGAAACTGGTT
Organism: Philonthus cognatus; assembly: GCA_932526585.2. Lineage (NCBI taxonomy): Eukaryota > Metazoa > Arthropoda > Insecta > Coleoptera > Staphylinidae > Philonthus > Philonthus cognatus. The sequence goes on from OW052244.1 coordinate 104,117,274, forward strand.
TTGAAACGCGGGTCAAGAAAAGTGGCAACCAGATATTTGTCATTCTCATCTAAGTTGAACCGTGTTTCAAGCTCAACTTGTAGTGAAGATCTCATTCTCAATAAATTTGGTGTCCTATCTGCAGTCTCTTCCTTTCTCAGGTATTTCAACAATGTGACAACATGTGGAATCACTTCAGAGATGCAGGAAATACCTGAGCTGGTTATTTTCGTAATCTCTTCGAACGGTTTGAGGAGTTTGACACATTGTTCCATTAGCTCCCACTGAGAAGATGTTAAATTGTTTAAACACTCGTGATCAGTTATGTACAGAGAAACAGCTCGCTTTTGTTCTAATAATCGGTCCATTAAATAATATGTAGAATTCCAGCGTGTGCTTACATCTTGTACTAGTTGATGATTTGGCAAGTTAAGTTCTTGGCGAATTAATTTCAACTTTTCTTGTGCTACACCAGTGTGGTTAATAATAATAATAATAATAATAATAATAATAATAATAATACTAATAATAATACTAATAATAAAATGGGTAACAATTCGTCTCGCGGCAATTATCATCTCTGTTATTTCCGTTTGAGACTGTAGCGATACTTCGACAGCTCATTGCAGTGAATGAATGAAGCACTTGGCAGAATCATATTCTGCGTCACGTACACCTTTTATCATATTAGCTCCACTGTCATGGACAAGTAAATGGATCTTGTTATCAGGAATATTAATATTCCATCTTTCTGCAATAGCATTGAGTTCTTTTGCGATATTGGTACCAGTATGTGAGCCAGCAAACGGCTTCATTGCTAAAACGCCATGTTCATGAACAAACTCTGAAGATATCCAATGCGCAGTGAAACTCAAGAAACTTTGGTTATTGTGCTGACATGTCCATATATCAGACGTCACGGATACAGCTGTTGCTCGCGAAATACTAGCTTCAATTTTAGAGCAAATTCTATTATATATCAGGAATAATTTTATCGGTCATGTAAGTGCGACCAGGTATTTTGTATTGAGGTACTGCCTTTTCCATAAGCCTTTTAAAGCCGACTCGTTCAACAAGTGACAATGGTTCATTGTCTAATGCAATCATTTCACCGATTAAATAATGATATTTTTTTGATTTCACATCATTATATCCCATAACAATTTCCTTTCGGTTGTTTCCTTCAGAGTTAACTGTTTCATTCCTGACGTACCTGGTACTGCCATTATCTTGGAATCGGTAGAAGTAAGAGTACCATCATTTTTGCTACTTCTTGTCGAGGGAACCGCAGTTAACGTAGCGTACTGCTCAGCATGTTTGCTTTTAAGGTGGTTTTTCAAAGAAGTAGTAGCTATGAACAAAAAAAAAATGGAACACAATAATTAAACAATGAAAAATCTGACATCAAAAAGGGAATTCTTGAATAGTACTAGCTTAAATTATTATTATATTATTTGTATTAGTATTATTCTGGCTTAAGCCTCTGAATTCCAAAGATAATAAATAAAATGTATATTTAGAAATACGACTTATTTATATAAAGTTTATTCAACGAAATCAAACTTGTAAAATAAAGTACCAGGCAAAAATAACAAGAAATAGAAAAACTATATATATATAATCATTTAAAATCCCTTTTACCCTTTAGGGTGTCGAGATAAATAGAAAAACTACAAGGGCTAAATACCAAATATCACTAAAATTGTTTCACTTATTAACATGTAATAAGATTTTGCTTACTTGCTTTCTTTCCTTCTCCACCACGCGAGATCTTGTTTTTACACAGCAAACACACCGCCAGTCTATTATCTTCACTACAAATCTTATAATATTCCCAAACAGGCGATTTTTTATTAAATTGTGCCATTTTGTAAAGCTTATGGCGATATTTTTTAATAATAAGGACTAAGGACTATTAGTTGTAACCCAATTTGATATATGAATGAACAAGTAATGCGCGTCGTGACACGATCTAATCGCAAATGAAGCAAATACGCACGCTGTGTCGCTCGCGCACATACCGCAGTGAGACAGGTCGTAGCCTGTCACTGCGATGTGTACACATATTTTGCCGAACATTCGTCCGCCGAATATTCGGCGCTTCGGCCGAGAGCATGGCCGAATATTCGGTATTCGGTATTCGGCAAAAACACTATTCGTGGCATCTCTAGTATTTACTATATTTTCAGTAGTAGTAGACCAGGGGTGTTCAACCTTTTGTAATACGCGAGTTATTTTTGCATACCAAGTTATTTGGCGATCGACAGGTTATAGATAACAAAACAAATTCAAAAAATGGTGACGTGCCCATCATTGCACTTTCCCCGTTAAAGATATGATGATTTAAATATCAACAATATGAAAAGTTGCTCAAACTAAATTTACAATGTTCTATTTGTATTAAAAATATACCTTTATTGGCATCATACCTCAAAACTAAAAACACAATCCCGACATTACAATTACAAGCCAATATTGGCTTGAAATAGTCAGAAATGTTCAGTATTCCTCAGCACTGGGTCGGGACCACACTAAAGAGGACCTTGAAGTCCGAAACGCGTCTGTGGGTATCTGGTACTGGAATACTGAACACAAACTCAATTTTGATTACAATTACAAATAAATGTATTCTACATTTTCCCTTTCCCACCCCAGTCTCATAATAATTTTTACACCAGCAACATTTTCACTCATTCACTCTGTTATCCTTCTATTCCCACCAGTCCACTCCCCACGCACACCTTTGCATTATCCTCCTATATGATCCCAAGTATCCCTTCTACTTCCACATAACACACACCTTTCACCCATCCATACCTCTTTCTCCCGATCTACATCTACCTCTTGCCAAAGCTACCTTTTTTCTCGGTGACAAGTCCTGCTCGAGTACAGTGGCAGCTTCCCATGTATTTGCCCCCTTTGAAAAGTTTTTTTTTTCCTGTGGGGGCCGTCTTCCTTTCGGATCCGGATGCACTGCAGCCTAGGTGACTTATTGTACTGCCCCAATATTATTACACTCACGCAACTATTCCGAACTCGATGCCCTGCACTAGCTTGTGCAGGTCCTTCAGAGGTTGCGCGTGGAAATCATTTGGTTCCATTTGTCTGTTCCCAAATATGAGCTGTCTTTTGCTCTCCAGTGCATTGCACCTGCACAGAACGTGCATAGCTGTTTCCGGTGCTGTATTACAGAGGCGACAGTTGGTGTCGCCGTTGTATAGCCCGATTTTCCTTAGATGCTCTTTAACAGTCATGTGGCCTGTGAGCAGTCCTATGGTTGTTTTCAGCTGTGCCCTACTCAATGTTAGTAGTCCTGCAGCTTCGCTTGAGTTAGGCCCTTTTATAAGGGCCTTACTATGGTTAAGGCCTGGTTTGTTTTCCCAGTATTCCTTGTGTTTGTTGCGAGTCCACTTCCTGACTTCAAGGCGACTCGACTTTTTTGTTATGCCCAAGGCAGGTTCGGGTCCCATAAATGAAATGGTGGCTCCCTGCCTTGCTAGCTCGTCAGCTTTTTCATTACCCGCAATACCAGAGTGACCCGGCGTCCAGACAAGCGTAACCTTGTTCTGTCTCGCTAGGTCATTCAGGGTATTGAAGCATTCCAATACCAGTTTGGATGAAGTCTTTTGGCTCTGGAGAGCCTTCAGTGCCGCCTGGCTATCGGACATGATATTGATTTGCCTGTTTCGACAGTCCTTCTCTATGTTGATTCTTGCACATTCTATGATTGCGAATATTTCTGCTTGAAAGACTGATGCCAGGCTACCCAATGGTTGAGCATAGCGTGTCCTCATGTTTTCATTATAGATTCCTGATCCAGTACCTGTGGTAGATTTAGAACCGTCCGTGTACCAGATCACACTTTGTTTGTGTATATCTTCCCTAAAGCCGTTCCATTCGTTGCGGTCTGGAATAGTGACTTTAAAGAGTGAATTTTCAAGATACCTGACTACCATATGATCCGACCTCATTTGCAGGAGAGGTCCCCCTATGTCTGTCAAGAGTCTTCTGTGTGGGGTATCAACTCTTAAATTTAATAATAATAATATTTATTGCGTGCCAGTACATAGAGTTTACGGTGACCGATGATAATTGCAGCCTATAGAGTGCCAGTCTTGCCTCCCCCACTATCAGAATATGAAGTGGTGTGAGCTCTAGAACCGTCTCCATGGCTGAAGTGGGCGTGGTTCTCATAGCCTCCGTTATGCTAATACAAGCAAGTCTTTGAACCTTGCTGAGTATTTGTATGGTTGTATGCTGTGTGGCTTTAGGCCACCATACCAAAGCAGCATACATGATAGCGGGTCTGACCACTCTGGTGTACAGCCAGTATACCATTCCTGGTCTGAGCCCCCATTGTCGGTCGTACATTCGTCTAATTACCGCAAGGGTAATTTCCGATTTGCGTCTGATGTTTAAGATTTGAAAGGTCCAGGTCAGTTTGGGAGTCGAAGATTACTCCTAGGTACTTCACCTCACCCGACATTTTCAGGTTGCCACCATTTAGAAAGAGCGGTCCAAGGCCCGCCAGTTTCCTCCTGCGTGTAAATGGTACCAGGGTGGTTCGGGGGTCAGACTTTTAGTCCTTCTCTAGCACACAATTTGCTCACCACGTTCAGTGCACGTTGCATACCCTCTCTGATCGTGTTGTTAAACTTTCCCTCAACGAGTATGACTAGGTCATCCGCGTATTAGGGAAGAGTATCCCTCGTTGCTGAGATCCACTAGCAGGCCATCCATGACCAGGTTCCACAGCAGGGGTGAGAGAACTCCTCCCTGCGGACAGCCACCGGCCACCCTGGATGCTAGTGTCTGGTCAGCGAACGTTGTGTAGACCATCCTTTGTCTTAGCATGCAGTCTATCCACCTGCAGCTAATTTCCTCCAACCCCCGCTTTCTCAGGGCAGCAGTTATAGAGTTAAAGGCTGTATTGTCAAATGCTCCTTCTATATCCAAGAAGACAGCAAGTAAAATTTCTTTGTGTTCCAGGGCAGCTTCGGCACTCCTTGTTAGTCGGCTGAGAGCTGTCTCTGTTGATCTACCTGGAAGGTAGGCATATTGATCTTGGGATAGTGGGTAGGTCACCAGTACCCCCTCTCTAATATGCCTGTCCAAAATTTTTTCCATTGTCTTCAGTACAAATGACATGAGACTGATGGGCCTGTACGATTTTGCACGAGAATAGTCTGTTCTACCGGTCTTTGGTAAGAAAACCACCCTGATAAGCCTCCATATTCTTGGCAAATATCGTAGGGCCATGCTGGCCATTAGGATCTCGCAAAGCCTTCGCCACAGTAGTTCCGATCCCTTCTGTAGCATGATGGGTAGGATTCCATGAATTCCTTTGAAGGGTTATACCCAGTCCCAGTCCTCCCCAGTCCTCTCCAAACATCCTTGCCTTTCATGCACTTCTACCTCCTTCAATTTCACTCTCATCCATTCGCCCCTTTTTTTTGTCACAAGAGGTGGTATCGTTTAGTGTCTCTGCACTGCGGTCTCCGTGGTCCTTTTGTGCGCCTCTGGATGGTTTACGTATTCCAAATTCAGCCTATTTTCTGTAAATCTTGAGATATTCCCCGTTTTCTTTAAAGTTCATTTTAAAGCTTTAAACAGGTCTAAAAGCCTACTCTAAATCCAAGGACGGTCGAGTATACGGTAAGAAGGATAGACAGAATCGAAGATTTTAGAGTGGGGGTAGAGATCGCTTACGTCATAAATGCGCGCAGATTTTAAATGTGGTTACTTCATAGTAAACTTTAGGTAAACATGCACAAGCTGTAAATTTTCTGACATTCGTTGAATTTTAAAAGAGTTCAATTTGAAGCTTTAAACGAGTGTTGTCCACTCCCAGACTAAGCATGAAGTAAAATTTCGAGTTTAGAAAAGCCCCGTGAAAATTTGTCTAGGGTCGCGCAGCGACCCGAGACAAATTTTCTGGGCTTTTCTAAACTCGAAATTTTACTTCATGCGCCACGCGTATAAACCATAGGTTTTAAGCAAAGTTGGAATATATATATAAATTTCACAATATTTTAGTGTTTAATACGCGTGGCGCATGAAGTAAAATTTCGAGTTTAGAAAAGCCCAGAAAATTTGTCTCGGGTCGCTGCGCGACCCTCGACAAATTTTCACGGGGCTTTTCTAAACTCGAAATTTTACTTCATGCTTAGTCTGGGAGTGAAAAACACTTGTTTAAAGCTTCAAATTGAACTTAAAAAAAAAACAGAGAATATCCAAAGATTTACAGAAATTAGGCATATTTTTTTAGCTTCAAATTTAACTCTTTTAAAAACAACGTATGTCAGAAAATGTACAGCTTATGCATGTTTGAAGCTTTAAACGAGTGTTGTCCACTCCCAGACTAAGCATGAAGTAGAATTTCGAGTTTAGAAAAGCCCCGTAAAAATTTGTCGAGGGTCGCGCGGCGACCCTCGACAAATTTTCACGGGGCTTTTCTAAACTCGAAATTTTACTTGATGCGCCACGCTTATAAAACACAAATTTTAAGCGAAGTTCGAATATACATTAATTTCACAATATTTAAGTGATTTATACGCGTGGCGCATGAAGTAAAATTTCGAGTTTAGAAAAGCCCCGAGAAAATTTGTCTCGGGTCGCTGCGCGACCCTCGACAAATTTTCACGGGGCTTTTCTAAACTCGAAATTTTACTTCATGCTTATTCTGGGAGTGGAAAACACTTGTTTAAAGCTTCAAATTGAACTTAAAAAAAAACAGGGAATATCCAAAGATTTACAGAAATTAGGCATATTTTTTTAGCTTCAAATTTAACTCTTTTAAAAACAACGTATGTCAGAAAATGTACAGCTTATGTATGTTTGAAGCTTTAAACGAGTGTTGTCAACTCCCAGACTAAGCATGAAGTAAAATTTCGAGTTTAGAAAAGCCCCGTGAAAATTTGTCGAGGGTCGCGCAGCGACCCGAGACAAATTTTCTGGGCTTTTCTAAACTCGAAATTTTACTTCATGCGCCACGCGTATAAACCATAGGTTTTAAACAAAGTTGGAATATATATAAATTTCACAATATTTTAGTGTTTAATACGCGTGGCGCATGAAGTAAAATTTCGAGTATAGAAAAGCCCAGAAAATTTGTCTCGGGTCGCTGCGCGACCCTCGACAAATTTTTACGGGGCTTTTCTAAACTCGAAATTTTACTTCATGCTTAGTCTGGGAGTGGAAAACACTTGTTTAAAGCTTCAAATTGAACTTAAAAAAAACAGAGAATATCCAAAGATTTACAGAAATTAGGCATATTTTTTTAGCTTCAAATTTAACTCTTTTAAAAACAACGTATGTCAGAAAATGTACAGCTTATGCATGTTTGAAGCTTTAAACGAGTGTTGTCCACTCCCAGACTAAGCATGAAGTAAAATTTCGAGTTTAGAAAAGCCCCGTGAAAATTTGTCGAGGGTCGCGCAGCGACCCTCGACAAATTTTCTGGGCTTTTCTAAACTCGAAATTTTACTTCATGCGCCACGCGTATAAACCATAGGTTTTAAGCGAAGTTGGAATATATATAAATTTCACAATATTTTAGTGTTTAATACGCGTGGCGCATGAAGTAAAATTTCGAGTTTAGAAAAGCCCCGAGCAGCGACCCTCGACAAATTTTCACGGGGCTTTTCTAAACTCGAAATTTTACTTGATGCGCCACGCTTATAAAACACAAATTTTAAGCAAAGTTCGAATATACATTAATTTCACAATATTTTAATGATTTATACGCGTGGCGCATGAAGTAAAATTTCGAGTTTAGAAAAGCCGCGAGAAAATTTGTCTCGGGTCGCTGCGCGACCCTCGACAAATTTTCACGGGGCTTTTCTAAACTCGAAATTTTACTTCATGCTCAGTCTGGGAGTGGAAATCACTTGTCTATAGCTTTAAAATGAACTTAAAAAAAACAGGAAATATCTCAAGATTTACAGAAAGTAGGTTAAATTTGGAATACGTATATTTTAAAGAAAAACTCTATGTATAATGTAAATACATATTTAGGGGTCTTTTCCACTTTTTGACCTTGACGAAATTGAGTCAGCTCTCCCTGGCGGATTATTTTGTGCATTATTTCGATTGAATTTTACATTTTAATTTACACATCACGATATATTTCACTGAAACCGGTTGGATTTCAATGAAACCGGTTGGTCGACACTTAACACTAACACAAAGTCTTATTTTTAACACAAAATATTAAAAATCTATCCATGAAAGTACAGCGAAACCAAAAATAGAGGTTATAATAGACTCAAAAACGTAACCAAATCAACGTCATTGTTCTCTCTCGCGCGAACTACGGCCTGCGGGGAAAGGGGTAGAGGAAAACATGAAAAGATACAATTCTGTCATACCTTGTAACACATACGTGACGCCTATCGACGTACCTTTCTCTAAATCGTGTTTTAAACGATCGCACGGTACTATATCTAATAAAATTAAAATGGACAATAGCTATATTAAGAGAAGTGGAGTGTATGAATTAAAATGTGATGACTGCGATGCAATATACATAGGACAAACGGGCAGGTCCTTCGAAACCCGATTAAAAGAACATAGGAAGGATATTTCTTGAATAATTTTCTCACTTATCACTTGGTGAAACATTTTTAAATATTGATAATGAAGGTTTAAATTAAATTACACTTGGTTTGTTTTACAATTTTTTACTTTACTTAAATAGTATCGACTAGTTTCGCGTTTTACAGCATTATCAGGAGTGATAATGCTGTAAAATGCGAAACTAGTCGAGTAAATAGTAAAGTAAAAAATTGTGAAACAAACCAAGTGTAATTTAATTTAAACCTTCATTATCAATATAGGAAGAATATTGTAAATAATAAACAGACCACGGGTTTCGCGAAACATTGCATCGCATCTAATCACTTTTTTAGTTCATACGATTGTAAAATGTTGCATACAGGTAACAAGGGATTAGTTTTAAATTATCGGGAAGGACTGGAGATAAGTAAAGCCATAAAAGCGGGCAAAAACGTGGTCAACGACAACGAGGAGCTTTGGAATTCCCCGATAATTAAAGCGCTTATTACCTGAAACGCCGACATCTAGTATATAACACCAATTTTTTTTCTTTAGTACATCATTCTTGAAAATGGCATTAAGCCGAAACTAGTGGAAATAAAATATTTTTTAGTAAAACAAACCAAGTGAATTCAATTAAACACCTATATATCTATATCTATCAGAAATTTCTTGGTGAGGCCCTGCCTCACCTCCCGCTTATGAGCAGCCGCCACTGTTTTGTTGTATAAACAATAGTAGTGAGACACCCTGAATATAAGTGTTTTGTTTGTTAAGGAACCAATAAAACTGTGGAGGGTCGTCTTTTTTACAACATTTGTTATGGTCGCGGCTACATGCATTTTGTACATATTCGCCGCGCAGGGCGAAGAGCAGTACTGGAATAATCCGGACACGTACAAGGCGACCAGGGACACCCAGGAGGCCGCTCGGCTGGAGAAAAAGCAGGCGAAAAAGGCCGCCAAAGAGCAGAAGGCCAGGGAGAAGGCCGAAAGGGCGAGGGCAAGACAAGGAAATACTGCATAAGGATTTTTTATTAAAGGAAATTTCGAACTTGTAGTAATATATATGGTTTTATATTAAAAGTGTGTTTTATATATACAAATATCTTTATTCAAGAAATTTATGTACATTATCACTGAATAAAACACTTACTATGTTTTTTACCACAAAATATTTTGTGGTAAAAAACATAGTAAGTGTTTTATTCAGTGATTATGAATTACCACGTAGTTACGGTCGCAACCATCATCATGATATGTAGATTATTCTTTAATATAATACGATCTTGTATTCTCCTATCATAGGCTATCGACCCAAGGTCTTTCTATCATTGTTTTAGTAAGGGCTTGTGCTTTTAAAGTATGTTATGAATAGATGATGGTAATGAATGAATAGTATGAATAAATGTCGTTCTAGTTAGTACGAGGGTTGCCTTTTATATTTCGGGATTGGGCAATCCTAGTGTTGCAATCTGGCAACTGAGAGCTCTATCGTAAAGTTCGACATTTTTGAGGTTATACGTACTCAGAACGTTTTTACATATGAGCGTTATTTGTGTCGTTTATACTAACTTAAAAGATTTATCTCGGCCAAAGAATGGAATTAAATCGTGAACATTTTCGTGCGATTATTTTTTTACAACTTTCGACGTGGATTAACTCAACAACAGTGCATGGATGAACTTAATTCAATTTTTGGCGATGAAGCTCCATCAAGGACCAGTGTTTATCGATGGTATGGTGAATTCAACCGAGATTGTAGTTCACTCCAAGACGAATTTCGTGGAGGTCGTCCAAAATCAGTTGTTGTTCCGGAAACCATTGATGCTGTGCGCAAACAAATATTGCAAGATCGTCATGTGACCTGTCGTGAGATTGAGACAACCGTAGGCATTAGTGGGACCAGCATACATTCAATATTGACTGCCAAAAAAAAATTGTTCGCGTTGAATCCCACACAATTTGTCAATCGCTCAAAAAAAGGCTCGTGTCGATTGGTGCAAAGAAATGCTCAAAAAATACGATTGCGGTGCTTCGAAACACGTCTATGACATCGTGACAGGTGATGAATCATGGATTTACGCGTATGAGCCCGAAAGTAAACAGCAGTCGACCGTATGGGTGTTTCAAGATGAGCCAAATCCAACAAAAGTTGTTCGCGCACGAAGCACTTCCAAGCAAATGGTCGCCTGTTTTTTCAGAAAAACTGGACATGTCGCAACCGTACCACTAGAACAACGCAGAACAGTCAATTCTGAGTGGTACACAACCATTTGTTTGCCAGTTGTCATCCAAGAAATCAGGAAAACCAACCGCCGAAAACGGATCACTCTTCACCACGAAAATGCGAGCTCTCACACATCGGCTCAAACAACTGCATTTTTGAGCATGCAAAACATCGATTTGATGAGTCATCCGCCATATAGTCCTGACTTGGCACCGAATGACTTCTTTTTATTCCCATCCGTAAAAAATAAAATGAGAGGTCAACGTTTTTCGACACCTGAAGAAGCGGTTGATGCGTTCAGAATGCATGTTTTGGAGATACCTCAATCAGAGTGGCAAAAGTGCTTCGACAATTGGTTCAAACGCATACAAAAGTGTATAGATCTTAATGGGGAATATTTTGAAAAACAATAAAGCGATTTTCAATGATTAATATTTATTTTTGTTCTCTAATTTTTGTTCTATAATCACCGCAAAGTACCTGAACATAAGTGAAGTAACATTCATCCAAATTAGAGATATTGTTAAAAGTTTAAAGAACTCAAAAAGTAGAGATATATATGGTTTCACAACTCCTCTAGTCAAACAAGTAATAGATGTCATAGTTATACCACTAACGAAATTAATTAATCTTTGTATAGTATATGGTATATTCCCAACAGCATTAAAAAACGCAAAGGTAATCCCCATTTTCAAGAAAGGAGACAGATCAGATAAAAATAACTACAGACCAATATCAATACTACCAATAATATCAAAGATCTTTGAAAAGGCAATCGCTAATCAAATAACCGATTTTCTGGAAACGGAAAACGTGTTAAACATGCAGCAGTTCGGCTTTCGAGTGGGGCGATCAACAACAGATGCAGTCAATGCTTTTGTCCAAACAATAGTTGAATGTTTTAATCAAGGCATGCATACAGCCGCTTCCTTTATGGATTTAAGTAAAGCATTTGACTGTGTTTGTCATGAAACCCTCATTCGAAAAATGTTCTTCTATAATTTTCATCCATCAACCTGCAAACTCTTAAATTCATACCTACAGGATAGAAAGCAGTTAGTTATGATAAACAACAATGTATCATCAGAAATTACATTAAAATATGGTGTGCCACAAGGATCAATCCTCGGCTCCATACTATTTTTAACTTACATTAATGATTTACCTTTAGTAGCTAGAGATTCCTCGATCTTTCTCTATGCTGATGATACATTAGTAACAAATAGCGACAATAATATAAATGAGTGTCTAAATGATATTGCACTAACAAAAAAACGGGTTAATGATTGGTCTGTAAATAACAAATTAACTATGAACGAAGAAAAAACTATTGATCAAGTCTTTTCATTACGATCTGTAGAACTTGACACAGAAGCTCCTGTTAAATTTCTTGGAATATATCTTGATAGCAAGCTAACATGGCATTCACACGGGAATGAAATGGCTTCTCGATTATGTAAAAACATTTACTTATTGAGAAACTTAGCGCACAGCCTACCAAGAAAATTTTTACGAACCATATATTTCTCTCTAATTGAAAGTCATCTCTCATACGGAATTGTTACTTGGGGCCACTCTACTATATTGCATCGGCTATTTGGGTTACAAAGAAAGGCAATTAGAATACTATCTGGTTTAGGATATTCTGATGATTGCAAATATGAATTTATTAAACTAGAAATATTAACATTACCAGCTATATACATCCTTAATTGCTTATTACATATTAAAAAAAACATTAAATGTTATCAATCACATGAAGAGATACATATATATAATACTAGAAACAAGGGTGACATCTGTCTGCAGCCACAACGGTTATCAAAATGTCAGAACGGTGTTAGCTACTATGGACCAAAAATATACAATAAAATCCCTGAACCGATAAAAAAACTGAACATTAGACAATTTAAAAAGGAAATAAAAAACTATTTAATTAAAAAAGCGTTTTACACGATAGAAGACCTCATGTCTGACAACTACAAAATATTGTAAACACATTATTTATTTCTTATACTATATATACGTCTTTTTACTCTACTCACAATTTTTAGTTTATATGTATGTCTTTTGACATTTTTAAATTGTATGTTTGTCATTTAACAATTTTAAATATGTGTATGTCATTTGACATTTTTAAGTTATATGTTTGTCATTTGGCAATTTTAAATATATGTATGTCTTTTGACATTCAGTACTTATTTGTTAATAACTGTCCAGTCTGATTACATACATTATTACTTTGTTTATTTACACTTAGCTTTAGTTGTTTCGTCCTTAGATTTAAGCTACTTTTATATTTTATTTGCGTTTCTTGACTTGTGTAAGCAATTATTGTAATGACACAAATTACTAATAAATAAATAAATAATAAATAAAATAAATAAATATAAAAGGCAACCCTCGTAGGTGTTTCTAAGATGAAGTGATGGTGGAATGGGGAAATTTAAATTTGGGGATTGTGTTGGGGTTTCTGTGTAGGTAAAGGTGGTTTATAGGATCATGATTAGTGGGTCTGGATGCAAATTTATGGGCTAGGTGGATAATTCGAGTTTCTATAGGAGTCACTTGTGTTATTTGATAAAGAAGGTTGTTGGAGGGGTTGTGGAGGGGGTTGATGGGATGTCTGATTTTCGTCAACACTCTCAGGGCCGATCTTTCTGCTACCTGTAAATTTTTTAGGGTTGTGGGAAGTGTGTTTTATTTATTTAATTTATAAAACTAAATTATTCTTTTTAAGTTTGTTTTATTTTTGTAGTTTTATTTATTAATTTACAAAACTAAATTATTCTTCTTTAATCCGTCCGCGTAACATTTATGAACTTCATAGATTTGATCGCACAAATCCTCCGCCCGGATTTTCGAACATTCGGCGACGATATCGTATTGCTTCTTTCTCACTCTCGTTTCCAGTTTGGTCAAATCCGTTTCGCCGTTTTCGTTCAGCATGCCGAGTTTTTGGGCGAAACATTTAAAGAAGCACTTCAGTTCACGGTTTTCCGGAAGTTCATCGTTGAGCAACTGCGTGAAAACTTCTTCTTGTACGTTGGTTTCGGTTTTGCACTGTTTGGCTAAGTTGATTATTTCATCTTTTTCTGAATCAACCGGTACCTGAATATACATACATTCCTTTATAAAATATGAAAAAATAAAGTGCCTATAGTTCAGTTCACGAAAGGTGGCCTGCGGCGACGGCTCGCAGCCTAACTTCAGGGTAGGCCAGAGACCCAAGGTAATTGAAAGGTGACTTTGTTGTGCAACTCCTTGTATTTATAAAGCGCGATCAGAACCTAAAATTTTGTGTTCCTTGGCGCTGTGGCCGACCCTGAAGTTAGGCTACGAGCCGTCGCTGGTAGCCTGTGATATTTAAGTTAAAATTAAAATAACTATAATAACGCTGAAAGACTGATGGTCGATAGCCAAGGATTATACAGAGAGTTTTATGTAACACCGAATATCTTCATAACGAGAATTTTTTAAGTATACATAAGCATACGTTGTGCATGCTCCGACGCTCGGTTTATTAAAATATTTAAAATATCAAACGAGCGTTTTCCACTCCCAGGCTAAGCATGAAGTAAAATTTCGAGTTTAGAAAAGCCTGAAAATTTGGTTTGGTAGCGTAGCGCGAAGCGGCCAAACCAAATTTTCAGGCTTTTCTAAACTAGAAATTTTACTTTATGCGCCACACGTACAAAACAAAAATTTTGTGAATTTATGTATATTTAAACCTCACTTGAAATCAGTGTTTTATGCGCGTGGCGCATGAAGTAAAATTTCGAGTTTAGAAAAGCCCAGAAAATTTGTCTCGGGTCGCTGCGCGACCCTCGACAAATTTTCACGGGGCTTTTCTAAACTCGAAATTTTACTTCATGCTTAGTCTGGGAGTGGAAAACCCTCGTTTAAAGCTTGAAATTTACCTCTTTGGAAAATAGCAACGAATATCTGAAAAAATAGGTATACTTCATTTATTATTTTTGTCTGCAGTATCTATAAAAAATATTGAAAAACAAAATCAATCACATTGAAGATAATTCCTTTGCAAAGATATGTGATTTTTTTCATTTATATATTGGGTTAAATTTAGTCACTAGGATGTCGCGCGTAAAACAGTTTTTCAAAGTTTCTGAAACTTCAATATCGCGCGACATCCCAGTGAATTTATTGTACGATAGAAATAATTGGAAAAAATTAAAATTCTTGGAAAAGAATTCTTCTACAATGTGACTGTTTTAGTTTTCCAATATTTTTATAAATGTTGCATAAAAAATTATATTGAAGATGCGATTACGCTAGTTTAACAATGTTTGATATTTTTTTATAAATGAACGGTCAAAGTGGGAAATATTTTATTAATACAGGCATTAAGATTTCACTTTCCTTAAAGTATGTCTATTTTTTCAAAATATTTCGTCCCTAAACATGGATGTAATTAAGACGGCAGTATGCTTAGTTTTATACGTTTAGTGAGCGGTCTAGTTCCTCTTAATAACAAAATTAGTGATAGTAAGGATGGGAAACAAAAATGCAATACTTACCATGTGTTTATTGATAAATTTGATCATAGAACAGTTGATCAAACATATTTCAATAGTTGTTATCAAAAATATTGCTAGGATGAGCTTCATTTTTTTTTCACTTCCTTCTTTAACTAAAATATCTTATTTAGTTTATGAATAATTTAGGAGACGTATGATTACTTCAATGAGTAAACGGATTATTTTCGACTATTATCACATAATTACGTTATATAGTAGTAAATGAGGTCAGTTGATATGAATTAATCATTAAAAAATAAAAAATCAAACAAAAACATGACATGAACTCGTATTTTTATCATCATTTAAATTCAAAGGTTATCAATTTTGTGCTGTATTTATTATTACACAGGGATTTTTTTTTCTATGTACACACTTCCTGATGCATACGCTGTAAATTTTCAGATATTTTTGAAGTTGTGGAGCGACCAAACTAAATGTTAAGGCTTTTCTAAACTTCACAATGCTTTAGTGGTTTATACGCGTGACGATGAAGTAAAATTTCGAGTTTAGAAAAGCCTGAAACATTTTCATAACGAGCATTTTTTAAGTATACACAAGCACACGTTGTAAATGCTCCGACGCTCGGTTTATTAAAATATTTGAAGCTTTAAACGAGTGTTTTCCACTCCCAGGCTAATCATGAAGTAAAATTTCGAGTTTAGAAATGCCTGAAAATTTGGTTTGGTCGCGTAGCGCGAAGCAAACAAAACATATTTATAAGTAATGTATTAGGAATTGAATAACCTACAAATTGCTGTTGATTAAAAATTTGTATCATAAAAAATGTATTTATAATGGATGCTTAAAGTTTGAATTTTATTTTTTCTATAGTTTTTAAATGATTTCTAAAGCCGAGATGTTGGTAAAATAATTTTTTTCTCCAGAAAATAAATCGATTACATTATTTCTAATACTGATGAGAATAACTGGGATTTTTTTCAGATTTAAAAAAAAAACAAATTTTTCATCGAAAAATCACATTTTTAGTAACGGAAAAATTTCACTAAAAAAATATTTTAAAAAAAATTTAAAAAAATCAGAAACCCTTACACCAATATCAGTGATAATGTGTAGGAAACAAATATTTCGCAAAAATTTTGCCCTTTTAAAAATTTTTGAAAATTTATCTACCTACTAAATTTGATCTTTGAGCGCCCATACTAAGCACAATTTTAAAGTCCCAAAAACGTTTTGTACATCAAATGAAAGCCCTTTTAATCGTTAATAGTTCGCGTTTCGAATAAATTAAATCAATTCACTTTTACATGAATTATATCACTTTAAACACACAAAGTGGAAAAATTGAAAAATGTGCTTTTTTAATCAAACGTCGATTAAGGGCAAAATTTTCAAAATAAATAAAAATATTTTAAAGAGATGTATTTAGAATTAAATAACCTATATATTGCTGTTATTAACAAATTTGTATCATAAAAAATGTAATCATAATGGATGCTTAAAGTTGGAATTTTATTTTTTCTTTAGATTTTTAACCATTTCCAAATCCAAAATGTTGGTGAAATAATTTTTTCATCCAAAAATGATTCGATTACATTATTTCAAATATTAATGAGATAACCTGTGATTTTTTTCAGAAGTTTTAAAAAATCAAAATTTTCATCAAAAAAAATTATTTTTAGTAACCGGTGGGTGGGTATGAAAAATTTCCCCAAAAAAGAAATATTTTAAAAAAAATACAAAAAAATCAAAGATACTTATACCAATATCAGTAATAATGTGCGCTATTTCTTTTTGCGGGGAAAAATATTTCGCGAAAATTAAGCCCTTGTAAAAATTTCTAAAAATGTATCTCCCTACTAAATTTGATCTTTGAGCGCCCGTACTAAGCACAATTTTTAAGTCCTTAAAATGTTATGTACATCAAATCAAAGCCCTTTCAATTGTTAGCAATTAGCTTTTCGAATAAATTAAATAAATTCACTTTTTTATGAACTAGATCACTTTAAATGCACCAAGTGCAAAAATTTTAAAAAGTGCTTTTTTAATTAAACGTTGACTGAATATTAAATTTTAAAAGTAAACAAATAATATTTTAATGAGTATATTTTGAGCTTCGCTTGAAATGAGTGTTTTATACGCGTGGCGCATGAAGTAAAATTTCGCGTTTGGAAAAGCCTGAAAATTTGGTTTGGTCGCTCCGCGCTTCGCGCTACGCGACCAAACCAAATTTTCAGGCTTTTCTAAACTCGAAATTTTACTTCATGCTTAATCTGGGAGTGGAAAACACTCGTTTAACTCTCTAAATTGAACTTAAAAAAAAAGCACGAATAGCTGATAATTTACAGCATTTAATTAGGATACGTATACCAAATAAAAAAACTCCCATACGCTTCTTCTAAAAGAGTTAAATTTGAAGCTATAAACGAGTGTTTTCCACTCCCAGGCTAAGCATGAAAAATAACGTTTTTTTCATTTTAATTAAAAGAAACAGTTTTTTTTAACAAAACGCTTTTATTCATCGAAACGGCGTTTAAAACATAAACAATTAAAAATATGTTTAAAACGTGTTCAAAACATGTTTAAAACAGAACATACAGGGCATTTTTCTTGTAAGTATACATATCCCGATAATTACAACGTTTTTTAAATTTGCGGGAATTCGTTGTTTTAAAGCGGTTAATTTGAGGCTTTTACCGAGTGTTGTCCACTCCCAGACTAAGGATGAAGTAAAATTTCGAGTTTAGAAAAGCCTAAGAATTTGGATTGGCCGCGTAGCGAAGCGGAGCGGCCAATCCAAATTAGGCTTTTCTAAACTCGAAATTTTACTTCATGCGCCACGCTTAAAAACACTGATTTACAGTGAAGTTCAAAAAAGACACACATACAGCAACGATTGTAGGCAACCTAACAAATAATTTAAAACAGAGATTATAGGCAACCCAATAATTCTAAGGTATATACCTTAGAATTATTGGGTTGCCTATAATCTCTGTTTTAAATTATTTGTTCAACGCAGAATTTGACTCACGTTTTATTCACATCTAACATATTAAATTGCAAAAGCCGTATATTTTAAACTTTGCGATATTTCAGTGTTTTATACGTGTGGCGCATGAAGTAAAATTTCGAGTTTAGAAAAGCCTAATTTGGATTGGCCGCTCCGCTTCGCTACGCGGCCAATCCAAATTCTTAGGCTTTTCTAAACTCGAAATTTTACTTCATGCTTAGTCTGGGAGTGGACAACACTCGTTAAAAGCCTCAAATTAACCGCTTTAAAACAACGAATTTCCGCAAATTTAAAAAACGAGCGGACTCTTATAATTAACTGTAGCTTTGCAACGGACCAAATTTGAGATATCACAGATGGCTCAACGGTTATCTTTCCACGAAATGTGCTGGGACCAAAACAACACCCCCTGTAGTACGAAAAAGGGTCCGCTTCGCGCTACGCGACCAAACCAAATTTTCAGGCTTTTCTAAACTCGAAATTTTACTTCATGCGCCACGCGTATAAGACACTGATTTCAAGCGAAGTTCACTCGTTCATAATATTTCAGTGCTGTCAGTGTATAATACGCGTGGCGCATGAAGTAAAATTTCGAATTTAGAAAAGCCTGAAAATTTGGTTTGGCCGCTCCGCGCTTCGCGCTACGCGTCCAAACCAAATTTTCAGGCTTTTCTAAACTCGAAATTTTACTTCATGCTTAACCTGGGAGTGGAAACACTCCTTTAAAGCTTCAAATTGAACTCTTTAACAAAAACAACAAATATCTGAAAATTTACAGCGTATGCATCAGGATGTATATACTTAAAAGAACAATTCCCTGTATAATAATAAATACAACACAAAATTGATAGCCTTTGAATTTAAGTGATAGGTTATTTTAGTGCTTTATTAGTCAAATTAATTTGATCTTTACGTAACTAAATCAATCAATCTGTTTTAACTCACACATATTACAACGAAGAAAGTATACAATGAGCTTTTGATTTTTGTGTAGTGAGGGTTTTCAATCCTTGATTAAGCATGAAGTAAATATTTCGAGTTTAGAAAAGCCTGGAAATTTGGTTTGGTCGCTTCAGGCTTTTCTATACTCCAAATATTGTTGGATACCTGGACTCTGGATTCCGGACAGCAAGAATATTATGTTAACCAGTTTACACTTAACTAAACTTAACTTTATTTATCGGTACGAATTGATTGTGTTTAAATTGTTAAACACAATCAATTCGTTTACAACTTCATTTAACTTAACAGAGTTTTTCTTGAATAATTTTCTCACTTATCACTTGTTGAAACATTTTTAAATATTGATGAAGGTTTGAATTAAATTACACTTGGGTTGTTTCACAATTTTCCCTTTACTATTTACTCGACTAGTTTCACGTTTTACAGCATTATCAGGAGTGAATTACAAAAGAAACCGACAAGCTTATATATTGTCAGGTAATAAGGGATTTTAAGATTAGGGAATTCCAAATCTCCTCTTTGTCGTTGACGAGGTGTTTTCCGTCTTTTATTGCCCTATTTATTTCTAGGTTTTCTCTGAGGTTTAAATTATGTCCCTTATTACCCGAAGACAAAATTTTAAAATTATTTATATCTATAAAATGGTTGTTATTTATGCAATGTTTTGAAATCCCTGTACAGTGTTTGTTATTTATGGTTGATTTTTTATGCTCTGCTAGTCTTGTCTGACAAGTTCTTCCCGTTTGGCCTATGTATAATGGATCACATTCACTGCACTTTAATTCGTACACTCCACACTTAACAGAGTTATATAGAGTAATGCGACCGCGGTTAGCGGTCTTAATACTTAAACAAATTGACTTCAACACTGCTCTAACTAGCTCTAACATGAGATTTTATATTAAAAGAATAGTTTTGATAACTTGATTTCTATTGGTAAGAGATGTTAGAAACAAGAGGTGGAAATATACTTCTATCAATCAGCTCTTGAGGTTTTGTTGTGGGCGTGACTAAAGGGTGTACCCTTCGTCGCGTTCACAACGCTTTTCGAAATACCTGGAAGGTATTCTGTACTGACTTTAATTTGGCGGATTTGCAATTAAATTTGCTTTTTAAGCCTCGCACAGTATGTTAAAATTCGAGATTCTGCCCAGCGGTAGGTAAGGTAAGGAAAATGAAAAAGAATATAGGATAACATTTAACATCCGAAAAGATCTAGTTACTTTAAGAAATTATGCCAGTATATTTTAAACTACACTCAAAATAGATTATTGCGGTCCTGTTTTCGTCGTCGGTTAAAATTATTATTATTCTAAATAAAATATCAATAATTTGTAAAATAATCCGGAAAGATTTAGTTACTTTTAGAAATTATGAATGAAATGAAAAAAGTCACCCTTACTGAAAATGGCTGACTACCTGGACTTCTTGGCGTTATAATCATTGGCCCGCACTCTTCCTTTTGAAATTATTTGAAAATTGAGTGGGGATGGGCTGCGACTCCATGATTACTGGCCGTGTCGGCCTGGTGCATACGACTCATATATAATAAGTTTTGAAATCGGACGATCTTCGCTTAGAATTAATTAGAAGTTAAAAAGTATTATCAAAGGATCAGTCCCTTGAATTTTGATTACGGTGGCGGGTGCATAGTAATAAAGACATCCGGATTTAATAAGGGATGTTTTAGGTTTTAATAATAATAATAATAATAATAATATTTATTTATTACCCAACAGGAAAAATCCTAATTACAAGGCAATATGTACAATAATATAGTAGAATAATATGATACTTAACAAATAATAATAAACAAAATAAATGATATGCCTAAACAATAAAATGTTAACTTTTATGTTACATATTAAATTAACAATTAAACACAGAGCAAAATTGATTCTAATGAGTCATCAAATATGTCACAAGTAACAGGCAAACTATTGAATATATTACAGCTAATGTGTACGGGTGATTTTGATCCAAAGTTATTTCGAAATGAGGTAATGCTAAATGTAGGTTTTTGCCTACTGTTAAAAGGTTTTGAATATTAATGCACTAAAGAAAATCTCAATCCCAAGAAGTAGTAAAAATAATACGCGTTTAAAAGAATATAACGGGTGGGTCATCTAGTGGTTTCTTTTTAAAAATGCAGTAAAATGATCAAAATTAATTTTTTTTCCATGTATTATGGTTCTATTAGTAAGATCAAACATTCCCATTAATTATGGAACACAAGTTCGTTCAAGTGGCTGCCTCGGCTGGCATCGCAGTAGCGCATTCTGTCACTCCAATTTTCCAAGACCTTGTTGGTGGTTTCGAGCTGTAGCTTACGGATTGCTTGGATGATATTGGCCTAAAGTGCTTGAATCGTTTCTGGATTGTTGGCATAACTTCGGCCCTTCACGGTTCCCCACAAAAAAAAATCCAAAGGGGTTAAATCGTAGCTCCGAGGCGGCCAATTGACATCGGCAAGACGGCTGATAACACGATTAGGGAATTTAGTGCGCAAAAGATCTATTGTGGCATGGGCTGTGTGGCATGGCGCGCCATCCTGCATGAACCAGAGGTCGTCTAAATCCATGTCTTCAATTTCATTAAAAAAAAGTCGGATAACATGGCTCTGTAACGCACACCGTTGACCGAAACGTTGTTTCCAGCCTCATTTTCGAAGAAAAATGGTCCAATGATGCCACCACTCCACAATCCGCACTAAACTGTCACTCTCCGGGGATGCATTGGCTTCTCGACAATAACGTGCGGGTTTTCCGAGCCCCAGATGCAGCAATTTTGTTTGTTAGATGTAACTTCTGTCTCTGACTGTATTCATTTGTACATTTTTTGTTTGTTTTTGTATTGTTTTGTGATTATTGTGTATATATTGTTGTATTTTTAACGGTCTCCCGTAATAAAGAATATATAAATATATATTAACGTAGCCGCCAAGATGAAAATGAGCCTCGTCAGAAAAGATGATTTTTCGCCCAAAATCGTTGTCCAATTCAAGCTGCTCTAAGGCCCAAAATGCGAAGCGATAACGAAGCGGATGGTCATGCGCCTTCAATTGCTGAGTCAATTGGACCTTGTAAGCGAATAATCCATGATCTTTGTGCAGAATTCTCCTCAGGCTAGTGCGTGCAATGTTGAGCTGTTGAGATCGACGGCGAGTTAATGTTCGTGGATTGAGTCTCACACTCTCGGTTACAGCAGCCACATTCTCGTCTGTGCGCACCGTACGAGAACGAGGACCATGAGTGTTGTCCATTAGCATGCCAGTCTCACGAACTTTTTGCACAAACTTGCGTACAGCAGGCGCGGTGGGCGATTCATTTCGGCCAAAACTTCTTTTCAACAGATGCACTCTTTGGGCTACACAGCACTCACTTTGGAAATAAGTTTGTAATATTTCCCAACGTTGTTCAAGCGTAAAGCGACTTATTTCGTACCGCGGAGGAATGATACACTGATTTAAAGTGAAGTAGAAAAACACACAATCATCATCTTTATTAACAAGAATAAAATTAGACATTTTAATAATGTTATTTTAGAGAAACAAACCTAAAGAAAGTATATTTAACAGGTTTAGTGCAAAAGAAAAATAGTCCCACTAAGCAAAAAAATAAACAAATAACTTTATATCAACATTGTAGCAACATTCACCGTTGTTTTAATGTTATTGAAACATTACTTAAATCAGGTATGGGCAACCTTTGACACGTTGAGGGCCAAACTTTAGCGTGCAAATACGTTCGCGGGCCGCGTTTAAAAGTACTTAGTGCATTATAAAGTAGTGATAATATTTTTTGCGATAGATATTAGACATGAAATAATACGACAATGTTATTATAGTACAATTTATTAAAATAACAAAATGAAATTTAAAAAAATGGTACATTATAGTTGAATCACTTGAGCTTGAATTTGGGAAAGTAATCCATCGATATTTGGATTAATTCCACTGACACAAAGAAGTAAAGAATTTTCCAAATTATCGTCAGTCAGTCTTGTACGATGTGTTGATTTATTAACTTTCATCAACAAAAAGAACTGTTCGCATTTATAAGTACTGCCAAACGCACAAATCAATCTTCTTGCGAATTTTCTAAGCTGCGGAAAATTGTCTTCTTCTGGGTTTTTTTTTGTAGAAATCGCACAACTCTACGTCTTCAAATTTGGATTTTAGGAGTGAGTTTTCTTGAATCTCGATCAACTCCATTTGTAAGTGTATTGGAGCATTTTGTACAATATATGTTGTAGGAGTAGCAAATAAACTGAAACAGTCTTCCATGTTTTTGAAGTCGCAAAATCTGTTCGAAAATTGTTCCGACAGTAACTTGAGTTTTTCAGCATATTGAGCATAAGCAATATTTTCATACGCAGAGAGCGTGTTGAAATGGTAACTGTTGCCAGACAGCATCTGTGACTCCCACAAGCGTAGTTTGATCTGAAACGCTTTTAAATGGCTGTACAAATCATTTACTAACTGTCCTTGTTTTTAAAGTTTCAAATTTAAATCATTCAAATAGCCTGTAAGATCGACCAGAAAAGCTAAGTCACATATCCATTTTGGGTCACTTAATTCAGATAGTGGTTTATCTTTTATTTTCATAAAGTCTGCAATCTCATTTCTAAGCTCGTAAAACCGTTTCAACATTTTTCCCTTGCTCAGCCATCTGACTTCACAATAATATGTTACGTCGTTATATTCAGCTGATATTTCATCCAAAAACGCCTTGAACTGACGATGGTTAAGCCCTCGGGATCGAATAAAGTTGATGGTTTTTACCAGAGCTGGGCAGGATTCGAATCATTCAGGATTCGATTCCCGGATTCGAATCCTTTTAAAGGATTCAAAAGAGGTATTCGAATACTTTAGTGAAAACGGATTCGTGATCCGGATTCGTTACATTTTTTTAAAATGATTCGTATTCGAATCCAAACGTAGATGATTCGAATCTTTATAAAAGGATTCGAATTCTGATAAATGGATTCGAATCCTTATGAAAGGATTGGAATTCTTATAAAAGGATTCGAATCCTTATAAAAGGAATCGAATCCTTATAAAATTCGAATCCTGATACATGGATTCAAATCCTCCTAAATAATTCGAATCATCGCTATTAAGGCTGGGATTCGAATTCGATTAATTCAAATAGTTAAATATTCTAATATGAATATTTAAATCACTAAATTATTCATATTTGAATATAAATATTAACATTTTCGAATAATTCAAATATTTGTGAATGCATATTTGGTTACTTAACCATGAAAAATATCCAACGTTAATATATATATTTTTAACTTCACTTGAAATCAGTGTTTTATACGCGTGGCGCATGAAGTAAAATTTCGAGTTTAGAAAAGCCCCGTGAGAATTTGTCTCGGGTCGCTGCGCGACCCTCGACAAATTTTCTATGCGGGGCTTTTCTAAACTCGAAATTTTACTTCATGCTTAGTCTGGGAGTGGACAACACTCGTTCTTAGAAGTTTCAAATTGAAGGATTACTCTAGATTACTAAGTTTATTACCGTTTTACAAAGGCTACAGCTCAAAGGACCAACCATGGTCTTCGCAGAACGAAGGATTACAGAGAATCGAAGTTTATTTACAAGAAAACAACGAATATCTGAAGGTTTACAGCATGGATAGGAATGAAAACATCTAATTTTGAAAAAATATCGAAGTTGGGTTGGTTTTCAGTGCATTTTTAACTTCACTTTAAATCAGTGTTTCATACGCGTGGCGCATGAAGTAAAATTTCGAGTTTAGAAAAGCTCCGCGAAATTGTGTCTCGGGTCGCTGCACGACCCTCGACAAATTTTCTACGCGGGGCTTTTCTAAACTCGAAATTTTACTTCATGCTTAGTCTGGGAGTGGACAACACTCGTTTGAATTTTGAATTTAACTCTTTTAAAAAATCGACGTATGTAATATAATAAATCATTCATTGAAATCATAGAAAAAGATGCAAAATTTTACCTAAAATTAACTTTTAGAGTTAACTTTATAATTTGTTCGGCTCTTAATGGGTGAATATTGTATTCCTAAAAAAACCGTTTTTATTTAATATTAAAGTTGCATTTAATACAATAATAAACTGTGAATAAATCGACATAAATCTAGAAATATCAAAAATCCCGACATGTAGAAAATCTTGACGGTCCACTCCCAGACTAAGCATGAAGTAAAATTTCGAGTTTAGAAAAGCCCCGCGTAGAAAATTTGTCTCGGGTCGCGCAGCGACCCGAGACAAATTTTCACGGGGCTTTTCTAAACTCGAAATTTTACTTCATGCGCCGCGCGTATAAAACACTGATTTAAAGTGAAGTTAAAAACGCACTGAAAACCAACCCAACTTCGATATTTTTTCAAAATTGGATGTTTTCTTTCCTATCCATGCTGTAAACCTTCAGATATTCGTTGTTTTCTTGTAAATAAACTTCGATTCCCTGTAGTCCTTCGGTCTCCGAAGACCATGATCGTCCTTCGAGCTGTAGCCTTTGTAAATTGGTAATAAACTTAGTAATCTAGAGTAATCCTTTAATTTGAAACTTCTAAGAACGAGTGTTGTCCACTCCCAGACTAAGCATGAAGTAAAATTTCGAGTTTAGAAAAGCCCCGGGGCTTTTCTAAACTCGAAATTTTACTTCATGCGCCACGCGTATAAAACACTGATTTAAAGTGAAGTTAAAAATGCACTGAAAACCAACCTAACTTCGATATTTTTTCAAAATTGGATGTTTTCTTTCCTATCCATGCTGTAAACGTTCAGATATTCGTTGTTTTCTTGTAAAAAAACTTCGATTCCCTGTAGTCCTTCGGTCTCCGAAGACCATGATTGGTCCTTCGAGCTGTAGCCTTTGTAAAATGGTAATAAACTTAGTAATCTAGAGTGATCTCTCAATTTGAAACTTCTAAGAACGAGTGTTGTCCACTCCCAGACTAAGCATGAAGTAAAATTTCGAGTTTAGAAAAGCCCCGCGTAGAAAATTTGTCGAGGGTCGCGCAGCGACCCGAGACAAATTTTCTCGGGGCTTTTCTAAACTCGAAATTTTACTTCATGCGCCAGGCGTATATAACACAGATTCAAAATGAAGTTCAATAACACATATATCATCATTAATTAAAATCATTATATAATCAGATATTTAGTCGGTAAATGAACATGTTTGTTAATAGAAACTGATGGAATAAAATATTACTGGTTGCAAATAATAGATTCAAATTTATTTTTAAAGGATTTGTATCCGTGATTCAAAAATGAGGATTCGAATCTTTGATTCGAATCATATTTTTCACTTACGAATCCTTTATTCGAGTATTCCTGATTCGAATCATATTAGGTGATTCGGATTCGAAATTCGAATCATGTTTTTGAGGATTCATCCCAGCTCTGGTTTTTACTACCACATTCATAACATTCTGGAGTCGAATGGACTTAGAACACAAGTTCTGTTGGTGGATAATGCAATGAAGGACTATCAAATCATCTTTTTGCACATTTAATTCTGTTGCTTTTTCATTCAAAATTCCGATGAAACCTTTACGTAAGCCGACCATAGAAGGTGCACCATCAGTGCATACTCCAATTAATTTTGACCATGGCAAGCCAAAACTTGTGAATACCTTTTGAACTTCAATAAAAATATCCTCTTCTGTAGTGGTTCCTTTTAGCGGCTGTAAAGCAAGCAATTCTTCAGTTACAGTGAACTCCTTATCAACACCTCGAATAAATATAGCCAGTTGAGCTGTGTCAGACCAATCGGTGCTCTCGTCTAATGCTATGGAAAATGATTCAAAACCAGCCATACGGTCAGTCAATGTTGTTTTTATGTCATTATAGTCCGCCTGGAAATAGGAGAGAGCTATGGAATTCGACGAATGTGAATAGTATGCGCTTGAAAAATGGTGAGCGTAGCGATGAAATAGAAAATAATATATTTTTTTTACATGTTATTTTCAATGTTCCGCTCAGTGTCGAGGGTATATGTTGTGGACCAAGATATTTTTTGTAAACGTTCGTTCATATCTCTCTGAACACATGGCCCGGCCGCTGTACCACTCAACCGAATGTTATCGTTCCTTCGCTCCATAAGCGTAGAAGACGTTTGAAAACGGGAATTATAATAGAAAATGATGTTTATTAAAATTAAACAAATAGGGATTGAAATGAAAGGTTTATTTATATGAAATAATAACTATAATATATTATACACATATGCATTATTATTTACAATACATAAACTGAAACAAAACTGATTCTTTAACAAATATTATAATAATTGAAAATAAACACATATTATTTTTAATGTGTATTTATAGAAAAAAAAAACAGTTTACTCTAACTATAGTTTATACGTACAATTGTGACAACAAAGAAGTTATATAGAAAAATACTAAGAGTTTATAATCTGTTTAATTAGGAGGTACCGATTTCAAAAATAAAACATGCGGGCCATAAAACCTAATAGGCTTCTTAAATACCCCCCGCAAATACCCCTCGCTAATACCCCCCGGGAATACCCATGTTGTGCATTTACCTGTAAATACCTGTATTTTCACGTGTTCATTGTAGGCATTAATCTTTTTATATTGTTTTGTGCCGATAATTTCATAGTACTTTTCAAGTTTGTCTTTTATTTTAATTGTTTTCAAATAATATAAACGATAAACATATTTAAATATGTTTTAACTTAATTTATATATCGTCATGTTTAAAAAAAATACTTAAATATATTTTTTTATAATTAAAACCATAATATTACTGAATTTATGATGCGCCACTGCTAACGGCTACCGGCGCATTCCATAGCTTTCTGCTATTCCCAAACGAGGTATAGCCATCATTTCTATACGTCGAACAACAGTTCGTCTTGACAAACTAATTTTTTCAAATTCTTTTTTCTTTTCAGGACACATAATACCGCAAACTTCTAACATACACTCCTTGATAAATTCTCCTTCGGCAAATGGTTTTAATGCCTTTGCCAATTTTGAGCTAACTATAAAACTAGCTTTCACAACATTATCAAGTTGTGTTCTTTGTTTATGAAACATTTGTTGCTGTTTTTCTGTTCAAATACAAATTTGCGGTAAGCTTCTGGATTTTGTCTGTTCTTAATTGTCCTGTCAGTGAGTGCAGCGTAGCATGCTTAGTTGAGTAATGTCTCTTTATATTGAATTCTTTCATTACTGAAATGGATTCATTACACAGCAAACAAATAGGCTTACCATTGTGCAAGATAAAAAATAATTCTTCAGTCCATTTTCCTTGAAAATGGCGATCCTCTGTATCTACTTTTCGTTTCTTTCCACCAGACATAATTTTTGTTTACTTTTCGTTCAATAAACTTAATACCAAACTATAGTTAGTAACCACTCAAGATGCCAAGATGGACACAAAGTCACAAAGCAAGTTGACGGCTCGAGCAGTTCGCTAGGATATCGCTTGTCCAAGTTATCACCTCGGTAGCTCAAATAGAACTGAACTAACGTTCAGGCCATCCACCCGCTTATATAGGCAAAATGAACGAATAATCTGGAATAAACTAGTTTGGAATAATTGAGAAGCAATAAATCTTTTGATGTGTCGCCCGTGAGGCGGCAAACCTCAAAGAATTTGATCGAGCAAGTCGTGTGGCGGCGATTATCAAAGAGTGAGGCGGCAAACATCAAAGAATTTGATGTTTGCCGCCTCACTGTCACTCCCGTGAGTATAAGTACCTAATGTAATATTTTTTTAATTGGGTTTTTTCAAAATGTCTCGCGGGCCGGATCATATCTTACAGCGGGCCGGATCCGGCCCGCAGGCCGGGGGTTGCCCATACGTGACTTAAATGGATTTGCTCAGTGGGGTAAATTTCAAAAAATACCCCATATACATTGATCTGAAGTTCACAGGTGATAATTTATCCACTATCTGAACTACAGTTCCACAACTGGTTTTAATAAAGAAACATCTGTACAACAATAACATTTTTATTTATTTATACATAATAATTCAAGTTCATCGGCAGTCAATTTCTTTCTCCAGAATGTGAAGCATATGCGCCCAATCCAGTGTATTCTCTTCCGTTAAAATGATTCGAATTTTTTTGTAAGTACTGTTCATTCTTTGAATTGCGATTGTCTGGAACTAATTTAAAATATCCGTTCTGGTTATCAGTTCCTGATTGTGCTTGGACTCTATTATTGCTCTTGCCTAAAAACAAAAAAAAAAGTAAGTACGAAGATAAGTGAAAAGTGTGAAGAAAGGTTTATTATTGCTTTTTATCATTTAAAATTGATCTTAACGTAACTCGATCAATCAATTTAATATATTTAAGCTGAATTCTTTACGTTAAGATCAATAACAGGAAAAATTCATAATATCTTGAATAAATTTCTTATTTAATCCGCAGCGCAGCAAGGCTGTAGCCAAAAAAATTTCGGGGGGGGGGGGGTTATAAACATTTTCGGGTTAATGGTAAAAATATTGTTTTTGCTCTTACACGGTCGCTTTTACATTTAAACATTTCGGGGAGGGTTGAACCCCATATGTACCCCGTCCACGGCCTTGATCCGCAGGAAAAAATTGGGCTCGTTCATCAGAGACAACAATTGGAAGTTTACTGCCAACTGTTGGGGAATTTTCTGATAACTGGACTGTTAATCGTGAAGTTGTTAGGGCAGCGGTCGCCATTTCAACAATCGTGCTATTTAAACCGATTGATATTAGCGATTGGTATTGGCAGGTTAAACTTTTAGGCTAGTCGAGGTTATGGATGTGCGAAATTATGTATTTAATAATATCTATTATGAAATTACTTAACGTAAGGAGAATTGTGAATTACTGTAAGGTCAGAAAATAATAGCATTTGTGTGAATAGAGTATTGTTTGTGTAAA
Source organism: Philonthus cognatus (assembly GCA_932526585.2). Lineage (NCBI taxonomy): Eukaryota > Metazoa > Arthropoda > Insecta > Coleoptera > Staphylinidae > Philonthus > Philonthus cognatus. The sequence continues at coordinate 104,147,395 of OW052244.1, forward strand.
TGAATATTTAACTAATTATATTCAGCAATGGAACTAAATTTCCTCTACGATCAAATAAAATAAAGTGTAATTGGGCATTATCCATCGATAAATGTATTTAATATACAACTAAAATGAAAACAAACAACACACAAAATTAAAATGGCCGGACTATGGTTTGTTTCACTAATATATAAATTATAATTATGAATAAAATAAAAGAGGTGTTTTCATTTTCTACTAGAAATGTATAATATTTATAAAGCACGAACAGTAATATCCAAACTTACCATCATTTTCTTCTCCTGATGTTTCAGAACCAAATAGTTGAGGTCCAACATTAGACGTTTTGCTTATTAGTATTCTCTGGTTTTGATCTAAAGATATTCGTATCTAAATTAATATAAATATAATATATGAGGGTTGATCAAAACATTAGGTTACAAAGTGTACACGTTTATTGTAGGCTCTGTAACCTTACTTTTTGATCACCCCTCGTGTTATATGTTTATACATATCCAAATTATATGCTTTAAATCTTCAGATATTTGTTGTTTTTTTAAAAAGAGTATTTGAAGCTCCAAAAAAGTGTTTTCCACTCCAAGGATAAGCATGAAGTAAAATTTTTGAGTTTAGAATAGCCTGAAAATTTGGTTTGGTTGCGTAGCGCGTATAGATTTGATTACATACACGAATGCCTAGGGCCTAACAATATGATGGGCCTCCTCAACTTAAAAGTAGAAAAACACAGTTAACTGTTTTTTTGACGTACAATTTTTGCTGACGTACGATTTTCTTGACATACAACAAATCTTAGACATCAATCAATTAAAATAAATATAAGTATAAATGAAATTGCCAATTCTTGGTTGCAGAATACTGCAACCAAGAATTGGCAATTTCATTTATACTAATGTTTGAACGGTAACGTGACCGCCAGTCTAAGGTGTCAAATTGTTTAGAGGGAATGGCAAAGCTATACTGATGAGAGATAAATCTCGAAACGCGTCTATAGATGGCCTGAATAATTTGACCCAAATTGTTACATTTGCAGTAGGTTACTGTATGTAACAGCAAACACTTGTTGTATAATTCAATATCCGTCGGGGTATTAGCCCGGGAAGTAGCTGTTTCAATGAGTGTTTGATATAGTCTTTGTAAGACTAACTTGTTGTAGATTGCGAAAAGAATCGCACTTTTAATGTTTAAAATAAATATATTTGGAATTACACAAAATAGACAAGTATTATTTCTATGATTACTTTAAAAATTGGCGATGAATTTCTAATTTTTTTAAATTTTAACTATCGCCATGTTACCTAGATTCTTTGAATATTTGACTATTTGAATATTCTAATTATTTTAAAATTAAGCTTGTATATCTATCTACCTTTATAACCGTTTACAAAAGTGTCCTGATTTTTTGCATTAATCCTCTTCCTCGCCGGTTCTTCTGGCCTCATTAAATACGCAGAAAGCGTCTTCAACTGCGCATTAACTCCACTATTTTGCGGAGCATACCCCTCTTCAGACGACACATAATCCCGCTTCTCTTCAAGCAACTTCTTACTCAACTCACTTTTAGACAACCCAGTTCTAAACACAACCAGCCTCTCTTCGCCCTTTTGTTCATTACTCCTGTACAACTTCTTCTGATTGGAACTCTCCCCTCCCTCATTCGAACTCTTCCTTATTTCCTGATTAAAATCAACCCTCGTGTACATCTTCTGCGGATACCTCGCGCGATCCTCGACATCAACCTCAACCTCAATCGGGCGTAAATTTTCACCCCAATCGATTTCAACAGCGTAATCGGTTTTCGCGCTTTTATCGAAACCATCCTCGTGAGTCACATCAACCTCCCCCTTTGTATCACCCTTATTATTAACATAAACCAAAACCGGTTTCTTAACGTAAACGGTTTCCGGAACACGAACTGGAACATTCTTCGTTATCTTAACCGGGTAGGGCTGTGGTACCAGAACCGGAACTCTAACCGGAACCGGAACATTAACCGGTACTTTCACTGGAACTGCTACGTTCTTAATCACTTGATACGGTACTGGTTTGTCGACCCGCACAGGGTAAGGCTTGTAGACTTTTACATGGTAGGGTTGATCGACTTTGACTGGTACTGAGACTTTTACCGGGAATGGGATTTTTTCGTAAACGGGGTAGGGAACTGGGTGTGGGACAGGGTACGGGATTTGTTTCGTTATTGTTATGTGGCTGATTTTGTCGCCGTCTTTGATTGATGCTTGGTTTTGTTGGGTGGTTTTTTGTGATGAAAATTTTCCATGGTTTTTCTGTGTAGGTGGATATGTGGGGTAGTCGTAAGAGGGAAATCCGTTGGTGTCTTCGCTGCTTCCTATTATTATGCCATCTATTGGTTTGCCTTTGGATGCAAAAGATGACGATAATAGGCTTGTTAATAATACCTACAAAAAAATCAAATAAGGGCGTTATTATAATCACTTTGTTTTAAGAGAAAATGTCAGGCAAATAATACAGGGCATTATTCTTTTAAGTATACAGATCCCGATTTGCATTCTATAAATGTTCAAGCTTCGTTTGTTTTTTAATAAAAGTCCAATTTGAAATTTCAAACAAGTGTTTCCACTCCTCGTTCAAGCATGAAATAAAATTTCGAGTTTAGAAATGCTTTAAAATTTGGTTTGGTCGACCAAAGCAAATTTTCAGGTTTTTCTACTTTCATGGCCATACCGGGTGGCCATGAAAGTACTGGGTGATCCATTTCGAGGTTCCTACTTTTTTAAAGAAAAAAGACAGAAAATTCAAATTTATTGGAGAATGTTTATTATCATTTGAAAGAACATTCTTTGGCATTTATTTTTTGAAGATTATGTCTATCAAATGTTGGCCGTTGCTACGTCGCAGATGGTCCATCCGTTCAGTCCAATTTTCGATGACTCGTTCGAGCATTTCGACTGGTAACTGGCGAATGACACGCGTGATGTTTTCCTCCAAGGCCTGAATCGAAGCGGGTTTGTCCGCATAAACTTTAGACTTTACATATCCCCACAGGAAAAAGTCTAACGGTGTGATATCACACGATCTTGGTGTCCAATCGACCGGGCCAAAACGTAAAATTATGTATAAATGAAATTGCCAATTCTTGGTTGCAGAATACTTCAAACATTAAAAGTGCGATTCTTTTCGCAATCTACAACAAGTTAGTCTTACAAAGACTATATCAAACACTCATTGAAACAACTACTGAAACAACTAAATCTCGAAACGCGTCTATAAATGGCCTGAATAATTTGACCCAAATTGTTACATTTGCAGTAGGTTACTGTATATAACAGCAAACACTTGTTGTATAATTCAATGTCCGTCGGGGTATTAGCCCGGGAAGTAGTTGTTTCAATGAGTGTTTGATATAGTCTTTGTAAGACTAACTTGTTGTAGATTGCGAAAAGAATCGCACTTTTAATGTGTAAAATTATGTGCTCACCGATATGTTCTCTCAATAATTCCATTGATTGATGCGATGTGTGGGAAGTAGCGCCGTCTTGCTGAAACCAAATGTCGCAGAGCATCAATTTCAGGCAACAAATAGTCGGTTATCATGGCATGATAACGGTCACCATTGACGGTTACGTTCGCACCGGCATCATTTTTAAAGAAATATGGACCGATGATTCCACCGTCCCACAAACCACACCAAACCGTTGTTTTTTCTGGATGAAGTGCTCTTCGTTCCAAATGCGGCAATTTTGTTTGTTTACATACCCATTGAGCCAGAAATGGGCCTCATCGCTAAACAAAATTTGACTCGAAAACGTCGGATCTTCTTGGAACTGTTCAAGAGCCCATAGAGCGAAGCGATGTCGCTTGGGAAGGTCGAGCGGCTTGAGTTGTTACACAAGCTGTATTTTGTACGCTTTCAATTTAAGATCTCGACGTAAAATGCGCCAAGTCGTTCCATACGTCAGTCCGAGTTGCTGCGAACGGCGCAAAATCGACTCTCCACGGTCTTCGTGTACACTCTCAGCTACGGCCGCTATATTTTCTTCACAGCGTGCCGGACGTGGTCCATTCGGTCGAATATTATCCAATAATGAATGCTGGGTCTCAAAATGGGTGATGGTGTTGCGAATAGTACGCTCAGTAGGCCGATTATGTTGGCCATAAGTTATGCGAAGCGCACGAAACACATTCCTCACAGAACGTGACTTTTCGTAATAAAGTTGAACGATTTGTAAACGTTGTTCAGGCGTAAGTCTTTCCATTATGAAATGCCAAACAATACTAAACAAAAATAACATGACAGCATGACACGACTCACACGTGATCTGTCAAAAAAAGGCTATTGAAAAAAGTATCTCTACTTGGATCACCTTTTAGAAAGTAGAAAAGCCTGCTACATTAGATATACGTACCTCTGTGGTCAAACCTAGGCCCTTTTAATAACAATAATAATAATGAAGAGGCTAGGTTTTATTATTTATATTATTGATTTACTAAATTCTTGGTTATAGAATATTTCAAAAATATTAAAATTGCGATTCCTTTACAAAGTCAAATTGACTTCATTTGCCACCTTCATTATAAGACAAGTTAGTTGCAAGTCGCAAAAACATCGTAATTTTAATATTTTTAAATTGTAATAGCTTAGGCGGACGATACAAAATATTTATTCATATCAAACAGATCTGCAAAAAATAAAATCTAATAATCTAAATGCTATTTATCAGAGCTGGGACGAATCCTCGTTAAAAGGATTCGAATCACGAATCCGGATCACCTAATATGATTCGAATCACGAATACTGGAATAAAGGATGCGTAAGAGATAAATCAAAGATTCGAATCCTATTTTTTCGAATCACGAATACAAATCGCTTAAGAATAAATTTGATTTTATTATTTTTTTACAACCATTAACATACAAATATAGTTATCAGTTGTTTTAACAATAATATTCAAAACTTAATTATTTATTATTAACACTGAACATCGTTGATTACAGACTAAATATCTGTGTTACTCTGATTAAAGATTTATTTGTGTGCTTTTGAACTACACTTCAAATCAGTGGTTTATACGCGTGGCGCATGAAGTAAAATTTCGAGTTTAGAAAAGCCCCGTGAAAATTTGTCTCGGGTCGCTGCGCGACCCTCGACAAATTTTCTACGCGGGGCTTTTCTAAACTCGAAATTTTACTCCATGCTTAGTCTGGGAGTGGAAGATATCGTTACTTTAAAATATGTCACAACTGCTAAAGTATGTATCGTCCGATGCCCGTCTTTAGATGTGCTATGTAAGCAAATTATAGGTCCTAGGAGTTGCTAAATACGTGAGTTACTCAACTGTTTCCAAGGCACTCTTTGAAAAACCAAAAGATTAAAATTTTACATATAAAATGCACAATAAACTATAAGTGTGATACATCATTGAATTCAGTAAAAAAATATTCTTCCAAAAAATATGAAAATCCAAAATAGCGCCCATGAGAAAAACAAAAGTTAGCTATGGTCCCTAGGTAAATGTTATAGTTATCTTAAAATAAAATATGTTTTTTTTTTTATTTATTTTATGTTTTTTAATTTTTTTTTTATTGTTTGGTTATTCGCCAATTTGATATAGAAATTGATCTCCAACAGAAATTGATTATATAAATCAATTCTGGGCCCTGTTTCTCGAAAATAATAGTTAATAGTTAATAGTTTAATAGTTAATAGTTCAATAACTATTAGTACTCATAAAACATGTTTCTCGAAAAAAAATGTAATACTCTTAAAATGGACCACTATTATTAATAGTTTACTGATGTCACTTATATGTCAATCATTATAAATAATAATGAAAAAGAACGAAGGCGCAACAATTGCAATTTTAAGAGAAATTTTTTTCTGATAAAGTTACAAAAGAATTAAAACAAACCACATGGAAGAATGTGGCCAACATAGCGAAGAGTTTAAACATGATAGAAAGTGATAAACCTTACACGTACATTCGAGACACTTTTTGGCCAAACATTAGAAATTCGACTATGGTGAGTAGTAAGCACTTAATTTTTACAAATAATAACAATTTACAATTTATTTTATTCAGAAAAAAATTGATAACGCCAAACATACCGGCACTGGAGGAGGAATCCAAGCTAAGTTATCAGATATCGATAACTTAGTCTTGGATATTATAGGAAAAGAATCACCGGGCGTATTTGGATTGGGAAAGGAAGATTCCTTAACGGAAGAAAACAATCCCTCGTTATTGATATTAGAATATAACTCAAGTGTTGATGATGTGCAAAGCATTAATAATGCTAATGAAGCAGAAACGTTTAAATCATTAGAAATGCCATCAACATCCAAAGGTTGTAATAAATGCAGTTCATATACTAATTTTATTAAACTACTACTGTTTTAGGACAATCTTTTCATACAAATTCAAAAAGAAAAAATGTCGAGGAAGAGAAATGTTTAAACAAAAGAAAATTAGAACTTAAAATTGAACAATTGGAATTACAAAATTATAAACTTAAATTAGAAATTTTCGAGAAAGAAAGAAATTTAGATCTAAGTCATTCAAAATATGTTAATGAAATTTTACCAAAATAATTATATTTTCAAAATTTGTTAATGAAATTCTTCGAACCCATTTTTTTTTATTTTCATGTTATTTGTTAAATATAAGAATAATTAGTAAATAAAAACTCAATTTTACTATCTTCTAAAGTGTCTAATAATATCTTGAAGTCTAATTTCTGCTTGGATTTGGATGGGATCGGGATCAATTATTTCTCCATGCTCCTCGTCCTGGTTATTTTCTTGCAAATTATTTATTTCATTAAATAAATTATCCTTTAGAAAATTGTGTAATGTTACACAACAGTTGAAGACATCACAAGCAAAGCTTGGATTCACTCTTAAATGATTTAAGCATGGAAACTTTTCTTTTAAAATACCTATAGAGTTTTCAATTATCCTTCGTGTACTCTTGTGGCTTCTTAAAAATCGAGCTTCTACTTCATTGTTATTCCTAATTACTGGTGGAATTAGCCATTGTTTTAGGGGATACGCACTATCGCCAAGTATAATCCCATTAGGGATTGGTGTCCAACCATTTTCCATGCGAGCGTATAAACCACTTGTTCGTAATACACGAGCATCATGCACACTACCGGGCCAATTTGCAAATGAATAAAAAAACTCAAAATTTGGTCCACAAACTACCATGGTATTTATTGAATGTTTACCATGTCGATCTACATATGCAGCTTCATTATCTGAAGGAGCGTCAATATTAATTAATGTCCCATCAACACATCCGCAAACCATAGGCATACCAGCAATTGCATGGAAACGTTGAACAATCTCTTGTACATTTTCTGGCCATTTAACATATTGTCGAAAGATCGTCGCTACAACAGAATTAACGACACTGTGTACAGCACGACACACACTTGCCTTTGATACGCCATGCATATCTGCAATTGCATGGTATTGTGCCCCTGTACCCAACCAATGCAATCCTATCTCAACAATAATTTTAGGTGAAAGTGCTCTACTTCTTTCAGTTACTCTGATAAGATATGGACGTAATATCTCCACCAAATTATAAAACTTATCTACCTGCATTCTAAATCTTTCGTTAAATTGATATGAATTTTCCATAAATTCATAATTAATTCTTGTTCTATATACTCTTGCATTTCGTATATGTATAACAGCTTCTTCATCAGAACTTTCACTTGAAGACATTTTTATCAAATTAAAAACTTACAAGTCAATTACTACTTATGAAAATAAACAATTATTATGAGAACAATTATAATAGTTTTCAATTTTAAGAAACAGAACTGAATATTTGACAGATATTAGTCAATAAAATATGTCATTAATTTTCACTATTAAACTATTAACTATTAAAATAGACTAATATATTTGAGAAACGAGTACTCATACATTTCACTCATATTAATATGACATTTACTATTATTAATAGTTAATAGTGTTTTGAGAAACAGGGCCCTGGTACTGGAGAATTTCAATAGTTATTGGAGGTTACTAACTTTTAAATTAATCAATTATTGACGTTGCATAAAATGTTGTTTTAAACTAATTTTAAATTTATTAATGTCCGTGATTTTCCTGACTGATACCGGTAAATTATTGTAGCATTTCACGCCTGATACAAAAATACTATTTTTCAAGACATCAGTTGTGTTCATTTGGATTAGTAAATTACTACGCCTACGAGTGTTATGGTCGTGAATTTGTTTGAATTTTTTGAGTTGAATGTGTGAATTAGTACTATGCATTATTTTATGTATTACTAAGCATCGTTCAAAGTTGATTTTATTTTTCATTGTTAGATCTGGGATTAATTTATATAAATCTTTCGTAGGGGTAAATCTGTTAAGGTTATAAACTATTTTTAAAATTTTATTCTGCTGTCTCTGTAAAGTATTAATATTTTGTTCACTTGTTAAGCCCCATATGCTACAGAGATAATTTATATTAGATGTGAATAGTGTGTGATATAAAAGGTGTTTACAATGCGTTGATATTAATTTACCGACTCTGTATATTGCACCTGTTACTGCACTAGTCTTTTTTGTTAGATTTTCTAAGTATTTATTCCATTTAAAGTTTTCAGTTATTGTTAGTCCTAGGTATTTCGTTTCGTTTGTTTTTAATAAGTTAGTGTTATCGATTTTAATGTTTAAGTCTTTAATGCTTTTATTTTTCTGTGCTTTAAGCATATATGTCGTCTTATTTTCATTTATGGTTAAGTGATTTTCTGAGAACCACTTTATTAGTATTTTTAAATCATTATTGGCTAGATTTTCTAATTGAGATAAATTTTGTCCGCTATACAATATACACGTGTCATCGGCATAGATATATAATTTTCCACTGAGTTTCAATTCAAAAATATCATTTATATATGTGATATATAATGTGGCGGGTAGTACTCCACCCTGTGGCAGCCCGTATTCTGGAGTTAATGGATTACTGAGTGAATTGTTTATTTTAGTTTGCTGTTTTTCTTGTTTTAAATAGCTGTCAAATATTAGTAGTTCATTTTCTCTAATTCCTAGTTGTTCCAATTTGGTTATCAGTAGTGAGGTGGAAATTGTATCAAAGGCCTTTCTTAAGTCTATAAAAATAATGAGAACATAATTGCGTTGGTCTAGTTTAATCTGGGTATTATATGTTATGTCTAGACATGCCGTTGTGGTTCCGGTTTTAGTTTGATAGGCATATTGATTTCGATGTATGATTTTATTAAGTTGTAGATGGTTTTGCAGTCTGGTTAATATTACTTTCTCTACAATTTTTGATAGTACAGATGACACCGCGATAGGACGGTAATTTTCTGGGAGTAGTGGGTTTCCAGTTTTATATATCGGTGTTATTACTACTTCTTTCAATTCAGTAGGGTACAGACCTGTTACTAATATGTTATTTATTAATTTACTTAATGTAGGTGTTATTTCATATGTGATGTATTTTATTAGAGTGTGTGTTATGGCATCTTCTCCTGGGGATGAGTACTTTTTTAGTTTGTTAATTATTGATTGTATTTCTTCTTCGGTAGTTGCTTCGAAATTGGCGTTTAATAATACGTTTTTATGAAGAGTATTTGTACAGCTCTGAAACTTTTCTGCAAGGTTCTTCCCAATTGTGGCGAAATAATTGTTGAATGTTTTTGCTATCTCGTTATCTTCCTTTATGATTTCCCCTTGCGGGGTAGTTATTTCAGTGATATTATTGCTTTTTTTAATTTTCGATTTGTTTAGAATTTTGTTGATCTCAAACCACATTTTCTTTGTATTGCCTTCCGCGACTTTTACTTTGTTTTTATAATAAGTCAATTTTCTTTGTTTTATTAGTGCGTGTGTAGTGCTCTTTTGTTGAATGTACAAATATTTTAAATGTTGGTTATTTGGATTATTTGGAAATGAATACTTACTCTCGAAAAATAAAGCCATCCATGAGTATGAAACCCGCAAACGAGAGGACTATCGCTACAAATCGTTCCGCTTATCCAAAGCTAAAACGGGACCGCGATTTCACTCATTTCGGTTATTTAACGTCTTACCTGATAATTTGAAATGTCTGCCGCTTAAAGCCTTCCAATCTCGCATGAAACAAATTCTGATTGACAATGCTTTTTTTCCTTAGATGAATTTATGCATACAATGAGTATCGATATCCTTACATGTTAAAGGTTATTAACATAAGATTATTTTAATTTTCTATGTATTTTAATATATTCTATGATGTAACTATTTAATTGTATTATTTTTGACGTGTGTAAGACTGTTATTGTTATTAGCACGAATAAATATTTCTATTCTATTCTATTTCTATTATTCTTGTGTCGTTTGTATAGTTTTTCTCGTTCTTTAATACTCATTACTATTTCCTTATTGACCCATTCATGATCTATTCTCCTTTTGTAAGTAATTGTTTTAGTTTCATTTTTAATTAAATTTGATAAGCAGTTGATTAAATCTTTAAATGTTTGTATTTTATCTTTGTTTATGTTTCTGAATTTAGTTTGTATATTTTCATGGTTTATTTTTATTTTACTTATTTTTTCATATTTTATTTTGATTACGTTTGTTGGCCATTCACATATTATGGCTTTGTGATCTGATACTGACGTTTCTTCTAGGTTGCTCTTTATATCTTGATTGTCTACTTTAGATAATATGTGGTCTAATATTGCATTATGTCGAGTCGTATGATGTAAGTCAATAGTATTAACTATTGTGTATCCTTGTTCCTGTACAATTTTTGTATACGTTTTGGTTGTATAATTATCTTGTAACAGATTGATATTGAAGTCTCCTATTATTATGTGTTTTGTTTTATCTAGTAGGATATGCTCTTCTAGAAATTTCCATAAATTGTTGGAATTAATAGATGGTGGTTTATATATTATTGTTATATGTGATTTATTTGATTTTAAAGATATTTTTATTATTTCAATTCCTGATATTGTGCTGTTTATTACTACATTATACCGTATATTATCTTTTATGTATATTACTGTTCCTCCTCCTCTAGTTTCCCTGCAATTGAAGACTGCTTTATAGTTGGCTAAATGAAAGTATTGGGTTTCTTCTTTGTAAAGCCAAGTTTCAGTAATACCTATTATATCTAAATCGTTGTATAGTCGTGGTAATGCTTTAATGTAATCGAATTTATTTTTTAAGCTTTTTATGTTTTGAAAATATAACTTAAGGTTAGCCATTTTCATTTGTAAAAAAAAATAAAATAAAAATAAAAAGACAATAAAAAAATTATCATTTTTTTATTGTCTTTTACTTTTATTATTTTTTTTTGCATTTTTAAAGTTTTATTTAATATTTAATACATTTTATTTTGTTATATAGATATCAGTTAGTTATTTTTTCAATGTCCTCTTCGTTTCGGATTTGGAATATTTTACTTCCTTCGTCTTTTCTTACAAAAACTTTACCATTTTTTATCCAAACGAATTTGAATCCATCCCTTTTCAATTTCCTCGCTTCATAAAATAATTTACTGGTATAGCTGGTTAAAAATTCATTAAAATATATTAAATTATTGTCTCCTTTTAAATTACATTCCGCTACTTTTACTGTAAAATCAGTGTTTTCTTTTTTCCAGCACTTTATTTCTTATTTCTTGTGATTTGAATGTTATTATAATAGTTTCATCTTTGCCCTTTCTGTACATTTCCTCTATGTCGGAGTTAACAATTTTATGATTTACAGCTTTAGTTACCTTTTTTATTATATCTTCCAGTTCCTCATCGTTTCCTTGGTTTGGTATTCCAACTAACGTCATAGATTTATTTAGTTGTGATTGTTCTAGTTCCCCGCATCTACCCTCTAGTTCGATTACTCTTTTCTTTAATTTTACATTTTCAAGTTTGAATTCCTTTAATAAATGTTTTATATTGATAATGAAGGTTTAAATTAAATTAATTCAAGAAATAAATGTTTTAGTTCCTCATTTTGTTTGGTATTTTCATCAAATTTTTCTGACATATACTCTACACTCTCCTTAAATTTTTTAAACTCTTTAATTAGCTCTTTGACATTTTTTATATCATCATCATTTAAATCTTTATTTTTTCCTGGTCCACCCATGTTTTTTTTTTCTTTTTTTAATAGTATTCTATTACAAAATTTCGTTTTCGAACTTATTAAAATTACAAAATATATTTTTTAAATTTAATTTGGATAATAGGATAATAAAGCAATCTGGTTCAACAACAGACAATTTTTCACGTTACGCGGTCTTTCGTAACGGCTTAGATTTGAGACACACTTCGGATAGCAGACCACGGTAGGGTTTACACAAGAAGACAGAGGTTATATTTACTAAATTGTTACTTTTATATTTTGTATTATTTATTATTACTGTTCACTATTTATTTGCTCGCTGCGCCCCAATGTCCGTGAATGAGCGTCCACGGTCAAGATAGCCTGTCCGCGATAAGCGAGTGCAGAATTTATTGAAGGAAAAAAAAAAAGAAAAAAAAAACACAAAAACAACACCTCTACAGAAAATGTTCCGTTGCGGATCAGATTTTATTAATGGAGATTGTAATTTTCGTGCTTTATATTGTTTGTTTTAAAATAATATGCGCTCCTATTTGATCGTTAGGCACAGTGGAATTAGATGGTACTTATCTTAGGTTGTTTTGTCCAGAATACCCTTGAAAATGCAGACTTTATCTGGAGCTCACTTCAATACGTCTCTACACGAGTAATTCGTAAAATGTTACTAAATTTATCGTTAAAAAGTGCCTATAATGTTAAAGTTGTAAATGTCTGGATTCAATAGTTTTTGAATAATAAAAAAAAAATTCAAAAAATACGTTTTTTGACAATATCTCATTAACGAAAGAAGATATTTCAAACTTGTTTTTGGATTATTATTGGGCCCTAAATTACGCAACTTTGCCCCAATTTAACCGATTCTCTATCTCTTTAAATAACCGAGATCCCCATACATTCTGTTGAAATACGAAGACCCTGTATAATAATAATAACAATAATTATATAAAATTTATTGTACTGTTATTTCCTAAATATTTTAGTTAAATAAATATTTTACATTGTTTACCGTATATTTACGAATATATTAAAAAATAAATACTTATTTCAGTAATTTAATATTAATTATACTGTGGTGTCGCCTGAAGAAGTAAACATGGAGTCGCAGCCCATCCCCACTCAATTTCCAAATAATTTCAAAAGGAAGAGTGCGGGCCAATGATTATAACGCCAAGAGGTCCAGGTAGTCAGCCATTTTCAGTAAGGGTGACTTTTTTCATTTCATTCATAATTTCTAAAAGTAACTAAATCTTTCCGGATTATTTTACAAATTATTGATATTTTATTTAGAATAATAATAATTTTAACCGACGACGAAAACAGGACCGCAATAATCTATTTTGAGGCCCTATACATTTCTTTCCTGTTTTGTATGGTACATTTTTGGGTACCATACAAAAAAAGACTCCCAAAAAATTAGACAACAAGAAATGAAATTAAAAAAGGAAAAATATTCATGTAGTAATAAAAAAATTATTACCGATTTACATTTTTTATTAAAATATTAGATTTTCGCTAATTTCCAATAGAGTGGTCATTAGAATCAGTAGATAATACAATTAAATAAACAAATTCACTTGGACAACAAAAACTTAAAAAAGGAGAACAATTATAAATAATACCTACAGGGATATTTTCTTTTAAGTATACACTCCCGATTTGTAAACTTTTAGAAATTCGAAGTTTTTCAAAAGCGTTCAATTTGAAGCTTCTAATGAAACTTGAAAATTTAGTTTGGTCGCTTAGCGAAGCGAGGCGACCAAACCAAATGTTCAGACTTTTCTAAACTCCAAATTTTAGTTCATGCGCCACGCAAGTGTAGTTTAAAATATACTGGCATAATTTCTTAAAGTAACTAGATCTTTTCGGATGTTAAATGTTATCCTATATTCTTTTTCATTTTCCTTACCTTACCTACCGCTGGGCAGAATCTCGAATTTTAACATACTGTGCGAGGCTTAAAAAGCAAATTTAATTGCAAATCCGCCAAATTAAAGTCATTAATGATGTAGGAAATAAATTAATCCGTTCTGAGTGAATTGCGAAGCAAGAGTATTGAAATAAAAAGTAAAACAGTGTAAGCTTTTATTTTCTTCCAGAATTGAATTGTTGAGATATTCAGCAGTAATGAAACTTTTTAAACTTAAAATATAACTTATTTAATTTTGAATGCTTTAACTTAATTATAGTTATAGTAATTTATAATATAATTAAAAAAAAATACAAAAACAAATAAAAAACAGTAGATTTGAACCCCTGACCTTGACATTGACAGTCATAGAGATTACCAATTACACCACCGAGAAGACATAAAACTTTTCAAATGTGTTCGTATACATAGACTCTTAGAGAAAGTTATGGAATATAAATATTTTATAATATATAAAATATGAATTGCTCGCTAATGCCCATTTTAGCATACCTTAAGGCGACATAGCGCGGGGGCGTCTTAAACCCTCCCCCGCATTGCGGGTTCTTGCACCCCTAGTTACGCTGTTAGTACTGTAATAATTTTACTTTTGGGTAGTGATGGGCAAGATCGAGTATCTCAAGGATCGATCAATCACTGATCGATTAGTTGAAGTATCGAGCAGATCGATCAAAAGATCGAGCTGTTCAAAAAGATCGAGCCACTCACAAAGATCGAGCCGATCAAAAAGATCGAGCAGATGGAGCAGTCAATCTTATTTGATCATCACAAAAAATAACTCATTATTTAAATACTCGCTATTTAACTAAATGAATAAATATAATAAATTGAAAGTATGCTTTTCAGTATAATTATAATTAATTTTGAATTTGTAATTTGAAAATCCTGCAAATACGAAAAAGTGTGGATTAATAAATAAATTGTACACTATAATTCTCCCGATCCGCCACAATTTACATTCTAAATTGAATTATTGCTTAAAGTTAAAAATATATTTATATATTTGCACATACAGTTGAGGCATTAAAATTGTGCACGTTTCTGAGTTACAAAAAAACTGACACTGACAGTGTCATACTTAATGAAAGTCACATTTACACATTACAAATTTCCTTTCCTAATTATTAGAAAAAAAAAATAGTGCAAATTTGCATAAAATAGTGCATATTTTGATAATTTTGTCCATATTAATGTCATATTTTAAATAAATTTTATGCATAAAATTCCGGTCCCTAGTTACGAGTAACACAAAGTTATATTTTATACATATTACATTAAAAAATAATGAGTTGATACATATTAATTACAAAAACAAGCAGCATTTACATTAATTTAATCTATTAATTACATTTTTATTTAAAAATGTTGATATCTCTTAACTTCTTGTAGTATTTAGAAAGCTGTTTAGTAAGATAGTTAAAATAATAATAATAAAGGTAAGTAAAGTAGATGTGAAAACTTTGGGTGTTACTTTATAATAACTATGAGAATATTAAATACATTTATTATTTATCGACAGACACAAATTGTTGTTTATTATATAAATAGTTTACTAGATAAAAATTAAAATGAACAAAAAACTATAAAACATGAATCGATATAGTAGAAGGTAAGTATATTAAAATTGTGTGTACTCGATAGCGTACAGGCCAAGATCTTCGCGCACCATCCAGGCAACCTGTGTTCGATCCTACAGTCCGGCCACTTTTTATATTTGTTTATATTACTTTTCATTTTTGCTTATATTACTTTTTGTTTATCATTTATTACAAAATCAGAGTATTCCATTTTATAAATATTTATATTTATTTTATACATTGATATTACTATTATTAATATTTTGTCCGGTTGTTGGCGTTACGGTTTTCCAGAGAAATATTGTCGCACCTCTTTTACCTAGTTCTTAAAAAGGGCTCGAGCATAGTAATTATTGCTAATTTTACAGGCCATGTTTTATTTTTCGATTTCTTTTTTCATTATTTTGTAAAGTGTAAATAAATTATATGCTAACAAATAATATTATAATACATATACATTTTATAATTATTTGGTTTCATTTTTGTATAATTATACGCTGGTAGTTATTGTTTCTCCCTTCCCCCTTTAACTCCTTAACAAGTGACCATTGCGGAATAAATACTCATTTTACTTAAAAATTATGTTTTACAACAGTTATTTTAATGACAATTCATGGTAGCTAGTTTTTCACTTTAAATAATCCTTAGTAAATGATATAACAACTCCGACTTCATTCCGATTAATTCAACGTAATGTACGAGATAAAAATTAACATCAAAAATTGTACATGTAAATTCCCTATGATACGCCCTCAACGCCGACATACGGTATATTTTGATTAATCAAAATGTTTGATATTTAACATTTTGATTCATAAAAATACACAACGCCCTCAACGCCGACATACGGTAAATTTTGATTAATCAAAATGTTTGATATTTAACATTTTGATTCATAAAAATACACAATTAATACGGACGAGAAGTTACCCATAGATTTCAGCCATAGATTACAAAAATATTTTTAAGCAAAACTAAAAGAGATATGGATTTGAAAATTTCAGAAAAAGCCTAAGAAGACTGTTTTTTAATAGATGATATAACACCCTACCCAAACATTTCACCCCTCTTTAAATTAGAACCACCCCTATAAAATAATTCAAATTGCGCCAATTCTGCAACAATTTGCAAAAAAGATATTGGTACCATTGGATTCAGCATACACAAATTAGTATAAACAAATAATAAAATAAACCCCCGCGCCCTTATAAAACACTCAAAATATAGGGACAAACTACCCCTCCTGACTTTTTCGAATTCAATTTTCCCAACTTCTAAAGAACATAGAAAAAATCTGATGAAATCACCGGATTCAGCATAGATCAATTAACAAGTCCAACTTATAACATGTTTGTTTTCACCCCTATACCAACGTTAAACAACCCCTGTTAAAAAAACAAGACATTGTTACATTAAAGCGATAATTACACCAATTCTGCAACGTTGCATAAACAATTTCTTGACGGATTCAGTTTCTCCATACTCGAATTGACTTATTTCATAAAAAAAATTAACCCCCTCGACTATGGAACAGGGTTAAAAACCCCCATTCCAAGAAATATAACTATCCGATTCAATCGAAATTTGCACCAATTCTGCAACGTTGCATGCAAAAATTCTTGACGGATTCAGATTCTCCATACTAAAATTGAGAAATTTCATTAAAAATAAACCCCCTCGACTATGGAACGGGGTTAAACAACCCCTATTTCAAGAAATATAACATTATCCGATTCAATCAAAATTTCGACCGATTCTGCAACGTTGCATAAAAAAGTTCTTGACGGATTCGGATTCGCCATACTCGAATTGACAAATTTCATCAATAAAAGAAACCCCCTCGACTATGGAAAGGGGTTAAACAACCCCCATTCCAAGAAATATAACATTATCCGATTCAATCATAATTTGCACCAATTCTGCAACGGTGCATAAAAAAGTTCTTGACGGATTCGGATTCGCCATACTCGAATTGACAAATTTCATCAATAAAAGAAACCCCCTCGACTATGGAAAGGGGTTAAACAACCCCCATTCCAAGAAATTTAACATTATCCGATTCAATCATAATTTGCACCAATTCTGCAACGGTGCATAAAAAAGTTCTTGACGGAATCGGATTCTCCATACTCGAATTGACAAATTTCATCAAAAAAATAAACCCCCTCGAATATGGAACAGGGTTAAACAGCCCCTCTTCCAAGAAATATAACATTATCCGATTCAATCAAAATTTGGACCGATTCTGCAACGTTGCATAAAAAAGTTCTTGACGGATTCGGATTCGCCATACTCGAATTGACAAATTTCATCAACTATGGAACGGGGTTAAACAACCCCCATTCCAGGAAATATAACATTATCCGATTCAATCAAAATTTGGACCGATTCTGCAAAAATATAATTATAAATAATTCAGACGACATTACAAAAAATTGTTTATATTGTGGTGAGAAAAACAGAGATATATTATGCCAACAGTGTGGCAGATACTGTTGTAAAATATGCATTAGTGACAAACAGTATACCAAGAACTGCGAACTCTGTTTAAAACAGCGTAAAAGTTAAATCCATGTGAATCACAGTCTAATGCCCATTTCAAACCCCTGTCGATTAAATTAATCAGTGGCGAAACGGTGGAGTGTGTTTGGAGGGCGGAGGGGGAAGGGGGTACTGAATTTACTCGGTTTACTCAATTTTTTATATTCAAGGTTTTTATAAAATAATCATTTTAACGGTGTACAATGTCTATTATACATTTCGTTTTTTTATCGACTTTACAGATCTTATAAGGCCGTCTACACACGGAGCTACTCATAAAACACTGATTTTGGACGCAAGTCACTAATCAGTCCACTTTGAGTTGCTACCTATGTAATAAAATGGAATGACGCAGACGCGCAACTGGTTACTAACCAGGTACTAACACGTTAGTTATAGGTTCCAAGTGATTCCACTGTCGAGTCACCTTCGAGTTAAGTCACTTCAATTTCTTCCTGGCCAACGAAGCTTCGATAAAAACATAAATATGTAGGCCTTCTTCACACGCAGCTATTCATAAGAAATCTAATCCGTTACTAACGCATTGGTGACTCGGATCCGTGGACCCCTAGTTGACGAGAATTCGCTGAATGTGTCTGGCAGTCTCGACTTTCATGTTGCACCCTCTACAAGTGGTGATAGCATACTACTATTACTGATGAAATAAAAAAAGACAAGGTTTTGGGTTCATCCATATCTCAAAAATAATTTCCATCGTCGATTCTTGCAAGAGA
This sequence comes from Philonthus cognatus, assembly GCA_932526585.2. Classification (NCBI taxonomy): domain Eukaryota; kingdom Metazoa; phylum Arthropoda; class Insecta; order Coleoptera; family Staphylinidae; genus Philonthus; species Philonthus cognatus. Next base: position 104,166,252 of record OW052244.1, read on the forward strand.
ACTGAATCTTTCAGATGCTAAATTTTTGTGTTTTTATCAAAGCTTATTGGCCTGCAAGAAATTGAAGTGACTCAACTCAAAAGTGACTAGACAGTTGGAACTTATGACATAGGTAACAACCCAGCGTGGACTGAATAGTTACTTGCGTCTCCTTTTTATTTCTTCTGTAATAGTAGTATGATATCACCACTAATAGAATCATATCAATACCCATGGTGCAGCAAAATTATGACCATGGCCACACAGAACAAACTACCTATTGAGTAGCCATTTATGGATCCGAGTTAGGTGATGCGTTAGTAACGGATTAGTGATTTTAATCAAAACCAGTTATATTTCTTATAAAGACATTATACATTCTCAAGTTCGCAAAGCGAAAACAGACACTCGTTTCGAAGTTCGCTTAATAAATTCATTCATCAGTTTCTCAACAACTGCGCACCGCGCGCGCAGTTTAAAGCTTAATTTAAACTCTTAGTCATTTTCAAAGTAATTTTAGAGTCATTTTATGACATTTTCAATATTCCCAGACATCTTTCAAATGTTTTTCAAAATGTCCATACATAGTTTTCAAAATATCAAAGAATTTCTTTCAAATTTTCAGGTGCGTAATTACCCACCTAGGAATTTTTCAGGTGGGTAGTATTACCCACAGTACCCATGTCAGCAGCCGACTCTGATAGAACTTTGAATTAATCAGAGGTTTATCAAAGATTAGTTGTTAGATTAATGTTAATCGGTCGGCGACTTATGATTTGTTAAGAGAAATTAATGTTTGTTATACAGAACTTACTTTTATTTTTGTGATGTCAAATCGAGTACAATCAATAGCATTATATCAATATCGTTTTAATTTTACTTTTTATAGGGAATTGTGTATGCCTGTTTAAAGTTCACAGGGCTTCATTTATTATTGTAATATGACAATTCAACACTGTCACTCCGCCGTTGCAGAAATGCATTTTCTTATTATATTATTACCTATGTCTTATTTTGTTGTAAGAGGTTATTTGATCATCCTCAATGGTCAAAGGTGGATAATATGTTAATTTGAGTACGAAGAATCAGAATTAGTAAAGACACTTTTCCTGTCACAAAGCATGTTAATTTTTTTATGAAATTTATCAATTCGAGTCTGGAGAATCCGCAGCCGTCGAGAACTTTTTTATGCAACGTTGCAGAATCGGTCCAAATTTTGATTGAATCGGATAATGTTATATTTCTTGGAATGGGGGTTGTTTAACCCCGTTCCATAGTCGAGGGGGTTTATTTTTTTGATGAAATATGTCAATTCGAGTAAGGCGAATCCGAATCCGTCAAGAACTTTTTTATGCACCATTGCAGAATTGGTGCAAATTTTGATTGAATCGGATCTTATATTTCTTGGAATAGGGGTTGTTTAACCCCTTTCCATAGTCGAGGGGGTTTCTTTTATTGATGAAATTTGTCAATTCGAGTATGGCGAATCCGAATCCGTCAAGAACTTTTTTATGCAACGTTGCAGAATCGGTCCAAATTTTGATTGAATCGGATAATGTTATATTTCTTGGAAGAGGGGCTGTTTAACCCTGTTCCATATTCGAGGGGGTTTATTTTTTTGATGAAATATGTCAATTCGAGTATGGAGAATCCGAATCCGTCAAGAACTTTTTTATGCACCGTTGCAGAATTGGTGCAAATTATGATTGAATCGGATAATGTTAAATTTCTTGGAATGGGGGTTGTTTAACCCCTTTCCATAGTCGAGGGGGTTTCTTTTATTGATGAAATTTGTCAATTCGAATATGGCGAATCCGAATCCGTCAAGAACTTTTTTATGCACCGTTGCAGAATTGGTGCAAATTATGATTGAATCGGATAATGTTATATTTCTTGGAATGGGGGTTGTTTAACCCCTTTCCATAGTCGAGGGGGTTTCTTTTATTGATGAAATTTGTCAATTCGAGTATGGCGAATCCGAATCCGCCAAGAACTTTTTTATGCAACGTTGCAGAATCGGTCAAAATATTTTGATTGAATCGGATAATGTTATTATTAATGTTTCTTGAAATAGGCGTTGTTTAACCCCGTTCCATAGTCGAGGGGGTTTATTTTTGATGAAATTTCTCAATTTTAGTATGGAGAATCCGAATCCGTCAAGAATTTTTGCATGCAACGTTGCAGAATTGGTGCAAATTTCGATTGAATCGGATAGTTATATTTCTTGGAATGGGGGTTTTTAACCCTGTTCCATAGTCGAGGGGGTTAATTTTTTTTATGAAATAAGTCAATTCGAGTATGGAGAAACTGAATCTGTCAAGAAATTGTTTATGCAACGTTGCAGAATTGGTGTAATTATCGCTTTAATGTAACAATGTCTAGTTTTTTCAACAGGGGTTGTTTAACGTTGGTATAGGGGTGAAAACAAACATGTTATAAGTTGGACTTGTTAATTGATCTATGCTGAATCCGATGATTTCATCAGATTTTTTCTATGTTCTTTAGAAGTTGGGAAAATTGAATTCGAAAAAGTCAGGAGGGGTAGTTTGTCCCTATATTTTGAGTGTTTTATAAGGGCGCGGGGGTTTATTTTATTATTTGTTTATACTAATTTGTGTATGCTGAATCCAATGGTACCAATATCTTTTTTGCAAATTGTTGCAGAATTGGCGCAATTTGAATTATTTTATAGGGGTGGTTCTAATTTAAAGAGGGGTGAAATGTTTGGGTAGGGTGTTATATCATCTATTAAAAGACAGTCTTCTTAGGCTTTTTCTGAAAATTTCAAATCCATATCTCTTTTAGTTTTGCTTAAAAATATTTTTGTAATCTATGGCTAAAATCTATGGGTAACTTCTCGTCCGTACAATTAATGACAAAAGTTATTAACTATCTGTTTTTTTTAAATTATTATTAAACACAAATGTCAAACGCTGAAAAAGTTGGGAATTTAGTCATTCCCGGCGGCGAGTGTGCCGCCGCGGGCCCGCAGACAAATGATAATTCGGTTCATCTGTCGTGCGCGCACAGACAAATGCACGCAACGCTGCCCCGGGTTACGCTCGCATTGTACACGGATGTGGTGTTTGGAATGCAAAAGTAAACTGAAACCGGCGGTCCGCTCCGAGCCAGCTACAAAAAGTACCTGCCAGAGTATCTTCACTCTGATTGGTAGAGAAAAGGGTCTGAGTTGGGACCCTGAAGAAATGCACCCCCCTTACGGCGGAGAGGGGTACAAAATAAGTGTCGGCCAGACGACACGCACCCTTCGTTGCGGGTACCTGTCAAACATCTCTCTTTCCACTCGGTTGACAGAAGTCGATGCAACGCTCAATATTTGACCTCCTAACTACGGCTGTTTCGCGTATGTGCTCAAAAGTTAAGACATTTTTAGGATGCAGAATTTTGCACCAAGTATGTATTTACATGTACAATATCTTATTTGTAAAAAGTTTTAAACAATTAGGTTGTAAAATAAGTTTTGTTCAGGACTAACGTAAATGAAAAGAATCGCATAATAAACTGCTATACATTGATGTTTAAAAAAAGTTCCGCATAGTTCCGTCAAATTGTATATTTTGTAAGATACAACAAACATTGATGATTCCAGGGAAGCAATAAACCCATCCCCATATTTCCCCCCTTGTTAAAATTTAACCTTTTTTCAGGTACTCATTATGACTATAATTTTCAAGAAAGAAAATTAAATAGGAATGAACTATTTTTAGTATTAAGAGATGAACATGTCTATCAGTTTTCGTCATTCAAGTGTAATGAACGATTAGTGCAATACGTGTTGGACAAGTTTGGTGTAAATGACCCAACTGACATTTTATTAAAACAAATAAAAGATGTCATAAAAGTGTTTGTGACCAAACTTTTGTCCAAATGGCGTAAATGTAAGTCTATGTACGAACGTTTCAACAATAACAACGTAAATTGGCTCAGTGTTGAGTTGAAAATCCCAGGCATACATTCACCTACAATGGCACAACCCATTGTTTCGAAGATGATCCGAGGCAGGCCAAGAAAAATGTTTGAACTCAGTTCTGATCGCAGCAAACAGAGAAAACTTAAGCCTCTTGTTTCAAATCTAAGTTTAGAAAATCTATGTTCGGCTACAAAATCAAGTTTAGTGAAATCGGGCAAAAGAAGTGCGGCGAAGGTAATGGGACTTGCATTAAGTGCAACTCCTAAACGTTTGAAAATGATGAAAAAGGCTCACGATTCATCGTCTTCTAAGGATGTAAGGCCATACAGTGCTGAAGAAGTATTAGGTCTCATAGTTGATCTTCATCTGACAAAAGAAGATTATAAAACGATGCGGCTAGGAGCAAAATCTAGAGGGGCTGATATATATCCATCATATCACGTGGTATCAGAAGCAAAACAAAAATGTTACCCATTGAATGTCAGAGTATCTGAGAACGAAGCTGTGGTGCCGTTACAGGATCTTTTAGACCATACTGTGCAAAGACTTGCACAAGTTCAGTCGCAAGTTATTATCAAAAACATGGGCGGCACTAACAACACTCTTGAAATTATTTATAAGTGGGGTCTAGATGGCAGTGGAGGACACAGTATATATAAGCAAAACTTCACTAACAATACATTTTATGCGGATTCTAATATAATTTTATGTACAATTATGCCCCTGGAATTATCCGAAAAGAATGAAAGTTATATAAAAAAAATATATTGGAAAAATCACACCGCTTCTTCCACCAGATACTGCCGTCCAATTTCATTTAAATTAAAAAAAGAAAATGGCGAAAATACGAAAGACGAATACGACGAAATTAAATATCAAATGAGCAATTAGCAGCCAACGAATATCACCCTGGGAGACAAAACAATTCAGTTTAGGCATGTGCTCATTTGCACCATGTTAGACGGCAAAACAGTCAACGTCTTAACTGAAACAAAAAGTACACAGGCGTGTAATGTATGCAAAGCCACGCCCACAATCATGAACGATTTAAAAAAGATTAAAGAAAGGGCCTGTGACGAAAGCTCATATAAATTCGGTCTTTCTGTTTTGCATGCGTACCTGCGAAGCTTCGAATACTTTTTACACATAGCATATAAATTGGAGATAAAGCAATGGCAAGCCAGAGCAGAGCACAAGAACAAGTTAAAGAGAGAAAGAATTAAATATGTCAGGATTTTTATAAAGAAATGGGTCTAGTTGTCGATTTACCAAAACAAGGTGGTGGTAACAGTAATGATGGGAACACGGCAAGAACATTTTTCAAAAACCCTGAAGTGAGTTCCCGGATCACAGGCTTAGATAAAAATTTGATTGAAAGAATGTCTAATATTCTTACTGTTATATCGTGTGGTCATTATATCAACGAAGGACTATTTAAAATATATTGTTTCAAGACCGCGGAGTTGGCGACCACACTTTATGGATGGTATAAAATGAGTGCAAGTGTCCATAAGTTATTGATGCATGGGGCTGACATAATAAAATCGCTTCCACTGCCTGTAGGTCTCCTCTCAGAAGACGTTATAGAAGCAAGCCATAAAAGTTATAAACAGCTCAGACAGTACCACTCGAGGAAAACGTCAAGATTAGATACAAATACGGACATTTTTAACTGGTTGCTTCTATCATCAGACCCTCTAATCAGTAGTTATAGAAAAAAAACCAAAGAGACGAAAAAACAATTGAATGAGGTAGTATTAGGAATGCTTCGAATGCCCAACTATCTCAATGAACAAACTTCACAAGAAACTACATATGCTGTGATCAGAGATAATGACGAAGAAGATAGTGCTGATATTGATTCTGACTCCTCCTAAATTTGTTATTTTGCTAAAAAAAAAACGCAATTTCATCATTTCAATAATAAATATACTTTTTCCAATATAAATTATTTTTAAATATGACGCGTAGATCTTGACCTATGAACCTGTAACACCTTATTTTCATTAAGCTACATTGAAAGAGCTTTATCGTCTACAGCGCCATCAATAGAGAACAGAAAAAAATGTTTCAGATAAATAGTGTCTATTTTTTAATGTAGAATCTGATTCCGTAAAAAACGAGGGTTCCCTTTTAAAATTCTGAAGTTGCCCCTAGCCTCCATAACAGGGGGGGACTTGGAGGGATTGATATTTGAAGGGTTAGTTAGTTCAACTGCAATGATTAACTTTTTATTTAAACCTTTTTTTCATACGAAGCATAGATTTTGAATTATGGATCTGCAACACTTTATGTGAAACACCCTGTATATCTAATATAGATTAATTTTAACATTAAGATCATCAGGATGGCATCCTAAGGTAATATGTGAGGTAAAAAGATGTTTTTGAACAGCATTTTATTTTTGTCGTCGTAAATCTGTAATTCGGCCCAGTGTGCGGCGGGGAGAGATAGGAAGGTTGCCGTGGACACAAAAAATAATAAAAAAATAATTTTAGAGAATAACGCGGGCTAACGTTCGTGTTTGTACGTGACATAGTTAAGTATAAATAAAACTCCCCAAGTACCTGCATTTCTTGTGTTTTCCTGTGGTAAGATTCATAGTATAACGACGGAATCAAATGCACCTATAACTGCAACCAAATGCACCTATGACCGCCGTTATAATACCATCAAATGTCTAAAAGTCTTGTGTTAAAAATCACCAGAAATCATTAGATGTTTTTTTATTAAGCGAATTTCACTATGGCTTTCGACGTCTAAGTCAAAAAATGTTTGAAACAAAAGTTGTAGCCAACAAAAAAATAAACCTCTTTTACCTAAATACATTTCACCTCAGCTCTGTTGTTTTTGAATTAGATACTAAAAAATCTAGTGGAGATCAACAACTCACCGATTATGGCTTTCGACGTGTAAATCAAAAAATGTTTCAAACAAAAGTTGTAGCCAACGAAAAAATAAACCACTTTTACCTAAACACTTTTCACCTCAGCTCTTTTGTTTTTGTTCAATAAACCGAGAATTTTTTTTTTTAAATAAATACACCACTTTATGATAATTAAAAAATTTACGAACGAGTGTCTTCCACTCCCAGACTAAGCATGAAGTAAAATTTCGAGTTTAGAAAAGCCCCGCGTAGAAAATTTGTCGAGGGTCGCGCAGCGACCCGAGACAAATTTTCACGGGGCTTTTCTAAACTCGAAATTTTACTTCATGCGCCACGCGTATAAAACAGTGATTTAACGAGAAATTTGAAAACATACAAAACAATTTTTTTATTTTAATCCTCACGATTATTTCGAATTATTTTTGACGATTCGAATCCTTTTGTAACTATTCGAATCCGTTTGTAAGTATTCGAATACTTTTATAAATACTCGAATCCTTTTAAGCGACTCTATCTCTTTAAATAACCGAGATCCCCATACATTCTGTTAAAATACGAAGACCCTGTATAATAATAATAACAATAATTATATAAAATTTATTGTACTGTTATTTCCTAAATATTTTAGTTAAATAAATATTTTACATTGTTTACCGTATATTTACGAGAATACAACTCATAGCCTACTAGAATGTATTTTCAGCCAATCAGATGCAAGTACATACGTAGCAGTATGTGTATCGCAGCGATGATAAAAAATCATCGCAATGATAAGTTTGTTGTGGTCATAAATTGTTCTTTAAACGTCAAAGTGGTTAGACGTCAGAATTCCAAATATTAAAATGGACTTTGGAAATCGTTTTGGTACGGCTTCTAGCAGCAATATAAGTGAAGTAGTGAAAAATACGATACCGAAAAACACAGTGCGAAATAGAGAGTCGCATTGGCGACAATTTTCTGAGTTTTGTGCCGCTAGGAAGTTTCAGATAAGTAAGATTATTATAACATTTTATTCGTTATATTCTCTCACTAAATATAACTCGTGGTACGATTAATACCAGATGATATTTAGTCGTTAAAACCGAAGCAGCACATTCAACTCGTCCTATGGACTCGTTGAATCTGCAGCTCGGTTTCAACTTCAAAATATCATCGGTAATAATCTTACCACTCGTTGTATTATGGCTGAGAATACAACTCATTGCCTACTAGAATGTATTTTCAGCCAATCAGATGCAAGTGCATACGTAGCAGTATGTGTATCGCAGCGATGATAAAAAATCATCGCAATGATAAGTTTGTTGTGGTCATAAATTGTTTTTTAAACGTCAAAGTGGTTAGACGTCAGAATTCCAAATATTAAAATGGACTTTGATTAAAAAACACTTAGAACCTTTCTTCAATACTTTATTTTGTAACCAAATGTACATTTCGGACACGAAGTGTCCATTATCAATGGTTTGATACTAATAGTATTAGTATCAAACCATTGATAATGGACACTTCGTGTCCGAAATGTACATTTGGTTACAAAATAAAGTATTGAAGAAAGGTTCTAAGTGTTTTTTAATCAAAGTATAATTATCTTCAAGTAACTCAATCAATCCAAATATTAAAATGGACGTTGGAAATCGTTTAGGTACGGCTTCTAGCAGCAATATAAGTGAAGTAGTGAAAAATACAATACCGAAAAACACAGTGCGAAATAGAGAGTCGCATTGGCGACAATTTTCTGAGTTTCGTGCCGCTAGGAAGTTTCAGATAAGTAAGGAAACAACAGTGGCACAGCTGGCGGTAATATTAAGGGACTGGGCTTTTAATATGCGTAAGAGAGATGGCACAGATTATAAGGAGTCTGTTATCAAAACTTTATTTAACAGCATCGCCAAAACACTACAACTAAAATTCTTTAATGAATACAATATAAAATTCAATCCGTTCCAAGATCCAGAGTTTGGGGAAGCACGAAAAGCGAGGGATTCAAAGAGAAAACAGCTTCAAGGAATCAAAGATAAGAGGAAACGTAGTGCTTCAGCATTCACCATTGAAGAAAACAGTAAGTTACAGAAGGTATGGGATGAAAACACTCCTGAAGGGTTGCAAAAAAAATTCTTCATCATTGTTTCAAAAGAACTAGCCTGGCGAGGCAATGAGGCAGCTTACACTTGTGTTTTCCACTTTAATATTGAGACCGATAACTTTGGACATTCTACCGGTCGGATTGAATACAATCCTGTATTTTCAAAGACGCACCAAGGTGGAGATAAAAGCTGCTGTTACAGTAAATGGTTAGTTCCTAATATTGATTATGAAACCATTTGCCTAGTTCGCCTGTACCATAAACTTATGGAGAAACGGCCAAAACATGTAACGACTGAGCGGTTATTTCTGACACCAAACCCACACTGGCACACTTCAGAATAGTACAAAAATTGTCCATTAGGAATAAATAAGTTAGCTAATTGGACTAAAGAAACTGCGGCAAAAATCGGATTGGATGTTAGGAACAAGAAAATCACCAATCACAGCCATAGAGCCACAGTAGTAACTCACCTTGCAAATGCAAATATTCCTGAGCAAATGTTAATGAAAATTACGGGTCACTCAAGTTCCAGTTCTATTCAGTCTTATCTTAATGTGCAAGAAAACCGTCACGCAGATATCATTAATTTAATGAAAAGCAATGTAAATGAAAACATGGAAGAGCAAGTAAAGAAAGTTACAGCTGTTGAACCAGAAAATGCTAAAAGACAACCTACAACAGTTTACCAAAATTGTGTCTTTAATGTTCAAAATATGTATTGTAATAATTAAAACTTAATTTTCAGTCTGGCCTTATTTTATTTATAATATTCTCTCCCATTAAATATAACTTGTATGTGACTTGTTGTGCTGCAAAAAACTACGGAAGTAATTGAAACAATACAACTTATGAGTTGACATAGAAGATTATAACATTTTATTCGTTATATTCTCTCACTAAATATAACTCGTGGTACGATTAATACCAGATGATATTTAGTCGTTAAAACCGAAGCAGGACATTCAACTCGTCCTACGGACTCGTTGAATCTGCAGCTCAAAATATCATCGGTAATAATCTTACCACTCGTATTATGGCTGAATATATTAAAAAATAAATACTTATTTCAGTAATTTCATATTAATTATACCATCAAATGTCTAAAAGTCTTGTGTTAAAAATCACCAGAAATCATTAGATGTTTTTTTTATTAAGCGAATTTCACTATGGCTTTCGACGTCTAAGTCAAAAAATGTTTGAAACAAAAGTTGTAGCCAACAAAAAAATAAACCTCTTTTACCTAAACACATTTCACCTCATCTCTGTTGTTTTTGAATTAGAAACTAAAAAATCTAGTGGAGATCAACAACTCACCAATTATGGCTTTCGACGTGTAAATCAAAAAATGTTTCAAACAAAAGTTGTAGCCAACGAAAAAATAAACCACTTTTACCTAAACACTTTTCACCTCAGCTCTTTTGTTTTTGTTCAATAAACCGAGAATTTTTTTTTTAAATAAATACACAACTTTATGATAATTAAAAAATTTACGAACGAGTGTCTTCCACTCCCAGACTAAGCATGAAGTAAAATTTCGAGTTTAGAAAAGCCCCGCGTAGAAAATTTGTCGAGGGTCGCGCAGCGACCCGAGACAAATTTTCACGGGGCTTTTCTAAACTCGAAATTTTACTTCATGCGCCACGCGTATAAAACAGAAGGAGAAATTTGAAAACATACAAACCAATTTTTTTATTTTAATCCTCACGATTAATTCGAATTATTTTTGACGATTCGAATCCTTTTGTAACTATTCGAATCCGTTTGTAAGTATTCGAATACTTTTATAAATACTCGAATCCTTTTAACCGACTCTCTATCTCATTAAATAACCGAGATCCCCATACATTCTGTTGAAATACGAAGACCCTGTATAATAATAATAACAATAATTATATAAAATTTATTGTACTGTTTTTTCCTAAATATTTTAGTTAAATAAATATTTTACATTGTTTACCGTATATTTACGAATATATTAAAAAATAAATACTTATTTCAGTAATTTAATATTAATTATACCATCAAATAGTTGTTGATAAATTTAAATAGCTAGGAGTACAGATAGCAAGCAACGGAAAAAGACAAAAAGAAATTAAAGAAAAAATACGACTCTTCCTCAGTATGTTAATGTTAGCGTATACTGCTCTATTAGCCGATTGTATTTTTTCTTTAATTTCTTCTTGTCTTTTTCCGTTGCTTGCTATCTGTACTCCTAGATATTTAAATTTATCAACAACTATTTGATGGTATAATTAATATTAAATTACTGAAATAAGTATTCAATATAGCAACAAACAAAATAAAAATGGACGTTTACAAAACTATGATCAAACCAATTATGACTTACGCTGGGGAAACAATGACAATGACGCAAAAAGAACAAAATGAATTACTAATAATGGAGAGAAAAATAATGAGAATGATACTTGGACCCATAATAGAAAATGACAATGAATATCGCAGAAGGACGAACAGGGAAATAAGACAAGAAATGGGGGAGGAAGATATAATATGTCACATAAAGATGCAAAGATTAAGATGGTTGGGGCACGTGTGGAGGTCAGAATCGACAGCGACAATAAGAACTATAGCGGAATGGAACCCCGGAGGAAGAAGGAGGAAAGGAAGGCCCAGATCGAGATGGATAGATGAAGTCGAGGAAGATCTTAGGAGAATGGGAATCAAGAATTGGAAAGAGAAGATAAAAAACAGAAAAGAATGGAGAGAAGTAGTGAACAAAGTTAAAGGACTTTTATAAATTAAAATAGGAAGAGAAGAAATAGACTCAATGGGAATTAATCCACCCCAGAAATAGGATCATGAAAGCTTCAGAAAAGAAGCAGCCAGACTCCACATGGAGTGTAGTGCTACTATATATATTATAACGGTTCAATTTTATCCGAGTAAAAATTAATCATTTTGAATTTATATGGTGTATTAGGCTGCCTATAGTTAATGTCCGCGCGAGGCATTCATCGTTCGCACGCCAAATTTTTTTTTTGGTCTGGTCACGCTCGGTTCGGAAAAAAAATGGGAATACAAGAGATTAATTGGAGAACTGTGTGCGGGGACGAATGTTAAACCGGACGGAGTTTGAATTGTGTTCGAAAAGTGTAGTTACCCCGTGCAAAAGTTATTTGAGTTCGCCCCGCGAGTTCTCATTACACCTGAGATTGCGGATATTTTAATTTCGCCAGGTATGTTTTAATTTTTGTTTTTCCGAACCGACCGTCCATTAAAGATGTTTTTTTTTTCCTTAAATTCAGAATCGAAAGGTTTATCTGGCGATCTAGCTAGGGCGAGATTCAACTAAGGCTAAACCGCCTGTTAAGGGCGTATGAGAAGGCTGAGTGGGTTGCGGAAGGGCACCCGTTGAATTGGGAGCGAAAGAGATAACGAGACCCTTCCAAATTTGGTTGCGAGGCATCAGGCGACTTGACAGGCGTCTAATATCCGAGTGTGACCCCCCCTGTGATTCAGCCAAAGGGCGAGCAAATGCAGTTTTCCGCGAAGTCCAGTTTGATGTTTTTTTTTATTATTGTTTCGTAATTTGCGTTAAATTAGTGGTTGTTTTAAAATTCCATATTTTTTGTTGTAAATTGCACTTACGCGGCCGTGCCGAAAGAAAGTTTAAGCCAATTTGCTTTAATTAATACTAATTTGTAAAATAGTAAAATTCCCCATAATAGCGGGAGAAAATATCAATAAACTAATATATAGCCCTGTTTGTTCGTACCCAAAATATTAGTTTTTATCACTAGCGTAGTGAATGGACTGGGGGCAGCGCTGCTTTCATCATCCAGGAAAATTGTGGTGAGTGATTTATATTTTTTTATATTTTTGTGTTGGATAGACAGGCTGGTTATTAAGTTTAACTAGTTATTCAAGTAGGTAAATTAATTTGCGTAAGAGAACTTTTTACTTATTTTTTTGCACGGCCCTGTGGTCACTGTGATGCACTATGTGATTTAAATATTGCTATTGTTCGATTAATATTTGTGAATATTATTTATTTCACTTGTCAATTAAATTTATTTAAACAGCCCTCAATTTTTTTATTTTATTAAGTAATTTTCTCACTTGTTTCCACCGGTTACGCCCTCTCAAGTTTCTCGATTTTTTTGGGAGAACATTCATTGGCTACCCCTAAATCGAGTGGTGCCCAACGATTTGTCTTACTTAGTTTGAATTATCACCTAAAAAGAGTTTATTTTCTTTGCTTACCCATGCCCTAGCCTACCGACGCGTACAGTTGCCTCTTGTAACATGTAATCAGGATTTTTTGTAAATTACTTAAATTTTAGAAGGAAAATCCGTTACAATATATACCATCAAATGTCTAAAAGTCTTGTGTTAAAAATCACCAGAAATCATTAGATGTTTTTTTTATTAAGCGAATTTCACTATGGCTTTCGACGTCTAAGTCAAAAAATGTTTGAAACAAAAGTTGTAGCCAACAAAAAAATAAACCTCTTTTACCTAAACACATTTCACCTCAGCTCTGTTGTTTTTGAATTAGAAACTAAAAAATCTAGTGGAGATCAACAACTCACCGATTATGGCTTTCGACGTGTAAATCAAAAAATGTTTCAAACAAAAGTTGTAGCCAACGAAAAAATAAACCACTTTTACCTAAACACTTTTCACCTCAGCTCTTTTGTTTTTGTTCAATAAGAGGAGAATTTTTTTTTTTAAATAAATACACAACTTTATGATAATTAAAAAATTTACGAACGAGTGTCTTCCACTCCCAGACTAAGCATGAAGTAAAATTTCGAGTTTAGAAAAGCCCCGCGTAGAAAATTTGTCGAGGGTCGCGCAGCGACCCGAGACAAATTTTCACGGGGCTTTTCTAAACTCGAAATTTTACTTCATGCGCCACGCGTATAAAACAGTGATTTAACGAGAAATTTGAAAACATACAAAACAATTTTTTTATTTTAATCCTCACGATTATTTCGAATTATTTTTGACGATTCGAATCCTTTTGTAACTATTCGAATCCGTTTGTAAGTATTCGAATACTTTTATAAATACTCGAATCCTTTTAACCGACTCTCTATCTCTTTAAATAACCGACTCAATGGGAATTTATCCACCCCAGAAATCGGATCATGAAAGCTTCAGAAAAGAAGCAGCCAGACTCCACATGGAGTGTAGTGCTACTATATATATATATACCATCAAATGTCTAAAAGTCTTGTGTTAAAAATCACCAGAAATCATTAGATGTTTTTTTTATTAAGCGAATTTCACTATGGCTTTCGACGTCTAAGTCAAAAAATGTTTGAAACAAAAGTTGTAGCCAACAAAAAAAATAAACCTCTGTAACGGTTCAATTTATCATTACGATTAATTTTTTTTATATAATCGGTATTACTTACATTTATAACAAATTGGTATCCACTTTTCAATTAATTAATATTATTTGCTAATATTAGTTGGCTGAGTAGAGATTTAATTACGTAGGAGGTGAATTTGTATTTAACTTAATTGTTAAATTTTATACGCTCTTCTTTTGTTTTAATTTAAATAGCGCTGCGCGCGCGCGTAAAATGATTTTCCTATTGTCTGAGTTCACTCGGCGATCGCGCCGGCGAGAAATAATCGTCTTTGGTTTTTTTAATCCCCTTCGGGGTTATTGGATTATCTTTCGCACGGACAAGGAGAGGTGTGCTGTGGCCGACGCGTTAGTGAATTTTATTCATCAAATTTCTGGATTTACGTGCACCACTTTGTTCTGCAATTATTTTGAAGATATTTGTATTATTCTGAAGAATTTTGGAGTTAATTACGGAAACACTCTGAGGAGGATTTGTTTCACTTCTAACCGTTGCCGTGGAAATAATTCTTTATCTATTTTGTGGAGATAAAAACCCTCTGAAAGAGGTAAGGTTTATTTTAATTAATTCATCTTTGATTATCTTTGTGCTTCTGTTGTGTTAGTCCTGTTTATTTGTTCTCATAAACAAAAATGCTTATACGAAATTTCAATATTTTAGGGATTTTTTTTTATTACGTTGGTTTTTTTGTTTGAATTCAAAAACTCTAAAACCTGAGGGGTTAGCAGATTTTCATCCTACGCATTTCGAGGTTTCCGGTTTCTGTGGTTATTTTCCTGATTGGTTGGAGGCTGAAGTTTTCTAATCGGATTGAGGAAAAATACTTCACTCGGGGGTTCCGTTCGGAATTAGAGCAGAGGACTGATTACGGGACAAGATTCAAGATAAGTTTTATGCGTTTATTTTTTGTTAACGTGATTTATTTTAATGAAAATAAAGTTAAATAAATTCAACAGTTATTCTTTTGTAAATTCAATAAGTTAGACAATTTAATAGTGTATCATTTTAATTTAATAAATATATGTCTGTTCTACGGTGCTGATATAAGCGCATCCATTAATAGGTTTTTTTTCTTTGTTTAATTCGGCAGTGACTTAATTCAATAATTAATTAAAAGAATTTAAATTCATAATTTATGATTGGAGAAAAAAAAACGAAGTTATAAATAATATTTTGATTTTCTTATTCTAAGTGTGAATTAATGATTACATTTTTTGTGAACCATGAATGATCATTTTTGGGGGGAAAATATAGGTATTTACTGTTGGAACAAATTTAAGCGATTTAATTATTAATCAAATTAAGCTTCATATTTCGTTTTTTTATATATATACATATTTACTATTTTTTATTATTATTATTTTGATATACATATATACATTAATATTTTATTAAATAAATATTTATTTGGGGTTTAATTCTGGTTTTGGTTTATTTGACACACCTTTGATTATTGTTATGTTTGTTTGAATTACTTGATGGTAATTGGTCCAACATCAGTAAAATAATTTGTAACCGGTTATTTTATGTATTTAGGAGCCAGGGTGTAAATGGTTACTGGCGCCCTTAATAAGTAATTTATCTTAGAATATACCTACGACCAAACTCTTCGACAGTGAGTTAGCTTGGTTCCTATTTATGCCAACTTATTGTGGACCATTTATTTGTGAAGTTTTAATTTATAATAAGCTGTGGCACCTCTTTTACCTAAACACATTTCGCCTCAGCTCTGTTGTTTTTGAATTAGAAACTAAAAAATCTAGTGGAGATCAACAACTCACCGATTATGGCTTTCGACGTGTAAATCAAAAAATGTTTCAAAAAAAAGTTGTAGCCAAGGAAAAAATAAACCACTTTTACCTAAACACTTTTCACCTCAGCTCTTTTGTTTTTGTTCAATAAGAGGAGAATTTTTTTTTTGAAAATAAATACACAACTTTATGATAATTAAAAAATTTACGAACGAGTGTCTTCCACTCCCAGACTAAGCATAAAGTAAAATTTCGAGTTTAGAAAAGCCCCGCGTAGAAAATTTGTCGAGGGTCGCGCAGCGACCCGAGACAAATTTTCACGGGGCTTTTCTAAACTCGAAATTTTACTTCATGCGCCACGCGTATAAAACAGTGATTTAACGGGAAATTTGAAAACATACAAAACATTTTTTTTATTTTAATCCTCGCGATTAATTCGAATTATTTTTGACGATTCGAATCCTTTTGTAACTATTCGAATCCGTTTGTAAGTATTCGAATACTTTTATAAATACTCGATCCTTTTAACCGACTCTCTATCTCTTTAAATAACCCAGATCCCCATACATTCTGTTGAAATACGAAGACCCTGTATAATAATAATAACAATAATTATATAAAATTTATTGTACTGTTATTTCCTAAATATTTTAGTTAAATAAATATTTTACATTGTTTACCGTATATTTACGAATATATTAAAAAATAAATACTTATTTCAGTAATTTAATATTAATTATACCATCAAATGTCTAAAAGTCTTGTGTTAAAAATCACCAGAAATCATTAGATGCTTTTTTATTAAGCGAATTTCACTGTAGCTTTCGACGTCTAAGTCAAAAAATGTTTGAAACAAAAGTTGTAGCCAACAAAAAAATAAACCTCCTTTTACCTAAACACATTTCACCTCAGCTCTGTTGTTTTTGAATTAGAAACTAAAAAATCTAGTGGAGATCAACAACTCACCGATTATGGCTTTCGACGTGTAAATCAAAAAATGTTTCAAACAAAAGTTGTAGCCAACGAAAAAATAAACCACTTTTACCTAAACACTTTTCACCTCAGCTCTTTTGTTTTTGTTCAATAAACCGAGAAATTTTTTTTTTAATAAATATTATACATTAAGTGAATTAAAAACGATTTTATTCACGAAAAAATGTTTGATTTCACGAGCGCCTCGGCGCGAGTGAAATCATTTCTTTGAGTGAATAAAGGTGTTTAATTCACGTGGCGTATATATGTTTTTATTCAATTTTGACGAAATTGTAAAGAAAATGTACTTTACATTTATATTTAACCTAGAAAAATTTTAGTTCACTAGTGAATAAAACCTTGTTTATTACGGTTGTTATAAAGTTAATAATGTTGATTTAAATTAACAAAATTGAATAAAAATAAATACACATCTTTATGATAATTAAAAAATTTACGAACGAGTGTCTTCCACTCCCAGACTAAGCATGAAGTAAAATTTCGAGTTTAGAAAAGCCCCGCGTAGAAAATTTGTCGAGGGTCGCGCAGCGATTATTAATATATTTATATTAATTATACACGAACGTTAGCCAGCGTTATTCTCTAAAATTATTTTTTTATTATTTTTTGTGTCCACGGCAACCTTCCTATCTCTCCCCGCCGCACACTGGGCCGAATTACAGATTTACGACGACAAAAATAAAATGCTGTTCAAAAACATCTTTTTACCTCACATATTACCTTAGGATGCAATCCTGATGATCTTAATGTTAAAATTAATCTATATTAGATATACAGGGTGTTTCACATAAAGTGTTGCAGATCCACAAGTCAAAATCTATGCGTCGTATGAAAAAAAGGTTTAAATAAAAAGTTAATCGTTGCAGTTGAACTAACTAACCCTTCAAATATCAATCCCTCCAAGTCCCCCCCTGTTATGGAGGCTAGGGGCAACTTCAGAATTTTAAAAGGGAACCCTCGTTTTTTACGGAATCAGATTCTACATTAAAAAATAGTGAATAAAACCTTGTTTATTACGGTTGTTATGGAGTTAATAATGTTGATTTAAATTAACAAAATTGAATAAAAATAAATACACATCTTTATGATAATTAAAAAATTTACGAACGAGTGTCTTCCACTCCCAGACTAAGCATGAAGTAAAATTTCGAGTTTAGAAAAGCCCCGCGTAGAAAATTTGTCGAGGGTCGCGCAGCGACCCGAGACAAATTTTCACGGGGCTTTTCTAAACTCGAAATTTTACTTCATGCGCCACGCGTATAAAACAGTGATTTAACGAGAAATTTGAAAACATACAAAACAATTTTTTTATTTTAATCCTCACGATTAATTCGAATTATTTTTGACGATTCGAATCCTTTTGTAACTATTCGAATCCGTTTGTAAGTATTCGAATCCTTTTATAAATACTTGAATCTTTTTATGAAGATTCGAATCCTTTTACGAGGATTCTAATCCTTTTATGAGGATTCGAATCCTTTTATGAAGATTCGAATTACCCGCATTTGGATTCGAATACGAATCCTTTTAAAAAAGTGTAACGAATCCGGATCACGAATCCAAAATTGAATTTGTGGTCAGTATTCCAGCACCAGGTACCCACAGACGCGTTTCGGACTTCACGGTCCTCTTCAGTGTGGTCCCGACCCAGTGCTGAGGAATACTGAACATTTCTGACTATTTCAAGCCAATATGTGAAAAATATTAATGATTTCGATAGCTAACGCCATCTAATGCTTCATAGTGGCATGGCACGAATCCAGTTAAACTAAAGTATCTGAATGCTTCTTTTGAATACTCTAAAAGGATTCGAATCCTGAATCATTTGAATCCTGCCCAGCTCTGCTATTTATCCCTTAAGAACTCTAAACAAAAAACTGCCTCTATTCTAGAAAAATACAGTAAAATGTTCTCACCAAAATTCCGATGATATCCATTTGAGTTTAATCTGAAGACACAACTGCAAGCAATTAACACAAAACAATCATATTTATATACATCTGCAGCAAACCCTACTACATACATACGTGTAATTAGAGCCATGGAGACACTTTCCCCGCACATCCGTTACCGAAGACACAAGACCCACCGGAAAAAGCAGGAATACACTCGTCTTCTTCTTTTTTGTTTAGAAAACTGTGAAAATCCGTCCGTTCCACGCCCAGACGCGGAATTGCCAACCAGCCCACACCATCCTGGCAATTGTTTTTTTCTCTTCTTGTCGCTAAATTAACGCCGACATCGCTAATTAGTCTGCTCAGTCCGCTTTACATAAATACAAGATTCAGTGTAATTAGGATTATCACATCCATATATGTACAATAATTAACAATTTATTATTATTGTTATTATTATACCAGGTGTTCAGTTAAAACCCCGATCGAGTTGGGTATAAAATTTTCAAAACATTGTGAAGTAAGTCGTACGTGAATTTGTCAGTCGCTTCTGTCGAAGTTAACCTAAACCAGTTTTATAAAACTTTTTGAAGTTCCCGGTGGGGTAATGGGAAAATGCCCTGCCTCCTAACTCAGGGGGTCGCGGGTTTCAGTCCCGCCGGGTTGGGTCATTTTAAAGTACAAAATGATCCCACCTGGGTCCATGGATGTGTGTGAATGTGTTCGTGGCGTCTAAATATAGTAAATTACAAAATACAAAGCTGAAATCGTGGAATGGTTTTAAACCAATATGCAATAAATGTATAAAAAAAGTGCTTGTATTTTATTCGGTATTTTAATGTCCACTCAGAAGAAAGAACAAGAAACAACACAACAACTATAAAACCAAGACAAGCTACTAATTAACACAATCTGACATATTTTTTTTTTTTGGTGTTGTAGGCGTTCACTTTGTGGTACATCTTAAATACACTTGTAAATAAAACACTTTTTACTTTGTTTAACCACTGGATCTTACATTTAATTGTGTGACTAGTTTCGACTATCTAGTAGTCATTCTCAAACTAAAGTAAATACAAATTACACGTTAAAAACTATTTATACGGCTTCGAAGAGAGGGGTGTACATTAGGTCAACCTGGTCATTAAAAAAAAAAAAAAATAATTAGCAGAACAGGCGAAAATGTATTTCAAATTACATATTAAAAAACAATACGCAACACTAAACGCATGGTTTAATCAACAATGCTTGAGATTAAACATCATACCAAAATTCGTATCCGTGAAAATTAAACCAACAACAGTAGCAGCTAAAAAGACCATCAAACAAGCCGAGAAATACTGGTTAAAAGAAGAAGCAAAGTTCTGGTTCAAAAGAAGAGACGTTCTATCATCATATATAAAGGTTCTTCATACATCTCTAACACATGAACTTCATCCAATCGAATTTGATGTATTCGATGATCAAGTTAGAGAAAAGGTCAGCAGATTGAATTATAAGAAGAAAGAAGCGCAGAAGAAGAAGCTGAAGAAACTCAAAGATGATCAATCACCAGTAAGAAACTTAGCCACAACCAACTTCCACCCTAGAACAGTAAATTTCAGTAACGTCAATTTTTCCGAAAAAGAGTTAACTTTGTTAAATTTAGGCCCAAAATACTCCCCGCACATTAATGTTACAAATTTTAAAGATAATTTAATAGTCGTGTCAGAATTAGCAGCCTACAACTCAGATATTAGTAACTTTGAAAAAACTAAAATTGCAAAAATAATAAAACAAACCTCTTCCATTTCAAATTACGACGATAAGACAATACAAACAATAAACAAAAAAGTCAGAGAAAACAATTTAATTATTACAAAAGCAGATAAAGGCAATTCTACAGTAATTTTACAAAAATCCGATTATTTAAACAAAGTAGAACAATTTATTTCTTCATCTAATATCCAAGAAATTAAAAAAAATCCTACACCACAACTTCAAAAAGAAATCAGAACATTTATCACTAATCCTAATTCCCTCGTTTCACCCTCTGATAAATATAAATTAATTCCTATGAACCCTACAGCACCTAGACTCTATGGCCTCACAAAAATTCACAAAGACAACATTCCCATACGCCCCGTAGTGTAATATATAAATTCACCAACACGTCATATTGCAATAGAAGTAAATTCCATTTTTAACACTATCACTAACTTTAGCGACCCCCATTCTATTAAAAATTCTGTAGAACTAACCAAGTCACTAGAAAACGTAACATTAGAGAGTAATTGTAAACTTGTTTCCTTTGATGTCTCCAACATGTTTGCAAAAATCCCACCCGCCGATTGCATGGACCTAATTATTAAACACTTAGATAAAAGTAATGTTAACCCCATAGTAAAATCAGATTTCATATCATTATTAGATTTAATAATTAAATCAAACTATTTTTCATTTAACAATACATTTTACAGTCAACATGAAGGCTTAGCAATGGGGTCCCCGCTGAGCCCATTGCTAGCTGAAATATTCATGAACAATATTACAAATACCATTTTAAATTCCACGTTAGGTAAAAAACACATATTTCATTGGTTTAGATATGTAGACGATGTTCTAGCATTCTTTAAAGGTACAGATAGACAACTCCAGCAATTCCTCAATTTCCTTAACACAATACACCCTTCAATAACTTTTACAGTAGAAACAGAAACCGATAACAAAATTAATTTTCTAGACCTAACCATTACAAAAATTAACAACAAATTAAATTTTAATATATATAGAAAACCGACCTATACTGATTCCGTTATCCCTAACCACTCCCGCCACCCACAAATTCATAAAAAAGCTAGTTTCTATACAATGATAAATAGAGCATTTAAAATTCCGCTAAATATAAATGATAGAAAAAAAGAGATCAATACAATAAAGGAAATAGCATGGAATAATGGCTACACAACTTCACTAATAGACAATTTAATTCATAATTATGAAATGAAAGAGGTGCAGAAATTCTTCTACCCTAGAATTAGGTCAATAGATAATCAACATTTTAAAACAATCAGCTACTATGGTACAATAAGTTGTAAAATTAAAAACATCCTTAAAAAAATGTAACATTAATGTGATATTAAAAACGCCCCATAAACTTAATAATATAATTTTCAACCCAAAAACAAAACTTAATCCCCTAGTTAGATCAGGCATTTATAAATTGAACTGCGAAAATTGTAAAGGTGTGTACATTGGACAATCTGGTCGTAGAATCGAAATAAGGTTGAAAGAACACTAACGCTAACCATCTTTTAGAAGAGAATCACACTTTTGGCGAGGATGTACTTTCAGTAATCCATTTTGCCGAAAAAGGTCGTAAAATGGATTTACCGGAAGCACTAGAAATACACAAGGCCCGAATTAATCCCGGAAGTTCCCTTCTTAATGACCAGGTTGACCTAATGTACACCCCTCTCTTCGAAGCCGTATAAATAGTTTTTAACGTGTAATTTGTATTTACTTTAGTTTGAGAATGACTACTAGATAGTCGAAACTAGTCACACAATTAAATGTAAGATCCAGTGGTTAAACAAAGTAAAAAGTGTTTTATTTACAATCTGACATGTATGTCAGGTATGACAAAACGTAAATTAAGCTGCGACTTCACTTTTTCGTTCCATTTCTTTCTATCAAAAAAGGATCGCCATCTCGATCGGGTTTTTAAATAACAACCTGATATTAACATGCAGTAACTGTATTGTTTCGAATAATTTCTTGAATTAATTTCTCATCTGGCACTTGGTGAAACATATTACACTATGTAAAGTTAATTAAAGGAAAGGCACTTGGTATTGTTTCACAATTAAATCTTTATTCCGACTAGTTTCGGTTTGTTAGACCATTTTCCTTTGAAAATGGTCTAACAAACCGAAACTAGTCGGATTAAAGATTTAATTGTGAAACAATACCAAGTGCCTTTCCTTTAATTAACTTTACATAGTATTGTTTCGAGTTTACGTGATGTGATTAATCACAAATAGAAAGACTGTTATTCCTTACTTCACTTTTTATTTTTATGTTAGATGTACATTTCGAGACACAAGGTGTTCATTATCAATAACAAACTGAGTTTGTTATTGTAATGAGCACCTTGTGTCTCGAAATGTACATCTAACATAAAAATAAAAAGTGAAGTAAGGAATAACAGTCTTTCTATTTGTGAATAACATGCAGATATACACTTTCCATTCATATAATATATAATAATAAACAATTAATTATTATTAAATGGACTCCGTTGATTAAATAAATAAATTATTATATAAACATGCAGGAATACAGTTTTCTTTTTTTTTGTTTAGAAAACTGTGCAACTGTGTTTCCTCTTCTTGCTACGGCTTGCCTGTTATTAAAAATAAATTACTTGAATATCTAAATGTGTGTCAGTTAATTTTCACTTTCACTGTATTTAATAATATACAAGGAATTTTTCTTATAACTTACGTTACGTATCCTGATGCGTACACTGTAATTTTTCAGATATTCGTTGTTTTTGAAAAAAAGTTAATATGCAGCTTTTATCGAGTGTTTACAATTCTTGGTTAAGCATGAAGTAACATTTCGAGTTTAGAAAAGCCTGAACATTTGCTTAAATATAGATTAACTCTATTTTATGTGATAAATTTTACAATAAAGGAAAGTGGGAAATAAGTTTTTATTTGATCGTTTAACGAGTGTTTCCAGTCCCAGACTAAGCATGAAGTAAAATTTCGAGTTTAGAAAAGCCCCGCGTAGAAAATTTGTCGAGGGTCGCGGAGCGACCCGAGACAAATTTTCACGGGGCTTTTCTAAACTCGAAATTTTACTTCATGCGCCACGCGTATAAAACACTGATTTTAAGTGAAGTTGAAAATATACTGCTTCAGTAAACTGCTTTAGATGTGTATTTTGAATATTATTGAAATCGGTGTTTTATACGCGTGGCGCATGACGTAAAATTTCCGAACCGAGACAAATTTTCACGGAGCTTTTCTAAACTCGAAATTTTACTTCATGCGCCACGCGTATACAATGCTGATTTTAAGTGAAGTTAAAAATATACTACTTTAGTAGACTGCTTTAGATGTGTATTTTGAACTTAACTTGAAATCGGTGTTTTATAAGCGTGGCGCATGAAATAAAATTTTTCGACCCGTGACAAATTTTTACGGAGCTTTTCTAAACTCAAAATTTTACTTCATGCGCCACGCTTATAACACAATGATTTGAAGTGAAGTTAAAAATAATACTGCTTTAGGAAACTGCTTTAGATGTGTATTTTGAACTTAACTTGAAATCGGTGATTTATACGCGTGGCGCATGAAGTAAAATTTCGAGTTTAGAAAAGCCCCGTGAAAATTTGTCTCGGGTCGCTGCGCGACCCTCGACAAATTTTCTACGCGGGGCTTTTCTAAACTTGAAATTTTACTTCATGCTTAGTCTGGGAGTGGAAACACTCGTTAAACGATAAAATAAAAACTTATTTTGCACTTTTCTTTATTGTAAAATTTCTCACATAAAATAGATTTAATTTATTTTTTATTCAAATGTAGAACTGTAATTTCGGCAAAAATCGGTTGATTGATCAACTTTAGAGCAATTCCTCGACATTTCCTGAAAATTTTGTCAAAATACATTTCATTTGGAACCTAAGACCAGAAAAAGCAAATCTGCGCCTCTTTTCATTTAAATTGATTTTATTTTATTGTAAATAGCGTTTTTAATTTTTTAAATTTCAATTCTTTCTCAACAATCTCCGTTTTCTTTAAAGCAGGTAACAGATCAATTCCATGTTGATTATGTACAAACGTTTGATTTTTTTATAATTTTTAAAGTAAATTTCTTTTTTTATCAAGAAATGTTAACTTTGATTTGATATTTTGGAATATCTAGTAGAGATATTTAAATTTTAACCAATCAAAGTCTATTCATTTCTGTGTAGATGCCATACTTTTTATGTTGATTTGATAACACTGGTCTGCAAAAAACATTTTTTTTTTCGAGCCCTGACACCATTCCTGCTGATTCTTATGTAAAATGACCCCCTGAATCCGAATATGACCTCCGTTTTTCCCCCATCACCCACCGTTTTCGGGCCCCCCCCCCCCCCCACCTATTTTTATCACTTTTCGATAATTTGGAGGGATGAAAAGGATTATTTTAGCCTTTACATTTCTTCTGAGGGGCTAGAGAGGTGAAAAGTTCCAAAACATGAACATTTGTAGCAAGGAGGTAGATTTGGGGGGGGGGGGGGGATTTTTCCTCTTAAATTCTAAAAAAATCATTAAAAATGATCAAGTTTTTCCGTTTTTTTCGCAGTTTTTTCACTTATTTTCTACATATTCCAGCTTCCATTCCCCCTCATCCTCCCCCAAACACCCCCAAATAATAAAAATATATTGCGACAATATATAGCAACAATAATAAAAATATATAGCAACTGTTCGGAAGATTCACTGTATCACGCTGGCGCGCTCAATACTCCCCCCGTTTCCCCCATCCATTGGAGGGGTGAAAAGGATTATTTTAGCTGTAATGAATAATAAATAAAAAGTAAAATAATAAATGTAAAATAATAAATGTAAAGAATAATAACTAACTAAGATAAGTACCTTCATTTGGTGCTTGCTTTCCTTTTGTACCCTGAGGTAGAAGTTTCTCGTATGAAAAGCCAGCAGTACTCTGCTAACATGCTCGCATTCCACTTCCCCGAAAATCTCCTCTCGAACTTAGAGATGTCTTGATGAAATCGTTCCCCGTGTTCATCCGAAACTGCTCCTAAATTTTCAGTGAAGAAGTCCAGGTGTAAGTGAAGGAAATGCACTTTAAGAGACATGTTACACCCCATGGCCTTGTACGCTGACAGCAATTCCTCGACATAAGCGACATAATCATCACTTTTGTTGTTACCCAAAAAGTTCTCACACACGTTTTGGAATGCAATCCAAGCTCGTCTTTCTTTTCGATTCAGGTGTTCAATAAACGTCGAATCTTGGAAAAGTTGTCTAATCTGGGGGCCCACGAAAACTCCTTCCTTGATTTTAGCCTCACTAAGACGAGGGAATCTAGTTTTCAAAAATTGAAATGCATCACCGGTCTTGTCCATTGCTTTCACAAACTGTTTGATCAATCCGAGTTTGATGTGCAAAGGCGGCAAGTAAATATTTTCCTTCGGGACCAGAGGATCGTGAGCGACGTTTTTCTGACCGGGAGTAAAACTTTCTCGCAGAGGCCAGTTCCGTAGATGTAATGTTTGTCTCGGGCTCGGCTGTCCCATTCGCATAGGAAGCAGCAGTATTTTGTGAAGCCCGATTGCAGGCCCATCAGTAGAGCAACAACTTTTAAGTCAGCGAAAAGTTTCCAATTATAATCATGGTATTTGATTTTATCAAGGATCCGGCTGATGTTTTCGTACATCTCCTTCATATCCACAGAGTATGCAACCGGGAGTGATGGTAACTCATTCCCATTGGCCAATAGGACAACTTTCAAGCTTGTCTTTGATGAGTCTATAAACAGTCTCCATTTGTCTGGGTCACATGGCATCTTCAGTTCTACCATCAATGCATTTGAATTAGGGCAGAACACTAAGCCTTCATCTGCCGAAAAAAGTAATTTTAGGGTTGACTGCCTAGTCCTGTAAGAAGAGATTTTTACACCCTTTTCTAAGAGATTCCACTACTGAAGTCGAGATCCAAGAAGTTGAGATTTACTCTTAAGTAATTACAAATCCCTGACGAGATCATTCAATTCCGACTGTGTAACGAGGTGAGGTTTACGATGAGCTGAATCAGCAGAACACTCTTCATCATCGGTGAACGTATCATAAGATGGTCCAGGCTGTGGCTCAAAGTCTTTCAAATCCGTTTCTGGCTCTAGAGTATAGGTTTTTGGGGGCACTGGAATTGGCAAAGATTCGTTGTGAGGAACTGGTCTTAGAGCTGAAGGGATATTAGGATACTGAATTGTATGCTTAATTTTGCTAGATAACCCGACGGTGGAAGTTATACAAAAGTAACAATCTGTGAGATGACAGCGAGGTTCGCGCCAAACCATGGGCACAGCAAATGGCATTGATTTACGGGTACCTTTGGGCCATTTGGTCAAGCTACTGTAACAAGTAGTGCAGCAAACTGTTGGATCCCAATTCTTGTCCTAATCGCCAACTTGGCAATCAAAGTAAAATTTATTAGCAGTTTTAAGAAGCGGAGAAAGCGGTTTTCGTTGCGCTTTTAAAGTCAATTCCCCGCAAACATAGCAGAAGCTATCGAGATGATTTTTACACTCGCGTGGCATAATTAAACAGTAAATAAATGCTCGATATTAATCACAACTCACACTTACATACTGTAATTCACTTGGAAAAAGCCGGAATTAAAAAATTTCTACCGTTATACAAAATTTAAACAACTTGGAAACACAGAATCCCCGCCTAGAGCACCGACAAGTTGACTCTACGATCACTAGAGATGTACTGAGGGAAGATAAGGATTACAGTGCAGGTCCATAGTGACAAGAGCAATGCAAGTTTAAACCTGTCAAAGCATAAAAATTCCTGGGCAAACCTGTGCCCGCGAAGTATTGAGAGCGCCAGCGTGGTACAGTGAATCTTCCGAACTGTTGCTATATATTTTTATTATTGTTGCTATATATTGTTGCAATATATTTTTATTGTTTGGGGGAGGATAAGGGGGGGATGGAAGCTGGAATATGTAGAAAATAAGTGAAAAAACTGCGAAGAAAACGGAAAAATTCGTCATTTTTAAGGATTTTTTACAATTTAAGGGGGCAAATCCCCCCCCCCCCCCAAATCTACCTCCTTGCTACAAATGTTCATATTTTTGAACTTTTCACCTCTCTAGCCCCTCAGAAGAAACGTAAAGGCTAAAATAATCCTTTTCATTTGGAGGGATTATCGAAAAGTGATAAAAATACGTGGGGGGGGCCTCCCCCGAAAACGGTGGGTGATGGAGGAAAACGGGGGTCATATTCGGATTCAGGAGGTCATTTTACATAAGAATCAGCAGGAATGGTGTCAGGGCCGATTTTCATGCCGACCAGTGTAATCTGTTGGTTTTTTACAAGTTTTTAAAGAAAATATTATCAAAAAATAGTTTTAATTTCATAGTTTCAAAATTGGCTTAATGATATTTACGCATTTTCCTAAAATATTAAGCCAAACTTGAAATTATGCAATGAAATCAGCGATTTTAGGACAATGTTTTCCTTGAAAAAATTGTAAAAAATTAAAATTTTATACAGTCAACGTGAAATTCAGAGAATTTACTAAGGATAGAATATTCTTACATCTTATTTAAAGAAAATTCAATTATTTCAATTTAATTTTCCTTAAAGCAGATTGATTTTAAAGAAAACATTCTCCCAAAATAGTTGATTTAATTTCACAGTTTCAAAGTTGGATTAATGTTTTAGGAAAATGAGTTAAAATGATTGAATTTTCTTTAAATAAGATGTAAGTACAATCTATTCTAAGTAAATTCTGTGAATTTCATGTTGACTGTATAAAATTTTAATTTTTTACAATTTTTCCAAGGAAAACATTCTCCCAAAATCGTTGATTTTATTGCGTAATTTCAACTTTGGCTTAATATTTTAGGAAAATGGGTAAAGTAATTTAATTTTCTTTAAAGCAGACGTAGGTGCAATCGTTTTTAAGTAAACTCTGTAAATCGCATGTTTATTGTATATTTAAATTTTTTACATTTTGAATGAATAATTTAACGCTTCAATTTGACAAATTCTCAACTTGAATAGTATATTGTAAACTTCACTTGAAATCAGTGTTTTATACGGGTGGCGCATGAAGTAAAATTTCGAGTTTAAAAAAGCCTGAAAATTTGGTATGGTCGCTCCGCGCTTCGCGCTACGCGACCAAACCAAATTTTCAGGCTTTTCTAAACTCGAAATTTTACTTCATGCTTAACCTGGGAGTGGAAAACACTTGTTCGACAACTATTACAACGTTTAATGACAACACTGATTTCTTAAAGAAAATGTAAAACAGACAAACTGTAGTTATTTTAATAATCTTTACTAATTTCGTTAATTACCCACTGAGCAAAAAACAAACAAATAACGTTATATCAACATTGTAGTAACATTAAACGTTATTTCAATGTTGATGAAACATTAAATAAATTTTGTTTGTTCAGTTTGTATCTTACTGTTAATTTTTTCGTAAGAATTCGGTGTTGTCATTAAAGGTGTTCACAGTCTTTTAACAAGGGTTTTCCACTCCTAGGCTAAGCATGACGTAAAATTTTGAGTTTAGAAAAGCCCTGTGAAAATTAGTCGAGGGTCGCGTTCAATTATTTTTATTTTTTTTAATATTTTTTTCTAAAACGTGTTCATATATTTAAATTATTCGAATATTTAAATATTCGTTCAGAAACATATTTAAATATCCAAATATTCAAACGCTTCGAACACCATGTCAATGTTAAAAGATTACCAAACCAAATTTTCAGGCTTTTCTAAACTCAAAATTTTACTTCATGCGCCACCCGTATAAAACACTGATTTCGAGTGAAGTTCAAAATATACTGATCAGAAATGAACGTTTATGATTTATAGAATTAATAAATGAATTATAAAAAAACCGACTTCGTTTTGACAATTGAGGTTATGTTGTAAATTTGAGCATTCAAAAACATATTCAAATATATGAATTATCATAAAATTAAAAATATATATTTTTAATTGATGAGGCGGATACATGATGAAACTCCATAATACTATTTGAAATAAAACAACGCAGTTGGGAGGGTTTCACTTTTATTGTTGAACACTGCAACATGTTTCACCATACAGTGGCTTCATCAGGCAGATGAAATAATCATCTGCCTGATGAAGTCACTGTGTGGTGAAACATGTTGCAGTGTTCAACAATAAAAGTGAAACCCTCCCAACTGCGTTGTTTTATTTCAAATAATATTAAAAATATATATTATAATAATGAATATGTTTTTGAATGCTCAAATTTACAACATTAATCACCTTAATCTGTGTTTTTCCACCAATCCCCTTTACCTGGTTTATATTGCCACCGTCATTCCTTTGGCTGACCTCTTAATTTACGTTTTTTCCTTACTTTCACTCCCACCGCTTTTGTGTTATAATCCGTCGCTCTATATATAATTTGTAATTTCTGTTTTGTATTAAGTGTTAATCCATTGATAACGGTCACTTTATCTCCGAAATGTATGTACATTAGCCCATATTTGAATTGCAGTTACAATTGATAAAGGTCAACGTTTAACATTTAAGCGACATTTGAACTGTAGTGACAGTTGACATAAGTTAGCGTCAGGCCGCATTTAGTCCACCTAACCTAATTTGGCAGAGTGATATCTAACCTAACTTAACAAAGCAAAATCTAACCTAACCTAGCTCTTCAAGTTTCATCACTTTTGACGAACTTTTGACATTTTAAATCAAATTTCATAGATACAAATTGTTTAGAATTTAGTACATCTTTTATTTGTTTTGACAAAAATAACACCGCTGCCAACATATCGATGTAATCGCTCGTAACTCGTTTGTTTTGACAGTCAGAACGAAACTTCAAAGATAAAATTTGTATGGATTTTTGTGTAGTTTTCATTTGTTTAATAACACCGCTGCCAACATATCGATGTAATCGCTCGTAACTCGTTATATATATTTCTTCACTTGAAGAAGCTACAGTGTAGCGAAACAAATATTTATGAAATCAAAGATTTTAAGTGCTATAACTTATTTGTTTTAACAGTTATATCAAAATAAACTTAAGTAGGTCCATCCAAATGAGGTGTTGATTTCATAAACAGCATTTGTCCAACAATGACCTTTCCATAAAATCGAAAAAGCTGTTTAACTTGGTAACCGTTACAACTTCTATTTATACAATTATTTGTATTACTTATCATAGATAACTGATAGTGTTAAGTGACTAATCATTTAAACTGCTGTTATCTTTGTTCTCTACTTCTGGCTGTCCATATCCATTGCTGCACCTATTCAAAAATGATGTGAACTTATGCTGATTTTGCCGAATCAGCTACAATTTAAAGCTGTGTAACTTTGTACATGTGTGGTTTTTAACTGAACTACTTTCACCATCGGATAGCTTGCAAAATGCTCTACCAGATGCCGCTAAAATGTCGAATTTACAATTTCGGACATTTGCCGTTTATAAAATCAACGCCTCAAATGTACTCAAGGTCATTTCGCGGTCCAAAAATGCGTCGGGACAAGCACTTGGAAAATAAAGTGCACGTGGACTGAGTATCGACCTACTAAACAAAAAACAACCAAATAACGTTTTATCAACATTGCAACAACATTAAACGTTGTTTTAATGTTGATGAAACATTAATTAAATGTCTCGTTGATTGTTAAGGCACTTATTTTAAAAATTCATTATCACTTAATATAATAGCAGAGTATTTATGATTTTCAACTTTTTATTTAACTCACTGCAATTGTTTCGCAACACTGTAGCTTCTTCAGGTGAAGAAATATAATTTATATATATTTCTTCACTTGAAGAAGCTACAGTGTAGCGAAACAATTGTAGTGAGTTAAATAAAAAGTTGAAAATCACAAATAGTCTGCTATTATATTAAGTGTTAATTAAATGTGTTTGCTCAGTGAGGAGTACAATAAAAAGTACTCAGAGTACAAATTTTGAGTACTTGTACTCGAGTACCGCCCAGCTCTAAATGTATGTCGATTTATTTTCACTTTCACTGTATTTAATAATAGGGGAAAGTGTATTATTATTTACTGGAAAACATTGAATGTTTTCAGAAATACCATTTTGTTTTCCTTGGTTACAATTCCAATTAATAAAGTAAACAAATTACAATAAAGTAAACAGAATACAATGTCGGCGATTCAGAATATTCTATTCATACTGATTAATTCCAACAAAGAGATAATGCACACAAATATTTGCACGCAATAACAAAACAATATGATAACGATATTTCTCAACAGCGGCAAAATTACAAATATTTCGAGTTTGAAAGTATAACATGTATAAAACATAGAATTGAAATATTTAAATCATATAATTTAAAATATTTCCATCCGCGTAATAGAAACTTGTGTATATAAAGGAAATACAAACCTACAATTTTGTTGTGTTGATAGATAAATTATAGGTTTTAAAGTTGATACAAATTTAAATAAGTTATTTAATGTGCGTTATAAATCGTGGTTGGATTTTTATAGAAACATCCTGGGCCCCTATTGAGGGAAAAGTTTAATTGCATGGGTGTTGTGAATAGCCCCCTGAATTATTTTATTAATTCTAATTTGTTTTATTCTAATTTGCTCATAATCGTAAACTTCTAAATGTAAAAAACTACTTAAATTCTGTTTCCTTTCGATTTGTGACATTAATTTCGATATTTTAAAATTAGTGAGTGTTAATTAATCAATCCACAATGATTGGATTACTCTTCAAAACAATTTTTCTGCTGTTCATTATCATCATCACAAAAACCCAAAGCGCTAGGATTCTAGTGATCAACCCAACTCCGTCATTCAGCCACCAAATAGTAATCCGACCAATCGTCTTGGGCTTGGCCAAAAGAAACCACGACCTAGTCTTCATAACCCCACGCCCGATGCAAAACGCGAATTTCTCAAACATAAGAGAAATCGATTTGAGCTCCTACAACAAATTCTGGAAAGAGGAATCCTCGAGGAATTCCGATGATTTATTCCAAATGATCTTTAAACTAAGCGAAAGTTTAGTAGCGACGACTAAACAACAATTAAAACACCCCGATGTCCAAAACTTAATCAAAAACCAAACTGAGCATTTCGACTTGTGCATCATCGAGTATTACATTCCGGCTTGGTACGCTTTTAAAAAACGCTTCGGTTGCGCTTTTATTACTTTCGTATCAGCTGAAGCGATTAACAGGCACAATCAAATTCTTGGTAATGCATACCATCCGATACTTTATCCTGATTCGTGTTTGGGGAGGCCGTGGAATGAGCGTTTTCTGGATCGGTTGTTTAATTTTCTGTTGGGGATTGTGATGAATGCGTATATTGATTATTCTTTGAATGTGGAGTGTGATAAGGTGGTCGAGGAGCATTTTGGGAAAGGGTATCCTGCTGTTGGGGATTTGGCGATGGAAGTGGATATGCTTTTTAGTAATACTAATAATGTTATTGGGACGATAAGGCCGTTTAGTCTCTCGACGATTTCAATTGGTGGAGGGATTCATATTGGACAGGAAAATGATCTTCCGAAGGTAAGAATATTAAATATCTTAAACAAGTTTCTCGTCTTTCACGTGGTGAAACATATTTAACTATGATTTGAAAAAGAAAACACTTGGTTAAATTTCACTAATATTTTGTTTTATCATTCCAACTGGTTTCGACTATGAGTCATTCTCAAGGAGTACCAACTAGTTGGAATAAAAAAAACAAAATATTAGTGAAATTTAACCTAGTATTTTATTTTTCAAATCAAGAATATTAAATTATACCATATGATCTAAAAATGTTATCCTCTAGAAGGCTATGCTCTTCGAGCGCGCGCGTATCTAAATTAATGCACAAGTGGTGATTGCGCCGGGATGTGCAACTTGTAAAGTCATGGTATACTGAGGTTATCAATTAAAGCTATGTAGGAAATAAAACACGATCGTTTGAGAATTTTCACAGTTTTTAATCTCGAACACTGCGACAATTGTTTCGCCACACAGTGGCTTCATCAGGCAGATGAGTAATGATTACATGAAACTACAATCGTTGCTTATATACTAAATCATTGTGGAGAGGGTGTGCGTAACAGTGTAATTTAATATAATATTTATGATTTAACAGAATGACATAATTAATGAAGACATTCAGACATGAAGACAAGTGTAGTGTAGTAAAAGAAGATGGTTTGGTTAACTCGGATCTATACCATCCACCACTATTGTGTAATTTGGAATTGTCATCCGTTCAGTTGACCAAATTTGATCAGAATTCATCGACTCCCTCATACAATTTTGCGAAAGCAGATCTTAGAACATTATATACTGAAATTTCCACAATCGATTGGACCAACCTCACTAATATTAAGGAACCAAATGAAGCTTGTGAAAAATTCTATTGTATGCTTGATGATGTTTTTTTTAAATGTGTACCTAAACGGAAGACTAAAATAATAGATAAAAAATACCCTGTATGGTTTAGTGCGTCGTTGAAAACCTTACTTAAAAAGAAAGATAGGGCAATTAAAATGTTTAGGACACACAAATACACCTACTTAAAACTAAAAATTGACAGACTAATAAGAGAGGTACACGCCGTAATTAAATCTGACCATAAAAAATACATTTGTGAAACTGAAAAAAATATTATAAAAGAACCTAAGAGACTTTTTTCCTATGTGAACACGAAAAAGTCAACTACCCGAATTCCTGGTAGCATGCATTTTAACGAAATAACTATTACAAAACCAAAAGATATAGTAGAATGTTTTGCAAATCATTTTAAAAGTATTTTTACTACTCGTACTTCCAGTTCTACTACATGCGAAATCACGAATTATCCCGGTTGTACATTAAAAGCAATAACTAAAGATGAAATTTTGCTCGCTGCTCGGAACTTGAAAGGAAATAATACTGCTGGGGCAGATGGTATTCCTGCATATATTATTCAAGACTGTGTACATTGTTTATTAGACCCATTATGTCATATATTTAATATTATAATTACAACATCTAGTGTCCCTGAATTATGGAAAATTGGCAGGGTTACACCAATTTTTAAAAATGGTGATAAAAATAACATCGTGAGTTATCGCCCCATTACAGTAATAAATAATTTTGCAAAATTGTTTAAAATGATCATTTCTAAAGCCATTTACAGTCACGTTAGCCCATATGTAACAACAAGACAGCATGGATTCGTGAAAAAAAGATCAATTGTGTCAAATTTGGTAAACTTCACGGAATACATCTCCGAGTACTTAGATCAACGTAGACAAGTTGATACTATATATACAGATTTCAGTAAGGCATTTGATACAATTGATCACAATGTAATAGCCACAAAACTTGGTTATTATGGCTTCACGGATCAAGTGATATCATTAATGCGTTCATATCTAACCGGCAGACAACAATTTGTACAGTATATGGGCCATTATTCATCTAAATATACTGTAACCAGCGGGGTCCCCCAAGGATCAAACTTGGGCCCCTTGCTATTTATTATTTTTATTAATAACATAGTTGATAAACTACAAAGTAAAGTTCTGCTGTTTGCCGATGATATGAAGATATTTAGAGTTGTTGACTGTGAACGTGACTGTATAGAATTACAGGAGGATATTAATCTCATTGATATTTGGTGCAAAACAAATGGTCTATTTCTAAATATATCCAAATGTAAATGTATGTCATTTACCAGGAAAAAAGATGTGATTAGATTTAATTACGGTTTGACGAATATTAGCTTTGAGAGGTGTGCCTCTTTACGTGATTTGGGAATAATATTTGACGATCGTTTAACATTTATAGAACATATTAATAATATTTGCAACAAAAGTTATAAGATGCTGGGATTTATTAGTCGTACTTGTAAAGATTTCAACAATGTTGATGTAATAAAAAAACTGTATTTTTCTTATGTCCGTTCCAACCTTGAATTTGCCTCGATAATTTGGTGTCCCCAGTATTATATACATATAAACAAAATAGAAAGAATTCAGAAAAAGTTTTTAAAAATTATGTATTTCAAGTTGAATAAGGAATATCCGCCAATAACAATACCATCTCAGGAACTACTTGATACATTTAACATGAAATCGTTACATAGTAGACGCGACGATGCAAAGGTATTATTTCTACATGGAATCATTAATTGTACGATCGATGATCCAAACATATTATCTAAAATTAATATCCATGTGCCTAGGTATTGTTCTCGCTCGAATAGATTATTTTATTGTTCAACACCAAACACTAGGGCACATGGTAATTCGCCATTAAATAAGATGTTTAAAGTATATAATAATCGTCATCATCTCGTAGATATTTTCCACATGCCTAAAAAATCATTAATTAATATAGTTTTGTAGCGCTGCCTAGATATGCTTTTTTTTTTTTTCTTTCTCTTTCTCTCTTTTTTCTTTTTTCTTTTTGTTACTGTTATAGCTGTAATAATTGAATTATCGTCATTTTTGTATGTTTATATGTTACTATATATATGTATATGTATTGTATAATTATGTATATGTATTGTATAATTATGTATTATATTGAATTTTGCTCTGTAATTGGACTGTCGTCTGTTGGGCAAATAAATAAATAAATAAATAAATTTACAATTTTACACATTACAATTTATAGACCTAGATTTAATAGTGGTGAATTATTTACGTCGGTTTGATCATTGAGTATCAAACCGCGTTGATTATATTTGTTAATTTCCAGCTGCTCAAGGAGGTTTAATTTTTTGCTTTCAGCGCATCCGTGTAAAATTTTGAAGTTGTTGTTGGGGTTGTGATTATGTTCCCTGAGGTGATTGGCATATATAGATGTTGTCTTATGGTTAACCAGAGGTTTTGGTCGATGATTTTGGATTTAAATTGTAGTTTAAAAAACCATTTAGCCTGTTCGCCATCACTGGCTTGAATTAAATATTGGATAGATGAGGCTGTTACTTGGTGAAATTCCATAATATGTAGGAAATAAAAAACGATCGTTTGAGAATTTTCACAGTTTTTAATGTCGAACACTGCGAAAATTGTTTCGCCACACAGTGGCTTCATCAGGCAGATGAGTAATGATTACATGAAACTACAATCGTTGCTTATATACTAAATCATTGTGGAGGGAGTGTGCGTAACAGTGTAATTTACGCACACCCCCTTCACAATGATTTAGTATATAAGCAACGATTGTAATTTCATGTAATCATTACTCATCTGCCTGATGAAGCCACTGTGTGGCAAAACAATTGTCGCAGTGTTCGACATTATAAACTGTGAAAATTCTCAAACGATCGTGTTTTATTTCCTATATATTATGGAATTTCACCAAGTAACAGCCTCATCTATCCAAAATTGAAGCTATGTTATTATTAGGTTTGAATACATTTCTTTGTAATTGTTCTAGCCTCTAAAAGAATACATGGACAAATCCAAAAGAGGAGTGATTTTCATGAGTTTCGGCAGCAACGTAAACAGCGCTCAACTTTCCGAAAGGGTACGGCAAATGTTTTTCAGAGCCTTCGCCGACTTGCCTTACGATGTTTTGTGGAAATTCGACGCGGAAACCGCACCCAATAAACCCAAAAATGTAAAATTGATGAAATGGGTACCACAACAAGATTTACTCAGTAAGACAAATATCATTTAACATAGAAATAGGACTATTAGTTTAATTAATAGTAAGAAATCATTCGAATAGAAGCTTAAGAACAAACCTAAAGTAACAGTTTTATTCAACAGCAGGATTCACTGATTAAAATAAAATATTCTAGGGAATGTTTATAAACTGTCGGCACCTCGGTTGCTTTGAAAAATAAATTACATATCTTAGAATAAGTCATACGAGTTGGTGAATCTCGGAAACTTCAAATAAATGTAATTATATAGGGTGTTCGTATTTCGCAGAGCTGGGACGAATCCTCGTAAAAAGGATTCGAATCACGAATCTGAATCACCTAATATGATTGGAATCACGAATACTCGAATAAAGGATTCGTAAGAGATTTTTTCGAATCACGAATACAAATCCTATAAAAATAAATTTGATATTATTATTTTTTTGCAACCATTAATATATAAATATCGTTACCAGTTGTTTTAACAAAAATATTCAAAACCTAATTATTTATTATTAACACTGCACATCGTTGATAACAGACTAAACATCTGATTCACTGTTACTCTGATTAAAGGTGTATTTGTGTGTTTTTGAACTTCACTTCAAATCAGTGTTTTGTACGCATGGCGCATGAAGTAAAATTTCGAGTTTAGAAAAGCCCGAAAATTTGTCGAGGGTCGCTGCGCGACCCTCGACAAATTTTCACGGGGCTTTTCTAAACTCGAAATTTTACTTCATGCTTAGCCTGGGAGTGGAAACACCCCTTCAAAACTTCAAATTGAACTCTTTTATAAAATCGACGATTGCCTGAAAATTACGTAAATAAAAAATGTACTGAATATTATTAAAACCGGAAAAGTCAGAGAAAAGTCATGGAATTATATTCAAATTGACCAAAACACTAACAAAAAAGCCATATGATATTATTAAATTATGTAAAGTTAATTAAAGCAAAGGCACTTGGTATTGTTTCACAATTAAATCTTTATTCCGACTTGTTTCGGTTTGTTAGACCATTTTCAAAGGAATGTGATAAGATTTAATTGTGAAACAATACCAAGTGCCTTTCCTTTAATTAACTTTACATAGAGTAATATGTTTCACCAAGTGCCAGATGAGAAATTAATTCAAGAAATTATTAAATTAGTCAAAATCATCAGGCAAGTTACAAAACACGTAAAAATTTATAAAATTAACTTACATATAGACAAAAACAATGAAAACAATGTAACAAAATGTGGGTTTCCCACAGAAGAAAGTAATATTAAAAACAAATCTTGAATCAGGGAAATGTCGGAAAAATTTTACAAGTTAGATTGTGGCTACCATGTCAGTTTTACTTCAAATAATATTAAAAAAATAATTTGAAAACTAGATTATTATCTTTAAAAACATTTTCAGTTATTTAATGTTCATATCAAAGCATCCAGTTTGAAGTTTTGAACGAGCGTTTCCACTCCCAGACTAAGCATGAAGTAAAATTTCGAGTTTAGAAAAGCCCCGTGAAAATTTGTCGAGGGTCGCGCAGCGACCCGAGACAAATTTTCTGGGCTTTTCTAAACTCGAAATTTTACTTCATGCGCCACGCGTATAAAACACTGATTTAACGAGAAATTTTAAAACACACAAAAGAATTTTTTTAAGGTAATCCTCACAATTCATTCGAATTATTTTTGACGATTCAAAACCTTTTGTAAGTATTCGAATCCTTTTCTAAATATTCGATTCCTTTTATAAGGATTCGAATCACACACATTTGGATTCGAATACGAATCCTCTTAAATAAATGTAACGAATCCGGATCACGAATCCAATTGAACTAAAGCATTCGAATGCCTCTTTTAAATCCTCTAAAAGGATTCGAATCCTAAATGATTCGAATCCTGCCCAGCTCTGGTATTTCGACAAAATGTATGGGGATCTGAGTTATTTGAAGAGATAAAGAGTGTATATTGTCAAAGTTCTAAATATCCAGACTCAGTAGCTTTTGAATAAAAAAATAAAAACGATATCTTGAACAAGTTTCTCATCTTTCACGTGGTGAAACATATTTAACTATGATTTCATAAAGAAAACACTTGGTTAAATTTCACTAATATTTTGGTTTTTTATTCCAACTAGTTTCGACTTTGAGTCATTCTCAAGTAGTACTCCTTGAGAATGACTCAAAGTCGAAACTAATTGGAATAAAAAAACGAAAATATTAGGGAAATTTAACCAAGTGTTTTCTTTATTAAATCATAAATAAAAACGATTTGTCAAAAAATCCGTTTTTTGTTGATATCTGGAAAACAAAAGAAGATATTTTAAAATTGTTTTAAAATTATTGTTAGGTCCTAAAATACCCAATTTATCTTCAAATAACCGAGATCCCTATACATTGTGTTGAAATACGGGCACTCTGTATGTCATTGGGTAGTGTCACAGTGCTGAATTTAATTACGACGAATGTTTCTGAAGTCAGAACCTACTGGGATGCCGACAGTTAGTTTTGTAATTAAATAACAAATCTACAAATAAGATAATAGTCTCATTTGTAGATTTGTTCTTATTTTTTAATTTCTAAATTCGAATATTTTGTTTTACTGAGTTAATCCTGCTGTTAAATAAAATAATTATTAGTTAATAGTAAAAAATCATTTGAATAGAAATTAAGAAGACAGCTAAAGTAATAATTTAACAACAAAACTATTATTTTTAGGGCATAAGAATATCAAAGTATTCATAACGCACGCAGGGCTTCAATCGAGTGAAGAAGGCCTGTTTTCTAAAGTGCCAATGCTTGCGATTCCCTTCTTCGTTGATCAACCTTACAATGCTTATCAAATTGCAAAAAAAGGCATTGGTATTATGGTCGACAATTTGGAAACTTTGACTTCCGAGAAATTAAAATCGTCTATACTAGAATTAATTAATAATAAAACGTACGTACAATGAGTTACTTAATTATAAATGTGCAGTTCTACCCATTAAAAAATAGTACACTTACTGTTTTTCATCGTAAATGTGGATCATAATTAAAGTGGTTGCTATGTTGAAAGTTTCAAATTTGATAACCTAGTAATACAGTTTAAAAAAAGCCAGAATCACATTAGCGAAATACTGTCGAAATTTGGTTCAGTAGTTGTACGCTTTTTTATTGAATTGAACTGTACATGCCTAATTGTAATATTATTAACAAATAGTACTTTATTCGATGTGTATCAAAAACTGACACCAATTTTGTCCATCCATAAAACGTAATACGAGGGCAATCCAGATAGTGACAGACGTTTTGGCCTAGCGCGGCAGTTGGCGGCACTGGCGCCACCATCTTGGATACAGAATTTTTCTACACCTAGTACGCACCAGCGGTGATGACTGGAGACTCGTGCATATTGTACTTTTTATACAATGGCGTTTTAAAATGAGCGGTGCAATTGAAAATCCCGCCAGTTGTGAAGTGCGTGGTGTGATAAGGTTTTTGTTGGCGATAAATTGCAAATTATAATGCTCGTGGCTGTTTAACAAGTTTATTCAGGAGAGAACAGTATATACAGTGGTTATGTACAAATAGTTTAGGGTGGTTCTGCAGTGCTTGGCTCGGCTTCGGGCGGCGGGACTTGGCTCGGCTCTGGGCGGCGATGCGGTGGAGCTTGGGCGTGAATTGTTCACCTGGTGCGGCGTGGTGAGGCTGTGGTGCGGTCTTGGGTGCTTGCACAGCGGCGTGGCTTGGAGCGGCGTGGCTCGTACTGGTGCGGAGTCTGGCTCGAACGCGATAACGTGTTGTGATGCGGCTAGCACTAAGTCCCCGAAAGGTACGTTAGTGTAGGGCAGGTCGGTTGCTTGTAGAGATTGAGTTCTAAGGCCGTCGAGACGTGCTCAAAGAATCTGACGATTGCCGGGGCTGCAGAGTGTTTTATAGGGCGTTGGCCCTTTGTTCGGGGTGGTCAGGGTAGTGGGAGTTGGAAGGGTCAGTTCTAGGGAAGTGGTGGGTGCGAACGCGGTACGTGCGGGTGCTTACGCTACCTGCGAAGGTCACGCGTCTCGGCGTGCTCGCTACAAAATCTATTAAAATTTATCGCCAGATTTGTGACGTTTACGGCAATGGAATAATGAGTGAAAGCCGAGTGAGGCAGTGGTGCATTGATTTTAAAAATAGCCGAACCAATGTTCACGATGAGGATCGCAGTGGTAGGCCTAGTCTTGTGAGTGATGAATTGTTGGTCAAAATTTATGAAAAAATCCGTAAAAATCGTCGATTCACGATTACGGAACTCTCGGAACATTTTCCCCAAATTTCACGGAGTTTAGTTCATAAAATCGTAGTTGGTAAACTTGGATGCCACAAATTTTGTGCCAGGTGGATTCCGAAAATCCTAACGAAAGACCACAAAACCAAAAGACTTGCTGCAGCACTGACATTTCTGGAAGAGTACGACAAAATTGGAAACCATGTTTTCGATCGTATCGTAACTGGTGACGAGACTTGGGTACAGTACGTTACCTGCGAAACAAAACGGCAGTCGATCCAATGGGGTCACACGCATTCGCCCCAGAAACCGAGGAAGTGTCTGCAGATGCTGTCAGCAAGAAAAATCATGGCTACTGTGTTTTGGGATACTCAGGGAGTGATTTTGGTTGATTATCTTGAACGTGGTCAAACAATAAATTCAGAGAGGTATTGCGAAACACTCCGAAAATTCGTTCACACATAGCCAATCGTACTCAAAAGCTCTTGCATGATTTTGGATGGGAAATTTTCAGTCATCTGCCATACAGCCCGGATTTGGCCCCGAGCGATTACCATCTGTTCCTAAAGATGAAGACGTGGCTCGGTACGCAACGCTTTGACACTGACGCTCAACTCCATGCTGGTGTAAACCAGTGGTTGAACTCGCAGGCGGCAGATTTCTACAAAGAGGGCATTGAAAATCTTGTAAAACGATATGATAAATGCCTTCATTTATATGGCGATTACGACGAAAAATAGCCTAAGAGTTTACCTTCAAAATGTACATAATAAAAATTAGTTTTTTCACTTTGTTTATTTTTTATTTAAAAACGTCTGTCACTTTGTGGATTGCCCTCGTATAAACCAGATTAATAATATTTTTTTACCTCGGAATTATAGGGTTCGTGTAATGTTACGTTTTGTTTAATTATCATGTTAACACATTGAACAATTCTGTAATGTATTATCTTAACTTGTTTAACTTACATATTACTTTGTATGTTTTCACCTGAAACTGTATTTTTTTTATTGTGGGGTTCTTATAAGTTTTGGTTAAATTGCTAACTTTCGTAAACAGTAATATTTTCTATGAAATTCGAAATAAAACGTGTGTTGCTTATTTTGTCATATTTTTAGGTATACTGAAAACTTAAATATATTAGCGGATATTGCCCGTGATGAACCGATGACGCCTTTGGAGAAGGCAGTTTGGTGGTCCGAGTACGTTTTGAGACACAAAGGAGCGAAACATCTGCGAGGACCGATCGTCCCTTTTTACCAACACTACCTTCTAGATATACTTGCATTTTTGCTTGCATTAGCAATCATTTTGATTTTTATCACTTACAAAATTGTAAAATTCTTTGCATCAAAAGTATTTAATTTGTTTTTAAGAACTAAATTAAAATTAAAACAAAACTAAGAAAAAATGTATACAGTATATCCAAGAATCCAAGCAATATGGTAATGGTTGTAAGTTTCCGCATTGTTGCCAAGAGTACATGTAAACATTTAACATAACCTAAAAACCCGTCCGAAAACGTTAGGTGCTAGATGCCTAACGTTGAGTTATAATTGGTTAAAAAGTGGTAAATTATGGTTAAGCTATAGTGGCGCAGCAAGGGAGGGCCCAAATCCACACCAAATAACATAAAACTGCGATTTATCAATAAGAATTTGAACGTGCATTGAAATGTTCTAACAAATTCACTTTTCCTCGGACTCGGAGTTTTCGCCTGGATTTATTACGAGTGGTAAAGCGGCAACGCTGTGGGGTATTACCAACAAAACGTCATATATTGAACGCTTGCTTTAACGTTGTGTTTAGGGAGTTTAGAGATGGCAATGAAATAAACTAGATATTGCTTGCATTCTTGGACGAACTATAGTTGATCCTTTTTCATGCAATTACCGAACAACAAACAAAAATAAGTAAAATAAAATTAACTTTATTTATGATACATGATAACATGATAAAAACATGATAACCACGAAAGCTATGTGGACTAGTCAATTACAAACAGTAATATTAGTGTGGATCACGTATTATTATAACATTTCGATGATAACAAAAATGGTAAATGAGGTGTTTTTTTTTGCATGAAACATAAAAGCGATCACAGATTTATC
The DNA here is from genome assembly GCA_932526585.2 of Philonthus cognatus. Classification (NCBI taxonomy): domain Eukaryota; kingdom Metazoa; phylum Arthropoda; class Insecta; order Coleoptera; family Staphylinidae; genus Philonthus; species Philonthus cognatus. Next base: position 104,209,830 of record OW052244.1, read on the forward strand.
TAGGTCTACCAACCATGTCCGTATCCGGAAGAAATGGAACTACCGTAACTGTGATCACCGAAGGAGATGCCATGGCTTCCTCCACCAATTCCACCGTAACCATGATCATCACCATGTACGTAAATCGGCACAGTCTTCTTCACGTAAACTGGTTCGTGTACAGGTACCGGGATTTTGTTGATTACTGGGACAGCGTATGGTTTTGGGATTGGTACGGCTACTGGATGTGGGACTGGCACTTTTACGGGGACTGATACTGGAACTGGTATCTTTTTTACGACGGTGTAAGGTACCGGTTTTTCTACTGGGACTGGGTATGGTTTCGGGACGTGGACTGGGTATGGTTTGTCTACTGCTACGACGACTGGGTGCGGTACTGGGACTGGTACGTCGCGGTGGACTGTGACTGGGTACGGTCTTGGAACGGGGATTCCGACCCTGTTGGTGATGGTGTAATGTCTGTGGATTGAGGAGCCTAGGTCGATTACTCCACCTCCGCTGCCTCCACCAAGTCCTCCTCCTAATCCACCACCTAATCCGCTTCCTAATCCTCCGCCTAGACCGATTCCACTTAAGCCGCCGTGTCCTCCACCTAGGCTGATTCCACCTAATCCGCCTCCAAGACCACCGTGCCCTCCATCTAGGCTGATTCCGCCTAATCCACCGTGTCCTCCGTCTAAACTGATTCCCCCATGTCCTCCTGAGAGTTCTAAGCCGTGTCCTCCAGAGATCTCGAAGCCGTGGCTTCCGGAGAAGCTTCCGCCTAGGTCGTGTCCTCCTCCCAAATGGATGCCTTCTCCGTAAACTCCCCTTTTGTCTTTCTTTTTCTCAGCCTGTTTGGCGAAGGTGCCCGTTAAGGCTAAGACAAGAAGACATATCTAAAACAAATTATTTTCATTATTGCTAATGATTTTTGTCAGTTTTATTAACTAAAATAACAAACTAATTTTGATTCAGAAAGAAATAATGAAAAATAAATCTTAATTTTATATTTGTTTTCTTGTATTGTATGGATTGAATTAGAAGTTTTATTTATAATAATACTAATAATAGTACATTATTATTATTATTATAAATAAAACTTTTAATTCAATCCATGAAATTAACTTTAAATCAATGTTTAGTACGCGTGGCGCATGAAGTAAAATTTCGAGTTTAGAAAAGCCCAGAAAATTTGTCTCGGGTCGCTGCGCGACCCTCGACAAATTTTCACGGGGCTTTTCTAAACTCGAAATTTTACTTCATGCTTAGTCTGGGAGTGGAAAACACTCGTTTTGTCGATTAATATAATTTTATATTTAAATTTCGAGATTTTCGTAATCTTTACAATTTTTTTCGATATACAAAATTTTAATGACATTTTCAACATTTCAAAATTTGCGTGAGATTTTTGATATTTTGAGATTTTTATCAATTTGTAAAATTTTCATCAGATTTTCGATACTTCGAGATTTTCGTAAAATGTTCAATTATTGCCGATTTATAAAATTTTGATAAGATTTTCAATATTTCGAGATATTTGTCGGAAATTTTTATGAGATTTTCAATATTTCGAGGTTTTCTTAAGATCGGTAAACCGCCCATCACTCATTGCTTTCTACTACGCTCATGTCCATAGCCATTTGTCTTATGGTATCATCTTCTGGGGTCAATCAAGTCACTCACTTAGACTATTTACTCTTCAGAAGATGATTATCAGAAGAATTATGCACGCCAAGTATAGAGACAGTTGTCGCACTTTATTTGTCCAACTGGAAATAATGACGGTATATTCGCTTTATATTTATAAATGTTGTCTGTACGTTTTTATGAACAAAGCTAAGTTTGCCTCAAATTCAGCTTATAACAAATCTGCAGAAACTCGCTACCGGAACGATTTGTCTGTACCATCCCATTCCACATCTCTGTATGAGAAAAACCCGTATTATATGTGTGTGACGTTATTCAATAATCTACCGACAAATATTAAACAGATTACTGTTTTAAAAGAATTTAAAAATAAACTAAAAGAAATACTAGTAAAGAAGGCATATTATTCAATAACTGAATTTTTAATGTTCTGTTTTCTTACATGTTGGTATATTTTATTTAAGTTATTATTTTTTAAGCTCTAAATGTTATTTTAGCTAAACTGGTTCTTATTATATTATTGACAATTGTTAAACACTTTTACTGTGTCTATGTACAAGTATTTAAATAAATTTTCAATATTTCGAGATTTGCGTGAGATTTTTAATATTTTGAGATTTTTATCAATTTATAAAATATTCGAATACACATTAATTTCACAATATTTTAGTGTTTTATACGCGTGGCGCATGAAGTAAAATTTCGAGTTTAGAAAAGCCCAGAAAATTTGTCTCGGGTCGCTGCGCGACCCTCGACAAATTTTCACTGGGCTTTTCTAAACTCGAAATTTTACTTCATACTTAGTCTGGGAGTGGAAAACACTCGTTTACAGCTTCAAATTGAACTCTTTTAAAAAACAACGAATATTTAAAGATTTTCGTAAAATTTTCAATTGTCGATTTATAACATTTTCGTCACATTTGAAAATGTCTCCTCTTTTCGTTTCTTTTTTTTAATATTTCAATATCAAATGGAGTAAATGGTCATAATTTTTGTTCGTTTTTAACAAATTTCATTTGTTTTCTTAAAATTCATCATTTTACAACTTTTCGTAGTATTACATTTTTTTTCTACAAAACAGAAACAAACAAAATAAGATAATGACAATTGTCGAACCATTGTCTTCCACTCCCAGACTAAGCATGAAGTAAAATTTCGAGTTGAGAAAAGCCCCAAGAATTTGGATTTGGACGCGCCAGCGTCCAAATCCAAATTCGGGCTTTTCTCAACTCGAAATTTTACTTCATGCGCCACGCGTATAAAAACACTGATTTAGTGTAATGTTGAAAATATACTTTTTTTAATTTATAAAATTGTCATCAGATTTTCAATACTTCGAGATTTTCGTAAAATTTTCAATTATTTTCGATTTATAAAATTTTTATGAGATTTTCCATATTTTGAGATTTTTGCTATTTCAGAATTTTCAATAATTCATGAAATTTTCAATATTTCAAAATTTTCTAAAGATTTTCAATATTTTGAGATTTGCGTGAGGTTTTCGATTTATTTTTTTTTTTTTCTACAAAACAGAAACAAACAAAATAGGATATTGACAATTGTCGAACGAATGTCTTCCACTCCCAGACTAAGCATGAAGTAAAATTTCGAGTTGAGAAAAGCCCCAAGAATTTGGATTTGGACGCGCCAGCGTCCAAATCCAAATTCGGGCTTTTCTCAACTCGAAATTTTACTTCATGCGCTACGCGTATAAAAACACTGATTTAGTGTAATGCTGAAAATATACTTTTATCAATTTATAAAATTGTCATCAGATTTTCAATACTTCGAGATTTTCGTAAAATTTTCAAATATTTTCGATTTATAAAATTTTTATGAGATTTTCCATATTTTGAGATTTTTGCTATTTCAGAATTTTCATTAATTCATGAAATTTTCAATATTTCAAAATCTTCTAAAGATTTTCAATATTTTGAGATTTGCGTGAGGTTTTCGATTAATTTTTTTTTTCTACAAAACAGAAACAAACAAAATAGGATATTGACAATTGTCGAACAAATGTCTTCCACTCCCAGACTAAGCATGAAGTAAAATTTCGAGTTGAGAAAAGCCCCAAGAATTTGGATTTGGACGCGCTAGCGTCCAAATCCAAATTCGGGCTTTTCTCAACTCGAAATTTTACTTCATGCGCCACGCGTATAAAAACACTGATTTAGTGTAATGCTGAAAATATACTTTTATCAATTTATAAAATTGTCATCAGATTTTCAATACTTCGAGATTTTCGTAAAATTTTCAAATATTTTCGATTTATAAAATTTTTATGAGATTTTCCATATTTTGAGATTTTTGCTATTTCAGAATTTTCATTAATTCATGAAATTTTCAATATTTCAAAATCTTCTAAAGATTTTCAATATTTTGAGATTTGCGTGAGGTTTTCGATTATTTTTTTTTTCTACAAAACAGAAACAAACAAAATAGGATATTGACAATTGTCGAACAAATGTCTTCCACTCCCAGACTAAGCATGAAGTAAAATTTCGAGTTGAGAAAAGCCCCAAGAATTTGGATTTGGACGCGCTAGCGTCCAAATCCAAATTCGGGCTTTTCTCAACTCGAAACTTTACTTCATGCGCTACGCGTATAAAAACACTGATTTAGTGTAATGCTGAAAATATACTTTTATCAATTTATAAAATTGTCATCAGATTTTCAATACTTTGATATTTTCGTAAAATTTTCAATTATTTTCGATTTATAAAATTTTTATGAGATTTTCCATATTTTGAGATTTTTGTCGGATTTTTGCTATTTATTTATTTTTTTTTTCTACAAAACAGAAACAAACAAAATAGGATATTGACAATTGTCGAACGAATATCTTCCACTCCCAGACTAAGCATGAAGTAAAATTTCGAGTTGAGAAAAGCCCCAAGAATTTGGATTTGGACGCGCTAGCGTCCAAATCTAAATTCGGGCTTTTCTCAACTCGAAATTTTACTTCATGCGCCACGCGTATAAAAACACTGATTTAGTATAATGTTCAAAATATACTTTATATTATAATATACTGACATTGAATTTTAATCGATTTTTCAATTATAAAAGTTTCATGAGACTTTGTTGTTGTTGAAAATGTTGAAAATGTTGAAAATATACTTTCATCAATTTATAAAATTGTCATCAGATTTTTAATACTTCGTTAATTCATGAAATTTTCATGAGATTATCAATATTTCGAGATTTTCTAAAGATATTCAATATTTTGAGATTTGCGTAAGGTTTTCAATATATATTTTTTTTTTCTACAAAACAGAAACAAACAAAATAAGATATTGACAATTGTCGAACGAATGTCTTCCACTCCCAGACTAAGCATGAAGTAAAATTTCGAGTTGAGAAAAGCCCCAAGAATTTGGATTTGGACGCGCTAGCGTCCAAATCCAAATTCGGGCTTTTCTCAACTCGAAATTTTACTTCATGCGCCACGCGCATAAAAACACTGATTTAGTATAATGTTTAAAATATACGTTATATTATAATATACTGACATTGAATATTAATCGATTTTTCAATTATAAAAGTTTCATGATATTGTTAGGCCCAGTTGGTGAATCGTAGCTTAAGCCGCCCACTGAGCAAATCCATTTAAGTAATGTTTCATCAACATTAAAACAACATTTAATGTTGCTACAATGTTGATATAACTTTATTTGTTTATATTTTGCTCAGTGGGCGAGTTTAGACGTAAAACTGGCTTAAATACATTTCCGGGTTTTTCAATCATGGCTTATTGCTAAGCAGTGGTTTAAACTGAAGTATATGAAGTATGTTCAATAAAATAAAACCTCTAGAGTGCCATGGAATAAATTGTAGGTTGGCAACTCTGAAATTATACATTATAATTATTATGTCTGACGTTTAATGTGCCAATTCCTAAAGGGTGTAGCCAACTTAAATTTAAAAAATGGTGATGTGTCCATCATAGTACTTTCCCCCGTAAATTGCGTATTAAATCACTTTTAAAATATTTGTAGCATTATTATTTTCAACATGTCTTCAACTTTTTGATAACTACAACTTTTATTTGAAACATTTTTCAATTGGATCAACACATACTGAAACAAACCAATGACTAGATAAAACTATTTATTGAATATCTCAAAAACTAAGAGTGCTATGACAAAAAATGAAGATACAAAAAATCTTTAATATTTTATTACCTACAACTTTTATTTGAAACATTTTCCAATTGTATCAACACACACACTGACACAAATCAATGACTAGATAAACCACACTATTTATTAAATATCTCAAAAACTAAGAGTGCTATGACAAAAAGTAAGTGAACAATACATCTTCATATTGTTATTATCTACAACTTTTATTTGAAAGAATTTTTTGTTTGATGAACATTTATTGAAAAAATCTGAAAAAACTGAAAAACGCTAAGAGTAAAGTACCACTTCCGGTTTTCCGATTTTCACCAAAAGCTTTTCAGTTCTTCCGATTGTAACAAAAAGCTTAAGTTTCAAGTTTCATCTCGATATCTTTAGCGGTTTTTGCGGTACAGCGCACAGACACACAGACAGACAGACAGACATTTTTCAAAAATGGTCTTATTCGACTCAGGGGACCTCAAAACGGATATTTCCGCTAAAATTTTTGATTCGAAAATTTTCACGAAAACAATACTTTCCCTTTGTATTACATACGGGGGAAAGTAAAAAAAGATTAAATCATGGCACTCCAGAGGTTTTTTTTATTGAACATACGATATTTATAAGCTGCTGACCACCACCGCTTAACGTCTAAAGCTTGAATTCATAACCTCAAACATCAAATATAGTTGACGTTTTAAATATATTGTGGACATTCAGGCCGATTTTGTAAGCAAAAATGTTAAATTTACCGTATATCTTATTCTCCGACTTCGCATGGATTTGTGGATTTGTTCTGCATACAAAACTCACTTGTAATATAATATTTGATGGCTAACGATCATGTTAATTTTATCGTTTTCCTTACTAAATCGGCCCAGATTATTTCTATAGTTCAATGGGCGTTGATTAATCATTCCTAAGCCGGTAGGATCCTTGACACAGTTACATGTCCGTATCTTTTTGCATCCTTTTGGTACCATCCTTTTTAGATTAAATCCTTACTAATTGTACGTGTATTTTTCTTTTGCTATACTTCGAGAAGTTCTAATGATGTAGTAATAGTATTATCATTATCTCCTTGAATTAATTTCTATCAATATTTTACTTGAATGATTGTACTTACACAACTCACTTCCAGCGACGGCTCGCAGCCTAACTTCAGAGTCGGCCACAGCGCCAAGGAACACAAAATTTGAGGTTGGGATCGGACTTTGGGTTGTATATCGATTTACCTTGATTTTTGAGATTCTGAAAACGGAATCGAGGTAAACGTGTATGGGACGCACGAATCTAAAGTTCGTTGGTTAAGGCGACTTACCGTTTGGCCACGAATTAAATTTTAAGTTCCACTTTTGAGGTTATATATGGTCATATTTACGGCTAAATAAGCACATTAGGGATACATATTAAACACATGATAAAATTATCTCCAAAATAATGACGTAAATTATCCAATTTGTAGTGTTATCTTCATTAATTTAGTCAATATCACGATATTAATTTTACACTAAAATTGACGTCTACTGACGTTTATTAAAAATAATGGATATATAAATTAAGATTGATTAGTGAATCATTTATATTCTAATTTACGATATCAAAAAATAGATGGCGCTAGATGTATTAAAATGTAATAAATATTAACTGTTTACGAAAACTGTTATCGACATCTTTGGGAATGATGTAAAATATTAATGTTAATATTTAAATATTCAGGGGCTATTCCGTACACGCAAAGAGACTTACGCAATTTATTCTATTGCAAACTTTTCTCCTAACCTAACCTAATGTAACAGTATGTAGAATAAATAATGTGCGCAAAGAGATTTAAGGAATTTATTCTATTGCAAACCTTTCTCCTAACATAACCTAACCTACAAGTATGGGAATAGTCACCGTGCGCAAAGAGACTTACACAATTTATTCTATTGCAAACTTTTCTCCTAACCTAACCTAATCTAACAGTATGTAGAATAAATAATGTGCGCAAAGAGATTTAAGGAATTTATTCTATTGCAAACCTTTCTCCTAACATAACCTAACCTACAAGTATGGGAATAGTCACCGTGCGCAAAGAGACTTACGCAGTTTATTCTATTGAACACTTTTCTCCTAACCTAATTTAGAAGTCTGTGGAATAGTCATCGTCTGCAAAGAGACATACGCAATTTATTCTATTGCAAACCTTTCTCCTAACCTAACCTAACCTAGAAGTATGTGAAATATTTAACTTGCGCAAAAGGACTTCCGCAATTTATTCTATTGCAAACCTTTCTACTAACCTAACTTAAAAACATGTAAAATTGCCTAAGCATAATAAAATGTTTATCTCCATCTTATTATTTTATAGAAAAATGTGTGGCTATAGTAAGCCTTAAATCAGATAATTTTACTTGGTTATGTGGTTCTATTAAATTATTTTAATTGTATTTAAATTTAGCTGTGTGTCTACTAACCAAACTGGATATGCCGTACAAATTTAATTTTAGTAAAAACAGTGAATTAAATATAAAAGTAATATTTGTAGATGTTATTATATATTGTTATATTATTTGTTAATATTTTATTATTGCAGTAGATATCTTAGTTATCGTAAGAAGGTGCCATCTATTTTTTATATCGTAAATTAAATTACCTATGATTTAATAATCAATCTCGATTTATATATCCATATATTTTAAATTAATGTCAGTAGACATTAATTCTAGCGTAAAACTAATATCGTGATATTGGCTGAATTAATGAAGATAACACTACAAATTGGATGAATTACGTCCTCCTTTTGGAGATAATTTCATCATGTGTGTAATTTGTATCTGTAATGTGCTTATTTAACCGAAAATACGACCATATATAACCTCAAAAGTGGAACTTAAAATTTGATTTGCAGACAAGCGGTACGTCGCCTTAACCAACGAACTTTAGATTCGTGCCTCCCATACACATTTACCCTGATTCCATTTTCAGAATCTCGAAAATCATGGTAAATCGATATGCAATGAATCCTCGCGCTTTATAAATACAAGGAATTGCACAACGAAATCAACTTTCAATAACGGATACATATTACCTTGGGTCTCTGGCCTACCCTGAAGTTAGGCTGCGAGCCGCCGCTGATCACTCCTATCACAAAATACGCTAACAAGCGAGAGATGAATAACTGTCATAATAGTTGTCATAATAATTGTGTCTGATGATGACGTTTGTTACAGCACGATACACGAGACTGTCACGGACATGCGCCTTAGGTGATACAGAACTTTATGTGCTTTTTATTTATTATTTAATAGGTTTATTTTATCACCGAATTGCTTACCATTATGTAAACAAATACATACATATTTATATTATGTACAGCACACGTCCGTTAGTATAACATGTACCATATTGGAACAGAGTATATTTACTACCAACATAACCTTAGCTACGCTTAAACAAGCTTGTGATTCAGAAACACATTACGAAATAAAGCACAGCAGTTTACGAAAACTACAGCTTAAGCCACGATTCAACAACTGGGCCTTAATATTTCGAAATATTCGTGAGTTTTTCAATACTTATGTAACTTTAAAACGTGAGTCAAGAGGTTGATAAAATTTTGATAGAAAAATATATTTCCAAGCAACTGCGGCCTGCACTAATTGTTTCCAGAGGCCATGGGTTGCTTATTACTAGTTTACATTAATTAAGTACCGTGCGATCGTTAAAACCATGATTTAGACTAGGCATTGAATGCCAAATTAGATTGGCACTATTAAAGTAAAGTAAAGTAAATTTATTTACGGTAAACACCATTTGTACATAAAATTACAACGTAATATAATTAATTAAAAAAAAAATATATAAAAATCAAATATAACAAATTAACAGTCACACGCACAATTACGTCGATTGTGCGTGTGACTGTTAACACACAGTTTACCATAACCTCAAATTTATTCCATCAATTACGCCTACTCTAAGGCTCCGTTGCACCAGAACAAGTTGAACTGGATTATTTTTGAACTTGAGTTCAAGATGATAGTTTCTATTGTTCTAGTGTCACTTCCGAGATGAACCAGTTCAACGTGTTTGGTGCAACTGGCCCTAAATCATAATTTAAACAATCGCTCGGTACTTGTTTTAAAAGTAAAATTATGTTTAACCCGAATTTGCTTAGTTTACCATAACCTCAAATTTGTTCCATCATTCAATGAGCATTCTGGACAACCGCACAAAAAATGTCGCCTACTCTAAGGCTCAGTTGCACCAGAACACGTTGAAGTAGTTTATCTTTGAGCTTGACTTCAAGATGATAGTTCCTATTGTTCTAATGTCACATTTAACTCAAGTTCAGAGATAAACCAGTTCAATGTGTTTGGTACAACTGGCCCTTAATCATAATTTAAACAATCGCACGGTACTTGTTTTAAAAGTAAAGTTATGTTTAATCCGAATTGGCTTAGTTTACCATAACCTCAAATTTATTCCATTATTCAATGAGCATTCTGGACAACTGCGCAAAAAAATGTCGCCTACTCTAAGGCTCAGTTGCACCAGAACACGTTGAACTAGTTTATCTTTGAGCTTGACTTCAAGATGATAGTTCCTATTGTTCTAATGTCACTTAGAACTCAAGTTTAGAGATGAACCAGTTCAACGTGTTTGGTACAACTGGCCCTAAATCATAATTTAAACAATCGTACTTGTTTTAAAAGTTAAGTTATGTTTAATCCGAATTTGCTTAGTTTACCATAACCTCAAATTTGTTCCATCATTCAATGAGCATTCTGGACAACCGCACAAAAAAATGTCGCCTACTCTAAGGCTCAGTTGCACCAGAACACGTTGAAGTAGTTTATCTTTGAGCTTGACTTCAAGATGATAGTTCCTATTGTTCTAATGTCACATTTAACTCAAGTTCAGAGATAAACCAGTTCAATGTGTTTGGTACAACTGGCCCTAAATCATAATTTAAACAATCGCACTGTACTTGTTTTAAAAGTAAAGTTATGTTTAATCCGAATTGGCTTAGTTTACCATAACCTCAAATTTATTCCATTATTCAATGAGCATTCTGAACAACTGCGCAAAAAAATGTCGCCTACTCTAAGGCTCAGTTGCACCAGAACACGTTGAACTAGTTTATCTTTGAGCTTGACTTCAAGATGATAGTTCATATTGTTCTAATGTCACTTTGAACTCAAGTTTAGAGATGAACCAGTTCAACGTGTTTGGTACAACTGGCCCTAAATCATAATTTAAACGATCGCACGCTACTTGTTTTAAAAGTAAAGTTATGTTTAATCCGAAATTTAGTAACCATTACGATTTGATTGTTGATTAACAAAAAAATCTCTTGAACCTTCATGGAAAACATAAAATTTTCTCCGAGTCCTCAAATTTGCTAAACCATACACTTCACTTTTAATTTAAATTAGAATGAATATCATGTATTAATATTAGTATAATATTAAAATCTTACCGCAGACTTCATAATGCTCCACTTGATGTTAAACCGCCAGCAGAAGACTGGTACCGGCCGATGGCCAGCGAAGTGCTTTTATAGTTTCGGAAATACATGATCATAAAATTCGTATTGCGATGTGAGAAAGTGGGGCTGGGTCTTTGGATGGTATCTCACTCACCACATGCGATTTATTCCTTCCTGCTATTCACCTTTCTACCCATTCCGATCTAGAATACATCCAGTCCAGACAAAAATGATGATGGTATTCCGGTATGTCGTGTCCGTGCTCCACTTTCGGAGGCTTATGCAACTCGCGAACTTACAATAAACACTGACAGTGAATTTTAACCGCTTATATTATTATTTATTACTCTTGATAATTTCAAGAAATTATAACAAGACATTTTCTTCTATACTGTAAAGTAGATGAGGAAGGATTTAGTAAGTAAGTAAGTATAACAAGAAATTAAATAAATGAAATACCAATGAGTTCCAATAAAAACAAATCATTAATTCTGGATAGAGAAGTGTTTCAATGTTGTATACCATTTTAATTAAATAAAGTGGTGTAAAACATTGAAACACTTCTCAATACTGATTAAATTATATGGCTTACCACGTAATAAAGCTCAATACTATATAGATCTTCCAGCGCTATATGAATAAATGACTTCAAATTTGCAATAAATTTGTATACTTTTATAACACCATAAGCCATAATCCTCAATAAAAATATCTCTCAGCAAACAGCTTATTGCATGCTCGGCCGTGAGTCGGCTGCATAATTTCAGGTCCGTATTAGAACATTTCATTCCAATGACTGACGTAGATATGTAAAAATGCACATTCGGTGGTATTCTCTATCGAAAACGTTAAATTTAACGTTTGACAGCAGAGTTAAATCTAGTCTGAAATAAAGGGAAATTGATTAAATTCATTATCATTTTAATAGTTTTTGTTGAACTTATAATTTAATTTACACCAGTTGTCACCATTTATTTTAACGCGGATATCAATAATTAAATTTTAACGTTTTCGAGATAGATAGTCCAATAAATATATACCAAGGAAAACACCTTAATTTGCAGCTCTTACGATACAAACGTCAGTTATCTGATTGAAAGAGTTAAATGACGGTTGCAACTTGTTTTCTAGTCGATAAATTGTTTCATACTCTTATTAGCATGAAGTTCTGTTTCTTAACACTTCTCTATCAATTTACATCTTATTAATTGATACACAATCTACATCCAAAATATGTCACCCCTTTATGATTGAATTTTTGTTAATCGCCTGTTATTTTTGTATGTATATATAAGTTTTATAAAAATTATGTATTTTTCTTGATAGTCGATAAGAAAATATTCATTTAATTATAATAATTTAATTAGTAATTAAAATTAAAAATGTTTCAATGTTGTATATACAACTGTATATATTATGTTTTATTAAAGCAGTATTTTCAGAAATCGTAATTATAGCCAAAATAACTGAAAATCAAATGAAATAATTTTGATATTTTAAAAATATATCTAAATATCATTTATTTTTCTAAGAAATTAACTAACGGCTATAACTTTAACTTATACATTTTTTTATTTAAAAAATATTGGTATTAAATATATACAATAATATTAATTACTCTTTTTAAATATTACAAAGTATCAATTACAATAATCGAACTCAATTGTCCATTAGCGTGAAATAGTGAATGAGCGGCTCTTAGCGATTATACAGGTAAAGGTTATTAAGAAAATTGTATTAGGGCCAATGACAGGATTATATGTTTATAATCCTGTCATTGGCGGAATTAAAAGGTACTGGGGATATCCCAGATTAACTCAACTTCTGAACATCTCGACATTCCTTGAAAAACTAATGGTCAATTTGACCCTTTATGCAATAAGGAACCAAGAGGCCCAGGATTAAAAGGTATTGGGGATATTCCAGATTAATTCAAATTCTGGACTTCCCGACAAAATGATTGTTCATAACAATTTCTACTAAAAGTATACTTTTTCGTGTGATTTATAATACATATTTAGAGTTGTTTTTTTTTTATTTTTATTTTTTTGATTATTGCTTTCATGATTTTAATTAAATAATCGAATAATCGACAATTTAATATTAGTTAATGTTAAAAGAGTATAAATGTTTTGAACTTTTCATTCTGTTGCGGCTCATATGTACATTTATATATTTATATTTTTTCTATTTTTCCATGCATACTTTTGTATTTCTTTAGAAATTCATTTCATTCAGATTCTTAATGGGCTGTTGTAAAATTGAGCAGACCCTTCCTCACGCCGGGGGGTGTTGTTTTGTTCACTCGATGTTTCGTGGAAACATTTACATCTGGAAACTCTTAAAGCAGGTACGGAACGACCGTACAGTAAAATCAAGAAAAGCTATCCCTTACTTCACTTGAAGGAAGGGATGCCAAAAATACACCCACGAAATGTCAATGACCAATTACAACGCTCTCCCCACTTTGTAAATATTCATATTTTATTTTTAACTCTATTTTCATTTTTGTAATCATTCTAAATAAAATCTACAAACAGTCAACATATATTAGCAATAAGTGAGAAATGTAAATATTTTGTAAATATTTCTACATTTTAAGGTGAATATACAAATAATAAGTGCAACGAATGTTTTATTCCACTTAAATTCACCCGCATCAGAACTAGTGGCGATCTCTAGAACCAGTGCAAAAATAAAAGAAATCGTCACAGAGATAAATCTCATAACCACATTCTTACACTTAAATGAACTCGGTTAAACAATCAACATTTTTAATCTCAACATCTCTGAACATTTTTTCTTCCGCTGTTTGCCTCGCGCCCCGGGGACAACACACCTCGTAGCCGCCCTGTTCATTTCGGTCATGAATTTTCTATGCAAATCATCTGGCCAGCGCAGGTTAGTTTTATTGCGGTTATGGTCATAAACCCCCAATTATCATTTACAAGTTAACCGCAAACTGAAGTCATTTTTTTCATATAGCGCTGGAACTACTATACAAATATTTTAATTCTGGATATTTAAGTAAAACACTCGGTTTCTCTCACTGATTTATATTTTCTCCAACTAGTTTCGACTATTGGTCATCTTCAAGGAGGAATGTACAAAAAATATCGAAGCAACAATATACAGTGGGCCTATTATCAAAAAAAATGGGGAAAATGAACACAACAATGATTGTATAGCGAAAATAAAAAATAAATTTAAGGAAAAATACAAATTTTAAATATAAACAATAACAGTAATATTTTTAGTAAACGCTGAACAGCAAATAACTAGATTTTCTCGGCGCAATTAAAATGTACTTGTTTAGTTAAGAATCTGTCCAATCGTTCAAATGCCTGAATTTTCATTTTTCGTTTTTATAATTAATATACCGGGCTTTCATTAATTCCCGAACCCCACGTGACCAAAAATAATAGGCAACCAAATGTACAAGGTGGTATGGCTCACACAAAGATTCCCTAGATTTAAAAATATTTATTCGCCGGCGTATTTTTATGACGACTGAACATATTATATTTAAAATGATTAAAAAATAGGCTCATCTTCAAAAATGTAACTAATTTTTATAAATTTTTTCGTTGTAAATACCATTTTCGCAGTATTTGCTTATCCTAGCAAATTGACTCTGCAAAATAAATAGAAATAAAATAATTAAACAATTTTTGCTTACCTGAAAATTCCGGGCGAATCTTGTAAGATCTCAAAGGTTGGTTTAACGATGCACCGCGCATAAACGTTTATGTCAAATTTGACTTTAGTAACGTTTGGTTACTTTTTTCAAAGCCTCCAACGTACAAATACAATAATTTACGCGGCAATTTTAAATTTAGTCACGTGGGGTTCGGGAATTAATGAAAGCCCTGTATAAATTACGACTTTCCATCTTCCCACTGAGCAAAAAACAAACAAATAATGTTATATCAACATTGTAGCAACATTAAACGTTGTTTTAAGGTTTATGAAACATTACTTAAATGGATTTACTCAGTGGGTTGTGTGAATGAATAGAACTGTACTTTTAAATGCAATGTCTGTAAATAAACATTAAACATTTAAATCCTGCTTTAGCAGTTTATTTTTATTACTAATTTAGCAGTATATTTAAAACATTACATGCAATCAGTGTTTTATACGCGTGGCGCATGAAGTAAAATTTCGAGTTTAGAAAAGCCCCGTGAAAATTTGTCTCGGGTCGCTGGCGCGACCCTCGACAAATTTTCTACGCGGGGCTTTTCTAAACTCGAAATTTTACTTCATGCTTAGTCTGGGAATGGAAAACACTCGTTTTATCATCAGACGTTATTTGTAGAGCGTACTTCGTTAAAATCTCGAAATTTTACTTCATGCTTAGCCTGGGAGTGTAAAAAACTCGATTATAGCTTGAAATTAAACAAAAAGCAACGAATATCTGAATATTTACATAATTAGGATATGTATACTTAAAACAAAAACTCGCTGTATATAAAGGTGTCCGGATTAGTCAGTTTTCTCCGTCAATGTTTTTCCTTAATAAAAATTATTCTCTTCATATGTATCTATTAATTAATATACATTATCAACTTGTTTATTCTAATTACGTATAATTTATTCAACGCACTTTCTTGAAGCAGATGTTAAGTGAGAGTTCAAATGAATAGATTACTCCCTGTTATAAAATAATTACATGTTATTGAGAAAGAAAATTGTTAAATTGTATGTTGTAATAACAATAATAATAACTTATTATTATAATCCCACTGAGCAAACACATTTAAATAATGTTTCATCAAGATTAAAATAACGTTTAATGTTGTTACAATTAAAACAAGATAAATTCAAATTCAAAACTATTTGAATTCGAGAAAATTAGCTTACGCTTCTTATAGTTTGCACACTTTAAACATAATATATAAAATTACGAAAAAACTATTCGTGAATATGCAAAAAATGTCTTAATAAATAAGACAACTTTAGACGATAAATATCCATTGAAACAACTACTAGTTAATAATATTTATCAATAGATTTGGTTATGGGAAAAGTAAATTTGAAAATCATTATCACCGGACGTAAATATAATAATCGTTTAAATTGTTTGTATACGCCGGGACATTACATTATTATTATTATATTATCCGATTGAGCAAAAAACAAACAAATAACTTTTTATTAATATTGTAACAACATAATATATAAAATTACGAAAAAACTATTCGTAAATATGCAAACAATGTCTTAATAAATAAGACAACTTAAGATGATAAATATCCATTAAAACAACTACTTCCCGTGCAAATACACCTCCGGATATTGAATCATACAATGAAATATTTAAAATCTTATTTAATTTGATTTGTTACAACGCTCTATTAAAGTATATGTAACGTTTAGGTCAAATTTTCTTCAAACCAACTAACAAATACACATTTAAAATGGAAGGAAAATTAACAAAAAAAAAATTAGAAGTAAAAGGACTTGGATTAAAACTAATGTCTTAGGCCATCTATAGAGGCGTTTCGAGAAGAGAGATAAATCTCGAAACGCGTCTAAAGTCGGCCTAAGACATTAGTTTTAATCCAAGTCCTTTTACTTCTAATTTTTTTTTAATTCTCGTTCTATTTTAAATGTGTATTTGTTTTATGAAATCATTCTCTTGAGTGTGTACCTCTTAGTTGAATGTGTAATTATCCGTAGTCATATCGGTTGGTAAAGGTGTTTTTTTAGGATATTAAAACAATAGAAAATAAATTAGTATAGAAAAACTAAGACAATCTTCTAAATGTTTTGTTATATCGGTTCAAATGATAGAAACACACATCTTTGTTGAAATCATTTTTTTAAAGACTGCTTATTCTTAACTCATATTTTATCAAAGTCATAATAAATAAAAATGTCTTTCATTTCTTAGGAACTGGTTTAAAGGGAACAGATACTCCACCGAGCTGTCCAAGCACGCCAGGAATGCAGAATGTGCAAAAAAGAGCTCCAGTTTTTATCACTGTAAGTAACTGCATGAACCGAGCTAATATTTAAAGAATTTGTTTGCACTTTCTAAGCGACTTAAACCATTTATACCTGGGATCAAACATAAAATCAAAATCACGCTAAGTTACGTAGAAATCATAAACGTACATATCTCAATATATTTTGAATATTACATTAAATCAGTGTTTTATACGCGTCGCCTTTTTGATGCTTAATCAAGGAGTGGAAACACTCGTTAGATAATTATCAACGCGTTAGAAGTTTCAAGTTAAAAAAAAACTAGTGGGGTACTGCAGGGCTAGAGTATTAACCCCAATAAGATTTTAAATATTTCATTGTATAATTCAATATCCGGAGGTGTATTTGCACGGGAAGTAGTTGTTTTAATGGATATTTATCATCTTAAGTTGTCTTATTTATTAAGACATTGTTTGCATATTTACGAATAGTTTTTTCGTAATTTTATATATTATGTTGTTACAATATTAATAAAAAGTTATTTGTTTGTTTTTTGCTCAATCGGATAACATAATAATAATAATGTAATGTCCCGGCGTATACAAACAAATTAAACGATTATTATATTTACGTCCGGTGATAATGATTTTCAAATTTACTTTTCCCATAACCAAATATCTATTGATAAATATTATTAACTTTCGGACGGACTTTGAAAGACCAAAGTACAAGTACTGTAACTCGTGCCCTTATGAAGAAAAGGTAACAATCCGAATTCTTAGGTTTAGAAATTGTAATTAGTCAGTCTCGCTCAAACCTTCAAACTGTTTAGTTCATAAAATTAAATAAGTTATATTCAAAATCAGTTCGGTATAAACTCAATCCGCAAGTTAAGGCTACATACGAATTCTTGTTAGTTGTGTAAATTCGGGCGTATTGTATTTTTACTATCGTTGTTTAATAAATCAAAGTGTTAAATATTATTTATGATAAATTAATTATCATCCGCTCCCCGCTCGAACATTACAATAATAATAACAATCTAAACTTAATTTGTTTTTAAGATTAAATTTAAAGTAATTGTTTTAAGATTGATAATTCAATGGAAAAAGAATCGTTTGTATTAGGGCTTACAAAGTGTTAACTATTTTAACTTAATTTACAACTGCACTCAAACAAACATTGACATATTTATACTTAATTTTTTCTATAACACCATTCTTCCTCTGTAAATGAATAATCCAGTTTACAGGCATGGCCAGTGTTTATGCAATAGCAAGATTTTCTCTTCTCTCAAAGAAAATTTACACCTATGCGAATAGACTAATAGCGAATTTATACAACAAAGTGAAACTTAATAATAACCCGCGGACGCTCGTCCAATTTCATTTCCAAATATCACTGGGACATCTGGTTCCTACGAAATTTCTGTCTGTAGCGGACATTATACATTCATGAGATGTGATTATGTAAAAAAAAAATAGGAAGATTTATGTCCGCTGATCTAGTTCTGGAGCTAATGCTCGCGTGCTTAGAAAATTATTCAAATTCTCAGTCATTTGCATACTATATACATTATTTATTTCCATCAGAACCTGATTATAAAGCATTATTTTAGTTTCAACAAGAAAATATTAGTTGTGTCTCTTTCACACTTGGACGCGTAGCGTCCAAATCCAAACTCAGGCTTTTCTAAACTTGAAATTTTACTTCATGCGTCACGCGCCCAACTAGGAGCTACATTTTTAAACGAGTGTTTCCCACTCCTGGATTAAGCATGAAGTAAAATTTCGAGTTTAGAAACGCCTGAGCGGTTGGATTTGTCCAAATCCGTGCATATTGAAGCTTTAAACGGGTGTTTTCCAGTCCCAGACTAAGCATGAAGTAAAATTTCGAGTTTAGAAAAGCCTGAGCGTAGTGTCCAAATCCAAACTCAGGCTTTTCTAAACTAGAAATTTTACTTCATGCGGCTCGTGTACGAAACGCTGATTCAGTGGGAAGTTTTAAATTTGGACGCCTGCGATTTATGGCGCCCAACAAGGGGCCACAGCGTTCGCCTGGCCCCACGTTGGGCGCAAAAAAATCTGAAAATCAAGCATTTCAAGTATTTTTATACAAGTATTTTCCACTACCGGATTAAGCACGAATCTTAAAAATTCCAGAGTTGATGAAATGCAATATATTTTGTATAATTATGTTCTATGAACCTTTCTCACGGAATCAGCGTTTCGTACGCCTGGCGCATGAAGTAAAATTTCGAGTTTAGAAAAGCCAGAGCGTTTGGATTTGAACGCGTAGTGTCCAAATCCAAACTTAGGCTTTACTAAACTCTACTACTTCATGCGCCAGGCGTACGAAACGCTGATTCCGTGAGAAAGGTTCATAGAACATAATTATACTGAATATATTGCATTTCATCAACACTGGAATTTTTAAGATTACAACTTTAGACCTGGATTTCTAAAAAAATGCATATTAGGCACTTACATCCGTTTGCTTCTAGGGGCTTCAATTGTATTATTTTTCAAAAGATTTTTTTTTTAATTCGGTGATGTAAATTTATGAATTTCTGATGTCCATGAAGTAAAGTAAACAACTTAAAGAGATAACAAAATGTTAAAATCAATAAAATAAAACCTTCTACTCGAATTATTTATGTATTCAATGACATTTTATTTACAATTTACACGACAGACATTCATTTAAATTTAAATTTAAGTAATAAAATGTACTATATTTTACTAATCTAAATCGCTAAAAAAAATTACGACACGTACGCTATAAATAGAAAACACGTATTTGTGTGTTAAGCATTGTAACTATTGTAAAAGAAACAAAATGATTCGTATGATTGTAATATTGACTTTAATCCACTTTTGTGTCGCTGATATTACTGATTTTATGGTAAGTTAAGTATTTTTTAATAAATAAATGTGTAAATATTGTTTTCGATTAAACTGAAGTTATATCTTTAATTAATTTCTCACTTAACCCGTGGTGAAACATTTTTGAATCTATTTGAAATAAAACAACGCAGTTGGGAGGGTTTCACTTTTTCACTTGTTTTATTTCAAATAGTATTATGGAGTTTCATCATGTATCCGCCTCATCAATTAAATATTTTTGAATCTAATACTGGATGATTTAAATTAAATTTAAAATAAAAAAAAAATGGGTTTGTTTCACTTATAAATAAGTGAAACAAACCAAGTGTTTTTATTTAAAAAAATTAAACTGAAGTTGCTGAAACTCTATGTACATATCTGTATGTGGGAGGTAAATTACACCAAGAAGGGGTCTATTCCAGCGGCGGCTCGCAGCCTAACTTCAGGGTAGCCCAGAGACCCAAGGTAATATGTATCCGTTATTGAAATGTCACTTTGTTGTGCAATTCCTTGTATTTATAAAGCGCGATCCCAATCTCAAATTTTGTATGCCTTGGCGCTGTGGCCTACCCTGAAGTTAGGCTGCGAGCCGTCGCTGGTCTATTCACAGCACCGATACAATTTGTCATCGGTGAGAAGTTGCACTGAAATGACATCATTTTACTCCAAACGGTTGGGTAAATTCTTCCCAAAATTACGTAATTTCAGTGCAACTTCTCACCGATGACAAATTGTATAGGTTCTGTGAATAGCCTCCCCAGGGCCCGTATTCACAGTACCGATGCAATTTGTCATCGGTGAGAAGTTTCACTGAAATTACGTCATTTTGTAAAGAATTTATCCAACCGTTTGGAGTAAAATGGCGTAATTTCAGTGCAACTTCTCACCGATGACAAATTGCATCAGTATTATGAATACGGGCCCTAGTCAATGCTTTTTTCAAAATGCGTTTTTTAAATACTGTTGGAATCAGAATTGTTTACTCTATCCTAGGTATATACAACTCTAAAATTAAAAAAAAAAAGTGACTTGTTGTAGTTTACCTCCCGCATACAGATATATTATAATAATAATATATCTGTATGCGGGACCTAAATATTGTCAAAATAAATATTTTCATTATGTTAACCCACTGAGCAAATCCATTTAAGTAATACGTCATCAACATCAAAACATCGTTTAATGTTGTTACAATGTTGACATAACGTTATTTGTTTGTTTTTTACTCAGTGGGATAACTTGAAAGCTGTCAGTCGCATCTAATAATTTTTTAGTATAAATGAAATTGCCAATTCTCTTACAAAGACGATATCAAACACTCATTGAAACAACTACTTCCCGGGCTAATACCCCGACGGACATTGAATTATACAACAAGTGTTTGCTGTTACATACAGTAACCTACTGCAAATGTAACAATTTGGGTCAAATTATTCAGGCCATCTATAGACGCGTTTCGAGATTTATCTCTCCTCAGTATAGCTTTGCCATTCCCTCTAAACAATTTGACACCTTAGACTGGCGGTCACGTTACCGTTCAAACATTAGTATAAATGAAATTGCCAATTCTTGGTTGTTACATTTGCAGTAGGTTACTGTATGTAACAGCAAACACTTGTTGTATAATTCAATGTCCGTCGGGGTATTAGCCCGGGAAGTAGTTGTTTCAATGAGTGTTTGATATAGTCTTTGTAAGACTAACTTGTTGTAGATTGCGAAAAGAATCGCACTTTTAATGTTTAATAATTTTTTGTTTGCGTGTGTGAAAATTAAGTAAATTCATCACTCTTCTTTCAGATACTGGACGATAAACAGAAAGAAATACATAGATTTTACATCGATGAGTGTTACAAGTCCTCGAAAATCGACAACACGATCTACAACCATGCGTTAATTTGCAACGACATGAGCGATCCCAGGGTTCAAGAATTTCTGCACTGCTATTTCAGAAAAATCAATTTCATGACTGCCGAAGACAAGTACAATTCTACCGTCCTTAAAGATATCATGCCGCCGGTTCACTACAAATTTATCGAGATGTGCTCGGCTAAAAATGAAAAGATGAAGAAACGAAAACGGACGGGTGCTCAAAAAGCCGCCGCACACGTGCAATGTTTTTTGAATAATCCGAGTTATTGTGTAAACAAAGATTTCAGTAATGTTGTATTTGAATAATTTATATAAGTATGTATAATTTTAGATAAAGTAAAAACAAAATTGTCCAGTACTCTACATCGAATTGAATTTTTCTGAAATTTTGCATATACAACCCACTAAGCAAAAAACAAACAAATAACGTTTTATCAACAAGGTAATACCATTAAATGTTACTCTAATGTTGATTGTTTGGGCTTCAAAGGGAATTAATTTCGAAGGACCATAAATGAACTGCTCATTAAAAACACTTAGATCAATTTGAACTTTACACTATTTATTTAAGACTTTAAAGCAAAATTGATCTCTATCGTAGACTAAAATAAAATGAATAAAAATATGCTCTTGCCGGTTCTGATACTAGAAGGTGAGTGATTTTCCCTTTTCTCGCGCTCCTCGCGAAGTTGTTGGGGGTGGTGCTTCTCCCTTATTTTGAAGGGAAGGAGATGGTCAAGATGCCATCTGATTGGTGATCTTTTCGGGGGAAGAAGGATATTTTCCACTGTTGCCGCTAAATTCTCCACGCCGATGTCCCGTACTCTTTTGTTTGCCCAAAACGTGCCGTCGCATAATTTGAGCTTAGATCTTCCGCGAAGATCCTAATGGGCCCTGTCCACGGAGGATCTCGTGCGACGGCACGAAAATATCTAAAATTTTCAGGTTTCTATCTCTTTCCTAAAATGTTGGAGGGTAAGGGGAAAGAGACCGAGCACTCAGGGGGTAATCCATTATGAACACCAACCGCATTTTTTGATGTCAATGTCAACCCGATATTAGCAGGTAGTAAGAAGTCTATTTGTTTTCAGCAAGCGCGTAGCGTTATCTTTTGTCCGACTTGGGGTGGTTTGGATAGGAATATTTATTTGATATTTATGAAATTATTTAAAATGTAATTATAATTAATACGGCATTTGTAAAATAAAGTGGAAATTATGTCTACGAGTACAATTTTAGGTCAATAGAATTTTTTAAAACGTATCTGACGTTTACATCTCGGTAAATATTGATCATCACATCTGAACGTTATATATTTTAACTTTACTGTAAATCAGTGGTTTATACGCGTGGCGCATGAAGTAAAATTTCGAGTTTAGAAAAGCCCCGTGAAAATTTGTCTCGGGTCGCTGCGTGACCCTCGACAAATTTTCTACACGGGGCTTTTCTAAACTCGAAATTTTACTTCATGCTTAGTCTGGGAGTGGACAACACTCGTTCTTAGAAGTTTCAAAATAAAGAATCACTCTACTAAGTTTATTACAATTTTACAAAGGTTACAGCTCGAAGGACCGATCATGTTCTTCAGAGACCGTAGGACTACAGGGAATCGAAGTTTTTTTACATGAAAACAACGAAAATCTGAAGGTTTACTGCATGGATAGGAAAGAGCACATCTAATTTTGAAAAAAATATCGAAGTTTTGTTGGTTTTCAGTGCATTTTTAACTTCACTTTAAATCAGTGTTTTATACGCGTGGCGCATGTAGTAAAATTTCAAGTTTAGAAAAGCCCCGTGAAAATTTGTCTCACCCTCGACCAATTTTCTAAGCGGGGCTTTTCTAAACTCGAAATTTTACTTCGTACTTAGTCTGAGAGTGGAAAACACTCGTTAATTTAAAATACATCACAAATGGTAAAATATGTATCGTTGGATGCCCGTCTTCAGGGGTGATATGTGAGCAAATTATGGGTCTTAGGAGTTGTCAAATAAGTGAGTTACTCAACTGTATCCAAGGCAATCTTTACGAAAACAAAAGATTAACATTTCACATATAAAATGTACAAGGTGAGAAACTCGATGTCTATTAAAAGAGAAGGAAAACCGATAGAAAAAATCTGAAAAGAGGTTCATAATTGGGATTGAGTAAGGTTCATTTTAATCCAAAATTGCATATTTTTCTAAATTTTAAAAGTGAAGTAATGACGTCATCGGTTATTTGTTCCCCAGAAACATACCTATATTTTTGGATATTTCAAAAGAGCTAATTTTTCTGAACTTTGTAGAGAAAAAGAATTGCTATCTTCTTTCGTTAAAAAATTAAAAGCAAACTTAAAAAAAAGTATTATCAAAAATTCCAAATTGTCACGACTTAAACAAGTAGCCTTTGGAAGCAAATAACAAAGCCGCACCTGTCAATAATTAAACTAATGGTTAACAAATATTGTTTTGTTGTCATTTGATTTTAGATTTCAGATTTTTCTATCGTTTTTTCTTTTAATATAATAGAGCTGAGACATCGAGTTTCGCTCACCCTGTATAATAAACTATAAGTGTGATACATCATTGAATTCAGAAAAAAATATTCTTAAAAAAAATATGAAAATCCAAAAGAAGATCCAGAAAACGTGAACGCCATCTACTCCCAATAGCATTGTCGATGGTACTCACAGAATGACTATTATAAATGTAAATTGATCGTGCATTTTGAAATCCAGAAGGAAACTGAACTTCTATAACCATTTTAGTAGTCATATCCAATTTTCATATAAATTGACGATGTGAACGCCATCTGCTGCCAATTTTTGAGTAGTATCGTTACAGCTATTAACAGTAGATCGCGTTCACGTCGTTATTTTAAATGTAAATTACATATGAGACTATTAAAATGAATAAAGATGGTTAGTTTTCTTCTGGATTTCAAATTGCACTATAAATTGGCAATTTTAATAGTCATATGTAATTTACATTTAGATTGACGACATGAACGCCATCTACTGCCAATAGTCTTGTCTATTGTACTCACAAAATGACTATTATAAATGTCAATTAATTGTGCATTTTAAAATCCAGAAGAAAACTAAACATCTATAACCATTTTAGTAGTCATGTGTAATTTACATATAAATTGACGATGTGAACGCCATCTGCTGCCAATTTTTGAGCAGTGCTATTGACAGTAGATAGTGTTCACGTCGTTAATGCAAAAATAATATATATGTTCATTATAGCACTTTTTCCGTCATTTAAAGAATTGATGATTGTCGTACTAAATTTATTTCACTTGCTAATTGGTTGGTTATAGACCATTTCACATTAAATCAGCGTTTTATACGAGTCGCGCATGAAGTAAAATTTCGAGTTTAGAAAAGCCTAATTTGCCTCAGTCGCTCTGCTGCGCTATGCCCGAGCCAAATGTTTAGGCTTTTCTAAACTCAAAATTTTACTTCATGCTTAATCTGGGATTGGAAACACTCGTTAGATGATCAATCATAGCCAGGGTTGTTATGTTTAAAACACTTTGTTTTAAAATAGTGTTTTGAACATGTTTAAAAACAGCCGTCGTGTTTTAAAAGGTTTTGTTTTAAACATGTTTTAAATCTTAAATTTGTTTAAAACATGTTTTAAACGTTGGATTTGTTTAAAGCCGTTTTTTTATTATCTTAACTGCTAAAAATAAATATTTGCTAAATTATATTTTATATTACTTCATGAAAGTTTTTTGTTTGTTTTTAAATTCTAGCTAAATTGTTGGAGATATTTCAAATTACATTATCAAACATAACATTTTATCACAATAAAACTGTGTGTGCATAGATGTGGTTTTTAAATACAGGGATTTTTTCTTTCAGGTATACATAAGCACTGTAAATTTTTTGACGTTCGTTGTGTTTTGTTCAAGATTTCAATTTAAATCTTTAAACGAGGGCTTTCCACTCCCAGACTAAGCATGAAGTAAAATTTCGAGTTTAGAAAAGCCTAATTTGGATTGGCCGCGTAGCGAAGCGGAGCGGCCAATCCAAATTAGGCTTTTCTAAACTCGAAATTTTACTTCATGCGCCACGCGTATAAAACACTGAAATATCGTAATGTTTAAAATATACGGCTTTAGCAATCTAATATGTAAATGTGGATAAAACGTGAGTCAAATTCTGCGCTGAAAAAATTGTTTAAAGCAGTGATTATAGGCAACCCAATAACTCTAACGTATATTAGGTTGCCTATAACCGTTGTTGTAAGTGTGTGTTTTTTTAACTTCACTGTAAATCAGTGTTTTTAAGCGTGGCACATGAAGTAAAATTTCGAGTTTAGAAAAGCCTAATTTGGATTGGCCGCTCCGCTTCGCTACGCGGCCAATCCAAATTTTTAGGCTATTCTAAACTCGAAATTTTACTTCATGCTTAGTCTGGGAGTGGAAAACACTCGTCTAAAGCCTCAAATTAACCGCATTAAAACAACGATTTCCCACAACTTTTAAAACGCTGTAATTATCGGGGTATGTATACTCAAAAGAAAAACGCCCTGTCTATTCTGTTTTAAACACGTTTTAAACGTGTTTTAAACATGTTTTGAACACGTTTTAAACCCAGATCATAACCTTATTTTGCATTTTTTTTTATTGCTAGATTAGCGTGCTCTATTTAATCGATTTGATTAAAACGTAACCAAATAATACCATTGCATAACATATTGATTAATGAGTTAAATTGTTGGAGTCATCAAATGAACATGAACGATGTTCGCGATGTCGAACGATCAAGTGTGCGGTCTGTGTAATAGACGTATTAAGACTGATAAGTCGCGAATTACCTGCTCAAGATGCAAAGTCTGTTATCACAAACAATGCGTGAAACGTAAAGTGTATTTCAAAAAACGTATTGTTGATGAATCTACGATAATTTGCTGCGAGGATGGAGATAACCTAAACGTGGATGATATCGAGCCGGACTCCGACGAAGATGGCGAGTGTGCAACCGGAGATATAAATATCGTCTCTCAATTAATCCAGTGCAAAAATGAGGTAATACTAAATAAGGACATCATTATTGCTACGAAGGACGAACTAATTGCGCAATTGCAAATACAAATAAAATGTCTTCAAACCAAACTAGAAAACTTTCACTTGAAAGAAAAATGTACATCAAGCAAAACATTATTAAATGTCCAATCGCTTAAAGGTCATAATGATACTCGATCAAATCCGAATGAGTTGGTGAACAAAGCGCAGGTACACATCGAATCGCAAAAAGAACCGCGAACAGAGCCTCGCCCGCTGCCCCGCCATTCATTCACCAAAACTACGCGGCCAAAGTCCGTGCATTCGCAGTTTGAGACCACAGACGATAATAGCGAAAATGAAATTGAAAACAAATCGCATAGTGTAGACAATGAATTTGTCACAGTAACTTACAAAAAAAACATCAAACGGAAGAAATCAAATAAAATAGTTGGCACAAACACGAATGCCTGCTCCATTATGGCTGAACCAAAGAAGGCGTGGGTGTTTATCAATAAAATAAGTAAATCAGTAACTGAGGAACAAGTTAAAAATCACATAAAAAATGTTTTAAAACACAATAACTTCACATGTGAAAAAGAAGAACACACTACTGCATACAACGGATTCAAAATAAGCGCGGATATGAAAGAAAAAACTATTCTTATGGATCCATCCAACTGGCCGGAGGGAATAACAGTAGGGCGTTATTTTTTCAAGAGAGGGGCCAAAGTCAAACCAACCTAATCTGCAATAAAAAACAACTTAACTATATCTACTTAAATATCCAATCAATTAAATCCAAATTTAACCTACTTGATTCCATCTTGCAAACGTCTTCCCTTGACCTTATGTGCATAAGTGAGCACTGGCTTAAGCCAGATGACAGTGATAATTATGTGATAAATAATATGATAACAGCTAGTCATTTTTCAAGAATTCACCATATACACGGTGGGGTATTAATTTTATTAAAAAAAAACATTTCTTTTATTAAGTTAGAAGATATAAATAAAAAATCAATAGAAATTCACTGTGAATTAACTGCCATATATCTAACTCATCTAAAAACTATTGTAATTTCGTTGTACCGTCCACCTAGTGGTAATTTTAATACTTTTTTAAATACTTTATGTTCAGCCTTAGACTTAGTTGATTTTATGAACAACACTGTATTGGTTGGTGGTGATTTTAATGTACGATTTAACGAACCTGACGATAATGCTATAAGCATATGTGATACACTGAATACGTATGGATTAAATAAATTAGTATCTTTTCCTACACGCCTAAACAATACTATTGATAATGTTTTCTCGAATACGGACCAACATAATGTTAGTCCTTTTCACAACTCTTTGTCAGATCATGTAGGAATTATGGGACAATTAAATATTGTAAATATACAAAATGAAATTTCACTAAAGATCATTAGACCAATTACTGAGGCTGGTAAAATTGCTTTTTATCATATCCTTGATGGAAGATCATGGAATCTTCACGGGGACCCCTCCAAGCAATTTGATAATTTTATAACGGAAGTCAAATATTGTTTTCTCCAAGCTTTTCCACAAAAGAAAATAAAAAATGTGGCTTCAAAAATTAATAGCATTCACTGGTTCACTCATAACTTGCGTAAAATGCGAGACACGTTACAGTTACTTAAAAATGTAAGCGTATTACACAGGACACCTGAAACAACAAAAGCATTTAGCAATTACAGACACCTGTACAATAAGGAAGTAAAACTCTCAAAAATTAATGCGAATGAAAATTTCATTAATCAGAGCAATTGTAAGCCCAAAGCAATGTGGCAAGTCCTGAATTCTTACAGAAAGAAGGAATCGAACCGCACTCAGCAGTGTAAAATTTCAGCCAATCACTTTAACATTTCCTTTGTTGAACAGGTGGAAAGAATTGCTAATGCTTTCCCGGGCAGTGTCAGTACGAGACAAATACCACTTGCATCGCACTCAACATTTGATTTCAGAACCATTTCATTGAATGATGTTCGTATTGCTATATGTAACCTTAACACCAGCAGATCAAGAGACATTGATGGACTCACTACAGATGTTATTAAGTCGTGTAAGGAAGTTATTTTAGGCCCACTTACTGCCCTACTGAATAACTGCATTAAATCAAATGTGTTTCCTGATGTACTTAAGACTGCTCTTGTTACACCTATTCATAAGAAAGGAAATGTTGAGGATCCCAAGAACTACCGTCCTATATCCATATTGCCTGTGTTCTCAAAAGTTTTTGAAAAGGTACTCTTCGCCCAAATTTATGAGTATTTTTCCAGAAACAAACTTTTTTCTAACTCTCAATATGGTTTTCGGGCAGGTATGTCTACTTCTGATGCAGTTAATGCTCTAATTGGCGGAATAGTAGAGTGTTTTGAGAACAGAGAATTTGCCTTAGCCACTTTCATTGACATGAGCAAAGCGTTCGATACTGTAAATCACGAAATACTTATAGCAAAATTGCATTCCTATGGTTTCCAAGCCGCTGCGTGTGGACTCATAAAATCGTACTTATCCAATAGATCTCAGATAGTACGGGTGAATTCACATGTATCAACAACCCTGCCACTAAAACACGGTGTGCCTCAAGGTTCCATTCTTGGGCCTCTGTTGTTCTTAATTTTCATTAACGACCTACCAACCTCAACTAAAGGCAGCAACGTAATACTCTATGCTGATGACTTAACATTTTTTACATCAGGTAATTGCAGTGACAGGGTTGTTGAAAGCAGTAGAAATACACAAGAGACCTGCAAGGAATGGCTAACCGCAAATCGCCTTCACTTAAACGCGGATAAGACTGCTCATATGTGTTTCTGTCTCAGGAATGATAAACACCAGCTTTCTCAGTCAGTAAGATTCCTTGGTGTTCAAATAGATCCACTATTAACATGGAATGAACATGGGAACTATATAGCAAACAAATTAAGCAAAAATATATTTCTCTTGAGGAATCTGGCTAACTCAGTGTCGACCTTTGTTCTTAAAACATCCTATTCCGCCACATGCCAGTCCATCTTATCATACTGCTTAATAGTCTGGGGTCACTCGGCATGCAGGCACAGACTGTTCGCACTGCAGAGACGAGCAGTGCGAATAGTAGCCAATGCAAATTATCGGGATGATTGTAAGCCCTTATTTGTATCTTCAAATATCCTGACACTGCCCTGTCTATACATTCTGAACTGTTTGTCATTCATAAAAAAACACATTAACAACTATCAAATGGCATCAGAAATTCATGACTACAGCACTCGACATAAAGGCAATCTAGTCTCCACTTTCCACAGACTATCAAAATCAAGGGACGGCGTTCACTATTGGGCACTAAAATTTTATAATAAGCTTCCGCCAATGATCCGTTGTTTGCCTGAAAAAGCTTTTAAAAAATATGTAAAATCTCTGCTGATCAAGAAAGCATATTATTCCTGGGAAGAATTCTTGGAGGATGACAATATTTGACCTTTTTATCTATATGTATTTGACCTTTTTATCTATATACGTATTTTAATTATATTATATGTAGCGATGACCTGTGTAAACATTGTAAAAAAATGTATTAGCACCAATAAAGTATTATTATTATTAACGACCATTTAAAACGCTTTAAAAAGGGCAAAAAGAGAAACTACCTGCTATTCAAACAGATAAAGTCATAAATTGTAACATCAACACACCATAAATTGTGGTTTCTTTTCTTCCATTATACTCCTGCGCTTGTAGAGGGAGTCTCTCTTCAAAATTTGCTGGTTTAGATATTTTGGAGAGGCCCTGCCTCGGTGGCCAGATAATAAGGGCCTCGTTCCTTTCAGGTAGCAGCCCGCGCTTGTCCCGAACCTTCTAATTTGGGAATCGCGGATAAGTCGCGAATCGGCGGCAACAGCTGATGAAACGTTACTTAAATGTGTTTGCTCAGTGGGAGGAAATATTTTTTTAAAGTATACATTTTCCAATGTATGAACTAAAACACTGAAATATTGTAAAGTTCAAAAACACATACTTTACTTGCATCATATTAATTGAAGATGTGTTCTTGAACTTAATTCCAGAGGTCCCTGTTACTAATCCCTGAGTGTTTCTTGAACTTAATGTTAAATCACTGTTTTACAATCGTGGCGCATGAAGTAAAATTTCGAGTTTAGAAAAGCCTGAAAATTTGGATTTGCCGGGGCGCGACTCGCTTCGCTCGCGCGCCCCAGCAAATCCAAATTTTCAGGCTTTTCTAAACTCGAAATTTTACTTCATGCTTAGCCTGGGAGTGGAAACACTTGGTAGAAGTTTCAAATTGGACAGTTTTATGAAAATAGGGAATCTCAAAGCAAATGAAAATCGCGAACAATGACCAAACATGAAATATCCTTAAGTGTAATGAGTTTTGTAATTTTATATAATATTTATAAATTTATCAAGATAATTGCTAATTTATCTGTCTTCCGGTTTTTTAATTTTTTATTTTGGGTTTTACGTCATCTATTTCCGCTGCTAAGGCCAATCATGACGCCGGAGATTAGGTCTACAGCTATCCGGGAAATTTGCCGAACCCGGTGGGAGTTCCAACCCACCGGTAGGGATCTTTAACGTGCACGCAACATCCAGGCAATACACGGGTCCTACATGCATTTAACGTCATATCCGAGAAGACGGAGTGTTTGGCATTTTTATCCTAACCTATATAAATGCAGACAACTTGTTAGGCCGGTATTTGAACCCCGGTCCGTGGCGTGGCAGTACAACACTCTAACCACTACACCACCAAGCTGCCCGTCTTCCGGCTCAATCCAAATTCCGTTCAATTTCGGTTTAAAAGCATGTGAAGGTTGGTTTAGAAAAAGATGGTGTGTTTCTAATGATTAATTATTATTCACAATATATATACAGTTGCTTTTGGTTATTTGTATGCTCGGTTACGGGTCGTGGGCAGTCGGAGCGCAACAATCGTCGAACGGGACAGCGAGATGTGGAAGCGGTGGGCGACGTGGTGGCTGTCCAATTCGTCGGCTGGGGTTGTTCCAGCTGGTGTGAGGGTACTCCTCGTAGCGGTGGCGGATACTCCGTCGTAGGTGAAATAGCGGCGACTTCTGTTTTGAGTGGCGATTCGGATGTCCGAGATCGGCTTACTGTCGTGGTGTTAAAAGATTCTCTGCTTACTCGAGTGGATGTCCAGCTCGTAGAGGGCTCAGATTGAATCTGCCGTTTCCTGGTTCTGCGTCCGGTATTTATGGGGTGTTTTGCTCGTGTTGTCTCCCTTTCTGGTGGGGTGAGTTTTGGATGTCTTCTCTCTTCGTTGCATCAGGGTTGAGGCGATCTCTCTTCCGCTCACGGGGCCGGGGTTGTTGGTAAATGCGGGTTTAGTGTCGCGCGCGGCCAGCTACCTGAATATTAATGAGATACAACGAGCAAAAGTACAGCAATTTCAAAATAAATTCTTGGCGTACATCACAAACAACAATTTAGTTTTGAGTTATATTTGACGAATAAAGCACTAATAACCTTTCTTCACACTTTTTTAAAAGTGTGAAGAAAGGTTACACTGGTCGGCATGAAAATCGGCCCTGACACCATTCCTGCTGATTCTTGTGTAAAATGACCTCCTGAATCCGAATATGACCCTTGTTTTCCCCCATCACCCACCGTTTTCGGGGGAGGCCCCCCCACCTATTTTTATCACTTTTCGATAATTTGGGGGGTGAAAAGGATTATTTTAGCCTTTACGTTTCTTCTGAGGGGCTAGTGTAACAGGGGGGGCAGAGCATCTAATAACTTTGAGTGCCAATTGTAACAGGCGGTCACTCACGCTTGACAAAAAAATATAATAATTCTTGACAAAAGATGCTGCGGTGCTCTCCGTTAACCTCCGGCTTTGCTCACTTGCTAGTTAGCTGTAAAATATAAATTTTTAACACCGACCTTTGTTGCTCTGAGTCCTTGGCTCAGAGTTGATGTCTTCTTCCTTCTGGATCCTCTCTTGGGTTGGCACATAAACACTAGTACTTTGTTTAATATTGATTTAACTAGGGGTAGTTTCGGGAGTGCAATTAAGAAATAATTTTCAATTGTTTAAAGTTTAAAAAAACAACTAGTGATTTATTCACATCAAATAGAATAAAATGAATAATGAGAACAATAAAAACAAACAAATATTTACTAGACAAAAGAAAAACAAATATAACGAATTTAAAAGAGAAAGTAAAGTTGCACTCGCGTAAAAAAAAAATATGAAAATAACTAGAACTTTAAAAATATAGTAATAGCAAAAAAAATAATGAAAATAAATTTAAGTACCCCACTTAAATAAATTAGACAAGTACCACACAAAACAAACACGACTTTTAACAATACAGGAAACCACTTCAAAAGTTCGGGAACGACTTCTTCAAAATTCAGGAAACAACTGCCTGTCTGACCGCTTGTCAGACAGTTTTGTTGAGGGAGAAGCAGGTAGGGGTAGCTTCTCCCATTGGCTAACGCACAGGGTTGGGGATGAATTTTCATCCCTGCCTGCTCAGCACAAGAGCACGCGCATGCGCTCTTTAAATTGCCTATCGCCGGGAACCAGTACGGATGTACAACCGCGTAATTAAATTTAAACGAAAAATGTATATTTAAATGTTCTACATATTTACGTGTTGCGGTTGTAGCATCCGTACCAACGATAGGACTTATACCATATATGGTATTTAATCGACGATGTTCCCTATGTGGTTTGATAAAAAAATATATATATAAAAAGAAGTACATTTAAACTTACTTCAAAAAAATACGTCGTCTTGTATGGTTGTGTGGCATCATATATGCCCTTGTCTGTATGTGTTTTATTAAAGGTGTGTTTTATCTATCATTTAATTAAGTGAGGAATTTACAAATTGTGCCTCAGCTGTGCCTTCATGTTTGCAAGTACTTTCCCCAAATTACGTCGAACAAAAGCCCGGGTGTTTTGAACAACCGGGCATCATAAACGGGATTACAATTTCTTCGTACGAAATTTGGGGCGGAGCGGTACCTGTGGTGTCTCCGAGAAATATTTGAGGTACAGCGTCTTTTGGGCGTAACGAAAAGATTAACAAGCGCTTAATGCGAGTGCAATTTTGTACAAGGGAAAAACCTACTAATCCTAAGAAAGAAAATAAAACCTATCTAAACTTAACACTAAAAATATACAAAATATACAAATTCAACTTTCAATGTATGTAATACGGACTTTACTCATTTTATAATTAAAGTGATTTATGAAGCTGATAAATAAAGTCATGTAAAAATATAAAGAAATGGGTGCCGATGTAAGAAAATGAATAAAAAATTATGTAGCCCGAAAAAGTAACTGAATAAATCAAAGTTCCGGCGTTTACGGTAAAACGCCGGTAACACTAGAGAGGTGAAAAGTTCCAAAACATGAACATTTGTAGCAAGGAGGTAGATTTGGGGGGGGGGATTTGCCCCCTTAAATTGTAAAAAACTCCTTAAAAATGATCGATTTTTCCGTTTATTTCGCAGTTTTTTCACTTATTTTCTACATTTCCAGCTTCCATCCCCCCTCATCCCCCCCAAACAATAAAAATATATAGCAACAATATATAGCAACAATAATAAAAATATATAGCAACAATAATAAAAATATATAGCAACAGTTCGGAAGATTCACTGCACCACGCTGGCGCTCTCAATACCTCGCGCGCACAGGTTTGCCCAGGAATTTATGATTTTACATTTATTATTTTACTTTTTAGTTATTATTCTTTACAGCTAAAATAATCCTATTCACCCCTCCAATGGATGGGGGACACGGGGGGAGTATTGAGAGCGCCAGCGTGGTACAGTGAATCTTCCGAACTGTTGCTATATATTTTTATTATTGTTGCTATATATTGTTGCAATATATTTTTATTATTGTTGCAATATATTTTTATTATTGTTGCTATATATTTTTATTATTTGGGGGTGTTTGGGGGAGGATGAGGGGGAATGGAAGCTAGGAATATGTAGAAAATAAGTGAAAAAACTGCGAAAGAAACGGAAAAATTGATAATTTTTAATGATTTTTTTACAATTTAAGGGGGCAAATCCCCCCCCAAATCTACCTCCTTGCTACAAATGTTCATGTTTTGGAACTTTTCACCTCTCTAGCCCCTCAGAAGAAACGTAAAGGCTAAAATAATCCTTTTCATCCCTCCAAATTATCGAAAAGTGATAAAAATAGGTGGGGGGCCTCCCCCGAAAACGGTGGGTGATGGGGGAAAACGGAGGTCATATTCGGATTCAGGAGGTCATTTTACATAAGAATCAGCAGGAATGGTGTCAGGGCTCGAAAACATTTTTTTTTTGCAGACCAGTGTTATTAGTTCTTTATTCGTCAAATTTGATCTTCACGTAACTTACAATCAATTTATTTAAGTTATATATTTAAAATGTACAAATTCTGAGCTTAAATCTTTGAACTGACAACAGGAGATGAACAATTTTCAAAGAAATTTAAATGTTTCACGCTGCCATTCTTTTGAAATACCTAAATTATTGTATTTGATAAAGTGAAAAAATACAACCATAAAAATTGTACAGGGTGGCTAAAAAATCGATGTTTGTACAGAATATTTCACTAACTATAAGAGAAAGAAAAACTCAACGGTGAAAACAAAATTTAGCTATCATCTTTTATACTTTGAATATTATATTATAAACTTTTAGGAAGTCGTTGTTTTTGAAAAGAATTTAATTTGTAACTTAAAACGGGTGTTTTCCACTCCCAGACTAAGCATAAAGTAAAATTTCGAGTTTAGAAAAGCCCCGCGTAGAAAATTTGTCGAGGGTCGCGCAGCGACCCGAGACAAATTTTCACGGGGCTTTTCTAAACTCGAAATTTTACTTCATGCGCCACGCGTATAAAACACTAATTTAAATAAAATTTGAAAACTCTAATTCAAAGTGCAAACGAAATGTAATTGAAAAAAAAAGTAAATGATGTATTTAATTAAACGTCAAAAAGACAAAGATTTATTAAGCTATATTGGATATTTGTATTAAAAAGAAATTGGTGTACATAATATGAGCTAGAAATTTGTGGAATATAAAAAAAAAAGGATGCTGGGGAAGGTGCCACACAAACATGGATTCTGTTTCAAAATATATCATACAACCATTTAACTTGTATAAAGTTTAGTAAGAACTCCTTCAGCCAATTCATATCTATTTAGAGCAGGGGTTCTCAACCGGGGGAACGCCACATTAGGGGGGAGCGGCAAGATGTCAAAGAGTGTCTTGTTTGTCTTGTTTGTTGTTGTTATTGTGCCTCTCTTGTATTATATATATATATATATATATATATATATATATATATATATATATATATATATATATATATATATATATATATATATATATATATATATATATATATATATATACCAAATAAGAAATAACAGCGCATTAGGTCATGATGTAAAAGTTATTTTTTTTATCAAGTGAGTGTGCAAGGAGGACAGAAGACGACGACGATCGTTTCGCTCTTTTTATGAGCTCCTCAGGCCGCCACATCCATCATCCCATACACACTCACTTGATATGTAGAAGTTGTATATATACTGACTTCGCTAATCATAAGCCGGTATTGACGTCAGTATTTATAAATGCTACTGCATTGATAAGGGCATTGATCTCATTTTGCTTCTACAGTTAGTGTCGGTTTTTAGTTTAAACCTTCGACTAGCATCGGAGCGGCGAGAAACCCGAACCAATGCGATGATAATATTCAGAACGCCGAATTAAATTAAATAAATTAGAATTAACGACCTGCCTATAAGTACCAAATAAGAAATAACAGCGCATTAGGTCATGATGTTAAAGTTATTTTTTTTATCAAGTGAGTGTGCAAGGACAGAAGACGACGACGATCGTTTCGCTCTTTTTATGAGCTCCTCAGGCCGCCACATCCATCATCCCATACCATATACAACTTCTACATATCAAGTGAGTGTGTATGGGATGATGGATATGGCGGACTGAGGAGCTCATAAAAAGAGCGAAACGATCGTCGTCGTCTTGTCCTCCTTGCACACTCACTTGATAAAAAAAATAACTTTAACATCATGCGCTGTTATTTCTGCGCTGTTATTTCTTATTTGGTACACTTATAGGCAGGTCGTTAATTCTAATTTATATATATATATATATATATATTTAGGTTTTCGCGAGCAAAATATAACTGGCTGGAGTTTTTTGGGCTGCTTTCTCGCGTTGATTTATTTATTTGCGCTCTACGTTTCGGCAGCATCACTTCTGCCATCCTCAGGAGCTTTTTTGTACACTGAGTGATAGATGTCACGTTCACTGTCAGTACATTTGTTTTGTAAACTAGGGACTTGTAGTCTAGATCTGCTGCGTGTTATTGGTCCACTCGATGTAGAAGGTGCTAAAATTTCATGATTTGTGTCCGATGTATCTGTATTGTTGAAATTACTTGAATTTGTCTGAATATTCCGAAAATTGTTAGATATTGAAGGCAAGTCATTTTTTTGTTGTTTTATTATATTCATCAAAGGTTTCCATGTGGTTTTTAATCTTGTGCCATCATCTCGTTTATTGAGGCACAAAGGATGTTTTTTTATTTCTATGGCTTCCCGTACGAATCTTTCTTCATATTTTGTGATAGAACTAATTACCGAAGTATTTTCAAAATCTATGTTATGGTCTGTATCAAATTTATGTTGGAATAATGAGGAATTTTGGTCGTGATTTTTTATGGCTAATTTATGTTCTTCTCGTCTGACGCTAATTCTTCTGTTGGTTTGGCCGATATATGATTTATGGCAGCCTTTACAGGGAATTTTGTATATTCCTTGTTTTTCAAGGGGAATTTTGTCTTTAGAGTTACGTAAAAGTTGTTTTATCATAAGATATGGTTTAAACGATTTGTGTATGTTGAATTTTTTTAAATATTTGAAATTTTGTCTGTAACTCCTTTTATATGTATAAGGAAGAGTTATTGTGTTCGTGTAATCTGTGTTTATAATGTTTATAGGTTTTGGTGTATTGGCCCTGTCAATTAGTTTGTTTATTGTGTTTTCTTGGAATTTGTTTGATTTCAAAATGAATTTGAGTGTATTTATTTCCGAAAGTATGTTGTTTTGATCTGTGAGTTTGAAAGAACGTGTAATAAATGTTTTGACTACTGAACTAATTTGAGCAGGATGATGATGTGAGTCGGCGTTTAGGTATCGATTTGTGTGAGTTTTTTTCCTATAAACAGTATGTCCCAGGTTGCCATTTGATGTTTTGTAAAGTAAAATATCTAAAAACGGAAGTTTGTCATTTTGTTCTATTTCCATGGTAAATTGAATGTTAGGGTGAATACTATTCAAATGGTCCAAAAACATGTCTGCATTGTTTCTACCATGAGGTCAAATCACTAATGTGTCATCAACATATCTTAACCATAGTTTTGGTTTTAAATTATGACTGCTCAAAGCTTTCTCTTCACAAAACTCCATGTAAAGATTAGCTACAATTGGTGATAGTGGTGAACCCATCGGAGCACCTTCTATTTGTTTGTACTTTTGGTTGTTATAGGTAAAGTATGTAGAGGTAAGACACAGGTTTGCCAATTCCATAATATCCTTCGGAGGACTGTGTTTCTCTTCTATTATTTTTAGAGCTTCTTTAAAGGGTACTTTTGTGAATAGGGATTTAACATCGAAACTGATAAGGAGGTCGTCACTGTCCAATTTAATATCGTGAATAATTTCCAGGAGATGAGAAGAGTTTTTTACAAATGAGTGCATTTGTTCCGAAAAAGGTTGCTATTGTTTTACAATAACTTTTGATAATTTGTGTGTGGGTGATCCGATTGTACTTACAATTGGTCGTAAGGGAACACCTTCTTCGTGAATTTTTGGAAGATCGTACAATTTAGGGCACATCGATGACTTTTCTCTTGGTGTAATTACTTTTTTCACGTCGTCGGGTAAGTTAGCAGCTTTAATTTTGTTTTTAGTAATTTTTTCCAGGTATGTAGTTGGATAGGATGCTGATTTTTTGTATGTTGGGTCATCTAAAAGCTCACACATCTTGTTGTTGTAGTCATTCCAGTTCATTATAAATGTGGAATTTCCCTTGTCTGCGAGTAGAACGATTAGAGATGTGTCCTCTTTTAGTAATTTGATTGCCTTGCGTTCATCTTTCGAGATGTTAGATTTAGGAAGTTTTGCACTACGAATTGCAATTGCCACTTCTTGCCTGACTATTTCCGAGTTCGTTTCATTTAAGTGTTTAATTGCGGCTTCAGTTTTACATATTAGATCTTCTATAGGTATATGAGTAGGAGTTACAGCGAAAATGAATCCCTTTTCAAGTGCCTGAGTGGTAACTTTATCTAAAGGTTTATTTGACAGATAATGTACAAATGTCGGTTTCGCTAATGTGTTTTTGTGTATCTTCTTTGGTAATAATTTATCAAATTTTGAAATCTGTTTATTAGTTTTTTCATCAGTATCTGATATAACTTGGAAGTAGCTAAGCTGTTCAATTTTATTCCAAATTGTTGGGTGTACGGAATTACTCATTTCTAAGTGAAGATACAAAAGTGTTTTGCCTACTGAATCTAGGTCTCTTCTTACCCTATGTATTGCTTCTTTAAGTAGATATTTCCTTGTTTTCTTTAGAATTCGGTTAATTTGTTGTGATTTGTAATTGCATCTAATATTTATAGATTTTGGTATTACGTTTTTATCTCTACATCTGCAGAGGAAGGTTAGATCACACAGTAGTCGTCCACGTCTTGTTCTTAGTTTTTCGTATCTTTTCAGTTGGTGTAGAACTTCTTCCCCATGAAGGTTTGTAATATTTATTTTTAGGTTTTCGCGAGCAAAATATAACAGGCTGGAGTTTTTTGGGCTGCTTTCTCGCGTTGATTTATTTATTTGCGCTCTACGTTTCGGCAGCATCACTTCTGCCATCCTTAGGAGCTTTTTTGTACACTGAGTGATGGATGTCACGTTCACTGTCAGTACATTTGTTTTGTAAACTAGGGACTTGTAGTCTAGATCTGCTGCGTCCACTCGATGTAGAAGGTGCTAAAAAACCTTTGATGAATATAATAAAACAACAAAAAAATGACTTGCCTTCAATATCTAACAATTTTCGGAATATTCAGACAAATTCAAGTAATTTCAACAATGCAGATACATCGGACACAAATCATCGGACAGAAATCAAGAAACACCGCGGCCGCTGTCTCCGTTGCCACCATCACCCCGGAAGGCGCACAGGAGGCGAAGGACCTCCCCATACGTGGTGGTGCCACGTCCGCTCTCTGCGATACCTCCTTCACCCCACAAGGCACGCACCAGGATCGCGGAGGGACCCCTACGTCATCGGCCCGTCGGCAGGAACAGCCCGAGGACACCGGCCTACCCGGCACTACGGCGATTGCCCGCGCCGCCTCTGCCATACACCGGGATCGACCCACTAGGAGTCTCCTTACAGGACCCCCGCAGATTCAGCGTTCGAACGAAAAGCAGGAGGGCCGCTGAAGCGCAGCACCTGTATCCATATAAATGTGTAAATAAATCCATTGTAAATACGCACCGGCACATTAACCACCGAACTATTCCCTTGAATATAATACAACAACCCCAAATATATATATATATATATATATATATATATATATATATATATATATATATATATATATATATATCAGTAGTAGTAGTGACAATTTCAATATTATTTTCGGAAGGGGTTGGATTTTGAATTTCTTGGTTGTTGTTCGGAGATAATATATTTTGACCAGAATTTATACAAGTTTTCCAAATTGGTGGTAGTCTTTTAGCATCATCTCTTTGATTTAGACTGTTCGGCCTAAATCAAAGAGATGATGCTAAAAGACTACCACCAATTTGGAAAACTTGTATAAATTCTGGTCAAAATATATTATCTCCGAACAACAACCAAGAAATTCAAAATCCAAGCCCTTCCGAAAATAATATTGAAATTGTCACTACTACATCATTAGAAGAACAAAACAGAAGAGTAACACGAAGCCAAACAAGAAATTCACGCATCAAGTAGTACGTAAAAGTCAAACAAGTGGTTGCTAGAGCAATGGAATTTTGATAGTTATTCCTGACGATGATGACTGCGACGTCATCGAAACGTCGAATTAAAAATAAAATGGACCAGAGCCAAGAAAATACGCGGGACCAAACCCGAAGAAACAATGATACATGTTACGCCCGCGAAAATCTACGTTTTAACATATATATATATATATATATATATATATATATATATATATATATATATATATATATATATATATATATATATATATATATATATATATATATATGTATATAAAGGGTCCGCCAATAAGCGCGCTCGATCTTTAAAATAAAATAAAACAAGTTGTGTGAGAGGTATAAATGAAATTTATTTTTTGTTTGAAAGAGTATTCGAAGGCATTATGTATGGAAAATAATATCGTTCAAATGGCCACCTCGGCTTTGCTTGGTGGCGCGCATACGAGAAGTCCAATTTTCAATGACTCTGGCGCACAAATCGGACTGTATTTCATCGATGGCGTGGCGTATGTAGACTTTGGGGTCATCAGTGTTTTGTGGTTGGTTTGCGTAGACCTGCGATTTAAGAAAACCCCACAAGAAATAGTCTAGTGCGGTTAAATCGCACGATCTCGGTGGCCAGTTGATGTCGCCTCCGCGCGAGATAACCATTCCTCCGAAGCGCTCGTGCAGAAGATCCATTGTGGCGCGCGCTGTGTGGCTCGTAGCGCCGTCCTGCTGAAACCACATATCCTCGACATCCATATTGTCGATTTCATGCCAGAAAAAGTTCGTTATCATGGATCTGTATCGTTCGCCGTTTACCGTGATGGCCACACCATTGCGTTCTCGAAGAAATACGGCCCGATGATGCCTCCGGCCCAAAATCCACACCAAACAGTTACCTTTGCTGGGTGCATTGCGACCTGGTGGACCTCCTGTGGATTGTTCTCGGCCCAATAAAGGCAATTCTGCTTGTTGACATTCCCATTTATCCAAAAATGTGCCTCATCGCTGAAGATGATTTTGCGACCAAACTCGGAGTCGACTTCCAACTGCTCTAAAGCCCAATCAGCGAAGATACGGCGCTGTCTATGGTCGTTTATTTTGAGCTCTTGTGTCAGCTGGATCTTGTACGGATGCATGCCCAAATCCAGATGCAAGATTCGGCGAAGTGATGTTTCCGAAAGGCTGAGTTCCTGTGCGCGACGTGAAATTGACTGTCGCGGATTTTCACGCACACTATCGCGCATAGCGGCGACATTCGCGGCAGATCGGACGTTTCGACGACGCGTCGGTGTTGGCTTATTGTTCACCGAACCGGTTGCCTCGAATTTGTTTATTAAACGAGGGATAGTCGACTCAGCAGGACGACCAATTGCACCGTAATATTGGCGGAGCGCGCGGAACGTTGCCCGAACCGATGAATGATTTTCGTAATACATTTTAAGATTTGCACATGTTGCTCGCGGCTGAATTGGTTCATGGTAATTTGTGAAGATATACTGAATAATAACAACTAGGTTTGACAACTCTACCACAAACAACATGGCCGCCATCAGCTGTCAAAGATCGAGCGCCTTTTTGGCGGTCCCTTTATATGGGAACGTAATGAAAACACATGCGAACTATTCGTGATCATTTATTTAACTGACTGTTCAATGGTCTGTGTGTCCCCCATGCAACACAATGTACATGTATATATGGTTGCATATACTACAAGGTGAAGTGAAATAAAGCTATAATGGTGTTTCAATCTATCTTGAAAACCGAAATTAAATCAAGGAGAAGGGAGTGGAGTTAAGAGGGGGGCGCGACCTGAAATATATTGAGAACCCCTGATTTAGAAGATGTATTGGAAGAGCAAACAGGAATGGGATCAAACACAATCGATTGTTTCCAATTAATTTATGGATAAACAACGAATTTGTTGTAGATAATATTAGTAAAACCAGGGCTGGCCAACCCAAATTGCAACTTTATAATATTTCAGTGTTTTAGCGTGTACATCGGTCAAATGTATACTTTAAAGAACAACTCCCTGTATATGTTTAATGCAAAGTTACAAAAAAAATACAAATGGATTTAGAGGACTTCACAATTTTTATCTGACTAAAATTATACCCACTGAGCAAACACAATTAAGTAATGTTTCATAAACATTAAAACAACGTTTAATGTTGCTACAATGTTGATATAACGTTATTTGTTTGTTTTTTGCTCGGTTGGTACATACCTATATAAATTATTTAAATATAGCATTACTGAAATCTTTGATTTGACAATAACTCGGATTATTCACATAACATTCCACATAATCAGCGGCTTTTTGAGCACCCGTCCTTTTTCGTTTCTTCGTCTTTTCAATTTTCGCCACACACATCTCGACAAATTTATAGTGAATCGGCGGCAAGAAGTCTTTAAGGACTATAGGATTGTACTTGTCTTCGGCAGTCACAAAATTAATTTTTCTAAAAAGGCAATAAAGAAATTCTTGAACTCTGGGATCGCTCATATCATGGCAAATTAACGCCTGGTTATAAATCGTGTTGTCGATTTTCGAGGACTTATAACACTCGTCGATGTACCCTCTTTGTATTGCTCTCTGTGTATCGTCCAGTATCTGAAAGAGGAGTGATAAATGTACTTAATCTCTGCACACACACAAACAAAATCTTTTTTTTGACCCCCGTCTCCTGGTCATACAGTCAGCTGCTGTTTGTATTTAATTACTTTCGATTTAACCCATTAAGCGCCATTGGTGAATACACGCAACATTATAAATTTTTTGTTAACCAAATTACTAAATGAGTTAATTTTGTATATTATATTATTTGACCTGACTTGAAAATGTGTGAAGAAAAATGTTAATATTTTGTTTTTTTCGATTATTACTCAATAAAAAAAAATACATGATTGTATTTCTAACTTCAAAATATTTCAGTGTTTATACGCGTGGCGCATGAAGTAAAATTTCGAGTTTAGAAAAGCCCCGTGAAAATTTGTCTCGGGTCGCTGCGCGACCCTCGACAAATTTTCTACGCGGGGCTTTTCTAAACTCGAAATTTTACTTCATGCTTAGTCTGGGAGTGGACAACACTCGTTCTTAGAAGTTTCAAATTAAAGGATCACTCTAGATTACTAAGTTTATTACCATTTTACAAAGGCTACAGCTCGAAGGACCAATCATGGTCTTCGGAGACCGAAGGACTACAGGGAATCGAAGTTTATTTACAAGAAAACAACGAATATCCGAAGGTTTACAGCATGGATAGGAAAGAAAACATCCAATTTTGAAAAAATATCGAAGTTGGGCTGGTTTTCAGTGCGTTTTTAACTTCGCTTTAAATCAGTGTTTTATACGCGTGGCGCATGAAGTAAAATTTCGAGTTTAGAAAAGCCCTGTGAAAATTTGTCTCGGGTCGCTGCGCGACCCTCGACAAATTTTCTACGCGGGGCTTTTCTAAACTCGAAATTTTACTTCATGCTTAGTCTGGGAGTGGAAACGCTCGTTCTACACTTTATATCGCACGTTCTTATAAAAAATCGATTAATGCCTGAAAATTTACAGTGTATACATTTTGCATATTTAAAAGAAAAATTCTACATACTGCGATTTTCTTTTTAAATATGCAAAATGAATACACTGTAAATGTTCAGTCATTAATCGATTTTTTATAAGAACGTGCGATATAAAGTGTAGAACGAGCGTTTCCACTCCCAGACTAAGCATGAAGTAAAATTTCGAGTTTAGAAAAGCCCCGCGTAGAAAATTTGTCGAGGGTCGCGCAGCGACCCGAGACAAATTTTCACGGGGCTTTTCTAAACTCGAAATTTTACTTCATGCGCCACGCGTATAAAACACTGATTTAAAGCGAAGTTAAAAACGCACTGAAAACCAGCCCAACTTCGATATTTTTTCAAAAATAGCGGAGCGGCCAAACCAAATTTTCAGACTTTTCTAAACTCGAAAT
Organism: Philonthus cognatus; assembly: GCA_932526585.2. NCBI lineage: Eukaryota > Metazoa > Arthropoda > Insecta > Coleoptera > Staphylinidae > Philonthus > Philonthus cognatus. The sequence continues at coordinate 104,254,791 of OW052244.1, forward strand.
TTTACTTCATGCGCCACGCGTATAAAACACCGAAATATTATGATGTTAGAAATACACTGACATTGTTTTTTTTTTTTAAATGAGTAATAATCGAAATATTTAAATAACAAAATATTTACATTTTTCTTCATATATTTTCAAGTCAGGTCAAATAATATAATATATTATTATTTGACCTGATTTGAAAATATATGAAGAAAAATATAAATTTTATATAGAATCGACGACTAACAGGGTATACATTATATATATTTAAAAAGGAACATTCACAGTATAAAAATAAGTACCTAAAAATAATTTTTAAATTAACTCTATAATTGTTCGGCCGTTTATGGGTTAATCGACATTTCTGTATGTGGGAGGTAAACTACACCAAGTTACATTTTTGATATTTGACAGTGCTATTTACCTTTCGATAGAGTAAAAAATCCTGATTCCAACAGTACAAAAACGTATTTTTAGAATAAAAATGATTTGGTGTAGTCTACCTCCCACATACAGATTGATGAATAAATATATAACTTACGAAAAAATCAGTAACATCAGCGATACAAAAGTGTACCAAAGTCAATATTACAGTTGTGCGAATCATGTTGGTTTTTTTGTTCAACAGTTAAAATGCTTAACACACTAATACAGGCTTTCTTTTTATAGCGTATGTATTGGAATTTTTTTTTTTTTGCGATTTAGATTAGAAAATATATTAAATTGTAATACATAGATTTAAATGTAAATGCATGTGTGCCGTTTAAATGTAATGGCTTTGAATGCATAAATAATTTTAGTGAAAAGTCGATGGGTACTTTATAGAATTTGTTTATTTTATTGATTTTAATATTTTCTTATCTGTTTTAATTTTATTTTACTTTCCCTCGAGGACATCAGAAATGTATAAATTTACATAAACGAATTCAGAAAAAATATTCTTTTGAAAAGTATTACAAGTTATCAATACAAATTAATTAATAAAAAACTGTTTTTGTGTTTCCACTGAGCTAAACACAATTAAGTAATGTTTCATCAACATTAAAACAACGTTTAATGTTGCTACAATGTATATATAACGTTATTTTCCAGTGAGCAAATACATTAAAATAACGTTGCATAAACGGATAAATGGATAATTATCGTCTTAAGTTGTCTTATTAATTAAGACATCGTTTGCATATTCACGAATAGTTTTTTCGTAATTTTATACATTATATTTAAAGTGTGCAAGCTATAAGAAGCGTAAGCTTATTTTCTGGAATTCAAATAGTTTTGAATTTGAATTTATCTTGTTTCATAAACATTAAAACAACGTTTAATGTTGTTACAATGTTCTTCTTCTTTATGTGGCATCTCCTTTCAGGAGGTTTGCAACCATCATCGCTATCTTCACCTTGGAAGCGGCAGCTCGGAATAACTCCTAGGATGTGGTGTTGTACCATTCTCTCTGGTTACGCAGCCATGAGCATCTGCGCCTACCGATGTTCCGCTTGCGTATTATCTTCCCTGCATTATCAGTTGGAGTAACTCGTATTTTGCTCCTCTGGTTATGTGCAGCTTTCTTGTTTTTATTGTTTTTATTGATTTCTTGATCTTTGTTCATACGTTCCATCACTTTAATGTTTCTCACTCTGTCCGTCCATGATATTTTAAGCATTCGTCTGTAGCACCATACGTCAAAGGCTTCTAGCTTTTTTATTTCATTTTGCTTTAAGTCCATGCTTCCATTCCATAGAATAGTATGGAGAACACGTAACCTCTAAGCATTCGTGTACGCAAATCGAGTTTAATTTGCCTATCACAGAGAAAAGCACGCATTTTAAGAAATGTTTTTCTGGCCATTTCAATTCTGCATTTGATTTCTATAGTTTCGTCTATAGTATTGGTTATCCATGTGTATTTGTATTTAGTTGTCTTTTCTATACGTGTGTTGTCAATGTATAGGTCTGGATGTTGTGTTTGGGTTTTAGTTATTACCATATACTTTGTCTTTTTCAAGTTCATTTTAAGACCATATTGCAGACCGACATCATTTAACTTGTTTTTTAATATCTGAAGGTCTGCAAGGGTTTCTGCCTTTATAACAGTATCATCCGCATACCTTAAATTGTTAACCGTCTGGCCGTTTATTGTGATTCCAGTTTTATCTTCACTTAGTGCTTCCCTGAATATCTCTTTGGTTTGTTTAGAGATGACCGGAAAAGAATTTTCGAAATGATGCAGAAAAGTGTTAAAAAATGATTATATTTATCATCTACTGTGCTGCTGTTATAAACTGTCTCCCAGTTTTCTACCATTAATGAGTTATAGAATGAGTGTTGATTGCATTCAGAATACAATCTGTAAGATATTTTTTTACTCACGCAATTTTGTGTGTTTTTTAGTGGAATGTTTAATAATATAGAATCATGATCGGACAATTCCGTGGACGATATCTTTTGTATTTGGACTGGAACGACAAGACTATTAAAATCATTTGAAAAATACCTAAATTCAATTAATATTAATATACAATTTACTACTGAAATAGAAAAGAACAACAGCTTAAATTTCCTTGATATAACCATTGTTAAAAATACCAATAAATTATAATTTAAAATACAATCATTCCAGCCAATTCAAACAACACAAATAAAATAAAATTAAGTACTTTTCACTCTTTTATCAATAGATTAATTAACATCTCTTTAAGGGAATCTGATTTCAAACAAGAATTAAATATTATTTACAAAATTGCTGAAAATAATGGCTATAGCAAGGACGTTATAAATAATTTATTAAAAAAAACAGAAACAAAAACATTTAAATAAATACTTTTACGCAGCTGAGCAAAAAATAGATAGTCAATAGTATAAAATAAATTTTGTTAATGACCTATCATACAATATAATTAATCAATATTGGAGGAAAAACTTTAATATTATATGTTCAAATCGACTAAATTTAGGCAAATCTTTGATAAATAACAAGACGAAAACAGAGAATTCAAAGAAATGTGGAGTTTATGAAATTCAATGTGATGAATGCGATGCAATTTATATTGGGAAAACCGGCAGATCATTCGAAACCAGAATGAAAGAGCATAGAAAATCTGTATTAGATAATAAACCAACAACTGGCTTATCCAAACATTGCATCGCATTCAATCACATCTTTAATCTGCATAATTTTAAGATTTTGCATTCAGGTAATAAGGGATACACACTAAATCTAAAAGGAGATTATCAAGTTGATGCCATTTATACTGACTTTTCGAAAGCGTTTGACCGTGTTAATCATGCTTTGCTGTTGTTCAAACTTAAAAAACTAGAGTTTGGCATTTCTGTAATTAACTGGCTTCAAAGTTTTCTTTCATCGCGTTCTCAATTTGTTAAGATTCAGAACTATATATCTTCAGCAATCAACGTTACATCTGTGGTACCGCAAGGATCGCATTGTGCGCCTATATTAATTCTTTTATTTATCAACGACGTTGGAAAATCCTTTAGGTAATGATTGGTCATTGTCTACTTTTATAGTGGCTGTTTGGTTCCAGTAGAGCGATTCAATAATCTGTATATCTCGAGAGTCGATATTTCGTTGCTTCAATAGATCTATTAGAGTATCATGTCGAACTTTATCAAAAGCCTTTTCATAGTCTATGAAGCATACGTGTGTATCTAGGTTCATATCTAAACATCTTTGTGTCAATACATTAAAACTGAATAAAATAATGCTTCCCTTGTACCAAAGCTATTCCTGAAACCAAATTGAGTGTTTCCTATGTCATTTTCTAGCTTGTTATAAAGTCTCTTGTGAATAATTTTGAGAAATGCTTTTAGTGTGTGACTCATCAGATTAATAGTTCTATGATCGCTACATTCTCTGGCATTTGGTTTTTTTGGTATCGTTATAAAGGTAGATTTTATCCATTGTTTTGGTATTATTCCGGTTCTCTAAACTGTATTAAAGAGATCTACCATTATATCTAGTTGGTCTTCATTTATTAGTTTTAGGAGTTCGCTTGGTATTTCGTCAGGTCCAACTGCTTTCCCGCTTTTTAGGGTCTTTATGGCATAGAGCACTTCTTCTTTCATTATGTTTGGTCCCTCTTTGGCACTCTGTTTAGTTCTGGTACTTCTCGTGTCTTGAAAGAGTTCTTCTATGTATTGTTTCCATCTTATTAATTTGTGTGCTGGTTCTACTATGATCTTCCCATTTTTATCTTTAATAATGGTGGTTTGTCTTTTTCGTGTTGTTCCTGTTAAATCTTTAAATTCTTTATGTAGATTACTGTTATCATATTTTGATTGTAGCTCTTCTATATATTCACATTATGCGGTTAACCAGCTAAGAAAGCTGGTTAACCGCATAATGTGAATATATAGAAGGGCTACAATCAAAATATGATTGCGTCTCGTATTTTCCTTGTTATATTTCTCTGCAGCTCTTTATATTTTTTCGGATTGATTTTATGCCCCCTTCGTTCTTCCATAAGGCGGAGAATTTCCTGTGTTATCCAATTTTGTTTAGGTTTTTTCTTATCTGGTGTAAGTCGATCTTTACTTCCTATTATTAATGCGGTTTTTATATACTGCCTTTCAAAAAAATCAGAACACCAAGTATTTATTGCACGATTTTAATAAAATTTACACAATTTGATCATGTAAACGAACTGTATCGATGATCAAAAAATCAACTTGAAAAACAAAAAAACAAATGAATAAAAATTAATAATGTGTTGGGCCTCCACGATTTTCCAAACACTCATTAACACGTCGAGGCATGCTAGAAATCAGGCTGTCAATATCGACTTGGGGTATTTCATTCCAAACTTCGATAATTTGACCTCTAAGTTCCATTACAGTGTTAGCGGGGCGCTGTAAGTTACGTATTCTAACACCTATCATATCCCAAACATATTCTATTGGCGATAGATCTGGAGAACGAGATGGCCAAGGTAACAAATTGATTTCGGCACTATCAAAAAACTGTCTTGTAATGGCCGCTGTGTGAGGTCGAGCATTATCTTGCTGAAAAATAGGGTTCTGCAAGCCATTTACATAGGGCACTAACACTGGCCGTAAAATGTTGTCAATATACCGAATCGCGTTAAGACTTGCTTCTAAAAAAACTAGAGGAGACCGACTACCATATGCTATTGCCCCCCAAACCATAACTCCCTGTGTAAGAGCCGTATGTCTTTCAACAGCAAATTGTAAAATTCTGCGTTCACCGCGTCGACGTCTCACTCTTCTGCGACCATCATGAGCCCATAAACAGAACCGAGACTCATCGCTGAAGATAATGTTATTCCATTCATGGGTCCAATGTTGTCTTTCCCTGCACCAATCAAGTCTTGCTCTGCGATGCTGCGGAGTAAGAGGTAGACACAATTGTGGACGGTAGGATCTTATACTAAAACTGCGAATTCTTCTGTAAACAGTAGCCATGGATACTCTTTGGCCATTTAGAGCCAACCAGTCATTTCCCAATGCCCGCGACGTTGTAAATCTGTCCCTTAAAGTTGTAAGACGAAGAGCTCGATCTTCACGCTCAGTGGTGCTTCTTGGACGTCCTGATCCAAGTCTACGTCGATTCTCCCCAGCTTCGGACCATCTAGACCAGCAGCGTACGATCACCGATACACTACGGCCTACCCTTTCAGCAATAGCACGAACCGAAAAACCCGCTTCTCGCATTCCAATAATGCGACCCCTTTCAAATTCACTTAGATGATGATATTGTGCACGCCGACGAACACGGGGCATCTTTTTATGTTTTACAAACTGAAACGTCAAACTACTCAGAGGCTACTTGGATATTAGAAGCAATTACATTAAAAAATCAGCAGCTCTTCATAATGGTGAAATCAAGGAAAAATACCATTAAATAGTAACCAAAACAATTGATTTTTTGATCATCGATGCAGTTCATTTATATGATCAAATTCTGTAAATTTCATTAAAATCGTCCAATAAATACTTTGTGTTCTGATTTTTTTGAAAGGCAGTATATTTTCCCATTTCAGATCTATTTCTAGGATTGTGGTTTTTTGTCGTATTTCATTAATTTTAATATATTTTTTTTTGTTTGGCTTTTGCCTGGCCTTAGTCTCTTGACTATTAGCCAACATCAGAGCTGGGATGAATCCTCAAAAACAGGAGTCGAATCACGAATCCGAATCACCTAATATGATTCGAATCACGAATACTCGAATAAAGGATTCGTAAGTGAAAAATATGATTCGAATCAAAGATTCGAATCCTCATTTTTGAATCACGGATATAAATCCTTTAAAAATAAATTTGAATCTATTATTTGTAACCAGTAATATTTTATTCCATCAGTTTCTATTAACAAAAATGTTCATTTACCGACTAAATATCTGATTATATAATGATTTTAATTAATGATGATATATGTGTTATTGAACTTCATTTTAAATCTGTGTTTTATACGCGTGGCGCATGAAGTAAAATTTCGAGTTTAGAAAAGCCCCGTGAAAATTTGTCTCGGGTCGCTGCGCGACCCTCGACAAATTTTCTACGCGGGGCTTTTCTAAACTCGAAATTTTACTTCATGCTTAGTCTGGGAATGGACCGTCAAGATTTTCTACATGTCGAGATTTTCGATATTTCTAGATTTATGTCGATTTATTCACAGTTTGTTATTGTATTAAATGCAACTTTAATATTAAATAAAAACGGTTTTTTTTAGGATTAGAATATTCACCCATTGAAAACAGAGCAAATTATAAAGTTAACTCTAAAAGTTAATTTTAGGTAAGATTTTGCATCTTTTTCTATGATTTCAATGAATGATTTTTTATATTACATACGTCGATTTTTTAAAAGAGTTAAATTTGAAGTTCAAACGAGTGTTGTCCACTCCCAGACTAAGCATGAAGTAAAATTTCGAGTTTAGAAAAGCCCCGCATAGAAATTTTGTCGAGGGTCGCACAGCGACCCGAGACAAATTTTCACGGGGCTTTTCTAAACTCGAAATTTTACTTCATGCGCCACGCGTATAAAACACTGATTTAAAGTGAAGTTAAAAATGCACTGAAAACCAACCCAACTTCGATATTTTTCAAAATTAGATGTTTTCTTTTCTATCCATGCTGCAAACCTTCAGATATTCGTTGTTTTCTTGTAAAAAAAACTTCGATTCCCTGTAGTCCTTCGGTCTCCGAAGACCATGGTTGGTCCTTCGAGCTGTAGCCTTTGTAAAATGGTAATAAACTTAGTAATCTAGAGTGATCCTTCAATTTGAAACTTCTAAGAACGAGTGTTGTCCACTCCCAGACTAAGCATGAAGTAAAATTTCGAGTTTAGAAAAGCCCCGCGTAGAAAATTTGTCGAGGGTCGCGCAGCGACCCTCGACAAATTTTCACGGGGCTTTTCTAAACTCGAAATTTTACTTCATGCGCCACGCGTATAAAACACTGATTTCAAGTGAAGTTAAAAATATACTATTAACGTTGGATATTTTTTATGGTTAAGTAACCAAATATGCATTCACAAATATTTGAATTATTCGAAAATTTAAATATTTATATTCAAATATGAATAATTTAGTGATTTAAATATTCATATTAGAATATTTAACTATTTGAATTAATCGAATTCGAATCCCAGCTTTAATAGCGATGATTCGAATTATTTAGGAGGATTTGAATCCGTGTATGAGGATTCGTATCCGTTTATAAGGATTCGATTCCTTTTATAAGGATTCGAATCCTTTTATAAGAATTCGAATCCTTTTATAAGGATTCGAATCCTTTTATAAGAATTCGAATCCTTTTATTAGGATTCGAATCATCTACGTCTGGATTCGAATACGAATCCTTTTAAAAAACTGTAACGAATCCGGATCACGAATCCGTTTTCACTAAAGCATTCGAATACCTCTTTTGAATCCTCTAAAAGGATTCGAATCCGGGAATCGAATCCTGAATGATTCGAATCCTGCCCAGCTCTGGCCAACATCAATTTTCAATTTTTTATCAATATTTATTTAACTTATTCCAAGTTATATAACATGTATATTTGGACATCACAACACATTCACACAATACCCAGGGGCACGACGAGATATTATTTTTAAATAACATATCCCCGTGCACGGGAATCGAACCCGGTCTATGGTTCGCCGAGTGATATACCGTCCGGCGACGTTATCGCTCGGCCACCACCTGCCCATTTATTTTAATATTTATCTCTTTTTGTACTTGTTCTTTTGTATCTTTATCTTTGAGTTTTTCTGTTGCTATCTTATTATTCTTTATTTTAGATTTTAATTTGATGTGCACTCGGGCGACTACTGGGTTGTGGTCTGAACCAATATCTGCCCCCGGGTAAGTTTTAACTGAAGTTATACTATTTCTGAATCTCTTTTTTGTGAGTATATAATCAATTTGGTTTTCTACTGACTTTGTTTCATTATCTTGTGGAGACTTCCATGTATATAGCCTTCTTTTATGCAGTTTATAGCAGGGATCGGATAATCCCTAATCTGGAATATTTGGATTAACCCGGGATTGAAAATATTCCTTAATCCCACTTTCCGGATTAAGGATTAATGATTAATCCTTAATCCCACTTTGTATGGATTAAGGATTAATGATTAATTCTTAATCCCGTTTGACGGATTAATGGGATTAATATAAAAAATTCTTAAAACACGGAAATAATATGTAATCAACTCGTTTAAAATTATAGTCGGTAAGAAAGGCGTCGTTCATTTACGAAAATCCAGGTGGCGCTGTTTTGTTGACAATGCCACTGTTTTCATGTGAGAGTCATGTTTGACGTTGGCGCGCTTCGACTTCTCTTCGTGTCGGTAACACTGAAATAAAGTAATATTGGAACGTGCTCTAGCGACGAAAGTGCGAGCTGAAAACCGCGTCTCACGGGTGATGGCATCTTTGTCGCACGACAAAGACACATGAAACTTGGGCAGTGCTCGTTCCAGTATTACTATATTTCAGTGGTCGGTAAGGTAGGGACATTCATTTGAAATCGTCCAGATGGCACTTTTTTGTTGACATTGATTCTGATTTCCTAAGCGAGTCGGGTTTGTAAACATGTGTCTGAACATGTTTTCGACCAAGTTTCCTATTATTACAAATTTTTCTGGAATTGTGTCAAAAACATGTCCAAACCGGTTTTTAAACGATTTAATTTCATATTTTTTACATTTTTCCGTGTTTTTAAATTTTTAATATAAATCCCATTAATCCGTCTAACGGAATTAAGGATTAATCATTAATCCTTAATCCCTGAAAAGTGGGATTAAGGATTAATCATTAATCCTTAATCCCAGACATTGGGATTATTTTCAATCCGTAACCCCGGGATTACCGGATTTCCGATCCCTGGTTTATAGTAGGTATTACTTACTATTAGATTCTCTGATTGGCAGAATTCTGTTAGTTTGTCGCCTCTTTCGTTTCTATCTCCAAGTCCATAGCTACCCACAATATCCTCTACTGCTCCTTCGCCCACCTTCGCATTAAAATTTCCCATGACAATAATAATATCTTGTTCCTTGGTGCTTTCAAGCACCGTGTGTAGTTCTCCATAGAACTGTTCGATTTCGTCATCAGATTTATCCGCTGTTGGTGTGTAAATTTGTATGATATTCATGTTTCTATTATGCGAGAGGATCTGTATCAACATAACTCTGTCTGAGTAGGGGATAAAGCTGGTCACTGATTTATGTATATTTTTATCCACCATGATAGCAACTCCATATTTATTTGATTTATCGGTACTTCCTGAGTAATACATAACTGATTCATCTGTGAAATGTATTCCCGTTCCTGACCATCTTTGCTCACTTATTCCGAGAATATTCAGTCTTAATCTTTGCATCTCTGCTGTCAAATTATTGATTTAACCTGCTTTGAACAGGCTTCTCACATTCCATGTACTTATTTTCATAGCTTTTTTCAAAACTGTATCCCCCCCCCGAGATCCGATTGGGGGACTATTTGCTCCGGTATATTTTTTAATCTTGATATTAGCCATGATCAGAGCCGTGGCAAGGTTGGTGCGGGCGGTGCAACGGCACCAGGCGCCATTACGAGGGGGGCGCCGCGCCGGGATGGGTTTTATATAATTTTTTTTTTCATGTAAAATTGAAATATTCTGGGTAAACCCAGGCGCCGAGAAGTTTATTTATATTTTTTCATGTAAAAGTAAAAACTCCTGGGTTAACGAACACACAAAAAACATACAATAGCAGCGCCGCGCCCAGCGCGAGACATGAGCCTCAACGTTTTCAAGTGGAATCATCGCTGCTGCCAGTCTCCGCGCTTTATATAGGGATCCGATTGCCTTACCGCCGAGTAACCTATGACGTAACAATGCTGCGCGACATCGCATTCAGACCGTGTATGATGGTATTAAATACACACGTGTACTAACTTAAATATTAAAAGTTTAAATCTGTAAATTTAAAGACTTTAAAACCCGAATAATTGAGGAATTGTCAGCCCTGGTGTTAACCGAGCACGGAAGAATTATTTTCGTGTTTGCGTAAAAACTCGCATTGTTTAGGTTATTACTTTTTGTGTGTGTGTAAAGTTTAAAATTATAAGTGGTAACTAGTTTGAGATTTGGTAAGTATTGTTTTCTTTTTATTTAAACTTATATAGGTGATATAATATCATCTATAAAAAATGCGCCGAATCTCATGATGAAAATTGAATATTTATAAACTTTTTTTTACATTTTTTTCCATGGCGCCATACCCTATATTTTTATCTTCTCACAGTTTTTAGTTAGTTCAAAACCCTGGGTTAAATTAATTATGCAGCTTTTACAAATTTTGATGATATTTAACATGAGATATATACTATTATTGAATGGTTATGTATAAATTTAACTATATCATCTGAAGATACTTTTTATTCAGATATAAATATGTATATGCAATATTCACTTCACATAAACAATTCTAATTGTTGTTTGTACTACGGAAATTATATTATAAAATGAGAATAAAGTTAAAATATCTAATAATAATATTCGAGATTCTTAGCTTAAATATTCTTCGTTATAAAAATAAGTACGGTTTTTGTTTGTCAAATATTTTACAATAATGTCTCTAAGTCTAACTTAAACAATTATATTATTAATACTTATAATACATATATGTATAATGATTTATAAGAAATCATATTCGAAGGAAATGTCATATCTTAACTAATCTTATCCAACACATTATAATTATCAGGGGCTGAGAACGGAATGAAAACGAAAACGAAATAACGAAAATAACCAGAATTTTTATAAAAACGAAAACGGAAACGAGAATCTATATTTTTCGTTCGAGATCGAAAACGGAATAAATAATATTTAAATAACGTTTTTTACCGGCTTTTATCGTTCATTATTTTAAAGTTGGCGTATAGCTTATGATGTAAAATAAATCTGTAACTTTTGCCACAAAGATTTAAAGTTAATATTAATGTAGGATATTCAATTATTACATAAAAATTACAATTTTAATATCTTTTACAGTATTTGAAGGGAAATAAGTTCGAACTGGTTGAAGATAAATAATTGAAGTGTCTTACTTTACATTTATTTGATTTATGGAAAAATATTTTTTTATATGATATATCCTCGGATATACCTTCAATTATTTCATACTTATTTTAATTCAAATACCCTTAAATTGTAATATTAAAATGATGTTACGACAAAAAATCTTGTACATGAGCAATTTCGTTTGGATTTGATTTGAAAAATTTCACTTAAAACGCTATAAATAGTATTTGATTTTTTTCTGTAATATGGATAATAAAAGTTATAGAGGGTTATTATGAATAAATGAAGTAATAACCGTTATTTCATTTCGGTTATCGAAAACGGAGATTTTAAGTTTCATGCGAGAACGTAAAGAACGAACAAAAAGAATTCGTTTTCGTTCCGATCAGAAGCGAACGTAATTTTTTTTAGTTTTTAGTCCCTGATAATTATGTTATGATATTAAAACGATCGATTAATTGAAGGCTTTGTAATTAAGGGGGATCTTCTATATTGTTAGATATGGATACATTTTATTTCTACAAATTCTTTATAAATAATATTTACAAAGGTCGCTTATTCTGCTTTTTTCTATAATTGTTTGTATAACTACGCAAACATTATTTTTTCTTAAAACCACGTGGCGAAAAGTTAATCCCCCTTAAAATTATAATTAGATAACAGTATATGTCTAATTATAATTACTTTTTGTTTTCTTTTATTACTAGATTTATTATTTGTCCAAGAAGAAAGAGGTAATATGGCACCTTCAAAAAAGAAATCAGGAGCTCAAAATTAAAACAAAAAAGAAGAAAATAATTTGCCACCTCTTCAAAAACAACCAGACAACAAAAAAACAGAAGATCAATCTTCTGAAAAAGAAATCATATCGAAATCACCACCTGAAAATAATAATGAACAAATAATACAATATGAAGATCCAGCTACATGGCCGCTCATCACCGACAAGTTTAAATGTCATTTAATACAACTTGGACCATTACAAGTTAATGAACATTTAACTTTCTTTCCCCTTTCAGAAGATGGTAGATGTTTTAAAAAAACTTGGTTCTATAAAACATTACCGAATGGTGAAATGGTTAGACGAAATTGGCTCTTATATAGTGTAATGAAAAATACTTTATTTTGTTTTCCCTGTTTGTTGTTTTCAGTTGAAAGAAAATCATATTTTAGTGATATTAAAAAAGGATTTAGTGATTGGAGGCATTTAAGTCCGCGGCTACCAGACCATGAAAACAGCGTTGAACATAGAAACTGTTATATTAAATGGAAAGAATTTGAGAGACGACTTCGTGATTGCAAAACAATTGACGACGAACTCGAAAAAGCGATAAAATTAGAATCCGAAAAATGGCAAGAAATATTAAAAGTAATTGTGGATGTCATTTTGTTTTGTGGGAAAAATAATCTCGCATTACGAGGATCAACTAATGAAATCGGTACTCCAAACAGCGGCATTTTTTTAAATTTAATTGAACTTATCAGCCATTACAATCCTGTTATTTATAATCATCTACAAAATATTAAATCAAATAAGCCATCTGTTACATACCTGTCATTGGACATTCAAAATGAAATGATAAATTTAATGGGAAATAAAGTAAGACAAGAAATTCTCAAAGAGATTAAAGAATCTAAATATTTTTCAATATTATTTGATGGCACACCAGATATATCAAAAAAGGAACAAATGTCACAAATTCTTAGATATATTAAAATTACTAAAAATGTAATATCAATTGAAGAAAAATTTATTGACTTCATTGATACACATGAAAAAACTGGAGAAGGATTAGCTGAGGAAATTTTAAGTAAATTAGAATTCGATGGTTTAGACATTAAAAATTGTAGGGGTCAAGGATATGATAATGCTGCCAATATGGCAGGGAAGTATCGTGGCGTACAGGCGAATATTATCAGGAAAAACGAATTAGCAACATTTATACCATGTGTTAGTCATTCCTTAAATTTAATCGGAGTACATGCCTCAGAAATACTACCTATCATGATTACGTTTTTTAGCATTGTAGAAAACATTTTTGTCTATTTTTCTAAATCTACGTCCAGGTGGAATAAGTTGATGGCAGTATTAAACATTTCTTTAAAGGGACATTCCACAACACGATGGTCTAGCAAGAAAAGAGCTGTAACAGCTTTATACACACAAATTGAACAAGTACACTCAATTCTTAAAGATATATCTCAAGATCTTAGTTTAAATGTTGAAACAGTTTCGGGTGCTAATCAAATATTAATCCAAATTGATAACAAGTTTATATGTCTACTAGATATATGGTGCAAAATTCTAACGCATATTGATCGGGTAAACATTCTACTACAAGGAGAAAAATTGTCCCTAGACGTGGCATCAAAGTTATTAAAAGGATTAACTATGGCTCTACAGGAATTAAGGAATGAAGGATTTGAAACCACTTTAAATAAAGCAAAAATAATCCCTACGAAATTAGATATAAGTCCTGATTTTCCTAATAAGAGACAGAGGAAAGTGAAGAGGTTTCATTCTGAAGAAGCTATTGACGAAGGATATTATTTAACACCATCTGAATTATTTTCTAAAGATTGTTATATGGTGTTTGATAATATTTTAGGTCAATTACAGTGGAGATTTGAATCAATGCACTCTATTTGTTCAGATTTTAACTTTCTTTACGGGAAGTCTATAGAAACCATGTCTTCTGGAGAATTACGGAAACAAGCAGAAATTCTAGCTTCAAAATATAAAAACGATTTAAATGCTGAAGAATTTCGATCTGAAATTGAAAGTTTTAAGTTTCAAGCACTTTCAATGTGCAAAAATATTCAATTAACAACTCCACTTGAATTGTTAAATATAATTCACACATATGAACTGAGTAGTGTATACCCCAATATAGACATAGCTATTCGAATATTTATAACGCAACCCGTGACAATTGCATCTTGCGAACGTAGTTTCAGCAAACTGAAATTAATTAAAAATTATTTAAGATCGTCAATGGGACAAGACAGGTTAACAAACTTAGCCATATTATAAATTAATTATGAAGTAGCGAATGCTTTAAAATATGATGAAATCATCAAAGAATTCGCATTACGCAAAGCAAGAAAAGTGAAGTTTTAGATTATTATTTACTTAAATTTCTTTTATTATTTGTTCATTCAATAGAAAAAAATTTAGGTTTTTTTCGTTATTATCTTTGTATAATTAATCATTTGACAATAAATGTTCAAATGTTTGCACAATCGCTTTTTGTTTCATATTTTTTAAATATACAAATTGGCCTTATACCATTCTTCTCATTTATATGAAATTTACTATGTAAGAAAAGGAGGGGCGCCATATCAAATTTTGGCACCAGGCGCCAACCTAGCTTGCCACGGCACTGGCCATGATATAGGTTTTACTAGGGGTATCCAAGAGTGATCTTTACTGGAGTGGTTTCCCGTTGCCTTCTGCATCTTTACGCCGCACAGTGGGCGGAATCGGGATTGTAGCTGGACAAAACTCATAGCCTTTAGTACGATGGACGAAAGTGGACCTATTCACTTGTATCATGTTAAAAATTACTAATATTAAGCAAATAATGGGCAATTCAAAATAGCGGACAGAATAAAACAATTATATACTAGAAAATGTCATATTTTTCGTAAACATTATTATATCGAAGTATTTTATGAGAAAATTATTTTGTTATATTTATTATAACAATATAATGAAATATAATTTATCAGATTGTAATACATTTGTCAATTAATTATGAAAAAAAGAAATAACTAAACAATAAGATTATTCAAACATTAAAAGTGCGATTCTTTTCGCAATCTACAACAAGTTAGTCTTACAAAGACTATATCAAACACTCATTGAAACAACTACTTCCCGGGCTAATACCCCGACGGACATTGAATTATACAACAAGTGTTTGCTGTTACATACAGTAACCTACTGCAAATGTAACAATTTGGGTCAAATTATTCGGGCCATCTATAGACGCGTTTCGAGATTTATCTCTCCTCAGTATAGCTTTGCCATTCCCTCTAACTACTAATGTTTGAACGGTAACGTGACCGCCAGTCTAAGGTGTCAAATTGTTTAGAGGGAATGGCAAAGCTATACTGAGGAGAGATAAATCTCGAAACGCGTCTATAGATGGCCCGAATAATTTGACCCAAATTGTTACATTTGCAGTAGGTTACTGTATGTAACAGCAAACACTTGTTGTATAATTCAATGTCCGTCGGGGTATTAGCCCGGGAAGTAGTTGTTTCAATGAGTGTTTGATATAGTCTTTGTAAGACTAACTTGTTGTAGATTGCGAAAAGAATCGCACTTTTAATGTTTGAAGTATTCTGCAACCAAGAATTGGCAATTTCATTTATACTAATAAGATTATTGACAAGCAGCAGTTTGTAGGAAAAGAAAATTATTTAACAGTTTTGGAAGCATTATATTTTATTTACAGCATTATATGATTGTTCATTCTACAAAAATTTCGGATTCATCCGTTTTAACGTCAAGAAGTTGAAGTACAGCTTCTGGCAAATCCTTAATTGTTTTTTTAGGCAGACCTCTGTTGACTAAGAATTAAACCTTAAGTTTAAAAGCTGTAGCGGTTTTTGAGATACAACGCCCACGGACACACACACACACACACACACACACACACACACATACACACACGCTCACACACACGCGCACACACACACCCGCACACACGCGCTCTCTCACACACACATACACACACACAAAGACACATTTCAAAAATGGTCGGAATTGTCTCAGGAGACCATAAAACGTATATATCCGTCGAAATTTCGAGTTTGAAATAAATCATGAAAACAATACTTTCCCGTATTACATGCATGGAATGTAGAAAAAATACGATATAAACCAAAGTCGCAAAAAGTCGCAAGTAATTTCTTTTTCATCCGCAATTATATATATCAAGGCATCTCGAGAATGTCCGATCACATCGGTAAAAGTCGGTAAAAAAAGTTCTAAGGTTTAAAACAAATGAAACCATGTTTCTCATATAAAATATTAGTTTACATAAACATATAACTTCAATGCCATACAAAACATGAAACATCGTGATAAGTATGATGCCTGTAACTGTTTGGATATGAAGAATTCGTCATATGATGATGCAGGATCATTCGCGAAGGACCTTCGTACACACCTTTATTTCTATACTTTAAACATCAAATACGATCAATAATATTTTATGACTCTGTATTAACTTACTGACGCTTTCATATAAATAAATATAGTCTCTGGAGACTAAAGAATCAGCACAGAGAACTTTCCAACGTTTATTGTTAACTTTTTTCTGAAGGTTTTGTCCAGCTATAATCCCGATTTCTCCCACTGTGCGCCGTTGATCATTTCTTCATTCATCCGCGTTTAGCGACGATTTATCGTCTCACAGGCAAAAAGGTGCCCTTGCTCTTGTCAGCTCGTCCACCCGAAGCTGTTGGCCAACAAGAGGTGTGCGCTTATCCCGGCAGACATTCGGTCGACAGAGCCTCGTTGGTTCTCTAGCAGGGTGTACTACGTGCAACTGAGGTTATCGTTTGGGTTGGTTTAGTGCCATCACCTCTTACACCCTGTTTTTTGCTCAGTGGGTTGTTTTAGATTTAAGAAAAAAAGTGACGTCGCCGATTAAATATTAAATGTTGTTGTAAAAACCAAGGTACGTCGATGGGCGTAACACATATGAACACATATGTGTTACAAGGTATGACAGAATTGTACCTTTCCATGTTTTGCCCCTTTACCCCTTTCCTCGCAGGCCCTAGTTCGTGAGAGAGAGATCAATGACGTTGATTTGGTTACGTTTTTGACTCTATCATAACCTCTCTTTCCAGTTTCGCTGTACATTTATAGATTTTTAATATTTTGTGTTAAAAATATGTGTTATTAAAATAAGATTTTGTGTTAGTTTTAAGTGTCGACCAACCAGTTTTAGTGAAAACCAACCGATTTCAGTGAAATATTTCGTGATGTACAAATTAAAATGTAAAATTCAGTCGAAATAATGCACAAAATAATCCGCCAGGCAGAGCTAACTCAATTTCGTCAAGGTCAAAAAGTGGAAAAGACCCTTAAATATGTATTTACATTATACAGAGAGTTTTTCTCTAAAATATACGTATTCCAAATTCAGCCTATTTTCTTTAAATCTTGAGATATTCCCTGTTTATTTTTTTTTAAGTTCATTTTAAAGCTTTAAACAAGTGATTTCCACTCCCAGACTAAGCATGAAGTAAAATTTCGAGTTTAGAAAAGCCCCGTGAAAATTTGTCGAGGGTCGCGCAGCGACCCGAGACAAATTTTCTGGGTTTTTCTAAACTCGAAATTTTACTTCATGCGCCACGCGTACTAAACACTAAAATATTGTGAAACTTCTGTATATTCGAACTTCGCTTAAAATCTGTGTTTTATAAGCGTGGCGCATAAAGTAAAATTTCGAGTTTAGAAAAGCCCAGAAAATTTGTCTCGGGCCGCTGCGCGACCCTCGACAAATTTCCACGGGGCTTTTCTAAACTCGAAATTTGGCTTCATGCTTAGTCTGGGAGTGGACAACACTCGTTTAAAGCTTCAAATTGAACTCTTTTAAAAATCAACGAATGTCAGAAAATTAACAGCTTCTGCATGTTTACCTAAAGTTTACCATGAAGTAACCACATTTAAATTCAGCGCTCATTTGTGACGTAAGCGATCTCTACACCCACTCTAAAATCTTCGATTCTGTCGATCCTTCTTACCGTATACTCGAAAGTCCTTGGTAAAAACAATATTCACTTCCGAATTGCTAATCTAATATTTTATTTGATTAATATGTAAAACAATTATGAACATTATATACAGTATTTATTGAGTAGTTTTGAAACACACGTTTTCTTTTATTTTAATTTAAAGGTTAATGTCGCACAGATTATGTGATGTAATTGATGCGGTTTTCTTGTGTATTTCGAGGAATCTGTTTTAAGTAATATTGCGCAACTAGTTGACCTTTTTTAAATGCACCGAGCTTTCTCGTATGCTTTATATTGTAATATGAAAGGAAATCAGTGTTTAATGTTCTTTATTATTTTACGCAAGAAAAATTTAAAGAACCCAATTAAAATTATGCAACAACACAGAGCTGGTACGAATCCTCGTAAAAAGGATTCGAATCACGAATCTGAATCACCTAATATGAATCGAATCACGAAAATTCGAATAAAGGATTCGGAAAAGATAAATATGATTCGAATCCTGTTTTTTCGAATCACGAATACAAATCCTTTAAGAATAAATTTGATTATATTATTTTCTTGCAACCATTAATATATAAATATCGTTACCAGTTGTTTTATCAAAAATATTCAAAACCTAATTATTTATTATTAACACTGAACATCGTTGATAACCGACTAAATATCTGATTCCCTGTTACTCTGATTAAAGGTGTGTTTGAACTTCACTTTAAATCAGTGTTTTGTACGCGTTTTGTACGTAGTGGGTCGCTGCGCGAACGAGCGTTTCCACTCCCAGACTAAGCATGAAGTAAAATTTCGAGTTTAGAAAAGCCCGCGTAGAAAATTTGTCTCGGGTCGCGCAGCGATCCGAGACAAATTTTCACGGGGCTTTTCTAAACTCGAAATTTTACTTCATGCGCCACGCGGATAAAACACTGATTTAACGAGAAATTTAGAAACACACAAAAGACATTTTTCAAGTTAATTCTCACAATTAATTCGAATTATTTTTCACTTAATTAAACACAGTTATATTCCTTTCTTCACTTTTATTTTTCTTGCTAGATGTACATTTCGGTACTTAGTACCCGAAATGTACATCTAGCAAGAAAAATAAAAGTGAAGAAAGGAATATAACTGTGTTTAATTAAGTGACTTAACACCTTCACGTAACTCATACAACTACATTAATCGAATTATTTTTGACGATTCAAAACCTTTTGTAAGTATTCGAATTCTTTTATAAATATTCGAATCCTTTTATAAGGATTCGAATCACCCACATTTGGATTCGAATACGAATCCTTTTAAAAAAATGTGACGAATCCGGATTACAAATTCAGTTGAACTAAATTATTCGAATGCCTCTTTAAAATCCTCCAGGTCTGCAACTACATATGATAAATAGTTGTATTTAAATTATTTCCAACACGTACAGAAAAACAATTAAATACTTTTTTTTCATAGTTTTTCTATACGTTTATAGAATGCTTTTCACATTTACGTTAATACATATTCATTTTTAAGGCTGAAGATCTAAGGTCGATGGCCATTTGTACGAATCCTAGCTATATGGATTATTATATTTGGCTTATATAAAACTACTGTAATAATCATCTGTGCATTCACTATTGGCAATGTACTGTGAAACTAAAGATACTGATCGAGATGCGGAGAAATACAGAAAACATGCACCTTTCACTGAATGGGTGTGTCGTCTTTTTAAGTTAATTATTTGTTCTTTATGATCTGGACGTTCGGAAACCATTACATAAGAGACACTAACGTAACATTACTCAGCCATATGCGTGTTTATGTTACATTGGGCCCGTTCATCATTTAACATGTTTGAATTTGTTTGCGATGTATTTTGGTATCTAATGAACGGTACTCCGGTCGGTCTATTTCTACGATTGCGAAAATATCAAACACGTTCACAATTGACAGTCCCATCATTAGAGAATTCCTCAACAGTTGGCAGTAACCTAACAACTGTTGTCTCCGATGAACCCATTGTTTATTATATTTGTGAAAATTTTCTACCGCTAAATTATTTCATTGAATTTTACGTCTAACGAACGATTCCACTCCCAGGTTAAGCATGAAGTAAAATTTCGAGTTTAGAAAAGCTTGAAAATTTGGTTTGGTCGCGTAGCGCGAAGCGCTACGCGACCAAACCAAATTTTCAAGCTTTTCTAAACTCGAAATTTTACTTCATGCGCCACGCGTATAAAACACAGATTACAAGTAATGTTCAAAATATACTGCTTAGGTCTGTACATTTATAAATCTTAAATAAACCATAGCAATATAATTAGATACATTCCTTTTCCTATAGCATTTAAGGTTATGTATCTTTTCACCAATCGTACTGAAAAATAAATTATTTTTTACTAAATCTCACCAAAGGTTGAAACCGATAGATGATCGACCAAAAAGTCCAGTGATTGAGGGGTTAAACTCACCTGTTTTGGTTCTAGTTCTTTAAGGAGTGTGCATTTCTGCACTGCACTTAGGCCCATTGTGCTTCCTCCCGTCGAGTACCCAGCCTCAGCTCAGCCACCCTACCTGTTCTATCCCCGTTAAGCTTGTCGGTTGTTTTTGACACACCCAATATACTTGTGTATACTTTTAAATTCATGCATAGACTCACCACATTATTTAAATCAGGACAATTTTGAGTTTTGTAAGAATAAACGTAACATCATCGTCTACACTAAAAAATACTTACGATCAAAAACTAAAAAAAAATTTACATGAATTAGGTAGATTAGGAAATGTAATTTGTTTTTTACGACCACATGATATTTACTTATTATAATATTTTATATTTCTAACAATCATGCTTTATTTTATATTTTGAAATGAAAGTCGAAATCAAACCACATTTCTATTTTATAATAATTGTATATTTTCGTTAGAAGAATAACTATTTTAAAATCAAATTATAAGGGTTATTATACACATTTATGGAACATCATCAACGTAACCTTTGGCTTTTTGTTTTAAATCAATTGTATATTTTGTTTTAAGAATAACT
Organism: Philonthus cognatus; assembly: GCA_932526585.2. Classification (NCBI taxonomy): domain Eukaryota; kingdom Metazoa; phylum Arthropoda; class Insecta; order Coleoptera; family Staphylinidae; genus Philonthus; species Philonthus cognatus. The sequence goes on from OW052244.1 coordinate 104,276,103, forward strand.
ATTTTAAAACAAAATTATAATAACTTAATTGTATCGTTATTGCATCCATTGTTTGGCTTTGGCTTTTTGTTTTAAATCAATTGTATATTTTGTTTAAGAATAACTATTTTAAAATAAAATTATAATAACTTAATTGTATCGTTTTGCCCTAGAAGAAACTGTTTGCCAGTACGCCGACCGAACTCCTTCGAAAAGAATGACCGGTATACTCCTTCGGGGTGCGCAACTGCAGGTACTGTGCGACACGGCATGGAATTTTTCCCATCGTGTTAAGGCCGACGGGTGAATTAATACATTTTCCATGTTTGTATGTTAAAAAGAAACGTTTATTCGTTCCCGATCTCAAATTTGTGTATTTTAGTAAACAAGCTAGCCATTCTGAATTAACCACTGAGAAACGTCGAAAAACGTCGGTTTTCTTTTCCGGCACGTTAACGATCACGGAGTGTTCTTTAAATTCCAAATCGTCGATGCACATTTTGCATAATTCTTCACGGCGGCATGCTCCCGAAATACCCATTATTACCACTGCCTGTAATACAAATTACTTAGATTATACAAGGTGCCCCAGTAAAAATTACAGCGTATACATCTAAACCCATACTGCCATACTCCCGAAGGGAAAGATGATCGAAAAGCTTGGAATTAGCTAATGAAACAGAGGAAACGGAAGAATTACAATAAGCCACACGGCTGCGGTGCCAGGGCAGAAATAACCCTAACTTCCATTCCTTGCCCCTAAAAAAAAAAAATTACTGCCCAGATTCAGATGTTTACGCTGCAAATGTTTAGATTTTCTTTCCTTTGAAGATTGTTACAACTCTTCCCATTATTTTCATTATATTTTGGCACTCTGTAGCTTAAAATCTTCAGGTAACTGAAATAACTACATTAATTTAAAAAAAAAGGTACGCGAATTAACTTGATCGCTGACGTCACGCGTGGAAATCCTCCACGTTACGTCATAAAATCAAAGTAGTTAAAAATACAAAGTTGACTCGGTTTAAACTGAGCCAACCTTATACACTTATGACGTTGATCGTTGACGTTACACGTGGAAATCCTCACGTGACGTCAGATAATCAAGGTAACTAGAAAAACGAGGTCGACTCGGTTTCAATTGAGTCAACCGTGTAAGCTAATGGCCTTGATTGTGACGTCACGCGTGGAAATCTTCACGTGACGTCAGATAATCAAGGTAATTAGAAAAACAAGGTCGACTCGGTTTAAACTGAGCCAACCTTATACACTAATAACCGTTGACGTCATACGTGGAAATTCTCACATGACGTCAGATAATCAAGGTAACTAGAAAAACGAGGTCGACTCGGTTTCAATTGAGTCAACCTTGTAAGCTAATGGCCTTGATTGTGACGTCACGCGTGGAAATCTTCACGTGACGTCAGATAATCAAGGTAATTAGAAAAACAAGGTCGACTTGGTTTAAACTGAGCCAACCTTATACGCTAATGATCATTGAATTAACCTTAATGAAAAAAATAAAATATACGAGCCTGTCAAGTAACTTGTTTGATTCAAACATGTAATGTAAATACGTCAAACATTCTAACTTGTTAGAATGTTGATGTAAACACATAACATGTTTGAATTACACATTCAAACAAGTTAGAAAGTTTGACGGGAACACGTTACTTGGCAGGCTCGTTTATAAACATATTACTTGTTTTAAGTTATTATTAATTTTTTAGTGTAAAATGTATACCAGCGACAGCTCGCAACCTAACTTCAGGGTAGACTACAGCGCCAAGGCACACAAAATTTGAGGCTGGGATCGCGCTTTATGAATACAAGAAATTGCACAACAAAGTCACCTTTTAATAACGGATACATATTACCTTGGGTCTCTGGCCGACCCTGAAGTTAGGCTGCGAGTTGACGCTGTTGTATACATACCTTCAATAGTAGAAACGAGTCATCCGGGGCTTCACGAATAAATCTATCGATTTCATCACTCTGGAAAACTCTCAATGTTTTCGACTTTAGATCTCGTGTTTCGTTTCTTATAAATCCCGTTAGTTTGGTGAATTTCGAAATATCCACATCATTGTGTATTAATAGGCAAGCTTTCAGCATAGAGTAAGTCGACCATAAACACTTTTTGCGTGTGATGGTTTGGAAATACTCCAAGAGACAATTTTCTGAATAGTTCCGGATTTTCTTCAATTTGCACCAGAGCATGAATTTCGAGTAAACTATTTTGTAGCGTCGTCTTGATTTTTCTGGAAGTGATTTGAGGGCGGACGATGCTTCGGTTGCTTCTAAATCGGAAAACATTTTCACACTACACTGCGCTACACGACCAAACCAAATTTTCAGGCTTTTCTAAAGTCGAAATTTTACTTCATGCGTACAAAACGCAGATTTCAATTGAAGTTCAAAATATCCTGACCAGGTATGTACATTTATGATTTGTAGCAATAATAAGTAAATAAAATAAATTTTAAATAAAAGCAGCATTATTAAAAAATATTAGCATACAGCTTTAACACGATTCTAAGGATGATATTGTTAGTTTACAACTAACCCTTAATAGTCTTAGAATAAGGAACGAAACAATATCCGTCGTATACATAACCTCAATTGTTATAACAGAATAGGGGTTATAACAATTGAGGTTATGTATAAGACGGATCTTGTTCTGTTCCTTATTCTAAGAGTATTAAGGGTTAGTTGTAAGCTAACAATATCATCCTTAGAATCGTGTTCAAGCTGTATGCTAATCTTTATAATAACGCTGCTGATTTTGCTTTAGCAAGAGTCGTGGCTTTAAATCGCAAGTTTTAAATTTTATATAATTTTAAGGAACTAATAGCAGTGGCGGCTGGTGGAATAACTTTATGTGTGGCTCAAATCCAAGATGAATTTTGTCTTTTCATCACAAAAATGCACCATTACAACATTCATCTGGCAGCAAAACGAGCTTACCCAAGGTACGTCGATGGACGTAACACATATGAACACATATGTGTTACAAGGTATGACAGAATTGTATCTTTCTATGTTTTCCCCTACCCCTTTCCCCGCAGACCCTAGGTTCTGCGAAAGTTAATAATGACGTTGTATTTGGTTACGTTTTTGAGTCTATCATAACCTCTCTTTCCGGTTTGGCTGTACTTTCATAGATAGATTTTTTAATATTAGAGTATTAAGTTTTAAAAAATAACAACGGTTTTAAGAGCAAAACCTCTCAAACAAAATAAAATGCAAAGAGGAGAAAATTTAATAAATTGTAAATAAATAAAAATAACATCTTTAAAAATAATAATTTCCCCTTTTCGTACCTTCCTTAAAAGTTCAATTTGAAGCTTTAAACGAGTGTTGTCCACTCTCAGACTAAGCATGAAGTAAAATTTCGAGTTTAGAAAAGCCCCGTGAAAATTTGTCGAGGGTCGCGCAGCGACCCGAGACAAATTTTCTGGGCTTTTCTAAACTCGAAATTTTACTTCATGCGCCACGCGTATGGACACTAAAATATTGTGAAATTTATGTATATTGGAACTTCGCTTAAAACCTGTTTTATACGCGTGGCGCATGAAGTAAAATTTCGAGTTTAGAAAAGCCCAGAAAATTTGTCTCGGGTCGCTGCGCGACCCTCGACAAATTTTCACGGGGCTTTTCTAAACTCGAAATTTTACTTCATGCTTAGTCTGGGAGTGGACAACACTCGTTTAAAACTTCAAATTAAAATTTATGAATTAATATTCAGTTATTGTAATTACTTGTAATTATCTAAATCATGAAGTAACCACATTTAAATTCAGCGCGCATTTGTGACGTAAGCGTACTCTACCCCCACTCCAAAATCTTCGATTCTGTCAATCCTCTTTACCGTATACTCGACCGTCCTTGGAGCTTACCTTACAATTTCGGGATGCTTAACCTTGGATTTTAGTTTCACATGAAGTTAGCCACCACTGCCTAATAGTGCTTTTAAAACATACCACACTTGGCACACATCCAACCATCAAACTTCTCTAGACAAACAGGACACTCGTATTGATCAACCTCGGTATATTGTCCTTCCTCTGCAGGTTCGAGTTTCACATCATCATCAATCAACTGCACTTTATGTCTAATAATATCACTTGAACAATTGTCCGACATACAACTTTCCTCCCCACTCTCATCTCCACCATTATTTAAAAATGTTGATTCTTCTGGACTAAACGATTGCTCTTGCAATATAGTATGAAGATTAGTTTCTGAATTCAATGATTCTTCTCGAGCTGGAATATGCGGGTACATCTCTGAGTGAAGTAAATTTGAATCACTGGGTTCATCTTTTATTATAACTTCTTCTGTCTTGATGTTTTGCACCCGGGATTCGAGGTATTTAGTTAAGCTGGCGTGTGTGTTTTCAGTTTTTCTTTTAAATTTGTAAGATATTTCCAACTCTTTTACACAATCCATGCAGATATTCGAGGAGAGGATATCAATGTTGTCCACCTGCAACCATTTAAAAGTGAGCATTACAAAATTCAGTATTAATTTATTGCTGCCGCACCAGAAGTTGGTAGAGGCGCCGCGAGGCCGCACTATCTATTATGCTTTAGAATCAAATCTAGAGTACATGCGAGTTAGATTTAACTTGTTCAGCAGTCAACGTGTTAAAAACATAAGGCAAAATATAATTTTCTATTCAAACTTTATGTTTATTTCATAAACTAAAACAGTTAAAACTATTATTATAGGGCAGGTGGTGGCCGAGCGGTAACGTCGTCGGGCTGTATCGCTCGGCGAGCCACAAACGCGGGTTCGATTCCCGTGCACGGGGAGACTTTATTTAAAAATAATTTCTCGTCGTGTCCCTGGGTGTGGTGTGAATGTGTCGTGACGTCCAAATATATGTTAAATTAATTAATACAAATCATCGTTAGTGGCTGAATGGCTAGAACCTATGCCAAAAAAACAAACAAAAAAAAAAAACTATTATTAAACATACTGTAACGAAAGTAGAAGAAACAAGTGGAAAACACTAGTATGTTCCACCGCCGTGCTTAGACAAGTGACTCGTAGCGCGAGGGAAACAAAAGCGCCCGGCAAAATAAACAACGGTGAATCACGAAAACGTCTGAATTCTTCTCGAAGATTCGACGAATCATCAGCTCTTTTATATAGCGCGCGTTAGCAGAAAGGAGGGTAGTTTTCAGTACGAACATTCGCATCGTCAACAACTAGTTATAAATAAATAGTGCGTGCTACTAATTAAATTAGTGAGATTGTAAGTGATAACTTATAATTTAGAACATAAATATTTGTGTTAATTATTAAGTTTATTTTAAATAAACAAATAGACATTGTTTTACTTATTTTCGAGTTTATGTAAACCCGATTTCGTAACAATATACAGTAGAACCTCGCTATACCGGGCCTCGAGATACCGTGATTCGGATATATCGGGGTCATTTTTCAGGTTTCTTTTTTTTTAAAGATGTTAATTTTAACAATTGACTGCATACCGCCCTGATTAGGTAAAACGTTCCGGCGTCATTATTGTATTATAAAGTATGTCTTGTTATGTAGGTGGCTACTGCACATATGTATATATATATATATGCGCGTGTGTGTATGTGACTATTATACAAATTACATATATTCGGATATACCGTGTTTTCCTTATATCGTGCTAGGTATAGCCAAAAGCCATCCCGGTATAACGAGGTTCTACTGTACTAGAATAATTAAACTTACGGGAATAGACGTGCAGTATTCGACCATTTTACCGAATGTAATATTATTTGCGTTGGACTCGTTGATATCCTTAAAATCAGTAGGTTTTCTTAAACACGTCCTGCAGATTTCGGCAAAGTTGATTTCCATTTTACTCATTGTTTCCAGGATTTTCCACAGACAAGGGTACATGTGCAGAACACAGCCAAGGCTGCTAGAATAGAATATAGAATAGATTGGTCTATGTCCGCATATGCGCAGTAGTAACTCAGTGAGTGGAAATATAATAATACAAATTAATAAGGATTATGTCAAACGTCATTAACGATCGAAATTGATTAAACCAGTGGTGGGGAAACTTTTTTTAAGACGGGCCATTTGTAATAACCAGACAATAATCGTAGCGGGGCAAAGAATAATGCTTAATCGTAGGTGAATAGTTTTTATGCGGGTCGTCACATTACGAAGTAAGAACGCGTTCAAACATTCTCACGACGGCACTCTTAAACGGGCCGGATTAAACCTTTCCAAGTCAAGTCCGGCCCGCGGGCCGTAGTTTCCCCATCACTGGATTAAACGGTATTGCAAAAAATTTGATATGCCACCGATTAAAAATATCAGTGAGTAGAATTTTAAATCTGTTTCCCCACAACTGCAGAAACAAGTCAGAAACATAGTAAGGCGGCGAATGAACATGTTTGAATTTTTTTATGATGTATGGTGGTATCTAATGAACGGCACTCCGGCTGGACTATTTCATACGATTGCAAAAATTCCAAACACGTTCACGATTAACAATCCGCTCATTAGAGAATTCTCTAAGAGTTGGCAGTAAACTCCCAACTGTTGTCTCTGAAGAACGGATGATTGTATAGATTACTTAGTTTTATTTTTGATCCTTTATCTTATACACGATTCTTCTTTTGTTAAGCAACGAGTTATACAATGATGGCACGAGCACACCACGAACACGAGACGAGCATGAGGTGTTAATGATACTCGTACGACACTTGTGTCGTGAACGTCCCTTCAATGTGTGGCCAAACTTTTAACGTATGTTTTATTACTAAGCTCACAATCTAAGTATATATATCAATTACCAAACTCGCTTGGACTGTGATTTTAAAGAATAACGTATACGTTAAATTTACCATTTTCGGTACGAAATAGAGCTGAATAACAAACTTTTGAGGTTAGATTTTCTTTGCTGGAGACAAACGAAATAACAACTTTGTCTATTGTTATGCATTCAATATACTACATTTTCTACATTAACCAATTAGTAAAATGAGTGACTTACTTTAATTAACGCACATTTTTCAATCGTATAACTGGTTTCAAAGATTCTTCTCTTTTGACATTTAATAACAAACCAGTGTCGCCACTCGGGTGAAACAAAATCCACTAGAAGCTTTATTTACACTGCTAAAATCTGGTCAAAACATAGAGCTACTATTGTAGTCGGGGATGGCCTCTTCGTGGGGTTGAAAATTAGACGGACTGCATTTGTTTAAAACATTAATAATCACTAACAACAATTTCACATAACGTAACGTAACCTTCTCGTCTTCTAATAATTCTCTATGATTCAACAACCTGAATATAGCTCTCCTAAAATCTCATAAGTCTAGCCAACATGAAATACATTTCCTTTCCGCGGCGTTAGATGGCGCGCGCAAGCGGGTAATTCAAAAATATCGCCTACACTATGTGTAGTATTTTTATTATAATTCGTCTTGAGTGTGAAAAAGAAAATTGTTAAATTTTTGTTATTTATACATTCGCTATGTATACCTTTAGGGAAACACGCATTCAACTAATTGTTTTTATTTGTTTATTATTTTCTTAACAGATACAGGTATAAATTACAGAAAAATATAAATCTAACTTAAAGTTCACACTAATAAATCTTAGATAAAAGTCAAGGACAGTAGAGTATACGGTAAGAAGGATCGACAGAATCGAATATTTTGGAATGCGGGTAGAGACCACTTACGTCACAAATGCGCGCTGAATTTAAATGTGGTTACTTCATGGTAAACTTTAGGTAAGCATGCATAAGCTGTAAATTTTCTGACTTTTGTTGTTTTTAAAAAAAGTTGAATTTGAAGCTTTAAGCGAGCGTTGTCCACTCCCAGATTAAGCATGAAGTAAAATTTCGAGTTTAGAAAAGCCCCGCGTAGAAAATTTGTCGAGGGTCGCGGAGCGACCCGAGACAAATTTTCTACGCGGGGCTTTTCTAAACTCGAAATTTTACTTCATGCGCCACGCGTATAAAACATAAAAATATTGTGAAATTTATGTATATTCGAATTTCGCTTGAAATCTGTGTTTTATAAGCGTGGCGCATGAAGTAAAATTTCGAGTTTAGAAAAGCCCCGTGAAAATTTGTCGGGGGTCGCGCAGCGACCCGAGACAAATTTTCACGGGGCTTTTCTAAACTCGAAATTTTACTTCATGCTTAGTCTGGGAGTGGAAAACACTTGTTTAAAGCTTCAAATTGAACTTAAAAAAAACAGGGAATATCTAAAGACTTGCAATAGGCTGAATTTGGAATACGCATACTTTAAAGAAAAACTCCCTGTATAATGTGTAGGCGATATTTTTAAATTACCAGCTTGCGCGCGCCATCTAACGCCGCGGAAAGGAAATGTATTTCATGTTGGCTAGACTTATGAGATTTTAGGAGAGCTATGTTCAGTTTGTTGAATCATAGAGAATTATTAGAAGACGAGAAGGTTACGTTACGTTATGTGAAATTGTTGTTAGCGATTATTAAAGTTTTAAACAAATGCAGTCCGTCTAATTTCCAACCCTACGAAGAGGCCATCCCCGACTACAAATGTAAATACAGATTTAAGAAAGATGCGAAAAAGGAAAATTAATATTTAAAACATGTTAATAACCACTGAGCAAAAAATTGTAAGTAATGTTTTTTTAATATTAAAACAACATTTAATGTTGTTACAATGTTGATAAAAAAATAATAATAATAGTTATCCGGACTTTTTTGTATTTTAAACAGCGAACAGTTGGTAGCAATGTTTTTCACGAGATGTCATTTTTTTTAATTACTAAACGTCAAATTTTCCCATTTTTACAGGTACAAAAGTGAACATCATGTGATAAGTGATAAGATTACGCGAATTAAATACATCTCGTAAAGTGTTGATCAAATCTGCAAGCGCTTACTGACCTAATAAATTAAATATGGGTAACAAATCCTCGCTGCTTCTAAGGGAGGAAGAAATCCAGCAATTACAGGAAGAAACCGGATGTGAGTACGATTGATTGAACAATAATTTGTTGGATTATTAACGTTTCGAGGGCTCTACTTTGTTATGCATGTTAATTGGATAAATTAAACACTTTCGCTTTGTGTATTTTGACAATGTAATTGTAATTGTAATCGGTATTTGTCTTGTGTATCGGATGAAACATGTTTGGGTTTTTTCCCCGAGTAGCATCGGACCTCCCGCTTTGTGTAACACATTATTTTTTATTATTATTATTTGAACTCTATATTGGGTAACGGAAAGTTGTGTTTAGTTTGACGAAACGACAATAACAAGTAAGTCGCCCAGATGCAAAACCAGCCATACGTTAATACAAGATAAATTCAAATTCAAAACTATTTGAATTCGAGAAAATAAGCTTACGCTTCTTATAGTTTGCAACTTTAAACATAATATATAAAATTACGAAAAAATTATTCGTGAATATGCAAACAATGTCTTAATTAATAAGACAATTTAAGACGATAAATATCCATTAAAACAACTACTTCCCGTGCAAATACACCTCCGGATATTGAATTATACAATGAAATATTTAAAATCTTATTTAATTTGATTTGTTACAACGCTTTATTAAAGTATATGTAACGTTTAGGTCAAATTTTCTTCAAACCAACTAACAAATACAAATTTAAAATGAAAGGAGAGATAACAAAAAAATTGAAGTGAAAGAACTTGGATTAAAACTAATGTCTTAGGCCATCTATAGACACGTTTCGAGATTTATCTCTCTTCAGTATAGCTTTGCTTATGACGTTAAAAGAATTAGGAATAAAGTTAAAACAAACTTACTTGGAAAAATTTCATTCCACACACAACACTTTTTCCAAGTAAGTTTGTTTTAATTTTATTCCTAATTTTTTTAACGTCATAAGCAAAGCTATACTGAAGACAGATAAATCTCGAAACGCATCTATAGATGGCCTAAGACATTAGTTTTAATCCAAGTCCTTTCACTTGTAATTTGTTGCTATCTCTCCTTTCATTTTAAATTTGTATTGTTAGTTGGTTTGAAGAGAATTTGACCTAAATGTTACATATACTTTAATAGAGCGTTGTAACAAATCAAATTAAAGAAGATTTTAAATATTTCATTGTATAATTCAATATCCGGAGGTGTATTTGCACGGGAAGTAGTTGTTTCAATAGATATTTATCGTCTTAAATTGTCTTATTAATTAAGACATTGTTTGCATATTCACAAATAATTTTTTCGTAATTTTATATACCAGCCATACGTGTTGATTAAGGTTCTGTAGAAGACTTAAACTAAGGGTACCACGTTATTAAATTATTAGTTATAAACTAACAATAGTAATCTACTAAAACCTATTAATTCGAAAATGTTAATATCATTCTTAGAAGTGGATGGGGAACAATGTGACAGTTGTGTGTAAGATATGGGATGCGTGTGTAAGAGCGGTGCTAATGTATGGAGTAGAAGTGTGGGGGACGAGAGGGTACGAGGTGATAGAGAGGGAGCAGATGTGGTTCTTGAAGCACATGTTGGGGTGGAAAGGTCCACGCCCAGCTACATAGTGCTTCAGGATACCAACAGAGAGAGGTTAGAGTGGGAGGCAATGGTGAGGGTGGTGAGGTACGAGATGAGATTGTGGGAACTGGATGAAGAGAGATTGGTGAAGGATGTATGGGTGACGAGTGTGGGGGGGGGGGAGGGTAGATGGAGGGGGGAGAGGAGGAAAATGTATGAGAGGGTAGGGCTGTCGGAGGCGAAGGTAATGGAATGGCTAGGAAATGGGGTGAAGGTGGGTGAGGGGGAAAGGGAAGGAGGTGGAAGGGCAGGAAAGGCAAGGGTGTATTGACAGAAGTCAGTATAATGATATGTATGGGAGGTGGCAGGTGTATGGGAGGGTGCCGAAGTATTTGATAGAGAAGGGATGGGGTAGAGAGGATAGGGTGATTGTGGCAAGGGCGAGGTGTGGATCGGAGGAGAGAGGAAGGAAAGTATGGATGGGGGAAGAATATGGAAGGTGTGTGTTCTGTGGACAGGGGAAGGATACGTGGGGACACTTGGCGGAGGAATGTGAGGGGGTGAAAGAGGAGTGGCTGGGAGCGAAAGGGAATAGAAGGGTAGTGGAGTGGATGAGGGAGGATGGGAGCGGGTTAAGGACGTTGGAAAAGCTGGGGAGAGAGAGGGAAAAGAGAAGAGAGGGTAAGAGGGATACGGGAATGTAATGAGGTAATTAAATGTAAATGTAAATGTAATGTAATGTAAAGCGTGGAGATATGCCAATAAAGGTCTTTTTTTGTTTCTTTGAACCCTGTTAAAGTTGTATGCTAACCAGGGTTGTTAAAAAAAACCTTTTTTTCATTTTAATTAAAACAAACAGTTTTTTTTTAATAAAACGTCATTTTTTATTGAAACAATAACAGTTAAAAACAAGTGTTATCGGGGTGCGGGACGACGCTTGCTGTTAGTGCTAATTTTTATAAAGAGCATGAGTTATGCACTAAGTGACGTTTCTCCGTAACAACTCCGTAAGCTCAGTTATTAACATGCACAAAATAATGACAAAATTATCTTACCGATATCCTTCTTTGGCTATGCACTCACTTGTTTTGTTGGTTTAAAAATATTTAAATTAATGCTTAATTTCAAAAACAATAATATTAAATTTATTCACAACGAACATAATGCAAAAAAAAGGAATTTACAATGACTACAAAAAAACGGACAATGATTAAATATATATATACAATGACAAAAAAATGAATGAATGCGACGATTAATAACTACGCGACGACTTATGAGTACTTGAATGATTTCCTGATTGACGAAATGAATGATTCTCGATTGAAGCTCCGAGATGAACTTCTGAGGTGAACAAATAGAAAGACTGTTATTCCTTACTTCACTTTTTATTTTTATGTTAGGTTGAGTGGAAGATCAGCAATATCTCCTAGAGATGTATATGCTGAACTCCGCCTTTTTTCACTATGCTGCCGTATTTTGTGTAATGTATTGTTAATTTAATTATTGTAAAAAGCATTATAGTGGAAATAAAGATTTAAAAAAAAAAAATGTACATTTCGAGACACAAGGTGCTCATTATCAATAACAAACTCAAACAGTTTGTTATTGATAATGAGCACCTTGTGTCTCGAAATGTACATCTAACATAAAAATAAAAAGTGAAGTAAGGAATAACAGTCTTTCTATTTGTGATTAATCACTTTACGTAAACTCGAAACAATACAGTTCTGAGGTGAACTTTCAAGGTAAACTTGTTCGCGATGAAAATAAACACTGATGTTGGTTGATAAAGTTCCTAACTGTACTGACCTTCCTCTGTCTTCCGCTGTCTCTTATCTTCCCAACCATCGCTGTCTTCACCCCCGCCATGTATCTGGGGGTGGCGGTGATTGGTCGAGAACGTGGTGGAGGAAGCAGATTGTTAAGTTTTCACGTTTACCTACCAAAAAGTTTTGGGCCTTTGGCGTGTCGAAGTTTGTGCTGCAGATGTTACGACCATAAACATTTGTTCTCGCTGTTTTTCCGAAATTTTGAGAAATTCCCAAAGGCTTTGTTTTTATGGTCGTAAACATCTACAGCGCGCCGTGGGTTTTATGGTGCTGGTCCTCGGAGGTGTGGAACTTTATGATCTTCCTCGGGGTTGTAAACATCGGCCGGTGCTGGTCGCGCGGCTTATGATGGGGTGGTTTCCAATTCGTAAGTCGTCATTGTTGGTCACGTTTGGGCGAGATTGAATGTACACCTAATTACCATATAGCCACAATAGATCCTTTTTAGCCACAATAGATCCTTGCGGTCGCAGTGGAGGGTAGCATAACTACCCACTCACTTTCAATAGAATAGAATTACCATATTTACAAAGAAAAAATATATACAATAGAACACCGAATGATTTGTTACGAACTTGAGCCATTTGGAATTAAAATGATTATGAAATGAAATGAGCAAAACAAATGGAGTCCGATGTTTTAGTGAATGTGAATAAAATAATCGAGTTCCGACGTTTTGAATAAAACGCCGGTAACACAAGTTTTAAACAAGTTTAAAATGTGTTTAAAACAGAACATATAGGGCATTTTTCTTTTGAATATACATATTCCGATAATTACAGCTTTTTTTAAATTTGAGGGAATTCGTTGTTTAAAAGCGGTTAATATATAGCTTTTAACGAGTGTTTTCCACTCCCAGACTAAGCATGAAGTAAAATTTCGAGTTTAGAAAAGCCTAAGAATTTGGATTGGCCGCGTAGCGAAGCGGAGCGGCCAATCCAAATTAGGCTTTTCTAAACCCGAAATTTTACTTCATGCGCCACGCATAAAAACACTGATTTACAGTGAAGTTGAAAAAACACACACATACAACAACGATTATAGGCAACCTAATATACGTTAAAATTATTGGGTTGTCTATAATCACTGTTTTAAACAATTTTTTCAGCGCAGAATTTGAATTACGTTTTATTCACATCTACATATTGGATTGCTAAAGCCGTATATTTTAAACTTTGCGATATTTCAGTGTTTTATACATGTGGCACATGAAGTAAAATTTCGAGTTTAGAAAAGCTTATTTGTATTAGCCGCTCCGCTTCACTAAGCGGCCAATCCAAACGTTTTAAACAAATTTAACGTTTAAAACATGTTTTAAACAAATTTAACGTTTAAAACATGTTTTAAACAAATTTAACATTTAAAACATGTTTTAAACAAATTTATAGTTTAAAACATGTTTTAAACAAATTTAAGATTTAAAACATGTTTAAAACAAAACCCTTTAAAACACAACGGCTGTTTTAAACATGTTTAAAAACAGCCATTGTGTTTTAAATGGTTTTGTTTTAAACACTGTTTTAAAACAAAGTGTCTTAAACATAACAAGCCTGATGCTAACTTCTATTAATAAGGCTGTTTGTATGTGTCGGTATTCTTTTTTTTTTTTTAATAATTTACTTGCATATTTATTTTTATTTTATTTTATTTTATTATTATTATTATTATTATTACATAACATGAGTACATATATTTTCAACAAATTAACATCCGTTCTATAATATATTTCTTTTATATTGAGCAGTGTTCTGCTCAACGTAATGAATATCCAGATGTAACAATAATAGTTCAAAGCACCTAAGTGAGTGAACACTTGTAGCGTGCTGGCATGAAGTTCTTAGAAATTTTGTGCAATATATGATACATAAATGTTGTTTGAGTTTACATAATGAGTACCGAAAATTAAATATATGATATGTGTTTATTATTCTAATATTTTTGAGAATTGAGGATAATTTTCGAAGATATAAGATTTTGAAAGTTGTGAGAATTTTTTTTTGTTATTTTGTTTGATATGTTGGGGAAGGAGAGGATTAATATCCTGTATAATTTTATACATTTTTGTTGATTCATACCGTTTGCAGTTACGCCGAACCAAATCGAGCGTTTGTACTCGAGGTTCACCGCCCTAGACCGCGGGGACTGCGGTACGCTCAGCCGGGATGACCTCCTGAGAATCCCGGAGATCGCCATCAACCCGCTGGGCGAGAGGATCGTAAATTCGTTCTTCCAGGGCGACGTCAATGACAGGGTGAACTTCCGGCAGTTTCTGAACGTGCTCGCGCACTTCAGGCCGATTAAGAAGAACAAGGAGAACAAGAACAATTCGCGCGAGCAAAAGTTACGATGTGAGTGAAATTTCACCTGTGTGTGTACCCTAGTATTAGTGATTATTATATCGTAGGTTCAATAAAAAAAAAACCTCTAGAGTGCTATAATTTTATCTTTATTTAAATTTATGTTGGATACACGCATTAGGAATTGTCATATAAAACGTCAGACATAATGGTTACCGTACACTTTCCCAAATATATTTTCCCGAATGACCTTTTTCCCAAACGCCATATTTCCTGAAAATAGAAATCCCGAATCCCATTTCCCGAATCCAATTTTCCGAAAGGTATTGTTCCTGAATAAAATATATATTTTATATACAAAAGTTACAAAAGATTCCAAAAGTGTCACAATACAATATTGTGGGCGATTGCACCCAAAAATTTGAGAACGCCTTGACTTCCCGCCGTACCGCCCGCGTAAGACTCATAATCGGCTGTGATACATTGAAGTTTCTCTTGAGTTGTGAGCCACTTCTTCTTTGGCGCTGCCTTCACCATCCGACCGAGTGTCAAAGGTAACCCCTTACCTTTTCAATCTTCTCAATTACCCTTTTAATCTGTTCGTGAGAATTTCTGCGGAACACTCCTCCTGATTCGGAGGATGAGAATGAGGGGATTGCAGAAGTCCTTTCAGAACTATCACGTTCTCTCCTGGGCGACAGTCAGCGGTGATTGCCCTAGCTTTACACTCCTTTGCACGTAACCGCCGGCAGTCCCAGTAAGTGCTTCCCTTACTCTGTTTCCCTCGTAGATATACAAACCCATCAAGAACGAGTTTTTTATCAACAATTTTGGCCTCCATTGTAAATTATTAAACAACTATTGCACAATTTCGTACGGCGGTGTGACGTGACTACAATTTGTTTGATAATTATAATGTATAATTTCAGAGATTCACTCTTTATGGGTAGACGGGGTTTTTGATAATATATATATATATATAATTTCAGAGATGCCAACCGACAATATTTTCAATGGCACTCTTGAGGTTTAATTTTATTGAACATATGATATAATATTGAGTACATGTGAAACACAACATGTACTATTTTGCCAGCAACATTTTTGCAAATTTCACTTATCTGTTTATTCGTGTACCAGCGTCACGTATATGTGACACAAAATTTTTGATAATTGGCTCTACGAAATCATATCGGCTGCAGTGCATCCGGATCAGAAAGAAAGTCGCCCCCTCAGGAAAAAATAAAAACATATCATAAACAGATTGGATGAATTTAAAAAATGAAAAAGGTGCAGGATGATTTGTGCTAAAGAATAATTCAATTTTTATAGTTTTCTACTTAATTGCTTAACCCATTAGGCGCCATTGATGCATATACGCAACATTATTAATTTTATGTTAATTAAATTACTTAATAAGTTAATTTGATATGTTATATTATTTGACTTGACTTGAAAATGTATGAAGAAAAACGTAAATATTTTATTATTTAAATATCTCGATTATTACTCATTTAAAAAAAATGTTTTCAGTGTATTTCTAACTTCACAATATTTCAGTGTTTTACACGCGTGGCGCATAAAGTAAAATTTCGAGTTTAGAAAAGCCCCGTGAAAATTTGTCGAGGGTCGCTGGCGCGACCCTCGACAAATTTTCTACGAGGGGCTTTTCTAAACTCGAAATTTTACTTCATGCTTAGTCTGGGAGTGGAAATACTTGTTCTAAACTTCATATTGCATGTTTTTATACAAAATCGAGAAATGCCTTACATTTACAGCGTATACAATATGTATAATTATACATATATACCGCTTGCTATTGGTTAATTACAGAATTATATCATATTTTAAAATTTTCCCTGTAATTGGATTATTTCTGTTGGAATAAATAAATAAATAAATTACAGAATTACAAAAATAATTAAAAGAAAAATTCACAGTATGTTATACAATAAGTCATTAAGTCTAAAATCAACTTTTATAGTTAACTCTATAATTGCTCGGCTGTTAATGGGTTAACTTAATTAAAAATTATATAGACAACAGTTGTCAAATTTTTCTCTGAGAGCCCGAAAGCTAACGTATTAATGATTATTATCTAATTTTCATACGGTAAATACTTTGTTCACTGCACTCTTGATGAAACGAAATTATAATACTGTAGAACCTCGCTATACCGGGCCTTGAGATACCGTGATTCGGATATATCGGGGTCATTTTTCAGGTTTCTTTGCGTCATTATTGTATTATATAGTATGTCTTGTTATGTAGGTGGCTACTGCACATACCTGCATTAAGCCTATTATGTTAAGGGGATTAGTAAATACTGGGTCCCTTGAATATATATATATGTATATACATACATATATATATATATATATATATATATATATATATATATATATATATATATATATATATATATTTATTTTTAGGTTTTCGCGAGCAAAATATAACTTGCTTGAGTTTTTTGGGCTGCTTTCTCGCGTTGGTTGGTTTATTTGCGCTCTACGTTTCGGCAGCATCACTTCTGCCATCCTCAGGAGCTTTTTTGTATACTGAGTGATGGATGTCACGTTCACTGTCAGTACATTTGTTTTGTAAACTAGGGACTTGTAGTCTAGATCTGAAAAAATAATAATAATAATATAATAATAAATAAATAGAAAAACATCCTTTGTGCCTCAATAAACGAGATGATGGCACAAGATTACAAACCACATGGAACCCTTTGATGAATATAATAAAACAACAAAAAAATGACTTGCCTCCAATATCCAACAATTTTCGGAATATTCAGACAAATTCAAGTAATTTCAATAATGCAGATACATCGGACACAAATCAAGAAATTTTAGCACCTTCTACATCGAGTGGACCAATAACACGCAGCAGATCTAGACTACAAGTCCCTAGTTTACAAAACAAATGTACTGACAGTGTACGTGACATCCATCACTCAGTATACAAAAAAGCTCCTGAGGATGGCAGAAGTGATGCTGCCGAAACGTAGAGCGCAAATAAACCAACCAACGCGAGAAAGCAGCCCAAAAAACTCAAGCAAGTTATATATATATATATATATACCAGCACAAGAAGTAACGGTCGTACTACGTTAGAGGCAGAGTTCGGAAAATTTCCTAACAGGGCATTCGACCAATAATACGGCAGGAGAGATGTGTGTAATCTACTTTATTGTAATACCAAGCTTTCGGGACTCATTTTGTCCCTTCCTCAGGGTTAACAATTTGTGATTATTTGAACAAACTATTGTTAAACTGACGCTGTATTTGTTTTATCATCCTAACGATACTCATGGTGGTTGTTGAAATTAAATAAAAGTGAGGTTATTGTGTATAAAAAATCGTAACCGCGTGGTTACGGCAGAGGTGAAATTTTAAACGAAAACAAACGGCACATTCACATTTTAAAATTGGAAATTGTCACTGTGTTCCACTGTTTCTTGGGTAACCTGGGGTGTTATCACCACACTTGTTTATATTTGATTAACTTTTAACTCACGCGGCCGCATCTTAGTGTGAAACGACGCACGTGTCTTCACATTAACAGCAACAATGGATGGATGAATAGATTGTTGCTGTTAATGTGAAGACACGTGCGTCGTTTCACACTAAGATGCGGCCGCGTGAGTTAAAAGTTAATCAAATATAAACAAGTGTGGTGATAACACCCCAGGTTACCCAAGAAACAGTGGAACACAGTGACAATTTCCAATTTTAAAATGTGAATGTGCCGTTTGTTTTCGTTTAAAATTTCACCTCTGCCGTAACCACGCGGTTACGATTTTTTATACACAATAACCTCACTTTTATTTAATTTCAACAACCACCATGAGTATCGTTAGGATGATAAAACAAATACAGCGTCAGTTTAACAATAGTTTGTTCAAATAATCACAAATTGTTAACCCTGAGGAAGGGACAAAATGAGTCCCGAAAGCTTGGTATTACAATAAAGTAGATTACACACATCTCTCCTGCCGTATTATTGGTCGAATGCCCTGTTAGGAAATTTTCCGAACTCTGCCTATATATATATATATATATATATGTATTCTATATTGGCCAAATATGGTTTTGAACCATACATCTTAAACCCAACTCGTGTTACAAGTACCACAAAGTCATGCATTGACCATATATTTTTAAAATCATACTCCAATTTCAACCGTAAATATCACCTTACATCATACATCTTGAATTGTCATATTACTGACCATTATCCAATTATACTTAAAGTAAACCACAAAACAAAAAATAGCTGTAAATACCCGGTTAACATTAAACCACTGACTAAAATTGATCCTGAAAAACTTAACCTCCTGTTAGATAGTGAACTCTGGGATGATGTCCTACACTCTTCATTGAGATGGCCAAAACACACGTTCCATACATTAGGTCAAGCTGCAAAATTAAACCATGGATCACAAAGGGTCTAGTTACATCAATAAAAACTAGGGATAATTTTAAAAAAAGGTTGAATAAACACTTTTCCGCAGAAATAGAAATAAAATTCAAAAAATACAGAAATTCGCTGAATAATCTTTTGAAAAAAACAAAAAATGACTACTACGCAGTTCAAATTCAAAATAACAAAAATAATATGAGAAAAATTTACAAAATAATTGCAGAGTCAACAAATGTTAAAACCTCTAGCATAAATTCCTATAATGTCACTGACAACTATGGTACAGCATTTGTTAACAATAAAGAAATGGCAAATCACTGCAACAATTATTTCACAACCATCGGGTCCAATATGCTTAAAGAAATTCCAACGATACGAAATCCTGACGCAATTAAGAGGAGAAACCCGCTAACAATGTTCCTTGACCCAGTGTCCGAGACTGAATTAATTGAGCTAATCTCCACATTAAAAAATAATAGTTCCCCTGGTCCTGACGGGATAACATCAGCCACTATAAAAAATAATCACTTGCATATCTTGAAGCCTTTGAAACACATTATTAACTTGATATTTCAAAATGGGATTGTTCCCATACAATTTAAATCGTCTATTATCACACCAATTTTTAAATCAGGGGATAAGACAAAAATATGCAACTACAGACCAATTAGCGTGATTAATAATTTTGGAAAAATTTTTGAAAAATGTATAAAGAACCGAATGGTAAACTTTTTAGACAAACACAACATTATACACACCCAGCAATACGGGTTTCAGTGTGGAAAATCCACAACTGATGCTATGTGCGCTGTCATTGAGCATGTTACAGAGAATCTAAACTTGAATAAAAAATGTATTGGGGTCTTCCTGGACCTAGCTAAGGCTTTTGACACAGTTAGTCACAAAAAACTCTTTAACATACTTGAAAGCATTGGTATTCGCGGTATCGTATTGAGCCTACTTAAAAGCTACTTAACTAATCGTGAACAAAGAGTGAAAGTCAACAATACCATAAGTGACCGACTCCTTGTTGAAATAGGGGTACCGCAAGGAACAGTTCTAGGCCCAATACTTTTTGTAATTTACATTAATTCCTTATTAGCCATAGAGACATCTGCCAAAATTGTATCCTATGCTGATGACACAGTAGTTCTCGTTGATGGAAAGTCATGGGACGAAACAAAAGCAAAAGGACAAAGAGAAATGAAAAAAATTAAATATTGGCTAGATACTTATCAACTTTCTCTAAATATAGTCAAAACTCAGTATGTAGCATTCTCAATGACAAAGGCAAATAGACCCAATTTCACATCTATAGCAATTGATGGCATGTGTGTCGAGATCGGGGAGAGCAGGGCGGTTAAGTACCTGGGCATTATAATAGATCAACATTTAAAATGGAATAACCAAACTGACCACATAACAAATAAAATTAGAAAACTAATTTATAAATTCTATCAATTACGTGAATTCCTATCAAGAAAATTATTAATTATAGTCTATAAAAGTCTTGTTGAATCATTAATCCGCTATGGTATACTGGTATGGGGCGGAACGTACAACAATCACTTACAAAAACTAACTATAATTCAAAAGTACATCCTTAAGATTATTTTTAAACAAAAGAGACACTACCCATCCCATCTATTATATTCTGTGAATGTACCCAATATTAGATGCCTGTACTTCCACAGTCTCTGTACATATGCTTATAAACATCGTAATGCCTTAAACTACATGAGATCAAACCATGAATGAATTGTAAATAGTCTGTAAGATGTTGAGATATGCCAATAAAGGTCTTTTTTTTTTTTTTTTTTTCAAACCATGACACACGAAGTAAGACTAGACTCTATATCCCTAATTGCAAATCAGCCTTTAGCCTCAGATCATTCACCTACACAATCCCCAAAACCTACACTCTCCTTCCCCAACATATCAAACAAAATAACAAAAAAAAAATCTCACAACTTTCAAAATCTTATATCTTCGAAAATTATCCTCAATTCTCAAAAATATTAGAATAATAAACACATATCATATATTTATTTTTCCGTACTCATTATGTAAACTAAAACAACATTTATGTATCATATATTGCACAAAATTTCTAAGAACTTCATGCCAGCACGCTACAAGTGTTCACTCACTTAGGTGCTTTGAACTATTATTGTTACATCTGGATATTCATTACGTTGAGCAGAACACTGCTCAATATAAAAGAAATATATTATAGAACGGATGTTAATTTGTTGAAAATATATGTACTCATGTTATGTAATAATAATAATAATAAATAATAATAATAATAAAATAATAATAATATACATACATACATACATACATATATATATATATATATATATATATATATATATATATATATATATATATATGTGTATACATATATATATATATATATATATATATAAATATATATACATATATATATATATATATATATATATATATACATATACATATACATATATATACATATATATATATTTGTATAATAGTCACATACACACACGCGCATATATACACATATATATATATATATATATATATGTGTGTGTATATATGCGCGTGTGTGTATGTGACTATTATACAAATTACATATATTCGGATATACCGTGTTTTCCTTATATCGTGCTAGGTATAGCCAAAAGCCATCCCGGTATAACGAGGTTCTACTGTATGACTGAAACACGTGTCAGGAAACTGAATACAACAACATGAAACTAAACAAGTGTTTTAATTCGAAATTACCTAATATCTAATTTTCAGTCGCATTCAACATGTACGATTTGGACAGCGACAACATGATTTCCCGAGAAGAGCTCCTGGCGATTCTGCACATGATGGTGGGGGCCAACATCGACGAGGAGCAGCTGTCGAGCATCGCTGAGCGCACCATACTGGAGGCGGACGAGGACGGCGACCAGAAGATTTCTTTCGACGAGTTCTGCAAGGCTCTGCAGCGCACGGACGTCGAGCAGAAAATGAGCATCCGCTTCTTGAATTGATTAATCCGCTTACCGACAGAATCCTATTTTTCTATTCGCTTGTTTTTTTAGGGGACTTAGTTCACTGCATTTAATAAATGGTACACATTATGAAATAAGCTGTAAATTAGGGAGAATAATGAGACACAATGTACTTTTATTTAAACGGATTAGAAAAACTCTAGTATATTTAAAATAGGCTGCAGATTGAGAAATAATTGAGACACTATGTATTTTTATTGATATATGATGATAAAAAACAATAAGGGCCAGCTGCAGCAAACACGTTGAACTGGCTCAACTCTTAACTTGAGTTCAAAGTGACATTGGGTTCATCAAAATATTCAACATTCAACATGTTTGAATGTATTTGTGATGTATGTTGGTACCGATTGTACCCCATTTTTTCCACTCCATTACTTCCACCAGTACTTTTCTTCCACCAATTCTTTTTTCCACTGTTCATATTTTCCTCCGAATTCTTTTTTCCACTAATTTAGTTCCGCTATTTCTGGTTCCACTTTTTTTATTCAAACATTCAAAATTTGACGTCTATAGCCAACTTCAAAGTAAACAACCAAACAAGTCTTTGTAACTTTGATAATCGACACTTTTGAGCGTCGCGAATGATCTCGTTCACGATGGGGACAGTGCCCAAAGAGACAGAAGCAGTTTATTCTATTGCAAACCTTTCTCCTAACCTAACCTAATCTAGAAGTATGTGGCACAGGCATCGTTCGCAAAGAGACTTGCGCAATGTATTCTATAGCAAACCTTTCTCCTAACCTAACCTAACCTAAAAGTATGTGGAACAGGCATCGGGAGCAAAATGACTTGTGCAATTTATTCTATTGCAAACCTTTCTACTAACCTAACTTAACCAAACCTAGAAGTATGTAAAATCGCTAGCGTGTGCAAAGATACTTAAGCAATGTATTCAATTTGAAACCTTCCACTTAAACCACAAACTAGTAGAAATGGTTTAACCACGGTTAAGTATCTGTGGTCCAAGTGGGTATTGGATAACAGTCATATGCTCTTACCTACACAGAACATTATATTAACTTATACACACAACGGCACTCGGCGGCGCAGTGAACATTTGATGGAAGAAAAGTCTTGGTGGAAGAATAGTCTTGGTGGAAGAAATAGAGTGGAAGAAATGTCCCCCTACCGTTGGTACCTAATGAACGGTATTTCAGTCGGTGTATTTCGATCGATTGCAAAAATCCCAAACACGTTCACGATTAACAATCCGATCATCAGAGAATTCCCCCACATGTGGCAGTAAACTCCCAACTGTTATCTCTGCTGAACGGGCTCATTAGAACAATAGGAACTATCATCTTGAACTCAAGTTCAGTTTGAACTCGAGTTCAATGTTTTTGGTGTAACTAGGCCTAAGTGTTGTAAATGACGGTTTTGAAAATAAATTTTGATTCACGCTTCCTTCTGTGGCCTATTCCAAATGTGAAAGTTTTTGGACAATTTCTAGTACCGATTGTATTATAAATATTTATGTTGCAACTAATTATAAATTGATATTAAAGTCTAGTCTAATCTTGATTGATATGTTATTTGATTATTTATAATCTTTATTAAATATATAGTGATAATATTTGGATTTTATTTTCACTAAAAAAAAAAAAAATGGAAATTATATTATAATTTCATAATTATTTTGTGTAATTAAGTTATTAAAATCTAAGGGATACTAATGAGTAAACCCTTAGTATTAAACCTTTAGTAAATTAAGTTAGCTAAATATTACTCATTGATCCATTTGTGATCAGATTGTAATTATAGTAAAATACAACTAAGTGTTTTGCAAATAATAATAAAAAAATAATTATTTTGTCTGAACAAATAATCTACATAACGCATGTAATTTTGGAACGTTAAACTGTAAAATTCAATTGGCACTTAACGTTAAGTGTGATAAAGATATATGGAGATATGGAATACCAAATCGTCATCTAGGATAACGTGCTGTTAAACTTAACATTTGAGGTACAGAATTGGGCTGATTAAGTAAAATTAAAATTAGTTTTTATATTTTGTAAATATTCTGCAAACAGTTGGCAAATTCAATTTTACTTTATGTCAAAATGTAAGACTTAATAAATAAAATTCAATAGATTATTGCAGGTAATGTTAACATTTATTTATAAATAAAAAATAGTTTTATTAAAACTGCAGTCACGTAAAAATAAATAGTGTTATACAGTGTGGGCCTGAAAGGCGTACGATTTTAAAAACACTCTTGCGTTTGAAGCTTCAGAGAGGGGACTGCGCGGGTGGTGGGGTTAAGTAGCCCGGTTCTCGGAAATTTAGTCGCGATGGATCACTTCACCGGAGCGCAACGTGCATTCTGCGTTAAACATTATTACAAAAATGGCGATTCGTGCCTTATTGTTCGGCGTGAGTTTGGATTACATGACGTAAATCAGTGTCGGAACGAAAGTGTGATTCTATCGTGGGCCAGAAAGTTCGAAGCTACTGGTTCGACTCTCAAACAGAAGCCTGCGGGACGTCCAAGGTCAACGAGAACAGAAGACGCAATTGAACAAGTTAGAGCTTCAGTTCGACGTAATCCTGCTAAATCGACTCGAAAGCGTTCAGCCGGAACTTGCGGTATCCGGAACATCTTTGCGTCGCATTTTGTTGAAAAACACCGTATAAAATTCAAGTTGTGCAGGAATTACAGCCAAATGATCCAATTTTACGACGAGCCTTTGTTCAAACAATGTTGGAACGCTTTCGGAGTGTCAACAATATTCTGTTCTCCGACGAAGCCCATTTTCACATAAATGGGCATGTGAATAAACAGAATTGCCGGTACTGGGCTGCAGAGAACCCACCTGCAAAACACCAAAAGCCTCTGCATTCGCCAAAAGTAACCGTTTGGGCGGCCATGTCAGTGCACGGAAATATCGGACCCTACTTCTTCGAAAATCGACAAGGCCAATCTGTCACTGTAAATTCTGACCGATACATAGCCATGTTAAGGGATTTTTTCTTTCCACAACTGCAACAATTTGAAGCCTATAATCGTGCGGCATGGTTTCAACAAGATGGCGCGACATGCCATACAGCTAATGCCTCTTTGACGGTCGTAAACGAGATGTTTGCTGGGAAACTGATATCGCGCCGAGGTGACATTGCGTGGCCTCCTAGAAGTCCAGATCTAACGCCACTGGACTTTTTTTTTGTGGGGATATTTAAAAAGTAGAGTCTACTCCAATAACCCAGCCACGATTAACCAGTTGAAGACCAATATCCGGGAAGAAATGGCAGCTATTCCCCGTGCAATGTGCCAGCGAGTTTTTACCAATTTGAGGTTCAGATTCGAAGAATGTTTGCAGCGCGATAGTGCACACCTGGATGACGTTATTTTTAAGAAATGAATTTCCCAGATGTACATTTTTATAGAAATAAAAATTTGTATGTGAATTGTACTTAGTTTTTTTTTAATGATTTTTTCAAATTCGTAATTATTTCTGGCCCACCTTGTACAAAGTTAAAACGTTTTTTTTATTGATAAATTAACATGTATAACAAAGTAGATACATTTATTTATAGTTTGGTTCTTCTTATTACTCTAGTGTCCACTTACACCACAAGTGCTCAATCACGGCTAAAAAGTTAGTCACGATTAAGGCAGAAATTGGCTTGCACTGCGACTTAATCATGGCTAAAGTCCCCTAAAAACCTCAAATGGTTAATTAATAATACGTATTTATATTATACAGACTTTTTCTTTAAAATATACGTATTCCAAATTCAGCCTATTTTCCGTAAATCTTGAGATATTCCATTCTTTTTAAAGTTCATTTTAAAGCTTTAAACAGGTGATTTCCACTCCCAGACTAAGCATGAAGTAAAATTTCGAGTTTAGAAAAGCCCCGTGAAAATTTGTCGAGGGTCGCGCAGCGACCCGAGACAAATTTTCTGGGCTTTTCTAAACTCGAAATTTTACTTCATGCGCCACGCGTATAAATCACCAAAATATTGTGAAATTTATGTATATTCTAACTTCGCTTAAAATCTGTGTTTTATAAGCGTGGCGCATGAAGTAAAATTTCGAGTTTAGAAAAGCCCAGAAAATTTGTCTCGGGTCGCTTCGCGACCCTCGACAAATTTTCTCGGGGCTTTTCTAAACTCGAAATTTTACTTCATGCTTAGTCTGGGAGTGGAAAACACTCGTTTAAAGCTTCAAATTGAACTCTTTTAAAAAATAACGAATGCCAGAAAATGCACAGCTTACGCATTTTTACCTAAAGTTTACCATGAAGTAATCACATTTAAATTCAGCGCGCATTAGTGACGTAAGCGATCTCTACCCCCACTCCAAAATCTTCGATTCTGTCGATCCTTCTTACCGTATACTCAACCGTCCTTGGTGTTTGATTTTATTTGATTTATTTGAACTCTTTGAACACATAATATGCTTTTTTAATAAGCAAATGTGCAATAAAAAAAGTTACACTCACTTGAAATATAGAAATATATACCATTTATAATTCCCGCGCATTTGTTTCTGCTGTTCACAACAGTACGACAAAACAACTACCAAAAATGAAACTAAATTCCCTAGAAAAAGTCGTGCTTTCTTCATTATTTCTGTATTGTGGCTAATAAGTAAATCAGCCCACTGCGCAACAGAAATTCGTCGATTAGAGTTAATCGTGGTTAGTTAATCAGAGTCGGTGCAAGTGGGCTTAGATCCAGATTTTAGTAGTGTACATCGAGCTTTTAGTGGAATTTTTTTCCACTTGAGTGGCAACACTATTTTTTTATTTAACGTCAAAACAAAAATCAACACAACAGCAAATAAACCGATTGACGAACGTGCAATAATTAAAGTAAGTCACTAATTTTACTGATTGGTTTAGTTAAAAATCTAGTATATTTAATGTATAACAATACACACAATTAAAAACTTTTTCTTACTTCACTTTTATAAAATGAAACTCAAATAAACAATTGGGTCGCCTATTTCCAAAAACCCCTAAATCCATTTGAAAACATTGGATTTAGGGCTTTTTGGAAATAGGCGACACAATTGTTTGTTTGTTTACCTTCAGCGAAGAAAATCTAACATACAAATTGCTCATTTCTTAGTAATAATAATAATAATAATAATAATAATAATAGCCTTTATTGTCCAACAGGATTTCCTACTTACAGGACAATTTAATAGAAGGTACAGTGCAAATCAAACAATTGCATTATTTATAGATATCTCTGCCGCTTTCGATTCTGTTATTCCTTCCTTATTAATTGATAGGCTTATCTCTATCGGAGTTCCATCAAATATTATAAGGTGCATTTGGTCAATGATAAAAACAAAAATCCTTTATTTAAAACATGATTGCTCGTTCTCAAACCCTAGAGTTTCTTATATTGGTCTCCCTCAAGGTTCAATCCTTAGTCCCATATTATACATATTGTACACTCTTCCTCTTCAATCTTTAATGTCTTCCTACTGTTCTATTCTTCAATACGCCGATGATGTAGTTTTGTATTGTTCGGGTAATAACATTCAATCATTATGTAATAGGATTAATCAAGCTCTATTCGAATTGTCGGACTGGCTTTATTCATATGGATTATCTCTCTCTCCTGGTAAATCCCAGAGTATGATATTTAAGAAGAGATCGAAAGTTCTTCCAGATTTTCATTTGTACTTCCAAGATGTAGAAATTCCAAAATTTAGAACTGTTAAATACTTAGGCATCACTCTTGACTCAGCTTTGTCTTGGAAACCTCATATATCGGACTTACAAGAAAAAGTTCATAAAACCCTAAATGTGTTTAAGAGTCTATCTCACATCTGGTGGGGATCAGACCCTGCTACTTTAACAATTTTGTATAAATCACTAATTAAGTCAAAAATAGAATATGGCCTCTTTTTACTTTCTCCTCTGAATAAATCTTTAGTTATGATCATTGATCGTCTACAATCATCTTTATTGCGAACGGTATTAGGTTGTATGAGATCAGCTCCTTCAAGAGCATTAGAGGTAGAGAGTGGTATACCCCCTATCTTTATAAGATCCGATTTTATAGCCAGAAAGTATTTTTTAAAATGTTTAGCTAATAACAATAATATAGTTACTTCTTCTATTAATAGTTTATCAGAATTATACAATGTTAAAGGCAAACCTCACTGCGCGATTATTGATAATTATGTTATTTCTGAATCTTTTAACACTTTTACATCTTCTAAACTCCCTTGTTATCTTTCCCCTTATTTCTCTAATTTTTTTTTCTATTAAAAACTGGATAAATCTAGATAGTAACATTCATAAAGAGGCGCATGAAAAATGGCCCGATAGTATCTTTTGTTACACAGATGGTTCGTTTACTACAAAACATACAGGGTGTGGAATATATATAGAAAACAATCTAAGTTACTCCTTTAGAATACCTCACACCTCTTCTATTCACACTGCTGAACTTACATCTTTACTTGAGTGTATAAAATTAATTATAGAATTAAAATGAATGAAGACAGTTATTCTTACAGATTCTACATCTGCGCTACACTCAATACAAAAAATTGGAATCAACTCTAAAATGCATATGCTAGTTTTAAATATTAGAACTTTATTGTTTGAGTTATTTAAAGAAGGATATATAGTAAATTTATGTTGGGTACCAAGCCATTCAGGCATTATTGGAAATGAAACCGCAGATATGTTAGCTAAATCTGCTAAAGATAGTCCATTGTCTGAATTTTTTTCTCCGTTCACTGACTATTTTAAGGTGCTTAGATCCAGCCTTAGACTGAAGTGGAAAGCAGTTTGGTCTACATCTTCCCACAATAAATATTTCTCCCTTCACCCTGTTATACCATCCAAAGTATGGTTTTTCGACCCAAAAGTTCGAGGTAGAAGATTTGTGACATCTATAATACGTATGAAGATGGGACATAACTCACATAACTCATCTCCTAGCCATTTATGCAAAATTAAGGCGATTGACTCTCCAAATTGTAGTTGTTCGGAAGTGGGAGATTTAAATCACATATTTTTTTCATGCAGTAATTATTATGATAAATGTAAAAAATTGTACTTTTCTCTTATAACAGCTGGAAATGCTGCTCCACTCTCTATTCTATCTGTACTATCTAAATGTTGTATAAAATCTTACCTTATCCTATACTCCCTATTACATGAAACTAATATATTTATATAGTAATGTTTGTGTTTGTCTGAATTCTTTTAAGGGATTTCCTCTACTAACTAATCATTATACTATTTAACCACAATTACCTACAACTTAAGTATTTGCTGTGGCTGGTCAACAGAGCTATTTTGCTGAGGCCATAAATAGTGCAAGAAGAAGAAAATGTAACCTCAACAAATATTATTCAGTTTATTACAGCTTCGAAGCCAAGGCAATTAAATTCCCAGAAGCAGAAGAAGATTATTGCAATCCTAGTATTTATTTCCTGTTGGAAATTTTAAAGAGCAATTAGTGAAATGGAAATCAACTATGCTGAGATCTGTAGGACGTGTTTGAGAAAACCTACTGATTTTAGGGATATTAACGAGTCCACCGCAAATAACATTACTTTGGGAGAAATGGTGAAATACTGCACATCTATTACGGTAAGTCTAATAATTCTATTACTGAATTTAACAGAATTCTAGGTTTGTTGTACAGTACAAGCCGGCAAATATGTTGGACACGCTCAGAGAAGAAGCGAAAAGCAAACAAGAGAGAACGGCGTACTGCGGGTCCTGTAATAAGCAAGCACGTATTCTTCGCGCGCGCTATTTATTCAAAACTGAACAGTGTAGACTTCACTTTTGAAAATGAATGTACCAGGTGTTCATACACTTCCTGTCGGGAGCACCCATCCTTCATAACGACCACAATTTTACCACTGCCCAACGGCAAGATATGTTTGCCAACCTGTATGTTTAATAATAGTTTTAACTAGTGTTGTGAGTTGGTGAAAATTCTTGAGCACATTCTCTGTGACCGAAATGGCGATTTGTTTTGTTGGGGAATGACTGAAATTATTTTCATGCCTTTGCTCGCTGTTTTCTCGTGGGCTAGATGCACCGTCATCAATTATAATAATAATAATAAGTCTTTATTGCCCAACAGGAAAATTACATCCCAATTACAAGACAATATGTAAAATAGATTAATTACATGGCCGTATGCGTGTATACATATACAAATAAACAAAAAACGAAAAATACAGATACGTGAAAATATTATGTTAAGTTATTTGCTCTTTCAAATGTGATAATAGAGATTTAATGTTGTCATAAAATATGTCGCAGGAATAAGGTAACGCATTATAAACACTACACATAATAAGTATTGGCGATTTAAGTTTATAGTTGTTTCTACATGGTGGTATACTAAACGTAAACTTTTGTCTGCTGCAAAAAGTTGGTATGCGCAACCGCACTTTGTAAAGAAGTTCAGGGGAGTCGATTGAATTGTGTAGTAATTTATACAAGAAAATGAGTGATGTCTTTTGACGACGTAATTCAAGTGATTCAAAATTAAATGTGTTTAACAATGTATCATGATCAAATCCTCTAACCGGATATAGACCATTACGCTTATAATATAGCATTTTTAGGAATTTTCGCTGTACACGTTCTATCATTTTAGTTTGATTTTGTGATTGTGGATACCACACTAAAGCAGCATATTCGAGCTTAGAGCGCACATATGAATAAAATAGTTTTTTTATACATTAATATTACTGAAGTCTGATGTACTGCGATAAATAAAACCTAGTGCTTTAAATAAAACCTAGTGCTTTAAATGAATTTTTTACCACTGACTCAACATGATGATTAAAATTAAGATTGGAGTTGAAATAAACTCCAAGATCCTTAATGAGAGTAACATTTTCTAAGCAACAATTGTTAATTGAATAATTAAATTTGACAGGGTTGGATAATCTAGTGAACGTTAAATATTTACATTTGTTTATATTTAGTTTGAGTCCATTATTTTCACACCAGAGGGCAACTAAATTCAATTCGTCTTGCAGTTGTAGCCTGTCATGTATGTTTTTGATAGTGGAATAAAGCTTGAGGTCATCTGCATACAGCAGATGACTACATGTTAATATTTCCGACAGATCATTAATGAATACATTAAATAGTAAGGGTCCTAATATAGAACCCTGTAGAACACCAGAGGTTGGAGAATAGGGTGACGACTGAAAAGTGTTAAAGGAAATATAAGCACTACGTTCATTAAGGTAAGAGTGAATTAATCCCATAGAGGAATCACAGAAGCCAAATCTTTGAAGTTTCGATAGAAGGATGTTATGGGGAACTAAGTTAAACGCCTTTGACAGATCTGTATAAATTACGTCAAGTTGCCCCTTGGAGTCCAAAACTTCAGCAATGTCGTGGGTGATGAGACAAAGATTAGTTACTGTGGAACGGCACGGCATAAATCCATGTTGCATATTTGATAGGTATGGTTATACATGCACATATATTTGATCAAAAAGTATACGTTCAAATATTTTTGCAATATGTGGCAATATTGCAATTGTCAATTGATTGTTGTTTGCTTGAAGTTTTCGGAACAGGGCAGATTGATGCAATTTTTAAGCAGCTAGGAAATACAGAAGATTTTATCGATAAGTTGAATAAGGTGGTTAGTGGTTCGCATAGTACGGCAGCACAGTCCTTTAAAAGAAAGGCTGGCAATTTATCGTTACCTGATGAGTAATTGTTCGGAAGCTTTCTGAGAAGTTTAAAGACATGTTCTACTGATGCAGTGTTGAATTGGAAATTAGGAACAAGACTGTGTTTAGTATCAGTATTAATATTAGAAGGGGGCCTATGTACTGATGCGAAATAATTACGGAAACTATTTGCAATAGCACAGGGATCATCAAGAATTATCCTCCTCGCACACACTGTTGCATTCTTTCTTTTTTTTTTTTTAGCTAACTAAGGATATCGTTTTTAAGGCTCCATAGTACGCGTTGTTCCATAGCGAAAATCCATATAAAACATGCTGCCGTATTCCGGCTGTAATTTCGTTATTTACACACCAATTTATTTCATCTTTTCAAAATAAGGAAATAAAGGATATATAGACACATCTAGTGTCTTGATTTTTTTTTAATAACTTTCATTTGATTACAATAAAATGACAAAAAATGGCATTACTTGTGATGCTTTTTTAGTGTACAATTTAAT
This sequence comes from Philonthus cognatus, assembly GCA_932526585.2. NCBI lineage: Eukaryota > Metazoa > Arthropoda > Insecta > Coleoptera > Staphylinidae > Philonthus > Philonthus cognatus. The sequence continues at coordinate 104,308,352 of OW052244.1, forward strand.
TTTTTTGAAATAATAAAACAGCATAAAGGTAGTTTCTTCTTTCTACTGATTATTGGTTTTTATTAGAACACAAAACATGCTCTGTGCGAAATTTAAGAGATGTTCTTCTGACCCCTGTAAATCGCAAAAATACAGCCCGTAAAGTGCCGCCGTCTGTTGCATTTTACTCGATGCTCTTGGCGTTTTCTGTAAAATTACAGAAATCATGCAGTGATATTATTACTAACCATTCGACACATTTTCGGCTCAGATTTTGTTTAATTGTGTTAGTTGTGGTGTTATTGGAAGATTGCGCGCGTAAGTATTTTTGAATTATTTTTATTTATGCGTGTAAAGTGTATTATTTTGTATTATTCAATAACGTCTGATATCGTCTCCACACGGTTAGGTTAATTTTGGTGTTATTAAGTGTTGTTAGATTTTTGTGTTTGTATAATTGTTTAACAATGCCACGAAAACCTAGAACGAAAGCAGGGCTGAGATTGAATGACCAACGGAAGAAACAAAGTAACATTCAGAAATGGAATGCGTAAGTATTATTTTATAAGCAATAGCTATGATGAGGTTTTTCTATTCCAAATTCCAATTATAACATATTGCGAACAAGCGTCGGCAAATAGCGGCCGCCGAAGTCCTTTTCCCGTAGCGGGGGGCGCGGCGTCAGGCGCCGATTCGCATAGCGGGCGCATCGACGTGCCGGCAGGCGAATTCGGGGTCGCGTCACGTCGCGTCGGCTGGATATTTTTTTGCGGTGTTTGGTGAATTCAGGATTTTTCTGTCCGGTCGGCGCGGGCGGCGCTTATTTATTACTCATCATCTATACAGGGTGTCACGCACCATAGGGATTTCCTAATTATTTTAGAGAAAACATGTAAAGATGTTTCTCCACGACCATTACTGAATGTAATAAAATTCCGAAATCAATTTTAATAATAGAATGTAAACATTCTCATTCTCAAGTTAGAATATTTATTCTGAAACACTTGCTTTGTATAACAAAGATGTAGTAACTGCGTATGAAATCTATGCATAGGAACGCTCGAGCGCCTTCGCGGTAGGCGGTCGCGCTGAACAAAAATATAAAAAAGCCCCTTACAGGGATCGATAATAATTTGATTTTGATATGGTGTGATAGAGGAAATTTTGAGCTATTTTTTGGTAGTGAGCCCTACCCTCTACGGTTCGATAAAATTTATTTAAGTCACTTCAAAGTTTAAATGCATTAAAATAATGTTGTTACGTTTAAATAATCGTTACTATAATTTTTCATAATCGATTATATCATACTTAGCGGAATATTATAGAGGAATATGTGTTTAATAAATCCTGTAAAAATGGTATTGATATATTAGGTGAGTGCGATGTAATAAATCATTAAATCTTATCCACTTTTCACGCGCAGTTCGCGTTCTCAAATTGATCAATTTTGAACATTAATGGCACAAAAGTGATGCGTCCAAAAAATTCAAACATTTGACACTTTATGAGTTTTGGAGTATCTAGAATGTAATAGTATTTTTTTTTGTTCGTCAATTTTCACTTTTATTTTTCCTTCCCCCACTACCGCTGGTGCGTTCGCTTGGATCGGCCACACTGTGCGGCGGAGGCGACTGACGAGTTGGTCCCCTCAGCTCACCGCCCCCGCCACCGTTCGGCTCGTCTTATGCTGCAGTGCAGCGGGCGCTCCACATATTTAGTTTGAATAGTATAATACAAGAGCGCTATGATTTGCGTGGCGATGCATTGAACTACTACCCACCACCGTTGCCCCGCAGGAGAAACTGTTTGGCAAGGCACTACAGGCCCTTAAAAGAGTATAATTAATATATAATAAATATTTATTTTTTAATTGGTGACTCAGTGAGACACACCCTGTTTGTTTTGGAGTTATTACATTACATTTGAAAAGTGTGACGAGGATAAATGATGACGGCGTATTCAGCTCGCGAGAAAACAGCGAGCGGAAGCATGTAAATTATCGCAGTCATTCTGGAACAGAATGTTCTCTATATTTCGATCATACAGAACGTGCTCGAGAATTTTCTCCAACTCACGACACTAGGACAGACGCTCAAAGAAGAAGCGAAAAGCACACAAGAGAGAAAGGCGTACTGCGGGCTGAGTCCTGTAATAAGCAAGCACGTATTCTTCGCGCGCGCTATTTATTCCAAACTCGACAGTTTAGACTCCACTTTTGCAAATGAATGTACCCGGTTTCATGCACTTCTTCACGAAACTTGTCGAGAGCACCCATCCTTCATACCGACCATAATTTCACCACTCCCCAATAGCAAGATATGTTTGCCGACCTGTATGTTTAATAATAGTTTCAACAGAAAATTGTTATTCATTTTAGTTTAATTAATAAACACTAAGTTTTAACAGATGATAATATTTTGTCTTCTTTTATTACCAAACACTAGGTTTTACAGAAATAAATTAATACTGAATTTTGTAATCTTTACTTTTAAATAGATGCAGGTGGACAACTTGAATATCCTCTCCTCGAATATCTGCATGGATTGTGTAAAAGAGTTGGAAATATCTTACAAATTCAAAACGAAAACTGAAAAAGCACACGCCAGCGTAACTAAATACCTCGAATCCCGAGTGCAAAACATCAAGACAGAAGAACTTGTAATAAAAGAAGAACCTAGCAATTTAAATTTACTTCACCCGGAGACGTACCAGAATATTCCAGCTCAAGAACAATCATTGAATTTAGAAATTAATCTTCGTACTACACCTCGAAAGCAATCGTTTAGTGCAGCAGAATCAAAAGTTTTAAATAATGGTGGAAATGAGAGCGGGGAGGAAACTTCTATGTCGTCGGACAATTGTTCGAGTGATCTTGTTGGACATAAAGTGTGGTTGATTGATAATGATGTAAAACTTGAACCTGCAGAGGAAGGGGAATATAGTGAAGATGATAATTTCAAATGTCGTGTTTGTCTAGAGAAGTTAGATGGTGGAAAATATCAATGTGCCAAGTGTGGTATGTATTTAATTTAAAAACACTATTAGGTCCTTTATTTCAATCACTTTGAACTTTTCTCCACAACTGATTTAACTGGTAATACTGGTATTTAACTAAGTAAACATCTCGAGTGTTATTATTGGAAAGCACCCCCTCAAGATGCTTTCCAATAATAACACTCGAGATGTTTACTCATTGACCTCTATTGATTGACTTTACCTAGTTCATACAAAACTACCTACGACTACAACTGAATTCAAGAAACCCCAGGTGGGGGTTTATGGTCCGGGTGGACTCAATTCCTGTTGAGGAAGGGTGTGCGCTTCAACAATAACTTTATTTCCTTTTTTTTGCTAGGCATAAAATAAAGTTGTGAAGAAAGGTTTAAAGTTTTTTTTAATTAAAGTTATATATAGATTTAAATTAAAATGCGTATATTATACAGGGTGTCCCATTTTAATCTTAACAGGGGAATATCTCTCTCTCTGGGGGAGGGGGATATGGGGGTTCAAACCCCTACCCCGACATTTTCAAAATATTAAATTTTTCTATGTAAAAGCGGACTTTAAAGAGCAATAACAATTTTTTACCATTAAAACCCCCCGAAATTTTCAAAATGTTAAATTTTTCCATGTAAAAGTGGACTTTTAAGAGTAAAAACAATATTTTTACCATTAAAACCCTCCGAAATTTTTGTCTGACTATGGCTTTGTCTTGTATTACATATTAGGAATTTTTCGTTTAAGTGTATGTAATATAAACTTTCAGGCATTCGTCGATTTTATAAAAGCGTTCAGGTTGAAGTTTCGAACCAGTGTTTCCACTCCCAGACTAAGCATGAAGTAAAATTTCGAGTTTAGAAAAGCCTGAAAATTTGGCTCGGGCGCGTAGCGAAGCGGAGCGACCGAGCCAAATTAGGCTTTTCTAAACTCGAAATTTTACTTCATGCGCCACGCATATAAAACGCTGAAATGTTGTGATGTAAGAAATACACGTACATTTTTTTTAAAAATGAGCAATATTTGAAATAACAAAATATTTACATATTTCTTCACACATTTTCAAGTCAGATCAAATTAAACAATCTATCAAATTAACGTATTCATTCATTTAACTAACAAAAAATTAGTAATCTTGCGTTACCGCATTAATGGCATTGAATGGGTTGGGAATTTTTCGTTTAAGTGTATGTAATATAAACTTTCAGGCATTCGTCGATTTTATAAAAGCGTTCAGGTTGAAGTTTCGAACCAGTGTTTCCACTCCCAGACTAAGCATGAAGTAAAATTTCGAGTTTAGAAAAGCCTGAAAATTTGGCTCGGGCGCGTAGCGAAGCGGAGCGAACGAGCCAAATTAGGCTTTTCTAAACTCGAAATTTTACTTCATGCGCCACGCATATAAAACGCTGAAATGTTGTGATGTAAGAAATACACGTACATTTTTTTTTTTAAATGAGCAATATTTGAAATAACAAAATATTTACATATTTCTTCACACATTTTCAAGTCAGATCAAATAAAACAATCTATCAAATTAACTTATTCATTCATTTAACTAACAAAAAATTTGTAATCTTGCGTTACCGCATTAAGGGCATTGAATGGGTTAAAATTATTTAAAAGTATAAAATTAAGAAACCTCTATAAAGTTTTTGGGAAAAAGCGGCAGAATTCGAAAATTATAGTTGGATTTTTTAGCCAGATCTTTATTTTTATTTAGCCAATATTTCGCTAAACTTTTGTCAGCTTCTTCAGGGCAAGTTTAAAATATAAATGGGCTTTTTTTTAGATAACATTAAAAATTGTCAGATATATATATATATATATATATATATATATATATATATATATATATATACAGGGTGTCCCATTAGTGCGGTCTCAGAAGATATCTCAGCTCTCGTTAAAGATAGAAAAAAAATGTTTTCACCAAATTTGCTTGATTTTAAGAGCTGCATAACCTAAAATTATTTTCAAATATACAGGGTGTCCCATTATTCCATACTTAATACCAACTTTGTTATTTTAAACGGAACACCCTATATATTATTTTTTTATTTGATCCGCCTTTAAATAACCTACACAAAAATATATCATTATTGGCACTTTAGGTTATTTGTTACTTCAGAAAAAAATATTTTTTGAAAATTTTGGCAGTTTTAGTACTTTACTTAAAAATTCACTGTGTCCTTATTTTTTAAGATATCAGTCTGTAATTTTACACACATATGCAGTAAAGAATGCTCTATCCATTGACTATAACACATTATAATATTACTTATAAAACCTAATAAAAAACTACCTTCTAATATTTAATATTTAAAATGTACATAACTTCATTTTCTTAAATGGGACACCCTATATTTCTTTACTTTATCAGATCCGCAATGAAAAATGCTTTATTTTTTGTATAACATACCCTATATCTATTTTTATTAGTTTTTGAGATATTAACATTTTCCTGTCATATATGGGATTGTTTTATTTGATCTGACTTGAAAATGTGTGAAGAAATATGTAAATATTTTGTTATTTCAAATATTGCTCATTTTTAAAAAAAATGTACGTGTATTTCTTACATCACAACATTTCAGCGTTTTATATGCGTGGCGCATGAAGTAAAATTTCGAGTTTAGAAAAGCCTAATTTGGCTCGGTCGCTCCGCTTCGCTACGCGTCCGAGCCAAATTTTCAGGCTTTTCTAAACTCGAAATTTTACTTCATGCTTAGTCTGGAAGTGGAAACACTGACGTTTCGATGACGTCGCAGTCATCATCGTCAGGAATATATATATATATATATCGGTGGCCGAGTGGGTAGAGACCCTGCCCACAGACCCAGGGGTCGCGGGTTCGAGTCCCGTCCGGTGGAATCATTTATGAATAATAAATGATTCCATCTGGGTCCATGGTTGTAGTGTGAATGCCACAACACATTCACACTACAACCATGGAACCTAGATGTAATTTCGATATAGAATTAGTTAAAACAATAAAATATAGATTGATGGCTAATGGTCATAGTTACCAAGGCCAATAAAACATATATATATATATATATATATGATATGAGTTAAAACGTAGATTTTCGCGGGCGTAACATGTATCACTGTTTCTTCGGGTTTGGTCCCGCGTATTTTCTTGGCTCTAGTCCATTTTATTTTTAATTCGACGTTTCGATGACGTCGCAGTCATCATTGTCAAAATATATTATCTCCGAACAACAACCAAGAAATTCAAAATCCAACCCCTTCCGAAAATAATATTGAAATTGTCACTAATGATGTAGATTAGAAGAACAAAACAGAAGAGTAACACGAAGCCAAACAAGAAATTCACGCATCAAGTAGTACGTAAAAGTCAAACAAGTGGTTGCTAGAGCAATGGAATTTTGATAGTTATTCCTGACGATGATGACTGCGACGTCATCGAAACGTCGAATTAAAAATAAAATGGACCAGAGCCAAGAAAATACGCGGGACCAAACCCTAAGAAACAGTGATACATATATATATATATATATATATATATATATATATATATATATATATATATATATATATATATATATATATATATATATATATATACATATATATATATATATATATATATATACACATATATATATTTTAAACTTGCCCTGAAGAAGCTGACAAAAGTTTAGCGAAATATTGGCTAAATAAAAATAAAGTTCTGGCTAAAAAATACAACTATAATTTTTGAATTCTGCCCCTTTTCCGAAAAAAGTTTAAAATATATATATATATATATATATACAGGGTGTCCCATTAGTGCGGTCTCGGAAGATATCTCAGCTCTCGTTAAAGATAGAAAAAAAATGTTTTCACGAAATTTGCTTGATTTTAAGAGCTGCATAACCTAAAATTATTTTCAAATATACAGGGTGTCCCATTATTCCATACTTAATACCAACTTTGTTATTTTAAATGGAACACCCTATATATTATTTTTTTATTTGATCCGCCTTTAAATAACCTACACAAAGATATATCACTATCGGCACTTTAGGTAATTCGTTACTTAAAAAAAAAAATATTTTTTGAAAATTTTGGCAGTTTTAGTACTTTACTTAAAAATTCACTGTGTTCGTATTTTTTAAGATACCAGTCTGAAATTTTACACACATATGCAGTAAAGAATGCTCTATCCATTGACCATAACACATTTTAATATTACTTATAAAACCTAGTAAAAAACTACCCTCGAATATTTATAATTTAAAATGTACATTACTTCATTTTTTTAAATGGGACATCCTATATTTTTTTATTTTATCAAATCCGCAATAAAAAATGCTTTATTTCTTGTATAACATACCCTAAATCTATTTTCATTAGTTTTGGAGATATTAACATTTTTCTGTCAAATATGGGAAATTAGGTCACAATCAGCATTAAATTAGTCTTTAAAGGTTGTCTAACTTTAATGGTATTTAGATATTTCAGTTTTACTTTACTTTATTTATTTATGACATATTATAATTACATTTATAATATCAAAGTAAACAACATAAACAAATTTTGTCATTTTTTAATATATCATGAATGCAATAAAGGAGGCCATGAAAAACAATTGATAAAGTAAACAAACGTATTTATTTGACATACAGATAAATAAAGTGCTGTTAACACTATTATTAATATTATTGAATTTTTGATAACGCAATAATGAATTTTTCAAAAGAAGAATTAATAAAAATGACATACGTTTTGGGTGCAAGTGAAGAAAATTGTTTTCTTGCAAGTCGAATATATGCACAAAAGTATCCAAATGCGGAACGGCATCCTAATGCAGCAGCGTTTGTGAGATTGAAGAACCGATTTGAAAGCACAGGAAGTATCATGTACCCTCTAAAATTAAAGAGAAAGAAAAGGACAACGAAAGAAGAGAATGAACATTTGGTAATTCAGTCCATTGTTGAGAACCCTCAAATTTCTTCCCGCCAGTTAGAAAAACAACTTGATATTCCCAAATCAACAATAAACAAAATAACAAAGAGATTCAAATTTCATCCCTATCACGTTCAGTTGGTGCAGGAATTAGGTGAGAATGATTTTTTAAAAAGATTGGATTTTAGTAATTGGGCGTTACAAAAACATCAAGTTGAACCGAACTTTTTTAACAATATTTTGTTTACCGACGAAGCGATATTCCATAGAAATGGTTTCGTTAATAGACATAATTATCATTATTATGATGACCATAACCCGAACCATATTGTTTGTATAGACCATCAACATAAATGGTCTCTTAATGTTTGGGCTGGAATTATTGGGAATAGGATTATTGGTCCGTATTTCTTTAATGGAAATGTTACTGGTGATACGTTTTTAAATTTTCTTCAAAATCAGTTCGAAACCTGGTTGAATGAATTGCCGTTAAGAACGTTACAAAATGCATGGTTACAATTAGATGGCGCACCACCACACTATAGTCGACAAGTTAAACAATATTTAGACCAAACTTTTCCTAACAAATGGATTGGAAGAGGAGGACCAATTCCATGGCCAGCGAGGTCACCCGATTTAACAAAACTGGACTTTTTTTTATGGGGTGTTGTGAAGGAAGAAGTTTATAAAATACCTGCAACAACACAAGAGGATATGAAAAATAGAATTAGTAATGTTATGCGTGCCATTACTGTAGACAACTTAGTAAGTGTCAATCAAAGCTTCATACGGAGGCTTCAAGTGTGCCAAAACCAAAATGGAGGCCATATCGAACACTTAATATAATTATCAAATTCATTATATGCTAATCTGTTAATATTAATACGGTTTACTTGTTTCCATTGTCGTTATATTGTTTACTTTGATATTATAAATGTAATTATATTATGTCATAAATAAATGATTTGAAGTAAAACTGAAATATCTAAATACCATTAAAGTTAGACGTCCATTAGAGATTAATTAAATGCTGATTGTGGCCTAATTTCCCATATATGACAGGAAAATGTTAATATCTCAAAAACTAATAAAAATAGATATAGGGTATGTTATACAAAAAAATAAAGCATTTTTCATTGCGGATCTGATAAAGTAAAGAAATATAGGGTGTCCCATTTAAGAAAATGAAGTTATGTACATTTTAAATATTAAATATTAGAAGGTAGTTTTTTATTAGGTTTTATAAGTAATATTATAATGTGTTATAGTCAATGGATAGAGCATTCTTTACTGCATATGTGTGTAAAATTACAGACTGATATCTTAAAAAATAAGGACACAGTGAATTTTTAAGTAAAGTACTAAAACTGCCAAAATTTTCAAAAAATATTTTTTTCTGAAGTAACAAATAACCTAAAGTGCCAATAATGATATATCTTTGTGTAGGTTATTTAAAGGCGGATCAAATAAAAAAATAATATATAGGGTGTTCCATTTAAAATAACAAAGTTGGTATTAAGTATGGAATAATGGGACACCCTGTATATTTGAAAATAATTTTAGGTTATGCAGCTCTTAATATCAAGCAAATTTGGTGAAAACATTTTTTTTCTATCTTTAACGAGAGCTGAGATATCTTCCGAGACCGCACTAATGGGACACCCTGTATATATATATATATATTTATATATATATGTGTATATATATATATATATATACATATATATATATATATATATATATATATATATATATATAAATAAATATATATATATATATATATATATATATATTTTAAACTTGCCCTGAAGAAGCTGACAAAAGTTTAGCGAAATATTGGCTAAATAAAAATAAAGTTCTGGCTAAAAAATACAACTATAATTTTTGAATTCTGCCCCTTTTCCGAAAAAAGTTTATAGAAGTTTTAGATAACTTGATCTAAAAAAGTACTAGATGTCATAAAATTAAGAAATTAATATTTTATATTCTTTAGAGAAAGGTTTGTAGTTTAAAGTCTTAGCGCAAAGTTCACGTATACCTTAGCTTAGTGTGAAAATATGTCTTCCGATTTTGCAGAAGCGGCGCCCACCTTACCAGAAACCGGGGACCCATTATTACTTGCGGAAAGAACGAAACGTCGGTACCAAATGGTTTATTCTAAATTCATGGATTGGTGCAGATTGAAAAATATCCAGAGATATTCGGAAAATTGTCTGTTGTTGTATTTCAAAACTATTCCGAGCAAAAAGTCTTTGTTTGCGACTTACTCTATGCTGAAAACTGGCCTAGGGATACATAACAATGTGGATATTTCGAAGTTTAACAGATTGAAGGGATTTATAAGGAAAGAGTCGCGTAATCTGGAGCCGAAGAAATCAAAGGTTTTTCAGAGCGAGCAAATTGATAAATTTATTCGTGAAGCTCCGGATATCTCGTTTCTGTTAGTAAAGGTATGTATACAATATATTTCATTAATATACAGAGAATTATTTAAAGTGTTACATATCACGATAAGGTGAAAAATTTCAGATCTTTTTGAAGCTTCTAAATGTTTCTACTCCCTTTCGTCCCGATTGGTATACATATGTACCACCTTAATTCGAAAAATTCTTGTAACTTCAACGAAACATTATGTAAAATGGTATGCGTACCGAATCAGAGAAAAATTACATGCAGTTAGAAGTTAAATATTATTTTAAATTCGAAATAGATTAGTTTAGAAATTATATAATGAAATATTATCTTCAACAAAGCACTAAAATTCAAGTGTGCAATGTTAGAATAAGTTAGAGATAATCAGTTTTAACATTTTTATGATATATTACTACTTTTTCTGTGTGTGTAGATCCTAAATTTGAATTTCCCACCACAAATGCATCTTTTGTGGCGGGAAATTCAAATTTAGGTTCTACACACTAACAAAATAAGGTTAATGCAATAAAAAAGTGTACAACTACTAAACCCGATTTTGACAGTCTGGTGGTTCTGGTTCTTTAGGGAGTGCGTATTTCTGCACTGCACTTAAGCTCATTGTGCTTCCTCCCGTTGATTACCCAGCCTCAGCTCAGCCAGCCTACCTGGTTTAGGTATTCTAGCAAAGCACTGAATCTACTTACATTTTATTCATTATACATATATAATTGCTGCTTATATGTCTTTCTACAAAAGAATAAATGTGCAACCAATCAAACATACAACAGGAGCTCTGCTACTCGTTATCAAAGTGATATTGCGGTACCCACGCATCGCACCACACTATACAATCAAAGTCCCTATTACATGTGCCTGACCCTTTACAACCACCTGCCTTCCAATATAAAAATGCTGACACATTTCAACAAATTTAAACATTTGCTCAAAGATATGCTAATAGAAAAGGCATACTACTCAGTCAGCGAGTATCTCCAAGACAGAAACTTAAACCAGTAGAAAATTAACCAGTAACATTCTTCCTCTAATCACAAGACATCTGCAGGCATTTCTCTGCCTGCACTGTTTAGTACTACCTTGTTTTACTGTTATCTGTAGCTTTGTTTATATATTTATTTATTTTAATTGATGATTTACCACTACTATTCGAAGACCATTGTAATACATATTGTATATATGTCCTTTTACAAATATGTTTAAAAAAAAAAAAATCCCTTATGTAGGCCATCTTTCACCCAATAAGGAGCCTCTAGGAGACTAATCTAAGTAATTCATTTTACAGGCAGCAGTAATAATAGGTATTTCTGGCGCATGCCGCCGTGAAGAATTATGCAGAATGTCTATCGATGATATGGAATTCAAACACGATGTCGTAATCGTTAACGTGCCAGAAACGGAAACCATTGCTTCCCGACGTTTTGTTGTATTCAACCCGGAATGGCTGCCGTTTTTACTGAAATACACAAAATTAAGAGTGGAAAAGAATAAACGTTTCTTTTTAACATACAGAGAAGGAAAATGTATTAATGCGCCTGTCGGCCTTAACGCAATGGGCAAAATGGCATGCCGCGTCGCACAATACCTTAAGCTAGAGGCTCCGCATGACTACACCGCTCGTTGCTTTTGGAAGACCGGCTGCTATACTAGCAAATAATTATGGAGATTTGCCGAAAGCTAAAAATTCCGCAGGTGGAAGTCTTCGAGGGTGGGCGAAGGTTACATCAATGATTCAGTGAGAAGTAAGATAAGTGCAGCTGGTTCGGGTCCTGATTCTTTGGGGAATGCGCATTTCTGCACTGCACTTAGGCCCATTGTGCTATGAGTGTATCTGATAAATTGAAGCAAGCAGTACCAGGTCCATCTTTAGTTAAAAATCTTAGTATCAATCAAGGTAACGCAGTCTACGTCTGAGGAAGTTCAGGAATTTACATTCCAAATTGTACTAACTCCTTATGGTAAAAGGGTATTGATTGATTGATTGTACTAACTGTTGTGTACAATAACCCCGTTTAAGTTATTATAACATTATCTGAAAGTATTTATTCTTGAAAAGAAATAAAGAATTAATATCAAATAAAAATGTCATTTGATTTCGACTTTAATCAGAACATCAAACCGGGGTGGTGGTCCTTTCTCGTCTGGACATTTTCGATATTATCAAGGACACTCGAAAAAAACAATTGGCAAACTCAAATTCAAATTCTGGAGAACGCCTGTTCGCAGAAAATCAAAGCACCCTTTCGTGTCCTGGAAAATGAGCGTTATGAAATGAAACTTCTATTTTCGAAATTAAATTTAAAGTGGAAAAATAGTCACCGATGCCGTAAGGATTTTAAAAGGAGAAATGAGGATTGGCTCAATGTTAGCGTGGCTTTCAAGGTTAGTACAGTGCTACTTCTAATACTGGGATTGGAATACGAATGAATATTTAATTCATTGTGACTTGAACATGACAGCTACAATTTTGCGTCTCTGCTTCAGTGTGATTTTACCTTTTCGGCAGCCAATATGGTCGTATAAGTTGATCAGCAGATTTTTGTTGTAGTCCTCCTATTTTTGAAGCAAACCATAGGTTATCATTGTCCCGCTTTATCTTTGAATTAGCTAGTTAGAATAATAGAAAATTATTAAAATGTATACAGAGAGTTTTATGTAACACCGAACATTTTCATAACGAGACATTTTCTTTTAAGTATATATACTCAATGACATTAGAAGCGTAACACCCAGAAGGAGTTATTATTTTAACTTGATTTTTTGCCAGTATGGTAGTCTTACATCAAGAAAAAATGATTACATTTTCAAGAAATTTTATTAAAAAACAATCTAAAAAAAATTAATAATGTGTTTGGCGACCCCTTTGCTATATACACTCCTGTAGACGTCTGGGCATCGACAAAATGAGATGGTCGATGTCTTCTTGAGGCATCTCGTTCCAAGCAACTTGAATTTCATCGATCAACTGTGCTAGAGTCTGTGGAGGATGGTGCAAAGAGAATATTCTTCTTCCTATGATATCCCACACATGTTCAATGGGATTTAAATCCGGCGAACGGGGCGGCGACGCCAAAACATTAACACCAGCTTCATTAAGAAAGTTCATAGTTCGACGAGCAATATGGGGACGTGCGTTATCTTGTTGAAAAAGTACGTCTGGGCGGCCATCTAAATAAGGCAACAAAGTCGGTCGTATGACGTCTTCAACATAACGCGCAGCTGTCATACTGCCTCGAATGAATACAAGAGGTGATCGACTACCATAAGCAATAGCCCCCCAAACCATTACTCCAGCAGTCCTGTGTACATGCCTCTCAATAGCAAACCTAAGATCAGGTCGTTCTCCACGGTAGCGTCGTACCCTTCTACGGCCATCATGCGTGCCTAGACAAAATCGTGATTCATCGCTGAATACGACATCGTGCCATTCTGCCTCCCAATGCTGCCGTTCTCTGCACCAGTCCAACCTTTGGCGACAGTGTCTCGCTGTTAAAGGAAGCACTAATCTTGGACGGTACGAAAGAAGCCCAAAGGATTGAATGCGGCGATATAAGGTTCGCATACTAACGGGCCTACCTTCTTCTCCAATCCATTGATCACCGATTTAACGCGTAGTAGCGAAACGGTCTCGCAGGGCTATTTGTCTTAAGCGTCGATCTTGACGTTCTGTGGTACGCAATTGGTCTTCTTCTTGCTCCTCTACCTTCTTCTGTCCATACCTGATACACACGTATTACAGTTGCTGCAGTGGAATCAATACGGCGGGCAATTTCGCGATAGGACATACCGACATCTCGATAAGCAACAACTCGACCCCGGTCAAAATCGCTCAAATGGTGATATTGTGGACGTCTTCGGACTCGAGGCATTTTATTTAAGCTTAACACACTCAACGGAAACACGAAAACTAAAAACATCTGTACTAAACAGCTCATATAAATAGTTTTATCAAAAAATAAAAAGTGAGATATTTTTTTTTTCACAATAAATATAAAAGGCACAAGGTTGAAATTATTATCAATGTATGCTTTAAATATAGTCACTCTGTTGCTAAAATATGAATTCAAAAAAATCATTCCTTCTTGGTGTTACGCTTCTAATGTCATTGAGTATATATGCATACGGTGTACATTTTCCGACGCTCGGTTTATCAAAAGGATTTGCAGCAGAAGGAAAAATCTGGCGTTCTTCGACCGCTAGCTTCCTTTTCAAAATAATTTTCAACAACAGAACGCAAATACAGTACATTCGGTCGTAAATTACTGGCCGTTTATTTGGCAATTAAAAAATTCAAATATTATCTCGAAGGTCGTAATTTTATCATTTTTACAGACCATAAACCATTGATTGCTGCCATAAATTCAACTTCAGATCGTTATTCAGGACGTGAGCACAGACATTTAACTTTTATCGCGCAATTCACTACTGACGTTAGGTTTGTTCCCGGTAAAGAAAACGACGTCGCGGATACGTTATTGCGTGTCGAAATTAATATTTTAGAATTACCGGACCTAGCCAAATTTTAGTCAGAAGACGATGAGCTTAAATTTTTGCTAACAAACAGCACAACTATACGTCGACCATTCGCGCTAGGCTTGGAGGGAGCCTCCGTTCCGCCTCTCATGATTGCGCGCCAGAGCAGCGACTTTCATCACCACGTCAACTGTTGACTTTCCTCGCCGGAACCCGAACTGTCTTGGGTGGAAACCGTCCTCCCCCTCTATGTGTTCGAGAACTCTCCTGGTTAGTCCCTTTTCGAGTAGCTTTGCCAACCCGTCCAGTAGGCATACCGGTCTATATGCCGATGGGATTTCAGGCTTTCTGTGTGCCTTAGGGATAAGAGCTAACCTCGCCCGTTTCCAATATTTTGGGAAGACCCCTTCGGCCATACACCTATTCATTGCCTCTTCGAATACTGCAGGGTTCGCCTCCACCGCCGCTGCAGTACAGCAGTCTAGATTGTAATATAGTAAAGAAAACCTTCTATAGAGTTCATCTAAAAGACGTGAATTCTATGACATTAGCTTCTCATATAAAGTTTTGAATAATTTTATAACCTCATCTGAGTGCTTAGAATGTTTTTCATTGAATATACCACAGTATTCCACACGTAACTTGCAGCTATTACATATTCCATTCTGTCGTACATCCTATAATATGTTTAGCCCGATTGTAAGAATGTGCAACTCTGTAAACAAATATTGTGATAAAATTAACTTTTTTGATGAATCCCTTATCAGATTTAAATCGGTCGCTCGGCATTTTGTTTGTTCGTAGTCATTTTTTAATTTAAGTTTAGTGTATGTACATTAATGCTATCCATATAAAATGTTCTTTTTAGGTATATGTGTATTAATGTAATCGATGTAAAATGTTGTTTTGGCGTCAAATAAATAAATAAATAAATAAATTTTTCTAGGGGTTAACGTAAAGTGTTCTATAGAATTCAAATCACTTTTGAATTGAATATTGTACGATATTCTAGAGTGAGCTAGAAGATTATAAAGAACTGTTTCCACTAAACCTGTTATTAATGCTGTTTATAATAACCTTAACACTGTAAATGATTTTATTAGCATTTCTAAGGTCACTGATGATTTAGTAATTGAAGCCCTTAGTAAGCTAAGTAATAAAGTTACCGCGGGCCCTGATGGTATTCCTGCGGTAGTACTTAAAGATTGCCGCAATATGCTTGCACTTCCTCTATCTCATATATTTAATTTATGTCTCCTTCATAATACCGTTCCTAACCGCTGGAAAAGTACGCGCATTGTACCCGTTTTCAAATCTGGTAATAAAAGAGATGTCCTTAATTATCGACCTATAGCTATCATCTCAAATGTTGCTAAATGCTTTGAGTTGACATTATGTAAATTCATTAATCCCTACATTAATAACAAATTATCATCTAGGCAACATGGGTTTAGACCTAATAAATCAACGTTATCCAATATTTTCCAAATGACGCAAACTCTCTCGGATTATTTAGACAACCGAATCCAAGTCGACGTAATTTAGACCGATATATCAAAATCTTTTGATAGAATCGATCACGGTACACTTGTAAATAAGCTAAGCCTAGTTGGGCTCTCAACAAACCTATGTAATTTACTTTACAATTACCTTACCAACAGACTGTTATTTGTAGAATACAAAGGGTTTAAGTCTCATCAATTTATTGCTTCCTCGGGTGTCCCCCAAGGCTCCAACCTCGGGCCGGTACTGTTTAATTTATTTATTTATTTATTTATTCAACCAACGGAACAAGGTCCAATTACAGATTGAAGTTAATACAAATAAAGAAAAAACAATAATTTTAATTAAAGAAAATTAACATTGTAAATAAACGAAATTTTCAGGTTACTAAGCTAATAACAAGAAATAAACTAAAAGTAAAAAAAACTAAGAAAATAAACTAAGAAAGATACTCAATGATCACATTGAAGAATTCTTTCGCTGATTTAAAGTTGAATATATCCACATCTGTATTTGTATTAAAGAGTTTGTTGTACGTAGCGCACATAGAATACATCGGCGATCTGACCAGTACGTTCGTTTTGGGTATTGGTAGCTGAAATAGACGTTTAGTTCTTACACTACAGGGCACCAATATATTCAGTTGCTCCAACAATTCAGGGCAATCAATTTGACCATTGAGTACCTTAAACAGCGTTGTCACTAAATTCGCCTTACGGCGACATCCTAAGGAGTGCATTTCAAATTCATCTAACAACGCAGCATAATCGTAATTAAAATCAGGATAAGCCCCGTACTTCTTAAAATGGAGATACTTAACAAACCTCTTTTGTATAGCTTCAATCATCGAGGAGTACTTAGAGTAGTGTGGATCCCAAACACTTGAAGCATACTCCAGTTTACTACGCACAAATGCAAAATAAAGGGTTTTTATTGCACCAATATTCCTAAATGACTTACAATTCCGTATTATAAAACCTAAGGAACGGTTGGCGGTTGAGACAATTTTCATAATATGATCATTGAAAGATAAATGATCGTCGAATATCACACCCAAATCTTTAAACAATACTACACGGGACAACACTGTACCATTGATGCTATAATCATAAGTGATTTTTGATTTGTTTTTAGTATATGACATAACCTTGCATTTGTCTACATTCAATGAGACATTGTTATCCCTATACCAGTTAATTATTATCTCAAGACTATCCTGTAAATATTGGCAATCATTCACAGTAAATATTGGATTAAACAATTTTAGGTCATCTGCAAATATCAAGATGTTATGTGATATTTTATCAGCTATATCATTTATGAAGCAATTAAATAAGACAGGTCCTAGGTTGGATCCCTGCGGGACACCTGAGGATGCGATAAATTGATTTGACTGATATCCCTTATATTCCACAACTAAATGTCTGTTACTAAGATAACTCTGAAATAAATCACATTAACCAGTGGAAAACCCAAGCCGTTTTAATTTATTTATCAGGATCCCATGATCAATTCTATCGAAAGCTTTCGATATGTCAGTGTAAATGACGTCCACCTGAGTACGATTATCCATAAATTTTGAAATAAATTGGGTTTTCAATAAAATATTTGACACAGTTGATTTCATGGGCCTGAAGCCATGTTGATATGAGGACAATTTATTATTAACGTAAGGATTAATATATTTACAAAGAATAAGTTCAAAACACTTTGCAACGTTAGAGATAATAGCAATAGGGCGATAGTTCGGAACGTCCCTTTTATTGCCCGATTTAAAGACGGGTACAATACGTGCACTTTTCCAACATAATGGAACTTTACGGGTGTGAAGTTACCAATAGATTCCGCCAATAGATCATAAACTTGGAACTTTGCTATAGGTCAGGCATAAGTTAAAGATATGCGTTAAAGGTCTAGCAATAATATCACGACAATCTTTTATTATTAGAGCTGGAATTCCATCCGGGCCCGCACTTAACTTGTTATTTAACTTCCCGAGTGCTTCAATTACTACACAAGTACTGACTTTACATATATTTAAGTAATCAAAGTTATCGTAAGATACATCATTTATTTCGTCAACTTTTCGTAAAGATGATCCTGCATAAGATTTGGAAAAGTGCGTAGCAAAGGCATTGACTATTTCATGTGGGGATGATAATTTTATGTCGTTATATTCCATATATGGAGGAATTGAGGACTCATTACGCAAAATATTAATAAAATTCCAGAACTTGCCCGGTTCTTTGGAAACCTTATCTTCAGTGTTCATGATAAATAACTTAAAATCAGCTGCAGAGAGTAATCTTACTTGAGTCCGCAACTTATTAAATCTTTGCTTAGTAAATTGGGATAAGGGATTCTTTTTTTTTTTTAGTTTGAGGAATTTATTTTTTTCTCGAATTTTCTTTTTAAGTTTATCCGAGAACCACGAAGGGAATTTGCATTTACTTCCGGATACTAAGGGAACATGGTCATGAAATACTTCAAATAACTTATTATAAAAAAAGTGTACACGAATCTTCAATGGAATCCGTATTCAGAATATCAGACTAATCAATTAAAGCAATTGACTCATACAGATTAATAAAATTCGCTTTCTTAAAATTAAAAGAACGAGTGTGAGTATTACTCATGTTTTCATTTAATTTAATTCTACTTTTTATTTTTTTTATTATTTTTTTTTATTTTTAGTTTTTTTTATTTTTAGTTTTTAAGTTATGTAAAAATCATTGTATTTCAAAGTATATGCAGTGCTATATTGTGAACGATTGTGACTATACTGTATTGCGCTATAATTGTATTTTTCTAATTTATCCTATTATTAGATCTTATGAATCTGTTGGATAATAAATAAATAAATAAATAAATAAATAAAAGTTGAAGATGAACTAGAACCCTCAGTCAATGGAATGGTAATATTCACTACAAGTGCAGGGTGGTATTTATCTTCTTGAGTAATAGGATCTTCAAAACGATTTACTTTGCAATGCATGTTACTAAAAACTAAGTCAAGAGTACGATTAAACAGATTATTAATATTATTATATTGATCTAACCCCAAAAATTGATTGGGTTTGTGACATATTCACTTAGATTAAAATCACCTACAATGACTAAATTACTATCGTAGAGGACCGCTAAGTTCTCCAATAAATCAGTAATAGTAACTAATTGATTTAAATTTACTGGTGGACATATATATACATTAATAATATATACAGTAACATTGACAAAGATTACTTTTACCATTAATAACTCAATTTTATTCAAAGCAAGCAAAGAGTGATCAAATGTTATTTCCGTAGCATTTAGGGCAGAATCAACAGCAATTAAAACCCCCCCTCCGCATTTCTTATTAGATAAAATACAGTTTCGATCATTACGAAAAACATTATATTTGTCAACAAAAAGCTCACAACTATTCACAC
Source organism: Philonthus cognatus (assembly GCA_932526585.2). Lineage (NCBI taxonomy): Eukaryota > Metazoa > Arthropoda > Insecta > Coleoptera > Staphylinidae > Philonthus > Philonthus cognatus. The sequence continues at coordinate 104,328,073 of OW052244.1, forward strand.
TATCACTAAGCCAAGTCTCGGTAAAAGCAAGTATCGGGAAGTCACTGACAACACTATTCCAAAAAATTTCATTACATTTAGAGTTGAGCCCGCGAACGTTCTGATAATAAATATTAATATCCGAATTATTTATTATGAAAAGTTGATATTTTACAAGTATTACGCATGTTGTAGCGACGATTGGACGTAGGTACAGGAGAATCGGCATGACCCAACATGATCTGTTGGTTTGAGGAACTGTCCAGATTTTTATTCAGTTCTAATCCATCCTGCTTCGGTTCCGGGATCGATGGGAACTCGCGATCTTCGTCCAAGTCATCGATGGAATAAATTTTGTCACCCACTTTTAGTGTGTTTCCAATAATAATTGCACGTCGACCAGCATCACGTGCTCGCTTAAGATGTTTCCACAGCAAACTCCTGATAATACGCTCATCACTTGTGAGATCTTTATTGATAAAGATACCAGTGCCTTTAAGCTTATTGGCATTTTTAAGAGCTTCGATTCTTTTATCGGCTTTAATAAATTTAACTAATACTGGACGATGTCTAGAAGTCACGGGTCGCCCTAATCTATAGGCACTGGAGATGTCATTAGGTGATAATAACAAATCCAATTTATTAATCAGCAATTCATTAATTCAAGTAGTTTTAATTGCTTTATTAATGATATTGCTGATGTAGTTAATCATAACATGTTAATGTTTGCTGACGATTTGAAAATTTATCATCCTATAAATACTTTAGACGGTTGTGTGTATCTTCAGCATAATCTCGACCTGATAGTAACGTGGTGCAAGAACAACAGCATCACTTTAAATTAATGGCTCTGCATTATCCCATGTTGAGACTTTCAAAGACTTAGGAGTGTTATTTGACAATAAACTATCTTTTAATAGTCATGTCATGAAAGTAGTATCGACCGCAAATCGTTCGTTGGGCTTCATAATACGAAATACTAAACCTTTTAAGAATATCGATGCCATTAAAATACTATACTATTCGTTTGTAAGATCTAAACTTGAATATGCCTGTTGCGTTTGGGATCCATACTACGCAAAATATTGTTTGATGGTCGAGGCCATCCAGAAGAAATTTGTCAAATATCTTCACTTTAAGAAGTTGGTTCATATCCTGGGACTGATTATAATTATATTGAACTATTGCGTGAATTCAACTTACACTCCTTAGAAAGTCGCCGAAAATCGCATGAAAATAAATGCAAAGTATAAATTACTCAACAATCGTATGGATTGCTCTGACTTACTTGCACGAATTAATATTAATGTGCCTGTTAATATAAGGAACAAACGTCTTTTCCAGTTATCAATCCCAAATACAAATATTATGCTCAAGTCACCAGTGTATTCAATGTGTTCATTATATAATAATGTGTTATCACTTCATCCGGATATTGACATTTTTAATTGCATATCTTCTAAGGCGTTCTTCGACTTGATTGTTGAGTATTTCGAATAATTTGCGCTCATATTGTATTGTATTTTGCGTATACTGTTTTTTCCTTTACTGTTTAGTGTCAATCTTTATTTTATATTGTCTCATATCTTTTAATCAATCTGTAACTGGATTCGTCCGTTGATTGAAATAAATAAATAAATAAATAAAAGAAATCTAGAGAGCTGTAAAGATGAGTCTAGAGTAAAATAGAATATGTTACAAGTGATCTGGAGTATTTTAGAGTCAGTACTGATAAATCATTCTGTATTGAAAAATTGTAATCCAGAAAATGGTTTTAAAATATGAAGATCTTTTTACTCTCTGGAAATTACAATAAAACACGAAATCAAACGAAAGCTTTACTCAATCGAACAATTTCGTACATACACAAAATCTTTTTATTCTCATATGGTAACTCCTTTGAATTAGTACCTTAAAATTTGCGCAATATTAGTATATTTGAACGTTACACAAACAATTTTCGTGATAATACAAAATATAAAAACCTGAGCGAAATTTGATAAAAAAAATCGTTCATCAATACAATACTCTTTGTGAACAATGAAACTTCAATTCGTTTACGTTTTATCAATGGTAATAATAATAATGTATTTTTTTACAACACAACAAACCATATTATAAAGATCACTCAAATGATTGCTCGAGAGACCACTCAAGTGGTTGCTGGAATAATTATTCAAATGGATAGTCATTTCATATTAAAATTGAATTTGTTTAAAATTTTAAGCCACATCTTTTTTTTCCATCAGATTATTTTTGTATTGCTATTTATTGCGATATTATCAGAATTACTATTCAAGTGATCATACAGAGAGTTTTATCTAACACCGAACATTTTCATAACGTGAATTTTTCTTTGAAGTATCCATACGCATACGTCGCACATTTTCTGATGCTCCGTTTATTAAAGGAATTCAATATGAACCTTTAAGCGAGTTTTTCCACTCCCAGGCTAAGCATGAAGTAAAATTTCGAGTTTAGAAAAGCCTGAAAATTTGGTTTGGTCGCGTAGCGCGAAGCGCGGAGCGGCCAAACAAATTTTTCAGGCTTTTCTAAACTCTAAATTTTACTTCATGCGCCACCGGTACAAAACACTGATTCAATACAAAGTTTAGGGGTGTGTTTTAAACTTCGTAATATGTCCGTATTTTGTACCGGTGGCGCATGAAGTAAAATTTCGAGTTTAGAAAAGCCTGAAAATTTGGTTTGGCCGCTCCGCGCTTCGCGCTACGCGACCAAACCAAATTTTCAGGCTTTTCTAAACTCGAAATTTTACTTCATGCTTAGCCTGGGAGTGGAAAACACTCGCTTAAAGCTTTAAATTAATTTCTTTTAATAAACCGAGCATGTCTTATTTCCGAGACTCATTTTACAAAATCAATGAATATAAGGTATATCATTCCATACATCCTGGAAATTCAGCCAGAGGTGGTAGTGCTATCATAATCAAGGAAACAATTAAACATAACCAAGATATGGGATATAAAACAGATGAATTTCAAGCCGCTTCTGTAAATGTTAAAACAAACACATACGATATCACTGTCTCCGCAGTCTACTGTCCGCCTAGACATGCTCTCAAAAAAGAACAATATTTAGACTTTCTAAATAAACAGGGATATAGATTTATCATTGGAGGCGACTTTAATGCTAAACACATTCAATGGGGATCTAGACTGACAACTACAAAAGGAAAGGAACTACTACAGGCAGTCAACCAACTAAAATGCGAAACAATTTCAAGTGGCAAACCAACATACTGGCCTACAGATCCTAATAAAATTCCAGATTTAATTGATTTTTTCATAACACGAAATGTGTCTGTTAACTACATGCACGTGGAAGAGGCTTGGGATATGAATTCTGACCATTCTCCGATTGTCCTCACTCTAAGCGATAGTAAAGGGTCTTTCAATAGGAGTGATAGTTTTTCAAATAGAGATTTCTCGGTTTCTAATAAAAAAAATTATTTCTAGGTGTTACTATATGTAGTATAGTGTGCAGTTTCATGATGCAGCGTTTGACTCCTCTCGATCGGTTGGAAGTAATTAAAAAAGTATTACCAAAGTGGTAGCTCAGTTGTGGGTACTCAACGTTTATTCACTCGAGAATTGGGTCGCCGTCATCGGTACTCTGCGCAGGTTATACGCCGCACTGTGGAAAAGTTTGAAAGTCAGTTAACTTTACAAGACAATAAGCAACCAAAAAGACAACGAAACGTGCGAAGTGATGAGAACATTGCAGCTACAGCGGCCAGTGGTGTCGATGAGCCAAATTTGTCGATTTCACGACGATCGCAACAACTGGGGCTATCTCAGACGTCAACTTGGAGAATATTGCGTAAGGATCTGGGGTTGCATCCTTATAAAGTTGTATTGACTCAAGAACTAAAGCCAAATGATCATAGATTACGCCGAGAATTTGTCGACTGGGCCCTTGAGCACTTAGAACACGATCCTGATTTTGACAAAAAAATCATCTTCTCAGACGAGGCACATTTCTGGTTGAACGGCTGTGTTAATAAGCAAAATTGCCGTTATTGGTGCGAGGACAACCCAGAAGTGTTACATGAAGTTCCGTTGCATTCCGAAAAACTCACTGTCTAGTGCGGTTTATGGTATGGCGGCGTCATCGGACCTTATTTCTTTAGAAATGAGAATGGAACAGCCGTAACCGTGAATGGTGATCGCTATAGGACCATGTTACTTGAATTTCTATGGTCAGAACTTGAGAACATCAATATTGAAGAGATGTGGTTCCAGCAAGATGGCGCTACGTGTCATACAGCTGAAGCTACTCTCGCTTTGCTGAGGGAAAAGTTTGGCGATTGGATCATCTCACGACGAGGATTTGTGAATTGGCCGCCAAGGTCATGTGATTTGACACCCCCGTGATTACTTTCTTTGGGGCTATGTGAAAGCACAAGTCTATGCCAACAAGCCACAGTCTTTGGATCACTTAGAAGAAAATATTCGTCAAGTTATTGGCGAAATACAGCCGGAATTATTGCACAGAGTGATCAGAAATTGGAGCGATCGGTTGCGTCAGTGTCAACGAGCCCGTGGTGGACATTTGAACAATATCTTATTTCACACATAACTGCATTGTCCAAGCTTCAAAATAAAGCAGGAATGAAGTTGATATGTCAAACCTTTGTTGTTTTATTCAAAATTAAAATCCTATCATTCCTAATGAAAGACCCTTTATTATACAAAAGGAAATACTTGCTAGATTGACTAACAAATTTACCGATTGGCAGAGCTTTAAACTTCAACTTGAAGACACTATCAACTTGTCATCCTCAATAAGAAACGAAGACCAGCTAGACTATGAAGCGGAAAAATTTGTTGATAATATCCAACAAGCTACACGGGATAATACCCCTATTATTACCCCACGAACCAAACGTAATATTTACCCCAAAGAAATTCGAGCCCTTATTTTCGAAGACTCAGAAGAATCTGGCACCAATCTAGATGCCCAGCAGATAAAACTAGAGTAAATAACGCAACACAACAACTCAAAAGAGAGATTCAAAAAATTAAAAATGACTATTAGTGAATATCTAAGTGGATTAACAAATGACGGTAAAACTGATTATTCACTCTGGAAAGCTACTAAGAGACTGAAGAGACCAATCTTGCAGAATTCTCCAATTAGAAGTGCAGATGGGACATATGCGAAAAGCAATAATCAAAAGGCTAATAGGTTTTCCGAATATCTTGAATGGACTTTCCAACCGAATGAGGGTGTAGCCATTCTGGACTGGGAAAATATTACCCAGGAAGAAGGTGAAATCAGACCCTCTACCCCAAGAGAAATTGAAATGATAATTAAAGATCACATTAACACTAAGAAAGCTCCAGGATTTGACTTAATTACTGGCGAAATTCTGAAACAACTACCTCGTAAAGCAATAGTAAAACTTACATATCTTATTAATGCATCGTTTAGATTAAAATATGTTCCTAAGATATGGAAAGTAACAGAAGTGATAATGATTCCTAAACCTGGAATGAAGTTTCTTCGTACAGACCAATCTGTTATTACCTGTAATCTCAAAAATGTTTGAAAAAATACTTTTTAAAAGATTAAAACCAATTATTGAAGGCAAACACATAATACCAGAACATCAGTTTGGTTTCAGAGAATGTCATTCAACTATAGATCACGTCCACAGAATAACGAACGTAATTGAAAAGTCACTGGAAGAAAGAAAGGTTTGCTCTAGTATCTTTCTTGATGTAGCGCAAGCTTTTGACAAAGTGTGGCACGACGGACTTAAATACAAATTAAGAAAACTTCTACCCAGACTATATTCACAAATACTAGAATCATACATTTCAGATAGAGTTTTCAGAATTAAGCAGGAAGATGCTTACTCTGAACTAAAAGAAATAAAGGCAGGTGTGCCACAGGGCAGTGTGCTAGGACCAGGCCTCTACCTATTATACACCAGCGATATACCTGAATTAGACCATGATACGATAGCCACATTTGCCGACGACACTGCTATATTGGCTGTAGGCAAAGATCACGAAGAAGCAGCAGTAAATCTGCAAACCTCGATAAATAAAATTAACATCTGGACTAAGCAATGGCGAATCAAATTGAATGAGACTAAATCGGTCCACGTCAATTTCACAAATAAAAGAAATCAACATATCCCTGTTAGTATGAATGATATCCAGGTACCATATGCTGATACAGCAAAATATTTGGGTATAATACTGGATATTTAATTAAAACACTTGGTTTGTTTTAATTAAATATCCAGTATTATATTCAAAAATGTTTCACCACGGGTTAAGTGAGAAATTAATTAAAAATATTTGGGTTTTACACTGGACGCTAAGCTACGCTGGAGAGCTCATGTCAAAAAGAAAAAAGAAGAACTGGACATCAAATTTCGAAAAATGTATTGGCTGCTTGGTCAGAACTCCACCCTGTCAATCTACAATAAATTACTGCTGTATAAACAAATTCTTAAGCCCGTATGGACATATGGCATCCAGCTGTGGGGTTGTGCCAAAAAGAGCAATATAGAAATAATCCAGCGATACTAAAATAAAGTACTGAGGAGTATTGTCAATGCTCCTTGGTATTTCCGAAACAGTGACCTCCACAGGGACTTGGAAATGGATACTGTTAATAAGACAATACACAAATTTGCCAAGAGTCATGAACAGCGACTTCTTCAACACGTCAACATCGAAGCCATCCAGCTCCTCGATAACACGAATTTGACCAGAAGACTACAGCGGACTAAACCGTTCGAGTTAGTTTAATATTGTGTTAGTGCAAAAGCAGAGCATAGTGCTAGTGACCACATTAATTAGTGTAATTAAGTTATTAAAATCTAAGGGATACTAATGAGTAAACCCTTAGTATTAAACCTTTAGTAAATTAAGTTAGCTAAATATTACTCATTGATCCATTTGTGATCAGATTGTAATTATAGTAAAATACAACTAAGTGTGCTCTGGGAAAAACATGGGGCCTTAATCCAAAAATGAGTATGTGGATATATAATGCAATAGTAAAACCCATGATCACCTACGGATGCACCACTTGGTGGCCAAAAGTAGAACAAAGTACTGCGCAGGCAGCTCTATCTAGAGTACAGCGACTAGCCTGCGTATGCATAACTGGCGCACTGCGTACAACACCAACAGCCTCAATGGAAACCCTACTAAACCTCCAACCGCTGGACCTAGTGGTTAAAAGCGAGGCCAGACTAGGGGCATATAGGTTGAGGACAACTGGAAACTGGCACTCCACAGGAAACCACTCCAGAATAGAACAGGTAGTTACAAAACCTCTATTACAAATGGGAAGTGACTACATGATACCACGCTACTCCCTGAAGAGACCCTTCACAATAGAATGTGAGGGGGACAACGAGAAGCGCAACCCTTCACCTGGAACCCTGATCTGGTACACCGATGGGTCAAGAAGAGAAGGTGGAGCAGGCGCTGGGATTCACGGCGTAACCCCAAAATGTGACATCTACGTGTCTCTGGGGAGGATGGCAACTGCACATCAAGCCGAGATCTTCGCGATTAACCAATGTACCATGGAAAATCTGCGACGGGGATATAAGAGGCAAAAGATCCTGATCCTCACCGACAGCCAAGCTGCTTTAAGAGCACTCAACAGCTATAAGATCCAATCTGAGCTATCATGGGAGTGCATCCAAAACCTGACGAAACTGGCGACGGAAAACACCGTAACACTACGCTGGACTCCGGGACACACAGGGGAGGATGGCAACGAGAAAGCCGATGCTCTGGCAAAGATTGGATCACGCAGACCCTACATTGGACCAGAACCAATGCTACCGATTCCCAAAAAAATCAATAAGACCAAGCGCAAAAGAGTGGACCCTAGAAAGACACACCGAGCGCTGGAAAAACCTGACAGGGCATAGACACAGTAAACTACTGATGGAAAAACCCTGCCAAGAACTAGCAACTGAGGCCCTCAGACTCAGTAGATACAACCCTAGAATAGTCACAGGACTGATAACTGGACACTGTACCCTAAGGAAGCACCTGCATAACATGAAACTGTTCACAGAAGATCCAATATGCAGACTATGCCTGGAAGAGGATGAAGACGCCTCACATGTACTATTCGAGTGCAAGGCACTTTCCACCTGGAGGGAAGCAAACCTTGTCCAAGGGAATCCAAACCACTTCCCGAAGGGAAAGATGATCGAAAGGCTGCTGGGACAAGCCAAGGAAACAGAGGTTTTTGATTAACTACGGTAACGGAAGAAATACAATAAGCCACACGGCTGCGGTGCTAGGGCAGAAATAACCCTAACTTCCGTTTCCTGCCCCTAAAAAAAAAAAAAAAGTGTTTTGCAAATAATAAAAAAAAAAAATCATTTCAACCGATCTCTGGGGCAATCATTTGAGTGATTTCTCGAGCAATCATTCGATTCTCAAGTTAATTCAAATCACAATAATGCCCATCTCTACTGTTAAGTCACGTTAACCCTCAACCTTTATAACGGCTAACTGTTAAACAAGTTCGTGGTTATATTTAACACAGTTACAGTTGACAGTTACGCTATGTCATTCAGGTTACATTTAACTGCTGACACTTACATTGTGTTAACCGTTATAACTTTCAACTGTTGTGCGTACAAGGCTGAGTTATTTTTTTTAATAAACGATTTATTATTATTATTACAATATTATTATTATTATTAAAATTAAGGTGATATTTTTAATAATAATAATATGATGCATTTGAAATACCTACGATCTAAAAACGAATCGATTTCGCATTTTATAATCACATCAAAAGATAATTTATTACTTTCTAAAGATACAAAAGGCGGCGTTTCTTTAAAAAAATAACTTACACACGTTTGCATTATGTTTAATAAATAGGCCTAGATATCACAAATGTGCTAAATTGTTGTGCTTGAAAAAATTCGCGACTTGTGTGTGTGCTATTATTGTATTGTGTACACCGGATTATTATAAATAATAATAATATTTACTCTTTTATGATTTTAAAGAAAAATAATACCGTGCGATCAAATCCAAATTTTCAGGCTTTTCTAAACTCGAAATTTTACTTCATGTGCCACCGCTACAAAACACTGACATACTACAAAGTTTAAAACACACCGCTAAACTTTACATTGCATCAGTGTTTTGTAGCGGTGGCGCATGAAGTAAAATTTCGAGTTTAGAAAAGCCTGAAAATTTGGTTTGGCCGCTCCGCGCTTCGCGCTACGCGTCCAAACCAAATTTTCAGGCTTTTCTAAACTCGAAATTTTACTTCATGCTTAGCCTGGGAGTGGAAAACACTCGTTTAAGGTTTAATATTGAATTCCAAAGAAACAGAATATTTAAAGCAAAAACCCAAAGTTTTAAAGTTCAAATTGAAGCTTTAAACGAGTGTTTTCCACTCCCAGACTAAGCATGAAGTAAAATTTCGAATTTAGAAAAGCCCAGTGAAAATTTGTCGAGGGTCGCGCAGCGACCCGAGACAAATTTTCTGGGCTTTTCTAAACTCGAAATTTTACTTCATGCGCCACGCGTATAATAAACTAAAATGTTGTGAAATTTATGAATATTCGAATTTCACTTCAAATCAGTGTTTTATATGCGTGGCGCATGAAGTAAAATTTCGAGTTTAGAAAAGCCCAAAAAATGTGTCTCGGGTCGCTGCGCGACCCTCGACAAATTTTCACAGGGCTTTTCTAAACTCGAAATTTTACTTCATGCTTAGCCTGGAAGTGGAAAACACTCGTTTATAGTTTCAAATTGAACTTTTCTAAAAAAACAGCGTAAAAATTTTTCTTTTAGGTAAACATCCCACTGAATAAACACATTTAAGTAATGTTTTGTCAACATTAAAACAACAATAATCAACATCACCTACCACCTAACCTACAGCAAGTTGTCCCACAAGGCTCCCTCTTACCACCCATTTTATATAATATGCTATGATATTTATAATCCCGATCCCCTTTATTTCAATCCAATCATAATTACAGCGCATATGCTGTAAATCTCCAGACATTCGTTGCTTTTTTCCAAAGAGGTAAATTTAAAGCTTCCAACGAGGGTTTTCCACTCCCAGACTAAGCATGAAGTAAAATTTCGAGTTTAGAAAAGCCTGAAAATTTGGTTTGGACGCGTAAACTCGAAATTTTACTTCATGCGCCACCGGTACAAAACACTGACACACTAAAGTTTGAAACACACCGCTAAACTTTACATTGCATCAGTGTTTTGTACCGGTGGCGCATGAAGTAAAATTTCGAGTTTAGAAAAGCCTGAAAATTTGGTTTGGCCGCTCCGCGCTTCGCGCTACGCGACCAAACCAAATATTCAGGCTTTTCTAAACTCGAAATTTTACTTCATGCTTAGCCTGGAAGTGGAAAACACTCGTTTATAGTTTCAAATTGAACTCTTCTAAAAAAAACAGCGTAAATATTTTTCTTTTAGGTAAACATCCCACTGAATAAACACATTGAAGTAATGTTTTGTCAACATTAAAACAACAATAATCAACATCACCTACCACCTAACCTACAGCAAGTTGTCCCACAAGGCTCCCTCTTACCACCCATTTTATATAATATGCTATGATATTTATAATCCCGATCCCCTTTATTTCAATCCAATCATAATTACAGCGCATATGCTGTAAATCTCCAGACATTCGTTGCTTTTTTCCAAAGAGGTAAATTTAAAGCTTCAAACGAGGGTTTTCCACTCCCAGACTAAGCATGAAGTAAAATTTCGAGTTTAGAAAAGCCTGAAAATTTGGTTTGGACGCGTAGCGCGAAGCGCGGAGCGGCCAAACCAAATTTTCAGGCTTTTCTAAACTCGAAATTTTACTTCATGCGCCACCGGTACAAAACACTGATTCAATGTAAAGTTTAGCGGTGTGTTTTAAACCTCGTAATATGTCAGTGTTTTGTACCGGTGGCGCATGAAGTAAAATTTCGAGTTTAGAAAAGCCTGAAAATTTGGTTTGGACGCCTAGCGCGAAGCGCGGAGCGGCCAAACCAAATTTTCAGGCTTTTCTAAGCTCGAAATTTTACTATATGCGCCAGGCGCGTAAAATGCTAATTTATCTCAAGTTCAAAAACGCACGCAAATTCTAAAAAATAATTCTAAGTTATTATTATTATTATTTTTATTATTATTATTATTCTTTATTTACGGAATTCACCTTTTTTACAATTGAAATTAACAACATTAAAGCAATAAATAACATGTAGGAATAAAATATTGAATTAATAAGTTATTCTAAATTTTGTAAAAATTATAAGTTTTTACGAAACTTTCAACAAACTGTAATTTTTCTCCAAGAAAAAAAAAAGCTACAAAAAAACTTGAAGAGAGAAAAATTGTCCAAAATGTTATTATCTAAAACTTTTATTTGAACCATTTTTCTGTATTCCCATTAGTTATTGAGTTATTGGCAGCTTTTGCAAAATACAAATTACAGCATGTTTGTGTGCGGTTGCTGCCCACTGAGCAAACACATTGAAGTAATGTTTCATCAACATTAATACAATGTTTAATGTTGTTATAATATTATAATGTTTAATGTATCTTCTGTATTTTATACACTTTTTTTTGTACATCTATTTATTATTTATCTATTGTAACTTGACTTGTGTAAAACTTTTGTTATAACATCAATAAATTGAAATTGAAATTGAAATGTTGATAAATGTTGATTTTTGCTCAGTGGGTGAGAATGCCAATTGACTGATGGAATAAATTTGAGGTTATGGTAGATTATGCGCTGACATCCAGTAGTGCCAATCTAATTTGAAATTCAAAGCCTACTCGAATTTATATTTTAAATGATTGCACAGTATTTCCTTAAGTATTACTGATTAATTTTATTCTTTGTAAATAATATTATTTATTTAATATAATTTAATAATTATCAAATAATAATACTCCTACTAGCTACTCTGCGATCTTACCGAAAGAAAAATTATTTTCTCAATTATTATTTTAATAACAAATTAATTAATAAAAAGTACGTATTTTATTTTCTGTTAAATTAGTAATCAATTATTATTTAACCCATTAAGCGCCATTGATGCATACACGCAACATATTTTAAAAAAAGACCTTTATTGGCATACCTCCACACTTTACATTACATTTATATTTACATTTTATTATCTCATTACCCTCCCGTATCCCTCTTACCCTCCCTTCTGTTTTCTTTCTCCCTCCCCAGCTTTTCCAAAGTCCTTACCCCGCTCCCATCCTCCCTCATCCACTCCACTACCCTTCTATTCCCTTTCGCTCCCAGCCACTCCTCTTTCACCCCCTCACATTCCTCCGCCAAGTGTCCCCACGTATCCTTCCCCTGTCCACACAACACACACCTTCCATATTCTTCCCCCATCCATACTTTCCTTCCTCTCTCCTCCGATCCACACCTCGCCCTTGCTACAATCACCCTATCCTCTCTACCCCATCCCTTCTCTATCAAATACTTCGGCACCCTCCCATACACCTGCCACCTCCCATACATATCATTATACTGACTTCTGTCAATACACCCTTGCCTTTCCTGCCCTTCCACCTCCTTCCCTTTCCCCCTCACCCACCTTCACCCCATTTCCTAGCCATTCCATTACCTTCGCCTCCGACAGCCCTACCCTCTCATACATTTTCCTCCTCTCCCCCCTCCATCTACCCTCCCCCCCACCCACACTCGTCACCCATACATCCTTCACCAATCTCTCCTCATCCAGTTCCCACAATCTCATCTCATACCTCACCACCCTCACCATTGCCTCCCACTCTAGCCTCTCTCTGTTGGTCTCCTGAAGCACTATGTAGCCAGGCGTGGACCTTTCCACCCCCAACATGTGCTTCAGGAACCACATCTGCTCCCTCTCTATCACCTCGTACCCTCTCGTCCCCCACACACACGCAACATTATTAATTTTTGGTTATTAAATTACTAAATAAATTAATTTGATATACACTGATCAAAACAATTAGCGGGTCACTAATGTATGCCTCCATAAAATTCAAACGGGAAATTACATGCAAATAAAATTAAGGACATCTGAAAGACGATCTATTTAATTGTTATAATTGACACAGGGAATTATCAGCATCGCACACTTCTGGAGTATCCGTAATAATGAACAAGAACTACCAAAACTAAAGTGAAATAATGTCTCCCAAATTTGATTCAAAGAGCTAGGAAAGCCTTGTTGAGATCAATAAACAAACGAAAATGTTTGCAACTGACAGTTTGACTTAAGTTAAGTGAAATTTCTTTTTGTTTTAATTGTTTTGTATCGTCTTGTTTCATCTTGTCGGTTGCGGATAATTATTCGAAATCGAAATGTGAAAACCAAATTCCTCTATCGCAATTTTTCGACCGAAAATGTGCTGACAGCCCGTGAAGTCGGCCAATAAAAAAAAAAAAAAAACATGTCCCAACACAGCTAAATTTAATCGTAGCGATCTGCGTTTAAACAAAACATTTTGGAGAAGAAATAAAAACCATCGATTAAATGCGAGATTTAGACAGCCGGTATATATTTTTATGAAATTTCAATTGCAAAAAAAAAAAAATACTTTTCCTCGATAGAAAAAATTCTCGATAGATAGGTCGTGTTTCTAATGGAATTCTGAACGCGATAGACGCAAAATTTTGAAGATTTTTTTGCAAAATCGATTAAATGCGATATTTTTTTTAATTGGGCGATTTGAACGCTCGGAAGTGTCGCGTTGGAAAGCCCAGGCCAAATCCCATCGAAATTGTGCTATGCGCGACCTGAAAAAGTTCCGTGCGAAGCAAGACCAGCGTGTAAAGTATTGAGGTTAGGAAATCTTCCGTCAGGCGTAAAATTAAAAATAGTATATTAAAGTATAAGTGGATATTTAGGTCTTTAAAGCACGCACGATTTTGCAAGCACGACGGCGCCAGCCGGAGTGCTTGCAATAGAGTAAGTGCTTTAAAGACCAGATATCCACGCATACTTTACGCTATTTTTTTTATTGGTGCATTTAAAGACCATAAATTGGCCCGAAATTTTGAAATTTCGAGCATGTTTAAGATGACGGAATCAATGTACCTTTGGTTGTCAAGGTGTGAAATAAACAAATTATCAATTTCTCATCAGTTTGTCATTACCCTTTGAAAATGCAATCAAAGATTGATAGCTTGAGCGCTAAAGCTGAGAATCGGTTGATTCCGCAAAAGTCGGAAGTAGCCTACAAAAAAGAGTACAACCGTTTGATTAAATGGATGGAAGAATGCCAAGTTGCCAGTGTAACAGAACAAGTTATGCTTGCGTACTTACAGGAATTGTCAGAGAAGTACAAGTCGTCCACAATGTGGGCCATACATTCCAAATTACAATGTATGTTACGATTACAACAGGGAGTGGATATCAAATCATTTGGAAAAGTGCAAGCATTTATGAAGGCGATTAGTAAGAATTGTGGGCTAATGTGAAGTTTACGGGATGTTCTCGAAAATTGATTTTTTATATTGATACTTGTAGAATCGTGTACGGAATGGCCGAAAATGACGAAAAAAAAGTGCGGAAACCACGTTTAGCCCCATTTGGGGGCTCCGAAAGGGTGAAAATTGGTGTATTTCAACAGTGTTTTTTGGTGTGTACAAAATAAAATGTGGTGATTATATGTATTCGTTTCACAAAACTAAATGGTTTAAATGTGTTTTTATAAGGATAGGACTTACAGTTTGCTTAAAACTTTCACTTAAATATTACGATTTTTGACAGGTTATGTGTGTCAACAAAAATCAACAAAAGAAGTAATTGTCAACAACTTAACCTGCCAAAAATCGTAATCTTTAAGTAGAAGTTTTAAGCAATCCGTAAGTCCTATCTTTATAAAAACACATTTAAACAATTGAGTTTTGTGAAACGAATACATATTATCACCACATTTTATTTTTTTCCGGCTAAAAAACACATTTTAAGTAAACGGATTTCCAACCTTTCGGGGCCCCAAAATGGGGCTAAACGTTGTTTCCGCACTTTTTTTTCGTCATTTTCGGCCATTCCATACACGATTCTACGAGTATAAATATAAAAAATCAATTTTCGAGAACATCCCGTAAACTTCACATCGGCCTAATTGTGACGCAAAAAAGTCCTATGCCTTTAGAGAGGAAGATTTAAGAAAGTTTTTTGAAGATGCTTCAGATATAACGTATTTGTTTTTGAAAGTTGTTGCCATTTTTGGAATCTTTGGTTCTTGTCGCAGATGCGAATTGTGCGATATGCGTTTTACCTTACTTATTCTCATACGTCCGTCTAAGACAGAAAAGGCTCGGCGTTTTACTGTCGCTGACAGTAATGGTATACCCTACGTTGGGTTTATTAAGAAATATTTGTTGTTGCGTCCTCAAAATGTGAGTACTGACCGTGTTTTCTTACGCTTTGATAAGGGAAAGTGTACTAAACAAGTAGTGGGTATTAATACTTTTGGTTTATGCCCATTTCAAATTGCACTTTTCCTTAACTTAGACGAACCAAAGAAGTACACAGGACATGCGTTCCGGCGTACTTCTGCAACTATTATGGCCAACGGTGGGATGACTATAGATCAAATACAGCGGCAAGTTGGTTGGAAATCGGCATCGGTGGCTACTGGATATGTCGAAGAGTCCATCAACAATAAAAACAGTGTTTCCAATATTATATCAAATGCTATTAGCGGAAATACGAATGCATGCACATCTGGAAGTAAATCAGTTACCAATGTTCATGTGAGCAATGTTGATTCCGAGTTAAAGCACGGAAATATTAATTTTTCAAATAATACAGATTGTATATTCAATATTTATTATAAATAAAATGAACGAGTTATTAAAGTTTAATAGATAGTGACATTTATGTTTGACTTTAAGTTTGAATTGACGTTGTTGTCCTTAGCAACTTTAAAACACGCGCGTGTTTTAATATTGAATTTAAACACGCTGCGAAGTATTTGAAATAAGACATATGATGCATCAATAAAAAAAAAAGATTTAAAATAGAAAACGCGGTCGGATTTGAACGCCGCTTAGCCTAAGACACGCGGAATTTTTTTTTTCGGTCCTCTGAAAATTTGAACTTTCTAAAATGAATTCTTCGATTTTTCCACTCCCGGTTACAGTCGTCTCCCATAAGAGCAATGTAAAAGTCGCAGCCTTCTCGGGTCCCCGCTGCTTTAACGTTTTTATTATGGGAGATTAAAGTTGCATTTAATACAATAACAAACTGTGAATAAATCGACATAAATCTAGAAATATCGAAAATCTCGACATGTAGAAAATCTTGACGGTCCACTCCCAGACTAAGCATGAAGTAAAATTTCGAGTTTAGAAAAGCCCCGCGTAGAAAATTTGTCGAGGGTCGCGCAGCGACCCGAGACAAATTTTCACGGGGCTTTTCTAAACTCGAAATTTTACTTCATGCGCCACGCGTATAAAACACAGATTTAAAATGAAGTTCAATAACACATATATAATCATTAATTAAAATCATTATATAATAAGATATTTAGTCGGTAAAAGTACATTTTTGTTAATAGAAACTGATGGAATAAAATATTACTGGTTGCAAATAATATTTATTTTTAAAGGATTTGTATCCGTGATTCAAAAATAAGGATTCGAATCTTTGATTCGAATCATATTTTTCACTTACGAATCCTTTATTCGAGTATTCGTGATTCGAATCATATTAGGTGATTCGGATTCGTGATGAGAATCCTGTTTTTGAGGATTCATCCCAGCTCTGACATACACTATGTGTATTTAAAAGAAAACTTCACAGTATTTAATACAATAAGTCATTCCTAAATATCATAAAAAGAAGTGCAGAATTTTACCTAAAATCAACCTTTAAAGTTATCTTTATAATTGCTCGGCCGTTAATGGGTTAAAGAAAGATTTATTAGCCGTTTGTTAGATCTCATATTGATACAATTGCTTTATTAAATACTGTGCAAACATTTAAATTATAAAATTCGTTTTAACCCTTAGTGGCTACCTGGGGTATTTTACTAACCCAGACAAAAAAATTGTAATGTAAACATTTAAAATCTTGGAAAACGATACGACATTTACGGACAGTAGACCAAATTAACTTTCTCATGCACGTGACAAATTTCTAAGAGTGGGGTCTCTCAGTACCCCAGTAAAGAAGGGGATGGGACGTTTCATCGCCGGGCCAGTTCATTGTCTGGCCAGTTCATCGCCGGGCCAGTTCATCGCCGGCCGTTTCATCGCCAGGCCAGTTCATCGCCAGGCCAGTTCATCGCCAGGCCAATTGCGATAGGATATGTCAGGATAGGTTTGGATGGGTCAAGATAGGTTATGATACGTTAGGATAGATTAGGATAGATTAGGATAGGTTAGAATAGGTTAGGATAGGTTAGGATAGGTTATGATAGGTTAGGATAGGTTAGGAAATATGACATTTAAATTATTTATGATTAATATGAGAATAACAAACTTAGAATCTACATATTTCCATTAAATACAACAACTAGAAAACATTTATTTAATTAAAATTGGTAATTGTGTGCTATTCCTCGAAGATATTCTATACGCTCCCTATTATCATAATCCGACACAATTTTTTTTTATTTTTTCATCAGCCTGACGATATTTGCGGAGTTTAACAGGTGGATCATTCCCTGCAACTAATTGTTCGTAGTAGGTGTCTCGACCTTTTTGTATTTTCCGTAATGCGTCAATAAATTTCAAAATTGTAGGATGATGAACTCCTAATTCAACTTGCAGTCGCCGATGCGCAGCTTCAGCATGATTATTTGTTCGGTCTTCTTCGTGCAATACACGCTCATAAAGATTCCATATTTCAAGTGGAAACATTGCAGGCTGTCTTCCTTTAGTGCGTCTATTTTGACGTCCAATATATATATCTTCAAACCAATTTAACAGTGGTTGTAACTCTGGAGGAATTTCTGCTGCTAAGGCATCCAAATAATCGTCAATATCCTTAGCGGGGATTAGATATGATCTTTCTTTCAAAATTTATTTTATAAAAATATTGGCGATGAACTGGCCCGGCGATGAAACGGCCGGTGATGAACTGACCCGGCGATGAAACGGCGGCGATGAATCGGCGGCGATGAAACGTCCTAGACCGAGTAAAGAAACATCTACAGCATTATTTCCATAAAAGTTAAATATATTTACTGCAAGAATCTAAAATTGTAGCTCTTTATTTTTGAAATTAAAAGAGTTATGATTTTTGTTCGAAAGATATCATTTGTGTCGTGTTTCCCCATATTTTTTTTTTTTTAGACTGAAATCAACATATAGCTCATTCCAAACTGCAAATATAGTAAAAGAACATGTTAATGATGGTCCATGAATTTTCTCGTAACATCATATAGCATACAAAAAAAATTAAGATCCGTTTTTTCACGTGGGGTATTGAAGTACCCCATATGGCTGCAACGTTACAGCAGTGAAGTGTGGCCGCTAAGGGTTAAAATTCACCTACTCTAATTTATATTATATTTTAAATGACGGCACGATATTAGAAAACAAAAAAGGGATTTCCAATCAAACAACACTACTAAAAATCGATATGCAAAGATAATAAAGATATGTTTGGATATCGGATAAACAAAACAGAACAGGAAAAGTACGGAAAATATAAATAAATTTATGTAAAACAAAATACACCTTAATGTAAGCATATAAATAAATTACAACTAGCAAAACAATATAATAAAAAAAATCTCAAATAGCTAGATAACAAATAATAAAAAAAACAAACAGTTTGTGCGAAGTTAGCCAAAAAACGGTCTTGTGTATGGTAAATGAAGGAATATAGCTCATTTCATTTAACTAGGCGAGAAATTCGAATATATTTGTTGATCTGTGCAATAAATTAATTTATTGCCCTGAAAATAATTCCATTTCATTACTATAATCTCCTTTTGATAAGTTAAACAAGTCTTACGACTCTTTACTTTCCCCCGTATGTAATACAAAGGGAAAGTATTGTTTTCGTGAAAATTGTCGAATCTTAAATTTTTGCGGAAATATCCGTTTTGAGGTCCCCTGAGTCGAAAAAGACCATTTTTGAAAAATGTCTGTCTGTCTGTCTGTGTGTCTGTGTGCGCTGTACCGCAAAAACCGCTAAAGATATCGAGATGAAACTTGAAACTTAAGCTTTTTGTTACAATCGGAAGAACTGAAAAGCTTTTGGTGAAAATCGGAAAACCGGAAGTGGTACTTTACTCTTAGCGTTTTTCAGTTTTTTCAGATTTTTTCAATAAATGTTTATCAAACAAAAAATTCTTTCAAATAAAAGTTGTAGATAATAACAAAATGAAGATGTATTGTTCATTTACTTTTTGTCATAGCACCCTTAGTTTTTGAGATATTTAATAAATAGTGTTTTTTATCTAGTCATTGATTTGTGTCAGTGTGTGTGTTGATACAATTGAAAAATGTTTCAAATAAAAGTTGTAGGTAATAAAATATTAAAGATTTTTTGTATCTTCACTTTTTGTCATAGCACTCTTAGTTTTTGAGATATTCAATAAATAGTGTTTTTTATCTAGTCATTGGTTTGTGTCAGTATGTGTTGATCCAATTGAAAAATGTTTCAAATAAAAGTTGTAGTTATCAAAAAGTTGAAGACATTTTGAAAATAATAATGCTACAAATATTTTAAAAGTGATTTAATACGCAATTTACGGGGGAAAGTACTATGATGGACACATCACCATACACACCATTTTTATACAATGTGATCCATAAAGTATCTAAAAGAAAATGTCGATAAGTTTTTTCTAAATCAAGACATGTAAATATTACACAAAACGGTGTTTTCCATTCATTGATTAAGGGGTTAGGCCACTCTAGACTAGGAAAGAAGAAGCCGAGAAGGAACTGGGGACGCTAGAGAGCTGCAAACGTCTAGTTCAAAAAATGCTGGAAACCGATAAAACATGGGCAGCAGGACGGAACATGGTCGACAAAATTATCCACAAGAAGGAGGAAGAAGAAGGAGGAAGAAGAAAGAGAAAGAAGAAAGAGGAAAATAAAGGCAGATGTAGAGGTGCGCTTTCTTGTAGGCGGGCCAGGAAACAACAGCGGTATTTACCATCCAAATGCCACAGCCTACCTACTCTGAAGTAATGCCAAGAGGCGGTTCCAGAGTAGGTCACGAAAAGGCAGAAGGGGGTTTTTAGTGGGCCGGTTTAAGTAGCCAAACCACCCCCACACTACCACGTCAACCTGGTGACGTGATGTCTGATGCTGCTGGAAACGGATAAAACATGGGCAGCAGGACGGAACATGGTCGACAAAATTATCCACAAGAAGGAGGAAGAAGAAAGAGGAAGAAGAAAGGCAGATGTAGAGCTGCGCTTTCTTGTAGGCGGGCCAGGAAACAACAGCGGCATTCACCATCCAAATGCCACAGCCTACCTACTCTGAAGTAATGCCAAGAGGCGGTTCGAGAGTAGGTCACGAAAAGGCAGAAGGGGGTTTTGAGTGGGTCGGTTTAAGTAACCAAACCATCCCCACACTACCACGTCAACCTGGCGACGTGATGTCTAATGCTGTGACAGCAAAACAGATTTTCGCCCTTCCAAAAAAAAAAAAAAAAAGACTTGGAAAAAGGTCGTTTTCTAGATTTTTTTAAACAAAATCTAAAAGTGCTACTTAAAAACTGTTTTTATATCTTCATTGCATGCACATTGAACTTTATTTCCAAATTTTTAAAAATGAGGTCACAAAATAAAGAAAATTGAGGTCCCTCTCGGAGCGTAAGGCAAAAAGATCCTGGAAACAGCAATGGACCTGGAACAAAAAAGTAAATGTTTTCTGAATCTCTGATGTGTACTCTAAAAAAATACGGGCCGGATTTTGAACATTTTGATTCTAAACAAAATGGCGCACGTTTGAAAAAAAAAAGTTCGCGCTGACTGATGCTGTAAAAGAGGCTCGAATGGCGCAACAAGAAAGGATCAGGACGACGAGGAAATAAATCTGGAAGGTCAATTTTATGGCGCAGGCATTGCAGGTTAGAGGTAATAAATATTATACATCAAGTGAATTAAACACGATTTTATTCACGAAAAGATTTTTGATTTCACGAGCGCCTCGGCGCGAGTGAAATCATTTCTTTGAGTGAATAAAGGTGTTTAATTCACGTGGCGTATATATGTTTTTATTCAATTTTGACGAAATTGTAAAGAAAATGTACTTTACATTTATTTTTAAATACATTTTTTAACTCACTAGTGACCTAAAAAAAATGTAGTTCACTAGTGAATAAAACCTTGTTTATTACGGTTGTTATGGAGTTAATAATGTCGATTTAAATTAACAAAATTGAATAAATACATTATTTCAAATGAGTCAAAACTTTAATAGCGTTTTTCTCGAAACCTTGTTTTTACAATCGGGCGAAAAGAAATCTCAAATACTAATTAATCGATCAGCCTGAATCTGTTTACTCCTTAATCTACATGAAAAATACTACGAAAATACGAGGGCTTTCTTTTTTAAAGCGCTTTATTCGTTTTTTATGAACGTTTTTATATGAAAATTTAAGCCCGAAAAATGAACTTTTCTTCAAACGTGCGCCATTTTGTTTAGAATCAAAATTTTCAAAATCAGGCCAGTATTTTTTTAGAGTATACATCAGAGATTTAGAAAACATTTACTTTTTTGTTCCAGGTTCATTGCTGTTTCCAGGATCTTTTCGCCCGTTTCGCCCTACGCTCCGAGAGGGACCTCCATTTTCTTTATTTTGTGACGTAATTTTTGAAAATTTTCATTTGAAAAAATTTGGAAATACAGTTCAATGTGCATACAATAAAGATGTAAAAACAGTTTTTAAGTAGCACTTTTAGATTTTGTTTGAAAAAATCTAAAAAATGACCTCTTTTTTCCCAGTCTAAAGTAGCCTAACCCCCTTAACCAATGAATTTTGTTTAGGATCAAAATTTTCAAAATCCGGTCCTTATTTGTTTAGAGTATACATCAGAGATTCAGAAAACATTTATTTTTTTGTTCCAGGTCCATTGCTGTTTCCAGGATCTTTTCGCCCGTTTTGCCCTACGCTCCGAGAGGGACCTCCATTTTCTTTATTTTGTGAAGTAATTTTTGAAAATTTTCTTTTGTAAAAATTAGGAAATACAGTTCAATGTGCATACAATAAAGATATAAAAACAGTTTTTAAGTAGCACTTTTAGATTTTGTTTAAAAAAATCTAGAAAATGACCTCTTTTTCCCAGTCTAGAGTAGCCTAACCCGTTAATCGATGAATTTTGTTTAGGATCAAAATTTTCAAAATCCGGCCCTTATTTTTTTAGAGTATACACCAGAGATTCAGAAAGCATATACTTTTTTCTTCCAGGTCTATTGCTGTTTCCAGGATCTTTTTGACCGTTTTGCCGTATGCTCCGAAAGGGACCTCCATTTTCTTTATTTTGTGACGTAATTTTTGACAATTTTCTTTTGAAAAAAATTGGAAATAAAGTTCAATGTGCATACAATAAAGATATAAAAACAGTTTTTAAGTAGCACTTTTAGATTTTGTTTGAAAAAATCTGAAAAATGACCTCTTTTTTCCCAGTCTAAAGTAGCCTAACCCCTCAACCAATGAATTTTGTTTAGGATCAAAATTTTCAAAATCCGGCCCTTATTTGTTTAGAGTATACATCAGAGATTCAGAAAACATTTATTTTTTTGTTCCAGGTCCATTGCTGTTTCCAGGATCTTTTTGCCCGTTTTGCCCTACGCTCCGAGAGGGACCTCAATTTTCTTTATTTTGTGACGTAATTTTTGACAATTTTCTTTTGAAAAAATTTGGAAATAAAGTTCAATGTGCATACAATAAAGATATAAAAACAGTTTTTAAGTAGCACTTTTAGATTTTGTTTGAAAAAATCTGAAAAATGACCTCTTTTTTCCCAGTCTAAAGTAGCCTAACCCCTCAACCAATGAATTTTGTTTAGGATCAAAATTTTCAAAATCCGGCCCTTATTTGTTTAGAGTATACATCAGAGATTCAGAAAACATTTATTTTTTTGTTCCAGGTCCATTGCTGTTTCCAGGATCTTTTTGCCCGTTTTGCCCTACGCTCCGAGAGGGACCTCAATTTTCTTTATTTTGTGACGTAATTTTTGACAATTTTCTTTTGAAAAAATTTGGAAATAAAGTTCAATGTGCATACAATAAAGATATAAAAACAGTTTTTAAGTAGCACTTTTAGATTTTGTTTGAAAAAATCTGAAAAATGACCTCTTTTTTCCCAGTCTAAAGTAGCCTAACCCCTCAACCAATGAATTTTGTTTAGGATCAAAATTTTCAAAATCCGGCCCTTATTTGTTTAGAGTATACATCAGAGATTCAGAAAACATTTATTTTTTTGTTCCAGGTCCATTGCTGTTTCCAGGATCTTTTTGCCCGTTTTGCCCTACGCTCCGAGAGGGACCTCCATTTTCTTTATTTTGTGACGTAATTTTTGACAATTTTCTTTTGAAAAAATTTGGAAATACAGTTCAATGTGCATACAATAAAGATATAAAAACAGTTTTTAAGTAGCACTTTTAGATTTTGTTTGAAAAAATCTAGAAAATGACCTCTTTTTTCCCAGTCTAGAGTAGCCTAACCCCTTAATCAATGAATTTTGTTTAGAATCAAAATTTTCAAAATCCGGCCCCTATTTTTTAAGAGTATACATCAGAGATTCAGAAAACATTTACTTTTTTTGTTCGAGGTCCATTGCTGTTTCGAAGATCTTTTCGCCCGTATTGCCCTACGCTCCGAGCGGGACCTCCATTTTCTTTATTTTGTGACGTAATTTTTGATAATTTTCTTTTGAAAAAATTTGGAAATAAAGTTCAATGTGCATACAATAAAGATATAAAAACAGTTGTTTAGTAGCACTCTTAGATTTTCTTTAAAAAAATCTAAAAATTGACCATTTTTTTCGTAGTCTAGAGTGGCCTAACCCCTTAAGCTTAAGTAAAATTTCGAGTTTAGAAATTTTACTTTATGAACGTAAAACGCTGATTTATCCCGAAGTTAAAAAACACACACAAATTCCAATAAATAATTCAAAGTTAATCCATCATTTTGTAAAAATTATAAGTTTTTGCGAAACTTTCAACAAATTGTATTTTTTCTCCAAGAAAAAAGAGAGCTACGAAAAAACTTGAGGATAGAAAAATTGTCCAAAATTATATAATCTAAAACTTTCTTTTACGAAACTTTTAACAAACTGTAATTTTTCTCCAAGAAAAAAGAGAGCTACGAAAAAACTTCAGCATAGAAAAGTTGTCCAAAATTTTATAATCTAAAACTTGTATTTGTACCATTTTTCTGTATTCCCATTAGTTGTTGAGTTATTCGCAACTTTTGCAAAATACAAAAAAGCGAGTGTACTCGCGTAAATTCCGACGATTTTCAATTTCCACAAAAAACGCTATAACTCAAAAACTGTTTGAGCTACAGAAAAGTATAATATATGCATTTCGGCTATTTCAACGAGATCTACAAGATGGGCACATTTATTTTTATACCGGGAGATTCATAAAGTATCTAAAAGAAAATGTCAATTAATTCATTGATTTTCAACAAACTGAGATTTTTCTCCAAGAAAAAAAGGGCTACGAATAAACTGAAGGTAGAAAAATTGTATAAAATATTATAATCTAAAACTTTTATTTGAATAATTTTTCTGTATTCCCGTTAGTTGTTGAGTTATTCGCAACTTTTGCAAAATACAAAAAAAGCGAGTAAACTCGCGTAAATTCCGACGATTTTCAATTTCCACAAAAAACGCTATAACTCAAAAACTGTTTGAGCTACAGAAAAGTATAATATATGCATTTCGGCTATTTCAACGAGATCTACAAGATGAGCACAATTATTTTTATACAGGGTGATTCATAAAGTATCTAAAAGAAAATGACAATTAATTGATTGATTTTCAACAAACTAAGATTTTTCTCCAAGAAAAAAAGGGCTACGAAAAAACTTGAAGGTAGAAAAATTGTCCAAAATATTATAATCTAAAACTTTTATTTGAATAATTTTTCTGTATTCCCGTTAGTTGTTAAGTTATTCGCAACTTTTGCAAAATACAAAAAAAGCGAGAGTACTCGCGTAAATTCTCGACGTTTTTCAATTTCCACAAAAAACGCTATAATTCAAAAACTATTTAAGCTACAGAAAAGTATAATATATGCATTTCGGCTATTTCAACGAGATCTACAAGATGGGCACATTTATTTTTATACAGGGTGATTCATAAAGTATCTAAAAGAAATTGTTAATTAACTTATTGATTTTCAACAAACTGAGATTTTTCTCCAAGAAAAAAAGGCCTACGAAAAAACTTGAAGATAAAAAAATTGTCTAAAATTTTATAATCTAAAACTTTTATTTGAACCATTTTTCTGTAGTCCCCTTTGTTGTTGAGTTATTCGCAAATATGCAAAATACAAATAAAATTAATTCTTTCATTTCTCTAAAAATTTCGTTACTATAATTAAGTTAAATCCGCTTTAAATTACAGATTAACAGATACAGGAAGTTTACGTATTCCAAATGCAGCTGATTTTTTCTAAGCATGAAGTAAAATTTCGAGTTTAGAAAAGCCCAGAAAATTTGTCTCGGGTCGCTGCGCGACCCTCGACAAATTTTCACGGGGCTTTTCTAAACTCGAAATTTTACTTCATGCTTAATCTGGGAGTGGAAAACACTCGTTTATAGCTTCAGATTGAACTCTTCTAAAAAAAAAAAAAAAAACATCAATATTTTTCTTTTTGGTAAACATATGCATAAGCTGTACATTTTTCGATATCCGTTGTTTTACAAATGAGCTTAATTTGAAGCTATAACCGAGTGTTTTCCACTCCCAGGCTAAGCATGAAGTAAAATTTCGAGTTTAGAAAAGCCCCCTTGAAAATTTGTCGAGGGTCGCGCAGCGACCCGAGACAAATTTTCTGGGCTTTTCTAAACTCGAAATTTTACTTCATGCGCCACGCGTATAAAACACTGATTTCAAGTGGGGTTCAAATATACATAAATGAACAATATTATTGTTTTATACGTGTGGCGCATGAAGTAAAATTTCGAGTTTAGAAAAGCCCAGAAAATTTGTCTCGGGTCGCTGCGCGACCCGAGACAAATTTTCACAGGGCTTTTCTAAACTCGAAATTTTACTTCATGCTTAGTCTGGGAGTGGAAAACACTCGTTTATAGCTTTAAATTGAACTCTTCTAAAAAAAAAAACAACGTGAACATTTTTCTTTTTGGTAAACATATGCATAAGCTGTAAATTTTCCGATATCCGTTGTTTTTTAAAAAAGCTTAATATGAAGCTATAACCGAGTGTTTTCCACTCCCAGGCTAAGCATGAAGTAAAATTTCGAGTTTAGAAAAGCCCCGTGAAAATTTGTCGAGGGTCGCGCAGCGACCCGAGACAAATTTTCTGGGCTTTTCTAAACTCGAAATTTTACTTCATGCGCCACGCGTATAAAACGCTAAAATATTGTGAAATTTCTGTACAGGGTGGTGCATTTTGGAGGTGCCACTTATGGAAACCCTCTTTTGTTTGAAGAGATATCGAAAAACCGTTTTCGCGACCCACAGTCACTTTTTTGTGTTAAATTCAATGGCGAAGAAAAATTGATCTATCTCTAAATGTTTCCGCGCTATAACCGGAAGTTGATTTTTTTTCAATTAAGGGTGCTGACGGAAACTCCGATATTTAACAAAATACAAAAATTCTGTTGACACTTCTCTACAGCAATTTTTGACGCAAAGTATGAAACCCCCCCCCATAAACATTGTGTATATACCTGACCCGACAAATTTTACTTATCATTTCTTCGCCTGAAGAAGCCGCATTGTGGCGAAACAATTGTAGCGAATGCACAATATATATTTGAAAGTGTTTAAATTGTTTTATTTATATACAAGTATGAAAATGTTGTTAGTTTTGGGAACCCTGGTGGGGTAGTGGGTAGAGGCCCTGCCCCCTAACCCAGGAGTCGCGGGTTTGAGTCCCACCTGGTTCCATGGATGTGTGTGAATGTGTTTGTGGCGTCTAAATTTAGATTTTTTTTTTTTATTTGGATCGATGGTCCTGGCATAGACTCTCGCCACAGCCATATCTCTTATGTATTTTTATGCTAATTATTCTCATTCGGACAAACACACACATTTATACCACACCCAGGGTCACGACGAAACATTATTTTTCAAATAAAGTCTCCCCGTGTACGGGAATGGAACCCGAGTTTGTGGCTCGCCGAACGATACAGCCCGGGTGTCATGACAATTAAATATGAGTTTAATATACACAGCGACATCTCTTAAGTTAAAGAGTTATTGTATTTTATTTTATAGTTTTTGTATATTAATTTTTGTATTGTTGGACCCGGCCATGGCCAGTGAATAAATGTATCTCAAGGAGTGTGGTTGTTTTATTACTAACACAACACATCACATATATGACGTTACCGCTCGGCCACCACCTGCCCCCTAAATTTAGTTAAATACAAAAATATAAAGGTGAAATGATGGAATGGTCTAAGACCAATATCCAGTAAATGTATACAAAAAAAAAGTTGTTAGTTTTTTGTTACATTTTACAACTTTTGGTGTTATAAGCACAAATGTTTTCTTATTTCTCGCCTAGTTAAATAAAATGAGCAATAAGTTGTATTATGATTTTAAGAGGGGATAAAAGTAAAAATTGGTAACTCAATTATTACAAAAAAATTATAACAGTTCTGACCAATCGCCAATTAAAATTAAAAGGGCAGTAAATAAATACAAATCACAATAAATTAACAATTGAAGGTATGAGAATGAAAAGTGGATAAAAATCACATTTGCCGATTTTAGGATTCGAACAGTTTTGAACGTACCAAAAAGTGGATCAAAACTACAATTGCCGATTTTAGGATTTGACCAGTTTTTAACATACCAAAGAAAACTGTAAAATTAAGATTATCAATGCCAATGTAACAATTGATATCAAATGGCAATTAACAATTGACTGTCAATGTAATAATTGTTATCAAATGGCAATTAACAATTGACTGTCAATGTAACACTTGATATCAAATGGCAATTAACAATTGACTATCAATGTAACAATTGATATCAAATGGCAATTAACAATTGACTGTCAATGTAACAATTGATATCAAATGGCAATTAACAATTGACTGTCAATGTAACAATTGATATCAAATGGCAACTAACAATTGACTGTTAATGTAACAATTGGTATCAAATGGCAATTAACAATTGACTGTCAATGTAACAATTGATATCAAATGGCAACTAAAAATTGACTGTTAATGTAACAATTGGTATCAAATGGCAATTAACAATTGACTGTCAATGTAACACTTGATATCAAATGGCAATTAACAATTGACTGTCAATGTAACAATTGATATCAAATGGCAATTAACAATTGACTGTCAATGTAACAATTGATATCAAATGGCAACTAACAATTGACTTAACACAATAAAACACTTTTAACTTTGTTTGTATAACACAATTTATTTTTATGTGACTGCAGTTTCGGCAAATTCAGCTTGCCATTATCAAACATGAAGTGTTTGAATAATGGCAAGCTGAATTTGCCGAAACTGCAGTCACATAAAAATAAATTGTGTTATACAAACAAAGTTAAAAGTGTTTTATTGTGTTAAATTAACATGTATAACGAAGTAGAAGCCTCCACAATTCAAAATATAACAATTGACTGTTAATGTAACAATTGGTATCAAATGGCAATTAAGAATTGACTGTCAATGTAACAATTGATATCAAATGGCAATTAACAATTGACTGTCAATGTAACACTTGATATCAAATGGCAATTAACAATTGACTGTCAATGTAACAATTGATATCAAATGGCAATTAACAATTGACTGTCAATGTAACAATTGATATCAAATGGCAATTAACAATTGACTGTCAATGTAACAATTGATATCAAATGGCAATTAACAATTGACTGTCAATGTAACAATTGATATCAAATGGCAATTAACAATTGACTGCCAATGTAACAATTGATATCAAATGGCAATTAACAATTGCCTGCAATCGCCAATCGAGATCAAACGACAGAAAAAAAAAACATATTACATAAATTGTTAAACAAAAATAGCATCGCAAAAAAGCTGACCGAAAATAATTTACACATTCATATCACTTACGTTTATAAACAATGTACACTTTTGTAAAATTGACACTAATCGTAATAAAAAAGCCGACAGGAAATAATTAAACGTTCATATCACTTACTTTTATAAACAACGTACACTTTTTGTAAAATTGACACTAATTGTAATAAAAATAGACCGAGCAATATCTCCTTACAAACTACATGATATCCATACGCTTCCCCTTTTCCACGACGGGCCTAATTTCGACGGTTCGTCATACTCGTTGGTCTGTCGAAAAAAAATACATATACAGAGAGTTTTATGTGACACCGAACATTTATTTTCATAACGAGAATTTTTCCTTTAAGTATCCATATGCATGCGTTCCATATTTTTCAACGCTCGGTTTATTAAAGGAATTTAATTGTAGCTTTAAGCGAGTGTTTTCCACTCCCCGGCTAAGCATGAAGTAAAATTTCGAGTTTAGAAAAGCCTGAAAATTTGGTTTGGTCGCGTAGCGCGAAGCGCGGAGCGGCCAAACCAAATTTTCAGGCTTTTCTAAACTCGAAATTTTACTTCATGCGCCACCGGTACAAATCCTTGAATAAACATGAAATAAAATATACAGTTTAGAAAATCCTAAAAGTTTTGGATTTTTGGCGCCCAACTTGGGGCTAGTGTTCATTTACCGCTGTCGCCAAAAAACTCTTATGATTTCCTCAATTTTAGCGATTTATTAGTTAATTAACCCATTGAGCGCCATTGATGCGTACACGCAACATTATAAATGTTTGATAATTATATTACTAAATAAGTTAATTTAATATATTATATTATCTGACCTGGCTTCAAAATTTAAGGAGAAAAATGTAAATATTTTGTTATTTAAATATTTCGATTATTACTCATTTAAAAAAAAAAATAATGTGAGTGCATTTCTAACTTCACAATATTTCAGTGTTTTGTACCGGTGGCGCATGAAGTAAAATTTCGAGTTTAGAAAAGCCTGAAAATTTGGTTTGGCCGCTCCGCGCTTCGCGCTACGCGACCAAACCAAATTTTCAGGCTTTTCTAAACTCGAAATTTTACTTCATGCTTAGCCTTGGAGTGGAAAACACTCGCTTGAAGCCTAAAATTGAATTGTTTTAATAATGTGTGAAATTTCAGGCATCCATCGATATTATATAAAAACGTGCAGTATGAAGTTTAGAACGAGTGATTCCACTCCCAGACTAAGCATGAAGTAAAATTTCGAGTTTAGAAAAGCCTGAAAATTTGGTTTGGTCGCGTAGCGCGAAGCGCGGAGCGGCCAAACCAAATTTTCAGGCTTTTCTAAACTCGAAATTTTACTTCATGCGCCACGCGTATAAAACACTGAAATATTGTGAAGTTAGAAATGCACTCACATTATTTTTTTTTCAAATGAGAAGTAAACGAAATATTTAAATAACAAAATATTTACATTTTTCTCCTTACATTTTGAAGCCAGGTCAGATAATATAATATATTAAATTAACTTATTTTGTAATATAATAATTAACCAAACATTTATAATGTTGCGTGTACGCATCAATAGCGCTCAATGGGTTAATTAACTCCTGGGTCTCCAAACTTTCCAGCCTTAGGGCCATACTGATTACTCCAGTAAGTTCCGAAGGCCAAAACCATAACAATAAGCCTTTAAAATTAAAATACTCCAGTAAACTAAATTTAATTTGCTATAAAAAATATGAGTTTTCAAGTATGCTAGCTCTCCGCGGGCCGGACAAAATCTGTCCGCGGGTCGGATGTGGCCCTCGGGCCGTAGTTTGGAGACCCCTGAATTAACTAATAAATCGCTAAAATTGAGGAAATCATAAGAGTTTTTTTGGCGACAGCCAAGTTGGGCGCCAAAAATCCAAAACTTTTAGGATTTTCTAAACTGTATATTTTATTTCATGTTTAATCAAGGAGTTGTACCGGTGGCGCATGAAGTAAAATTTCGAGTTTAGAAAAGCCTGAAAATTTGGTTTGGCCGCTCCGCGCTTCGCGCTACGCGACCAAACCAAATTTTCAGGCTTTTCTAAACTCGAAATTTTACTTCATGCTTAGCCTGGGAGTGGAAAACACTCGCTTGAAGCCTCAAATTGAATTGTTTTAATAATCTGAGCATCGGAAAATGTGCAACGTATGCATATCGACACTTCGAAGAAAAATTCTCGTTATGAAAATGTTCGGTGTTATATAAAACTCTATGTATGTAGACCAAAATGAAGGTATTTTTTTTACAACATTAAAAACGCTTATTAATTAAAAAAATTACAGCAATCAAGGTAAATAATTTTCTTAATACAACATTAAAACTACTAATTTAAAAAAAATTACTGAAATCGAGGTAATTCATTTTCTTATTACAACATTAAAACTAGAGATGGGTAACTCCTGAGCAAATAGACTCAGAGAGTCAGCTCAGTGAAGTGAGATGGTCAGCCAAGTGACTCAGTTCGAAATATGTAGCTCTTTTTGAGCCATGGCTCATTTTGATTCGCCCGCTTTTCTAGAATGAATGTAGATTCGCAATGCATTAAGTATTAACAGATCTTGATTTTCAAGCGGTTCGTAGATCGACAGGCTACTTTCAGCCTTACTGCACATGCACTTTTTACTACTTCCATTTGTACACTACTCAATTCATTTCTAAAAACTGAATATTTTTCACATCAATTTCTATACCTGCGTTATTCGTTTATTTGGATTGAGATTTGCCTCTTCTTAGTTAACAGATACTACAATTTAAAATATCATAAGCAAACACCGTTGTTTACTATCTAGTAAACACTACAAATGCAATTATTCTTTCGTCACCTTTTTTGTAGCCAAAATTGTAAATTGAATAAGAATTGTTTGTTATTATAGTAAGAAAATAGCTATTGTTATATTTCTATCATCTTATTGCAGAATCATCCGATTTGAATTACGAGGCGTGCGAATGGAGTTAAATAAATCCATTGAGTTGGCGAATTGACTCTAAAAGATCCACGGCGGCTGTTGAATCCGACTGAGCTAGCTCACTCATCGGAATAGAACTCCGCGGTTCGGAGTTGGATCGCGATGATTCACGATGTCTTTCGAATCCAACTGAACTAGCTCGTTTTACCTCCGTTCATTTCAAATTGTGATATTGACAAACTTTATTCGTTAAGTAGATTATTTAACTAATCGCTAAAATTGAGGAAATGATAAGTTTTTTGGCGACAGTGGTAAATGAAAGCTAGCCCCAAGTTGGGCGCCAAAAATACAAAACTTTTAGGATTTTCATGCTTAATCAAGAAGTGGAAACAATCGATACAAGCTTCTAACCTCCGTAAAACGAGCTAGTTCAGTTGGATTCGAAAGCCAGCGTGAATCATCGCGATCCAACTCCGAACTGCGGAGTTGGATTCGGATGAGTGAGCTAGCTGTCGGATTCAACAGCCGCCGTGGATCTTTTAGAGTCGATAAAAACACAAATACATACATTCAGCACATCGTGATCCAACTCTAAACCTCAGAGTTGGATCCCGATGAGTGAGCTATAGCTCAGTCGGATTCAAGATCTCCATCTTGAATCTGACTGAGCTATAGCTCACTTATCGGGATCCAACTCCGAGGTTTAGTGTTGGATCACAATGTGCTGAATGTATGTATTTGTGTTTTTATAGGCGCACACACGTATTCAATATATTTTAACACACTTGAAGTATAATTGCACGAAATAAATACGCGTTTACTATAATTATGATTTAATATTCACTCTTACGTTTTTATATAAAATATGATTAAATTATTGCAATCATTGTACAACCGAAATAATTAATCACCACCTCGCTAAATTCAATAAGTGGGCGAATCAGATGGATCTCTAAGAGTCAAATCTCTCGGCAGATAGCTAGTTCGTAACTGAGTCATGTAACTCTTTTGACAAATAGAAAGACTGTTATTCCTTACTTCACTTTTTATTTTTATGTTAGATGTACATTTCGAGACACAAGGTGCTCATTATCAAT
Source organism: Philonthus cognatus (assembly GCA_932526585.2). Lineage (NCBI taxonomy): Eukaryota > Metazoa > Arthropoda > Insecta > Coleoptera > Staphylinidae > Philonthus > Philonthus cognatus. The sequence goes on from OW052244.1 coordinate 104,361,275, forward strand.
AAAAAACTGAGTTTTTTATTGATAATGAGCACCTTGTGTCTCGAAATGTACATCTAACATAAAAATAAAAAGTGAAGTAAGGATTAACAGTCTTTCTATTTGTGATTAATCACTTCACGTAAACTCGAAACAATACAGTTAACTCTTTTGAGCTGACTCACTGAACCAGCTCTTTAAAGTGAGTCAGATCTTTTGAACCAGCTCACTGAAAAGAGCCATTTCGCCCATCTCTAACTAAAACCTCTAATTCAAAAAAAAATTACTGCAATAGAGGTAATTAATTTTCTTAGAAAAAAAATCACTGAAATCGACGTGTAATTTTCTTATTACAACATTAAAAACTCTAATTCAAAAAAAATTACTGAAATCAATGTGTAATTTTCTTGTTACAACATTAAAACGTCTAATTAAAAAAAAAAAAAATACAGAAATCGATGTGTAATTTTCTTATTACAACATTAAAACCCCTAATTCGAAAAAATTACTGAAATCGATGTGTAATCTTCTTATTACAACATTAAAAATTACTGAAATCGAGGTAATTTTTTTTACAACATTAAAATGACTAATTTCAAAAACAATTATAATAGTAACTAAGTCTACACGCTCGACACTAACGTTTCGTATAAAAAATAACGCACCATGTCTCTTTTCTTTCTTTGTTAAAATATATCTATAAAATCACGTTCCGTTATAATACTCCAAACACTGTTATGTGAAAAAAAGGAATAGTTTGTAAAAAAAAAAAAACAGAATTCATATTATCTAGTTACTTTTTTTTTATTTTGGGTTTTACGTCATCTATTTCCGCTGCTAAGGCCAATCATGACCTTACTTGATGCTGTCTTATACCACCCATGGTAGAAAAACTCCCTTACTTGATGCTGTCTTACACCTCATGGTAGAAAAACTCAAGATTAAGTAAGTAAAGCACTAGATACTTTGAAAACTATTGAATTTCTTATTCTTGTGAAAAAATAGGAATTTAAATATTCAAATTGATTATGGAAATTATGAAATTATGGTTGCAAGATCGTATGATTACATTTTTGATTAACATTTTGAAGTTTCTATTGCTACCATAAGTCAAAATTTGTGCTAAATATCAATGTAGCCAACACAATTCATTTCAAATTGTGATATTGACAAACTTTATTCGTTAAGTAGATTAATTAACTAATGAATCGCTAAAATTGAGGAAATCATAAGAGTTTTTTGGCGACATGGGTAAATGAAGGCTCACCCCAAGTTGGGCGCCAAAAATCCAAAACTTTTAGGATTTTCTAAACTGTACATTTTATTTCATGCTTAACCCATTAACAATTATAGAGATAACTCTAAAAGTTGATTTTAGGTAAAATTCTGCACTTCTTTTTATGATATTCATAAATGACTTATTGTATTACATACTGTGAATTTTTCTTTTAAATATACATAATGTATATGCTGTGAAATTTCAGGCATTCCTCGATTTTATATAAAAACGTGCAGTATGAAGTTTAGAACGAGTGATTCCACTCCCAGACTAATCATGAAGTAAAATTTCGAGTTTAGAAAAGCCTGAAAATTTGGTTTGGTAGCGTAGCGCGAAGCGGCCAAACCAAATTTTCAGGCTTTTCTAAACCTGAAATTTTACTTCATGCGCCACCGGTACAAAACACTGAAATATTGTGAAGTTAGAAATGCACTCACATTATTTTTTTTTTCAAATGAGTAATAATCGAAATGTAAAGTTAATTAAAGGAAAGGCACTTGGTATTGTTTCACAATTAATTATTAAACAATACCCAGTGCCTTTCCTTTAATTAACTTTACATAGTATAATATGTTTCACCAAGTGCCAGATGAGAAATTAATTCAAGAAAAAAAAAAAAAAAAAAAATCGAAATATTTAAATAACAAAATATTTACATTTTTCTCCTTACATTTTGAAGCCAGGTCAGATAATATAATATATTAAATTAACTTATTTAGTAATATAATTAACCAAACATTTATAATGTTGCGTGTACGCATCAATGGCGCTTAATGGGTTAATTAACTAATAAATCGCTAAAATTGAGGAAATCATAAGAGTTTTTTGGCGACAGCGGTAAATGAACGCTAACCCCAAGTTGGGCGCCAAAAATCCAAAACTTAGGATTTTCTAAACTGTATATTTTATTTCATGCTTAACCCATTAACGGCCGAGCAATTATAGAGATAACTCTAAAAGTTGATTTTAGGTAGAATTATGCACTTCTTTTAATGATATCTATAAATGACTTATTGTATTACATACTGTGAATTTATCTTTTAAATATACATAATGTATATGCTGTAAAATTTCAGGCATTCGTCGATTTTATATAAAAACGTGCAGTATGAAGTTTAGAACGAGTGATTCCACTCCCAGACTAAGCATGAAGTAAAATTTCGAGTTTAGAAAAGCCTGAAAATTTGGTTTGGTCGCGTAGCGCGAAGCGCGGAGCGGCCAAACCAAATTTTCAGGCTTTTCTAAACTCGAAATTTTACTTCATGCGCCACCGGTACAAAACACTGAAATATTGTGAAGTCAGAAATGCACTCACATTATTTTTTTTTCAAATGAGTAATAATCGAAATATTTAAATAACAAAATATTTACATTTTTCTCCTTACATTTTGAAGCCAGGTCAGATAATATAATATATTAAATTAGCTTATTTAGTAATATAATTAACCAAACATTTATAATGTTGCGTGTACGCATCAATGATGCTTAATGGGTTAATTAACTAATAAATCGCTAAAATTGAGGAAATTATAAGAGTTTTTTGGCGACAGCGGTAATTGAACGCTAGCCCCAAGTTGGGCGCCAAAAATACAAAACTTTTAGGATTTTCTAAACTGTATATTTTATTTCATGCTTAACCCATTAACGGCCGAGCAATTATAGAGATAACTCTAAAAGTTGATTTTAGGTAGAATTATGCACTTCTTTTAATGATATCTATAAATGACTTATTGTATTACATACTGTAAATTTTTCGTTTAAATATACATAATGTATATGCTGAAAAATTTGAAGCATTCGTCGATTTCATATAAAAACGTGCAGTATGAGGTTTAAAACGAGTGATTCCACTCCCAGACTAAGCATGAAGTAAAATTTCGAGTTTAGAAAAGCCTGAAAATTTGGTTTGGTCGCGTAGCGCGAAGCGCGGAGCGGCCAAACCAAATTTTCAGGCTTTTCTAAACTCGAAATTTTACTTCATGCGCCACCGGTACAAAACACTGAAATGTTGTGATGTTAGAAATGCACTCACATTATTTTTTTTTCAAATGAGTTATAATCGAAATATTTAAATAACAAAATATTTACATTTTTCTCCTTACATTTTGAAGCCAGGTCAGATAATATAATATATTAAATTTACTTATTTAGTAATATAATTAACCAAACATTTATAATGTTGCGTGTACGCATCAATGGTGCTTAATGGGTTAATTAACTAATAAATCGCTAAAATTGAGGAAATTACAAGAGTTTTTTGGCGACAGCGGTAAATGAACTCTAGCCCCAAGTTGGGCGCCAAAAATCCAAAACTTAGGATTTTCTAAACTGTATATTTTATTTCATGCTTAATCAAGGAGTAGAAACAATCGACAGAAGCTTTTAAATTGAATGCTTTTATAAAACAAGAAATGGCTGAACATTTACAGTGTATACATCGGGTATTTACAGTGTACGCATCAATGGCGCTTAATGGGTTAATTAACTAATAAATCGCTAAAATTGAGGAAATCATAAGAGTTTTTTGGCGACAGCGGTAAATGAACGCTAGCCCCAAGTTGGGCGCCAAAAATCCAAAACATAGGATTTTCTAAACTGTATATTTTATTTCATGCTTAATCAAGGAGTAGAAACAATCGACAGAAGCTTTTAAATTGAAGGCTTTTATAAAACAAGAAATGGCTGAACATTTACAGTGTATACATCGGGTATTTACAGTGTACGCATCAATGGCGCTTAATGGGTTAATTAACTAATAAATCGCTAAAATTGAGGAAATCATAAGAGTTTTTTGGCGACAGCGGTAAATGAACGCTAGCCCCAAGTTGGGCGCCAAAAATCGAAAACTTAGGATTTTCTAAACTGTATATTTTATTTCATGCTTAATCAAGGAGTAGAAACAATCGACAGAAGGTTTTAAATTGAATGCTTTTATAAAACAAGAAATGGCTGAACATTTACAGTGTATACATCGGTTATTTACAGTGTACGCATCAATGGCGCTTAATGGGTTAAATAACTAATAAATCGCTAAAATTGAGGAAATCAGAAGAGTTTTTTGGCGACAGCGGTAAATGAACGCTAGCCCCAAGTTGGGCGGTAAAAATCCAAAACTTTTAGGATTCCCTAAACTGTATATTTTATTTCATGCTTAATCAAGGAGTGGAAACAATCGACAGAAGCTTTTAAATTAAATGCTTTTATAAAACAAGAAATGGCTGAACATTTACAGTGTATGCATCGTCGGGATATGTTCATTTATAGTTTAAGAGTAAGCTTATTTTCTCGAATTCAAATATTTTTTAACTGGAATAATTCTTTAAAGAAAAATTCTCCGTATGTTCTATTTAAAGTGAGTGGGCCGTTATGCGGCCCTCCACTGTGATCAGTCTATTGCGGCTGACTGTGTTACTTTGTTTCAAATAACAGTGAATGGATAAAAACTTATTACAATCAGCCGATATTAATAAAATTACAAACTGTGATTACGCAATCTGTTTTTTTTTTCTACAATCGCTTCAATTTTGAATTACGCGTGATGATAAAAAAAAAACAAAAAATAAACTTGCGACGGACAGAGTTTAGAGAAGACTAGAATATTGCAAGGAACATTCGAAGCTAGCTGCGACACACATTGGTTTAGCTGAAATCACGAGAGCGGGGTGACTTTGACGCCCTTTTTGTTGTTGGCGTCGGCAGGCGTGCGGAAGCAGGACGAGCCCCCCGTAAGGTTTGGCAGGCAGCGCAGGAGGCCCTGAAAACTGGACGCGGTGCTGCACTGGCCCTGGCCGGCTTTGTTTGGCACGGTGTGTATGTTTTGTAGGATTAGCACCTCTTCCAAATCACTTTCTCTGGAAAATAGGCAAAATAATTTAAAAAATTGCATCTAAAAAAATTGTATGCAAATTTTACAGTTTTACTTTTTTCCACCTGTTTCCAATTTTATTCCACAAGTTTCTCCCTTATCACCTCTTCTACATAATATGTCTAGCTAGTGATGGGCAATACTTTGAATAAAACGTTTTGTACCAATATGAATGTGAATCACTTTCAGAGAGTTTCGAATTGTTGGGTTTGATACGGCAAACATTTTGTACCATTTTCATACAATAAATGTGCATTTTCTTGATAATAAAAACTTCCAGTTTCATATATACAGACCTGGTATATGGCAGCATTCTATACATTTTCAATGAGACAATAAATAAACACACAGAAAACAAAACAAACAAGAGTGGATTAAACTTATTTTATTTCAACATGCACGGCATACAACGAATCACCGTTAAACCTTATGAATCACCGATAAACCTTACCTAGCGTGTTCGAGAAATTCAGCAAAAAGCTGCTTTGGTATATGGCCGTTCATCTCACTGTATAAATCCGTCTCCCTGTTGTACAGATACAGGAAATCGTTCAACTGCTTTGCGACGACCGCCGCTCTATCTTTATCCGTTAACTTGTTACTAGGATTCTGAAACAACAATCAATATTAATAAAAAAAACACAAGAAATCTGGTATATCGAATACTTTTTTACATTAATCACTTGGCAGTAAATATTTTTTATGGAAAACTTACCTTTACGTTGAATGGGCATTTCAAATAAGTGGACGCTTTTTGCAAAAATTTAAGGACTATCTCGACGTGACCCTCTTGATCCGGCGATGAAGAAATCCTCTTGAGAACGCAAGTCAAGTATTGGCTGAAGGCACGTCGGGCCTCCACTTGCCTGAAAAAATGTACCAACTTGAAAATCTTTCAAATTAGATATTTAATTGATGAGGCGGATACATGATGAAACTCCATAATACTATTTGAAATAAAACAACACAGTTGGGAGGGTTTCACTTTTATTGTTGAACACTGCAACATGTTTCACCACACAGTGGCTTCATCAGGCAGATGAAAAAATAAAAAAAAAATAAAAATTTTTTCATCTGCCTGATGAAGCCACTGTGTGGTGAAACATGTTGCAGTGTTCAACAATAAAAGTGAAACCCTCCCAACTGTGTTGTTTTATTTCAAATTAGAGTTGTCGATCTCAGGTTAATCTGATCGTTTTTTTTAGTGATGGGCAAGATCGAGTATCTCAAGGATCGATCAAGCAATGATCGATCAGTTGAAGTATCAAGTAGATCGATCAAAAGGTCATGGTCTAATGTCTACTAAATGAAAGGGATGATTTTTGTGTCTGTGCATTATCGATCTGATCAAAAAGATCGAGCCGCTCGGAATGATCGAGCCGATCAAAGAGATCGAGCCGCTCGGAAAGATCGAGCGGCTCGATCATTTGCAAGGATCGAGCGGATCGCGCAGTCAATCTTATTTGATCATTACTAAAAAAATACTTGTTATTTAAACACTCGTTACTTAATGACTAATAATATGAATATGAATAAATATAATAAATGTAAATTATGCTTTTTAGTGTAATTACAATTAATTTTGAATTTGTAATTAAAAATTGTACAAATTTCGAAAAAGTGAGGACTAAGCATGAAGTAAAATTTCGAGTTGAGAAAAGCCTGAAAATTTGGTAAGCAGAGTTCGATTTTACAAATACTGTCGTAATTATTTATGTATACTAGTGCTAGTGCGGCTAATAAATAAATACGTACGACATTCTTTTCCCACTTTTAATTAATTCGCTGATTTCCCGCTTCAACTCGGCCGAGTGGCTCTCTTTCAGCTGTTTCTTGGGCATGCTCAGCGCGGACCTGTGTCCCTGGACCAGTTTACGTTCGTACCTATCTTGTCTGGGCGTCGAAGAAACTGAAAATAAAAAATTGAGTAGTCGTCACTTTCGATAACACTTGAAGGGATCTGGGAAAAAAAAACGGTTATTATTCCATTATTTTGTAACTCTAGAAGAAGCACAATGGGCTTAATGATTCCTAAGTCCAGTGCAGAAATGCGCACTCTCCAAAGAACCAGAACAGCCCTAAAAGAAGGCAATATGATATTGCCAAGAGGGGCTCTAAGAATGGGTAACAAGATGGCGCTATAATCAGAAACTACAAAAAACCGGAATAATACTGGACCCTTTCATTCAACAATTATTTTTATGTTCTAAAGATATTTTTTTGCCTAAGTGCAGTGCAGAAATGCGCACTCTCCAAAGAACCAGAACAGCCCTAAAAGAAGGCAATATGATACTGCCAAGAGGGGCTCTAAGAATGGGTAACAAGATGGCGCAATAATCAGAAACTAAAAAAAAAAAACGGAATAATACTGGACCCTTTCATTCAACAATTATTGTTATGTTCTAAAGATGTTTTTTTTGCCTAAGTGCAGTGCAGAAATGCGCACTCTCCAAAGAACCAGAACAGCCCTAAAAGAAGGCAATATGATACTGCCAAGAGGGGCTCTAAGAATGGGTAACAAGATGGCGCTATAATCAGAAACTACAAAAATCCGGAATAATACTGGACCCTTTCATTCAACAATTATTGTTATGTTCTAAAAATGTTTTTTGCACCTCTTAGATTTTAGTCTAGAGGGCGCTTTAATCAATTGTTTCTTTTTATTCAAAGTAATATCTACTATTGAGAATATTTACCATCGCTTTTCCTAACGTTGTCCAGCGAAGAGTCTCTCTTCCTGTCCAACGAGTGCCTCACATACAGTTTATCGTTTCGCAGAATCGGTGTCAAGATTGGGATATCAGGAAACAGTTGCGTGTACAGTATTTGGTTAAAGTTGTGCTGCGTCATCATGGTAAACGGCAGTGTTGTACCACTACCGGCTATCGGGATACCTGTTAACGGTTCTGAAATTTGAAATTGGGAAAAAATTAGATATTCACATTCTTAACATTTTCACGACGTTTGGTAATGTTGGATGACATTCTCTGAGCACTTTCATATATACTATATAAACGTTATTTTTGGATAACAGGGCATTTTGGAAGTTTTTATCTTCGGAGTGCCCGCTTTCATAACTCGGTATAACTCGTAAATTTTTCAAGCTATAGAAAATTTGAATTTATTGACGTATCTTAGAGAATATTGATGATATTCCAAATGTTCCAAATAAAAGTTACAGATCTCATGGGACAAGGAGGCCAATAAGCCCCCTGCTGCAGAGCCAGGGGAGACAGAGGAGGAGCGGACTCCAACCACCCTCTCAGTCGACCAGGTGGCCGGCGGCAGCGGAAAACCAAACGAACCCCAAAGGACACATCCTAGGCCTACATCGGCCAAGGGTAAGGGTCCACTAAGGGGCAAGGCACACCCAAAGAGGGGCGGTAAATCGACCTTCCGGGGAGCCAAATCACCGTCGGGTAAGTGATGTACCCGACGGTGAGATGTGTGCAGGCCAACCTGCACCATGCCAAAGGAGCCTCTTTTCTCCTTGGCAAACGGTTCAGAGAAGAGCGTGCAGATATCGCCTTCATACAGGAGCCATGGGTGACTAGCACAGGCCGGATAAGCGGCCTGAGCAACATACCAGGTAAGGTAATTACATATAGTTCGGGGCAAAAACCCAGAGCTTGTATATTAATCCGTAAGGAAATTGAATACTTTCTGTTGACAGGATACTGTACCAGAGATGTAGTCGCTGTGCAGCTGAAACTCCCGGTGGGGAAGAGCAGGCTGGACGTAATAGCCTGCTCGGCATACTTCCCGGGGGACAGCGCAGACCCACCACCTCCAACAGCTGTGAGAAGACTGGTGGCCCACAGCAAGAGGGAGAATATCCAGCTTGTTGTGGCATGTGACGCCAACGCACACCATCTAGCGTGGGGCAGCACTGACACCAATCCGAGGGGTGAGTCTCTATTAAACTTTATTATGGGGGAAGGGCTAGCTATACTTAATACTGGCAACGAACCTACCTTTGTTACGAAAAATCGCGCAAAGGTATTAGATATTACTTTCTGCTCAAACTACTTGAGCACAAAAATTTCCGACTGGAAGGTGTCAGAAGACCCCTCTTGCTCTGACCATCGGAACATTCAATTTAACATTGAAGCAGGCACTAGACCAATAGTGGAATACCGTAATGCTAGAAGCACAAGTGGGACGGTTATACGCGTACACTTGGAGAGCTTCTGGGATCAACGGCACCCACTATTAAAAGTCATGAGGACATTGAGACGGCGGCGGAGCATATCTGCCGATCAATCGTCTCAGCGTACCATGAAAATTGTCCACTACAAAGGAAAAAGGACAGTAGAAATGTCCCCTGGTGGAACAATACATTAGAAAAAATGCGAAAAGAAGTCCGGAAACTATTCAACCGGGCTAAGGAGGCGGGCAAATGGGAACCGTACAGTACAGCTCTAACGGAGTACAATAAACAAATTCGCAGGGCCAAGAGGGAATCTTGGAGGAAGTTCTGCGAGGGTATTCATGATACTCCCCGTAGTGCAAGAATCCACAAGATTCTAGCCAGAGAGCCGGCGCAAGCACTTGGGTCGATAAAACGACCTGATGGCTCACATACGGCCTCTGGTAAAGAGACGTTAGAGATCCTGGCCCAAAATCACTTCCCAGATTGTTCCCTTCTAAGTAACGAAACACCGGATACAATGCTTCCACGGGATCGAACTAAGAGACAGGGGAAGCAGGACTGGAAGGTGGTAAACAAAATCGTTACCTACAGATCAGTAAGTTGGGCGGTCAAATCCTTCCAACCATACAAAGCACCAGGAATAGATGGGGTCTTCCCTGTCTTACTCCAAAAAGGCTTGGAGAAAGTAATCCTCCACCTTATAAGACTGTTCAGGGCGAGCCTAGCGTGGAATTACATTCCAACTAGCTGGTCGGAAGTAAAGGTAGTCTATCTACCTAAGGTGGGAAAAACAGATCCCCTACCAAAATCCTTCCGACCTATAAGCCTGATGTCATTTATCCTAAAGACCCTGGAAAAGGTGCTGGATGGCTACATCAGGAGGGAGATACTGAGTATTAACCCTCTTAGTGTGCACCAGTATGCCTACCAAAAGGGGAAGTCAACGGACTTGGCGCTGAATAACCTAGCCGGGAAAGTTGCGCAAACCCTGGACTACAAGGGAATTGCGGTAACAGCTTTCTTGGACATAGAAGGGGCCTTCAACGCTGCTCTGACGGGATCACTCTGCAAATCCGCGAGGGACAGAGGGGTTCCACCGGCTATTACAGGCTGGATCAGAGCAATGCTCGACACCAGAACCGTGACAACGTCACTATGTGGCGACACGGTCAAGCTGAGGACTGCCAGGGGATGCCCGCAGGGAGGGGTTCTTTCCCCCCTGCTGTGGTCCTTACTGGTAGACGATCTGCTTGCAATAATAGATACGCTTGACGTCGAAGTGCAAGCGTATGCTGATGACATAGTCATTCTTGCAAGGGGCACGGATGAAAACCAAATCTGTGAAGCCATGCAGGAGGCACTGGATGCGACTCAGAACTGGTGTATAGGGGAACGGTTAAACGTAAACCCTAGCAAAACATCAGTTGTCCCGTTCACGAGAAGGAGGATCCTGAAATTGAGACCTCTTACTCTACGGGGAGAAACCATACCATTTGTGGAGGAGGCGAAGTATCTAGGAATCACCCTGGATAAATCGCTGAATTGGAACTCCCACTTGGACAAGACAATCCGCAAAGCAAGGTACGCCCTGTGGACGTGCCATAGAATTTGCGGGAAGTCATAGGGATTAAACCCCAAGCAAATGTACTGGCTATATGGTTCGGTCATAAAACCAATAATAACCTATGGCAGTATCGCCTGGTGGCCGATTACAACTCGAAAAACGGCCATATCAAGGCTCTCCTCACTGCAGAGAATGGCGACAGTGGCGGTAACTGGAGCCATACGCACTACCCCATCAGCGGCGCTAGAAATGCTACTGAACCTCACCCCCCTGCATATCCTAATACAGGGCGAGGCCAGATTGGCAACGTATCGATATCACCACGCGGCCCTATTGGATCCGAAGGTGATAGTCTTCACACCAAATGGGCTGTCAACTGCCATTGAGGCGGATGACACCCTAAGTATGAGGACTGACTACGCAGTCACGGACTACTGCGAGGATCAGCCGTACAAGGTCCTGTTCCCAAGCAGGGACGACTGGGAGCGACACAAAATCACCCCAGAAAAGGCTGACTCCTACTGGTACACTGACGGCTCAAAACTGTCCACTGGAACAGGAGCCGCAGTCGTCGGACCAAGGACTGAACTTTACTACAGCCTTGGCAGGTATGCTACCATACTTCAGGCTGAAATATACGCCATTGAAATGTGCGCCCACGAAATCCTTTCAAAGGGTTGGGCGGGCAGGACAATAAAAATATGTTCGGACAGCCAGGCGGCCCTTAGGGCCCTGGCATCTTCTAGATGCTCCTCGCTGGCTGTACGGAACTGCAAGGAAGCCCTCTGCCAAATGGCACAGGTAAACGGGGTCAGTCTGATGTGGGTGCCAAGCCACTCTGGCGTGGAGGGAAACGAATTAGCCGATTCCCTAGCCAGAGAGGGGGCGCGTACAGCCTACATCGGACCAGAACCCGCTCTGGGGATACCCAGATCAACAGCTAGAGACCGTAACAACGGATGGATGAGACACGAGGCACAGGATTTCTGGCAAAACCGCCCTGGGATGAGACATTTCAGAGCGGTAATAAGTGGACCATCTGCGGCCAGGACGGCCTCATGGTTGAAGCTGAGCAGATCAGATGTCCACACATTAACTGCTCTCTTCACTGGACACAGCCGTCTAAGGCATCACCTTAACAAACTAGGACTGAGCGACACCACTGAGTGCCGCCTATGCCTAGAGGATGATGAAACAGCAGAGCACGTCATATGTGCCTGTCCAGCTGGCAACCAGATCAGGACCACGGTGTTTGGCACACCAAAGCTAAACCTGAAGGACCTGGAGAAAACTTCACCTGACAAGATCCTTGACTTCATCAAGAAGATGGACTTGGAAGGTGAGCTGTAAGGTCGGATGTTCGACCTTAATTGTGAGCCACAATAGATCCTTGCGGTCGCAGTGGAGGGTAGCATAACTACCCACTCACTTTCAATAGAATAGAATAGAAATACAGATCTCATCGAAATACTTGAAATCCAGTTGTTATTTCAAGTATTTCAATAAGATCTGTAAATTTTATTTGGAGCATTTGGAATATCATCAATGTTCTCTAAGATACATCATAAAATTCAATTGACTAATGGAATAAGTTTTATTAATAATCACCAAGATATTGTGAATATTTCGCCCAACTATCGACGGCGGGGAAGATCCTCACGAAGCCACCCCTCCTCTCGAACTGAATTTTGGCGTTCTTGACCATTTTTTGTTCTTCATGCAGTAGTGGTATTGTTGGTACGGCTGTGTTGGTTCCGCTTTTCTTTGGCAGTGTGTTGCTTAGACCATCAGCCGAATGAACCCGTCGACACTAAAAAGTGGAAGGCAGAATTAATCGAGAGTGAACCAAGTAGATTGGTCAAAGTTTAATTGTGTCCAACACCCGAAAAGGTATAAACATCCGGAATCCTTATGTTGAATTGCGTACAATACCTGAAAAGGTTTTAACATTTAGTATTAAAATGGATGAAGCTGCATTCAGTGACGAATATTTTGATTACATTATTGAATTGGTAAATGATTGATTACCCAAAAAGTCTGTATTATACAGTGCATTTTTCTTTTAGGTTAAAACATATGCATAAATAAGCTGTAAGTGTATCAACATTTGTTGTTTTCTAAAAGAATTCAATTTGAAGCTTTAAAAGAGTGTTTTCCACTCCCAGACTAAGCAAGAAGTAAAATTTCGAGTTTAGAAAAGCCCCGTGAAAATTTGTCGAGGGTCGCGCAGCGACCCGAGACAAATTTTCTGGGCTTTTCTAAACTCGAAATTTTACTTCATGCGCCACGCGTATAAATCACAGATTTCAAGTGGTTCGCACGTACATCAATTTTACAATATTTTGTGTTTTATACGCGTGGCGCATGAAGTAAAATTTCGAGTTTAGAAAAGCCCAGAAAATTTGTCTCGGGTCGCTGCGCGACCCTCGACAAATTTTCACGGGGCTTTTCTAAACTCGAAATTTTACTTCATGCTTAGTCTGGGAGTGGAAAACACTCGTTTAAAGCTTCAAATTGAACATTAAAAAAAAAACAAGGAATATCTTAAAATTACATAAAATAGGCTGCATTTGGAATGCGTATAAAAGAATTCAATTTGAAGCTTTAAAAGAGTGTTTTCCACTCCCAGACTAAGCATGAAGTAAAATTTCGAGTTTAGAAAAGCCCCGTGAAAATTTGTCGAGGGTCGCGCAGCGACCCGAGACAAATTTTCTGGGCTTTTCTAAACTCGAAATTTTACTTCATGCGCCACGCGTATAAATCACAGATTTCAAGTGATTCGAAAATACATCAATTTTACAATATTTTGTGTTTTATACGCGTGGCGCATGAAGTAAAATTTCGAGTTTAGAAAAGCCCAGAAAATTTGTCTCGGGCACGCTGCGCGACCCTCGACAAATTTTCACGAGGCTTTTCTAAACTCGAAATTTTACTTCATGCTTAGTCTGGGAGTGGAAAACACTCGTTTAAAGCTTCAAATTGAACATTAAAAAAAAAAAACAAGGAATATCTTAAGATTACATAAAATAGGCTGCATTTGGAATGCGTATACTTAAAAGAAAAACTTCCTGTATATCTAATCTATAAATTGAAAAATAATTAAACAATATCCTTGTATATAAATTTATTAGGTACATCAGAGATGCAGAAAATCCATTTTGATTTTTTAAGAGAATTTAAGAGAAGATACAGATTTTCTCAAGATATTATTGTACAGGTTTTATTACCATTAGTAGCAGAACAGTTAGAAAAGGTAAACTATCGTGATCTTCCCTTTAGGTGTTGGAAGCAATTCAAGGAGGAGATTCCAGAAGATGTTAAATTGTACTGAAAAGCTACAAATCTTTTTGATTTTGATTATAAAGGTACAAACCTTTTTAAGTAAGTGTTGGACGCAATTGAAGAAGAAAATTCTGATTAGTCGGCGCGTTTGAAATGACCTCAGTAAAATAGTTGAATTTTGTAGAAAATATTTTTACTTACACTGGTCAGTTTCATTTTCAGATTTTTTGAACTGGCAGTCGGACTCGCCGCAGGCCTGAGCACGGGGTCCACCGCAGGTATGCCGACCAGGGTCAACAGGTCCGATAGCATGGCCGACTTGAGGCGGACGTCCAACGGGCTGTCGCAGCCCAGAGATGGCGACAGGTTTACCTCGAGCAGCCAGGGCTTCAGGTTCTCATCGATTAAAATATCGAAACCGTATAATTCTAAAAATATAAAACGTGACATAAAAAAGTGTGTGTATTAGTTGTATTTTTTAAGTCCAGTTGCACCAAAAACGTTGGACTCGAGTTCAACCAGGGCTTCAGGTTCTCATCGATTAAAATATCGAAACCGTATAATTCTAAAAATATAAAACGTGACATAAAAAAGTGTGTGTATTAGTTGTATTTTTTAGGTCCAGTTGCACCAAAAACGTTGGACTTGAGTTCAACCAGGGCTTCAGGTTCTCATCGATTAAAATATCGAAACCGTATAATTCTAAAAATATAAAACGTGACATAAAAAAGTGTGTGTATTAGTTGTATTTTTTAGGTCCAGTTGCACCAAAAACGTTGGACTCGAGTTCAACCAGGGCTTCAGGTTCTCATCGATTAAAATATCGAAACCGTATAATTCTAAAAATATAAAACGTGACATAAAAAAAGTATGTGTATTAGTTGTATTTTTTTAGGTCCAGTTGCACCAAAAACGTTGGACTTGAGTTCAACCTGAACTCGAGTTCAAGATGACAGTTCCTATTATTCTAATATCAGTTTTGAACTCGGTTTTTTTTTAGGGGCAAGGAACGGAAGTTAGGGTTATTTCTGCCCTAGCACCGCAGCCGTGTGGCTTATTGTACTTCTTCCGTTTCCGTAGTTAATCAAAGAGCTCGGTTTCATTAGCTAATTCCAGCAGCTTTTCGATCATCTTCCCCTTCGGGAAATGGGTTGAATTCCCTTAGGCAAGGTTTGCTTCCCTCCAGGTAGTAAGTGCCTCGCACTCGAATTGTACATGTGAGGCGTCTTCATCCTCTTCATAGCATAGTCTGCATATTGAATCTTCTGTAAACAGTTTCATGTTATGCAGATGTTTTCTTAGGGTGCAGTGTCCAGTTATCATTCCTGTGACCATTGTAAGGTTGTTTCTACTGAGTCTGAGGGCCTCAGTTGCTACTTCTTGGCAGGGTTCTTCTATCAGTAGTTTACTGTGTCTGTGCCCTGTCAGGTTTTTCCAGCGCCCGGTGTGTCTTTCCAGAGTCCACTCTCTTACGCTTGGTCTTATTGACTTTTTGGGAATCAGTAGCATCGGTTCTGGTCCAATGTAAGGTCTAGGTGATCCAATCTTTGCCAATTCGTCGGCTTTCTCGTTGCCATCCTCCCCTGTGTGTCCCGGCGTCCACCGTAGAGTTACGGTCGCCAGTTTCGTCAGGTTTTGAATGCACTTCCGTGTTAGCTTAGATTGGATCTTGTAACTATCAAGTGCTCTTAGAGCAGCTTGGCTGTCTGTGAGGATCAAGATCTTTTGCCTCGTATATCCCTGTCGCAGGTATTCCATAATACATTGGTTAATCGCGAAGATTTCGGCTTGATGTGCAGTTGCCATCCTCCCTAGAGACACAAAGATGTCACATTTTGGGGTTACGCCGTGGATCCCAGCGCCAGCTTTACCTTCTTTGCTTGATTCGTCGGTGTATCAGATCAGGGTTCCAGGTGGAGGGTTGCGCTTCTCCTTGTCCCCTTCACACTGTATTGTGAAGGGTCTATTAAGGAAGTAGCGTGGTATCATGTAGTCACTTCCCATTTGCAGTAGAGGTTTGGCAACTACCTGTTCTATTCTGG
Source organism: Philonthus cognatus (assembly GCA_932526585.2). Classification (NCBI taxonomy): domain Eukaryota; kingdom Metazoa; phylum Arthropoda; class Insecta; order Coleoptera; family Staphylinidae; genus Philonthus; species Philonthus cognatus. The sequence continues at coordinate 104,377,436 of OW052244.1, forward strand.
AGTGGTTTCCTGTGAGGTGCCAGTTTCCAGTTGTCTTTAACCTATATGTCCCTAGTCTAGCCTCACTTTCAACCACTAGATCTAGTGGTTGGGGGTTTAGTAGGGTCTCCATTGAGGCAGTTGGTGTACGCAGAGCGCCAGTTATGCATAAGCAGGCTAGTCGCTGTACTCTAGAGAGAGCTGTCTGCGCAGTACTTTGTTCTACTTTCGGCCACCATATGGTGCATCCATAGGTGATCATGGGTTTGGTACTACAGTATATTATATAGAGAGTTTTATGTAACACCGAACATGTTCATTTATTTATTTATTTGTACTAGAAAAATTCTCGTTATAAGCATGTTCGGTGTTACGTAAAACCCTCTGTATGTACTTAACCAAACATTCATCTGCAATCTAATCTAACCTAATCTCATTGACTGTCATCAATCCTAAGCTCAATTACTGTTATCTACCTAATCGACCACAAATATTTCACTAAATGCATAAAGTGATTTTTTTTTAAACTTACATTTAAGTACTCACCGAAGCAATTATTGACGCTTGGTACGAACATTTTACAAGCGGTTATTATTGAATTCCCACAGGCCACTATGGCCTTCACAACTAAATCCTCCACCTGAGCCATCAGTTGTCCGGTGTCTTTACCCAAAGACTTCAAATGTCTCAGCAGGGCGCTTAGAGTCCACTTGTGTCCGACGTTCTCGGCACTCGGATCATCGGACCTACGGAAAAATTATTCAGATTCGCGTGGGTTTATAGTCGGTAACGAAACCCGACACTATTGGCCTAACAAGACCAAAGGCCTTTGTCTGCCAGCAGGTTTCAAAATAAACTAAAAAAAAAAGGTTCGCAGAGCGACCAAACCAAATTTTCAGGCTTATCTTAACTCGAAATCTTACTTCATGCTTAATCTAGAAATGGAAAAGACTTCAAACTACACTATTTAAAAAAAAATGTTTATAAGGTTAGACACTCACTTGACGTAATCACTGTGGTACTTGTTGATGCTGTAATTGCACAAGTGCATGCAAGGGTTCCAAAGCTGTTTGTGCGTCGTGTCGTATTTGACGGTCGCGAAACGGACCATCCCCTCCTCGTAGATGTAGACCAGCAGCGGGTCGAACGAGGTGACCGCTACGTACAACCGGAGGTCGCACTTGTGACCCTTGACCAGCAGAGGCTTCGAAATGTACTTGGCCACGACCACCGGTTCCTCCAGCGGGACCTGATTCGGTGACTCGACGATGTAGATTCCTCGACCCCTGCTGGACGCCGCCGGTTTAACAATCCAGGGACCTTTAATAATAATAATAATAATAATAATAATAATAATAATAATAATAATAATAATAATAATAATAATAATACACTTTATTGTCCAACTGATGAACCAATTAGACTTATGATTTAATTAAACACAGTTATATTCCTTTCTTCACTTTTAGTTTTCTCGCTAGATGTACATTTCGGGTACTAGGTACCCATTATCAATAGCTAACTTAGCTATTGCTATTGATAATGGGTACTTAGTACCCGAAACGTACATCTAGCAAGAAAAATAAAAGTGAAGAAAGGAATATAGCTGTGTTTAATTAAGTGACTTAACACCTTCGCGTAACTCATACAACTACATTAAGACTTATGATTGATGTTTACCTTTGAGCCGGTGGTGAGAGGAACACAGCTCTCTGTACTCGGTGGGCATGAGGAACGTTTGCGGTATGAAATCGAAGTGCTTTAGGCCTTTGGCATGTTGCAGCCTTTCGATGTTTTTGTACAGGCGGTCCTTCCTCGTCAGTTCGTACGATCTGGGAAAATGGTTGACCCGTTGATGGGGCGCCATCGCCCTCAAAACACCTGGAAACATTAACAGCAATCGCTCTTTTTTCATTGACACTAGCGTATATACCATACAGGCTGCCCGTTTTCGAGCCATTCCTTCAAAATGTCTTAGGATTTGTTTAGTTACTCTAACTATCGTCTTCCCGAATCCTTATACCTTTTCAGGTGTAGGACTGTGAAGGTGAATGAATGTCCAACAATGTTTGTTTTGTTTTGTTTTAATCTTTTCCTTTTGGGGCTCGTATCGACTCCGTTGCAGAACATCGTTACATTGCATGCTACTCTTACGGCGTGTCCTAGCTAAACACGGGCATTGCGTTGCGTGAGATGCGGTGCGGGCAATGCTGGGATCGTAAGCATTCAAACTAAAACAATATATACGTTGCGTTGCAACGAAAATCGCACAAACCGTACTCATTCAGGACATACCTATTTGAATGCACGTGTTTTATTACTTACGATCCCCGCATTGCTCGCACCGCATTGCCCGTGTTTAGCTAGTACACGCCGTTAGTGGGTAGAAGGAAGCGTTGCGTAACATCGTGTGAAATTTGGCCACGATGTCATGCAACGAAGCCGATCGACCAGTTGGCGGTTTTTCGCGGTCACATTAAAGAAATTGTTGCGCTACGCCATTTTTGTAGTTGAGGCGGGTAGGCGTGTCAATGCAGAGTATGTTCTTGTTTGCCCGCCATTCGCGAGCAAACAAGAAAATAGGTCGCTCTCACTTGTGTGTTGTTTACTCATACCATGTTCGTTTTGAATGATCGCGTCCATGATACTGGTTAAAATAAGCAATTTGTAACACAGTTGCGCGAAAAAATGTCACGTTACAGTGTCCCGCAACGGAGACACGCTCTAATCGATATGAGCCTTTAGGTATCCAACAATACTTGCCTGGTTTGGGATGTGAGCCGGTCCAGAGCAGGTTGAAATCGTTGGAATTGAGCGCCGCCTCGTTGATGCCGTGGCACTCGAGCAGTTTCGCGAGCAGCTTCGTCTCGGCCTGGACGACCCTGTACGTGATGTGCAGCTTGTGGCCCGGCCTGGACCTGATCGACGCCTCCGAGGAGTTGGCCAGTGCCGAACTGCGGAAAACGAGCACGGAGTTTTTGTTACCGAGCGTTCCTCCGTGGAGCCAGGTGTCGGACGGCAGTGATGATGTTGTCGTTGTTGTTGTTGTCGATGCCGAGTCAGACGTTAGTGCGTTTCTATAATCGAGCGAATATTTAGTTTCAATTTTAACGATCTTGAAGAAGTTTAAAAATTTGTTTATATCCAAATCCAGGATTTGAAACACTTGGTAGAATATATAGACTATATTGATGATGCCGTTGAAGCCTGAAACGCGTATATAGTTATCCGGTGAATGAATGAGTACTGAACAAAAATTCATATTCTTAGTAGCATGTAAACTTTCCAGCCTCGACAATCCTATCAGAGGAGGGCATATGCGACAATCCCGGCCAAAGGCGAAAAAAAGCCAGACCGAAATGATTGGAGGTTAGCCACAGAGGTCACAAGATCAAGCAGGCCATAAGCAGGTTCCAACCTCATAAGTCCTCTGGGATGGTGGGGTTTATCCCATCCTGCTACAGATAGAGGAGCTGGTGCCGCATCTGTAAGATCTTCAAATGTGTGGCATGGAGACACGTACCAAGGGCTTGGTAAAGTGTAAGGATAATCTACTTGCCTAAGTTAGGTAGAATAGAAGATCTAACACTGAAGTCTTACAGACCCATCAGCTTCTCTTCATTCCTACTGAAAACAATAGAGAGACTGGTCGACAGATACCTACGAGACGAGATACTGGGGAAAGATCCCCTCAGTAATCGTCATTACGCTTACTAGCCAGGAAAGTCTACGGACTCGGCGCTGGACGACCTAAACAGGCTCATGACAAAGTCAGTGGAGGACAAAGAGATAGCTATGGTCACATTCCTAGACATAGAAGGGGCGTTCAACAATGTCACAACCAACTCGCTTATAGAGGCACAAGCAAGAAAAGGTAATGTTTAATTGAATTAAAGCTATATTTTTGCAGAAATGCTTTTGCTCTGAACAATTTATACTTTTTAATCTACTGCGTTTTACTGAAACTGGTCCGAAAAACAGTAGATAAAGTCTAAACAGTAATGACAATCGTTAATATCCAGAATAGATAAAGTAAACGAAGAAGAGAAGATTGTATACTTTTCAATCAATTAATAAATACCGAGAAGTACATGCTCAATATAACATTTCCTAATTAATCAATTATTTCCAGAAATGTTGTCGGTACAATGGTAAAATATAGCAAGAACATTATAAATGAATTTACCTTATAAATCGACGATATAACGTTATATTTCGTGTAACCTTTGCGTGCTTGGTATGATTGAAACAATTTCATCGACAGTATTGTCTATCTACATATTTGAACTAATAACATTAATAATTTAACGGGACAATTTGCTGTGCCCATACATATATACAGAACGAAAAAGCAATTCAATTCCTAATTGAGTTATTTCCTGTCGAAATTATTGACTGTTAATATTAATTATGTAACATTCAAATTGAGCCATCCGGTATTCGCCGTCGGCACACACAATGTATGAATAATTAGTATTCGCACCAGCGTACCTTATCGATTAATCATACTAACATATACACACATACAGACCATAAATATATTGAAGACATCATCTTCGCAAATTGATTAATATCAACAACCCAGTGTAAGAATTTCGAAAATTACCCTATCTATTTGCATGATATCACCTTTGAATAATTAATATATTACAATTAATTATTTAAACAAATACGGAATATTTTATCTTCAAATTAAGGGATCTTATAGAGGAAGATGATACATATCTTGTGGTGGAGGCGGGTACTTTGTGAAACATTGTAACTATTTAAATAATTAACACTGATGACTTTTTTGTATTCACTTTTTATTTTAAACTTGATAATGGCTCGCTGTTGAGCCGAAACTAGTCACAGTATAAAATGAAAAGTGAATACAAAAAAGTAATCAGTGTTAATTATTTAAAGATAATACACATCAGAGCTGGGCAGGATTCGAATCATTCAGGATTTGAATCCTGGCTTCGAATCCTTTTAGAGGAGGAGGAGGTTTAACTAAAGTACTCGAATGCCTCCTATTCGAATACTTTAGTTAAACTAGATTTGTTACATTTTTTTAAGAGGATTCGTATTCGAATCCAAATGCGGGTGACTCGAATCCATATAAAAGGACTCGAATATTTATAAAAGGATTCGAATATTTATAAAAGGATTCGAATATTTATAAAAGGATTCGAAAATTTACAAAAGGATTCGAATACTTACAAAAGGATTTGAATCGTCAAAAATAATTCGAAATAATTGTGAGGATTAACATGAAACATTTGTTTTGTGTGTTTTTAAACTTCTCGTTAAATCACTGTTTAATACGCGTCGCGCATGAAGTAAAATGTCGAGTTTAGAAAAGCCCCGTGAAAATTTGTCGAGGGTCGCTGCGCGACCCTCGACAAATTTTCACGGGGCTTTTCTAAACTCGACATTTTACTTCATGCTTAGTCTGGGAGTGGAAACACTCGTTAGAAACTTCAAACTGAATGCTTTGATAAGAACATTAAATGGCTGAACATGTTTTTAGAGATAATAATCTAGTTTTCAAAATTTTGTTTAATGTTATTTGAAGTAGTTCCTACTCTAAACGGCATGGAACTGGTGGTAAAAGAGCAAGCTAAATATTTGGAATTGACAGGAAGCTTAGTTGGAAGACTAATATTTAGGAGAGAGCACGGAAAGCGCTCGTCGCGCTGTACTCCTGTAAAAGAGCAGTGAGCAAGGACTGGGGACTAAAACCAACCGTTGTTCACTGGATGTACATGGCCGTGGTAAGGCCTATTATGTTCTACGGAGCCGCAGTCTGGTGGACTGCCCTGGACAAAAGGATCCACTGGGCAAGGCTCAGAGAGCTGCAGACATGCTGCAGCTACCACAGCGATCAGAATCAACTCAGTTGGGATATGGAGCACTAGCAAACAGGGCCATGGAAGGATCCCGAATGAGCTTGTCGATATCCCCCTGAAGACTGACAGCTGCACTCCAGAACTTAATTTTGAAAATAAGTTTTCCACTTCCATCCCTGACAAAACCAAACGGTTAGAGGGCAAGATAGTTCAAGGCAAGGAAGACTGGTTCTTTACGGATGGTTCCAAGTCTGAAAACAGAGTAAGGGGAGGAATCTTCTCACAAGATTTCAACCCCAAAGTCTTTTAGACTCTCAAACCACTAAAACATTCTTCAGGCAGAGGTCATGGCCATCCGAGTGGCAGTGGACTGGATCTACAAAAATGACCTTCAGGGGAACCGCATCAGGTTCATTACTGATAGCCAAGCCGCCATTAAGATACTGAATAGTCCGTACTGAACCTCGAAGGTGATCAGAGACTGTAAAAAATTGATAAATAGGCTTACAAATAACTGTGACGTGGGACTCATGTGGGTACCTAGTCACAGTGATATCAGGGGAAATTCAATTGCCGACGACCTTGCAAGGAAGGGGGCAAGAATGAAGGACCTGTCTACTGAACTCTCCACCCACATTCCTCGTGTGGGATGCAAGAGACTACTTAGGGACCAAATGATAGTATCGGTCAACCATAGGTGAAAAGAAGAAGACGTGTCTTATAACAAGGCAGCTATGGCCTATATGGGATACTATAAACAGCAACAGATTAATTGCACTTAGCAGAATCGACATAAAGAAGGTGGTAGGCATCCTGACGGGCCACAGCCTCCTTGGCAGACATGCACAAAAGATGGGTCTTGAGCACAACGACTCTTGCAGAGGATGCCTGGATGTGGAGGAGGAAGAGACAGTACTCCACTATCTGGGACAATGCCCTGCTCTTGAAGGAAAAGGAATCAAGTACTTTGGTATACACTACGCGAATGGACTAGCGGACCTCACTTCTCTAGATGTGAGAAATCTGATCGGGTTCATTAGGTGCTCGGATTGGTTTGTATAGATGGGTAGGGAATAAAGAGAACGCCTGATCCTGAAGCGATAGTACCCGGAGGCAGCGAGGCCGTGGTGGATGCGCTCTTCCCACTAAGAAACGGCGAATTAAACATCATAGTAACTCCTCCAGGGGTTAATGAGGCTGAGCTATTTATAACAGAGGAAGTGCCAGAGGCCGCTAAAAATCTCCCATGTAAGAAGGCTCCTGGGCCTGACGGGCTGCCGAATGAGGCAATCAGGGGAGCGGTCGAGGCGAACCCAGACCTTTTCACCGGCGTCTACAACAAGTGCCTGCAGGATTTAGTTTTCCCTAGGATATGGAAAAAAGCCCGGCTAACACTAATTCTTAAGGGAAACAAAACACCTAAGCCCATTATCCTCTATCCAGCCAATGATTTTGTTCGTTGCGTCGTAGGCTATATAGCGAACCGTGTCCATTATACGCAGGCGCGTATAGACCAATTTGTCTTCTGGACGGGATGGGGAAAATACTAGAGAAACTGTTAACAACCAGGGTCGTCGAGGAGATCGAGGCTGAAGGAGGTTTTTACCCTCAACAGTATGGCTTCACTAAGGGGAAATCTACCGTTGAAGCTATTGCAGCGGTCAAGGAGATCGCACGGGGGGCAAGCGAGGGTCCGCTAAAGAGAAGGGAGCATGCCGTGATGGTCTGCCTCGACATCCAAAATGCCTTTAATACACTGCCATGGCAAGTGGTAAACAGGGCGGCCGCCGATCGACTTAGTGGTGGGATGGCGAAAACGATTAAGTCGTATCTAGAACGCAGGGCAATCACCTACGAGGCGAGAGGTAGGAGCGAACCCAAGGAGGTAGACCAGGGGGTCCCACAAGGATCGGTGCTTGGCCCAACACTCTGGAAGCTAGTCTACGACGGAGTGCTGGGTCTGCAACTGAGGGACCACGGGGACGTCCGCGGACGACCTCGCAGTAATCGCTAGGCACAGGGAAATGGACACGGTTCACCATATAGCCTATGACGCGACGAACAAAATCATTGGCTGGATGAAGGATAATGGGTTTAGGGTCGCAGTACGTAAGACCATGGCAGTCTGGTTGATAACTAGAAGAGCGGGGAAAACCCAGAACGAAATGCTGAGAGTGGGGGACAGCGAGGTCGCAATCACCAAGAGTGTGAAATATCTAGGCGTATGGTTGGAGGCCAATCCGCTGCAAATGGAGGCAGCCATTAGGACAGATACCGCAGTGGGGCGGATCATGCTGAACGTGGGAGGGCCCAGCGAAGGTAGACGGTGACTACTGGCAACAGTAGCAAGAGCGAAGCTGGCCTACGCTGCACCGATATGGGCAGAAACAGCCATGACAGCCGCTAGAAACCGGAATAAAGCGAGATCAGCGCTCAAAGTGGGGGCCGTACGTACCATCCGGGCGTATAGGACGGTGTCTACCGAGGCAGCAGAGTTGTTGTCGTCAGTAATACCTGGGGACCTGTACTTAACGGAGCGTGCGGAAGCGTTCTGGGAGGGAAGGGCGACAGGTGACCGAAGGCCAGGGAATCGGCACGTAACAAAACAATGCATAAGTGGCAGAAAAGGTGGGCAACCGGGTAAGGCTTAAGACGCTGATACCGGACATCAAACCATGGGTGGAGAGGAGGCACGGGCTGGTAACACACCATCTGACTCAGTTATTAACAGGACAAGGCAGCTTTCGATCCTATCTACACCGGATAAGGAAGGCAGGGAGCAAGAAATGTAATTACTGCGGGAACAGAGAAGACAGCCAGGCACACCATGATCATATTCCCAATCCCCTCTATAAATTAAAAAAAAAAGTGGGGAGGGCCTAAGTGAGCGGTCTAACTGCTGCCATTGAAACCTAACCTATTTGAAGTAAAACTGACATGGTAGCCACAATCTAAAATGTAAAATTTTTCCGACATATCCCTGACCATTTAATATAACTTTCTTTTGTGAGAAACCTTCATTTTGTTAAATTGTTTTCATTGTTTTTGTCAATATTTAAGTTGGTTTTATAAATGTTTACGTGTTTTGCAATTATTATGATGCCTGTTGATTTTGACAAATTTAATAATACCATATGGCATTTTTGTTAGTGTTTTGGTCAATTTGAACAAAATTCCATGAGTTTTCTCTGATTTTCCCGGTTTTAATGATATTCAGTGATTTTTTTTTTTTACGTAATTTTTAGGCATTCGTCGATTTTATAATAGAGTTAAATTTGAAGTTTTGAATGAGTGCTTCCACTCCCAGGCTAAGCATGAAGTTAAATTTCGAGTTTAGAAAAGCCCGAAAATGTTCATGGGGCTTTTCTAAACTCGAAATTTTACTTCATGCGCATAGTGCTGTTAGGAGCACAAATTTGATACATTAAATAATATTAAACAAAATTTAAAAAATGGTGAAGAAGTGTCCATCATAGCACTTTCGCGGTCATTTGAACAGTTGATAATTGGCATACTAAATTTATTTAACTCTTAACTAAATTGTTAAAGATTTCACTTGAAGTTAGTGATTTATACGCGTGGCGCGTGAAGTAAAATTTCGAGTTTAGAAAAGCCTGAAAATTTGGATTTGCTGGGACGCGACTCGCTTCGCTCGCGCGCCCCAGCAAATCCAAATTTTTAGGCTTTTCTAAACTCGAAATTTTACTTCACGCTTAATCTGGGAGTGGAAACCCTCGCTAGACGAAACGGCTGTCCAGCGAGGGTTTCCACTCCCAGATTAAGCGTGAAGTAAAATTTCGAGTTTAGAAAAGCCTAAAAATTTGGATTTGCTGGGGCGCGCGAGCGAAGCGAGTCGCGTCCCAGCAAATCCAAATTTTCAGGCTTTTCTAAACTCGAAATTTTACTTCACGCGCCACGCGTATAAATCACTAACTTCAAGTGAAATCTTTAACAATTTAGTTAAGAGTTAAATAAATTTAGTATGCCAATAGATATGAAATAATGTGAAAAGTTAACAAATTGAATAAATTAATGAAAATTATTGATAAATTACAAATACAACATTATATTAACTCCTGAAAATTCACGAAACACTCGATTTAATAAAAATCGTCATAATTAAGAAATATTAATAAAATGGAATTATATAGCATAAATGATTTCTTTCAAACAGTATAAATTGAGAATGTTTTATTGAACTTAATTTGTTATTTTTTATTTAGATAGTTTGTTACTTGACACAATTTCACTTATGATCTCAGAATCATTATTTTGTGGCAATTTTATGAAATAAAGTTTGTTTATTATTATTATTATTATAAAGTAGTGTCAGTAGAGATGTAATGTACCCAAATAATAATGAACATTATTATTATTAAATATTTAATTGATGAGGCGGATACATGATGAAACTCCATAATACTATTTGAAATAAAACAACACAGTTGGGAGGGTTTCACTTTTATTGTTGAACACTGCAGTGTTCAACAATAAAAGTGAAACCCTCCCAACTGTGTTGTTTTATTTCAAATATTATTATTATTGTATTATGTATTTATTTTCTATTTTATATCAATTACTTTTCTTAATTTGTTAGTTATTTTGATATACTGTATTTTCTTTAATTGATTCTTGATTATCTCTTCGCACAGATAACACTGGGAACAGCAAATACCTCATTAGCTCTAACTTAAATATTTTGTACATTTCAATTTTATCTCTAGTAAATACCTTTAAGGTCCAGTTCAAATTTCATTATTATAAAGTAAATATTTTTCATTCAACTTCCAAAATTTGCTCCCCATGTTATGGGGCTCTTAATCAATGTTTATATCACTGAAAGAAGTAGGGGTTGCTTCGGTGTTAAGGAGAGCAACTTCACTTCTTCAGGACATAATTAGTTTAACACTCAAACTAAAAAGGATAAGCACAACGTTTAAAATATTATCTTCGATTAAATAATTTCTTAAGTATTAAAATTTGTTAAAGAACATGAAATATATATCAGTAAATTAGGAATATTCGTTAAAGTGAAGTAAGTGTTTTTCAATTATTAACATACTTGAGCTAAAAGCACGCAAAGAAAATCAGAACCACGTCAAATGTCGTTAGAACAAGAAGTTTTCAATAAATCAAACGCGACGCACAATGTGCCAAATCGGAGCGCGAGCGCCAGGGGGGGATTTTGAGGAAAAAAATTAAATTAAAAATTTCGAGAAAAAAACATATCCACTCCATTGTAGATACATGTAACCCTTCTAATCTTGCATGTTTATATTTTTCAACCCCCTATATTATTAACAATTACCGCTTAAAGTTGAGCGATTTAGAAAACATCAATTTTACGGCATTTCACTCGCAAGTTTAAATAATTTATTACATGGATAGTAGGCGTACTATCAATATAACATTATACACTATTGTTTATAACATAATACTGTATATTATGGTTGAAAAATCAAGTCTCTAAATATTTTAGAACAAAAGTTAAAAAAAAATTGAATATGAAATATATTTTAAATATAAATTTTAACTTTAGAAAGTGTTATAAAAAAAATGTCAACTCGATGAGGTCTGGGACTATCACTAAAAATTAGTTCTATGTTTTCTCTAACTACCCTCAAAATTTCGTATCTCCACCGGTGCGTTTTTGGGGTTTTTTTAATTTTTTTATTTGACGCCACCAATTAAAATTGGGTCGGGCGAGGCCCGTGTGCGGTGAGTATCGTGGAGTCGAGCGCGCGCTATTCTCGAACAGCCCGCAACATGATTTTTACGTTGGCCCCGAACAAAAAATAATAGAAACGCACTTAAAACGCACATGTAAAAATTAAAAAAAAAAAATAGGGCAGTTACAGAAAATATTAACAAATGTTTATATGATAGTCACAGTTCTTCCAGTTTGCAATCTTCTAAAAAAAAAATAATATAATAATAATTCAAGGCAGAAAAATTATATACAATTGTTATAATCATTACATAGGTTGTGACTTTCACCAAAATATGTGGTATGTTTTTAAATGCCCTAAAAACTTCGTATCTCTACATGTGCGTTTTGTGTCAGGTTTTTGCGAATGACCGAGTCGATTTTTATCGGTTGCGCCTAATAAAAAATAAAGCACCTCAAAAAAACGTACAAATGTGAAAAGTATCTTCTGTAGTTTAAAAATAATTTAATCTGTTGTTTAAAATATGAATTTTTAATCAGAATATACATTACATTTTTCTGATTTTGCACAACGAAGTTATGTATTTTATACTGTTTTATTTACTTACTTTTTTAAAATGAAAATTTGTCAGTATCCTCATCAGTCTGTTCGTCTTCACTGTCACTTGTGTCCGTTTCACAAATAACTAATTTTTTAGCGTCTGCAGGTAGTTGTTTTTTATGAATTTTTACATCGCTTCTCAAAGAAGAAATTATTGGATCAGAACATACAAGAAGCATATTAAATAAACCTCGAATTGTATTAAGCCTAGAGTTTTTCCTAGCATGGTTTTCTCTAACTCTCTTATATATTTTATTGGTTGCTTCCTGTGCCTCTTCCGAAAGTTCTCCGATTGGTAAAAGACATTGTCCAATTATTTTGCTCCCGTGAATTAAAATTTTATGGACACTATGAGGCATTCTATACCATCCATATAACGAGGTGTAAAGTCGGCCCGGGCCGTATCTTCTGCATATTTATCAAACATCAATACATTTATTTTACGAGAACTCGACATTGTATAAAATCTGTTCAATAATTCTTCATTCAATTCAGTGATGACAGCTACTTTCTCATAATTTCGAAAAAATATTCGAGCAACGTTGCCAGTATTTGAAGTACCTCCTCCTTGCACAACAATATCAACCCTTATCCCTAACTCTTTACGTAATAGTTTTTGTATTCTAGTTTTCCGACTAAATATATTATTTTTCTCTTCTATCGTACATCCGTGAGTAGTTGTTTTCTTCAAATCTAATTTATAAGAGATATGAAGAACACATTTCATGAACTTAATCCATGCATGGAGGGAAGAAATACCATAATTTAAATTATCTTCGATAATAGGAATATTTTTAATTCTTTCAATATCATTCATCTCCTTCGGAGAACATTTGCATATAAAATAATTTGAGCTCGGAGTATTTGTTAAGGTATTTATAACTTTGCCGTCGATCATTGTAAACAACAAATTAAATTTTACCTCTACATGGTTACCATTAATATAAATTTGTTGTTTTTCCAATAAATTTACCTCTTGCCTCATACTCTTAACTTCATCTAGAATAAGCTGTTTTGTTTCTTTAGCATAAATAAATTTTATTGGTCTACATAATTTAATAAATGAATGTTTTTCGTTTTTCCAAATAACACTTTCATCAGAAAATAATCTAAGTGGAACCAGTGAAAACACAAAGACACTCTTCTCTGTAATTTCTTCTTCATCTGTACTGCTATCATCAGATGGCTTTTGCATATAAGTAGAGTGCCCTGAGCTGCCATCGCAACCATGTTTACACAACAAAATTAATTTACTAAATGATGTATCTTGAGGAAATGTAATTGTTGATATTAATCTACATAAAGTATGCTCAAGAAGGCTCTGCAAAGGTACTGATGCTCCATTTTGAGAAATAGAAATATTAGCTGGGTAACACATTGTCTTCATTATTTTAATTTTATTGTAAGATGGTAAAAGGTCTTTTGCTCCATGAGAACGTAGTTTTTTTCTTAAATTTTTATAACTTGCTGCCGTCATTTTTGAATCAATAAAAATTGATAGAGCTTCTTCATCTGTAAATTTTTTTACAGTTTCAACTTCATTTGTTTTTAAATAAGTTAAGACTTTTTTTATTTTTTCCTGTGAATCCGAGGAAGCACTTTCCACTTATTTGGCCGCTGGTATATTTCCTTTATCGCGTAAAATTTTTTTTGCTGCTGAAAATATTTGTTCTGGTGTATTTTCGGTGATCAATAAATTAGTTTGTCTTCTTTTAGATGTATTACTTTGTATTGTGAACTGTGTACCTGATGTACTTGGTATTGGTGAAATATTTTCTATATTTTCAAAGAGGTTTGTATTTTCAATTAAGGCAGAACCCTCGTTGTATTTAAAAGGCAGCAGTAACCAATTTCTATTTTTTTTAATGAAATTGATATGAGATCTTGAGCACATTTTCCACTTTCTATTAAGAGTACTGCAGAAATCCTTAACTTTTTTAAGAATGTCATCATTTTCACTATTGTTTTTCGTCGAAACATTTTCAATATATTTTATTAAATAATCAATGGTATTGCTTGACTGAATAAGGTTTTTAGGTTTTAGTTCGTACCATACCTTATATAAATCACCGTTTGTAATTTTAATTTTCTCCATTATCACTCAGCGTTTTGGATTAATTAAATTACACTAACACTAAACACTAGTTTAATTAAAGTAAACTATTAAACACTAAACTAAACTATTTTATACACAAAAAAACACTAAATCAAAGAATGAGTCAACAAATTAAATAACACTTAACACTAACTTAATTAATAACTACTTTATAATGTTCAATCGTTCGCTTAGGGATCAGAAAAATATGTGAACTGTTGGAGACTTCGTTCAACACTAAACGCATATTTTGCTTTCAAGAAAATTAAGAAAAATCCATTTCAGATACTTAAACCGTAAAAACTGTGTGACAAGAATGCCATTTGTTACGGTAAATGACAGCTCCAATCGGACCCCTAATAAAAATGTAAACACATATATCAATAAGAAAAAAAACCCATAAAACTATTTTTGTAAATGTGATTTAAATGGTGCAAAAAATACTCAGAGAAGAAATAATTTCACTATGATATATACCTGTATATTAGAAAAATTGTAGATTGTGAGGATTATGACTATTATATAAACATTTTTCAATATTTTCTGTAACAGCCCTATTTTTTTTGAATTTTTACATGTGCGTTTTACGTGCGTTTTTATTATTTTTTTGTTCGGGGCCAACGTAGAAATCATGTTGCGTGCTGCTCGAGATTAGCGCGCTCGACTCCGCGATGCTCACCGCACACGGGCCTCGCCCGACCCAATTTTAATTGGTGGCGTCGAATAAAAAAATTAAAAAGACCCCAAAAACGCACCGGTGGAGATACGAAATTTTGAGGGTAGTTAGAGAAAACATAGAACTAATTTTTAGTGATAGTCACAGACCTCATCGAGTTGGCATTTTTTTTATAACACTTTCTAAAGTAAAAATTTATATTTAAAATATATTTCATATTCAAATTTTTTTAACTTTTTTTCTAATATATTTAGAGACTTGATCTTTCAACCATAATATACAGTATTATGTTATAAACAACAGTGTATAATGTTATATTTATAGTACGCCTACTATCCATGTAATAAATCATTTAAACTTGCGAGTGAAATGCCGTAAAATTGATGTTTTCTAAATTGCTCAACTTTAAGCGTTAATTGTTAATAATATAGGGGGTTAAAAAATATAAACATGCAAGATTATAAGGGTTTCATGTATCTACAATGGAGTGGATATGTTTTTTTCTCGAAATTTTTAATTTAATTTTTTTCCTCCAAATCCCCCCCTGGCGCTCGCGCTCGGATTTGGCACATTGTGCGACGTTACAGAGACGAGGTAGGATTATTATTATAACAACTCATTTTAAATTGCGTAGATGTTTTCAAACCAAGTGAAACATTTTTCATTAACCCAGATAAACCTGCACTTTTATTTGACAGCCGTTTCATGCAATTATCAAATAAAAATGCACTTTTATCTGGGTTAATGCAAAATATTATTGATTTAATCCACGCGCCGTATATCTCAAGCCAAAACAAAAACGGAGGAAAACGCCATAAAACTTAAAGGCGCATCGCTAATTTTAAAAGCCTTAATGCAAATTTCGCGTCGACTATTTTAATAAAAACCGATGAGGCATTGGCAAAATATAGCGCGCACGCAGGCACACATGCTTTACGTGTTTTCAAG
Source organism: Philonthus cognatus (assembly GCA_932526585.2). NCBI lineage: Eukaryota > Metazoa > Arthropoda > Insecta > Coleoptera > Staphylinidae > Philonthus > Philonthus cognatus. Next base: position 104,393,234 of record OW052244.1, read on the forward strand.
ACGTGAAATAACAATTTCCTTCGACAAAACGGAGCGCGTGTATCACGGATTTGAAATGGAATCCGTGCACGGGAGTATCACCGCTATTCGGTTGATAAATCGATTACAAAAGTGAAGAAGACACTCTTTTTTATTGCTGCCATTGAACCCCTCATTCATCCGCGGAATTCGCGTGTTGCAAGAAATTTACGTAACTCCGTGTTGTAAGCCGGGAAAGCGCTTTTTTTTCGAAAGCGCGCACCAATTTTCTTGATATTTTAACAACCGGCATATAGTTACACGTGTGTGTTGTATCGCATGCAATCGGTGGTTTTACGGCACGACACGTTCGCTCTTTTCAACGGAAAAACGCCTACTTTTAACCCAGTAAACCCAGAAATAATAATAATAATAATAATTACTAAAGCGTGTTTATCGATTCCCCTTCAACAACGTTCATAAAGACTTGTTAAATACCACGCGAAGGTAAATGTTAATTTACTCTATAAAAATTGAAAATAAAACGCAAGAAATTAGAATTGACGAGTTTCTTTCAAAACAAAATGTGTGTGATGGGGTAACTAATGTCCGATTCAAAAATATAAAAACGAATTAAAATTAATATCGACTTTCTGCAAAAAGTTTGTCTCCAAATATTCATTGAAACAACTACTTCTCGAGCTAATACCCCGACAGATATTGAATTATACAATGAATATTTGAGTTACTGGACAGATTTACTGTTCTATACATAATTTATATGCAAAATGCAACATCTGGTCAAATTATTCTCTCCAGTATCAAACCATTGATAATGGTCACATGGTGACCGAAATGTACATCTGGTATAAAATAAACTTGTGAAGAAAGGAGAAAAAGTGTTTTATTTTAAGTTATTCTCTCCAATTCAAAAGATTTTGCCCCTGTATTTGAACGCCAATAAAACAAAAAGTATTTCTTCAATAATCATCATTTAATAATAAGCATAACGAGTAATCAATTTTACGCAACTTATTTTTATTTAGATTTTTGTCCTTCATAAATATTGTTTATATTGACCTTTAATTTTTTTGGTATTATTTCAGAATACTCAACTTTACAAATTTATTTCTCGACATGTACTGCATAGAAAAAAAAACATATTTTCATATGTAATGTGTATTAGAGCTGTGATTAATTGTCGTAAAAAGGATACGAATCGGAATCACCTAATATGATTCGAATCACGAATACTCGAATAAAGGATTCGTAAAAGATAAATATGATTCGAATCTTGTTTTTATCGAATCACGAATACAAATCCTTTAAGAATAAACTTGATTTTATTATCTTTTTGCAACCATTAACATACTAATATCGTTACTAGTTGTTATTCAAAAATATTAAAAATCTAATTATTTATTATTAACACTGAACATTGTTGATAACAGACTAAATATCTGATTCCCTGTTACTCTGATTAAAAGTGTATTTGTGTGTTTGTAAACTTCAATTCAAACCAGTCTTTTGTACGCGGTGGGCATGAAGTAAAATTTCGAGTTTAGAAAAGCCTGAAAATTTGGATTTGCTGCGAGCGAAGCGAGTCGCGCCCCAGCAAATCCTAATTTTCAGGCTTATTTTAAACTCGCAGCCCCCACCTTCCAAGGAACTTGAGGAGCTAGCGACCTACTGCAGGACGAAGAAACTGCAGCTGTTGGTAGGTGCGGACGCCAACGCCCATCACCAACTCTGGGGCAGCTCAGACACCAACAAAAGAGGTGAGTACCTATTAGATTTCTTAATGTCCTCGGACTTTGAAATTCTCAATCGGGGAAAGGAACCCACTTTTGTTACCAAACAACGTCGCGAAGTGATCGATATAACGTTTGCGCCGCGAGGTGTAAGTGCCCAACTAGTGAAGTGGTATGTGTCGGACGAACCATCTCTCTCCGACCACCGTTACATCATTCTGGAGATTGGTCAAACCCGGGAAACCAAAATCGAGTTCCGAAACCCACGAAGAACATGCTGGGAATCATACCTTGAAGACCTTGGCACCTGCCTTAAGGGTACCAAGGAAAGCATCAAAAACAAACTGGACGTAGAGCTTGTGGCAGAACAAGTCCAAGAGGCCATCCTAACCTCTTTCCAGAACAACTGCCCTACAACGAGGAGATCTTCCGGCAAAATAAAAAACTGGTGGAATGAAAACCTCGAAACACTAAGGAGGGACACACGCCGGCTCTACAACAGAGCGAGGAAATCTGGTGAGTGGGAGGAATATTCCAAAACACTAACGGAGTACAGCAAGGAGATCAGGAGGGCGCGCCGGGAGGCGTGGAGGATATTCTGCTCGGAGATTGACCAAGTCCCCGAGGGAGCAAAACTCCACAAAATCCTAGCGAAAACCTCCGACACCTCTTGCGGAACCCTGAAGAAACCAGATGGATCATTTACAGAAACCGGCAAGGAAACAGCGGAGATCCTCATGAGAACCCATTTCCCCGGATCTGAAATCCTGCAAAATGGTGCAGACACTCACTCAGTGCTTGTAACCCCTGGTAAGGCGGCAACACAACAAGACTGGGAAATCTCAAAGAAAATTGTAACCTTTGAACGAATCAGGTGGGCGATAGGTACATTCCACCGATACAAATCACCGGGACAAGATGGGATCTATCCAGTGCTCTTGCAGCAAGGGCTGGACTACCTTCTACCGGTGCTATGTAAACTCTTCACGTGCCAACTACCTGGAAGAAAGTCAACGCGGTCTTTATCCCTAAGTCTGGGAAGGACTTAACCCAGCCAAAAGGTTACAGACCAATTTGCCTGACATCGTTCCTACTTAAGACGATAGAAAAACTAGTTAAAAGACACATAAGGGAAACCTCACTTCTAGAGAGGCCGCTCCACCCCTTTCAACACGCCTTTCAAGCTGGAAAATCATGCGAGTCTGCCTTACACCAACTGGTAGTTAAGGTAGAGGCCTCGCTGAAAAACAAAACAGTGGCTTTCGCTACATTTCTCGATATTGAGGAAGCGTTTGACAACACCTCTATCAGAACGATCGTAAGAGCAGTCGAAAGTCACGCTGTGGAAACCACGATAATGGCTACAATCCATGCTGACGGACAGACTAGTAATTACGGACCAATTCTAAGAAAAAATCAGCATAAAAGCCAAAGGTGGATGTCCTCAGGGGGGCGTTCTATCCCCCCTTCTATGGGACATGGTGGTGGATGAGCTACTCACGTTACTAAACGACTCAGGATATTACGCCCAGGGATATGCGGATGACATTGTCATTCTCGTCACGGGAAAATATCCAACTACTATAACAAGCATCATGAACAATGCCTTGAAAACTGTAGAACGATGGTGTGGGGAGGTGGGGCTAAGCGTTAACCCCACCAAGACTACGGTCATCCCCTTCACAAAAAGAAGGAAATGCGCGGGCCTCAAACCCCCAACCTTCTTTAACCAAACTCTACAACTAACCAATGAGGTCAAATATCTTGGTATCTACCTAGATACAAAACTCACATGGAACCGTCAATTAAAGCACACAACCGACAGAGCAACAAGGACGCTAATGACAACAAAGCGTGCTCTGGGAAAAACATGGGGCCTTAATCCAAAAATGACCATGTGGATATATAATGCAATAGTGAAACCCATGATCACCTACGGATGCACCACTTAGTGGCCGAAAGTAGAACAAAGTACTGCGCAGGCAGCTCTATCTAGAGTTCAGCGACTAGCCTGCTTATGCATAACTGGCGCACTGCGTACAACACCAACAGCCTCAATGGAAACCCTACTAAACCTCCAACCGCTGGACCTAGTGGTTAAAAGCGAGGCCAGACTAGGGGCATATAGGTTGAGGACAACTGGAAACTGGCACCCCACAGGAAACCACTCCAGAATAGAACAGGTAGTTACCAAACCTCTACTACAAATGGGAAGTGACTACATGATACCACGCTACTCCCTGAAGAGACCCTTTACAATAGAATGTGAGGGGGACAACGAGAAGCGCAACCCTTCACCTGGAACCCTGATCTGGTACACCGATGGGTCAAGAAGAGAAGGTGGAGCAGGCGCTGGGATTCACGGCGTAACCCCAAAATGTGACATCTACGTGTCTCTGGGGAGGATGGCAACTGCACATCAAGCCGAGATCTTTGCGATCAACCAATGTACCATGGAAAATCTGCGACGGGGATATAAGAGGCAAAAGATTCTGATCCTCACCGACAGCCAAGCCGCTCTAAGAGCACTCAACAGCTATAAGATCCAATCTGAGCTAGCATGGGAGTGCATCCAAAACCTGACGAAACTGGCGACGGAAAACACCGTAACACTACGCTGGACGCCGGGTCACACAGGGGAGGATGGCAACGAGAAAGCCGATGCTCTGGCAAAGATTGGATCACGCAGACCCTACATTGGACCAGAACCAATGCTACCGATTCCCAAAAAATCAATAAGACCAAGCGCAAAAGAGTGGACCCTAGAAAGACACACCGAGCGCTGGAAAAACCTGACAGGGCATAGACACAGTAAACTACTGATGGAAAAACCCTGCCAAGAACTAGCAACTGAGGCCCTCAGACTCAGTAGAAACAACCTTAGAATAGTCACAGGACTGATAACTGGACACTGTACCCTAAGGAAGCACCTGCATAACATGAAACTGTTCACAGAAGATCCAATATGCAGACTATGCCTGGAAAAGGATGAAGACGCCTCACATGTACTATTCGAGTGCGAGGCACTTTCCACCTGGAGGGAAACAAACCTTGTCCAAGGGAATCCAAGCCACTTCCCGAAGGGAAAGATGATCGAAAGGCTGCTGGGACTAGCCAAGGAGACAGAGCTTTTTGATTAACTACGGTAACGGAAGAAGTACAATAAGCCACACGGCTGCGGTGCTAGGGCAGAAATAACCCTAACTTCCGTTTCCTGCCTCCTAAAAAAAAAAAAAAAAAAACTCGAAATTTTACTTCACGCGCCCCGCGTATAAATCACCAACCTCATGTGAAATTAGTAACTAATTGGTTAGAGTTAAATAAATTGAGTAAGCCAATTATCAATTGTTCAAATTACCGGGAAAGTGCTATGATGGACACTTCACAATTTTTTTGATTTTGTTTAATATTATTAAATGTGTCAATTTTTTGCTCCGAACAAAATTAACAATTTGTTAATTCTTTAATCGTATTATTTGCCGAATATTTATTACTAATATATTTGTAAAAATTCCCTGATTTTTGGCGAAAGAAACCAATTTTTCTAGACTTTTCCCGATGAATAAAATCCCCTGACTTTCCCGGTTGGTCGCCACCTCGAATAAAAATTCAAGATTTCCGAGAAAGACGAGACAAAATCGACAATTAGTGAGTGCAGCAGAATTACTTTCTTCAACTGAACGCTCGATCGATTTCGCTAATTTGTTTAGCAAAGTCTGCGCAATTTAATGAATATGGATGGGATATATTGGTAAACAGGATGTTGAAATTACGCAAAATTGATCTTCATCGCGGTTATTAGGACATGGCGGCCAGTCATATGCAAAGTTCCATTCTCCTGATGTTTGGAAGTTACTTTTTTAAATGAAACCATTTCACCTTTATATTTTTAAATTTAACTATATTTAGACGCCACAAACACATTCACACACATCCATGGACCCAGGTGGAATCATTTTGTACTTTAAAATGACCCCACGCGGCGGGACTAGAACCCGCGACCCCTGGATTAGGAGGCAGGGCCTCTACCCACTACGCCAAAATTTACGGTTTTATAATGTAGTTTACGAAAGAGTTACTATTTTAATGTAATCTATAAAAAAGTAGAGCCAGTACACGGTTTATAGACTCTAACGGTTGTCACATTCAAGGCCGTAGCTAGAAAAACATTTCGTAGGAGGTTGTATAAACTTGGGGGGGGGGCAGTTTAATGGTAAAAATAAAAAATATTGAGCCCGTTCATCAAAGACAACAGTTGGGAGTTTACTGCCAACTGTTGGGAAATTCTCTAATGACCGGACTGTTATTCGTGAACGTGTTTGGGATTTTTGCAATCATACAAAATAGACCGATTGGTGTTGGCGAATGGTGTTGACCAAGGACGGTCGAGTATACGGTAAGAAGGATCGACAGAATCGAAGATTTTAGAGTGGGGGTAGAGATCGCTTACGTCACAAATGCGCTCTGAATTTAAATGTGGTTACTTCATGGTAAACTTTAGGTAAACATGCATAAACTGTCAATTTTCTGACATTCGTTGATTTTTAAACGAGTTAAATTTGAAGCTTTAAACGAGTGTTGTCCACTCCCAGACTAAGCATGAAGTAAAATTTCGAGTTTAGAAAAGCCCCGTGAAAATTTGTCGAGGGTCGCGCAGCGACCCGAGACAAATTTTCTGGGCTTTTCTAAACTCGAAATTTTACTTCATGCGCCACGCGCATAAAACACAGATTTTAAGCGAAGTTTGAATATACATAAATTTCACAATATTTTTGTGTTTTATATGCGTGGCGCATGAAGTAAAATTTCGAGTTTAGAAAAGCCTAATTTGGATTGGCCGCTCCGCTTCGCTACGCGGCCAATCCAAATTTTCAGGCTTTTCTAAACTCGAAATTTTACTTCATGCTTAGTCTGGGAGTGGACAACATTCGTTTAAAGCTTTAAAATGAATTAAAAAAAAAACAGGGAATATCTCAAGATTTACAAAAAATAGGCTGAATTTAGAATACGTATATTTCAAAGAAAAACTCTCTGTATAATGTAAAAACATATTTAAGGGTCTTTTCCACCTTTTGACCTTGACGAAATTGAGTCAGCTCTCCCTGGCGGATTATTTTGTGCATTATTTCGACTGAATTTTACATTTTAATTTGTACATCACCATTATTTCATTGAAACCGGTTGGTCGACACTTAACACTAACACCAAGTCTAATTTTAATAACATTAATTTATGATAGACTCAAAAACGTAACCAAATCAACGTCATTGTTCTCTCTCGCACGAACTAGGGCCTGCGGCAAAAGGGGTAGGGGAAAACATGGAAAGATACAATTCTGTCATACCTTGTATTTTTAGATGTCACAGAAAAGAGCGATAGGGTTCAATTTTTCACCTGACAAAAATATATTGTGGTTGAAAATAATAAAATAATATATATATCAACCTTACTTATTACAAACTTAAACAAATTCTATTTGTTATTTGTTCTTCAATTAATTTTAACAAGTATAAGGTGCTTTGTTTTTTAAATCGAAATCTTTTTTGAAAACTACTATCAACTAGGATATCAAAGTAATTGATTCTTAGGTTGACCTGATGTGGAACACCAAAGTTAATTAAATCAATTACTAGTTCATCGTGGTCTTCTAATACAATGTGCCCGTTCATCAGAGACAACAGTTGGGAGTTTACTGCCAACTGTTAGAGCCTGGGTCTCCAAACTATCTTCTTCGCGGGCCACAAATACAATTCTACATAATAAAGTCGGCCAAGATCCGATTAATTTTATAAAATTATGAAAAATTTAAGGAACAATTGTTACAATATTTCAAAATATGACATTTACAAAAAAAAATTACAAACAACCGCGGGCCGGATTCATGCAAGTCGCGGGCCGGATTTGGCCCGCGGGCCGTAGTTTGGAGACCACTGTGTTAGGGAATTCTCTGATGACTGTATTGTTAATCGTGAACGTGTTTGGGATTTTTACATCGTACAAAATAGACCGACCGGAGTACCGTTCATTAGATACCAACATACATCACAAACAAATCCAAACATGTTGAATGTTGAAGATTTTGATGAACGCCTATTGAATTCAATTTCCATTTTGAAGTAACTTTCGACAAATGCCAGTACTTAATCAGACAAAATCGACCGATAAAAAATTTAAGGTTAATCGAAACTTTAATCATTGTTTAAATGGCGGTGCAATAGAATTATCCGAAAATCGATGATTAAATATTTAATCGAACGGGGTGCAAACGGGCATTAGTCTGCAATTTCACTTTTTGCAGAAGCGATTCCTTAAATTCCTTACTTTTAAAATCAGCGGCGTTTATTTTGTTTATTCGATTGAAATTCTTAGGCATGTTTCTACGTAAGTTAATTGCCTATGATATTGATTCACTTCAATTACTATCTATGGTAAAAATCAATGTAACCCGTCTTGCATCGCGACATAACACCACGTTTTTAATACCTACCGCAAATACAAATGAGTTACTAAGAGCGCCCATTACACATATGTGCCCCTAATACAAAGCTCATATCTAAGGATATTTTTCTGTAATGGCTTTTTTTTGTGAAAAGATTTTGTTTTAATTTACGGGAATATTTTGTTTCTAAGCGGTTATTAACTTTATTTACTTATTAATTATTGTTATTTATTTTATGAATTTTATATAGTTTTTGTTATTTGTCTTATTATGGCATATCTGAAGAGTGATGGAGTGGATGAGAGAGGATGGGGTAGGGGTTAGGACGTTGGAGAAGCTGAAAGGGAGAGAGAAAATAGAAGGGAGGGGATTTAGTTTTAGAATAAAATGTAAAGTTTTGTTTGTAATGAAGAATGACAATAAAGCTTTTTTTTTTGGTATATCTGTTGGACAATAAAGATTATTATAGTTACGAAGGGGTCCGATATTAAAGGTACAGGTGCCTGTGAAACAAACACCGTAAACGAAATATCGAAGGAGCTAAACTTTTGCACTATGGTGCAGAACGATTTTTTTTTATTCGGACCCCTGAAGACATTTTTGGCGGGGAAACGCTTTGCAAATCAACAGGAATTGCAAGACCCAGTTGTGTACTTGACAAGCAACACTACCATGAAGGGTTGTTGAAATTACTGTCACGCTGGAATATACAGGGTGTCCGTATTTCGACAGAATGTATGGGGATCTCAGTTATTTGAAGAGATAGAGAGTCGGTTAAATTAGGGCAAAGTTGCGCATTTTTGGGGCCAATAATAATCCGAAAAAAAAATCACTTATTTTCTTTAGTTTTTGAGATATTTTAAAAAGAAGTGAAATTTTGGAATTTCGTTTTAATTTTTACAGGGTGTTCGTATTTCAACAGAATGTATGGGGAACTCTGTTATTTAAAGAGATAGAGAGTCGGTTAAATTGGGATAAAGTTGCACATTCTCGGGCCTAATAATAATCTGAAAAAAAAAGTCATAATTTCTTTTCGGTTTTTAAGATATTCAAAAAAATGTGAAATTTTGGAATTTCTGTTTTATTTTTTTACTCAAAAACCAATAAAGCTAGACGTTTACAATGAATACATTCTAGAGGCACTTTTTAACGAGGAATACAATAACATAATTAGTTTTGAGATAACTTTAAACATTATTGAGAAACCATAGTCAACTTTTGTTTTTCTTATGGGCGCCATTTTGGATTTCAATATTTTCCGAGAGTACGTTTTTTTGTGAATTCAATGATGTATCACACTTGATATTTCGTGGTAGATCTTATGTTAAAGTTAAAATCATTTCTGTCTGCATAGAAGGCTTTGGAAACTAAATAAACACATTTTGTTTTAAACAAAACATTGACAGTTCTCATAAAATTGTCAAGTAATTTAACTTTTTTGAAAAGTTTTGATACATATTTCATTTAAAATGGTGTTTAGTAATGCAGAAAATCAGGATATGATTAACATTTATTATTTATCACATAAAAATATCAGAATCACTGTTGCCGCTAATTTAGCATAGGGCCGATTTTGTAAATAAAAGGTTCGCGGGTAGGCGCGGGATCTTTACCTGCGAGGGACGAGGCCCTCATTATCCACGCGGCCGGACACCCAGAGAAAAAACAGATGTTTTAAACCATTCGCTTGAGATGGACATCCGGGCCGGAATTTGTATATTCGCAGAAGATTATGCCAGAGCACGTTTTTTGGGAACAAAAAGGCAATAAAACGGACACTTTTAGCGGCAACAGGCAAACAACCCTTATTCCCGGAAAAACTTTCCACCACCACCACCAGCCCCAAGAGCTTCATGGGAAAGGAAAAAAGAGACACTCACTCTCCAAATTTCGATTAAGAAACATCGATCTTTTTGTAAATCATTTTTTAGTCCGCGATAGAGAATTTTATTTTGTTGTTGTTTACATAGTTAATAAATAGTGTTAAAGTCATTTTCTTTTATAATTAATGGGAGCTTCCCATTTGGTCCTTCGAGTATTAAAAGTTTTAAGGTTTAAACAATCACATCGGCACAATATCTGCAGCGTTATCCAGATAGACGCCAACCAAGTCAGAGTTCTTTTATAACTCTGCATAGAAATTTATTATTATATAGTTCGTTTACAAAACCGAGAACAAAATATCAAAACCGTTATCCAATTGAACACGAGAATCAGATGCAAGAGGTAAATAATCTATTAATTTAATTTAAACTTATATAAATTGTTCCGTATAGGTTCAAGAGACTCCTAACACTTTAACGAGAGAAATCGCAGTAAAACGAATGTATCGCATCAATCCATTTGGAGAATTTTAAGGAAACACCAATCGACCGTACAAAATTAAAATTACCCAATCTCTCCATCTCTGTGATAATCTTCGACGAGCACACTTTTCTCAATTTTTATTATTTCAGTTAGAAGAAAACCCGCAATTCCTCTCGAATGTCATATGGACGGATGAATGCAACTGCGGTCTATTTAATTAATATAACGAACATGTATGGAGTGTAAACAATCCTCGGCAATACATTTAAGATGAAAATTCAACATTTTTGGTTTATCTCAATTTTTTTAGAAATTATTTAATGGATTATTTGGACAACAAAATCACATTAAGTCGCATAAACACGTTGTGGTTTCAACAAGATGTTGCGCCTCCACACAACAGCCGAATGGTTTGAAATGTTCCCCAACAAAGTAATCTTGAATAACGGTGATATACGTTGGCCGGCTCGCTCGGCTGATTTGTCTCCACTGGATTAGAGCAGAAATCTGTTTGGTGATGAATGGCAAAATATTTAAACATTTATTGTAATTTAAGATGTTATGTTTGTTAAATAATAAATTATTACACTGGTCTGCAAAAAAACATTTTTTTTCGAGCCCTGACACCATTCCTGCTGATTCTTATGTAAAATGACCTCCTGAACCCGAATATGACCTCCGTTTTCCCCCATCACCCACCGTTTTCGGGGGAGCCCCCCCCCACCTATTTTTATCACTTTTCGATAATTTGGAGGGATGAAATGGATTATTTTAGCCTTTACATTTCTTCTGAGGGGCTAGAGAGGTGAAAAGTTCCAAAACATGAACATTTGTAGCAAGGAGGTAGATTTGGGGGGGGATTTGCCCCCTTAAATTGTAAAAAAATCATTAAAAATGATCAATTCTTTCCGTTTTTTTCGCAGTTTTTTCACTTATTTTCTACATATTCCAGCTTCCATTCCCCCTCATCCTTCCCCAAACACCCCCAAATAATAAAAATATATTGCAACAATATATAGCAACAATAATAAAAATATATAGCAACAATAATAAAAATATATAGCAACAATAATAAAAATATATAGCAACAATAATAAAAATATATAGCAACAGTTCGTAAGATTCACTGTACCACGCTGGCGCTCTCAATACTCCCCCTGTTTCCCCCCATCCATTGGAGGGGTGAAAAGGATTATTTTAGCTGTAAAGAATAATAAATAAAAAGTAAAATAATAAATGTAAAATAATAAATTCCTGGGCAAACCTGTGCGCGCGAGGTATTGAGAGCGCCAGCGTGGTACAGTGAATCTTCCGAACTGTTGCTATATATTTTTATTATTGTTGCTATATATTTTTATTATTGTTGCTATATATTGTTGCTATATATTTTTATTGTTTGGGGGAGGATGAGGGGGGATGGAAGCTGGAATATGTAGAAAATAAGTGAAAAAACTGCGAAAAAAAACGGAAAAATCGATCATTTTTAAGGATTTTTTTACAATTTAAGGGGGGCAAATCCCCCCCCAAATCTACCTCCTTGCTACAAATGTTCATGTTTTGGAACTTTTCACCTCTCTAGCCCCTCAGAACACCTCTCTAGCCCCTCAGAACACCTCTCTAGCCCCTCAGAAGAAACGTAAAGGCTAAAATAATCCTTTTCATCCCTCCAAATTATCGAAAAGTGATAAAAATATGTGCGGGGGCCTCCCCCGAAAACGGTGGGTGATGGGGGAAAACGGGGGTCATATTCGGATTCAGGAGGTCATTTTACATAAGAATCAGCAGGAATGGGATCAGGGCCGATTTTCATGTCGACCAGTGTTATCATATCCCGATGTTCTTCATTACTAAACTGCATTATGAGAGAAAAAGTTATCAAAACTATTTGATACAGTTGAAGCACCACAGAATTTCATGAGATCTGTCAATATTTTGTTAAAAACAAAATTTAGTTTCCATAGCCTTCTATACACAAAGAAAAGATATTAATTTCTGACATAAAATCTACCACAAGATACCAAGTGTAATACATCATTAAATTCACAAAAAAAAGTACTCTCAGAAAATATGAAAATCCAAAATGGCGCCCATAAGAAAAAAAAAAGATGTTCATAGTTTCTCAATAATATTTAAGTTCATCTCAAAACTAATTATGTCATTGTATTCCTCGTTAAAAAGTGCCTCTAGAATGTATTCATTGTAAACGTCTAGCTTTATTGGTTTTTGAGTAAAAAATAAAATAGAAATTCCAAAATTTCACATTTTTTTGAATATCTTAAAAACCGAAAAGAAATTATGACTTTTTTTTCAGATTATTATTAGGCCCGAGAATGTGCAACTTTGCTCCAATTTAACTGACTCTCTATCTCTCTCAAATAACAGAGTTCCCCATACATTCTGTTAAAATACGGACACCCTGTATGTCTCAATCTTTACGGTCGAGAAATAAACAAAAGTATAAAGTTTTTTGGTGAATGCATTAAATATTTTCTTTAAAAGTATGTTAGTTAATTTTGGCCTGTGTCTTTAATTTCGGACCCTCCTCGTATAATTATTATCTTACACATTGCAAAAAAGTGAGAGATGTACAATAGGTACATTTTTCGGAGTTGTCGAGTGACAGTCATAATACTCAAAGAACAGTCGATAAGGTCACCTTTGATTTGAAACAAATTAAAACTACGCCAAATTCTGCACACTTTCAATCTTAGAAATTTCACTCCAACTGTCAAAACAAACGAGCTACGGACGTAAATCTTTAGATATTCGTTGTTTTTATAAAGTTTTTAAATTGAATCATTAAACGATTGGTTTCCACTCCCAGATTAAGCATGAAGTGAAATTTCGAGTTTAGAAAGCCTGAAAATCGGACGATTGTAGCTTTACGTTGACAGCCATGTCAATTTTGCTGAAACAATTGTAAACTATACCAAATACCGCACACTTTTAATTTTTTAAATGTTGATCGTGCTGTCAAAACAAGTGAGCTACGGATGATTGTAGCTTAATCAATTTTGTTGAAACAATTGAAAAATATAGCAAATACCGCACAGTTTTAATTTTTTAAATGTTGGTCTTGCTGTCAAAACAAATGAGCTACAGACGATTGTAGCTTAATCAATTTTGTTGAAACAATTGAAAAATATACCAAATACAGCACACTTTTAATTCTTTAAATGTTGGTCTTGCTGTGAAAACAAATGAGCTACAAAAGATTGTAGCTTAATCAATTTAGTTGAAAAAATTGAAAAATATACCAAATACAGCACACTTTTAATTTTTTAAATGTTGGTCTTGCTGTCAAAACAAATGAGCTACAGAAGATTGTAGCTTAATCAATTTTGTTGAAAAAATTGAAAAATATACCAAATACAGCACACTTTTAATTTTTTAAATGTTGGTCTTGCTGTCAAAACAAATGAGCTACAGACGATTGTAGCTTAATCCATTTTGTTGAAACAATTGAAAAATATACCAAATACAGCACACTTTTAATTGTTTAAATGTTGGTCTTGCTGTCAAAACAAATGAGCTACAGACGATTGTAGCTTAATCCATTTTGTTGAAACAATTGAAAAATATACCAAATACAGCACACTTTTAATTGTTTAAATGTTGGTCTTGCTGTCAAAACAAATGAGCTACAGACGATTGTAGCTTAATCAATTTTGTTGAAACAATTGAAAAATATCAGAGCTGGGACGAATCCTCGTAAAGAGGATTCGAATCACGAATCCGAATCACCTAATATGATTCGAATCACGAAAACTCGAATAAAGGATTCGTAAGAGATAAATATGATTCGAATCCTGTTTTTTCGAATCACGAATACAAATCCTTTAAGAATAAATTTGATTTAATTATTTTTTTTGCAACCATTAATATATAAATATCGTTACCAGTTGTTTTAACAAAAATATTCAAAACCTAATTATTTATTATTAACACTGAACATTGTTGATAACAGACTAAATATCTGACTTCCTGTTACTCTGATGAAAGATATATTTGTGTGTTCCTGAACTTCATTTCAAATCAGTGATTTGTACGTGTGGCGCATGAAGTAAAATTTCGAGTTTAGAAAAGCCCGAAAATTTGTCTCGGGTCGCTGCGCGACCCTCGACAAATTTTCACGGGGCTTTTCTAAACTCGAAATTTTACTTCATGCTTAGCCTGGGAGTGGAAACACTCGTTCAAAACTTCAAATTGATCTCTATTATAAAATCGACGAATGCCTAAAAATTATGTAAATAAAAAAATCACTAAATATCATTAAAACCGGGAGAGTCAGAGAAAGGTCATGGAATTATATTCAAATTGGCCAAAGCACTAACAAAAAAGCCATATGATATTATTAAATTTGTCGAAATCAGCAGGCAAATTACAAAACACGTAAAAATTTATAAAATTAACTTAAATATTGACAAAAACAATAAAAACAATTTAACAAAATAGGGGTTATATTAAAAGACCAGGGAAACAAATCTTGAATCAGTTTTACTTCAAATAATATTAAACAAAAAAATTGAAAACTAGATTATTATCTTTAAGAACATTTTTAGTCATTTAAATGACTGAAAATGTTCTGAAAATGCAGTCTTATTTTATTGAACAAAAAAAAATGTATATAACTGTTGAATGTGTTGTTTGTATAAACGAAATTACATTCAATGTTTTGTTACACAAAATATGATTGTATATTGTATCAAAAGTGCCCAATGCATGATTTTAGTTTTAACATTCCTCAGAGTCAGTTGGTTAATACGTTCACTACTGTGTGAGGTAAATACAACTCGCATGCAGTGATAATAATCTAGTTTTCAAATTTTTTTTTTTTATCAAAATATTCAGTTTGAAGTTTCGAACGAGTGTTTTCCACTCCCAGACTAAGCATGAAGTAAAATTTCGAGTTTAGAAAAGCCCCGTGAAAATTTGTCGAGGGTCGCGCAGCGACCCGAGACAAATTTTCGGGCTTTTCTAAACTCGAAATTTTACTTCATGCGCCACGCGTGTAAAACAGTGATTTAACGAGAAATTTAAAAACACACAAAAGACATTTTTCATGTTAATCCTCACAATTAATTAGAATTATTTTTGACGATTCAAATCCTTTTGTAAGTATTCGAATCCTTTTATAAATATTCGAATCCTTTTATAAATATTCGACACTTTTTATAAATATTCGAATCCTTTTATAAATATTCGACACTTTTTATAAATATTCGAATCCTTTTATAAATATTCGAATCCTTTCATAAAGATTCGAATCACACACATTTGGATTCGAATGCGAATCCTCTTAAAAAAATGTAACGAATCCGGATCACGAATCCAGTTAAACTAAAGTATTCGAATGCCTCTTTTGAATCCTCTAAAAGGATTCGAATTCTGAATGATTCGAATCCTGCCCAGCTCTGAAAAATATACGAAATACCGCACACTTTTAATTTTTTAAACGCTGGTCTTGCTGTCAAAACAAATAAGCTATGAGTGATTATAACTTTACGTTGACAGATATGTCAATTAAATTGACAAATAACGCACTAATATGTCAATGTTAGAAATAACGAATGAATTGTAAATAGTCTGTAAGATATTAAGATATGCCAATAAAGGTCTTTTTTTTTATGTCAATGTTTTCGAAACAAGTATACCTAGGCAAACTTTTCCTCCCCGAGTGTTTTCTCTGGTCTTCCCCATCCATTTGTTTGAGACTGGAGATCACGATCTCAGAGGTCGTCGAGGAAATCAACTCCGTCGTCAGCACGTCGGACTCCGTGCAATCAGGGAGTAAGCTAGGGGATATAGGATTATGAGGCAAATGTGAATTTGAAGTGGTTATGAGATTGTTGGGATTGCCTACACACAGGGATTTTTTTCTTTCAAGTATGCTGTATATTTTTAGGACTTACGGACTTAGGTCGGTCACTCCTGGTTTCAGGGCGGCCAAAAACTTTAGCTCGTCCTCGGAACTGCTCTCCTTCATGCCTTTCTTTTTATTTGTATGCTCCATTTTTGATTATTTGTACTAAAACTAGAAAAAAAAAATTATTAAAAACAAAATGCACCACCCTGTACAAGTAAAAGTGTCAACAAATAATGGTAATTAGTTAAGTTATTCCTTTATTCCTTTTACTTCACTTTTTTATTTTAATTCTATATGTAACTCAAACAAGAATATCTTAGTCAACAAATAAGTTTGATAAGATCATGTGGGATAAATAAACACATTACACTAAATACATAAATATGGAATGAACACACACATGACATGACCTCACCATAATTCCACTGTAACCTTCATGAATACATAAATGGATCAAAATAGAAATTGGAGTAGGCTGTGAATAAAAAATTAATTCCTAATTGGACGCGAAATTTCAACTTTTCGAATTGTTAACTAGCAGAGACAACAAAAGGACGTCAGTTACAAGTTATAATTTATAACACGAAAAATCTCGATGGAATTAGAAAATACATTTATAGTCCAAACCCGACACCATATGGTAAAAGGGAATACTGATTCTATATATATATATATATTTATAGTCCATAAGAATAATAATTGTTTCAGAATATATCGTATATTATATATCGTATATTAAAAGTGTTAATCCATTGATAATGGTCACTTGGTGTCCGAAATGTACATTTGGTAATTCAAATAAAAGTGTGGAGAAAGGTTATTAGTGCTTTATTCGTCAAATATCGTATATTAAATTAAAAAAAACCTCTAGAGTACCATGATTTAATTTTTTTTAAATTTAGGTTGGTTACACGCTTTAGAAATTGACATATAAATCGTCAGACTAATATATAATTTCAGAGCTGCTAACCTACAATAATTTCCATGGTACACTAGAGGTTTTTTTTTATTGAACATGCGATATCTTACACCCTCAGGTGGAAGTAACGGTCGTACTTCATCGAAACACTTAGGGATTAGTAACAGAGGCGTCGACCAGTGAGTGGGCGTCCTTATTTAAAGTAATCAATTTTTGAAATAAAACGAGCTTTCGGAGATTATTTGTCTCCTTCTTCAGGGTTTTACACTATGAGATTAAACGGAGGATATCTTACACCTGCAAAGCGGAGAAATAATAATCTTAATTTCCAGTGTCAAAAAATGTAACTAGGGGAAAATCGGATCACTTTGAGTTACATATAAAAGAAAGCTATTGTGTGGACAATAAAAAAAACATCTAAAGTTTCATGGGAAATATTGTAAGTTGGCTACTCTGAAATTATATACAAAAATTATGTCTGACGTTTTATACGTCAGTTCCTAAAGCGTGTAGCTTTATTATTTAAATTAAATTTAAAAAAGATTAAATCTTGGCGCTCTAGAGGTTCGTTTTTTATTGAACATATGATATAAAGACTTTATAATTCCCTCTTAGTCCTAAAGCCTTTTTATCTTTCTTCTTTCTTTTAATTTGAATCTTTAAACGAGGGTTCTCCACTCCCAGACTAAGCATGAAGTAAAATTTCGAGTTTAGAAAAGCCTGAAAATTTGGATTGGCCGCGTAGCGAAGCGGAGCGGCCAATCCAAATTAGGCTTTTCTAAACTCGAAATTTTACTGCATGCGCCACACGTATAAAACACTGAAATGTCGCAAAGTTTAAAATATACGGCTTTAGCAATCTAATATGTAGATCTCGTTGATTGTTAAGGCACTTATTTTTTGAAAATCCATTATCACTTAATATAATAGCAGACTATTTATGATTTTCAACTTTTTATTTAACTCACTACAATTGTTTCGCTACACTGTAGCTTCTGAAAACTGTATATAATGTAAATTAGTTTGTAAAACTTGTATTATATTTCTTCACCTGAAGAAGCTACAGTGTAGCGAAACAATTGTAGTAAGTTAAATAACAAGTTGAAAATCATAAATAGTCTGCTATTATATTAACTAATATGTAGATGTGAATAAAACGTGAGTCAAATTCTGCGTTGAACAAATTGTTTAAAACAGTGACCCAATAACTCTCAACGTATATTAGGTTGCTTATAATCGTAGTTGTTTTTTGAACTTCACTGTAAATCAGTGTTTTTAAGCGTGGCGCATGAAGTAAAATTTCGAGTTTAGAAAAGCCTAATTTGGATTGGCCGCTCCGCTTCGCTACGCGGCCAATCCAAATTCTTAGGCTTTTCTAAACTCGAAATTTTACTTCATGCTTAGTCTGGGAGTGGAAAACACTCGTTAAAAGCCTCAAATTGTAATGGGTCAATAGGGGGGGGGCAAATATTATTTTTGAAGAAAATGGATTACAATATTAATTTTAAAATGATCTAAGAAATTAATAAAAGCAAAATTAACATTCACTAAATACGAGAATTACATCGATAATAATTTTTCGCACGAGAGAAATAATGACCGCGGCATCGCCTTAAAATAACAAATAAGATCGGGCTCGTGGAGAGATGCTGACATTCAAAGAAAATTTTGTTCACGGTTTAAAGAGCACAAACACAGAGAGTCACGAGATCGTGGGAATGGCAACGGCGTCAGATCTCCAAAATCGGGTGGGAAACATGAATTATAAAAGAGCGCGGAGCGAAAAACAGGGGAGCAGAAGAGACAGTTCGGCAGAAGAATGGTTGAGGGAACATTACATATAGTAAAACTAGTTCCAAATCAAAGGAGAAAATGGAAATCATGTTAACACAAAGAAATGGTAAAACAATCATCAATATCACCTCAATCTTAATGGCTGATATAAAATTAAACAACAAAAACAAAAATAACACAACAAAAACAAAAATAACACAACAAAAACAAAAATTATAGAACAAAAAGAAAACAAAACAGTTAACGGATGAGGTCGGCCTGTTCGTGGAAAACAAAGAAGTGTTCCCGCTAGTTAATTGCTGATCACAATTAACGGGTGAGGTCGTCCCAAGTCACTACTGCAGAGTTATGTTCCGCTAGTTAATACTACAAATAATTGACGGGTGAGGTCGGGCTGTGCGTGGAAAACAAAGGAGTGTTCCCGCTAGTTAATTGCCTGAAAACAATTAACGGGTGAGGTCGTTCCAAGTTAGTACTACAGAGTTATGTTCCCGCTAGGTAATAACTCTTTTGAGCTGGCTCACTGAACCAGCTCTTTAAAGTGAGTCAGATCTTTTCAACCAGCTCACTGAAAGGAGCCATTTTGCTCATCTCTACTCTGTTGTCCAAACAGTGCGAATTCTGAAAAGAAATTTCAGTTGAAATGAACCACCAACCGCGCCTGCTGTACGCAAATCTGAGCAAATAGTTCATAAGATTGGAATTTTAGTGGACCGTAGAAGCCGCCCCTTCCTCATCCAGTGCGTACAGTCAAGAATATTGCTATTGTAGCCTAAAGTATGACAGCCTATTCAAAAACATCAACTCGCAATTTCGGTCAATGGGGAGCAAAGCAAAGGCATGAATATCTATTTATGTAGCCAAAAATTGAGGACGTGGACTTGAACGATCTTTGGTTTCAGCAGGATGGTGCGACATACCACAGCCTATCAAACAATCGATCCATTGTGCACTAAGTGCGGTAATCGCGAAATTAGTCGTGTTGGTGATATCTCACGAGGCGAAGACAGAAGGAATGAACCCAGATGGACCAACTACAACGAGGCTCGAATATAAACCTTATTTAAAAACAATTAACAATTGGCCTTCACGGAGCTGCGATATGATTAAGGGGATTAAGGATTATTTGGCGGGAGGGCAGCAGCAGCTGCACCCACTTAGGCCACAGTCGGGCCCGTTGTAGTGCCTCCCCCCTGATGGTTAGACCCACCCCGCACAGTCGGCAATTGCCAGGATCTGTGCGGGTGACCATTGCCATCCGGGTCCTTCACGATTTGGGGCTTCTTCCCTTAGTAACGTGGTTCTTATTTTTGACAGCGCCGGACACGCGTGAAGAATGTGTCTCGCTGTTTCTTCTTCTTCGTTGCATCCTCGACAAATGTCATCACTGGTGATTCCCATTTTTGCGAGGTGATGCTGGAAGTTGTAGTGACCAGTAATGTAGCCGGTTAGGATTCGTAGTTTCTGTTTTGTGAGTTTTAGAAACTTCTTTGTTGTTTGGCCGTCGGGTTCCAACAGGTATGTCTTTGTTTGGCTGCATGTTGTGAGGTTTGTCCATCTCTCTTTATGTTTCGCAGTATTGAACTCTAGCATGCGTTTGGCTAAGGACCTAGGGGATAGTCCTATTTCTGCACGGTTTATTGTAATTTTCGATGCTTCTCGTGCTAGTTTGTCTGCGTTATTGTTGCCCTGGCTGTTATCGTGTCCTTTCGTCCACGTTAGTGTTATGCGGTTGGAATTTGCTACTTTGTTCAAGGTTTCTACGCATTTATGTATTAGTTCAGATGTTATTCTGAACTTGTCTAGAGCTGCCAGTGCGGCTTTGCTGTCAGTGACGATAGTTATATTCTGGTCACTGATGTTTCTGTCTTTTATAATTTTAGCACTCTCTAGGATTGCGTAAATTTCAGTCTGTGTTGCAGTAGCATGTGCTGTTATCGGAAGACGTTTTCGCACAGCTAAGTCCTCTGAGTATATCCCTGCTCCACAGCCTGTCTTAGTCTTGGATCCGTCTGTGAACACTACATAGTCCGGTGGTGTTGTTTGTGGGTCCGTGCTCACGACGTATTTCTTTTTGAAGATGTATTGGGGTATCTTCTGGTCTATTTTGCTTCTCAGCATGGGTGGTCCCCATTTGAGTATGCTTCCGTGGCCGTCGGGCGTAGTTTGGTCTGACCATGTGTTCATGGCTCTCAGTCTTTCTGCGGTTAGTCTCGCCGTGCTCTTGATGTGGATATCAAGAGGTGGGAGACTTAGTATTATTTCCATTGCAGCGGTTGGTGTTGTTCTGAAGGCTCCGGTTGTGCACGTACATGCCAGCCTTTGTATGTGATTTAATTTCAGTTTTGCTCCTTGTTGGTTAGTCCGTGACCACCAGACTAGGGCTCCGTATTCGAGCGCTGGTCTGATAATACCTGTGTATATCCACAACGCTATCTTTGGAGATAGTCCCCAGGTATTGCCAATGGCCCTTCTGCATTGCCAGAAAGCCCTGCTTGCTTTTTCAGTTTTGTGTTCTAGGTGTTTGGCCCAGTTAAGTTTTGAGTCTAGATAGATTCCTAGGTATTTGACTTCCTTTGATAGCTTCAATTGGGTCTTGGATAGTTTTGGTAGTGTGTGAGTTTCTATCTTATGTTTCTTTGTAAACATCACTACTTCTGTTTTTGTGGGGTTAACCGATAACTGGTTGGTGTTGCACCAGTCTTCCACTGTTTTTAGTGCTTCCTGCATTCTGTTGCATAGGAAGTTCTCGTATTTCCCGTTGAGGAGTATTGCTATGTCATCCGCGTATCCTACAGTGTAGAACCCCTGGATGTTGAGTTTTGTGATCAGTTCGTCCACCAAGAGTGTCCACAGGAGTGGGGATAGGACCCCCCCCCTGCGGGCAGCCCCTGGTGACCGACGCTGATATTGTGACATCTGCTAGTGATGCTGTTACGTGTCTGCTGCGGAGCATGTTTCCTATCCATCCGCAAAGCATGTTGTTAACACCGGTTCTGTTGAGTGCTTCCCCGATTTTTTGGAAGGATGCTTTGTCGAAAGCACCTTCAATATCGATAAATGTACCTAATGTGGTCATCTTGTTTGTTATCGCCTTTTCTATTCTTGAAACTACAAGATGTAGAGCAGATTCTGTGCTTTTGCCTGGCGTGTAGGCGTGTTGGTTTTGGTGGATCGGCCTAGATTTGAGGACATTGTCCCTAATGTGTCGATCGCATAGTTTCTCCAATGCCTTTAGCATGAATGAAGATAAACTGATCGGTCTAAATGATTTTGCGTTCGTATAGTCGTTCCTGCATGGCTTAGGAATGAATACTACTTTTACCATTCTCCATAACCTGGGGATGTAGCGGTGCGTGAGGCAGCCGCGGTAGACGGCTCCCAGCACAGCCACAAGCGCAGGTGATCCCCATTGAAGTAGGGCCGGGTAGATGCCGTCCGGGCCTGGGGATTTGTATGGTTTGAATGATTTGATTGCCCAAGTTATGGTTTGATTCGTAACTATTTCCATAGCTAGCTTCTTGTCATCTTCATCTGCTTCTCTTTCGTGTGGGTCGTCTGCAGACGTTTCGATTTCTAGCGTTTCACAACCGGGGAAGTGTGTTTGTAACATTAGTTGGAGTGTCTCGTTTTCATTTGAGGTGAGTTCTCCGTCTACTTTCTTGATGCTTCCAAGGTAGTGGCTGCGATATGATACCGTTGGATTATTTTTTATATGGTGCTGTTAAATATCTATGTTATGCAAACAATCCACAAACGATTCAGGCGCTTAAGCACAATATTAGTCAAGCTATTCGTGAAATAGAGCTCTCAACCATCGAAAATGTACTAAAAATGTAAGTTGACAAGATGGGATTCTGTCGTTCTAGCCGAGGCAGCCACATTAATGAAATTGTATTCAATTATTAATGGGAAGGATTGCTCTGGCCAACAAAGCACTAATATTTTCAAAAATATTGATCCGAGTTTATTTTATAGCTTTCTTTAAAAAGAAACCGCTAGATGGACCACCCTATATGTGTGTGTTTTTTGAACTTCACTGTAAATCAGCGTTTTTAAGCGTGGCGCATGAAGTAAAATTTCGAGTTTAGAAAAGCCTAATTTGGATTGGCCGCTCCGCTTCGCTACGCGGCCAATCCAAATTCTTAGGCTTTTCTAAACTCGAAATTTTACTTCATGCTTAGTCTGGGAGTGGAAAACACTCGTTAAAAGCCTCAAATTAACTGTATGAAACAACGAATATTTAAAAAACGCTGTAATTATCGGAATATGTTTACTGAAAACCTGTATGTTTTGTTTTAAACACGTTTTAAATGTGGTTTAAACAAGTTTTTAATTGTTAATGTTTTAAACGCTGTTTCAATGAAAAAAAAAACACGTTTTGTAAAAAAAAAACTGTTTGTTTGCATTAAAATAAAAATAAAAATAAAAGGTTTTTTTTTAACATCCCTGGATTAAACAGAGTATATCTTACATCTGCAGAGTGGAGAAATAATAATCTCAATTTCCAATGTGTCAAAAAATGTAACTAGGTGAAAATCGGATCATTACATATGAAAGAAAGATATTGTATGTTCAATATAATAAAAAAAAAACATCTAGAGTGACATGGAAAATATTGTAGGTTGGCTACTCTGAAATTATACAAGGTGTTCAAAAAGTTCCAGGATGGTCAAATATCTCGAGAAATACACATCGAATGGAAAAACACAAACACATATTACTTTCCCCCGTATGTAATACAAAGGGAAAGTATTGTTTTCGTGAAAATTTTCGAATCAAAAATTTTAGCGGAAATATCCGTTTTGAGGTCCCCTGAGTCGAATAAGACTATTTTTGAAAAATGTCTGTCTGTCTGTGTGCGCTGTACCGCAAAAACCGCTAAAGATATCGAGATGAAACTTGAAACTTAAGCTTTTTGTTACAATCGGGAGAACTGAAAAGCTTTTGGTGAAAATCGGAAAACCGGAAGTGGTACTTTACTCTTAACGTTTTTCAGTTTTTTCAGATTTTTTCAATAAATGTTCATCAAACAAAAAATTCTTTCAAATAAAAGTTGTAGATAATAACAAAATGAAGATGTATTGTTCACTTACTTTTTGTCATAGCACTCTTAGTTTTTGAGAGATTTAATAAATAGTGTTTTTTATTTAGTCATTGATTTGTGTCAGTGTGTGTGTTGATACAATTGCAAAATGTTTCAAATAAAAGTTGTAGGTAATTAAATATTAAAGATTTTTTGTATCTTCACTTTTTGTCATAGCACTCTTAGTTTTTGAGATATTCAATAAATAGTGTTTTTTATCTAGTCATTGGTTTGTGTCAGTATGTGTTGATCCAATTGAAAAATGTTTCAAATAAAAGTTGTAGTTATCAAAAAGTTGAAGACATTTTGAAAATAATAATGCTACAAATATTTTAAAAGTGATTTAATACGCAATTTACGGGGGAAAGTACTATGATGGACACATCACCATTTTTTTTATTATGTTTAAAAAACCTATAATATGTTTAAAGAACCTATCTAATGACACCAAACACGACCCCCGCCCCTTGGGGGGTGGAGCGGGGGGCAACTTTGAAATCTTATGTGGAGACCCCCATATTTTATTGTAGATTCAGATAGTACGGCTAAAACTAAGTAGGTTTTGTACGAAACTTTTTTACCGATTGGCAATAAATGGCGCTGTAATCGGAAAAATAATGTTTGTCATGATTCCGGAACAAAATATGAAAACGATATTTCGAATAATAGGTTCAAATCAAAAAAACAAGAACACTCGCATCTACAAACGTTTATTTTTACAACAAACATGGATTGTTAAATTAAGTGTTCAAATTGTTGGCCATTATTCACTTGAAAATAGGCCAGTCGATGATAAAACGCTGTGATAGAATTCTTGACATATTTTGCAGGCAATAGAATAGAATAGAATAGAATAGAATAGAATAATTTATTGATGTTTAGGATCACAGATCATACATACGTCAGTACAAAACATATAGCAATTTTAAAACAAATGTCAAACAATAGATGGTTACAATCTTAATAATAAAAACTCATCCCAGTCATAAAAGGCACCGTCCAATAGTATTGCTTTTATTTTTCTTTTAAAAGGTTTCAGTGGCAGGGCACGTAGTTCGAGAGGTAGAATGTTATAGAATTTGATTCCGAAGCAATTTACGCTCATCTGACTTCTAGTTAGCCTTAATTGTGGCTGGCAAAGGTTTTTCTTAGTTCTAGTGTTATGATCATGATTTAGAGTATGACTAGTATATTTGTGGATATTTTTCCTGATGTAAATAAGGCATTCGAATATATAAATGCAGGGAACAGTTAATATACCCATTTCTCTAAATATATGCCTACAGTCCTCCCGATACCCCAGCGCCGCAATGATCCTAATTACACGACGTTGTAATGAAAATATTCGGTGCCGGGCATTGGAGTGGCCCCAAACTAAAATGCCATATCTCAGGTGTGATTCGTACAAGGAGAAGTACGCTGTTCGTACAACATACTGAGATGCTCTTTCGCGCAGGTTTCTAATTAAATAGGTACTAGAATTCAATCTTTTGGCGATTTCATCAGCGTGAACTTTCCACAATAGGGCACAATCGATATGTACCCCCAGAAATGTTGTAGATTTTGTTAAATCCTCAAGGCCGTGATTGTTAAGAGTAAATAACATTGATATGGTTTTGTCATCATTAAGGGCAAGTTTGTTTGCGAGAAACCATGTTGCTGCTCTACGTTTGGCTGCCTCATGCATCAGCACGCAGTCTTCCAGCGTCTTTGTAGATGTTAATACTGATGTGTCATCTGCATACATAATCGATTTAACTGGTTCCATATATGCGTCAAAATCATTAATAAAGATTAAAAATAGTAGTGGTCCCAGAATAGACCCTTGCGGAATCCCACATGAAATAGGAAGCCGACTGGAAGCTTCATGATTATGATGGACATATTGTAATCGACCAGTCAAATACGACATGATGAGTTTACAACTGCTTGGCTCGAAGTTATATACATAAAGTTTCCGCAACAGTTGACTATGCGAGACGCAGTCAAATGCTTTGGATAAGTCAAAGAAAGTTGCTAGAGTAAATTCACGCTTTTCGAGTTCACATTTATCAATAATTCGAAGACGCAATTCTTCTATAGCAAGTGGTTTTGTTTTACATATTCTATCTTTGAGATAACCATACAAAAAAAAAGGCTAGAGGAGTCAGATCTGGAGATATGGCTGACCACTTAATTGAAGAGGATCAATCCATCTGTTAGGAAAAACTGTGTTTAAATAATAACGAACGTTGCAGCCTGCATTATGGTCAACAGTGTTGAGCGCGCGTGCTGTTTTTGTATTCTTTCAGAAAAAAACCTACTTAGTTTTAGCCGTACTATCCGAATCTATAATAAAATCTGGGGGTTCCCATTTAAAATTTTATAGTTGGGGTAGAGGTGAGGGTCGTGTTTGATGTCATTAGATAGGTTTTTTAAACATATTAAATATGTGCGTTTTTGTTTTTCCATTCGATGTGTATTTCTCTAAATATTTGACCGTCCCGGAACTTTTTGAATACCTGGTATACAAAAATTATTATTTCTGATATTTTATACATCACTTCCTAAAGCGTGTAGCCAACTTAAATTTAAAAAATATTAAATCTTGGCACTCTAAGAGGTTTTATTTTATTGAACATATGATATAAAGACTTCATAATTAATTTGATTAAAAAACACTTAGAACCTTTCTTCAATACCTTATTTTGTAACCAAATGTACATTTCGGACACGAAGTGTCCATTATCAATGGTTTGATACTAATAAGGTATTAGTATCAAACCATTGATAATGGACACTTCGTGTCCAAAATGTACATTTGGTTACAAAATAAAGTATTGAAGAAAGGTTCTAAGTGTTTTTTAATCAAAGTATAATTATCTTCAAGTAACTCAATCAATCCAAAAATTCATAATTAATCCTAAAGCTTTTTTATCTTTCTTCTTTCTTATGTACATAGAAGTATAACAGAAGAAACTTCAGAATAACAAAACAGGTCGACAAGGAATATACAAAAAGAAAATGTTTATATTAATATAAATCACATTATTATTAAATGTGACATTTTGAAAAGTTTCATGTTTCACGGATGGAATTGATCGTTATTCACGGAAAACACCTGTTCCCATTCCCAGGACAATTTTATACAGAAATGTAGTTCATTGTACAATAAATAAACCCTCCTAACCCTCAAGGTCCACATGAATTATCAAATTTCAAGGTGACGTTTTCTCAATAAATAAAAGAATGTGCACATTAATCAATACACAAGAAAAAATATTGATTTTATTTAGTGACGCCATAAAAGGAAATTGAATAAATAGTATGATCTAAATAAGCACATAAAACTACACAACTTTGCCCATTTAACTGAATCTCTATCATTAATAATAATAATAATAATAATCTTTATTTAGCATCTTTGCTATACAATAACATAGAAAGAACAAAGTTACTACTCAAAATAGGATACCCTTGTAACGTACGAAGGTGTTGTTTGTCGTTATGGTTCTTTTATATATTTTAGATTTCTTGTATTTGTCGTTGAAAACGCGATTTAGTCAACTTGGGTCCAACCACAGAGATTCAAAGTTTATAGCTTTACTTGGTATTTAATTTGATACTTAATAATTGAATTTATAGATTGAAACAGACTTAGATTTAAGGTTTAGAGAACGAAGATTCAGAATTTAAGATTTAATATAGAAATTTAGAATTGACTGTCTTGATCAACTGCCGAAGTAGAAGTGTTCTCCTCAACACCAGAACAACTCTATTTCTTTAGTGATAAGATGAGACACTGATTATGTGTACGCATAACATGAAATAACAAAACGAGATTATAATTACTAAGTAAAGGGTTGGAATCTGAAAAATATTTGAATTGTGGATTATTTGCTATTTCCAATATTATCTGTACAAGGAGATAATTACACTATAATAATAAATATATACAGAGTTATTCATAAACACATTAAATATAAATTAAACTGAGAGATACATTACACCCTGTATAAGTAATATTAGTTTAAGACCTTTATTATAAACAAAGAAAACAAAAAAAAAACACTAACATTAATATAAATACCACATTGGCATTCACATAATTGTGTTCCATCAAGTTTAACAGTATTACATAAAGCTATTTATTTAAATAACAGCTGTTTTGTCGGTAAATTATAAGTCATTTACACACTTATCAGCCTTACGAGCAAAACATTTACACGTTTCTTTTTTTTCAATTTAATGGTGCTTTACACTTACACGAATTAATTCAACTGTTAAATAATTTATTTATTGCAGATGGTTACACGAATTAATTCAGCAAATAATTTATTTATTTATTACAGATACACAAATTTATTCTGCAATAAATTTATTTAGCAAATTTTGTATTGTGGAAGCTTCTACTTCGTTATACATGTTGATTTATCAATAAAAAAAAGTTTTAACTTTGTTTGTATAACACAATTTATTTTTTGTAACTGCAGTTTCGCCAAATTTAGCTTGCCATTATCGAACATGAAGTATGTTCAATAATGGCAAGCTAAATTTGCTGAAACTGCAGTCACATAATAATAATAATAATAATAATAATAATCCATTTATTGTCCAACAGGAAACATTTCCCAATTACAAGACAAAAACAAAACATAAGCCTGGTACATATAAAAATATAATAATAAATGAAATTAGAATAAATTCTGTAACAATAAAATTACTTATTAAGTAATTATTAAGTAAAAAGGTTGTAAATGTAAGGCATTCGTCGATTTTGTATAAAAACGTGCAATATAAAGTTTAGAACGTGCATTTCCACTCCCAGGCTAAGCATGAAGTAAAATTTCGAGTTTAGAAAAGCCCCGCGTAGAAAATTTGTCGAGGGTCGCGCAGCGACCCGAGACAAATTTTCACGGGGCTTTTCTAAACTCGAAATTTTACTTCATGCGCCACGCGTATTAAACACTGGAATATTGTGAAGTTGGAAATACACTAAAAACATTTTATTTAAAGGAGTAATAATCAAGATATTTAAATAACAAAATATTTACGTTTTTTTTAATACATTTTCAAGTCAAGTCAAATAATATAATAGATCAAATTAAGTTATTTAGTAATTTAATTAACACAAAATAATAACGTTGCGTATATGCATCAATGGCACATAATGGGTTAATAAATTTGTTTATTTATTATAGATTTTTTTGTTTAAATTTAATGGCGCTTCACACTAAATAAATTATTTGCTGAATTAATTTGTGTATAATTCAGCAAATAATTTATTTACTTATTATGAATACCTGTAGATAATTTAATTTTCTGCTTAAATTTTGATGGATTATTTGGAATACATTTAGGCTTTCCTTACATCCATTATATAGGTATTTGAGTGTGAAATGTGTTTGTGTGGAACATGTTTTATAAATAGCCGTTTTAAGGGTTTCGGGTTGTTCATTGTTATTTCTGGAGGTATTTTAGTGGTCCTTTAAAAATAAATCCTGGGGGGTGTGTGTCTGTTTGCAACTGGTGTAAATAAATAACGAAATTCTGTTGATTATTTTGGTGGAATTACTTTTTATATCAATAATCAATAAATAATAATGCAATCAATGGTTCATTGTTATTTCTGGAGGTATTTTAGTGGTCCTTTAAAAATAAACTCCAGGAGGTGTGTGTCTGTTTGCCACCAGTGTAAATAAATAACGAAAGTCTTTTGATTATTTCCGTAAAATTACTTTTTATATCAATCGAATCACTAGTAAACAAAACACTATTGGAGATAAGCCAATCAATCTTTTTTATTCTCTATACTTTCTATATTTGTATACAAGTTATTACAGTGTATTCAAATATATTAAAGCCCAGTTGCACCAGAAACGTTGAACTCAAGTTCAAGCTGAACTTTAGTTCCAGATGACAGTTCCTATTGTTCTAATGTTACTTTGAACTCGAGATCACAGTTGAACCAGTTCAACTTGTCTGGTGCAACCGGCCCTAAAAAGGGTTAACAAGAATTAAGTACTTGTACTTAAAGTATTGACCAATACGCAACTGCTGATAATAATAAGTATAATAAGGAAAACAAAACTAAATAAATAAATAAATACCATGTGTTTTTCATCTTAATATATTATCAAACTCTACATATTCAAAATTGTGGGTCGGAGAAATTTGATTTGGTATATTTAAAAGAACAAATCCTTGTATATGCAATTATCAATCATTCTTCTTCTCATTTCACATGAATTCAACAAAAAAATTGGGTACTGATTCAGAAAAGAAAAAAATAGCTACTGATTTAGAAAAGAAAAACAACCCCGAATTATTTAGAGCA
Source organism: Philonthus cognatus (assembly GCA_932526585.2). Lineage (NCBI taxonomy): Eukaryota > Metazoa > Arthropoda > Insecta > Coleoptera > Staphylinidae > Philonthus > Philonthus cognatus. Next base: position 104,423,670 of record OW052244.1, read on the forward strand.
ATTTGCTTTAGTATATTTAAAAGACAAATCCTTGTATATGCGATTATCAATCATTCTTCTTCTCATTTCACATCAATTCAATAAAAACAATGAGATACTGATTCAGAAGAAAAAAAATGAGGTACTGATTCAGAAAAGAAAATAAAACAACCCTTAGAGCAATTTGCTTTAGTATATTTAAAAGAACAAATCCTAGTTTATGCGATTATCAATCATTCTTCCTCTCATTTCACAGGAATTCAACAAAAAAAATTAGGTACTGATTCAGAAGAGAAAAACAAAAACCACCTAGAATCATTTAAAGCAATTTGCTTTAGTATATTTGAAAGAAACAACCCTTGTATACAGGATTAACATTCTTCTTCTCATTTCGCATGAATTCAATAAAAAAATTAGGTACCGATTCAGAAGTAGAAAAAAAAACAGCCTCGAATCTCTGTTCTAAATTAGGCGATAATGTGAAAAAATAAGGTTAACAGATTTCACCTAATAAGGCATGAAAATCCACAAACACCAGCGGTGATGATTAATGAAAGTGCGCCTGTTACTTACATTTTGAGTTGTCCTTTCCTTTCCGAAATTACGTTACATTGCCACAAAAACACTGAGATTTTTTTCAATTTTCCGAACTGACGGGAATTTGGAGTTATTTTTTGACAAGACGGACAATTTATCACTAGGTCGACATTTCGTTTGTTTTATTGTTTTTTTTTTTGTGTGTGTCTACGCCGGTAAGGAGGCGATTCCCCACTGCGGACGTGAACCCCCACCGGGAATGACGGATCCTGTCAGTCGAGCCGATAATGACACATACTCAACGAGAGTTAGTGTACAGATGGTGCAGGTGGAATATTAAGTTTCGCGTGGCTCTATCTGCGTTTCCGCGCTCGTACTAGTTAGCGCGGGAGTTTTGAAAAACACCTTAGACCTATTAAATGTGTAGTTAGCAGTGGCGGCATCTGTATTTCTGCTCCTGTACTAATTTTCGCGGGAGTTTTAAAAACCACCCTAAACCTATTATTTCCTCGTCTGTAGTAATAGAGCGAGTGTTTTGAAAACCGACTTAGACCTGTATTAATAGAGCGGGTGTTTTGAAAACCACCTTGGACCTATTAAATGTGTAGTTAGCAGTGGCGGCATCTGTATTTCTGCTCCTGTACTAATTTTCGCGGAAGTTTTAAAAACCACCTTAAACCTATTATTTCCGCATCTGTAGTAATAGAGCGGGTGTTTTGAAAACCGACTTAGACCTATTAAATGTGTAGTTAGCAGTGGCGGCATCTGTATTTCTGCTCCTGTACTAATTTTCGCGGGAGTTTTAAAAACCACCTTAGACCTAGTAAATGTGTGGTTAGCAGCGGCGACATCTGTATTTCACCGTCTGTAATAACTAGCGCGGAAGTTTTCAATACCACCTTAGACCTATATTAATAGACCTGTATTAATCACTGAAATATAGTAATACTGGAACGCGCTCTGGCGACGCCAGCGCGAGCCGACAGAGATAGCGAGTAACGGGTCTTGTGTCTCCGTCGTACTTTTGTGCCGTGATGTACGCCGCCTGACTTTAGTTCTAATGCGCATGCGCGAGGAGCGTGAGACAATGACACAAGACCCGTTGGTCGCTGTCTCTCTCGGCTCGCTTTCTTAACCCAGCGATCATAGGCAGTGCGCGTTCCAGTATTACTATATTTCAGTGGTATTAATAGAGAGGGTGTTTTGAAAACCACCTTAGACCTATTAAATGTGTAGTTAGCAGTGGCGGCATCTGTATTTCTGCTCCTGTACTAATTTTCGCGGAAGTTTTAAAAACCACCTTAAACCTATTATTTCCGCATCTATAGTAATAGAGCGGGTGTTTTGACTTAGACCTATTAAATGTGTAGTTAGCAGTGGCGGCATCTGTATTTCTGCTCCTGTAGTAATTTCCGCGGGAGTTTTAAAAACCACCTTAGACCTATTAAATGTGTGGTTAGCAGCGGTGACATCTGTATTTCACCGTCTGTAATAACTAGCGCGGAAGTTTTCAACCCCACCTTAGACCTATTAAATATGCACTATTAATTAATAGACAACGTTTTAAGGTTCATATTAATTACCTTTTTAGTAATATTGAAACATTTTAGTATCTATATTATACACATAGATATTAATAATAATACTATTATTATCCATATTAACATCTATGATTGTACATAACCTGACGGTTATATCAAAATTGGGTTATGTAGCAGTGGCGGCATCTGAATTTCCGTGCCTGTACAATTCAGCGAGGGAGTTTTGAAAACCACTTTAGACCTAATGTGTAGTCAAGGACGGTCGAGTATACGATAAGAATAATCGACAGAATGGAAGATTTTGGAGTGGAGGCAGAGATAGCTTACGTCACAAATGCGCGCTGAATTTAAATGTGATTACTTCATAGCAAACTTTAGGTAAACATGCATAAGCTGTAGATTTTCTGACATTCGTTGTTTTTGAAAAGAGTTTAATTTGAAGCTCTGAAAGAGTGTTTTCCACTCCCAGACTAAGCATGAAGTAAAATTTCGAGTTTAGAAAAGCCCCGTGAAAATTTGTCGAGGGTCGCGCAGCGACCCGAGACAAATTTTCTGGGCTTTTCTAAACTCGAAATTTTACTTCATGCGCCACGCGTATAAAACACTAATATTTTGTGAAATTTATGTATACATGAACCTCACTTGAAATCAGAGTTTTATACGCGTGGCGCATGAAGTAAAATTTCGAGTTTAGAAAAGCCCCGTGAAAATTTGTCTCGGGTCGCTGCGCGACCCTCGACAAATTTTCACGGGGCTTTTCTAAACTTGAAATTTTACTTCATGCTTAGTTTGGGAGTGGAAAACACTTGTTTAAAGCTTCAAATTGAACTTAAAAAAAAACAGGGAATATGTAAAGATATATAGAAAATAGGCTGAATTTGGAATACGTAAAACTCCCTGTATAATGTACATACATAGAGAAATAATATATGTACATACAACAAATATGTTTTTATTATAACCCAATCAATCAGCGGTGGCTTGCAGCCTAACTTCAGGGTAGGCCAGAGACCCAAGGTAATATGTATCCGTTATTGAAAGGTGACTTTGTTGCGCAATTCCTTGTATTTATAAAGCGCGATCCCAACCTCAAATTTTGTGTTTCTTGGCGCTGTGGCCGACCCTGAAGTTAGGCTGCGAGCCGTCGCTGCAATCAACATTTAATTACACGTAACACCAACTGTTATTTTAATTACACTTAACTCGAACACAAAGTCTTATTTTAATAACAATTATTTTTAACACAAAATATTAAAATTAGTGTCTATGAAAGTACAGCGAAACTGGAAAGAGAGGTTATGATAGACTCAAAAACAAACCACATACAACGTCATTGATTTCTCTCGCACGAACTATGGCCTGCAGGGAAAGAGGTAGGGGAAAACATTGAAAGATCCAATTCTGTCATACCTTGTAACACATATGTGTTACGCCCGTCGACGTACCTTGATGTGTAGTTTGTAGTGGCGACATCTGTATTTCTGCGCCTGTGATAACTAGCGCGGGAGTTTTCAACACCACCTTAGACCTATTAAATATGCACTATTAATAAACACTTGCATTCTGTTTAAAGGTTGATATATTAACGTTTTAGTAATAATGAAACATTCCAGTATAGACTAATTATTTAATAGAATAGTATTCCTAGTTAAAGGCACGCTAGATCCATATTATGCACGTAGATGTTAATGATACTATTATTTGTTATTAGATTTGAGATTTATGACTAAACTATTGTAATTAATGTTTATATAATATATTCCATTTGTTTCTGGATCTCGCCTAGCTATGGAAAAGTGACAGTTTAAGTATTGTAAATGGGGCTGGTTGTGTTTTAAATCAGGGTTTTTAAATGTCACTGTCAGATGTTCGATTTTAAGGTTATAATTTCTGACTATTGTGATCTTACACTGTTGCCTGTTTTACAAATTTTCAGATATAAAAGGATAATAATATGCAGTTTTAAGATTAACAAAATTTACTACTTGGTTTTTGTACATACAAACACAGCAATAATATTGTATATAACAAATATAATGAATTCGGCTCTGCAAACTTATTTCGTCATCCATTTGTATTTCTCGCTTGGGTCTTCCCGTTAACACATTTTGATCAACTCCATCCATCCACCTTAATTTTGGTCATTCTCTCTTCTGTTGGCCCTCAGTATTTTTTTGTAGAATTGCAAATTTATTACCACCCTCTTGTGATACTGATAATTTTCATGTCAAACAATTTTTAAGCCCTCATTCCACTTTTATTATTTAGTCAAGAGAACCTGCATCTGAATCTTCTGATGTTTGTTCTGAGCCACACAGCATTGCAACACTAGATTAATTTGATTTAATAATAAAATGCTCGAAGAAGCGACCGCGTGGCGAAATAATTGTTGCAAGATTAACAATAAACCTCTTGAAAATTAAAAAGAGGATTACTTATGATTTCATAAATTATTGCAACACTGTTAAAATAAGGAATCAGGAGTGCCAATTAATAAAAAATGTAAATGTTGATACTGCAACATAACAACACGAAAGCATGGCTAGGCGAGATCCAGAAACAAATGGAACGGTGTATATTTATGTGTTTCTGTAAACGGCTTCCGTTGATTTTACAAATTACATAAAATAGACATAACCTTAATTGCTATAGCAAAATAGAGTTATGTAGAAGTTATTTAATTATATGTAGGCGATATTTTTGAATTACCCGCTTGCGCGCGCCATCTAACGCCGCGGAAGGGAAATGTATTTCATGTTGGCTAAACTTATGAGATTTTAGGAGAGCTATGTTCAGGTTATTGAATCATAAAGAATTATTAGAAGACAAGAAGGCAACGTTACGTTATGGGAAATTGTTGTAAGAGATTATTAAAGTTTTAAACAAATGCAGTCTGTCTAATTTCCAACCCCACGAAAAGGCCATCCGCGACTACATATAATGCTATAAATCATAAATGTATATACCTATTAATCTAATCAGTATATTTTGAACTTCACAATATTTCAGCTAAATTTTCAGGCTTTCCTAAACTCGAAATTTTACCTCATGTTTAATCTGGGAGTGGAAACACTCGCTAAAAGTAAATTTCAATTAAATAAATCAGTAGAAGAAACACATTTTTACAGAAAGATAAACAAAAACAATGCGGATAATCTCCAATTTTAAGAAACAAACATAAATTTAGCGAAATATTGGCTCCTATGAAAATAGTAATACTCCTCAGATATTATTTACCAAGTAGTAACAGTTAAAACAATAATAATATTCGTATATACTGTGTCTAAATTTTGCATCAATATATTTTTCTAATTTTAGCAGTGTAAATCAAAGTTGCCCTTAGGACTTTTTCTTTACAGTTTGGTGGCGAGCATAGATTAAATTAGATTGATAACTCCTAGGGGGCTCTACGTATCATGATTTTAGTTAACCGACCCACTCGATGGGGCGGCGCTGCATGGCAAATGACGTCATTGGGTGCGGGGAGTGGGCGGGCTTCTTCTAAGCGGGATGCGCGGTGTCATAACATTACCATAAATTACCGTGCGATGCGAAAAATAACAAAGACATAATGAACATTTTAGATGTACATTTTAAAAGGTATCACAAATATATTTCGCTATATGTCAAAACCTTATCACAGTTTGTCAATTGCATTTCACTTCTCAACAAAATGGCTGCAGTTCGCCAAAAGATGCATCTTAGAAATGAAATAAGAGGACTCCTTATCCGGAGAATGGTTGCAGGCGTAGGTAGTTGTTATAGATCGGTTATTTGAACATAGTTAAATCTAGTTAGTTTAGTTGTCAACATAACTCTGTCAACATTCGCAATTCTGTAGTACAATTCTAAGTTCAATAAAGCCTTTAAATAGGTTAATTATTCCAACAATTTATTGAACTTAGAATTGTACTACAGAATTGCGAATGTTGACAGAGTTATGTTGACAACTAAACTAACTAGATTTAACTATGTTCATATAACCGATCTATAACATTCTTCCTCCCTAAGACCTAACGAAGTCTTGCAGATAAGTCGGAGGCCGACGATCACGAGAGCTGTGAATCGCTACTTAGTAACTATAGTCGATGAGTACTCCCGATTCCCTTTTGTTTTTGCATGCCCTGACATGTTAACATCTACCGTCATATCGAACCTGAAACAACTGTTTGCCATTTTTGGAACACCTGCCTATATTCACTCAGACTGAGGCACTTCATTCATGTCACAAGAGTTGAATATTTTCTTAACATCATTGGGCGTTGCTACTAGTAGAACTACTCCTTATAACCCTCAAGGAAACGGGCAAGTCGAGCGATACAATGGAATTGTGTGGAAAACCATTCAGTTATCTCTGAAGAACAAAGGAATGAACATCACTCAGTGGGAATCAGTCCTACAGGAGGCTCTTCACTCTATCCGTTTGTTGCTTTGTACCTCGACAAATACAACCTCTCATGAACGAATGTTTTCACACCCAAGATCAAGTTACGGCCAGTCTATACCCATATGGTTACTAGAGCGTGGACCTGTTTTACTGAAACGAACTATTCGTCAATCGAAGTATGACCCGATAGTTGACGAGGTTACTCTGTTGGAAGGTAACTCCGAATCCGAATATGCCCATGTAAGATATCCAGATGGCAGAGAGACTACAGTTTCCACTAGGCTTTTAGCTCCTGCTGGTGAGAACGTTCAGGATATATCAATGGACAGTAGCGGCCCACCAAAAGGTCAAGACATGATCCAGGAAGAAATTGAACCGGCCGAAAATACGGAAAAACTTCAGATGCTGCTTTGCGGTTGAGTCTGAATCCTGCTATAGATCCCCCTTCGCGGCGTAGCTCTCGTGATCGTCGGCCTCCGACTTATCTGCAAGACTTCGTTAGCTCATAGGGAGGAAGAATGTTATAGATCGGTTATTTGAACATAGTTAAATCTAGTTAGTTTAGTTGTCAACATAACTCTGTCAACATTCGCAATTCTGTAGTACAATTCTAAGTTCAATAAAGCCTTTAAATAGGTTAATTATTACAACAGTAGTGTTACATACAGTGAATTTTTCTATAAGGTAAACATATGCATAAGCTGTAAATTTTCCGACATTCGTTGTTTTTCGAAAGAGTTCAATTTAAAGCTTTAAAAGCGTGTTTTCCACTCCCAGACTAAGCATGAAGTAAAATTTCGAGTTTAGAAAAGCCCCGCGTAGAAAATTTGTCGAGGGTCGCGCCAGCGACCCGAGACAAATTTTCGCGGGGCTTTTCTAAACTCGAAATTTTACTTCATGCGCCACGCGTATAAAACACTAAAATATTGTGAAATTCGTATATATTCGAATTTCACTTGAATTCTGTGTTTTATACGCGTGGCGCATGAAGTAAAATTTCGAGTTTAGAAAAGCCCAGAAAATTTGTCTCGGGTCGCTGCGCGGGGCTTTTCTAAACTCGAAATTTTACTTCATGCTTAGTCTGGGAGTGGAAAACACTCATTTAAAGCTTCAAATTGAATTAAAAAAAAAACAAGAAATATCTAAAGATCCACAAAAAATAGGTTGAATTTGGAATACGTATACTTAAAAGAAAACTCCCTGTATGTATAAATACAAATAAAATATTTCCAGAAGAAAGTTATTGTTACTGCAAAAATACTCTGCAAAAATATTAAAGGGAAAAGTATTTGGTATATAGTGAAACTCTTTTCGTAAATCGACAAATCTTTTGACTTATATTTGAGAAGGTGAAAGATATTTGGGATATAGTGAATATAATATATATATACTTACGGTTCTAATTATTTATATTTATTAACGCTTATCTCGAGACGATTTCGTCTTATCGGCATTTTTGTGCCTTCACATCTGACAGCTGTTGATTGAAAACAAGCCCGTTAGAAATTGCGGGAAATTTGAAATTCCGACATATGCGCCCTCCCATCGAGTGGGTCGGTCAACTATATAAGTGAACTTACTGGGTTCATACTTCATTTACAAAGGTTATAATCCTTTCTTTTTTAATTAAACTGTATAAAATTATATTCTTTTCATCAATAATAATTGGATCCCTCGTATCAATTTCTTCCACATCATGGATAGGTATGTGAATAGGACTAGAAATAAATCTTCTATCTATTATCCCTCTAATAAATAGAGTCGACTGGGTCTGGTGGCGAGACTGTACTCTATGTTGTCAAGTCCCTATGAATTAAACGTCAAAATCAGAAAACAACAAACACAACTAAATGAAGCTTGTTGCGTGATTATTAAATATTCTTTCAAGGGAAAATCCTTACTAATTATCGCTAACATTTCGAAACCTACTCAAAAACTAAAACTGCTGTGACTGGTCGACAGAGCTCCAAAGCTAAGTCTATAAAATACGCAAGAAGAAGGAAATGAACAAGACGATCAATTAGGAAGAAATTAATACGAATTTGATTGAGAACAGCATTGAATGAATAATAAAAAGAAGGAGAATTACATATCTTGCTTTTCTTTTTCTCCGGGATAAGTATGTTTTGACTGCCGGTGGAAATTTTGGGAACGATGAGTGGAATGAAAATCAATTTCTCAGAGGTCTGCAGGACCTGTTTGGGTAAATCGAGTGCTTTTAAGGATATCAACGAACTGACCACGAATAACGTCACATTAGCAGAAATGGTACAATACTGCACATCTGTTCGGGTAAGTTTATAATGTAAGATTGAATAAATGAGTTAGTCTTAAAGTTGAACGTAGAAGATCGTACCGGACACTGCGGGCTCAATGGACACTTATACAAGATGGGAATAGTTGCCTTCCCATCTTGTAGAGGGTGTGAAATGGAAGACAAGACTGCCAGGTACATTCTCAGCGAATGCCCGGCACTCTCGTCTACGAGAGGATCCATATTGGGTGAAAGATGGCCGTAGATGGACATCATCAGGGATTTGCCCACCTCAGTAAAACTGGACTACCTAGACAAGGTGGGATGGTTGAGCTGAGGATGGGTGAACCGTAGTGGGAAGCAGCACAATGGGCCTAATAAGGTCTAAGTGCAGTGCAGCAATGCGCACTCCCCCTTATACCAGATACCAGGAGTAGAACACAGCAGAAATGTTTATTAGAGATATTTAATTGATGAGGCGGATACATGATGAAACTCCATAATACTATTTGAAATATAACAACGCAGTTGGGAGGGTTTCACTTTTATTGTTGAACACTGCAACATGTTTCACCACACAGTGGCTTCATCAGGCAGATGAAATAATGATTTTATTTACAAAGTACAGGTAAAAGCTTATATACTAATGCAATTAAGTTAATAGAAGGGGGGGGGGTAATGAGGTAATTAGGCTGAAACTAATACAAACAATTTTGAGCGACTAAATATTGATTAGGGGTGAATTGTTTACTTCTATTTGGTCATTTAATAGAATACCTTTTTTGTTATATTTATTAATTTCTAATTCTTCTAATAAGTTTAATTTACGACTTTTGTTACATTCGTGCAAAATTTTGAATTTAGGGTTAAAGTTATGTTGGTATTCGATTAAATGATTGGCGTAGGTTGAGGAGGTTTTCTTAAATTGAAAGCATTTTTGATGTTCTGAAATGCGATCTGGGAAGCTACGTCCAGTTTGTCCAACGTATACCTTAGGGCAATCTCCACACTCCAGCAAATACACGCCAGAGTTCGTAGTTTTATCAGATTTGTCTTTAGAATTATTAATGAATTTATTAAGTGAATTGACCATTCTAAAAGAAGGAGTTAGGTTTAAGGATTTGAATTTTTTGCTGATGGCAATCGAAGGGGGGCCGTTAAATAATAATAATAATAATAATAACACATTTATTTTTAATGATATTAAATACATCACATTCACATCAGGATATATTCATTTCACAAAAACAAGTCAAAAGAAAAACAAAAAACAAACAGGCATATTGCGTATACGTATTTAATTATTGCCTACGTTAGCATAATACTCATCCATAGTATATGGTTCTATATTTATTAACTTATCTATCAATTTTCTTTTCATGACAGAATAAGATTTTGCTGTTTTTATTTCCTTAGGAAGGCTATCATACAATTTTATGCAGGTATAATATGGACTTCTCTCAAAAAAACTTAATTTATGAGCTGGAAGACTGTATTCAACGCCATGCCTCGTGTTATTGATATTTGATAGCATATTATTTTCAAATATATATATCGATGCTTCCATAGAAACTTTATGCACTCAAGAATATAAATTCCTATGCAAGTTAGCATCTTTCTGTTTCGGAAAGCCCCTCTACAACTTTGGTCAAACCTCAATTTATCTATGATGCGTAACGCACATTTTTGAGCCTTGAAAACAGAATTTATATTAGAGTTAGTTCCCCAGAATATTATTCCGTACTTGATATTGGAATATATATAAGCGTAATAAAACGTTTCACATATTTTATTGTTTGTGTTTTTTCTTAATATTCTTAGACCATAATTTGCTTTACTAATTTTCCCAGTTAAGTAATCAATCTGCTCTTTAAAATTTAGGGTTTCATCTAAGATGATGCCTAAATATTTACACTGATGTGTAAAATTATACACATTATTATTAAGGGAGATATGAGGAGGTGTCAGAGTTCTCTGACTGATTTTAAAATATATACAATTTGTTTTATCGGTGTTTAGTATGAGGCAGTTTTCGGTAAACCACTTCTCAATGTTACACATTATTTGGTTTCCCGTGTCAATAAATGAATCAATTCCTGATCCCGATAAAATTACATTAGAGTCATCTGCATAGCTGATAAAGTGGCAGTTTTGTGCAATATTAGTCAGATCATTCATAAAAATTATGAAAAGGAGTGGCCCGAGTATGCTTCCTTGAGGCTCGCCCATATTTGTAGTAACAATCTCTGACATAACCTCTTGACCTGTAGTGGAGTTTGTAATTTTCACTATTTGTTTTCTGTTTTGTATATAAGTCTTGAACCACTTATTTTCTTTACCTCGAATACCATAACTGTGCAGTTTAGTAAGTAGGATCTCATGATCTATAGTATCAAACGCTCTTGACAAGTCAAGGAAAATTCCACACACCGATTTTCCCTTGTCCAGATTGGTATATATAGACTGTAAAAAATCAAAGAGTGCAGTATCGATACTTTTTCCTTGTCTAAAGCCATGTTGAGTTTGACTAAATAAATTGTTTTCATTGAGGAAAGTAATTATTTGAGCTGCTACGATCGATTCCAAGATTTTAGAAAAAGTTGTTAATAAGCTAATGGGTCTATAGTTTTCATGTAGTTGAGGATCACCTTTTTTGTATATAGGTGTGATTAAAGCTAGTTTCATATTTTCGGGGAAAATGCCAGATTCTAGTGACTCGTTGAAGCAGTGTTTTAAAGGTTCAATTATTGTACTAATACATTTTTTGATTAATGTTATCGGAATTTCATCGGAACCAGAGCTTTTTTTATTTTCCATTTTATTTATAGTGTTTAAAATATCAGTATTTGTGATTGTAATAAATTGAAAAGTTTTACTATTATTAATTATTTTACATTTATACTGAATACGATTTGGTAGTTTATTTAAAATCAATGTTTGTGCTACATCTTTGAAAAAAATATTGAAATCATTGGCCAATTGTTGTAAATTTTTTGTACTGGGTAATGTACGTTTCTGTATTTTATTTCTGTTGGTGAATGTATATATCAACTCCCATGACACTTTAGATTTATTGGATTTATTTTCTATTAGACTTTCATACATTTTGTTTTGTTCTGCTTTTAAAAGTGTAATGTATTTAGTTTTTTCTTCCTTTAAATGGTCCTTATATTGTGGATAAGATGTGGATAAAGTTTCTAGTATTTGCATGCGATTTTTACATTCTTCAATTTGTATATTACTAGGTTTTGGTTTAATTTTTTTATTTGTAGGATTACATTTTCTAACAGGGAAATGTTTGTTTAAATATAATGAGAAAGTATTTATAAAGTAATTATACTTGTCATCTATATCAATATCATTATAAATATCACTAAAAAATTCACCAGCTATATCATTGCAGAATTCATTTATTTTACTGTCAGAAAATACTCTACATTGCTTCTTAGTATATTCATTGCAAAGATTTAAATTTGAACTCAATAGTTGAGCAGTATGATCGGATGTGAATATTTGAACTATTTCAGTGTTGACGTATTCATAAGAAAGATTAGTTAAAATATTATCTATACATGACGTTGAACCAGTGTAATGAGTCCTCGTAGCTTCTGTAATAGTTAAAATTGTATTATAACTTTTTAAGAGGTTTATAAATAATAGAGAGTCATTAGTTTTATGAATAGTATTAATATTAAAATCACCTGCGATAAAAAATGGTGCATTCCTTTTTGTTAGAAAATCTAAAATTTTATTCAGTTTATTAAAAAACAGTGGTAGATCACCCTGCGGCGGCCTATATACACATACTATATTAACTGTAAAAGTATTTAATTTTAATTGTGTACCAACACATTCTACATTATTATCTGAGAGGTTTTTAATATAATTAATATCCGAGGCTTGAAAAGAACGATGGCTATAAATTGATACACCGCCGTGTTTGTTTTTTGCACGACAATAGTATGACGTTAATTGAAAATTACTATCTAAATTTAATGTTTTTAATGATTCATCAGTTTGCCAATGTTCTGTTATACAAATAACTTTTAGCTCATTGATAAGGTAGATGTTATATTTTAATTCATTTAAACTCGTAGTTAGACATTGAACATTACTATGCAGCAGTTTAAAGTCTTTGCTTTTACTAATGGAGCAATTTTTAACTATGTTGGTGTTATACCGTTGTTTTTGTCTTTGGCAAATAGAAAAAAATTAAATCTAGATACTAGAATTCCCCTTTCCCATGAGTTGGAGTTTTCTAATTGCTCTTTGTATGTGAATGGCACACCTATTTTAAAGCTTGCAAAAGTTGGATTTGTGTACTTTGGTACAATTTTTTCGCATATAATATCGTTACATTCAAATCTTTTTGTGAGTAGTTGATTAAGTTTTTCTTCTGTTAAATCAGTCGGATAGCGGGACACATGAAACCAGGCCTTTTTTTCGACGACTTTTATGTTTTTGTCTTCCTTGGATCCAACAACGATAACTTTCCTATGTCTTTTGCGCCTAACCTCGATGAAGTCCTCGTCCGCTGTGCGGGTTGTATCGGAGACGCTCGGGGTTTGCATCGCATTGGTTGGCGGAGCATTGGCGCGCTTAGCTGGAGCTGCGTTATCATTTTGCTCTGGCAGTTCGGACCGAATTGGATGATTATTTTGCTTATCATTGTTTCCACTAGGTTTCTGTATCTTCTTTTTAGCTTGTTCTTCGTTTTGTTGATAGGTGTCACTACTCTTAAGTTTTGCAGCGTAACTTTTGCTGTTATGCTCACAAATTTTTTGTAAGGTGCTATGATTTTGTTTAATCATAGTGCTATGCTCAAGAAGAGTTGAATTGATTTGTTGGAGTAAGGTGTAAGGAGACTGACCTTCTTTGCGATATGTTACACATGTTGGACATAACCAAACTAAACACTGTTTACTATTAATAAGTCGAAGTTCCGTGTCTTTTAGGCCCGTGCAGGTACCATGCACTAAACTGTTGCACAATCCGTAGCACAGGGTTTTCACATCAGTTGACTTTATACGTTTTTCACATAGTTTACATAGATTATCGTCACTACGATCTTCACTCGACGACGGCATTTTGTGTAAATGTTAATGAGCAATATTTGTTATTCTGATTTTGAAAATTGGTGGGATATACTAATTTCAGGGCTTGTTGTTTTTGTTTTTTATAAAGGATGTCTAAGATAAGCTTTTGACGAAAGCCGTTGTTATTAGCTATTATGAGAATTCTGTTGAGCTCATTATTAAAATTGTTAATTGATAGGGGGATAGTGGTTAGCCTATGCAACATGGAATGGTAAACTGCTAGTTTATGTTGCATAGGATGGAATGATGTGCTATGGATCGTAGTATCTGTATGGGTCGGCTTGTGAAAAATATTGAATTCATGTTTTTGACCTGGATGTGAAATTGTTAAGTCTAAAAAATTAATAGATTTATTAGATTCGATCTCCCTAGTGAATGAAATATCCTTGTGAATTGAATTAATGAAATTTAAAAGTTGATCTAACTGTCTCTCCGTTCCTGTGAAACAGGTGAGAATATCATCAACATATCTAAACCAGTATAGGCATTTATTAAACAATGGGTGTTTACTAATTATTTCTTCTAATGAATTCATGAAAATTTCGGCAAGTAACGGACTGAGGGGATTTGTAATGGGGCGGTCGAACCGGGGTTGGCTTTATATGTATTTTTGAGAAAAATAATAAATTATACTTGAGTTGTTTAAATAATTAAATTACGACATATGCCACTTCCGGTCGAAACCCTATCACGTTCCGTTAGCTCAATTATTAAAACTGTAAACTTACCATGTTTTGAATCGTTTCGTCTCGAACCACATTTTCACTCGGGGAATTTATGAGATTCAATTAAAATTTAATTAAAAAAAACTCTCTCTTTAAATTTCAACAATAAATAATAAATTTAAAAAAAAATCAAACAGTTACAACAAATATCAGAAAAAAAGTTGATTAAGAGATAGAATAATTTCACAAAAAAATTATGTTTAGACAAACAAGTTAAATAATAATGATTTAAAATCTCATAAATTCAAAAGAACTATTAATTGAAATTACCGTCGATCGGTCACCACCAAAAACCCCACTTTGACTTGACACTTTGAAAAACACTTGCATGGGTAATACTTCGAAGAATACTTTCTGAAGACGTTTTGAATACTGAGAGAATACTTCCTATTATCTGGCCGTCGTGCGACTTTATAGCCCGAAAATTCACCAGGGGATGAGTTGGGGGTAGCAGAGCCCCGGAAGGGTATCTTCACCCTTACCTCATTGGTTGAGGACGTGGTAGGGATGCTTACTCCCCGAGGCCCATTGGTCAACCCTTGGCGTGAATGATCACTCTCAATTCTCATTGGCTGATCCAATGCTCGACGCTGATTTGCTGAGCGTCATTTTAGCAACAGCGGAATTGAGAGTGACACGTCTCTGATTTTGCAAATTATACGAATATTTTCAAATATTTTTATAATTTGCTTAGTCTTTTAGTTTTGTACATTTGTGTACTATTTGGTGTTTTTATTTTTGGTGGAGCGCTGATTGACGGTCTGGTGCTCTTTTAGCACTTTTATGAATTTAAAATGAAATGTTAAAAATAAAAATTTTTGTCTAAACTATTAAAAATACATATACAAAATATACCTACATATATGATGTTCGAAAATAAACGTCACGATTAATGCGTGTACTCAAATTACGTGACATAGTTAAGGGGAATATAACAGTGGTCTGAAATTTAATGTTAGGTTTATTTAAAAACTAAAGGTCCTAGAAAGTTGAAATTTTGACAGCGTATATTAAGCCCAATTATCTAGTAAAATATCGAAGTACTTTTTTTTTAAACAATTTGCTTTCAGAGGTATGAAAAACATAATGTTAAATTTTTCAAAATTAAAAAAAATATTCCCATATCTTACTAGTTTATACTATAAGGAATATAATGTGAACATTTCATAAGGATGCGATAGCTCATGCCCGAGTCAGGTTAAAATAAAAATCTTGAAAAATAAGACCGTAAAATACCGCCGCCTTGCGGATCTTCTCTTAGTTGAACGCGTTGTACACTCATCTGCACAATTATTGGAGGGGCGAGCAGCATGCGGCCAGCGTTTATCTCTGGGCCGGTGAACGCTGTGCGGCTTCGCGTTTGTTTTTCTTTTCTTTTTTCAATCATAGTTAACAAAAACGGCTCGCGTCGTTAGCATTTATTCTCGTAAAATTAATATTTCGCAATTATAATCGATATTTTATTGTACTAGTGTTTTATTTTCATGCTTTCTGACTACCAGTGGAATAAGTATTTTTTTATACTGCATGTTCACTAATATAGAAAACACGAAATGTTTCACTAATTTAAATAAAGATGTGTAATATACCTTTAATATTGGCTTTCCTTATTATTTGACAGTGTCGGTATTATTAAATTATTTTTAAAGTTTTTTAAGCTGATTAATAAGCCAGAAGCAATCGAATAACAATCAGTTTTGTTCAAATCATTATTTCGTCTTAAATCTTCCGTTATTAAAGCAGTTGTTAAATGCCATTAAACTTCTCGCAATAAAACTATTAAAGTAAATTGTAAAGTTTCTAGCAATCGGACCTATTTGAACCAACTGCGACTTCATCAACGAATCAATGATATCAAAACTATAAGAATAGTAAGAATAACACCAATATGACGTTGTCGTAGATTAATGTTACAAATCAACTATTTTTTACTGAGCACAGGTAATATTTGTTTGACGAATGTTTAAAAAAATGTAGGGTTTAACTGCGTGCATATTCATTGTTAATTATTTTAGAAAAAATAGAACTATAATAATAATAAGGTAGTTATTATAATGCATTTCAAATAATAAGCTTCTTGCTCAACATTGCACCGAGCCCAATATATTTTTTTCAAATTTGGCTGATTTATAATGAGTCATATTTTGATAGTAAGTAAATAAGGAATAAATGAATTGAAATTGAATGTTATTGCAATCCTCTATTTATACGGCTCAGTCAACTTAGACCCCCGAAGTTCGACTTTTTAAAAAATAACTGTTGCGCTAGACGGGCCTTAGCTAGCGCTAGCTAGCGCCACAAAAATTAGAGCTAGCGCCGTTTAGACAAGAAAGTTACGGGGGTTTGAACTTTCGGGGGGCTAGGTTGATGCTGGATGTTTCAAGTTTTCTTACAGTATTCGGATTCCTCAGAGCTAGCGCTACCAATTTAAAAGCTAGCGCCACCCCCACAACCCCAAAAGATTATACAACATTTTAAACCCTAGCCCCCCGAAATGAGATTTTTTTAATCAAATTGG
Source organism: Philonthus cognatus (assembly GCA_932526585.2). Taxonomy (NCBI): domain Eukaryota; kingdom Metazoa; phylum Arthropoda; class Insecta; order Coleoptera; family Staphylinidae; genus Philonthus; species Philonthus cognatus. The sequence goes on from OW052244.1 coordinate 104,440,707, forward strand.
GTGCAAAAGTTCAATTCAAGGCTTTAAACGAGTGTTCTCCACTCCCAGACTAAGCATGAAGTAAAATTTCGAGTTTAGAAAAGCCCCGTGAAAATTTGTCGAGGGTCGCGCAGCGACCCGAGACAAATTTTCTGGGCTTTTCTAAACTCGAAATTTTACTTCATGCGCCACGCGTATAAAACGCTGATTTCAAGTAAGGTTCAAATATACACAAATTTCACAACATTTTAGTGTTCTATACGCGTGGCGCATGAAGTAAAATTTCGAGTTTAGAAAAGCCCAGAAAATTTGTCTCGGGTCGCTGCGCGACCCTCGACAAATTTTCACGGGGCTTTTCTAAACTCGAAATTTTACTTCATGCTTAGTCTGGGAGTGGAAAACACTCGCTTAAAGCTTCAAATTGAATTCCTGTAAAAACAACATATATCTAAAGATTTAAACAAAATAAAGTGAATCTGGAATACGTCTACTTTAAAGAAAAACTCCCTGTATATCGTAGAATCAGGATATTGAGATAGATTGTGTTAGAATGAAAATAAAGTCAATTGAATAGCAACGAAAGGAGCTTAATCACAATTTTGTAGCATCGAAAAGATACCCATATTTTGATTAGGTACATACATAACCCGATGTGTACTAGGTAAATTTTCAGGCATTCATTGTTTTTGAAAAGCGTTCAGTTTGAAACTCCCAACGAGTGTTTTCCACCGAGTAATAATGATTTAAGTTATCATAAAAAAAACAACCGTGAGGTACGCCACTGTCTTGCTAGCACTAGCTATCTCTTGAATAACTTTCTCATTTATCACTTGGTGAAACATTTTGAAATAATAATAAAGGATAAATTAAAAACACTTGGTTTGTTTCACTATTTGTTTCTATTTACTTGACTAGTTTCGCTTTTTACGGCATTATCAAGAGTGAATCAAGAGTGAACTTTGATAATGCCGTAAAAAGCGAAACTAGTCGAGTAAATAGAAACAAATAGTGAAACAAAGCAAGTGATTTTAATTTATCCTTTAATATCACTAGCTATGTCGTTGTTAGTGTTTATAGACTTCAGTATAGCAATTACAATGCCAAAAAAAATTTGAAATCGTACGGTTAGTTTCCCAGTTATAACGATTTCAATTATCAAAAACAATCGTCAGTTACGCCACTGTCTTACTAGTGCAAGCTATCTCGTTGCCAGTGTTTATAAATATTAGTATAGTAATTACAATGCCAAAAGAGTTTCTTAAATCGTACGGTAAGTTCTTGCGTAATAACGATTTAAATTAGCTAGGAGTGAAAACACAATTGTCAGTTACGCTACTGTCTACTAGGCATCATGTTTCTAATAGCCAGTGTCTATGAACATAAATAAAGTAATTACAACGCCGAACTATTTGTTGAAAGCGGTATATTATGTGCCAAACATCATTTTGTATTAAAATTCAGGAAGTAAATGGTAATACGCATACAGGATCTGAAAGCTCTTGCATCAAAATTTGGACGTGAACTTTTTTTTACCTGATATTTTTGAGAGAATATTTTTGTCATATTCTGTTGGCGCTAGCTCTAAGTTATATTTTCGACCCAATTTGATTAAAAACATCTCATTTTAGGGGGCCAGGGTTAAAAATGTTTTATCATTTTTTGGGGCTGTGGGAGTGGCGTTGGCTTTTAAATTGGTAGCGCTAGCTCTGAGGAATCCGAATAGTGTAAAAAAACTTAAAAAATCCAAACTCGGGGGGCTAGCATCAACCTAGCCCCCCGAAAGTTCAAATCCCCGTAGTTTTCTTGTCTAAATGGCGCTGGCTCTAATTTTTGTGGCGCTAGCTAAGGCCGGTCTAGCGCAATCGCTTTTTTCAAAAAAGTCGAACTTCGGGGGGCTAAGTTGACTGAGCCTATTTATACACATCATCATTTTGTAAACCCTGTACTAAACATAAAAAAAACAGGGCAGCTTTCCGTTTAATTTTTTTCAATCTATTATTTATTTGTTGCATTCATAAAAACTAGAATATTTGACCGAATATAAATTGAAATTCTCCCCAAAATTGGGGGTATTTACCCAATTGGGCAGAGGCCAAATTAATACACATTATTTTCATGGCAATAGCAGTTAGGGAAGATAATATTCCCATTTAAAAAATATGATTGAAAATCCTATGTTTTTTTTCATATATGTGCGGCATATAAATATTCACAATGAGCTTATGAACATGAATTATTTTATTATTATATTTTTAAGAAATAATCTATAATTTAATAAAATAAAACACATAGTTTGTTCGGCTGTCGAAACTGGAGTCTTAAAAGTAAAAATAATGTGTTATAATGACAAGAATAAGAATCATCAGTTTTGTAAATACCGAAAAATAACACAGGATCCGATAACGCTTTCTAACGAATTGAAAACAATATATAGCTTGTATGTATTATCAGCGTGTTTAAATAATACGAATTGACACTTTCGTTCGATCCGTCTTTTTTATACGCTTTGTTTTTTTCGTCTATTCCACGCGACGCGAGACCCCATCCGTTCATGCCAAGGAGCAATGCACAAATGCACAGCGAACTGCCGCTTTTCTCTCTGACTGTATTCTCCCCACTTGTGCTGTAAATTTGGCATCGGATGAGCTACTCTAAACTATGTGGGTCTTTCCAACACGATCGGCGTGTTACACTGCAATAATCCCCTTAATGAAATATATACAAAAGGAAAACTTTCAGACTTTAAAATCAAAGTCTGATTGAAATTATATTTCAACTTATGAATATGTACAAATTCGATTAAGGCATCAGATTAGAATAAGTTAAATTAATTAAGAGTATGTTTAATTAAATTATGTTGGAGAAAAATATGTTTTGTTAAAACTGTACACTATAGAAATATTTTACGATGCCTTAATTAGGGTCGACGTATTTTCGGGACTGGAACACCGGGCGGTAACAGTGGGCATACTCTTCCCTTTTGTTGTCTGTAAGCCGGTGTTCTTCGCAATCCGCACGTTCGGGATATTAATAATCCCGATCGGACGGATTTGGGAATTTCGAAAAATTAGGAAATTTTGGTTTTATTGCTTGTCCAGCTGAGCTTTGAAGATTTTGTTAATCCGAAACTGAAATTCGGAGATTTTGCTAATCTGGACCGAAAAGGTTTTATTACCTATCCCGAAAATACGCCGGCGGTTTATTGTTTTATGACCCTATTAACAATACAAAAAGGAAAACATTTCTTTACGAACTTAACGGATTTTCGAATTAAATTACGTTGAATTTTTCTTATAATATCAAATGAAATGAAATGCAATGGGATCCGATGTTAAATTGAAGAAATTTATATCGCGGATTAAAAATTAAACGAGTTACGACGTGTCAAAATAACACGCCGGCAACAGATTACCCATCGCTAATCCTTTGTTTTGGATGAAGAAGTTGTTATTGAATTGAAAGTAATTTTGTCGTAAACATTCATTAAGGAGATCAAGAATCTCCGACTTAAGGGGATTATTGCAGTGTAACACGCCGATCGTGTTGGAAAGACCCACATAGTTTAGAGTAGCTTATCCGATGCCAAATTTACAGGACAAGTGGGACGAATACAGTCAGAGAAAAAAGCGGCAGCTCGCTGTGCATTTGTGCATTGCTCCTTGGCATGAACGGATGAGGTCTCGCGTCGCGTGGAATAGACGAAAAAAAAAGCGTATAAAAAAGACGGATCTAAAGAAAGTGTCGATTCGTATTATTTAAACACGCTGATAATACATACAAGCTATGTATTGTTTTCAATTCGTTAGAAAGCGTTATCGGATCCTGTGTTATTTTTCGGTATTTACAAAACCGATGATTCTTATTCTTGTCATTATAACACATTATTTTTTCTTTTAAGACTCCAGTTTCGAGAGCCAAACAAACTATGTGTTTTATTTTATTAAATAGAGATTATTTCTTAAAAATATAATAATAAAATAATTCATGTTCATAAGGTCCTTGTAAATATTTATATGCCGGATATATACAGGGTGTCTACGCTAAACCATTCGTTAAAAGTTTATAGGGTTGCCGTTGCACTAAAAATTTGAAAACAATCCTTGGCATATGGTTGAACCAGTTCTCATCATGTGAAATATTTCAACTTTATATCACTTCCGGTTCCACCGGAAGTAGCACCAAATTTGTTATTTTAAATAGAACACCCTACATATTAGTAATTTTTTGGGTTTCTCGTTTAAATTGCAACATATTTTATTCAAACATATGTACACTTATCTCTTAAAGTTTTCAAGAAAAAAAAATATTTCTAAAATTTTGACCTTTTAAAGGCATCTCAAAATCTGTCTGTAACTTCTCTTAAGAATAAGATAAAAATATGATTTATATCTCTACTTGTACCTCTAGAGAATGCCTCTATGAGTAAATTAATTGGAAACTGTCAATTTTGACAATAAGTGTTCTTAAAATGTCAATATCTAAGTGCTCTCTTCAATATCAAGTAATTTTTTTTTTAATGGAATGATCCAATTTTTATCACGTAGTACGATTAGGGGGGAAATTTCCTACAAAAAAGTATTATACAAATATACTTCTAAAGCGAGTAGTTTTCGAATTATTTCGAAAATTCGTTTTTCGTCGCATTTATGCAGGGTAATGACATTTATTTGATGTACAGAGAGTTTTTCTTTAAAATATACGTATACCAAATTCAGCTTGTTTTCTTTAAATCTTTAGTTATTCGTTGTTTTTTTTTAATGGTTCAATTTGAAGCTCTAAACGAGTGTTTTCCACTCCCAGACTAAGCATGAAGTAAAATTTCGAGTTTAGAAAAGCCCCTTGAAAATTTGTCGAGGGTCGCGCAGCGACCCGAGACAAATTTTCTGGGCTTTCCTAAACTCGAAATTTTACTTCATGCGCCACGCGTATAAAACACAGATTTTAAGTGAAGTTCGAATATAAATAAATTTCACAATATTTTAGTGTTTTATACGCGTGGCGCATGAAGTAAAATTTCGAGTTTAGAAAAGCCCAGAAAATTTGTCTCGGGTCGCTGCGCGACCCTCGACAAATTTTCACGGGGCTTTTCTAAACTCGAAATTTTACTTCATGCTTAGTCTGGGAGTGGAAAACACTCGTTTAAAGCTTCAAATTGAACTCTTTTAAAAAACAACGAATGTCGGAAAATGTACAGCTTTATTCCCTAAATATTATTCAAGTAGTAATTTAGTTTCCATCATTGTCATGGTACTATTAAAAATTATTATAATAAATAAGTTGTTCTTTAATACTCATTGTTTATTTTGTTAGGGCGTAGGTAAAGTATCGTACGTTTCTCGAGTGGTATGGCAATTACATACTCGCGGAATACTGCACTCGCCGCTGCGCGGCTCGTGCGCAACATGTCCGCTCATATGTAATATACTGGATACTACTCTGGTTACGTAATATACTGTTATTATTTGACATTTTGCATTACATACGCGACAAAACAAAAACATTACTATTTGCCTACTAAAATTCAGTTGCGACTTATGCGCGCATTATTCCCTCCATAAATGCGACGAAAAACAAATCTTCGAAATAAGGATTTTTTTTCAAATTTTTAGTGCAACGGCAACCCCATAAACTTTTAACAAACGGTTTACCGTAGACACCCTGTATAAAAAACGCGGAACATAGGATTTTCAATGATTTTTTTTATATAGGAATATTAACTTTCCTAACTGCTATGGCCATGAAAATAATATGTATTAATTTGGCCTCTGCCAAATTGGGTAAATACCCCAGATTTTGGGGAGAATTTCAATTTTTATTTTATCAAATATTCTAGTTTTTATGAATGCAACAAATAAATAATAAAATGACTTCAGGCAGACATTTTATACTCAACAAAAAATATATTTGAGATTTGTCATCTAAAATATTTTGGGGAAGATATGTCAATTGGAGCACTGCACGGGCCTGAATTTTTCTTAGGCGATTTTCCCGTATCATATTCAATATTTAAATTATCTTAGTTTTATATATTTTTTTTACTTTTTCTAAAAACTATGCCTATAATCAGATAAGTATATTTTTTTATTTATTTAGACCTTAAATGTTGACCGGGCCGGGTCAGGCAAAACTAAATCTCTCTAATTTTATGACCGGGTCGGGCTAAGCCGGGCCTTAAAAAATATATTGGGCTTGGTGCAATGTTGAGCAAGAAGCTTGTTATTTGAAATGCATTATAATAACTAGCTTATTAATATTGTAGTTCTATTTTTTCTAAAATAATTAACAATGAATATGCACGCAGTTAAACCCTACATTTTTTTAAACATTCGTCAAACATATATTACCTGTGCTCAGTAAAAAATAGTTGATTTGTAACATTAATCTACGACAACGTCATATTAGTGACGTTATTCTTACTATTTTTATAGTTTTGATATCATTGATTCGTGGATGAAGTCGCAGTTGGTTCAAATAGGTCTGATTGCTAGAAATTTTACAATTTACTTTAATAGTTTTATTGCGAGAAGTTTAATGGCATTTAACAACTGCTTTAACAACGAAAGATTTAAGACGAAATAATGATTTGAACAAGACTGATTGTTATTTGATTGCTTCTGGCTTATTAATCAAAAAAAAACTTTAAAAATAATTTAATAATACCGACACTGTCAAATAATTAGGGAAGCCAACATTAAAGGTATTTTACACATCTTTATTTAAATTAGTGAAACATTTCGTGTTTTCTATATTAGTGAACATGCAGTATAAAAAAATACTTATTCCATTAGTAGTCAGAAAGCATAAAAATAAAACACTAGTACAATAAAATATCGATTATAATTGGGAAATATTAATTTTACGAGAACAAATGCTAACAACGCGAGCCGTTTTTGTTAACTATGATTGAAAAAAGAAAAGAAAAACAAACGCGAAGCCGCACAGCGTTCACCGGCCCAGAGATAAACGCTGGCCGCATGCTGCTCGCCCCTCCAATAATTGTGCAGATGAGTGTACAACGCGTTCAACTAAGAGAAGATCCGCAAGGCGGCGGTATTTTACGGTCTTATTTTTCAAGATTTTTATTTTAACCTGACTCGGGCATGAGCTATCGCATCCTTATGAAATGTTCACATTATATTCCTTATAGTATAAACTAGTAAGATATGGGAATATTTTTTTTAATTTTGAAAAATTTAACATTATTTTTTTCATACCTCTGAAAGCAAATTGTTTAAAAAAAAGTACTTCGATATTTTACTAGATAATTGGGCTTAATATACGCTGTCAAAATTTCAACTTTCTAGGACCTTTAGTTTTTAAATAAACCTAACATTAAATTTCAGACCACTGTTATATTCCCCTTAAATTGAAGAAATTTATATCGCGGATTAAAAATTAAACGAGTTACGACGTGTCAAAATAACACGCCGGTAACAGATTACCCATCGCTAATCCTTTGTTTTGGATGAAGAAGTTGTTATTGAATTGAAAGTAATTTTGTCGTAAACATTCATTAAGGAGATCAAGAATCTCCGACTTAACAATCAGATTAGTACCATGTAACGTCTACGGTAAACTAGCTGTTGCCCGGTAATGCAGTCGGTTACCTGGTAACAAGCAAGTTTAGCGTAGACGTTAGCACTACCGTCTTTCGTAAAACGATAAACTAAAATTCTTTATCATCAAAACCTTTTCCTTTAATAAGAACTAAGTGAACATTTGTTGCAAGTTTAGAGTAGATACTAGCATTGCCATCTTTTGTAAAACGATAAACTAAAACTCACTATTATCTGAAACCTTTTCCTTTTATAAACGTTGCTTCTTTTCCTCTTCTTATTCAAAATTAAAGGCCCTGGCTTTAAATCGTCGTACACCAGTTAGAGCAGGGGTTCTCAACCTTTTTCGGGTCGCACCCCCCTCTCATAACTCCACGCCTCCTTTCCTGATTTTATTTGATTTTTTTAGTTAGATTGAAACACTATTATAGCCTTATTTCACTTCGCCTATTCTTTAGGAAATCTGTCGTGCCCCCTGATATCTTGTCGCGCCCCCCTAAGGGGGCGTGCCCCCTGGTTGAGAAACCCTGAGTTAGAGCAATCAGATTTACTTTTTAAATTATAAATTCAACTGACGTGCAATTTTGATGTTATCTTTCTATTGAAAGTGAGTGGGTAGTTATGCTACCCTCCACTGCGACCCCAAGGATCTATTGTGTTATCTTTAGAACTTGGCCATTAAGTTTGCAAGAAGAAGAAGAACTAGATTTGTCATTGTTAACCCATTAACAGCCAAGCAGTTATAGAGATAACTGTAAAAGTTGATTTTAAGTAAAATCCTGCACTTCTTTTTATAATATCCATGAATGACTTATTGTATTACATACTGTAAAGTTTTTTTTTAAATATACATAATGTATATGCTGTAAAAGTTCAGGCATTCGTCGAATTTATATAAAAACGTGCAGTATGAAGTTTAGAACGAGTGTTTCCACTCCCAGGCTAAGCATGAAGTAAAATTTCGAGTTTAGAAAAGCCTTAAAATTTGGTTTGGTCGCTCCGCGAAGCGGAGCGGCCAAACCAAATTTTCAGGCTTTTCTAAACTCGAAATTTTACTTCATGCGCCACGCGCTTAAAACACTGAAATATTATGAAGTTAGAAATGCTCACATTCTTTTTTTTTGAAATGAGTAATAATTGAAATATTTAAATAACAAAATTACATTTTTCTTTATGCATTTTTAGGTCAGGTCGAATAATATAATATATCAAATTAACTTATTTCGTAATTTTATTAAACAAGAATTAATAATGTTACGTGTATGCATCAATGGCACTTAATGGGTTAAGTATCAAACTCATAATAATAATAATCTTTATTTAGCATCTTTGCTATATAATAACATAGAAAAATATATGTATATCTATATATATATATATAAAATAAACATTTGATCATCCTTAATCTATAAATTGTGTATGTATAATAAATTTATCACATAATAATACTTAATATATAATCTTTTTACTACTTTAATAAAATCAGTCTAAAACCATACTTAAATATCTATGTAAAAATAATAAATCATATTTACTATGAGTTTGATAATTGAATACTAATTGATAATTTTGGATGTAGGTTGACAACGTGGATCTTTTTCCTTCGAACATGTGCAAGGACTGTGTAAAACACGTGGAAATATCGTACGATTTCAAAATGCGCACTGAACAAACACACGCCGCCTTGACGAAGTATCTACAGGATCAAATCGGAAATTTCGTAGATGCCTCTGTTAAAGTGGAGGAAGAAGTTATAATAAAACAAGAACCTTGTGATACACACCCGGCCCAGCTGAATCCGGAAGAAGCGATGATCTTAGAAAAATCTGAAATTGAGGAGGAGAATTGTATCGCGGAGCTGGCGAAGTTTTCAGGCGATTTTGTAGAATATGGAGTGAAAATGACGGAACTTGATAGTACGAAAATGGTTGTGAACATGCTGGTGTGCCCAGTTTGTCTAATCAATTTTAGCAATACAGAATATAAATGTTCTCAGTGTGGTATGTATAATATTTTAAACATCTTTAATTAATTATTATTACTACATTAGTTATTGATAATGAGTGTTTAGCACTCGAAATGTACATCTAACACATAAAAATAAAAGTGAAGTAAGGAATAAAAACAGTTTTTTCATTGTGATTAAATACTCCACATAACTCAAATCAAACAATTAGTGATCTTTAATTAATTTCTCACTTAACCCGTGGTGAAACATTTTTGAATCTAATAATACTGGATGATTTAAATTAAATTTAAATTAAAACACTTGCTTTGTTTCATTTATTTATTTATTTATAAATAAGTGAAACAAACCAAGTGTTTTAATTTTAAATCATCCAGTATTATTTTAAAGACTTTTAAAATAGGGAATAGAATGTTTTTTTTTTGATAGGTGTGCCGTTCCATGGTGAAAATTGTTATCGATATCACGTACAGAACACCCACACAGGTCAGAACTGTCCAAAGCCATCGGGTGTAATCAAAGAAGAACTATTTGACGAAGAGGAGATGCGCTTCGGCATTCCTCCAGAGATTACCGAAGCAGCAGTAGAGAGCACGACGGAGAATCCCGATGAAGAAGAGATGCACTGCGGCACTCCGACCCAAAATCTAATACCGTCGAAATCGAAAGGAAAATACGCCACCACGTACAAGAGCTTCATGGACTGGCAGTCTATGCAGAAAAAGGTTTCGTTTTCCGAGGATTCACTTCTCGTGTATTTCGTGGAGATGTCGAAAAAGTACAAGGCGACATCACTGTGGGCTTTTTACTCGATGCTCAAGAGCACTTTGAATATTTACCACAGAGTTCACCTGGAGAAGTACTCGAGGCTGCAGGCTTTTTTAAAGCGGAAATCCGAGGGGCACCGACCGAAGAAAGCCAAGACTTTTACGCCGGAGGAGATGAATAGGTTTATTAAGGAAGCGCCGGACGATGTGTTTCTTTTGAACAAGGTTTGTGTTTATTAAGCAGTTGATTGAAATATTTACAAACATTATTAGCAAAACCGACGTTCGATTTTAACCTAGATACGGTCTTATTTTTTTACATATTTAATTGATGAGGCGGATACATGATGAAACTCCATAATACTATTTGAAATAAAACAACACAACACACAAAAGTGAAACCCTCCCAACTGTGTTGTTTTATTTCAAATATTATTTTTTTACTCTTGTACTTTTTCTCCAAATCTCTAAATCCAAGTTTTCAGGCTTTTTATCGAAATTTTACTTCATGCTTAACCATGGAATAAGAAACATTTAGTTGTATTGACAACTTTGATAAACACTCGCCCTCTTGATTTAAAAAAAAAACAATTGACATTTTCTTTTAGATACTTTATGGACCCTGTATAAAAAAAATATGCTCATCTTGTAGATCTCATAGAAATAGCCGAAATGCATGTATTTATACTTTTCTGTAGCTCAAATAGTTTTTGAGTTATAGCATTTTGTATTAAAATTAAAAAAGTTGAGAATTTACGCGAGTACGGTCGCTTTTTTTGTATTTTTGCAAAAGTTGCGAATAAATCAATAACTAATAGGAATACCGAAAAATGGTTTGAATAAAAGTTTTAGATAATAAAATTTTGGACAACTTTTCTATCCTCAAGTTTATTCATAGCTATCTTTTTTTTTTGAAGAAAAATGACAGTTTGTGAAAGATTCGTAAAAACTTATAATTTTTAGAAAATCATGGAATAATTTATAATTGTTTATTGAACTATGTAAAGTTAATTAAAGGAAAGGCACTTGGTATTGTTTCACAATTAAATCATTATTCCGACTAGTTTCGGTTTGTTAGACCATTTTCAAAGGAATGTACAGAAAAAATTGTTTCCTAAGTATATATACAATATTTTTATTTCAGGTAATAAGAGAAGTCAGAATTGGGGAATTCCAAATCTCCTCGTTGTCGTTTACGATATTTTTTCCCATTTTTATGGCCCTGTTAATCTCCAGGCCCTCTTTGAGGTTTAGTGCGTTTCCCTTATTACCTGAATGCAAAATCTTAAAATTATGCGGATTAAAGAAGTGATTGAATGCCGAAACTAGTCAGAATAAAGATTTAATTGTGAAACAATACCAAGTGCCTTTCCTTTAATTAACTTTACATAGTGTAATATGTTTCACCAAGTGCCAGATGAGAAATTAATTCAAGAAATTGTTTATTGAAATTTGTGTGTTTTTGAACTTTGGGATAAATCAGTGTTTTACAAGCCTGACGCATGAAGTAAAATATTTAAAAAAAAATTAAATTTAAAATAAAATCACTTGGTATGTTTCACTAATTTTACTTCTTTATTCCGACTAGTTTCGGCTATTTTTTAAAAATATTTAATCATGTTTCATCAAGTGATCAATGAGAAACAAGTTGAAAATATTTTATTATTTATTATTATTATTATTTTATTATTTATTATTATTATTATTATTATTACATAACATGAGTACATATATTTTCAACAAATTAACATCCGTTCTATAATATATTTCTTTTATATTGAGCAGTGTTCTGCTCAACGTAATGAATATCCAGATGTAACAATAATAGTTCAAAGCACCTAAGTGAGTGAACACTTGTAGCGTGCTGACATGAAGTTCTTAGAAATTTTGTGCAATATATGATACATAAATGTTGTTTTAGTTTACATAATGAGTACCGAAAAATATATGAAGTAAAATTTCGAGTTTAGAGAAGCCTGAAAATTTGGATTTGGTCGCGTTAGCGTAGAGTCAACTATTCTGACACTCTTTCCAAACACGGAAGAAAAAAAGAAAAAGAAAATATGCGTCCTTGGTTAGGTTTCAAATTCTCTTAGATTTCTTATTTTTCTTATTTTTTACAGGTGGCGTTAATTATGGGATTGATGGGAGCTTGCCGTTGCAACGAGTTACACTCCATGAAAATCGGAGACATCGAGGAGTACGAAGGGGCGGCCTACGTGGTGAACGTGCCCCAAGCGAAGGCGTCCAGACGCTTCAATGTGACGGGTGAATTTTACGAAATTTGCAAAAAGTACATCGACCTGCGTCCGCCCAACACCGAAACGGACTCCCTGTTTTTGAATTACCAGAACGGCAAGTGTAACTTTCAAAAAGTCGGGATCAACAAGTTGGCCTCGATGGGCAAACAGATCGCCGTCTTTTTGAAACTGGAGGATCCCGAAATGTACACGGGGCATTCGTTCCGGCGGTCGTCCACGAATATTTGTATCAGTTCGGAAGGAGCACTTGCCTCACCCAAGTTTGTAGTCTCGGAGTATTCTAAAAACGTCTGGGGGGATTTAATAGGTTAAAAAATATCTGGGCTACATCTATGCCTTACCCCTCTATAGACACCTAATATTCATACATTGTAAAATTGAACAGGATGTGCGAAATGTATAAAATTTTTTTTTTATTGAGACTGTAATTAGGTATTTTTTTTTTTATTAGATTTTTGGACTTTTGATAAATATATAATTGGACAGGATGTGAGAAATGTGTAAGATAAATTTTGTTACCGAGAATGTAATTAGGTTTTTTTTTTAAATTATATTTTGGGCTTTTAATAAATATATTGATATTAATTATTGTAAAGGGTCTTCTAATAGGGAGTTCCGAACTTTGACAGTTAATAGCGACCATATTGTTGAAGCTACAGGTGTCGAATTGGCTGTCATTTTTTAGTCTGTTTTGCCAAATCACTATGGACGGATATAGTGTTCAACAACACGTGCAAATGATAAAATTGTTTTATCAAAATGGATGTTTTCTTTGGGCAACGTTCTGCGCGCTTGGCCTATTTATTTTACGGTCGTCATAATCGTCCTACTTTATGGTAGAGAATGTGATGGAAGAGAAAAGGAGCGTGTATGCGGTGTTTGTGGACCTGAAAGCGGCGTACGACGCGGTACCAAGGGTAGGACTGTTAGAGTGTCTGAGGAGAAGAGGGGTGAGTGAGGGAATGGTAGAGTGGGTGAGAGGAGTGTAAATGGAAGAGTCGGAGAAGTTTAGGACGTGGTAGGGGCTTAGACAGGGGTGCCCATTGAGCCCGGTGTTGTTTAACCTATACACGAGTGAGTTAGAGGAGGTGATGAGGAAAGGACAGGCGGGGGGGGTGGTAATTGGTAGAAGTGAGGTGTGGATGTTAACATATGCGGATGATATGGTGCTGGTGGCAAGAGAGTGGGAAGGGATGAAGGATATGCTGAAAAGGGCGGAGAGGTTTATGGATAAGAGGGGGTTGAGCGTGAATGTAAGAAAAACGAAATGGATGAGATTCAGAAATAAAGGGAGGGAGGGGAGGGTGAAGGAATTAGAGTGGAAGGGGGAGGTGATTGAGAGGGTTAAAAAATTCAAGTATTTAGGATTTTTGTTCAAAGGGACGGGAGGGTATGAGGAGCATGTGAGGTGGGTGCAGGGGAAGGCTAGAAAGGCGTGGGGGATAGCGTGGAAAAAGTGGGGGAAGTGGATGGGGAACAATGTAAGAGTGGCGTGTAAAGTATGGGATGCGTGTGTGAGGTTAGTGTTAATGTATGGAGTGGAAGTATGGGGGACGAGAGGGTATGAGTGTATAGAGAGGGAGCAGTTGTGGTTCTTCAAGCGTATGTTGGGGTTGGAAAGGTCGACACCCAGATACATAGTACTACAGGAAACGAATAGAGAGAAGCTAGAGTGTGAGGAAATGGTGAGAATGGCTAGGTGTGAGATGAAGTTATGGGACCTGGAGGAAGAGAGACTGGTGAAGGCGGTTTGGGTGGCGTGCATGAATGGGAAAGAGGGTAAATGGAGGAGCGAGAGAAGGAGAATGTATGAGAGGGTGGGTTTGTCGGAGGCGAATTTGATGGAGTGGCTGGGGAATGGGGTAAAGATGGATGCGTGGGTGAAAGAGAAGGAGAAGGAGGTGGAAGCACAGGAAATGCAAGGGTATATAGAGAGGATTGAATACAACGATAGGTACGGGAGGTGGCAGGTACATGGGAGAATGCCGACGTATTTGAAGGAGGGGGGATGGAGTAGGGAGGAAAGAGTAATGCTGGCGAGAGCGAGGTGTGGGTCGGACGAGAGAGGAAGGAAGGTGTGGATGGGGGAAGAGTATGGGAGGTGTTATGTGAGCGGGGGAGGGATACGTGGAGCCATCTGGCAGAGGAGTGCGAGGGGTGGGAATGGGTGGGAATAAGAGGGAATAGAAGAGTGATGGAATGGATGAGAGAGGATGGGGCCGGGGTAAGGACGCTGGAGAAGTTAGGGGACGAGAGGGAAAGCAAAAGGAAGAGAGGGGGCAGTGATTAATGTAGATATGGATGTAATAGAGTATTATGCCAATAAAGGTCTTTTTTTTATCGTCCTACTGAGAGGACTATTCACAGTGTGGTGGATAAATTTGAGTCCACTGGTTCAGTAAACAATAAACTAACACTCGTACGGCGACGAAACGCAAGATCTGCCGAAAACATTGCCGTTGTCCGTGAGAGTGTGCAGGAGAATCCGAGGCAGTTGATTTCACGTTGCTCACAAGAACTCGGCCTTTCGCAGACCACAACTTGGCAAATTTTGTGTCATAACTTGGGCCTGCACCCATACAAGATTCAGCTGACCCAGGAGCTGTAGATAAACGACTTTAGAAATGACGTGTGTTCGAGCAGTTAACAAGTGACCCTAATTTTCATCAAAAAATTATCTTCAGCAATGAGGCCCATTTCTGGATGAATAAGTACGTCAATAAAGAAAATTGTCGAATTTGGGACGATACCAGTCTTCATGAGATCCAAGAGCGTCCAATGCATCCCGAAAAGTCACTGTTAGGTGTGGATTTTGGACTGGTGGCATCGGTTCATATTTCTTTGAGAACGACGTTGGCCAGGCCACCAACCTCAACGGCGAGCGCTATAGGTCGATGATTATCAACTTCTTTTCGCCTGAATTGGATAATATGGACACTAATGACATTTGGTTTCAACAGGACGGCGCTACGTGCCACACGGCTCATGCCACATTGGACCTTCTGCACGAGCAATTTGAGGGCATGGTCATCTCACGTAGAGGTGATGTGAACTGGCCACCGAGATGTACGATTTGACCCTGTTAGATTTTGTCTTGTGGGGTTTTCTCAAGTCGCATGTCTATGCGAATAAGCCACAAACCACAGCAGCCCTCAAAGCCAACATTAAAAATTCAGCCCGATTTATGCCGCAGAGTCATGGAAAATTGGACATTTCGGACGCGCACCACCCAGAGAAGTTGCAGCAAACATTTGCAGGATGTTATATTCCATTATGTATGGCATCGATAGGCCTTTCAAACAAATAAAAAATTCTGATGATATCTTACACACACTTTATTTTATTTAAATTTAAAGATAGGATGCGCTTAATGAAAGACCCCTTAGTTACATATATTCTGTTGTTGAAATTCAAAGCTCCCGCCCGAATTAGTATAAGCACGGAAACAAGATGTTGCTACCATCAGTTGAATTTTTAATAGGTCTAATGTAACGGTTCCAAAACTTTTAAACATAGCGACCCACTCTTTAGGAACCCAATCTCTTGCGACCCACATTAATACTAGCTTAGATGACTTAAAAATATCAGGCTTGTTGATAGTTACTAGAGTTACTGATTATTTAAATAAAATGGTATATTAAGTTAGGTTAGCTATACGGTAAGAAGGATCGACAGAATCGAAGATTTTAAAGTGGGGGTAGAGATCGCTTACGTCCAAATGCGCGCTGAATTTAAATGTGGTTACTTCATGGTAAACATGCTTAAGCTGTAAATTTTCTGGCATTCTTTGATTTTTAAAAGAGTTCAATTTGAAGCTATAAACGAGTGTTGTCCACTCCCAGACTAAGCATGAAGTAAAATTTCGAGTTTAGAAAAGCCCCGTGAAAATTTGTCGAGGGTCGCGCAGCGACCCGAGACAAATTTTCTGGGCTTTTCTAAACTCGAAATTTTACTTCATGCGCCACGCGCATAAAACACAGATTTTAAGCGAAGTTCAAATATACATAAATTTTACAAATATTAGTGATATACACGCGTGGCGCATGAAGTAAAATTTCGAGTTTAGAAAAGCCCAGAAAATTTGTCTCGGGTCGCTGCGCGACCCTCGACAAATTTTCACGGGGCTTTTCTAAACTCAAAATTTTACTTCATGCTTAGTCTGGGAGTGGAAATCACTTGTTTAAAGCTATAAAATGAACTTAAAAAAAAACAGAGAATATCTCAAGATTTACAGAAAATGGGCTGAATTTGAAATGCGTATATATTAAAGAAAAGCCCTCTGTATAAATACATATTTAAGGTCTTTTCCACTTTTTAACCCTTACGAAATTGAGTCAGCTCTTCCTGGCGGATAATTTTGTGCATTATTTCGACTGAATTTTACATTTTAATTTGTACATCACGATATATTTCACTGAAACCGGTTGGTCGACTCTTAACACTAACACAAAATCTTATTTTAAGAACACTTATTTTTAACACAAAATATTAAATATCTATCTATGAAAGTACAGCGAAACGGGAAAGAGAGGTTATGATAGACTCAAAAACGTAACCAAATCAACGTCATTGTTTTCTCGAACTACGGCCTGCGGGGAAAGGGGTCGGGGAAAACATGGAGAGATACAATTCTGTCATACTTTGTAACACATATGTGTTCATATCTGTTACGCCTATCGACCTACCTTGAGTTAAACCAGGGTGGCAGGGCCCATCGACTTCATATAAATCTGTAAGTTCACATATTTAGTTGACCGGACCACTCGATAGGAGGGCGCAAATGTCGCAATTTCAAATTTCCCGCGATTTCGAACATCTGATGGCACAAAAATCAAATTTCCCGCAGTTTCGAACTCTGCGAGAAAGATATTTCAATCAGCACCTCTTCAAAAATGCTGATAAGACGAAATATTTTGAAGACGGGCGTGGACGAGTGTTAATATAAATAAAAAAAACCGTAAGTATTGGAAAATTTTCTGTTTTTAAGCTATTCATTTCATTCTATCAATGCCATTAAGTCTGCACTTGTGTTTACATTTGTAAAAATGTCTCATTTTTGTGCTATAAAATCATGCAATAATTGCGAGAAAAATATTCGTATGCATAGATTTACGAAAAGAAATGGGGTAAGCTTTAACATTTGTTATATTAGTTCATTTAAATATTAAAATAAACATAACTTTTGTTTGAATCCATAAAAATAAAACTATTAAATTTATTTCATGGAAGTTGTAAGTTCTAATTTAATGATATTCGTGCCGATTATAATAATAGAAGTATGTTATTTAAACTTGGATGGTGAAATTAAAAAGTAACATACTTTAAATTTAACATTTTGTTTTACAGATATATAGTACATATAAACATTTAACAAAATAGAATCTATAACATTTGTTAAGTTTACTTTTATTCGTACAAATTGGTTTTTTGTTATTAGGCTTTTGGTCTTTTATTTTTATTAAATCTTAAATTTTTGTTTCAAAATATACGAATAAGTTTATATCATTAAATGAAAAACTAATAAACAATTATTTTATTAATATTTTACATTTTATTCATAACTACTACTCTATTTTTTTAAATAATCCTATCAATTCATTAATCTAAGATTGATATTCTTTTTTAGGTGTATGAGAAGTGGTTAGAGGCTGTTGGCCGAGGAGAGCTGCGAAGAAAATCGAAATGTCAAGTCGTTAAATCCACATTTATTTGTGACAGGCATTTCGATGAGGGGACGAAATGCTTTTCCAGCAAATCTAATTTAAAGCCAGGGAGTGTCCCCACATTATATCTTGATACACTGGCGGGTAAGCTGAATATTTATTTATTACTTTTATATATTCACATATATCTCTAAGTACCAAATAAGAACAATAAATTACTTATTTTTATATAATATTTTTTTGAGCAAGCGCGCAAGTATAGTATATCTAAATATTTATATATACATATTTTGTTCACAGCCCTCGTTGAAGATCCGGATGATCCAGACGATCCGGAAGATCCGGAGTTGATTGGACCATGCAATGTTAATGAGTTTCCAAGCACATTGGACGAGTGGCCATCCATCCAGACTCTGCAGAAATCAAATGCTGGTGGGAATAAAGCCTCATGCCCAAACGTAGACTCTCCCATTATGCAGGACAGCAAGAATTCCGTTTCGTATCGTGGAAATTATTAATATAATTGGAAAAATCTTTAAGAGAAGTTGTAGAAAATTAAGAATTAAACATTTAATGTGTTTATACGTTTTGTCATAGCTCTTTTAGTTTTAAAGTTATTTTTAAAAAATATGAATTTATGAATTGTTTCAAATTATGTTATTGCTATATTTCTGTGATAGAAATAATAGATACAATAATTGTAATTTGCGGTCGGTACCTGTGTTAATTTCAGCAGATTTTTTTCTATATACTTAATTTTGTATAATTCTGTATATTTAAATAAAACACTTGGTTTGTTTCACTAATTTATATTTTTTCCGACTAGTTTTATCCAATGGTCGAAACTAGTCTGAGAAAATATAAGTTAGTGAAACAAACCAAGTGTTTTATTTAAATATCCAGAATTATATTCAAAAATGTTTCACCACGGGTTAAGTGAGAAATTAATTAAACATATACTTAATTCTGTGTTTTATTAGTAATAATTTATGTTTTATTCATAATACTTCTTGTTTTAACATTAACTACTATTTTTAAGAATTAGAAGTATTAATGAGACCAAATAAGATGGAAAACAATCCACGCAGTCATCTTAATGGAAATAAATATTGTTATTTTATTTATATTCGTAAATTATGTATAAGTAGATATTTAAAAGATATTTCAATGGTTACTAAAATTATTCGTTCACTAATTCACCGGAATTGCATTGCTTAGTAACTATGATCATAAGATCATGGTTACTAAGCAATGCAATTCCGGTGAATCCGGTGAATCTTTTAAATATCAACTTATACATAATTTACGAATATAAATATATATATAAATGAATGGTTAATAACAGTTAATTCTTGAAACATGTCTAAGAGCGAATTTTCATAAAGTGAATTAATGTAATCAGTGTTTTATTAAATGTAATTGTAAATATTTAAATTAATTAATGCAAACAATGTTTTTTTAATGAAATTGTAAATATTTAAAATGTCATATTTTTTGTAATATACATTTTGTACTTTAATTAATTTGTTATTATTTCTCGCATCGCGCGGTGATTCAAACACCGCGCGGTATTCCCCGCACCACACCACAAATAGTATGACCCCCGCACCGCGCGTCCCGCACAGCAAGAAGCCCCACCACACCGCGCGTCCCGCTCAGAAGAAGCCCCGCCGCTCCCCTCACCCGTGACGTCATTGGCGATTGCAGCGCCCCCGCATCGAGTGGTCCGGTCAACTAATCTTACGATACGTGGAGCCCCCTAGGAGTTATCAATCTAATTTAATCTATGCAGGGTGGGTTCAGGCTTGTGGGACTTGTTTAAATTATGGCAAAATAGTTGGCAACATTCTCAGTAGATGTCGCTCACGTATTTTTCAAATTTCCCGCCACAAATGCAACAAACTGTATAGCCGGCAAGAGGGAAAACACTCTTAATCTCGTCCATTTGTTATTGTTACCTTATAGTGGATGCATCTCACTATAACTATAATTGCGACAATAGCTGTCTCTGCACGTTTCCAAATTGCGACAAAGCTGGTAAAAGTTTCTAGTATTTCGCGTAAATGCAGTATTATGCCTCCATCTTATTGCGCGTCCTAACTGTCGCACTTTCCAGTGACTCTCAAAATGATTTTATGATCCGACTGGCGATTCTAATTGACCACGCACACAAACTCCCGAGTTCAAATTTCCCGTATTCATACTAAACTTTTTTTATGCAAGGAAAAGTCAAACAATTAATTTGTAGATGATTATTCTTATTATTACTCATTATTTACACTTAATTGCGTAAAATGATGTGTAATAAGAATGAATAATAAAGTTATTAAATACTGGTCAACCAAGAAAGCGACTCTTGAAAATTCTAATTAGAATTTTTAAGAGTCGCTTTATAATTCAAACCTGTAAAATTACAACAGATGGAGCTGATTAGTAGATAAAGAAATATTTAGGTTGGCGATGCGTTCACGAATTGTCAACTTCATTTTATTTTCTAAATAAATTAATAGATGGCGCTATATAGAATGTACGCCATCTCTTGAAATATTGAAGAAGTAAAATTCATGCTGGTAAGTTAATTTATCTGCCAACATAAATTTTATTTTTATAAAGCTGCAAATAGATGGCGAGGACTAGTAATCGAGATTTCGACTTATGACAATAGTTCTATGGAACATTACTAGATGGCGTTATTTTCGATGCAACGAATTTCTTTATAATGAATTTTTTAACTATTTTTGCGCGCTTTTTGGGTTTGCCCGCCTAGCTATTTCCGCTGTTTTTGTAATTTTTTTAATTTTTCTTTGAGAATAGGTGCGGTTTTAAAGTGTTCCATAATTTATGCTTTAACATTTTACACATACTTTTGATAATAGAGCGACCAAACCAAATTTTAAGGCTTTTCTAAACTTGAAATTTTACTTCATGCTTAATCTGGGAGTTTAACGCTTCCAATTAAACTTACAAAAAAAAAACAACGAATATGTGATATGATAACTTACAGTATATAATTGGAATACTTATACCAAAAAGAAAAACTTCATGTATGCTCAAAATACCTAATCAATCGAAAATACTTTATAAGAGTAATTTTGAGCAAAAACTTTAATTGGTAAAGCAAACTATACGTATAAGGTTATCAGAAATTGCAAAAAGTTCAGTTACCGAAAATGAACGAGATAAGATTTTTTTTTAAATCATGTTTAAATGTATACTTTCTAAGTAATAGTTTTTAAGTTGTATTGTCTTTGGAAAATATATAAGAACAAGGTAAGTCAATATTCATTCCAAAAATCCAGTAATTACGTACGTTTATCTAATTCTGAAATTAAAAATGTATTATAAATACAAATAACATTCCCACTGAACAAACACATTTAAATAATGTTTCATCAACATTAAAACAACGTTTAATGTTGTTACAACGTTGATAAAACGTTATTCGTTTGGTTTTTGCTCAGTGGAGTGTTGATTAAACTTTTAATGCGGTTGTATTTATAGGTTAACTGAACAGCGGTAAATAACTAGCTCCAAACTTTTTATTTATTGACAAAAAGTTGAACTTCGATGTTGTATTTTTAAAGAAGAAGCATCAGATGCTTTTTCTTTAAAAATAAAAATCATGTTTCTTTTCAAATAAAAATATTTTGACGAGAATCAGAAACTTATGATTTTTAATTATTGCAGTCTAATTTACGCAATTCGCCAACTGTGCGGCAAATCGAAATTTTCAGGGTTTTTTAAACTAGAAAGTTTACTTTATGCGCCACGCGTATAAAACATTGAAATGTTGTGAATTAAAAATGTGGTTATTAGAATAGTAACGACGTGCAACATAATCGCATGTATTGAAATTAACCAAATCATGCAAAGCACACTGGTTTAGTGAATTTCGTTCGTGGACATCCACTAATACCGACTACTTGAATAGAGAAACGTGCCGGACAATACCCTGCACGATTTTCATGGGTTTTCCGGAACCGATAACACAACACATTTTTTTTTAGTTGTTATAAATATGCAATTAAAACCGGTGTCAACGCCTCACTGAGCAGCAATGTTAAATCAACAAACAATCGCTAATTGCTTCAATTTGGTCAATTAGACTTTTACGACCATAGACAAAACGATTATTAATTGCGTTAAAAATACTCGATATCCGAAATCGCCGCATTTCCAACGAAATAAATCTTATCGATTCACCACCTTTATAAAAAGTCGTTTGAGCAACGCAAATTTGCTCAGTTAGTCTTCACAAGAGGAAGTGTGATAATTGCAGTGAAATGGTTCCGAAAACTAAGTTTAATAACGGCTTGGAGTGTCCTTTAGTTGGCCTTGGAACTTGGAAGGTAAGTGTACAACAACGTTAAAAGTACAACGTTGTTTTCCCACTGAGCAAACACAATTAGGTAATGATGATTTAATAAAGAAACACTTGGTTAAATTTCACTAATATTTTGGTTTTTTATTCCAACTAGTTTCGACTTTGAGTCATTCTCAAGGAGTACAATGACTCAAAGTCGAAACTAGTTGGAATAAAAAACCCAAATATTAGTGAAATTTAACCAAGTGTTTTCTTTATTAAATCATAGTTAAATATGTTTCACCACGTGAAAGATGAGAAACTTGTTCAAGATACAATTAGGTAATGTTTTATCAACATTAAAACAACGTTTAATGTTGCTACAATGTTGATATAACGTTATTTGTTTGTTGTTTGCTCAGTGGGTTCTTATAGAAATTGTTGAAAAATAAATACACTGTCGCCAATTTGCATCTGTGTGGTCGGCCTCCCGCGGGGGTGTCAAAATAAAATCTAAAAGTTTGCATTTCTGTTAGTATATCTATTTTTTGCATACTTCAAAATATGGAAATTTGAATTAATTTAAGTTAGTAGTTATTTCAACAATAATTCGCACAGTTGAACAATTTATACTAATGAGTTTGTTAAGAAAGGGGCTTTTCGCAATTTCTGAAAAAAAAATGGTGATGTGTCCATCATATAACTTTCCCCATTATTTAACCAATTGATAATCGACATACTAAATTTATTTTACTCTAACCAATTAGATGAAAATTTCACTTGAAGTTAGTGTTTTGTACGCGTGGCGCATGAAATAAAATTTCGAGTTAAGAAAAGCATGAAAATTTGGTTTGGTCCTCCGCTTCGCTACGCGACCCACCAAATTTTCAGGCTTTTCTAAACTTAAAATTTTACATCATGCTTAACGTGGGAGTGGAAAACACTCGTTTAAATCTACAAATTGAACTCTCAAAAGAGCGTATGCCTATGTATATTTAAATTTAAATTTATTCCATTTTTATAATATTTCAACTTTATCTCCACAATTTAGGGAAGCTAGTTGAGATATTTTAATTTTCTTATGTCAGTTATAATTATTCAATTTTATATAAATTCTGTCCATTTTATGTTAATTGAGTAAATCTTGATTTTTTGTAAGTTCGTAAACGATTTCATTTTTTCCTAATTTATTGAATTTCGTTATTAAAATATGAACTTCTTTCAGATCGTACTTTTAGGATTATGTGCATTAAATTCACAGCTATTTTGTCTCATGTATCATTTTTATGTTTCATGCAAGACCGTAGCCAGAAAAAAATATAAATTTCGGGGCTGATTTAAAAGTTAAAAATATTATTTTTGCTTTAACAGGGCCGCTTTTACATACATACATTTAACATTTTGAAAATTAAGGGGGGGGGGGCATATTCCCCCCCCCTGGCTACGGCTTTGGAGTCATGATATTTTAACAATGAAAGTATAGTCTTTTAAAGAGATCAATGAATTCGCTTTAAACTTTTGTAGCGTGTTTATTTAAACTCTCTACAACTCATAAATAATTTCATTTTCAACAGTCCAATCCTGATGATGTCATTCGAGCTGTCGAAACAGCAATCGACATCGGTTATCGCCACATCGACTGCGCTCCTCTCTATGAAAACGAAAATGAAATCGGAACCGCCATAGAATGCAAAATTAAGGAAAACGTCGTCAAAAGAGAGGATCTGTTTATAACATCGAAACTATGGAACACCCATCATAGACCTGAAAGTGTCGAAAAGGCTCTTACACAATCTTTGAAGAACTTAAAAGTGGAGTATTTGGATTTGTATTTGATTCACTGGCCATGCGGATTCAAAGTAAGTGTTTACCTGAAATTTTTGTTTGGCAATGAAAACTTAAAGTTGGCTAAATTATAGTAACTTAATAGAATAGTTTAACAAACAAAGTCATAAAGTGTTTCATTTGTGAATTATAATGTATGACGAAGTAGAAGCCTTGGCTGTTCAGTGCCGCAGTAAGGAAAACTTGCGCGCGAGGCCAAAAATCCATTTGGCGCCCCCTAACTTAACAGTTATAATAAATGTCAACTAATGTAAACTGTCACTATTGACAAATACTATTGGACATACGTCAACACCGACTTGGTTCCAATCGAATCGTTTCCAATCGAATTTATTACATATTTCCAAAACTTATAATTGTTTATCCAATGATATCTCGATTGTTGTATTTGTCAAGATTGTGACGTGCGCACAAACTTGACATATTTTTTGTATTTTTTTAACATATTTTTAAGAGCTGACACTTTTGACAGTTGACGTTCGAGCTGTCAAAAGTGTCAGCTCTTAAAAATATGCAAAAACATACGAAAAATATGTCAGGTTTATGCGCACGACACAATCTTGACAAATACTACATTCGAGATATCGTTGGATAAACAATTATAAGTTTTGGATATATGTAATAAATTAAATTTTGCGCTCTAGGGCTTTAAAAATACAGAATCACGCGTGGGATTATGGGAGCTGACAGGAACGGTAAGTAGGGTTAGGTTAGGTTGACATTTTTGCGATTCAAGTCAATTATCTCGTAAACGGAACGTGCTATGGAAAAAAAATGTTTTAGCGAAAATATCGAGAATTTGATGCTGAACGTTTTTTGTTGTAAACATTTATTGTTATTTTGCACAACAATCGAGATATCGTTGGATAAATAATTATACGTTTTGTAAATGTGTAATAAATTCGGTTTTTCGCTATAGGGCTTTAAACATTTAGAATCGTGCATGGGATTGATTGAGTTGACAGATGCGGTGAGTGAGGTTAGATTAGGTTAGGTTAGGTTCACGTTTCCGCAATTCAAGTCGATTACCTCGCAAAGGAAGCGTGCCATGGAAAAAAATGTTTCGGCGAAAATGCAGAAAATTTGATGCCGAACGTCTTTTGTTTGAAGCAGTTTTTGGCATTTCGTACAACAATCGAGATATCGTTGGATTAACAATTATACGTTTTGGAAATATGTAATAAATTCGATTTTTCGCTCTAGAGCAGTGGTCTCCAAACTACGGCCCGCGGGCCAAATCCGGCCCGCGACTTGCATTAATCCGGCCCGCGATTGTTTGTAATTTTTTTGTAAATGTCATATTTTGAAATATTGTAACAATTGTTCCTTAAATTTTTCATAATTTTATAAAATTAATCGGATCTTGGCCGACTTTATTATGTAGAATTGTATTTGTGGCCCGCGAAGAAGATAGTTTGGAGACCCAGGCTCTAGAGCTTTAAAAATTTGGAATCGCGCGTGGTATTGTGGAAGTTGACAGGAATAAGGGTTAGGTAAGGTTGACGTTTTCGCGATTCAAGTCAATTGTCTCGTAAACGGAAAGTGCGATGGAAAAAATGTTTTAGCGAAAATGCCGAGAATTTGATGCTGAACGTCTTTGGTTTAAAACAGTTTTTGTTATTTTGTACAACAATCGAGATATCGTTGGATAAACAATTATACGTTTTAGAAATGTGTTAAAAATTAGATTTTTCGCTCTAGGGATTAAAAAATTCAGAATCGTGCGTGGGATTGATTGAGTTGACAGGTGCGGCGAGTGAGGTTAGATTAGGTTTGATTCACGTTTCCGCGATTCAAGTCAATTATCTCGAAAACGGAACGTGCTATGGAATTGTATAAACAATTATACGTTTTGGAAATATGTACTAAGTTTGATTTTTCGCTCTAGGGCTTTAAAAATTCAGAATCGCACGTAGAATTGATTGAGTTGACAGGTGCGGTGAGTGAGGTTAGGTTAGGTTCACGTTTCCGCGATTCAAGTCGATTACCTCCCAAACGGAGCTTGCTATTGAAAAAAATGTTTTAGCGAAAATGTAGAAATTTTGATGCCGAACGTCTTTTGTTTGAAACAATTTTTATCATTTCCTACAAAAATGGAGATATAAGGGTTATTTTCAACTTGTTTCTCATTGATCACTTGATGAAACATGATTAAATATTTTAAAAAAATTAAATTTATTGCCCGAAGGGGGAGGTTTTTTGTAATCTGTATATATTTACTGTAAAACATTATTTTTGTACATTCCTTGAAAATGGCTGATAGCCGAAACTAGTCGGAATAAAGACGTAAAATTAGTGAAACATACCAAGTGATTTTATTTTAAATTTATTTTTTTAAAAATATATAAGGGTTAGGTTAGGTAGACGTTTTCGAGATCCAAGTCAATTATTTCGTAAACGGAACGTGCTATAGAAAAAATGTTTTAGCGAAAATGTCGAGAATTTGATCGTGGACGTCTTTTGTTTGAAACATTTTTTTGTTATTTTGTACAACAATCGAGATATCGTTGGATAATGCAATGGGTAATTAGTTGGGTTTGTGTTTTTATTAAATTCAACTGTTGCGTTAGAGTTTTAAAAACTTGGATTTACCTGTAACATTAATCGAAGTTTAAGGTCCGCTAAACGGGGATTAAATCCGGGATTTACAAACTGATTGTGTTTAAATATTTTTATTAAATTCAACTTTTGCGTTGGAGTTTTAAAAACTTGGATTTAGCTGTAACATTAATCGGAGTTTAAGGTCCGCTAAACGGGGATTAAATCCGGGATTTACAAACTGATTTACAGTTCATCAAAATTGAGATTTACTTTGAGTTTATTGAATTGCTTAATGCGTTTCATCTTTTTGCAAGATTAGATTGTTAAGGGAGTCTCGGATTTTGTTGAAATCAGCAGGGATTGTTGGGGGATGAATGAGCTTCGTGTTAGAGTTGAAAAAAACAAAATCGAGCTGTTTTTAACTGAATTTCAGACGCTCTACGTTCGATTAAAGTTGTGTTGATTTAATTGGATTAATTTAAAGTTATTGTTTTCTTTATCGGATTAAAGGAAAAAAAAACTTAAATATTAATTTCAATTTTTTGTTACGACTTTTGCGTTTCGACAAGAAATAAATATAAATCTGTAAAATTTTACAGATTTAGATTTATTTCTTGCCGAATCACAAAAGTTGCACACATTTATAATATTATTATTTATTATTATTATTATATTATACAGTATTATTAATATTTAAGTTATTTTTTCGAAAGTAAATTATTATTTCGTTCTATGGAATTACGGAATTATAAAAACGCATTGAAAAAAAAAACAAAAAATTGCTGTAATTTTTATTACATTCTCTCAAATAAATTAAATTACAAAACTATAAAATGTAATCAATAGTTTTCTGATTTTTTTCTGCTAATGCGATCTATAAAATCTATAAATTAACCTTTACTGCGTGCTTTTACTCCCAGACTAAGCATGAAGTAAAATTTCGAGTTTAGAAAAGCCCCGCGTAGAAAATTTGTCGAGGGTCGCGCAGCGACCCGAGACAAATTTTCACGGGGCTTTTCTAAACTCGAAATTTTACTTCATGCGCCACGCGTATAAAACACTGATTTCAAGTAAAGTTTAAACTATTCTTTTTTAGCAGTATATTTGTCCGGCTTTAGTCATTTGTTTTCAATACTGGATTTAGCAGTATATAAACACTGATTTCAACTGTTCAACTATTTTTGGTTAGCAGTATATTTGTAATCCCGCTTTAGTGATCTGTTTTTAATACCGATTTAGCAGTATATAAATACTGAGTTCAACTGTTTAACTATTTTTGGTTAGCAGTATATTTGTAATCCCGCTTTAGTCATCTGTTTTTAATACCGATTTAACAGTATATAAATACTGAGTTCAACTGTTTAACTATTTTTGGTTAGCAGTATATTTGTAATCCCGCTTTAGTCATCTGTTTTTAATACCGATTTAGCAGTATATAAATACTGAGTTCAACTGTTTAACTATTTTTGGTTAGCAGTATATTTGTAATCCCGCTTTAGTCATCTGTTTTTAATACCGATTTAACAGTATATAAATACTGAGTTCAACTGTTTAACTATTTTTGGTTAGCAGTATATTTGTAATCCCGCTTTAGTCATCTGTTTTTAATACCGATTTAGCAGTATATAAATACTGAGTTCAACTGTTTAACTATTTTTGGTTAGCAGTATATTTGTAATCCCGCTTTAGTCATCTGTTTTTAATACCGATTTAACAGTATATAAATACTGAGTTCAACTGTTTAACTATTTTTGGTTAGCAGTATATTTGTAATCCCGCTTTAGTCATCTGTTTTTAATACCGATTTAACAGTATATAAATACTGAGTTCAACTGTTTAACTATTTTTGGTTAGCAGTATATTTGTAATCCCGCTTTAGTCATCTGTTTTTAATACCGATTTAGCAGTATATAAATACTGAGTTCAACTGTTTAACTATTTTTGGTTAGCAGTATATTTGTAATCCCGCTTTAGTCATCTGTTTTTAATACCGATTTAACAGTATATAAATACTGAGTTCAACTGTTTAACTATTTTTGGTTAGCAGTATATTTGTAATCCCGCTTTAGTCATCTGTTTTTAATACCGATTTAGCAGTATATAAATACTGAGTTCAACTGTTTAACTATTTTTGGTTAGCAGTATATTTGTAATCCCGCTTTAGTCATCTGTTTTTAATACTGATTTAGCAGTATATAAATACTGATTTCAACTGTTCGACTATTCTTGGTTAACAGTATATTTGTAATCCTGCTTTAATAATTTGTTTTTAATACTGATTTAGCAGTAAATAAACACTGATTTTAACTGTTCAACTATTCTTGGTTAGCATTATCTTTATAATCCTGCTTTAGTAATTTGTTTTTGATACTAATTTAGCAGTATACAGGGTGTCCCATTAGTGCGGTCTCGGAAGATATCTCAGCTCTCGTTAAAGATAGAAAAAAAATGTTTTCACCAAATTTGCTTGATTTTAAGAGCTGCATAACCTAAAATTATTTTCAAATATACAGGGTGTCCCATTATTCCATACTTAATACCAACTTTCTTATTTTAAATGCAACACTCTATATATTATTTTTTTATTTGATCCGCCTTTAAATAACCTACACAAAGATATATCATTATTGGTACTTTAGTTTATTTGTTACTTCAGAAAAAAATATTTCTTGAAATTTTTGGCAGTTTTAGTACTTTACTTAAAAATTCACTGTGTCCTTATTTTTTAAGATATCAGTCTGTAATTTTACACACATATGCAGTAAAGAATGCTCTATCCATTGACTATAACACATTATAATATTACTTATAAAACCTAATAAAAAACTACCTTCTAATATTTAATATTTAAAATGTACATAACTTCATTTTCTTAAATGGGACACCCTATATTTCTTTACTTTATCAGATCCGCAATGAAAAATGCTTTATTTTTTGTATAACATACCCTATATCTATTTTTATTAGTTTTTGAGATATTAACATTTTCCTGTCATATATGGGAAATTAGGCCACAATCAGCATTTAATTAATCTCTAATGGACGTCTAACTTTAATGGTATTTAGATATTTCAGTTTTACTTCAAATCATTTATTTATGACATAATATAATTACATTTATAATATCAAAGTAAACAATATAACGACAATGGAAACAAGTAAACCGTATTAATATTAACAGATTAGCATATAATGAATTTGATAATTATATTATGTGTTCGATATGGCCTCCATTTTGGTTTTGGCACACTTGAAGCCTCCGTATGAAGCTTTGATTGACACTTACTAAGTTGTCTACAGTAATGGCACGCATAACATTACTAATTCTATTTTTGATATCCTCTTGTGTTGTTGCAGGTATTTTATAAACTTCTTCCTTCACAACACCCCATAAAAAAAAGTCCAGTTTTGTTAAATCGGGTGACCTCGCTGGCCATGGAATTGGTCCTCCTCTTCCAATCCATTTGTTAGGAAAAGTTTGGTCTAAATATTGTTTAACTTGTCGACTATAGTGTGGTGGTGCGCCATCTAATTGTAACCATGCATTTTGTAACGTTCTTAACGGCAATTCATCCAACCAGGTTTCGAACTGATTTTGAAGAAAATTTAAAAACGTATCACCAGTAACATTTCCATTAAAGAAATACGGACCAATAATCCTATTCCCAATAATTCCAGCCCAAACATTAAGAGACCATTTATGTTGATGGCCTATACAAACAATATGGTTCGGGTTATGGTCATCGTATTAATGATAATTATGTCTATTAACAAAACCATTTCTATGGAATATCGCTTCGTCGGTAAACAAAATATTGTTAAAAAAGTTCGGTTCAACTTGATGTTTTTGTAACGCCCAATTACAAAAATCCAATCTTTTTAAAAAATCATTCTCACCTAATTCCTGCACCAACTGAACGTGATAGGGATAAAATTTGAATCTCTTTGTTATTTTGTTTATTGTTGATTTGGGAATATCAAGTTGTTTTTCTAACTGGCGGGAAGAAATTTGAGGGTTCTCAACAATGGACTGAATTACCAAATGTTCATTCTCTTCTTTCGTTGTCCTTTTCTTTCTCTTTAATTTTAGAGGGTACATGATACTTCCTGTGCTTTCAAATCGGTTCTTCAATCTCACAAACGCTGCTGCATTAGGATGCCGTTCCGCATTTGGATACTTTTGTGCATATATTCGACCTGCAAGAAAACAATTTTCTTCACTTGCACCCAAAACGTATGTCATTTTTATTAATTCTTCTTTTGAAAAATTCATTATTGCGTTATCAAAAATTCAATAATATTAATAATAGTGTTAACAGCACTTTATTTATCTGTATGTCAAATAAATACGTTTGTTTACTTTATCAATTGTTTTTCATGGCCTCCTTTATTGCATTCATGATATATTAAAAAATGCAAAATTTGTTTATATTGTTTACTTTGATATTATAAATGTAATTATAATATGTCATAAATAAATAAAGTAAAGTAAAACTGAAATATCTAAATACCATTAAAGTTAGACAACCTTTAAAGACTAATTTAATGCTGATTGTGACCTAATTTCCCATATTTGACAGAAAAATGTTAATATCTCCAAAACTAATGAAAATAGATTTAGGGTATGTTATACAAGAAATAAAGCATTTTTTATTGCGGATTTGATAAAATAAAAAAATATAGGATGTCCCATTTAAAAAAATGAAGTAATGTACATTTTAAATATTAAATATTCGAGGGTAGTTTTTTACTAGGTTTTATAAGTAATATTAAAATGTGTTATAGTCAATGGATAGAGCATTCTTTACTGCATATATTCAGACTGGTATCTTAAAAAATACGAACACAGTGAATTTTTAAGTAAAGTACTAAAACTGCCAAAATTTTCAAAAAATATTTTTTTTTGAAGTAACGAATTACCTAAAGTGCCGATAATGATATATCTTTGTGTAGGTTATTTAAAGGCAGATCAAATAAAAAAATAATATATAGGGTGTTCCATTTAAAATAACAAAGTTGGTATTAAGTATGGAATAATGGGACACCCTGTATATTTGAAAATAATTTTAGGTTATGCAGCTCTTAAAATCAAGCAAATTTTGTAAAAACATTTTTTTTCTATCTTTAACGAGAGCTGAGATATCTTCCGAGACCGCACTAATGGGACACCCTGTATATTTCCACTTCCAGACTAAGCATGAAGTAAAATTTCGAGTTTAGAAAAGCCCCGCGTAGAAAATTTGTCGAGGGTCGCGCAGCGACCCGAGACAAATTTTCACGGGGCTTTTCTAAACTCGAAATTTTACTTCATGCGCCACGCGTATAAAATACTGATTTCAAGCAAAGTTTAAACTATTCTTGTTTAGTAGTATATTTGTCCGGCTTTAGTCATTTGTTTTCAATACTGGATTTAGCAGTATATAAACACTGATTTCAACTGTTCAACTATTTTTGGTTAGCAGTTTATTTGCAATCCTGCTCTTACAGTTTATCTTTATCACTGATTTAGCAGTATATTTTTTAATTTCACAATATTTCAGTGTTTTATACGCGTGGCGCATGAAGAAAAATGTCGAGTTTAGAAAAGCCTGAAAATTTGGTTTGGTCGCTCCGCGCTTCGCGCTACGCGACCAAACCAAATTTTCAGGCTTTTCTAAACTCGACATTTTTCTTCATGCTTAGTCTGGGATTGTAGACACTCGTTAGAGGTTTCAAATTAAACACTTCTATGAAAACAACGAATGCCTGAACAGTTACAGAGCATGCATCGGTAAACATATGTACACTTGAAACAAAAATTCCCTGTATATTTTTATTATTTTCAGGAATCTGATGAGTATTTCCCACTGAACCCCGATGGGACAATCGCGTTTTCTGACGTAGATTACGTGGACACTTGGTTAGCAATGGAAGAGTTGTACAGAAAAGGTCTGGTTAAAGCCATAGGAGTATCAAATTTCAACATTAACCAACTTGAACGAATCTTGGAACATGGTACGATCGTTCCAGCAGTGAATCAGGTATTTTATTTTTTTATTATTAGTTGTGAACTAACAATAGTAATCTACTAAAATGTTTCGTTAATACGAAAATGTTAGTATCATCCTTAGTACAGTGTCAAAGCTGTATGCTAAGATCTATTAATAAGGCAATTACAATTCTATGATTATACAAGCAACACGCGTTTTGTAACTCATACTTTTTTAAACTTTGTACATTTTGAAATTGTAACACCTTATTGCAATTCCGGTGGTCAAATTCAATTTGGATACTATCAATTGGGATATTATTATCTCACTTAAACGCCATTTCAGCCATTTCAGCTGAAATGTGTAATAAAATCAGGAGACAACAATCACTGTCAATGTTATACAGTATTATATTGGTAAGTTTCTTTCTTAAATTCGCAAATTCTAAATTGTTAGCTCATCGTCGAAAACACAGATGTCGCCACTCAGTCGGCCGTTACGCCACTCAGTCGGCTGTTACGTGAAAAACACATGAAGTTGTTGCACTTCTATGTGATTCGTCATTCAACGTTAAAAGCAACTGTGCGAAGAAATAGCGAATGCGCCGGGACTTTACTTTTTTACCAACAATTTTTGATTCAATAAAATTTTAACACTGCGACGACAAATCCAGTCAATTGTAATAATATATAAGTGGCCTATTTCCAAAAACCCTTAAATCCATGGTTTTCAGATGGATTTAGGGGTTTTTTGAAATAGGCGACTCATATTACTGTGTTGACTAATCTAGTCAATAATATTACTGTACTATTGTATTGACTAATACAGTATTAGTAAACTTAGATTTAAAGTTGGAATAATTTCACAGCTTATTTAACAATTATTACAGGTGGAATCCTCACCATACCTCAATCAATCAAACCTACTCAAATTCTGCAAAACCAAAGGAATAACTTTAACAGCATACAGCCCGTTAGGCTCTCCGGATAGGCCCAACTACAAACCTGAAGACCCAAACCTCTTCGAAGATTCAGTTCTAAAAGATTTGAGCCAAAAGCACGATAAAAGTGTCGCCCAAATTGCTTTAAAATTCCAAGTCCAAAGAGGCGTTGTCGTTATACCGAAATCCGTCACTAAAGCTAGATTACAAGAGAATTTAGATATTTTTGATTTTGTTTTGAACGAGGAGGATATGGTCGTTTTGGGTAAATTGGATTGTAATTACAGGACTTGTAAATCTACACGGTGAGCGATTTATTATTGTGTTTGGTGTTTTTAAACAATGATGTATTCTTTTTTTCAGATGTTATGAACATAAATATCATCCGTTCATCAATGAAGAAAATTAACTGCATGTTTTTATTACAATTATGGCATTGATAATATACTTATATAAAGTTTTAAAGATATTGTTTTTTTTTTACTTTTATTAATCCGTATCCCATTTCAAGACGCATTGTACGAAAATCGCATGCGAAAATTTCAATTTCTAAATTAATTTAGAGATAAAAACAAATGCTGGTAAAGTGTTGGGGATTTAATACTAATAATTATTAGTTTTAAATGAACAACACTGAATTTATACGCGTGGCGCATGAAGTAAAGTTTCGAGTTTAGAAAAGCCCCGTGAAAATCATTGTTTTATACGCGTGGCGCATGAAGTAAAATTTCGAGTTTAGAAAAGCCCCGTGAAAATTTGTCTCGGATCGCTGCGCGACCCTCGACAAATTTTCTACGCGGGGCTTTTCTAAACTCGAAATTTTACTTCATGCTTAGTCTGGGAGTGGAAAACACTCGTTAGTTTAAAATACGTGACAACTGTTATTTCAATCTCTAAATTAATTTAGAGATAAAAACAAATGCTGGTAAAGTGTTGGTGATTTAATACTAATAATTATTAGTCTTAAATGAACAACACTGAATTTATACGCGTGACGCATGAAGTAAAGTTTCGAGTTTAGAAAAGACCCGTGAAAATCAGTCGTTTATACGCGTGGCGCATGAAGTAAAATTTCGAGTTTAGAAAAGCCCCGTGAAAATTTGTCTCGGGTCGCTGCGCCACCCTCGACAAATTTTCTACGCGGGGCTTTTCTAAACTCGAAATTTTACTTCATGCTTAGTCTGGGAGTGGAAAACACTCGTTAGTTTAAAATACGTGACAACTGTTATTTCAATCTCTAAATTAATTTAGAGATAAAAACAAATGCTGGTAAAGTGTTGGTGATTTAATACTAATAATTATTAGTCTTAAATGAACAACACTGAATTTATACGCGTGACGCAAGAAGTAAAGATTCAAATTTAGAAAAGCCCCGTGAAAATCAGTGGTTTATACGCGTGGCGCATGAAGTAAAATAGGAAAATCGCATGCGAAAATTTCAATTTCTAAATTAATTTAGAGATAAAAACAAATGCTGGTAAAGTGTTGGTGATTTAATACTAATAATTATTAGTTTTAAATGAACAACACTGAATTTATACGCGTGGCGCATGAAGTAAAGTTTCGAGTTTAGAAAAGCCCCGTGAAAATCAGTGGTTTATACGCGTGGCGCATGAAGTAAAATTTCGAGTTTAGAAAAGCCCCGTGAAAATTTGTCTCGGGTCGCTGCGCGACCCTCGACAAATTTTCTACGCGGGGCTTTTCTAAACTTGAAATTTTACTTCATGCTTAGTCTGGGAGTGGAAAACACTCGTTAGTTTAAAATACGTCACAACTGTTATTTAAATCTCTAAATTAATTTAGAGATAAAAACAAATGCTGGTAAAGTGTTGGTGATTTAATACTAATAATTATTAGTCTTAAATGAACAACACTGAATTTATACGCGTGACGCAAGAAGTAAAGATTCAAATTTAGAAAAGCCCCGTGAAAATCAGTGGTTTATACGCGTGGCGCATGAAGTAAAATAGGAAAATCGCATGCGAAAATTTCAATTTCTAAATTCATTTAGAGATAAAAACAAATGCTGGTAAAGTGTTGGTGATTTAATACTAATAATCATTAGTTTTAATTGAACAACACTGAATTTATACGCGTGGCGCATGTAGTAAAGTTTCGAGTTTAGAAAAGCCCAGTGAAAATCAGTGTTTTATACGCGTGGCGCATGAAGTAAAATTTCGAGTTTAGAAAAGCCCCGTGAAAATTTGTCTCGGGTCGCTGCGCGACCCTCGACAAATTTTCTACGCGGGGCTTTTCTAAACTCGAAATTTTACTTCATGCTTAGTCTGGGAGTGGAAAACACTCGTTAGTTTAAAATACGTCACAACTGTTATTTCAATCTCTAAATTAATTTAGAGATAAAAACAAATGCTGGTTAAGTATTGGTGATTTAATAGTAATAATTATTAGTCTTAAATGAACAACATTGAATATATACGCGTGGCGCATGAAGTAAAGTTTCGAGTTTAAAAAACCTCACTTGAAATCAGTCGTTTATACGCGTGGCGCATGAAGTAAAATTTCGAGTTTAGAAAAGCCCCGTGAAAATTTGTCGAGGGTTGCGCAGCGACCCGAGACAAATTTTCTGGGCTTTTCTAAACTTGAAATTTTACTTCATGCGCCACGCGTATACAACATTGATTTCAAGTGAGGTTCAAATAAACATAAATTCACAATATTTTTGTTTTGTACGCGTGGCGCAGGAAGTAATATTTCGAGTTTAGCAAAACTCGTTTGATACATAGATGTCGCTACTCAGTCGACATGAATACAGTGCCTTGATGAAACACAGTGGCGACAACTTTGTTATTCTTTTTGATTGGTTATTAGTAATTCTGACCAAAAATGGCGGACAAACAGCAGCGTAGCTATAAAGTCTAAAGTTGGTCATAGCAATTCCGTCTAAAGGTGCACAACCTTTATTTCACTTACCCCAAAATTGTATCCCAAAAATTCGCAAAGGTTAATAGAATCAACCTAAACACGTTAATTTAAGGTATTAACCATCATATGCTCCTATTTCAAAATAAAGGGAATATTCAATTGTGACATCTTTTACTTGAAGCGTCATCCATGGGCGGAAATGGATGACGTTTCAAGTAAAAGATGTTACAATTGAATATTAGATGTTCGTATTTTAACCTATTTTCTTAATTAATATAGCCTCATCATGGCGGATGACAGGGGGTTGTCGCCACTGTGTTTAATTAAGTCACTGTAGGCATGAATCACGTGAAAAACACATGTAGTTGTTGTACTTCTATGTGATTCGTCATTCAACGTTAAAACAGATTAGGATTGTGCAAAGAAATGGCGAATGCGCCGGGATTTTCTTTTTTTCTCAATGAAATTTTAATACTACGAATAATCTAGTTAATTATAATAAAGTATTATTGTGTTGAATAACCTAGTCAATAATATTACTGTCATTTATATTACTGTACTATTGTATTGATTAATGCAGTCAATATTACTGTGTTAGTAAACTTATATTTAAAGCTGGAATACTTAAACAGCTTATTTAACAATTATTACATACCTCAACCAATCAAACCTACTCAAATTCTGCAAAATCAAAGGAATAACTTTAACAGCATACAGCCCGTTAGGCTCTCCAGATAGGCCCAACTATAAACCTGAAGATCCAAACCTCTTCGAAGATTCAGTTCTTAAAGATTTGAGCCAAAAGCACGATAAAAGTGTCGCCCAAATCGCGTTGAAATACCAAGTCCAAAGAGGCGTCGTCGTTATACCAAAATCCGTCACTAAAGCTAGATTACAAGAGAATTTAGATATTTTTGAATTTGTTTTGGACGAGGAGGATATGGTCGTTTTGCGTAAATTGGATTGTAATTACAGGACTTGTAAATCTACACGGTGAGTGATTTATTATTGTGCTTGGTGTTTTTAAATAATGATGTATTTTTTTTAGGTGTTATGAACATAAATATCATCCGTTTATCAACGAAGAAAATTAACTGCGTGTTTTTATTAAAATTATGGCATTAAAAATATACTTATATAAAGTTTTAAAGATGTTGTTTTTGTTAGTTTTATTAATCAGTATCCCATTTCAAGACGCATTATAGGAAAATCGCATGTGGACATTTCAATGTTCGTTTTTATCTCTAATTTTTAGAGATAAAAACAAATGCTGGTAAAGAATTGGTGATTTAATACTAATAATTATTAGTGTTATTAACTTAAAATGTAACTATACAGGGTGTCTTAGAGTTCCCTGAGAAGCGATAATGCGAGTTTGTTTGAGTCTAAAACGCAATAAAAAAACAAAACAAATGCTGGTATAGTGTTGATCATTTAACAATGATCAACACTATACCAGCATTTGTTTTGTTTTTTTATTACGTTTTAGACTCAAACAAACTTGCATTATCGCTTCTCAGGGAACTCTAAGACACCCTGTATAGTTACATTTTAAGTTATATTATATGTAATCACACTGTCCTGTATCAAAGGGGGAAATTAAGGTGTTGCCTTCTGGGAGACAACCAAACCGATTTTGAGAAATTTATATTGAATTATTGACCTTGTTCTCAAAATCGGATCACCCTCGATTACCTAGTAGCTCGTAGGCAGAGATACCACACAGTCACTTTTAAAACAAAATAAAACATAAAAATACTCACCCTGTCATCGTCAGGTCCTGGAACAGCATTTTTCCAGAACAACTCACTTTGTATATATATTTCTTTAGGTTATAAGAATTGAAATGATTCGATAAATGAAAGAGTACGATTTCAAAAAAACATTTACAATGGTGTTTATTAAAAATAAACAAGAGTTGACAATTACCGAAATATATATGCAAATAATACAAAAACAACTATCACCTTACGCGACGCGACTCTTACGTTATTTGTTGGATTTAAAACAAAAATAATATTATAACAACACTCGGATTTCGGATGACCGCACGATTCAGAAGATTGATACCGATTACTGTCCTCCCCCTGAACCATCAGTTTCGATAACCACCCTCTCCCTTCCCATGATCGTCGCTAGGTGGGATGTGAGAGATGGAAGTGGTTAAGGCTCCTGCCTCTGATTGGTCCAGTGGTTAGGGGTGACATGCGCAAGTCTATTGCGTTCCCTTATTCTGCGCGTCCTGGTGCATGCGGATCATCCAACCCGAATTACTAGGTGAATTGCCGGTATTTCCCTTTATGCAAATTCCAAGTAGCCGGGCAGTAAATACCGTCTCTCCCTAATCCGGAGGGCGGTACTCGACGGTGAGCCTTTCGTGACCAAATCTGTCTTGTTATTGTTTTGGTCACGAACTGCCGTAATGGTGAAAATTTCCCGGCTTAGGGCCGCTACTTGGAATTTTGCATTTTACGACCCAAACGAGATTTGCGCCGCGTAAGGCAATAAAATCAAAAATTCTAAAACCTACAAATGAAATAAAAATGACTAATCCTATAATTACAAATATTTACAAAACCCGAACGATCAGTGTATGTAAACGAACTTAGTTCATTTCATAATAAATGATTATGAAAGTGAATTTAAAAATGATTAATAAAAATTATGTGGGGTCCGTTGTTATCGCGAAATGAAATTAAACTATATAAATCGCCGAAATAATCATAGTTGCGGCGTTTCCGGTAAAACGCCGGTAACACCTGTTATTGGTGAGTGTTGGACAGTAAAGATTATTGTTACTAATAAAAATAATAATAATTATTTATGTACCAAGTCAGTAAAATAAGACTTTATCGAACGAGTCTGAGGTTATGAGACGAGCGAGCGGAGCGAGCGAGGTGAATAAAGACGAGTTCGATAAAGATATTTTACTGACGTGGTGCATACAAAATTTTATCGCCAATCTTAAAAATAAATGAAAAAGTATAGGATTTTTTATTTAAATTAAAAAAAAAATAGAAAATATGTATTATTATTTAAACAAACACTACGAATTAATCAAGATATTAAACCACTCTATTTGTTGTATATGTGGAAATTGATGGTGCATCCTGTGGCATTATTTAAATTTATTCCTGATGTTGACCCATCAACGGAAAAATTTTGTGGAAAATGAATATTTTCATTTTGATGTAAAGTTGTGGCAGTGTTGTCATTGATATCAAAACGGTGCGCAATTTGATCACTACCCAAAATCGTTTTTGCAATCTTCGTTTTGTTCAATATTGATTCCTCAACATAGGACTCAGCAACGGTATCACTCTTCCACCCTCCTTGACGTTTCAAATTTTCTTTGCTGCCCCCTGCATTAGCAAACAAAGTAGCAGACGACCTCCGAAAACAATGACCAGTATATTCTGACGGATTTGGCAAATTTAAATAGTTCGCAATTTTACATGGTATGTTTCCAAAAGTGTGGATACCCACAGGCTGCACTGTGCATTTACTTTTTCTATATGTAATAAAAAATCTATCATGTTTGGTCTGTGCGGGACGAAGTTTGGCATATTTTTTATATAACTCAATCGGTTTAACGTGTCCTTCGAACTCTGATGTTACGACAAATACTCTTGGTTTATTAGTTTTCGTGTGTCTTATATGCACAATCAATACAGTATCCTTGTCTTCTATATCATCAACTTTAAGATTTACTAATTCATTATTACGGCAGGCTCCAGCAACGCCAAAAATAACACAAATCTAAAATAATATCTACATTAATAACAAATATGCTTCGATAATTGATTACTATCTTACCTTCATCATTAAATATATTTCATTTGGTGCATTCAATAGAAACTGTATTATTTCTTCTTGTGTGAGAACTTTCGATTTTTTTGCCGTATAATTTTTTGATTTCTGTTTTAAAAACGCCGTAAGTTTCTTATATTGGCTTATATCAACGTCGTTTTTTACCGAAAGAGATGCTTTTAACATAGAATAATATGACCATAATGTTGCTGCTTTATATTCCTTGGATTTTTCAGAAAAATATGTCAAGAGAACGTTTTCGCTAATTTTTTTAATGTTATTTCTGTCACACCAACTTGTGAATAAATCGTGTTGACGATTATAAATATGTCTAGACTTACTTGGAAGAATTTCGAGCGTTGTTTCTATCGCTCTTTCGCGTATTTCTGGTGGAGTACATGGTATTTCAAACTCTTCACTACTCATGTTTTTTTTTGACAACTAAACTGACAGGATTCGACCTCCTTAGATTTTGTTAGTATTGTCCCATAATGTTACTTGTTGAAAGTAGTAAAATAATGGGACGGTTTAGTGCCGCAAATGGCGATAATAATAGATGTATTTAGTGCCGATTGGCGATAAAGAAAATTAAACACTAAGTATCGTTTAAAGTGAAACTGGTTGACTGCAGAATTAATAACCTGCAGTAATAAAGTAATAAACTGAAGAACTGCATGCCAGATAATGAGTAGATTATCTTATGCAAATTCTGTGTGTAGAAATGTAAAAATATAATTAAATTCTGCGATACCCATCATTTGCTGTATAACAGGAAAAAGAGCCATTCAAATAAAAAATAATGTTTCCTATGTGACGCAGCCCATTTTTATTTTAGGAAGTCACTCGCACATGAAGATATAATATTCCTGCGCGTCCCGCGCCCAGAAATCCGTGTTCCTCTCGAGAGAGCTCTCTCAGTGTTACCCGGAGCCCGGTCCGGAAAGCATGTATCATTCGCGAGCTCATCTGGAGGTAACGCCCACTATTACGCGTCTCTGGTGCCGGAAAATCGCGGAACGCGAATTTTCCGAAATGAAACCACCAATTTCTTATAACATATGAATTATTCTCAATGAAATTTAACAAAACAGCGTGTTTGATATTCTAAATAAGCTTTGTATACAAGACAATAATAAGTGAGGGAAAATATGAACAAATACTGGAATACTTTTGCAAATAGTAAAATTAAAGTGATTGACTATTAATTTAATAAATGTGAATGTTATTATAAAAGAATACAATATTAAGTAATAAAACATGAGAGTGTTAGTAAGGGATTTTCGTGTGTATAAGAGAGGTATTATATGTTTGCAGTTGATGCTCGTTGTTTATCCAGGTGAGACAAGAACATTAATTATGTGTTATTATTACTTTAATTAGTACAATATCAATATGATTAGAGGAATGTGCAGGATTGCTACAGAGAAAATGTATACGCACAAAATGAAATACTTTTTAGTTGATGTAATTTTCACTAAAACAAGCGATTTCAACACATGTTTTTACTTTCAAAAAACTCAAAAGTTGGTTTTAGACGGATTTTTACCAACATTAGTTGTGGACAACTGCATTGTAATGCTATCTCTTAAGAGTAAATTCTTATAATTTATTATATTATAATGTTGATGCAGTGATTTCAACTAAATTTATTCGAATTAAATATCAATTCTCTAATTATAGAAGTAGTTCCACAATAGTAACACAAATAAATAAAACAACTAAAATATTACCAGCACCATATCGAGCTCTAAGCTAGAGCCATTTTATCACACGTGAATCTAAGACAAAAACAATTTATAAGTATTTTTTTTCTCATTAGCGGGGGCTTTCGTATATTCCGGATACCGGTATAAGTGAAAATAACGATAACCCGGCGCATTCACAATTTATTCATAGCTTAGACCAGTAGTCTCCAAACTACGGCCCGCGGGCCAAATCCGGCCCGCGACTTGCATGAATCCGGCCCGCGATTGTGTGTAATTTTTTTTTGTAAATCGCATATTTTG
This sequence comes from Philonthus cognatus, assembly GCA_932526585.2. Classification (NCBI taxonomy): domain Eukaryota; kingdom Metazoa; phylum Arthropoda; class Insecta; order Coleoptera; family Staphylinidae; genus Philonthus; species Philonthus cognatus. Next base: position 104,483,196 of record OW052244.1, read on the forward strand.
AAATATTGTAACAATTGTTCCTTAAATTTTTCATAATTTTATAAAATTAATCGGATCTTGGCCGACTTTATTATGTAGAATTGTATTTGTGGCCCGCGAAGAAGATAGTTTGGAGACCCAGGGCTTAGACCATACGCGTCGACACTTTTTGCTGCGAGGGCCAGTTTGGTATTTAAATTCATTAGCGGGGGCCAAGCATCGTAAATATGTGAATTAAAAAACCTTATTACAAGTAAAGCAGCATTGAATTTTATTTTTTATAGCAAATTACAGATATAGCAATACTAAACAAACATGTCTAAATTATATTATTATAAAATTATTTCATGCAATTTTTAATGGGAATGGTGGAACTGGGTTTTTTCCTGGAGAGTTTCTTCAAAGTTGGGATTCAAATCGGAAACACCAATTATTAGCAATGATTGCAAATGATCATCCGATAAATTGGCCCTATATTTAGATTTCAGATACTTCATCCTGGAAAAAGTTTGTTCGCACATATAGGTAGTGCCATACATAGAAATAAATTTACCAGCCAATTGATTTAAATTTGGAAACTCTTTTGCATCCAAAAATTTATAAAAATCGATCAAGTTTCCTTCCTTGTATTTGTTCTTGATTTGATCGCTAGCTTGAAGATCAATTATTTCCATTTGAAACTTGCTTGAAACGTCGCCAAAGTTGCAGTCGTAAAGATTTTGAAACAGCCGAATTTCCCTTAAATTTATGTCAAGATCAGAAAAACGCTTTTGAAATTCTAGTTTTAAATCCGCCATTACTTTTACTGCAAATATGGTTGGAAATCTTTCGTCAGTTTCTCTACTAAATTTTTCGCAGCACGTGAAATGGGAGACATTACATTTATTCATATGACTTTCGAGCAATATCTGCTTGGCTCTGAATGCTTTGATTTGCTCGAATAAATCACAAATTAAGTTGTTTTTACCTTGGAGCTTTAAATTCAAGTTATTTACGTGTGTCACGACATCTACAAAAATTTCCAACTTCCAGAGCCACTCTGCATCCGATAAAAGCGGTTCAGGGTGATTCTTTTCCGCAAGAAAAATTTTAATTTCCTTTCTGAGCTTGAAGAACTGCAATAACACTTTTCCACAGCTAAGCCATCGAACTGCTGTATAATACGACAAGTCAACAGACTCAGATTCAATTTCTTCGAGGAAAGATCGAAATTGGCGATGATTGAGTGCACGTGATCGAATAAAGTTTACGACAGAAACAACTGGTTTCAAAACGCAGCTCATGTCGACATGTTTTACACATAGGGCTTGTTGGTGGATTATACAGTGCAGAAAAATTGGTACTGTTGCTCCTGCGCTTTCACAAGCTTTTCTTATTAGCCCAACCACCCCAATATTTGCACCAGACATGTTTCTTCCTCCGTCAATTGTCACACCTTGGAGTCGATTCCAGTCCAAGTTATATTTGGTCAACGTCTGTTGTAGTTCCTTACAAATATCTGCTCCAGTTGTAGTGCCATGCATGCTGTTAACCGATGCTAATTCTTGGGTGACATTAAGATCGTCGTCAACTCCACGAACAAATACTAAGAGTTGTGAGGTGTCACTAACGTCGGTCGATTCATCCATCGCGATAGAATAGTGAGTGAAACGCTGTGCTCTCCCAGAAATCTGGTGGAGTATATTATTGCCAATATCGTCAATTCGACGAGCAACAGTATTGCGGGAAAGACTTATCGTTTTGAAAAGTTTCACCTTTTCCGGACATAATACCCCAACAGCTTCCATCATACACTCTTTAACGATGTTTCCATCCATAAAGGGTTTCCCTTTTTTCGCCAAGAAATAAGCAACTTTCATGCTAACTAAAGTCAATGATTTATTTTCCGAGTTTGCCTTCCTAAATAAATTTTGCTGAGAAGACAAACTACGACGCATTTTTTCAAATTTTTCAGTACGCTGCTTGTCCTTAAATTGTGAGTAAGCTGAAGCATGTTTTGTTTCATAATGTCGACGTAAATTGTATTCCTTCATTACAGCAACAGTGTCATTGCAAATTACACATATAGCTTTGCCATTCTTTGACTGCGATTGCACAAAGAAATATTTGAATCCCCATTCTTCTTTAAAAACGCGGCACTCGTCATCTACTTTTCTTCTTTTTGTTTCCATGTTCAACTTTAAAAAATAATATCAACATAATAATTAAGTTATAATATATTAAATATAAATCTAAACATACCAATTTACAATATATCAGCTGTAAAGAATGTAAATAAGCTCCGCGGCCGACGAATTTTTGGTTTGTCGTGGACAATCTCGTAGCTTTGCAGGCACTGCAGTTGAGTACAGTCTACCGCTCCGCGCCGAGTCGAGCGGCCGAGTCGTATCGCAGAATACAGAAAAAACTTGAATACCAGACCATAGATTAAATTAGATTGATAACTCATAGGGGGCTCCACGTATCATGATTTTAGTTAACCGACCCACTCGATGAGACGGCGCTGCGATCGCAAATTACGTCATTGGGCGCGGGGAGCGGGCGGGATTCTTGCTAAGCGGGGTGTGCGGTGGACCCACCATAACATTGAATGGTGGGTGCGGTGCGGGGAACATCGCACGGTATTAAATTACCGTGCGATGCGAAAAATACCAAAGACCTAATGAACATGTTAAATGTATATTTAAAAAGTTATTACAAATATATTTCGCTACATGTCAAAACCTAATTACATTTTACTTCTCAACAAAATGTCTGCAGTTCGTCAAAAAATGAAATAGAATGAATAGAAATGAAATAAGAGGTCTCCTTATCCGGATAAGGATGTTGGCGTAAGTAGTGCTCCATACAGTGAATTTTTCTTTAAGGTAAACATATGCATAAGCTGTAAATTTTCTGACATTCGTTGATTTTCAAGAGTTCAATATAAAGCTTTAAACGAGTGTTTTCCACTCCCAGACTAAGCATGAAGTAAAATTTCGAGTTTAGAAAAGCCCCGTGAAAATTTGTCGAGGGTCGCGCAGCGACCCGAGACAAATTTTCTCGGCTTTTCTAAACTCGAAATTTTACTTCATGCGCCACGCGTATAAAACACTAAAATACTGTGAAATTTATGTATATTCTAATTTCACTTGAAATCTGTGTTTTATACGCGTGGCGCATGAAGTAAAATTTCGAGTTTAGAAAAGCCCAAAAAATTTGTCTCGGGTCGCTGCGCGACCCTCGACAAATTTTCACGGGGCTTTTCTAAACTCGAAATTTTACTTCATGCTTAGTCTGGGAGTGGAAAACACTAATTTAAAGCTTCAAATTGAACTTTAAAAAAAAACAAGGAATATCTAAAGATTTACAGAAAATAGGTTAAATTTGAAATACGTATACCTAAAAGAAAACTCCTGGTATGTATAAATACAAAAGAATAGACAATGGCTTGAAAACTTAAAATATTACATAAACTTACAGTTTTAATTATTAATGTTAACGCCCATCCCCAAAGATTCAGAATTGCTTAATCCAACAATAACGGGGATCTACTCCATGAAAAAATGCTCCTAGTTCAGTATGATGAAAATATCCACGACCATGGATATTTAGTATACTTGAAGATCATCCACATGTACTAGGAAGAAATAATGTAGTAACACCCTGGTTTTAAATTTGTTTGACTGTACACTTATTTAAAATAATACACAATAGGTTAAAATTTATAAATATTTTACATACTTACGATTGTAATTATTTATATTTATTAACGCTCATCTCGAGACGATTTCGTCTTATCAGCATTTTTGTGCCTTCAGATCCAACGGATCTGACAGCTGTTGAATGAAAACGAGCCCTCGTTTGAAATTACGGGAAATTTGAAATTCCGACATATGCGCCCTCCCATCGAGTGGGTCGGTCAACTATATATGTGAACTTATAGAATCATATGGAGACGACTGGGTCTGTACCAGACTGTACTTTTTCGAGCGTGATACCGTGCTCATTCTAACCGAATGCGCTCTTCATCTGCGCGAGATCTAATACCGACGCGCCACGCTACATTTATATTTTACGAAATTTTTCAAAATCCTTGGCGGGCCGGATAAAATAGCCCGCCGGGCCGGGTTTGACCCGCGGGCCGTAGTTTGGACACCTCTGGCTTAGACGGTACCCAAAGTGTGGTCCGTAGAACATAATCTGCCGGTCCGTCAAAATGTTGTGTCTTCCTGTATTTGTATAAATTTAAAAAATATATACAGGGTGGCTAATTTTTCAGTGTCCAGCTTATATCTGCTAAAATATTAAAGATACAAAAATAAGTTTAATATGAAACTTGGTATACAGAACGTGATCTACAAAATGACGCAAGCCATTTTTTCCATGGCCTACGTATCTTCCGGAAAAATATCAAAATTATTTTTTTTAAATGGAATGCCCTGTATGTTTCTTGAGATTCATATTCCTAATTAAATAGTCTTTACAATAGTGTATCACAAGTACCACTTTGCTTTTAAAATTATACTCATTGTTTTAGAGATAAGTCTCTGTGGTGATTTTCTTCTCACTGATTCTAAATTACCACTATTTCAGATGCGGGTGAATACAATTGAAATAAAATACTTCGTAGCTAATTTCAACTTATATTCACCGTGAATGTATGTACACATTTTTATACATATTATAGATAAAAGTCTTTTTGCGCGTTGAAGTTAGATTAAATGTTTTGATGGTTATCGGTTCAAGAACAGAATTGTAGTGTTAGTTTTTACATTTCAAAAATCAAAACTGAATGTTACTTTAAGTGGGGGTGTGTTGTTATTGGTCAGCGGTGGTCACGGGACGCAAAATCTGTCGCAAAGGAAGGGACGCACCCTTCGTTTATCTAAATTGTGTTCAAGGGACGAATTTCCTAGAAATTAGCCACATGCAAAATTATATTTGTTTAAGTATTTTCCTGGAGGCGTACCAACAACAACACCCCCCATAGCTAAAAGAGCCATTTAACTTAATAACGGTCTATTAAAACTACGTTACGATATTTATAAATACAAAATAAGAAGAAGTAATAAAATGCAAATTAAGAAAAAAACATAAAATTAAATAAAAAAGTTGAAATGTGTTATAATAATAAAATAGTTACAAATACAAATATAAAATAAAACGCTCGATATACGAACAAACATATACATAATGTATGTATAATAAAATGCCGCAACACTCATCAACTGAATTATTTTAGCCATATGTGATATTGTTTTATTTATTACAAATACCTGTCAAATTTGTTTACATAGGGAAATACTTGTCACAAGTGACAGTATATCCTCTTTATAAGAGTAACTGTCGATACTTAATTTTTAAAAAATAAATAATTAATACAAGTAATGAAAACGTTGATATGCAGTGCTGTTTCCACAGAGCAAATAATGACAAACGTCAGGCAGCGGTGTTATAATAATAATACTTTATTTACGCTAACTGCATTTACAAGATAGATTAAAAGTAGATATATTTACACAATATAAAACAAATTACTATACTATAGATAAATAAATAATAAATAAGGTCATTCAATATGTCTTAGCTGGGCCTTGAACGTTGAAAAGGGAATCCCAACCACCTCGAGTGACGAACCCGCGCTGTTAACGTTTCTGGCGATCCGCGTCATGGAACCATGCATGCCATAATTAGTCCTGTGGTGATTTACGTACAAGAAGTTCTTGCATCTCAACTCACGACTTGGTACATTAATATTGACTAAATTTAAAAGATGTTCCGAGTCAATTCGCCCATTCAGTAATTTGAATGTAAATGCAAGGTCCATTCTCTTCCTCCGAGTATTCAGCGAAGGGAGGCCTACGTATGCACTGGATTGCTGGGGTGTAAGGTATATTCCCGAAGTACTGAGTTTAAATGCAAGAACTTTAGTAAATTTGTTTTGTACCGATTCTAATCTATCTATATGGGTTTTGTATACAGGTGACCATATAAGGCAGCAGTATTCAAGATGTGATCTTACCAACGAGTAGTATATAATAACTAGGGCACGTATGTTGCTAAAATCACTCGTACTCCGCTTAACGAACCCTAGCATTTTATTGGCCTTATTTATAGTGTGGTCAATATGAAAGTTATATGTCAGCTTAGGATCTAATATTACACCGAGGTCCCTTATGTAATTCACCCTACTAAGTGAAATACCGTTTAAATTATAGATGTAATTAATGGGTGCTTTACTGCGTGAGAAAGGCATAAACTGACATTTATTAATATTAAGTTTCATATTGTTAGACACGCACCAAGTGTGAATTAAAGACAAATTACTCTGGATAATAGAACAATCATCTGCTTCACTGATTTTCAAAAATATCTTTAGATCGTCTGCAAATAGCAAATGCGGGCAGGTAAGTTCTTCAGATAAGTCGTTGATAAAGATGGTAAATAGTAATGGTCCCAGATGGGAACCTTGGGGTACACCCCACTTATAATCAGGATAAAATGTATCTGAGATAAAATTGTTTATCTTAACAGACTGAGCCCTTCCTGTTAAATATGACTTTATCCATTTCAGTAAAGGGTCGCCTATACCATATCCACACAATTTTTGCAATAAGATAGAGTGACTTACGCAATCAAAAGCTTTGCTGAAGTCTGTGTAAATAGAATGCACTTCATCTCCACTTTCGATAGCCTTGACAATGTAATCAGTGAAAACAAGAAGGTTAGTTTGTGTTGATCGACTACTAACGAACCCATGCTGGTTTTGCGTGATAATATTACGAAAAGCGTCAGCCAACTGATTATATAATAATTTATCAAAGACCTTGGGTATAACTGACAGTATCGAAATTGGCCTATAGTTACTTACGTTGGATTTAGAACCGGATTTGTGGATTGGTGTTACAAATGATAATTTCCATTCATCCGGGAAGATACCGGAAGTTAAGGATAGAGAGAACAGTTTGTATAGTGGATTGTAAAGCGATCTACTACAATTACGAAGAAATAACGGAGGAATATTGTCAGGGCCAGGGCTAGAGGTAACCTTCAACCTTGAAAGTTCAAATAATACTTGATCGGGAGTTGTATACACGTTATTTAAGTTTGTTGTTAAATTAGGAGTAAAAGCTGTCGGTGTTTCATCAGTATCTGGATTGTAAACTGAGGAGAAGTACTTCGCAAATAAATTAGATATGTTGACACCTGCTGTAGCACTATCGTCTTTATAGGTCATAATCATTGGAATACCAGATGATTTATACTTATTATGAACAAAAGACCAAAAAGACTTAATGTTATGCGGAATGGAAAGTTCAATGTTATCCAAATACCGTCTGTAGCACAGCATTGTTTCAGTTTTACATTGGGTTCTAATACAAGTAAATAATTTGTAGTCAGCCGAATTAGAGGTTAGTTTCCATTTTTTGTGAGCTTCTTTTTTAGATTTTATCATAACAATTAACTTTTTCGAAAACCAGGAAGGGTAACAATCAAACTTTACAGGTTTTTTTGGCACATACAGGTCAATTACAAAGTAAATTATATCATAGAAAATCAGACTAGCAGAATTAATATCGGAGCACTTATATAAGTAAGACCAATCCACACAAGACAAGAAGTTATTTATGCTGTGATAATTTGCACGTTTAAAATCCGGTTTGTATTTAATGCTATTAGTTAAAGTATCACACTCATCTACAATAATGTTAGCATACAGTGAAGGGTGATATCTATCAATTGGAATTATAGGAGCACAATTACTTAATGAGAAGCAATCATAATTTGAGAAACACAAGTCCAATGTCCCTCCAAATTCATTCTTAATACCGTTAAATTGATTCATACCTAGAGAGCTAAGACAGTCACAAAGTAACACATCGGCAGTTGAACTTATATTCGTTGGAATTAAGCCGCAGTTCTCGTCATCGTTGATCCAAGTAATATTTGGTAAATTAAGATCACCAATGATAATAAACTTATAATCAGGATAATCCGTCACAAGTTTATCAAACATAATGCAGTGATTTTCATAAACAGTTAATGCAGAATTTGGCGGAATATAGCAGCAGCATATTATAAGTTTAGCAGAACCAGTATTAATTTTTATGGATATTACTTCCAAAGTGTCGTCAGTTTCTAAAATGGCCGATTTTAGGTTTTTCCTAATTGCGAGAAAAACACCGCCGCCTCTGTTTTTTGTACTTGTTTCAGCTGAACGGTCTTTACGATAAATATTAAAACGGCAATCAATTATCTCACTATCCATAATAGATGCATGCAGCCAAGTTTCAGTAATAGCTATTATAGTGTAATCCTCCGATAGACAGGAGTTAAAGAAGTCAACTAGTTTCGTCCGAAGACCTCTCACATTTTGATAATACAATGATATACTATCTGCAGTAATATTAGACACATTATTCAGATCCGTGGGTCGGCTGAGTTTCCTCTTGGAAAATTTCCCGTAGAATGCTTATTACTGCGACGAGGAAAGAATTCTTTTACCGCCAATCCAGTTGGCCACAAAGATGGATCCAGTAAAGTCTTTATCAAAATGTATGTATACCCCAATAGAATTCAGCCTCACTTAAATATATTTCAACGTTTGGAAAGATGTCTACGGTCAATAGGCAAATTCTCAAAACGATTAAATGGTATCGCCCAAAATAGAAGAGAGAATTACGACGATGATGGTGTAAATATTTTAGCATATTTCAGAGCTAATCCTACAATATGGACAAGACAAGCAGCTGTAGAATTAAATGTGACAAGGTACAAAATACAAAAGATATTAAAATTACATAAATTAAAATCATTTAAGGTACATTTGGTGCATACGTTAGATCCAAATGATCTAAACAATAGAGTAGTGTTTTGTGAATGGCTGCTTAATGTTGAAAGACAATTTCTTAGACACATAATTTGGACAGATGAATCTAATTTCCATAGAAACTAAATTTTTTATAAGCGGAATACTGATTATTGCATTATGAACGGTGGAGGCTTCTACTTCGTTATACATGTTAATTCAATAAAAAAAAAAAAACACTTTAACTTTGTTTGTGTAACACAATATTTTTTATTTTGTGACTGCAGTTTCGGCAACTCAATTTGCCATTATCAAACTCCGTTTGATAATGGCAAGTTGAGTTGCCGAAACTGCAGTCACAAAAATAAAAAATATTGTTTTATACAAAGTTAAAGTGTTTTATTTGACTGATTATTGGAATGAGGAACGTCCAGAATAATCGCTGAAACCCGTGCGCCAGTGCGTTTTTCAGTTAATGTGTGGATTGGGGTAGTTGGAAATAGACTTTTGGGTCCCATTTTTATGATGGAACATTGGCTCAAGACCGATATTTACTATTTTTGGCAAACGAATTTTAAGATTATCTAGACAGTCTTGCTGAAAGACGGAACTTATGGTTCCAACACGATGGCGCATGGTGGTTAAGTAACACATTTTTTTAAATAATTTTTTTTTTAAATATAAAAGGATTTGAATCCATATAAAAGGATTTGAATCCTTATGAAAGGATTCGAATATTTATAAAAGGATTCGAATATTTATAAAAGGATTCGAATACTTACAAAAGGATTTGAATCGTCAAAAATAATTAGAATTAATTGTGAGGATTAACATAACATAAATTTTTCGTTAAATCACTGTTTTATACGCGTGGCGCATGAAGTAAAATTTCGAGTTTAGAAAAGCCCAGAAAATTTGTCTCGGGTCGCTGCGCGACCCTCGACAAATTTTCACAGGGCTTTTCTAAACTCGAAATTTTACTCCATGCTTAGTCTGGGAGTGAAAAACACTCGTTTAAATGAAGACAACCTTATACAAGACTGTCTCAGTTTAAACTGAGTCGACCTTATACAGTAATGACTTTGATTTTGACGTCATGTGAGGATTTCCGGGCGCCATAACGTCGGCGCGGTTTAAATCGAGACAACCTTGCACAGTAATGATGTTGGTTTTGACGTCACGTACGGATTTCCACACGTGACGGCATCAACCAAGGTGTGTAAGTAAGTTTGTCTTGATTTAAACCGAGCCGACCTTGTATTGTTTAGTTAGCTTGATTGTTGACGTCACGTGAGGACTTACACTCGTGACGTCAGCAATCAAGGTGGTCGGTTTTAAATTAAGACAACCTTATACGTCTTAATTTAAAACCGAGTCGACCTTCTTAGCTTAATTACATTGACTTTACACGTCACGCGAGGAGTTTCATGTGTGACGTCAGAAAAACTCCCTGTATTTCTCAGGACATAGATATTTCTAATAAAATCAAACTGAATTTGCTATACAATTCAAACATAATTAGTAAAAACCAGTATATTTTCAATTTCACAATATTTCAGTGATTTTTATCCGTTTCGCTACGCAACTAAACCAAATTTTCAGAATTTTTATTTTTTTTAAATAATGAATAATGGATCGGTTTTTGTGATCTAGCAGGTCACCAGATTTATCCATGCTAGATTTCTTTGTCTGGGGTTTCTTGAAGAACATTGTTTATTAGACACCTTCTCAAAATGCTCAGGAACTTACACAAAAGTTTCTGCAGCTTGTTTATTAATAACACCTGAAATGTTGGGAATTACGAGGAAAAACATAACAAAGAGGGCCCAAAATGTTTAGCTTTCAATAGTGACTAATCTGAACAGGCATTATAACAATTAAAATATTTATGTATACATTAAATAAATGTTATAAAAACAATTTTCTTTCTATTTTTACTTTGATTTAACACTTTGACTATTGCAGATCTGCAATAGTCAAATGTTCGTTATAATGTGACGCTAATAGTCAAAGTGACAATAATATCAATATAAAAAGACTACAATAATCAAATGTATGTTATAATGTGGCATAGTAGCAAAATGCTATTTTTAAAGTGACGATAATAGTCAATTGTTCGTTTTAACCTGACAACAATAGTGAAATGTGGCGATAGTAGTGAAATGTTCATTTTAAAGTGACGATAATAGTCAATTGTTTGTATTGAACTGACAGCAATAGTGAAATGTTCTTGGCACTGGCGGCTCGCGGCCTAACTTCATGTAAGGCTCAAATCCAAGATACGAAAAATGAGGTTGAAAGCACAACGTATTCATTTTGTTTATTAATGATCCTTACGTCACGGAATTGCGTCATTATTACATATGAAGTTGGCCACCGGCCGCCACTGCTTCATTGTATTTATAATTTTTATGTCAGTTGGCATTCGTGATATTTTTCAAGAGGAAATACCAATTACTTCACTTTATTTGTACGCGTGGCGCATGAAGTAAAATTTAGAGTTGAGAAAAGCCCGAATTTGAAATTCGGGCTATTCTCAACTCGAAATTTTACTTTATGCTTAGTCTGGGAGTAGAAGATACTCGTTTAAAATTTTTAAATTCTTGATGAATTTTCAAGATTTTAGTTAATTATAAAATTTTTGACGATTTTTAGTGAATTTTTATAATTTCACTCAATTTTTAACGCTTGTCGTAAATTTACAAGATTTCCTTTAATTTTCGAAATTCTGTCGTATTTCCAGAACAATAGGAACTGTCATCTTGAACTCCAGCTCAGCTTGAAGTTGAGTTTAACGTTTTTGGTTTAAATGGGCCTTGATAGTAATCCATTATTTTTCTAATAGATAGATGTAGTAATCTGTATCTCGGGTTGCAGAAGTCCAATCGGGTTATGGTACTGTCCTTCAATTGTCGTGATCGTTATTGTTATAAAATGATGAAATGAAATCATGAATGGTGGTGTTGTCGCTTGGGTGTTGTGTTTTTGTCTCGGTTTAAGGCACATTTTTTAGCTAAGTGGGCTAGGCGATCTTCTATGGGGATAACTTTAGTAATGATATATTTATTAAACTCATTATCAATGAGTCAATTTTAAACTATAGGTCAATCGACTGTTCCAAACGCGTTTTTCATTCTGGATTGTTTATATTCTTAAATAATTTATATTCTAATCATGCAATTACACCTCTGTCTGTTATATTAAACTGCAACAAAATGCATGATATTTTACGCTGTCTACTCCGGTCATCATAAAGAGTTAGTTTAACAAATGATATCATCGCACTCGTGTATTATTTCAATTAATAATGCATGAATAGTTTACAACACCTGCTATTATTGACATAATTTGCAGTAAATTGCTTTAATTGCGACTGCTATAAATACATAACAGAACTACTTATATGTATACACTTTTAAAATTCCCTGTAATTTTCAAATTGTTGGCAGTTTTCACAAAGTTCCCAAATAATCGTTAAGACATGAGTTGGTTTTCAAAATTCTGACGGTTTTCCTGAATTTTCTAAATTTTAGTTAACTTCAAAAATTTCGATAGTTATCATAAATTTTTAAAATTTCCTTCATCTTTCAAATTCTTGGTAATTTTCATGAATTTCTTAAATATTCATTAACTTGAAAACGTTGATATTTTTCATGAAACTCCAAGATTTCCGTTAATTTTCAAAATTTGTATGAAGAGTAACAACATTTTTAAGATTAACAAAAATTTAGGAAAATCAGGAAAACCGTCAGAATTTAAAAAAAAATTAAGGATATCTTGGAAATGTACGAAAAGCGTCGTAAATTAACTAAAACTACCTGAAAACTGAAAAAAAACACTTTGAAAAAACTAAACGAGTGTTTTCCATACCTAGATTAAGCATGAAGTAAAATTTCGAGTTTAGAAAAGCCTGAAAATTTGGATTGGTCGCGTAGCGAAGCGGAGCGACCAATCCAAATTAGGCTTTTCTAAACTCGAAATTTTACTTCGTGCGCCACGCGTATATAACACTGATTTAATGTGAAGTTTATTTTGCAAATGTTTATACGGAATATGTAAAAGTATACTTTATGACGCCTCTGCTTCACTTTGTTAATTATTTACTTAGTTTATTTTATGTTGCAAAAAAAAATCCTCGGATGTAAAACTAGCTAGTGGGTGGGGGCAGTTCAATTTATTTGGGGCGCCAAGTAATCTTTATTTATTTGCCCATCGAGGGATTTATGCGAGGGAGAATTACTAAACCCGGATGTTGTGTAAATAATGTAACAATTACTAAGAAAAGATATTTAATTAAAGTTCTTGATTTCAATGTAAGATAATAGTGTTGACGGTTGAAAAAAACAAATAATAGATTTGTAATTTAAATAGTAAATGTGAAGCAACATGGAAATTTAATATAAATTAAGAACAACAAATAATACCCGCGCGACTATTTCAAATTCACAAAAAAACTCTCAAGGAGTTGAAAATAAAGCCCACGTAAATAAATATATCCGACGGGGGTCGCAATGGCCATTGTACGTAAGTCAGGATAGATCGGATAAGCATACGTTAATCGCGACTTTACCGAAATAGACGCGGTTCACAATATTCAACATGAATCAAAAATTATTGCTAGCAGGTTTAAACAAACATTCCTTAAAACCTCCTAAATAATCCCCACATAAATATGAACACTAATGCAAAAATATCACAGAAACAATCCGTCAAAAAACGGTAGCTCTCATATACTTTGAAACTCTAAATCTAAATCACTAAAAAAACAGCACAATAACAAACAGCATATCTGGCCTTAATTCCGTGTCAACGTCCGCGAACAGCTCATCTGGTCGCTGGTCAGCGCTCCACCACCTCCAGTCCCACGTCACGCAAGTGCGCGCGATTCTCGCGCCGGTGCGCGCAGCCCCGTCCGCGTTCTCTACTGCGCTCGCGCACCTTACTTAGAATCTCATCAATGAATCCGCGCCATTCCTGACGCAGCAACGGATTATGAAAATATGTTGGGTTGAGTGTGGGATTTGGGTAGCTACCACCTCAACTCAAATCGGAAGAATAACGGAACTGACGCCGGTTACGCTACGGTATTCGGAAGACGAAAAGGGGCCTACAAAAAATGAACACGACCACAAGTTAGGGAGTTATTACGAGAATAAGAAAATCACGCTACCTTTGATCTTGTGCGGCCCCACTAGTTTTGCTGGCTGAGAAGAACTCGCGATAAAAACATTGAGGCACTTTAACAACTAGTCAGATGCACAATCGCTCCTCCGCCTTCAACAGCACAACGTAAAATAGCGTTCGAAAAATAAGCAAAAACGTACCCCTCCCGAATTAACCCGAACCAGGGCATTGGCGTACGCAACAGCACGAATGTATAATTTAAACTAAAAAGCGCTAAAACGCAAAATGTGACTGTCACAACTTTAAAGAAAAAAAAAACTATTAATTTTGAAACTTATCCGGATACATTTCTAGCTCTTTCATGATATAAAACTTGACTTTTTTCGATTTTCCAACTACAAAAGATGAACCCAGGTTGTTCAAATGTAATAAAGTTAAGAGGTCTAAAACGTCCTCGTCACTTTCGTTGTCTGAAATCACTTTGACTTATATCATATGATCTGTCAAACTGTAATTAATTCGAAAAATTCACATTTTCCCAAAGTGAATACGTATTAAATGCTAATTTTTCGATTATCTACAAATTTTCTTAGCAAGATTTTTTTATATGATCAATATTAAAAATCAAAAAAATGCTAAGAGTAAACTACCAGTTCCGGTTTCCGCATTTTCACCAAAAGTTAATAGGCTACTACTATTGTAATAAAAAGCTTAAGTTTATAGTGTCATCTTAACAGTTCAATCGGTTTAGACTTTATCGTGGCGACAGAAGGACAGAAGGAAAGGACAGAAGGACAGGACAGAAGGACAGTAGGACAGAAGGACAGAAGGACAGAAGGACAGAAGGACAGAAGGACAGAAGGACAGAAGGACATAAGGACAGAAGGACAGAAGGACAGAAGGACAGAAGGACAGAAGGACAGAAGGACAGAAGGACAGGAGGACAGAAGGACAGAAGAACAGAAGGACAGAAAGACAGAAGGACAGAAGGACAGAAGGTCAGAAGGACAGAAGGACAGAACGACAGACAGACAGACAGACGGACAGAAGGACAGATGGACAGAAGGACAGAAGGACAGAAGGACAGAAGGACAGAAGGACAGAAGGACAGAAGGACAGAAGGACAGAAGGACAGAAGGACAGAAGGACAGAAGGACAGAAGGACAGAAGGACAGAAGGACAGAAGGACAGAAGGACAGAAGGACAGAAGGACAGAAGGACAGAAGGACAGAAGGACAGAAGGACAGAAGGACAGAAGGACAGAAGGCAGAAGGACAGAAGGACAGAAGGAGGACAGAAGGACAGAAGGACAGAAGGACAGAAGGACAGACAGACAGACAGACGGACAGAAGGACAGATGGACAGAAGGACAGAAGGACAAAAGGACAGAAAGACAAAAGGACAGAAGGACAGAAGGACAGAAGGACAGAAGGACAGAAGGACAGAAGGACAGAAGGACAGAAGGACAGAAGGACAGAAGGACAGAAGGACAGAAGGACAGACGGACAGACGGACAGAAGGACAGATGGACAGAAGGACATAGGGACAGAAGGACAGAAGGGCAGAAGGACAGAAAGACAGAAGGACATAAGGACAGAAGGAATGAAGGACAGAACGACAGAAGGAAAGACATTTTTTATAAATGGTGCTAATCAATTTGGGGGACCTCAAAATAGATATATCCACAAAATTTTAATTAAAAACATTTCGCGGAGACAATACTTTCTTTCCCTTAATTCTTAGGTGTCCTGATTAATTGACACATCGACTGGTTGAAACATACAGAGAGATTTATGTAACACCGAACATTTTCATAACGAGAATTTTTTAAGTATACATAAGCGTACGTTGTACATTTGCCGACGCTCGGTTTATTAGAAGATTTTAAACTTTAAACACGTGTTTTCCACTCCCAGGCTAAGCATGAAGTAAAATTTTGAGCTTAGAAAAGCCTGAAAATTTGGTTTGGTCGCGTAGCGTGAAGCGCGGAGCGGCCAAACCAAATTTTCAGGCTTACAAAACGCTGACATACTACGAAGTTTAAAACACACCGCTAAACTTTACAGTACATCAGTGTTTTGTACCGGTGGCGCATGAAGTAAAATTTCGAGTTTAGAAAAGCCTAAAAATTTGGTTTGGCCGCTCCGCGCTTCGCGCTACGCGACCAAACCAAATTTTCAGGCTTTTCTAAACTCGAAATTTTACTTCATGCTTAGTCTGGGAGTGGAACACACTCATTTCAAGTTTCAAATGAAACTCTTGTAAAAAAAGCAACGAGTATCTAAAGATTTATGGCATATGCGCTGTAATTGAGACATATATACTTGAAAGAAAAACTCCCTCTATGTACAAGTTGAGGCATTAATTGCGATTGATTGGCTACAATTTTAAATGGTCATATAGACAACCAAATTTACACATACTTAAAAATTAAAGGTGTCAAATTGTACTGGATGAAAATGTTCGGTGTTCCATAAAACTCTCTGTATATCGCAAGTAAACAATATGGTAAATCGTATATACTGTACCGGCCCCTCTGAAAATATTTAGGCGAACGTGGGAGGTGGATTTCAAAACAAATTATTTATGATTAAAAACTTAAAATTGATTTTAATAAAAGAAATATTGATAATAATAACAAAAATAAATGTTAATTGGTGTTTACCATACAAACATAATATTTCCCTTTCTTTTTGTTTAATTAAAGATAATTCCGAAATAAAAAAAATTAAATACCTAAGAACAAAATAAATACTTAATTCAAAGTAAAACGTTGAGCGCCACCCAAGGGCACTGCCTTGAGACGGAATCAAAATTAAATGTTTCAAAAAAATAATGAATGTATAATAAAATAATATAATCAAAAAAATTCCTCCCTAGACGATCGTGACGAGTGTTAAATTATTTGATGCAATCAAATTTGCAAGATAACCGCACATCCTACATAAAACTTTTCAATGCGCTATCGCAATTCAAAAAAAAAATGTCAACAATATTCCTGACCTTATCTTTAGTCTTGTGAAGTGTTGGTGACATATACATATGCCGGAATGCGACGGTACAGGATGCGCCTGCGTAGATCGACGGATGGCCTCCGATTGGTAGCGGCGGTCGGTAGCGAGGGCTAACGAACGGCAAGTTCGGCAAGGTATGCGGTATTTGCGGCAGCAGCCGTCGGTAGGTGCGTGCTGTAGGGCGGTGATTGGTGTAGTTTCCAAAGCTCTAGTATTCAGATGTACTACTACCAGAGAGCGGTCGCCATTTGCCAATCGACAACACGATACGTCCCTATCAACAAACTCACGGCCGGCAACGGTAAAGCAGGCCCGCCTGTTGATCTTAGCGATAAATTCCGCCACAAATATTAATAAATTCACGGTCCTCTTGAGGATTCGCCACCATCTTTCGTCGCTATGGCAAAAGACCGAATTTTCTGCGCGCGCAAATTGGTCTTAAACCACCTTCGCGGATTTATCACCCGTACAATACTAAAACGTAGGCAACCCGATCAGCGTCTCAATTTAAAACCGTTACAATACAGGATGTGCAGGATAAAACCATAAAGCTTGCACATAAATACTTTACTCTTGGTAAATACTAGTTATTTTGTTTCACAAATTAGATTTGGAATAGATTATTGGGAAATCTCAAAGAATATTTTTGAATTATTAACAACACAAATGGCTATAATAAGAATCTTACTAGGTGTACGATAGAGATTCTTAGAGAGCTATTTCAAAAGAATAAAGTAATGACATTGGTGGCATTATACATATGTGAATGGCTGATATATGGTATGTATATATCTTTCAACATAAAGAACGCTTTAAGCTTTAAAAAAAAAGTTTTAATATTCTTTGTTTCAGTGAGTGGACTGAAGGTGAAGATGAGTGCCCCGGCAGTGATCGATTACAGAGACGACATGAAGCTGGACTGCAGATTCGATATGGGCGGGGAGCAACTTTATGCCGTCAAATGGTATAAAGACGATCATGAATTTTTCAGGTAATCCATTACACTGAATTTCTTTTATTTATTTATGTTCCCGTCTCCGTTCGTAAATTTCCTACATAAAGAAAATGATTCATCTCACGAAAATTCCTAAAACCAATCAATCTACTTAAAACCTTATTTAACATGTCAATTTTTTTATATAGTTACAGAAAACACAAGAAGTTTTTAAACTCTATCTCGAAAACATTTTCGGAAGATTGTTTTTTATGAATGTTTTATGAATTCATGAAACATTCCGTCCATGAACTGTGCCTTTTAGTTTTGTCAGGATAATCAGGGTTTGATTTATCCCATATTGCAGGCTGATTAGGTTGACTACAGACTGATTATTAACTGCTATTTATACGTTGTCATTTAACAACATTGACTATTTATCGATTACATTGTGACTACATGTTATTTATTGACTATCATTTGACGCGTAACTCCAATAAGAATATCTTAGATTATTTAGTTTGAAAACATTTCAAACTAAATAATCTAAGATATTCTTATTCCAGTTACGCGTCAAATGATAGTCAATAAATAACATGTAGTCACAATGTAATCGATAAATAGTCAATGTTGTTAAATGACAACGTATAAATAGCAGTTAATAATCAGTCTGTAGTCAACCTAATCGCTTAAAAGTTGATGTTTTTAAATGTTGTCGTCAAATGTTGTTGTGTTTTACTTGCCGATAAAAAAGGTTATTATTGAAAGAATGCGTGCGTGAAGTTTTGCCGCATCTTGTATATTGACAGTTGTGGCATTTTAATTGTAAGTCAGTTGATTGATTGACTTTAGGCTATCATAGAATTTTGTCATATTATATTTTTACCGACTGTATTTTGACTATTGTGATATTATGACTGTTAGAGCCCGCACACACACGTCATACCAGTATGAGTGATCGGTATGAGTGATCAGTATGATATGACAAAAAGTATGAGAGATCGGTATGAGAGACACACATTGACAGATGTCATTCAACATGTTCGAAGAAGAAGCAATTGCTTTGTGGTGTATTCTTCGAAAATCTGAGAAAAAATGAATTAATAGAAAAATATGGGTGTATCCTATAAATACTAAACGAAATGATAAAGGCGCCATGGTTATCCTCTACCGTGAATTGGAAGATGACCCAACAAAATTTTACAACTATTTTCGAATATCGTTACCTTCTTTTGAAGAACTTCTGGGTAAAATTTACAATAAAATAAAAGAACAAAATACAAATATGCGGGATAGCATACCACCCAAAGAACGGCTTGCGCTGACGATTAGGTATCTACATTTTTAGTAAATAATAAAAACACATTTTATACGATTTAAATATTGTATATTACACAAAACACAAACTAAAACTAACTAATGATTATTGAAATTGCTTTCTGAAGGGAATTTTGACTGCAAAGGATGTTGAGAAGCAGAAAAAAGATGTTGTTAAGGGCGAAGATGGGGAAGGGAATTGTTGTCGAATAGAAAACGATGATGATAATGAAGAAGAAGAAGAAGAAGGAATAACAAATTGATGTGGCAAATTTTGCTGTGTCTACATATTGGGGTGTGAATATTGCATGGGCTGTGAATAAATTCCATTGTTAATTGCCGAAATTAGTGCAATTTTTACGCCCGCTTTATTTTCAACTGGATTTTTTTTTAAATCTTCTAGAAGGGACAACAAAAACAATCTGTCTGCATCATTATCTTCCCTATTCTCTTTTTCTTGTCTCCTCTTCAAACTTTCCGCGAGGATTTCAGCTAGATTGTCGTCGCATTTTCTTTTTTTCGACGATATCCTCGATGTGCTGGGCTCGGTTAGTTGAGGAGGAGAAAGAGAATAGGATGCAATTTCCGACACTTCACCGTCATCATCAGCGAAACTGCTTTCAGTTCTAAAAATTAAAATCATAAGATATCACTATTTTATATATTCATATTTATTATTTACGGAGCATGATCCATGCTAGGAAGCAAAAAAGACATCTGTTCGAAATAAACTTATGTCTTCCAGGTCCTTCCTGATCCACTCTTTATCTTCTTTCGCTTAGCTACTTCTCTTGAGAAACTATTCCTTAAATATTTCCACCTATTTTGGAGTTCTTTACCTGAAAAAAATAATTAACAACATTCTCAAATTTGCAGGTTTCTTGCTACTGGTTGTTCTATGAAAGACCTACATTACTCGTATAGAGTAGGTGCCACAACAGCAAGTAATATTATTTCTGAAGTCTGTCAAGCAATATGGGTATGTCTGAAAGACGATGTTATGCCTCAGCCATCCAAAGATGACTGGCTTGAAATTGCGGATCTATTTAAGAAAAAAAAACTGGATTTCCTAACGTCTTTGGGGCAATCGATGGCAAACATATTCGAGTTATTAAACCAAACAATAGTGGTTCCCTATACTATAATTATAAACATTATTTTTCGGTTCAACTGCTTGCAATATGTGATGCTAATTACTGTTTCCAATATGTAGACATAGGTGATTATGGAAAAAATCATGATGCTGCCATTTTCACAAATTCTTTATTTTATAAGAAACTACAGGCGGGGACACTTAACAATCCCGAAGCAACGTATCTACCTCAAAAAAAAAAGATTTTAAAATGCCTTTCGTTATTATTGGGGATGAAGCCTTTGCTCTATCGAATGGGGGTCCCGTCATAGCACCTAAAAACAGGAGGCGGCGGGGGCAGACCTGAGTCTTCGGACGATGGATGTCTGAAAGGGACGATTGTCCAAGTCGGAGCTGTAGACCTTCTTGAGGTAACCTCTGTGTCCCTATCTTGGATAGGGCTAACCTACACACGGCGGGGTTCACTTAGCCCTGGTGCTTGTCGCCATTAAATGAGGAGTCGGGGGTGGGCCTGTAAAGCCCAGGGGTGTCTATCCGCCCCTCCGGTCCACATGTGGGTTGGTCTCCGACGGGTAGTGGTTTCGCTGGTATGGCGGTGATCCACCGTTCCCTAAAACGGACGCTCTACCGGTAACACCGAAAGGTATAAACCGGAGCGCACTCGAATGCTCTATCGAATACAGTGATGCGTCCGTATGGTGGAACAAATTTGTCTGAAGATAAAAGGGTATTCAATCGCAGACTATCACGTGCCCGTTGCTATATTGAATGCTCTTTCGGGATACTGACAAATAAGTGGCGTATTCTTCATAGACCACTTAACGTTAAGATGTCTTTAGCAATTGACATTATAAAGACTTGTGTTATTTTACATAATTTTGTGCGTAGGAGGGATGGATTTTCAAATGAAGATACTTGTTCTTACACTGGTTTGTTCGACAATAACATCCCCACATCGTCCTACAGCCAGACCAGCCGCAATAAGGGATTATTTTAAAGATTACTTCATGAACGAAGGTGCAGTGCCATGGCAATATCAATGAATATATTTTTAAGTTATTTATTTATGTTATGCAATAAATATTCTTTCTTACCTTTTTCATTTTGTTTTTCTTCGTCCCAAGTACTCACTTCATCTTCACCCCAAACAAAGTTAATTACGGCCGTCCATGAACTGTGCCTTTTAGTTTTGTCAGGATAATCAGGGTTTGATTTATCCCATATTGCAGGCTGCAATTGCACAGCCGTAATTAATTTGTCATTATCAAACATAGCGTTCATTTTATCGTTTAAAACCAGAAACAATTTTTCGGTCACAGGAGATTGTCACCTTTGTGTGAGTGACACAATTCAAATCAATGTAACATTAGCGTCCTTAATACAAATCACGTCGCATGTGACAAATGATTTGAAGTGACTGCATTTCCGTCAGTCATACTTTTCGTCAGCGTCACATCTCGTGTGTGCGGTACCATTCATTTGTATAGAATATTAGTCACCTTCATACCAGTCACTCATACCGGTATGACGTGTGTGTGCGGGGTCTAAGTCACTTGAAGATGGACTTGGAAGGTGAGCTGTAAGGTCGGATGTTCGACCTTAATTGTGAGCCACAATAGATCCTTGCGGTCGCAGTGGAGGGTAGCATAACTACCCACTCACTTTCAATAGAATAGAATAGAAGTCACTTGATGACTGTCTTTTGACTATGATTGGATTTTATCATTAAATCTTTGTAATGACTCTTTTTTTCTCTATTGTGACATTATAACCGTATATTACTTGGTTGGTTGGTTGGTATGTTTTTTAACTTTACTTTAAACTAGTGGTTTATACGCGTGGCGCATGAAGTAAAATTTCGAGTTTAGAAAAGCCTAATTTGGCTCGGTCGCTCCGCTTCGCTACGCGACCGAGCCAAATTAGGCTTTTCTAAACTCGAAATTTTACTTCATGCTTAGTCTGGGAGTGGAAACACTCGTTAGAAGCTTCAAATTGAATGCTTTTTAAAATCAACGAATGCTTGAATATTTAGGATGTATTTATCGAGGTATGTATACTTAAAACAAAAATTCCTTGTATTAGGTTAGGACATACTAAATTCAATTAGACAACCGATAAACTATGTTAGGTTAGAGCGGATGGCCAAGCCTTAAAACTGTGTTTTAACATACAAGTATATTTAGGCCGATTTTGTAAGCGAAATCTGTTAAAAGACATATAGTTAAAAGACACTTATGAGGATTTGGCTGTGTTTTGTCTATGCTATAATTTTATCATAAAATGTTGTATTTTGACTACTGACATATTTTAAACTAACGAGTGTTTTCCACTCCCAGACTAAGCATGAAGTAAAATTTCGAGTTTAGAAAAGCCCCGCGTAGAAAATTTGTCGAGGGTCGCGCAGCGACCCGAGACAAATTTTCACGGGGCTTTTCTAAACTCGAAATTTTACTTCATGCGCCACGCGTATAAAACACTAATTTAAAGTAAAGTTAAAAATACATACTGATCAGATGTGATAGATATTACTAAGATATAGCGAAACAATATTTATTTTGTGAGTATTTTGTAAATGTAATAATAATAATAAAAGAAGAAGAAATTTAGTTTGACACACTTTTCCATATTCTTAATATTTAAATCATCATATCTATAACAAGGACAGTGCTATGATGGACCCATCAACATTTTTTTTAATATGAAATAAAAATATTTCAAAGATTAAAACAAATACTTAAAGCTGCACCGAAAACCGCAGAAAAACCTTATTTTTTTTTTTCTTGAATTAATTTCTCATCTGGCACTTGGTGAAACATATTACACTATGTAAAGTTAATTAAAGGAAAGGCACTTGGTATTGTTTCACAATTAAATCTTTATTCCGACTAGTTTCGGTTTGTTAGACCATTTTCAAAGGAATGTACAGAAAAAAATATTTCCTTATATATACAATATTTTTGTTTCAGGTAATAAGAGAAGTCAGAATTGGGGAATTCCAAATCTCCTCGTTGTCGTTTACGATATTTTCCCCCATTTTTATGGCCCTGTTAATCTCCAGGCCCTCTTTGAGGTTTAGTGCGTATCCCTTATTACCTGAATGCAAAATCTTAAAATTATGCGGATTAAAGAAGTGATTGAATGCGATGCAATGTTTGGAAAAGCCAGTTGTTGGTTTATTATCTAAAACAGATTTTTTTTGTTCTTTCATTCTGATTTCGAAAGATCTGCCGGTTTGTCCAATATAATTATTTTTTTTAACGAAAACCGGAATTAAACCAATATATATTTTATTAATTGAACCGTTTCGGTTCAAAACCCGTTTAAAAATTAAAACAAATACCTGGAGCTGAACCGAAAACCGTTATTTTTTCCGGAACGAAAACCGGAACTGAACCGATATATATTTTATTAATTGAACCGAAACGAAAACCCGAACACAAAAATAACGGTTGGATGCCCTGATATTTACTGTTACTTAAACTATGGGTGATTTCATATTTCGTCCGGTTGACACAGCGTGCAGCCGCCAATTAAAATCTGTTTGCCGCATATTCAATAATTCATTATCTAATTGCATTAATACAATGTGAACGCCCGCTTTATCCAATTCTATAAATCACTAATCATTGCGCCCATTGTGCACCTTCACAATGAAAATTGACTATTATTACGCTATACACCGCATCAATATTGATGACGTAACGAATACATACGTGTACATTTCCCGATAAATGTATATACTTTATTCTCCTAGCACTTAAGTAATGTATGTACTTAGTACACGAGTACATTTTTTATTCTCTACTCGAGTACATTTTACTTGTACTCGAAAAAAGTTTTGATTAAGCCTCCTGAAAATTAGCGATTTTCACATCGATGACAAATTAAATTGTTATATGCATATGATATAGGTATGTATGCTAAATCATATATTATATCATAGTTATAATGGTGGACATAGTAATTGGCTATTTCTCATTGTGTAGATACACAAATTATACATACTAGTCATTTATCAAATTAGATTAACTGCGAATTTACACTAATTGCTTTATTTAATTTTATTATTCTGTGGAAAACATATTATTACTTAAAATAATAATAATATAATAATAATAATAATAATAACTTTATTGTCCAACAGGATAAACCCAATTACAGAACAAAAATTTGAATAAATAAGAAAAGGAAAGATACATGTAAGTTCGTGAACAGTTAATACATATTATAGGATAGTATGATTTATTGAATAAAAATATCGTTGAATAATTTTTCGGAGCACTGGCACAACACAGTCACTGGTGAACGCTGCAACACATTAGAGCGCGCCGTTGGTAAGCGGAATGTTGATGAAAACCGTGTAGACTTCACAGGGACATTAAACGGAACCCTTGCGAGAATTTCTGGACAGTCGATTTTCCCATCTACGAGTTTCTTCATAAACGTGGCACATCTCAAAGTTCTTCTGTCGGCGAGGGATTCGAATTGGTGACGCTGAAGAAGTTCATCGTTCGAAATTCCAATCGGAGGATAAGAGTGGTCAAGTTTAAAAGAGAGAAATTTTAAAAACCGACGGTGAAGACGATCCAACACAAGAGAGTGACTAGCATAAATAGGAAACCAGATTAAACTGTTATATTCCAACTTACTCAATACGAAGGCGGAATATAGAGATTTAATTGCATCAACATTGGAAAAGTCGCGGCTAATACGTAGAATAAATCCCATGGCCTTAGACGCATTTGTTCGGACTGAGTCAATATGAGGTTTAAAAGAGAGCTGGCTATCAAATGTAACTCCTAGATCCTTGAAAGTGCTACATCTGGACAGAGACATTCCATCAATTTGATAATTTGATTCAATTGAAGTATGGGTGCGAGAATAGCTTACCACACAACATTTGCTGACATTAAGTATTAAATTGACTCTTTTACACCAATCAGCAATAATGTTTAAATTTGATTGTAGAATGTCTACGTCCTGTACGGATTTTGTGTTAAGATATATTTTGAGATCGTCAGCATATGCCAAAACAGGACACGTAAACATGCCTAATAGATCATTAATAAAAATGTTAAATAGGAGGGGTCCAAGGCAAGAGCCCTGCGGAACACCAGTGGTAGGAGAAAATTCGTAGGATTTAAAACCATTGTAAAGTACATAACAGGAACGATTAAGTAGGTAAGACCGAAGAAGTTTGGTGACCGCAGGGACCGCACCCAACAGGCTAAGACGATGAATTAGAAGCTCATGGTCAATTGAGTCAAAGGCGCGTGAAAAGTCAGTGTAGATAACGTCAACTTGACCACGAGCATCCAGGGCATCAGCCAAGTATTGGGAGACTGTCGCCAGATTTGTTGTTGTAGATCTAGCCGGCATAAATCCGTGTTGATATTGTGATATAAAGGAGCCCACACCTTTAAATATGTCATTGTGCAGCACAATCTCAAAGATTTTTGCAAAGTTAGAAAGGATCGATATTGGACGATAGTTACGAAGATGGGATTTGTCGCCATTCTTGAAAACGGGACATAGTCTAGCACGTTTCCACATGTTGGGGAACTGGCATGAAGCTATTGAGAAATTTAAAATCGTACACAATGGACTGGCGAAGGTGAATCTACAATCGCGAATTAAAAAACTGGGTATTTTATCATCACCAGTGGTAAATTTATTTGGAAAACGTGACATTATATTAATGAGTTGAGATTCGTCTACATTATTAATCAGAATTGGCGGATACACAGTTGACTCGTTGCACAGTAGGGGATTTGAAATAGGATTGAAATGACTATTAAATATATCAGCAAATCCATTAACTATGTCATTGGGATTAGTAAATTCTTCGTTGTCGTTGTGTACCTCACTAGGGATTCGAGTAGTTCCACGTTTGGTAGAGACGAACTTCCATAAATCAGAAGGATTTTGTTTTAGGTTGGTTTCGGTAGTGTGTATGAATATGGTATACGCTTTAGATATTTGTTGTTTAATTAGATTTCGCAATCTTTTAAATTCTTGAAAAAAATATGGGTTTTTGGTCTTCAGCCACATATGTCTATTATGAACTTTGGATTTTAGGTTTGATTTGATTTCCGTCGTAAACCACGGTGGATAATTCTGTTTGTTCGATTCATATGTTGGGACGTGTTTGTAAAGAGCAGAGTAAATTATATCATAGAACTTGGTAATCATTTCATTGACATCATTATATGATTTGAGTATACTCCAATCTAAGCTACAAAATTCACTGTACAAGGATATAACATTATTACCATTTTTGATGGTAGACAAAAAATGCTTTATCAACAAATGACGTTACATTTTACAATATGTACTCTCCTATGCAATAAAATACAGCACAAGTCTCACAACTATTTTTCACGATATTCTAGTTGTATAATTCGGGTCTGCGTTAATAACCATAATTTAAAAATAACGCCTTTGATTAAAAAACCAAAACCAAGACCTTTTAAAAAAACGCTCGTATTAAATACAACAAAATCAAATAGAAAAACTATCTTCTATTTTACTTAGAATTCGAATTTTTGAATTGTTGTCTAAATGACGCAGCATTTTAACACTGAGAAAATTGACATATTTACATATTCTTGTAACTAAGAAACTTATCATGTCTGTTTTAAACTATAACATATTTTGTGTGCTTAATTTTATTGCACAGAACTGTACATATACAGGGTGTCTACGCTAAACCGTTCGTTAAAAGTTTATGGGGTTGCCGTTGCACTAAAAATTTGGAAAAAATCCTTGTCATATGGTTGAATCAGTTCTCCTAATGTGAAATATTTTCAACTTTATATCATTTCTGGTTCCACCGGAAGTGCAACCAAGTTTGTTATTTTAAATGGAACACCCTATATATTAGTAATTTTTTGGGTTCCTCGTTTATATTGCAACATATTTTATTCGAACATATATATAAATCGTTTATTGACGGGATTATCCCCAATTTCAAAATTAAATACATAAAATGTACAAGTAATATCACCTCTAACTAACTAAACAATTAAAAATAATACTACAAATCAATAAGTCAGATCAACATAAAACAAATTTGTTTGAATATAAATGCCCATAATTAAAATTATAATAAACATAACAAGAATTACTAAAATTAACTCAATAATTTTAAATTTCGTTTAAATAAACTAAATTCGCTACCAATTAAATTAAAACGTGAATCATTATTAAGCTGATTAGAAGTTCTTAATAGTCTATTAAGCGGACTATTAAAAGTATAATTAGTTTTATTAATGCCAAGCTTAAATAATGCAAAATTCCTAAATTTTGTACAATAAGGATTCACATTGAAATTGATCAAACCTAGAAACTCCGAACATTGTATATTTCCTGAGAGTAATTTGTGGAAGAAACATAGCTCCAATTCAAGTCTTCGAGACTGTAATGTCTTGAGATTTAAATCATTTAAGATTAAGTAATAATTGCTGGGATCAATGAAACCTAAATCATTTTTATAAATTTTTGTTGCAGACATTCAATTTCTGAAATTTGAGTAACGTAAGAAGGGGACCAGACAATACTACCATATTCTAATTGTGACCTTACCAACGAGCAATATAAAATTTTAATAGTTGATACATTAAACATATAGCTATTTCTGAAGATGAATCCTAGCATTCTCATAGCCTTCCGAGTGATTATTTCGATGTGTTCTCTAAAATTTAGCTTTGAATCAAAAACAATCCCTAAATCTTTAATACTGCCAACCTCGTCCAAAGTTAACCCTTTCATATAGTATGTGCAGTTTAAATTGGTATTTCTTCTAGAAAATACTATATGTTTACATTTATTTATATTAAGGTCGAGATCATTACGTTTACACCAATCAATCAAGGTGTTAATATTGTTCTGAATTATAATCTCATCTCCCTGACAGACAATACGTTTATATAGTTTAAGGTCGTCTGCAAAAAACAAATATTTACAGTCTTTAAACAGGTCGCTCAGATCATTAATAAATAGCAGGAAAATAATAGGCCCACAGTGCGTGCCCTGGGGGACACCAGAATAAACTGGTATAAATTTAGACGTAATGTTACCTATTCGCACTGACTGAGACCTGCCTGTTAAAAATGAGTCGATCCACTTAACAACATCTGCGTGAAATTCTAATCCACTGAGTTTATCAATTAAATGACGATGATTGACTCTATCGAATGCTTTGGAGAAGTCTGTGTAAATAGCATCAACTTGATAGCCTGCCTCCAAAGCATCTAGAAGATATGATTGATAAACCAATAAATTAGTTACTGTTGAGCGACCAGTATAAAAGCTATGCTGTTCAGGAATAATAACATTTTTTGACATCCACAATAATTGGTTAGAAACCAATTTATCGAGCATTTTTGGAAGTACCGACTGAAGTGCCACACCTCTATAGTTACTAATCTCATCCTTCTTACCAGACTTGTACACAGGCATTATAAAACTATGCTTCCACATTTCAGGAAATATACCAAGTGATAACGATCTTTCGAAAATTAAATAAATAGGTTTGGTTAATGTGCAGACACATTTACTAAAAAAGTCACCAACAATTCCATCAGGCCCACTGCTATAATTATTATGAAAAGAAAATAATTCATTAAAAATGTCAATTTCCCTAATAGAAAATAATTCACAGCTGGCACTTGAACTACACTTAAATGACGATAACCCACCAGATGCTGTTCCAGGTTTTTTATAATTTGAAGCAAAACTGTCAGCAAATAAATCCACTATATCCTTGAGGGTATTGAGAGTATTGCCATTCGACAGCATTGTCTTTGGATAACCTGCTTCCTTCTATAGATTGTGGGTATGTCGCCAGAAATTGGACGGGTTAAGGTTGATATCGGATTCAATTTGTTTGTAACATAAACCTCTTAAACTGTTGCAAAGTTGTTTACATTGAGTTCTTAAATGTTGAAACCTTCTGTAATTCTCCCCTGTAGGTGTCGTTTTATAATTTAGATGAGCTTCTTTCTTATCTCTTGTTACAGTTTATATTCGATGTACAATTATCTCTTATAGTTTTCAAGAAAAAAAAAAGTATTTCTAAAATTCTGACCTCTAAAAGGCATCTTGAAATCTGTCTGTAACTTTTCTTAAGAATAAGATAAAAATATGATTTATATCTCTACTTGTACCTAGAGGATGCCTCTATGAGTGAATTAATTGGACACTGTCATTGTTTACAATAAGTATTCTTAAAATGTCAATATTTAAGTGCCCTCTTCAATATCTAGTAATTCAATTTATTTAAATAGAATGACCCAATTTTTGTCACATGGTACGATTGGGGGGAAAATTTCCTACAAAAAAGTATTATAAAACTATACTCCTAAAGCAAGTAGTTTTCGAATTATTTCGAAAATTCGTTTTTCGTCGCATTTATGCAGGGAATAATGCGCGCATAAGTCGCAATTGAATTTTAGTAGGCCAGTAGTATGCTTTTGTTTTGTCGCGATTATATTGCGAAATGTCAAATAATAAAAAGAATTAGTACAAAGTTTTACAGAAATCAACAAAATGAGTAATTACACAAATCAACAAATTATCAATTTATTCTTTATACATGGCAACTGCCAATTGAACAAAATTTGATTCGAATCTTCTAAATCTTGTTTTATTCATCGGCGGCAAATGTGGATCAGTTTCATTAAATACTCTACATGTTCGAGTAACAACTCTATCGCAGTTGCCATGTATAAAGAATAAATTGATAATTTGTTGATGGGTGTATTTATTCATTTTGATGATTTCTGTATAACTTTGTACGAATTGTTTTTATTAGTTGACATTTCGCATTATATAAGCGACAAAACAAAAGCATTACTACTTGCCTATTAAAATTCAGTTGCGACTTATGCGCGCATTATTCCATGCATAAATACGACGAAAAACGAATCTTCGAAATAATTCGAAAACCACTTGCTTTAGGAGTATAGTTGTGAATACTTTTCTGTAGGAAATCTACCCCCCAATCCTACCACGTAATAAAAAATGAGTCATTCTATTTAAAAAAATTAAATATCTCGTATTGAAGAGGGCACTTCGATATTGACATTTTAAGAACACTTATTGTCAAAATTGACAGTTTCCAATTAATACACTCATAGAGGCATCCTCTAGGTACAAGTAGAGATATAAATCATATTTTTATCATACACTTAAGAGAAGTTACAGATAGATTTCAAGATGCCTTTTAGAGGTCAAAATTTTAGAAATATTTTTTTTGCTTGAAAACTATAAGAGATAAGTGTACATATGCTCGAATAAAATATGTTTCATTTTAAACGAGGAATCAAAAAAATTACTAATATATATATATAGGGTGTTCTATTTAAAATAACAAACTTGGTACTACTTCCGGTGGAACCGGAAGTGATATAAAGTTGAAAATATTTCACATGAGGAGAACTGATACAACCGTATGACAAGGATTTTTTTCAAATTTTTAGTGCAACGGCAACCCCATAAATTTTTAACGAACGGTTTAGCGTAGACACCCTGTATTTATTTACAATATTTGTGGGTTCCCAAGATTTGTGTATTAATAAATAATGCAAGCAAATTGAGCTTACCATTTGCTATTTGACAGTGACAGTGTCAAATAGCAAATGGTGAGCTCAATTTGCTTGCATTATTTATTAATACACAAATCTTGGGAATAAATCTCACTATCCGCTAAGAAATGTGCTTGGAAGATATCAGAACAAAAATGAATGAAAATAATATGACTATTGACAAACGTGAATTTATTTAACGGTAATGAAAAATACAAATATGATAAAAGATAAAGTAAAAACACGGAAAGAAAGATACAAAGCAGCTAAAAGTTAATAAATAATAAGTTTCACGGAGGTAGAAATTTGACAACTTACGTATGTGCAGATTTTTGAGGAACTGTTATTTTTTGTTGATTTTGTTTCCAGGGTGCCTAGATGTGGATAAGCAAAAGTAATAAAAGAGGTCAAATTAACACAAATAAACAATTAAATATACAATTCGCGCTAATTTTGGCGTGAACAAAATAATAATAATAGTAATAAAAAAATACAATAATTCCTCTAATTAGTCGGTGGAAAAAATACTGTTACTTAAAGTAATAACAATTTTTGACGATACAAAATGCTGAAGTGGATTTATATTTTCATTAAATAATAATAATAAAAACGTTAACCACAAATGAAACATCTAATATATTACGTGAACTGCATACCCCGCAGACTTTCTTGAGAGCAATTCAACGCACGCTTATTGAAATAACACGAAAAGCTCACGGAGGGATATTTAATAACATTTATTAGAAAATACGTTGTGATGTATACAGGGTGCTGCTTTTTGGAGGCGCAGGAAAACTTTTTTATTTGAAGAGGTATTGAAAAACAGTTTTCCCGAGCCAAGGTCACTTTTTCGTGTTTGAATCAATGGCGAAAAGAAAATTCATTTCACTCTAACAGCTTCCGCCCTATAATCGTGCGACACTACTTTTAGCTACTATACAGGGTGTCCACGCTAAACCTTTCATTAACCCCATAATTGCCGTTGCACGAAAAACTTGAAAAAAATCCTCGTCACACGATTGAATCAGTTCTTCTCATGTGAAATATTTTCAACTTTGTATCACTTTCGGTTCTACCGGAAGTAGCACCAAATTTGTTATTTTAAATGGAACACCCTATCATAGAAAACTCTATAGAAATGTAACTCCGCATAAAAAGGGACCACTTATGATTTGTTATTTTAAGGAAAGGAATGCAACTTAACAACACCAATATATAATTGACAAACAGTCCTACCACTACAGCAATTCTAATCGAAAATTTAGCGGGATATCACAATAAAGTTGCGCACAATTTGAATAAACGTTTTATTAGTATGACAGTTTTAGGAAATTAAACAAACGCAACAGATAAATTTATTATATTTCTTTTTTAACATTATATAACAATATATACAAATTTCCAATAATTTAAGTTTTAAAAATTGTGTACATAAACTGCTGTTATATGTATTTATTTACAAACAAATGTTATACCATTAAACATGTCATTATTACAGAACAAATAAAATATTGGTCAAAAATTGAGGTTTGTGAAACAAAATATAAGTTAATACAAAATAATTACTAATTTTAACAACAAAAATAACATCACAAAACAAAATAATACTGTATGCTATGGAAAATGATGCTAATATTTATTATTTTTTCAATTGTTTGGCCAAGGGCCCACGCAGCGAAGTTACGCCGCTGGGTGACGCAGGTAACTTGTATATACAAGCCATGTACGAAATTAATAATAATAATATAAGTTAAAACTAACCTTCTTATCATTTGGGAAGGAATAATATCTCGAAGATTCACTTTTGCATCCAGGTACAGAACAAGTAGGCATTTTAAAATTGTTCAAATATAAACTTTTCACTCACTACAAAATTCATCCGAAATGGCGATAGTAAATAACCAATGAACACATGGATGCACGTAGGGCACGAGTAACAAACAAGCAAATAACGCATGCGCTGAGGTGGCACCAACCTAGAGTTTTCTATGGTACCAACTGTGAAAAATATAATATTTTATTTTTGCTTCAAGTTGGCGATCCTTTCCCGGCTTAAGAAAATAGAGTGAAGTTGGAGTTTCACCCCCCTGCACCCTATACAGGGTGTCCCATTAATGTGGGGAAATGGCTTAACCATAGATTCCTGGGATAAAAATATGATGATTTAACACAACTTATCTATATCCAAAAATTCACGGTTAAGCCCGAATCAGTCTTTGAAGTTCAAAAAAATATTATTAATTTTATTTGTGACGATTGAGCGCTTTATTTGATTTGACTGAAATTTATTATGGTTGATTATTATAATATGACACATTATTTAAGTTATTATGGTTATCATTGATTGACAAGAAGTATAAAAAAACAGTAGTACCACAATATGAAAACTAAAATATGATTTAACTGGCGCACCTTATATAAAAAAAAAACTTCAAAGATTGCTTCTTTTGAAAAGCCTCGTGAAAATTTTCAGGCTTTTCTAAACTCGAAATTTTACTTCATGCGCCACGCGTATAAAACACAGATTTCAGGTGAAGTTGGATATACATAAATTTCACAATATTTTACTGTTTTATACGCGTGGCGCATGAAGTAAAATTTCGAGTTTAGAAAAGCCCAGAAAATTTGTCTCGGGTCGCTACGCGACCCTCGACAAATTTTCACGGGGCTTTTCTAAACTCGAAATTTTACTTCATGCTTAGTCTAGGAGTGGAAAACACTCGTTTAAAGCTCAAATTGAACTCTTAAAAAAACAACGAATAACTAAAAATTTAAAGAAAATAAGCTCTCTGTACGTCAAAGAAATTTCAAGTTGTACATTTTCCGACATTCGTTGTTTTTCTTATAAAGTTCAAGCTTTAAACGAGTGTTTTCCACTCCTAGACTAAGCATGAAGTAAAATTTCGAGTTTAGAAAAGCCCCGTGAAAATTTGTCGAGGGTCGCGCAGCGACCCGAGACAAATTTTTACGGGGCTTTTCTAAACTCGAAATTTTACTTCATGCGCCACGCGTATAAAACACTAAAATATTGTTAAATTTATGTATATTTGAACCTCACTTAGAATCAGTGTTTTATACGCGTGGCGCATGAAGTAAAATTTCGAGTTTAGAAAAGCCCAGAAAATTTGTCTCGGGTCGCTGCGCGACCCTCGACAAATTTTCACGGGGCTTTTCTAAACTCGAAATTTTACTTCATGCTTAGTCTGGGAGTGGAAAACACTCGTTTAAAGCTTCAAATTGAACTCTTTAAAAAAACAACAAATGTCGGAAAATGTACAACTTGAAATTTCTTTGATGTACAGAGAGCCTATTTTATTTAAATCTTTAGTTATTCGTTGTTTTTTTTTAAGAGTTCAATTTGAAGCTTTAAAAGAGTGTTTTCCACTTCCAGACTAAGCATGAAGTAAAATTTCGAGTTTAGAAAAGCCACGCGAAAATTTGTCGAGGGTCGCGCAGCGACCCGAGACAAATTTTCTGGGCTTTTCTAAACTCGAAATTTTATTTCATGCGCCACGCGTATAAAACACGAATTTCAAGTGAAGTTCAAATATACATAAATTTCACAATATTTTAGTGTTTTATACGCGTGGCGCATGAAGTAAAATTTCGAGTTTAGAAAAGCCCAGAAAATTTGTCTCGGGTCGCTGCGCGACCTTCGACAAATTTTCACGGGGCTTTTCTAAACTCGAAATTTTACTTCATGCTTAGTCTGGGAGTGGAAAACACTCTTTTAAAGCTTCAAATTGAACTCTTAAAAAAAAAACAACGAATAACTAAAGATTTAAAGAAAATAAGCTCTCTGTACGTCAAAGAAATTTCAAATTGTACATTTTCCGACATTCGTTGTTTTTTTAAAGAGTTCAAGCTTTAAATGAGTGTTTTCCACTCCCGGACTAAGCATGAAGTAAAATTTCGAGTTTAGAAAAGCCCCGTGAAAATTTGTCGAGGGTCGCGTAGCGACCCGAGACAAATTTTCTGGGCTTTTCTAAACTCGAAATTTTACTTCATGCGCCACTCGTATAAAACACTAAAATATTGTGAAATTTATGTATATTTGAACTTCACTTGAAATTCGTGTTTTATACGCGTGGCGCATGAAGTAAAATTTCGAGTTTAGAAAAGCCCAAAAAATTTGTCTCGGGTCGCTGCGCGACCCTCGACAAATTTTCACGGGGCTTTTCTAAACTCGAAATTTTACTTCATGCTAAGTCTGGGAGTGGAAAACACTCGTTTAAAGCATCAAATCGAACTTGAAAAAAAAAACAAGGAATATCTAAAGATTTATAGAAAATAGGCTGAATTTGGATTACGTATACTTAAAAGAAAAACTCCATGTATCTGTTTGCTCCGGAGGAATATGAATAATTATAAACCATAATGAAGATAGCAATTAATTCTCAAAAAACACTCGTTAATTAATATTATACACAATTGACGTTTCTTAAACAATGAGATTAGATTAGATTTCGTTTTTATTAAATAATCACAAATAATTTATGTGCATTTTATTATTTTGTGGCAAAACCGTAAAATAATTGGAAACTATATCTTGAACAAGTTTCTCATCTTTCACGTGGTGAAACATATTTAACTATGATTTAATAAAGAAAACACTTGGTTAAATTTCACTAATATAATATAATATTAGTGAAATTTAACCAAGTGTTTTCTTTATTAAATCATAATTGGAAACTGTCAATTTTGACGATAAGAGTTCTTAAAATGTGCCCTCTTAAATATTTTAGAATACATTTTTTTTTAAATAGAATGACCCATTTTTATTCACATGGTATGATTAGGGGGGTAAATTTACTACAAAAAAGTATTATACAATTATACTCCTAAAGCAAGTAGTTTTCGAATAATTTCGAAGATTCGTTTTTCGTCGCATTTATGCAGGGTATAATGCGCGCATTAGCCTCAATTCAATTTTAGTAGGAAAGTATTATGCTTTTGTTTTGTCGCGATTGTATTGCGAAATGTCAAATATAAAAAAAAATTAGTAGTGCAGCGAATCTAAACGTCGGGCAAATCCAAAGTGAATTCCTTAGTGAATTTATTCATGGGATTCGATTTGATTTGAACAACATAATTGGAATTGAGACAATTTAAAATTTTAGAAATAGCAATAATTGAATTTCCTTAATCGGCTTTTGTTAGAATGATGTTAGTTTGAATTGAATTTTCCTTCAGGGATCCCACTACTGACATTTCTGATTTGACTGAGACTGGCCTTGAAGCTTTTTTGAAAGTTTGTTTCAATTAATGAGAGCTAGCTCTGTTTCGATGCCTAATACAAGGTCCGCCAACCGGTAATGACAGTTTTTAAGGTATGATTGTTAGTCTAATAATTGAAACACATAGATTGGTATGACATCTATTGCTAGGATACACAATGCAGTTTTTAATGCAAACTAAAAATTACATTTGACTAATGCGCTTCATCTTTCGCATTCTTGGAGCCCATTATGAAATAATTGCATAACACGGTGCAAAATATCAGGATTGCTATCTCTTGTTTTATTTCTAATGTTGTTATAATTCTCCCAATGTGTGAGGTCTGCCTATGTACACTTTCGATTTCAAATACCCCCATAAGAAAAAATCACAAGGCGTTAAATCCGATTATATTGCGGGCAATTGAAATTACTGCGCCGAGAAATTATTCTGCCAGGAAACATTTGTTCCAAAAATCTGATATAGGCTCGAGCAGTGTGACTTCTTGCCCCATCTTGTTGAAACCATAGTTCATTGATGTCCCTTCCCAGCCTCTGCAGTTCTACTGGTAAAAATGTTTTAAGCATTATTAAATATCGTTGCTAATTAACAATTACCGTCCGATTCTGTTATTCGAAGAAATCCCGAAAACAGATACGCCACAGCACATTGTGACTTTTTGGGAGTGTAAGGGTCACTGTTGAATTTGTTGGGGTTGCTATATTGATCAGTACCGCGTGTTGTGTTTGTTTACATAACCTGTTAGATGAAAATGTGCTTCACCAGAATTGTCGCTGAACCTCAATTATAGATTCGGTTCGAAGAAACGCCGTAACACGAAAAATACGTTGCTGCACCGGCCAAGAATTCATGGTTACTAAAACTGCATTATATACGGATCAAGTTTTACACCAGACTTTCCCCCACCCGTTGTTAATAACCCCCCAACAACCCTCTGCAATTCATACCTGTTGGCGGACCCTGTATTTCCAAGTCTGAAAGGCTAGGAAGTACTTTTATATTATGTTCAAAACCTTTTTCCAATTATGAATGTGATTAAGTTGAAGCTGCAGCTCCGCAGCCCTTAAAAATTTGATTCTCAAAAAATATAAAAACGGAAATGCACCTTACCACAAAAGGGAGAAACTCATTTCACATTATATCACCAAAACGTGCACTTTTTTGTTGCAGGTACGGACCAAAGCAAAAACCACATCAAATAACTTTCCCTGTGTACGGGGTCCGGCTTCTCCCGAGCGGTACAGAGTGCGATCACACCAGGTGTCAGGTCATCCTCACCGGGTTGCTGCGGACGAAAAGCGGAGGAGCTTTCCGGTGCGAAGTCTCCACAGAAGCGCCAGCCTTCCGGCTAGCTTCACAGACGCAAAATGTTACCGTCGCAGGTAAGCAAAAAGACAACAAATGTAAATGGTGTTCAGCAGCGACGACTCGCAGCCTAACTTCAGGGCCAGAGCGCCAAGGCACACAAAATTTGAGGTTGGGATCGCGCTTTATAAATACAAGGAATTGTACAACAAAGTCGCCTTTCAATAACGGATTCATATTACCTTGGGCCTCTGGCTTACCCTGAAGTTAGGCTGCGAGCCACCGCTCGTGTTCAGTAATTGTATTGAGGAGGATCAATGAATTTGTCACGTTTTGTATATTTTTGAATTGCGCTGGTGCAGCCTATTTAGGGGCTATGCCCATGCGCGACTTTGCATAAACCCGCGATCGGCGAGTCTGTCGAAGAACACCTAAGATGGTGGTCGAGAGAACATCGTAAGTGTTTCTGTCTTATTATTGTTATCGTTAAGTTATAAGAATAAGAAGGCACGCGCGCAGAGACACTCTAGGAAGCCCAAAGACCAAAGATGGTGGTCGAGAGAATATCGTAAGGGTTTGTGTCTTATTATTGTTATTGTTAAGTTATAAAAATAAGAAGGCACGCGCACAGGGACACTCTAGGAACCTCAAAGACCAAAGATGGTGGTCGAGAGAACATCGTAAGTGTTTGTGT
Organism: Philonthus cognatus; assembly: GCA_932526585.2. Taxonomy (NCBI): domain Eukaryota; kingdom Metazoa; phylum Arthropoda; class Insecta; order Coleoptera; family Staphylinidae; genus Philonthus; species Philonthus cognatus. Next base: position 104,521,271 of record OW052244.1, read on the forward strand.
CTTATTATTGTTATCGTTAAATTAATAAAAATAAGAAAGTACGCGCGCAGGGATACTCTAGCAAGCGCAAAGACCGGATGCTTGGAACACCAGGGTAAGTCCCGAGATTCGCAGCACCGATACCGTATAACGTAAATTGCATACGTTCCTATAGCTCTATAGCAATCCCTTTTAAAATTCCCCGTATGTTTACCAAATTTTAGTGGTGGCAGGTGCCAGCATCAGGGCCAAAAGGGTTAATTAATTTGTTTCCTTTTTCTAATATTTCCAGCCGTTCCTAAAGGAGATCCGGTAATCCAGGAAATCTCGGATGCCTACTCCGAGGGCGAAATCGTGACGGCAAGGTGCGTCTCGTCCCCCTCGGATCCACCCCAATTAATCACGTGGTTCATAAATAATAATGAAGTAAGTGTGTGTTTTTCGAATGTGCGACACGAGAGAGAATGGGGAAAAAAAGAAAAACAACTGGGATTGATCGAGTGTCCCACGTCCGTCCGTTAGTTCATTCTGGTTGTCCCGGGGCTATCCGAAAATTGAAAACGGAAAACCGACAGGATCGCCTCCGTTCAATTTGCGGCCTTAAATTAATTATGAGAGCCCTTCGGGTACATTTTTGTTTTACTCTTTTATGTTTCATGAGAGTGGTAGGGTAGGTATATTGAAAACAGCCGAAAACGAAAAAGAGGTCTAATCTTTATGTGTGGAGGGGCGCCACTATGAGATCTCGCACCACCTACAAATTTAGCTAGGACCGCTACTGTCGAAAACTAGCTATTTTCTAACTAGCTATTTCCCAGGAAACACTCTATTTAGTCTCTAAAAACCGCTTTCATTTCAACTCGTGGGTTTCTCGCGTGTCTCCTTCTGAAAGTGTCAGTTAAATGTAATTCCATCTTGGTGATTCACAAAACAGCCACCGCCCCCAGAAAGATAAACTTTCCGAGTTTGTATTTTCCGTGTATTTTCATTTCTGGAAAAACGGGGCGAGAGAAAAAAAAAAGTTACGTCTCAGTTTATCCCATTCCTCCCCATTTCTCCGTGTCTGTATTATATAAATGATTGTACAAAGTTCAAGGGTGACAGGCCAATATCTCCCTTCCTCTCAGTTTCCTGATATTTGATAATATTTCTAGACTTTCTTGTTTTTTTCTCCGCTCTCAATCACTTTATAAATAGATATATATTCCATTAGGGTATTGGGTGTGTGAATGTAAATTCCCAAGAGTATTATATCTAATTTTGGCTTGAATTCAGTTTCCTGCACAGTGATTTTTGACTATTTTTTTATTGTTATGCTTATTTAATGGTATGGTACGTATATTTTGCGATAAAAGAAAGGGGCAGGAAAGTTGTTTTTAGAGCGATGGGACTTACCGTTTGCTCAAAACTTGTTATCGAATATTACGTTTTTGACAAGAGATCTTTGTTGTTAGCCGCTTGTCATAGATAATTTATGCAATATCTAGTAGAATCCGGTTCTTAATTTAACACTAAAAGAAGCAATATCTGCAAAGTTAAAGTATAAATGCTGTAATTGGGATATGTATACTTGACCTATTAAGCGCCATTGATGCATACACGCAACATTATTAATGTTTTGTTAATTGAATTACTAAATAAGTTGATTTTTGATTAAATATACATAATGTATACACTGTAAACTTTCTGGCATTCGACGATTTTGTATAAAAACTTGCAGTATGAAGTTTAAAAAGAGTGTTTCCACTCCCAGACGAAGCATGAAGTAAAATTTCGAGTTTAGAAAAGCCCCGTGTAGAAAATTTGTCGAGGGTCGCGCAGCGACCCGAGACAAATTTTCACGGGGCTTTTCTAAACTCGAAATTTTACTTCATGCGCCACGCGTATAGAACGCTGAAATATTGTGAGGTTAGAAATACACTGATTTTTTTTTTTTAGATAAGTAATAAGCGAAATATTTAAATAACAAAATATTTACCTTTTTCTTTATACATTTTTAAGTCCGGTGAAATAATATAATATATCAATATATTATTTGACCGGACTTAAAAATGTATAAAGAAAAAGGTAAATATTTTGTTATTTAAATATTTCGCTTATTACTTGTCTAAAAAAAAAATCAGTGTATTTCTAACCTCACAATATTTCAGCGTTCTATACGCGTGGCGCATGAAGTAAAATTTCGAGTTTAGAAAAGCCCCGTGAAAATTTGTCTCGGGTCGCTGCGCGACCCTCGACAAATTTTCTACGCGGGGCTTTTCTAAACTCGAAATTTTACTTCATGCTTCGTCTGGGAGTGGAAACACTCTTTCTAAACTTCATATTGCAAGTTTTTATACAAAATCGTCGAATGCCAGAAAGTTTACAGTGTATACATTATGTATATTTAATCAAAAATCATAGTATGTAATGCAAGAAGTCATTCATAGAAATCATAAAAAGAAGTGCAGAATTTTACCTAAAATCAACTTTTAGATTTAACTCTATATTTATATCTAATTCAGTGGTAACTAAGTGTTGAAAAACTGTGAAAATTGGTGTGTACATAATCATATAAGTTGTCCACACGGTGAGTGAGTTCAAAAGAAAATACATACAATATCGCGTTAAATGTTAATCAGTCTGCGTGGGTAAATTTCCATCGTGGATTCGCCGCTCAAGCCGGCGATAAAAACAATTCGATTTGCTGGATCTATCTGTCATTGACGGTCATAGATAAACTAGTGTGTGTTTTTAATTTTATCATTTAAAATCAATATTACTCCTTGAAATTGCATCCTGTGTTCTCCTTTGTTAACCTTTCCATAGGGTCAGTCTGTTTGTTTAATTAGTCACCGTGAAGACCCTCACTGGTGTGAAGAGTGTCTTCCTTGTTTATCATACTCCTTTATTTTTTTTTTATTCTATACATGTATTTTTAATTATTATAAAAAAAACAAATGTGTCAACGTTAATCATCACCGTTGTATTGACTGATAACATATTACATTGATTTATTTAATATGGGGTTCACATGTGATCACTGCTCAAATAACATAAGTCCTAATTCATTTTATTTAAAATGCACCGGTTCATGCGATAAGTGGTTTCATTCTAAATGCGCCGGCATAACGGACGAAGAAACATCCCAAATTAAAAAAAAAACCGTAATTTCAGTTGGATTTGCAACAGATGTCAATCATTTGCTTCTTTTAATAAGAATCAGATAGCGCAAATTGAGTCTGTTTTTGATAATTTATTGCAAAAATATTTCCAGCCTTTTAAAATGGAATTTGATCAGCTTGTCAATACTTTAAATGATAAATTTAACGTATTGGATGCTAAAATAAAAAAATTAGAATCCGATTTCGCAAATTTGACAGAAGGATCAAATCGTATTAGCTCAAATTCAAATCCATGTGTTACGATGTCCAAGGATACCGACATATTATACGAAATTAAAGATCGTCGCAGAAAATGTAACAATTTAATGATTTACAATAAAAATAATAATAATAATAATAATAATGGTCTTTATTTACAATAACAATTACATAATATACAATTGTGTACGTAAATGCGTCAGACAATATGGAAGGATATTAAGAAAATATGTGATATAGATAAAATAAACAAATATAGAACAAATATATACAGGACATAAGTACAATTTAAAATTTATGTATATGGCTCCATTTTTACTAGGTATTCATACAAGTGACTTGTGCGTTTCTTATATGTTTCAATATTTTTTATGCTTGCTGGCAAATGATTGTATAGTTTTATGGCTGAGTAGAAACATCCTTGCTCGTCTTTTTTTAGACGATGGTGAGGCAAGTTGTAGATTTGACCATTTCTTTTAGGGTATACAGAGTTTGTAAAAATTTGATCAAAATAGTTGTTATGTTTCCAAAGAAACTTCAGACACTCATATATGTAAATGCCATATACGGTCAATACATTTGCATTTCTAAATTCCCCTCTACAGCTTTGACTGAATTTTAACTTATGGAGAATTCTTATTGCTTTTTTTTGTACCACAAATATTTTGTTTATATCGACAGATCCCCCCCAAAATATTATGCCATATTTTAGGTGAGAATATATATTGGCGAAATAAAACAGTTTTGAAATATTGATTGATGCTAATTTTGTTAAAATACGCAAACCAAAACAAGCGCTACTTACTTTATTACATAGTTTGCATATATGTGCAGAGAGAGTAAGTGTATCGTCTATTGTAATCCCAAGGACTTTTACAGAATTTGTTAGATTGTATATATTATTATTTAATTTGATGCTATCAGGTGTTACTAATCCTTGATTGGTTTTGAATAGGACACAAGATGTTTTACTTGTGTTCAAAACTAATTTATTTCTTTGAAACCAATTTTCCATCATATTCATGTTTATTTTTCCATCACTAATTATATCTGGCAATGTAGATCCCTTTAATAAAAGGTTAGTATCGTCAGCATAATTAATCAGTTTACAGTCTGGAGATGTTGTATAAGGAATGTCGTTAATATATATTATAAAAAGTAAAGGGCCAAGGATACTGCCCTGCGGTATGCCCTTTGTTGCTTTCAAAGGATCTGATAGTATAATTGTTCCGTCCTTAGTGTCCTTTAATCTTGTATAATGTATACGATTTGTTAGGTATGATTCAAAGTATTTGTAGGCAGTCCCTCTCACGCCGTACCTATATAATTTATTAAGTAATATTTCGTGATCTAGTGTATCGAAAGCCTTAGTCAAATCAATAAAGAGACCACATGCTAAATTATTTTGTTCAAGACTTTCTAAAATAAAGTTTGTAAGTTCGTAGACGGCAGTGTTTATATTTTTTCCTTTAAGAAAACCGTGTTGCATTGGATTTAGTAACTCAGATTTCATGAAGAATAAACTTAGCCTTGAATACACTATTTTTTCAAAGATCTTAGAGAATGAATTTTGTATACTTATTGGTCTGTAATTTTGTATTTCATCGTGATTCCCTTTCTTGAATATAGGGGTAATAACAGACATTTTTAACTTTTCAGGATAAGTGCCAGTTACTAAAGAAAAATTAATAATGCCAGCTAATGGTTTTGCTATATACTCGATACACTTTTTTATAATATATATAGGTACTTCATCTATACCAGCACTGTAACTACTTTTTAAATTTTTTGTGATACTAATTATTTCCATAGAATCGGTAGGAGTCATAAACATGCTATGTTTGTTAAACGAAATATTAACTGGATTACTATTTGTCGAGTGTATTAGGAGGTTTTTGGTAGTGTTGTTAAAAAAATTATTAGTCATTTACAAGCTGTTAGATGTTATCACTATTTGGTGTTGTATGTGTCGTTTGTTTATTAATTACGTTTCTAATGATGGCCCACGAGTCTTTTGATTTGTTGTTCGAAAGTTGCAATTTATTTTCCATTTGTTTGTGTTTTTCTGATAGCAACAGGTTGTTATATATTATTTGTTCATTTTTAAATATGTTTTTATATGATGGTATATATTGCGATATCGTTTTATAAATCAAAAGCCGTTCTTTACTTTCTAAGATTTCTCTTGTTTGATAGTTAGGTTTTTCTTTTTTGTCTATTTTCGTTTTAATTGGAAAATTATTATTGAAAAGTTTCAAGAAAGTTTCCATGAAGCTGTCATACATGGCATTCACACAATGTGCGTTTTCCAATTCGGTGAAGGCTTCATTGGAAACACTAGCAACAAAGGAATTTACATTTGATTCCATAAAATTTCTGGTTTTTGTTCTAATTATTTTTGTTTCCATGACCGCATTATAATTAAGGAACTGGGCATAATGGTCTGATATCACAGTATTAATAATTTCGGTATAAATTTCTTTATTACAGTTAGTGACAATATTGTCCAGACAACTTTTTGATGATCCACAAATTCTTGTTGGATCTGATATCAGATATTTTATATTGAAAGATCTCAAAATTCTTACAAAATCCAATACATTGTTATTTACCTTTAATACATCAATGTTGTAATCGCCTGCTATGAAAAAAGTCTTGTTTTGATGTGTAAGGTTTGTTAATAACTGTTCAAATCGATTGAAAAAATCATTTATATCACCGGTGGGAGGTCGGTATATACATATAACTATTATTATCTCACTACACACAGACACTTGGATTCCACAACACTCAAAGACATTTAATTTAGAAAACAGATTCATATCCATGGGCTGACTGCAAAAAGTATTCTCGATGAAAATAGCGACTCCTCCATGGTGAAGTTCTTCCCTGCAGCAGCTGGATATTAACTTGAAATTTGGTATGTTGATTTGTTTTAATTGTTCTAGCAAAAGCCAGTGTTCCGATATACAGAAAATATTACACTTCACACTATTTATTAAGTCTTCAATATACATGATTGCAGTTGACAGGCATTGAACGTTTTGATGTAAAAGACGGAATGTATTAATGTTATTTGTTATTTTTTCTTCGACGATTGCGCATTTGCGTGAAAATTTGTTCTTGACTTGAAGAAAAATCGGTTGATAAAAACATGTGCTGGCCAAAACTCGTCATTTATAACTGTTTCCGCTGCATCTAATGGGATACCGATTTTAAAAGAGGCATAATTAGCCTCTTCATATTTGGGATTTAATTTTTCTATAATGTATTTATGGTCTCCGGCTCTTAACAGATAATCCTTAATTTGATTACAAGTAACGTCTTTACGAAATCTAGAAACAAATATCCACTTGCGAGATTCCGGCTGAACTACTGGAAGATTTACATTAGAACATTTTCCAATAATTGTAAAATTATTTTTATTTCTATATTGTTTCTTTTTGTTTACAACTTTTTTCCAACCAGCGTCTGCATCTGTATTGTTGTTTTCGTTGAGGTCGTTTACCTTTCCGATTTCTATGTTTTTATCTCCTGGATTGATTGATGCGTTTAAATTATTTTTTGTCGGATTTTGGTTTTTGAGATTCAGACCATTTGCTGTTTCGGTACTATAGGCTCCATCTTTTGTTGAATTTCCAAAATTATTTACTTTAGGATTATTTTTATCGGCAGAAATCTTTGAATTTTTTTCGCCGTCGCCGTGTTTAACCTTCTCTAATTTATTTGTTAGAATTTTTATTTTAATATCTTGTTCATTGATTAACTTATGCTGTTGTATAACTTGATTTCTCAGGGTTATTATTTCACTCTTTAGTGAGATTAGCACTTGTAACGAGCACTTTTGTATGCCACTTTTTTCACATTTTCCGCAAGCATCCAAACTGAACTTGTCCTCTAATTTTGCACAGTCTGGATGAAAAACTCCATCGCATATGTTACACTTAAAGACGTCGCACTCAATTGCCTTTTTACACAATAAGCAATCCTTAGTGTCACTTGAAACACTTACATTTAATTGATTTAATTCACTGACTGATAATGATCGACCTGCTCGGTTCGCCATCTATATACAGATCTGTACCTGAATCTACTAAAGCGGAACCAAAGTTGCAAAGTGAAGATCTGTGTGCAATTCAAAATACTTTAAATCCCTTATCACTGGAATTTAAGCCAACACATGTTTACAGAGTTGGCCGTAAAGGCTCTAAACCAAGACCAATTAAAGCAATATTAGAAACCAATATTAGAAACCAATGATCTAAAAATATTATTTCCAAAACTTATAAATTAAAAGATAATCTTATAAAGTTCAACTACGATCGTACCTTAATGCAAAGGAAAGAGTTTAACGAGCTGAGGGAACAAATGGAGGCGAGAAAGAGTAACGGCGAACAGGACCTGATCATCAAATTTATATCAGGAGTTCCAAAAATTGTGAAGGCAGCAGGAAACCGCGCAAATCAAGCCAGTTCTATTAGAAATGCTGTTGCAAAAAACTAAATATCTACTATCATAACGTAGGCGGCATGCGAACCAAGTTAAACACTTTCATGTTAAATGTGATTTGCTCTATGTATGATATCATAATTACAGAAACTTGGCTAAATAATAATATTGATAATGTTGAGCTCAAATTAAAAAATTACTATATTTTTGGAATGGACCGTTGTTCTAATTCAAGCAATAAATGTCGTGGCGGTGGTGTTTTAATTGCGATTCACAACAGTTTGTCGTGTAATCATATTAATATAAAATGTCGTTCTGTTGAACAGTTATTTGTATCTATTTCTTATTTTGATATCAATTTGATTGTCGGTGCTGTTTATATTCCTCCGGGTTCACCACCAGACAAATTTAACGACCATTGTCTTGTTGTTGAATCCATATTAGATAAATACCCTAACTCAAAAGTGCTTGTTTGTGGCGATTATAACCTACCTGATGCTGAATGGTCTAATGATGATTTCGGCCTTATTAATAATAACACTTCTTCATATCCGGCTCAATTACTTAGTGATACGTTTAGTTTTTATAATCTCTCTCAAATCTGTACTATACCTAACGAAAATAGTGTATTTCTAGATTTAATATTCGCGCACGACGGATTTTTAATCTCAAGAGCATCCGACTTGCTTTTCGATGTAAAACAGCACCATGTGCCATATCTTATTACAATGCCTTCACACATACCCGTTAAATCACTTCAATTTAATGAATACATTTATGACTTTTCACGTGCTAATTATTCTGATATTAATATCTATTTAAATTCTATTGAGTGGCATATTATATTAAAGGGTCATATTGATAATATGGTCGATACATTTTACACCATATTGTATAGTCTTTGAACAATTCATACCAATGAAACGTATAAAGTCATCCACGTACCCAGTCTGGTTTTCTTCTGAATTGATTAATTTAATTAAACAAAAACTTGTTGCGCATAAAGTGTTTAAGGAATGTACTAATTCTTCAAATTACCAGAATTTCAAAAATCTACGAATTAAATGTGTATATCTAAGAAATCAACTATATGAACAATACATCAATTCAGTTAACAATGACATTGCTAACAATCCTAAAAAATTCTGGAGTTTTGTAAAAGTAACTAATTCTGTTCCTGAATATCCAAATATAATGTACTTTAACGCCAATAGAAGTAGCAATGGTTCAGAATGTGTTAATTTATTTGCGGATTATTTCTCCACCGTATATACTACGGATAAACCTACACTTATACCGACCTTTCCATGTACTTCTGAGGCAGCTTATATGCCAATCAGATTATTTAAAAGTGAAATATTCGAAAGTATTAATAGTTTAAAAAATAGCAATGGCATAGGCCCTGACGGAATTCCTTCAACTTTTTTAAAGAATTGTATTTTTTCTATCACATCGCCATTATTCATTTTATTTGATGCATCTGTCACACACATTTCCCGAATTCTGGAAGAAAAGCTATATAACACCAATCTTTAAGTCGAAATTTTAGTGGCGAAATTATTAGCGTTAGGGTTCCATGCCGATGTTGTCAAGTGGGTATATAGCTTTTTAATCAATCGTGTGCAGTGCGTAAAAATTAAGAATTTTAGATCCAACACCATTCAAGTGCCCTCAGAAGTTCCCCAAGGCTCGCATTGTGGTCCAATTCTGTTTTTACTATTTGTTAATGACATTTCACGGGTTATAAAACATTCCTCATTTTTGCTCTTTGTCGATGACCTGAAATTGTATAAGGAAATTGTATCGGTTGACGATTGTTCATTGCTGCAAGATGATTTATCATCTGTCTTTAATTGGTGTCTACAAAATCATTTGTTTTTTAATGTTCAAAAATGCAAAACAATGATTTTCACCAGAAAAACAACTGTTGTACGGTTTGATTATGCAATTTATGGTCACCACTTAGAACAACTAAATGTTACCAAAGATTTGGGTATTACCTTTGACAGGAAATTATGTTTTGCCAGTCATATTAACGCAATTTGTAATCGAGCTTTGAAAATGTTGGGTTATATAAAAAGAATGGCTAAGGACTTGTCGCCAGCAGCATTTAAACGGGTTTATTTCGCTTTTGTACGTTCTCATCTAGAGTATGGATCTTGTGTATGGGCACCATCACAACGCGTTTATATCAGTGCATTGGAAAACGTACAAAACAAATTTTTAAAGGTGCTTGCGTACAAGTTAGGTTTCGATTCTAGCACAAATTTAGAGATATTATCATCGGAACAATGTATTGATAAACTATGTTGTCGCCGGGTGTATACCGACTTGTTGTTTTTTCATAAATTAATTTGTAACGCTGTTAATTGTCCATATCTTTTATCACAAATTAATTTCAGTATTAATTTAACCAATCGCACAACTAGACATTTACCCATATTTCGTCTTCAACTTCATAAGACAAATTACGGATATAATAGCCCACTTTCAAGGTTTATGCGAACAGCCAATACATTATCTGTACATCCAAACTTTGACATTTTCAACTCTTTCTCACCCTCACAATTCATGGCAAGACTTAAGCGAATAAATATTTGTAATTTTTCTTAGTGTAATAAGTCAAATTTATATTATATTATATTTATATTTATATTTTATTATTGTATTATTTGTATTAAATTTTTGTTGTTGTTGTAGTAATTATATTTAGTTAAATATTAATTTGTAAAATGGATTTTCCGTTAAATAAATAAATAAATAATTGCATGGTCGTTAATTAGTTAAGGAGACTTTCCTAAAGTTTTAACATAAACTGATGCCTAAAATGTATGCTTTAAATAAAGGAGATTTTCCTTAAGTTTAAACCTAAAGTGAAGACTAAAATTTAGGCTTAAAATTAAGGAGACTTTCATAAAATTCAAGCGTAAACGGAAGACTAAAGTGTATAAATTAAAATCAGGAGACTTTCCTAAGGTTTCATCTAAAATTAAAAACTAAAGTTTAGGCTTAAAATTAAGGAGACTTTCTTAAAGTTTTAACGTAAAGTGATGACTAAAATGTATGCTTTAAATAAAGGAGATTTTCCTAAAGTTTGAATCTAAAGTGAAGTCTAAAATTTGGGCTTTAAATTAAGGAGACTTTCCTAAAATGTAAACGTAAACTGAAGACTAAAGTGTATAAATTAAAACCATAAGACTTTCCTAAAGTTTCATCTAAAACTAAAGACCAAAGTTTAGGCTTAAATTTAAGGAGACTTTCTTAAAGTTTCAATCTAAACTGAAGATTAAAGTTAGAGCTTTTAATTAAAGGCACTTTCCTAAAGTTTTCACGTAAACTGATGACTAAAATAAACTTTTAGATCTAACTCTATAATTGCTCGCCCGTTAATGGGTTAAAAGAGAAACTCCTAGTAGAAGGAACGACAAATCCCTAAAACACAAACATCAGTTAAATTGGACATTACACATTGGACACATTGGACATACTAAAATGAAATAATAAAACGACAAACACATAAATTAAACTTGATTATATTACGACCATCAACAATTCAATAAAAAACACAATCAAACTTAAAGCCATCCCCGACATATACACAACAAAAACAGCCTTTAAATTCTCCACACCGATCGCAATAAACTCCCGACTATCATCAGCCTTCGCACTAACAAAATCATCGGGCTTCCACTTAACACTCAGCCCGGTTTCATGAATCCTCTGCATCAACTCGGACAATCGCCCAGTAAAAATCGATCCTTTCGACAGATACCACAACAAACCGTGAAAATCTTCGTAATCAATCGAATCGCAATGGTGGATTCCGTTAATGTTGAAACTTGAACCAGCTGATAAAAGAGTTTGGAATATAGCAAAACGTTCTTTCCTGAACCTCCTCACTAAACAATCATCGATTGCATCGACGAGTTGCGTTCGTTTTGCTATAACACGCATGTGTTTGTTTGAATTCTCGTGGATGTGCTTGATTGCCGCTGGGTGGCCCACGATGGTGATTTCGGAGTTTGCGAGTTCTTCGAGTGTTGAGATTTGTTTGGGGATTACAGGTTGGAACATGTAGGAGATTAGTAAGGTTTGGTAGCTGTTGATGATTATAAATACGAAGAAGAGCCAGGTTGTAAAGATTAACCTGAGGAGGTTTCCTTTGGGCCTCCACGAGGAGGAGTTGATGAAAGTTGCTAGTGTTATCACAAAGGACTCTTGTAGGGTTTTCCGTGCTTCCCTTTTTATCATCATGTGGAGAAATACATTCATTACTAGGAAAGTTGCTAGGAGCAACATCCAAATTTTCACTTGGAATATTTTGAATATGTTCTTCCAAGATTCCATGGGTTTCACAGGCGGAATATAGATGCGTAATGTTGCGAAATAAAATGGGTAAGTGTAATCAAAATACTCCTCTACAGGATTTCTTGGTAGCACACCTATAACCATGTCAACTTTGCGCTGTCTTAAATCCTCAAATAAGTACGCAAAGGTGCCGTTTGTTGAGGGCACCATCATATCCACCAATTCACCATTCCTCGTAAGTATAGTTGAAGCAAAGTTGTTTTCAAGAAAAACTAATTTTAATTGCAACACCTTCGCCATTTCTTTAAGTGCCGTTATCATAAAACCTTTGTTCATTTTGAAAGGTTGATTTAAAATATACGGACTAGTGCGAATTGGCGATATTCTTATTTCACAATCACTAAAGTGCTTGAAATTAAAATCCACACCCAACTTGAATAAGTTGTTTTTATGAACACAATTGCAATTCAACAAAAAGTTCGGTTCAATTTCCCCACAACTATCAACTATTGGATTATAAGAATAAACACCTCCATCAATTAATATCACAAACACATTAATTATTTTCTTCTTCCAAATTTTATTAAAAATAATATCCACGCTATCGTTTTCATCAAGCAATATTATAATTTTTATATTTTCAGCTTGAAAAAAAAGCTCCTTGATTAGTACATCGAGGAAATATTCGATTTCTCTGGAGGTTGTTTCAATTATGTAAAAATCGTAATCAAAATGTGGAATAAATGATGTCAATTCCAATTCTAGGTTATTGAGAGTTTGTACGTAAATTCGGTTGTGAATTGTTGTTTTTTTGTATAATTTATAAATAGTACTGCCGTTGTAGTTAGCTAAAATATTGCTTACACATTTTGTTAACCAGTCGTTTTTATCTTCACTTGGGGTTATTTTATGTTCTTCTGCAGTTTGTGATTTATTTATACTTAGAAGAAAAATATTATTTTATACATTTGTATATCAGAAATATACATATCCCACTCAGCAAACAACAAACAAATAACGTTTCATCAACATTGTAACAACATTAAACGTTATTTTAATGCTAATGTAACATTACAATATATTTGCTCAGTGGGACTCTACAATCAAATGTTTCTTATGTACAGTTTGACATACACTAAACAAATTTTACATGTACCAACATTTTATTTCCATCGATGGGGTAATATACAATAAAATCTTCATCTTACTGAACTATTAATTATTATAATCTCCATTAGATGACTAAAAGTAAGTAAAGTAAGTACTGGTCCACTTTATAATAGACTAACAACTATTTCTAATGAAATACTTAGTTAAAAAATAACAAGTTTTATGGTGCCTGTTGAAATGCCAAAGTAATTTTTCGAGAATTACTCAAATACTTGTTAATATGTTTTTTTTCACCTGAAATAGTTGTGTATGCTATTAATTTACTTTATTAATTCAATAAGTTAAACTGTTGTGTTATATTAAAATTAAATAGAGGGTTTCGTAGTTATTCTTCAATGTAAAGTGTTATTATTAATACATTAGTATTTCTATTACAAGAATAATTCAAATTCAAAACTATTTGAATTCGAGAAATTAAGCTTACACTTCTTATAGTTTGCACACTTTAAACATAATATATAAAATTCGTGTAAACTGCAAACAAAACGTCTCAATTAATAAGACAACTTAAAACAATAAATACCCATTTCTATTACAATTCCCAATTACAATTTGTCGTTATTCTTTAATGTATAGTGTTATTATTAATGCATTAGTATTTCTATTACAATTCCCAAATATGTACATCATTTGTTTATCCGACACATTGAGGTAAAAGGGTATTGATTGATTGATTGCTTGATTGTTTAAATCCAGTGTAGGTACTTTATTTTTGTCTACACCTTTATTTATTTGTATTTCTATATTATCTTTATATTTTGTTAAAAAAACAGAAACAAATATCCGGTAATGGAGATTTATTTATTTATTCCTGAAAGTTCATGTAAAATATTTTAGTTTTGTTTCTCAAAGTACATTGTTATTTGTATAACAACTAAAACGTTTTTGTTCTACCTGAGTAAAGATCAATTGTGTTGTTATTACATTTGTATATTTTAATTTGATTAAGTTGTATGACCTAGGTTATCGTATTTTTTGTTGGCGGACAGGGAATGGGTTTAGTTAATATTAGTGCGGGGAAAATTATATGTTTATGTTACACATTTTAATGATTTTGTAGAACCAACTGCTTTGTTAATGATTATTTAAATGGATTTGTCGTGTTAATGTTGTACTGATATTTTTAATTATTGTGGAGAATGTGTCGGCGGTAATGATATTATAGAAAAAGCCGTCTATGGTTTTTAACAAATAATTACACTGGCGAAAGAAATTAACGCATCATTTGTGATTTTTTGATATCTTGGAATCGAGTTTTCTTTGAACACAAACATATTTTTACAATAAGAAATCTTATCAAGCATGCTGTTTTACATGTTGTGTTTTGTCTTTTGTTCTCATGGTTTTCTGTCAATAAATAAATTTAAGCACTTTTCATTATTCTGACTGTAAGAAAGGTTCATATAAAATTTCTTTTTGAGTTTGTTTTCAAGTAATTGTTAAAATTAAGTGCTAAATAGTGAAGAATGAATATGGATGGACGTCCGAATCTTAATTTAAGCAGTGAAGAAGCTGTGATTGTGGTTACACTTGCAGAAGAAGGTAGGAGTCAGAGTTACATCAGTCAGCGTCTTGGTGTTAATTAATCGACCGTATCCCGTGTCTTGAAGAGACATCGGGAAACTCAGGTATACTCAAGAAGGCCAGGACAAGGGAGAAAAAGGGCCACAACTGCTGTTCAAGACTGTTTTTTAATGATGCAGACGTTACGCGAACGGTTTATTACGGCTCCTAGGCTACAAAATATGCTCGCAGAGATCCACAATGTTCATGTAAGTTCCGTTACCATCAGAAAAAGGTTACGTGGTTTTAATTTAACTCCGAAAACAGCGGCAAAAGGACCACAATTAACCGCAGACCATCGCAGAGCCAGGTTAACATTTGCGCAAGAACATGTAAACTGGTTACAGGCCGATTGGGCTAATGTTATGTTTAGCGACGAGTCCAGATTTTGTCTTTACGGCAGTGACAGACGAATGCATGTGTACAGACGGCCAGGTGAACGTTATGCGCAGTGTAACATTGTTCCGACTGTTATGTTTGGTGGAGGCTCTGTTATGGTGTGGGGTGGTATCACTTTAGAGGCTCGTACGAAGTTGGTGGTCATACCAAGAGGAAGCATCACGGCAGCGTCTTATATTGCAAACATTTTAGAACCATCCGTAATGCCTTTTGCTCCCTTTGGAGGAAACGATTTCCTGTTTATGCATGACAATGCAAAACCACACAGTGCCCGAATTGTACAACAGTATCTTGACCTAGTGGGTATCAACACAATGCAATGGCCAGCCAGGAGTCCCGATCTTAATCCGATCGAACACCTATGGGACGCGATGGGCAGACGCCTTAAAGCACTTCCTCGGCGTCCAAGCAATCAACAAGAGCTTGGACAAAGATTGCAGGAAATTTGGGAAGATATTAACCAGAATGAAATTGGATCATTAATTAACAGTATGAGCCGTCGCTGTCAGGCAGTTATTCGAGCAAGAGGAGGAAACACTAGATATT
The DNA here is from genome assembly GCA_932526585.2 of Philonthus cognatus. NCBI lineage: Eukaryota > Metazoa > Arthropoda > Insecta > Coleoptera > Staphylinidae > Philonthus > Philonthus cognatus. Next base: position 104,537,047 of record OW052244.1, read on the forward strand.
AAGTCTTATAATCACATGTTAACTTTTTTCCTCTTTTTATTTATGACATTATTTTAGTCATTAATGAAAGAAAATGTGTTGAAAATCATTATTATAGTTCAGTTGGTTTTGTTGTTATTTTTTTTGTTTTTAAACATCAAAACTTTATTTTTAAATTAAAAAAATTAATGTGATGCGTTAATTTCTTTCGCCAGTGTAGAATATAATATATAAAATTACGATTTTTTTTATTATGTTTAAAGTGTGCAAACTATAAGAAGCGTAAGCTAGTTTTCTTGAATTCAAATAGTTTTGAGTTTGAATTATTCTGATTGGAATAATTAGAATATTTATGCCATCGAAGAAAATATGATACCATTGAGTAATTATTACAAAGAGAGGTAATCAGTAGGGTTTTCAGCGTTACGCACTAGCCGTATCATGTTATGATTATTTAATACAAGAAATATTAAAAATTATGGAAATACCATATATTGTTTCTAAGAATTATTATTTACGATGGGAATTGATTTGTGAAAGTTAATAGATTGTTAAACGAAATAATTATTTATCTAACAATTATTTAAAATGATAGTTTATTCCATTATATAACTTCAAAAATATCTTACTTGATATGTTGTAAATATTGTATACGTTAATCGACATATAAATGTATCATCAATGACAATCATATTGTAGTATTTTTATTAGCGGTACAATTTATATTAGGCCCGTTCATCAGAGACAACAGTTGGGAGTTTACTGCCTACTATTAGGGTATCCACTGATGACCGGATTGTTAATCGTAAACGTGTTTGGGATTTTTGCCATCGTACAAAATAGACCAACCAGAGGACCGGTTATTAGATCCCAACATACATCACAAACAAATCCAAGCATGCTGAATGTTAACCATTTTGATGAATGGACCCATTGAATAGAATGAGCAATTATTGTAACTATTTCAGAAAACGTGTTTGCCTTATAAAAAATATATGCGCCTTAAAATAAATACGTTAGATTATGATGGATCCAAATAGGAGGCCAGTGGGGCGACCTATAATTTTTTTTATTCAGAAATTCCAGTAATTTTTATGTTTTATAAAAAAATAAATATTTAATGTTTAATTTACTATTCGCAAATGAGAATTTGTTCTCATTGTTTTAGTGCACACTACAAATATAATACTTTAATTATTATTCGTAATATTGCAAGTTTTTAAAAGATTAAATTATAATGAATGTATTTATTTATTGCTAAATACGCACCGAATAATATTATCAATATGCTTTGTAGTGTGCTAAATCTGTGCATTTTCATATGACATGTGTCTGCTAACTAATTTAGCATTACTATGCATTCAAGATTTGTTTGATAATATTGATAAAAAATAGTCATTTTATCGCTATTATTCGATGTTGTTGTTATTTGTTTGGAAGTTCTCGTTAATATCTGTGGCACTTAACTTATTGGAAAAATTAATGGAATTTCTATGGAGTTTTATTTAAAATATAAAAATTGTGAAATCAAAGCGTAACAAAAGATTCCTCAACACTCAAATTTGTTTTTATTTTAAACACACCAAATAATAAACAAATCTGTTTTGTGTTACACCCGGTATATAATAATGCACATTATTTCATTTTTCTTTGCACTTATTGTCTCAATCGCCCTTTCACCACAATCAAATCGTAAATCTGGGACCCTCGTGGGTCAGTGAGTAGAGCTCCTGCTCTTGGGCCAGAGGGTCGTGGGTTCGAATCCCACCGGGGGGTGTCAGTTTCTTATGGGGAAATTGGCACCCTCTGGAGCCATGGATGTGAGTGAATGTGCTGTTTCGTCCATAATTAGTTGCATAAGCGTGTAAAGAATTAAATACTAAATGGAATAAATAAAATAAAAATTGAAGTTGGCCAATAGTCTACGTTACTAAGGCCAGGCAAAAGCCAAAACCAAAAAAAAAAAAATTGTAAATCTGCACCGCTCGAAAATCGTTTAAAATTAAATTTAAAAAACGCCAACAAAAAGGTGCCATAACGCTGATGCGGCGCGTTAATTTTTGTAGGCATAAAAACGGTTTACTAATCAAAATAAACAAGTGGTGTTATTGTCTGTTCTGAAAGATCGACGCGATATCCGTCGCGGTAGGTGTACTTGAGAGAGAGAGAGAGAGAGCGGAGAGTGTTTTAACCCACTGAGCAAAAAACAAACAAATAACGTTATATCAACATTGTAGCAACATTAAACGTTGTTTTAATGTTGATGGCATATTACTTAATTGTGTTTTTTCAGTGGGTACTCTCTAAAATGACAGAGATACGATTTCTTCAATTCAATCGCTTGTATGAGTATTCACGTTATTCGATCAAGTCATTAACCTCTGGATGTATTTCTTTGATTTTAAACAGAAAACTTCTCACTTCAGCTATTAATGAGTTTTCAACAGTCGAACTAGATGTCGACACCCGCGATAGGGCGAAAATGCCTGACGCTATTTTTAGCTGGGGTTGCAGCTCCGTATAAATTTGTACTCAGTGATCATACTCTAAATATCAAAAAATATATTAACAAGATGAGTAATATAAAAAATAATAATAATACTTTTTGTAAATGAGGGTCAAGGGTCGCTGCGCGACCCTCGACAAATTTTCTACGCGGGGCTTTTCTAAACTCGAAATTTTACTCCGTGCTTTGTCCGAGAGTGGAAGACACTCGTTAGTTACCATCATATCAAATATTTTTCGGATTTTTATGCCTAATTCGAAATAGAATCGTACTGGAACTTAGTTTATATTTCTCTTATTACAATAAAGTATAAAATATACTAATGTATATAATTTATAACTGTAAACCAGCGTTGCATACTTTTGTAAATCTATATTTAAATACAACTAATTAAAACTTTAATTATTTATAACGAATGCCCGGGATCTCGCAAATAACTTTTCCGTTTTATTTTACTTTTTCGCAGGCACCGGCGAAGTTTCTGCGCGACTTGAAAACGTCCAAAGCAGACGCTAACGGTTTGGTGAGCACGTCCCAAATAATTCGCTTCGCGATCGAAAGGAACTACACGGAAACCAAGTACATGGAGCTGAGCTGCGTCGCCGCCTTCGAAGGCAGCCCAGCATCGGCCCGAAGAACTTCATCCGTGGCCGCCATCTTCGGACACGACACGCACTTCAACAACCCCAGCTTCACGTACTGGCACACATCCGCAGCAGTGAAAAAAAGGATAAATGCGGGTTGTTTGAGGACTTATCTAGTGATGTTTTTTTGTATTATCCTGGCAAATCGGTAAAATTTAAATGTTTGAGTCTGAAATAAAACGTTTCCTGCCTTTTCATATCATGAACTATTTATTATTATTATTATTATTATTATTATTATTATTATTATTATTATTATTATTATTATTAAAGAGATTAAGGCCCATTTGCACCCCGACTGATTGACTTTAATCAACCACTAATTATTAATTAAACCTCTGATTAAGTCATGATTCTAGAATATAAGAATGTTTTAAATTTGTAAGATATCCTAAAGATGTCTCTTTTATCATTATGCGATTTTGTAAATAATTTACATACGTTTCAAAAGCGTAAACGCCATCTAATGCCCCCTTCGAAACATATGTAAATTGCACAGGCCGTGATAAATGGTCAAAGATGTTCAGTATTCTTCAAGCACTGGTTCGGGACTATACTGATGATGGCGTTGAAGCCTGAAACGCGTATATAGTTATTCGGTGAATGAATGAGTACTGAACACAAATTCATACTCTTGATATTTGTAAATAATTTATATATAAAATTGCTGTGTTTCTAAGGAGTACTAATCACTGATTAACTTAATCGACTTGGGTGCAAACGGGCATTATTATTATAATTAAATAATGTCCTGTATCACCAACATCAGTTAAATGGAACACAAGTTATTTATTCTTCAACAAAACATAAATAAATGAGAATTTAACTATAACATTATTTAATGTTATAGTTAAATTCTCATTTATGTCACATATTACATAAATGAATTCGGTGAAACCCGACATAATATTTATCATTAATATTTTACTCTCATAAATAACACAAGAATACTAATAGAAGTATATTCAGATTACAAAATATTGCGTTGTTTGTAATAATATTTAAATAATGTAGTATAATTTTTTAATAAAATAAAAAAGATAAGAAAATATGAAATATCAAAAACACAGCGAATTAAAAGAAATATATGTTAAAATAATATTGTATTATATTTAAATCAAAATAGTGATATAAACTGAAAGAGATGTGTAACTGGTATTGTTGCCAAATTCTGAAATAAATAAATGAATATAATAAGATATTGAATTAATTGTAACCTTATTTCGTAAACACTGATTTTCTTTAAGTGCCTGGCCTCCCCTCTAGATACCAAAAAATCATACATTTAAATTGTTTCGGGCAAGTTTTCACCAAAAATTTATATTTTTTTCATTGAGTTTTATTTTGTGCCCAACATTCGAAACATACTTTATTTTTAGATATTCCGTTTTTAAATAAATGTTAAATCTATACATCGGAATAATTAACAAATTTCATGTTCAATAAAATCATAAAAAATTTATATTATTTTTGGATCCTTGGCTATCGACCATCAGTCTTTCAGCCTGAGTTGTAGTGGTCCTTGTCTTGTCAGTTAGTTATGATTCATGTGAGATGAATCATACACCTAATTACAGACATAAGCCTAATCCCTGACATATGCTCCGATCATCTCTCAATAATATTTTTCCTACAAGCAAATCCCCGAATACCCACCTTTCCAAAAACTTTGTACAGACATAAGGACTGTGACATAGACCAAGTGACAGAAGACATTACTAAATTTATATCCATTTACGACAACATTTCAAACACCACTATTTCCCAATTCCTTACAGTACTCTCTGACTCAGTTAAAAAGAACACTCCGACGTATACAAAACCCACATATAAATATCCCCTCCCAAAATATATCCTTAGACTGATTAAATATAAAAGACAACTATACAGGGACTTACAACATACGAATGAATAAACTCTAAAACAAAAATTTAATGTATATAAAGGACTCTCTGACTCAGTTAAAAAGAACGCTGCGATGTATACAAAACGCACATATAAATATCCCCTCCCAAAATATATCCTTAGACTGATTAAATATAAAAGACAACTATACAGGGACTTACAACATACGAACGAATAAACTCTAAAACAAAAATTTAATGTATAAATGAAATTGCCAATTCTTGGTTGCAGAATACTTCAAACATTAAAAGTGCGATTCTTTTCGCAATCTACAACAAGTTAGTCTTACAAAGACTATATCAAACACTCATTGAAACAACTACTTCCCGGGCTAGTACCCCGACGGACATTGAATTATACAATAAGTGTTTACTGTTACATACAGTAACCTACTGCAAATGTAACAATTTGGGTCAAATTATTCAGGCCATCTATAGACGCGTTTCGAGATTTATCTCTCATCAGTATAGCTTTGCCATTCCCTCTAATTATTAGCCCGGGAAGTAGTTGTTTCAATGAGTGTTTGATATAGTTTTTGTAAGACTAACTTGTTGTAGATTGCGAAAAGAATCGCACTTTTAATGTTTGAAGTATTCTGCAACCAAGAATTGGCAATTTCATTTATACTTATGTTTGAACGGTAACGTGACCGCCAGTCTAAGGTGTCAAATTGTTTAGAGGGAATGGCAAAGCTATACTGATGAGAGATAAATCTCGAAACGCGTCTATAGATGGCCTAAATAATTTGACCCAAATTGTTACATTTGCAGTAGGTTACTGTATGTAACAGCAAACACTTGTTGTATAATTCAATGTCCGTCGGGGTATTAGCCCGGGAAGTAGTTGTTTCAATGAGTGTTTGATATAGTCTTTGTAAGACTAACTTGTTGTAGATTGCGAAAAGAATCGCACTTTTAATGGTTAAAAATTTAATGCACTAAATAAAGACATTCACAAATTAATCAAAGACTACAAACAAGACAAACAGATACTGGCTTGCGAAGAAATAAACAGACGACAGGGCAAAAACTACTGGGACCAAATTAAAAAGCTATCTAAATACAGAAGGACTAACATACTACAGAAACTACGACATCCGACAACAACCGAAGTGACATGTGACTACAAAGAAATGGCCGACATATTTGTCGGGTATTTCGAAGAAAACTTTTCTGAGAAACAGACGATGACATATAATGACGATTTTTATAATACCGTAAACTCCTGGTACGCATTCTTCATAAATAACGATAATCCCTATCTCCCTGATGATGACATGGAAGAGAAAGAGTATTTCAGTGTGCTACATAAAGTTTAAGGAGTTAGGGGCAGTCATAGTTGTGATTTTTAGGTGATTTTTGAATTTTTTTTTCTCGAAAAGTAATGGTTGTATGTAAAAAGCTATTACTACGTTAAAAAAGTCTTTTATTCTACTTTATAAAAATATTTTTTTATTGAAAAAATATGTGTATACACACACAAAAAGACTGTGTACAGGGGCGCGCCTTTCAGAATAAAGGATTCGCGGTGCCAATCCCAGAGGTCGTACTGTTTATCTGAAACACAAAATCGATATTGATCTTAGTAATATATATAAAAACCTTGTACTTGGACGAAGGAAAATTAAATACGTTGATTTTAAACAAAATGGCGGCCGTTTGAAAAAAAAAGTGCGTTTTATGACCTAAAATTTGGTTGATTTAGCATGCCAAAAATATAGTAATTTTTATCAGAACGTAAATTGCTTCATCCAAATACACAACAATGTAATTAGCAACAATTATGCCAAATTTAATCCAGATCCGTTCAGAACTTTGGCTGGAATCATTGGCACCGCATTGAAAAATGTCGTTTCGAGAAAAACGACTTTGAAGTTTTGGAGAGCATTATAATGTTCTGTACGTTCATAAAAATGGACTTACAGTGAATCGTCGATTCCGGGCCCGTACTGTGGTCCTTCCGAGTCCAGGAAATCGTCTAGACTCCTCGTTCGCTCTTGTCTTCGCCGCATTCTCTCCTCCCTGGTAGCAGCGTGTGCGCGGCTGTCACTGAGCGCTATCCGCTGCTCATCTTTGTCGGAAACAAACCTGTGGATATTCGGGCCGCAGTTCACCCCCATCGCCTGGAAGATCATCAGGATGCTGTAGAACCCCTCATTGTAGACAACAGCTGCTGTATAGGCCGCAATTTGGACGATCGTTGAGCTTCCCGGGAGGATTTTCGGACAGATTTTCCAAATCAGCTGGTTGTAGCTCTCGTTGTTGTTTTGAGTGAAACCACCCACACAGCGTTCGAGTAATTCCTGCTTCGTCAAGTCGGTATAAATTGGCTTTATGGTTTTGGAGACATCAGCTGGAAATTGAACATAATCATGGTGGAATGAATCCACGTTGTTATTGACGGCCGCCCGCTGCCAGGTACACCAAGAGTCCTTTCCTACTGGACACAGCTTGTGATCGTAGTTGTAGTGGTAAAAAGTTGCCCAAATCGCGTTTCTCATGCCGTTAACAGATTGATTGTGTCGTCTTATTACTAACCCATAGTAAACTGTTAACTTATCAATAAGTTTACCAGTGAGTTTATTTCTGCCGCCGAGTCCTCCTGTCTTTTTCTTACACGCGCGTAATCTGGAGCCCATCCGCTTTTGAACGTGACCGACACATTCTTTCTTCTGGATGACTGTTTCAGGACCGTAGGGATGAGCATCACGAACACCTGCAAACGTTTTTGAATCCCCATCACCGATATAGTTGACGTATTTGACGTTGTACTTTTCTTCAGAGTTGCAAAACATTTCAGTTATGGCTGCGCCTTCCATCTTCCCTGCTGAACCTTGATGGTTTGCTGAACATTCCGCTTGATGAGTTTCCATATATTCGTCGTATTCGTGAGTATCCTCGTTGCCCTTCCAAACTTCACACATTTTGCAGTACGCACTTTTCGTGACTACATCGAGAACTTTTCCACTGTAGTAGCCAATCAACGACGAGACACCATACAATGACGTAAATCCGCGCTTATGCCACGTCCCATCACCTGACACAGTTAGTTCGTCGTCCTTCGCTGCATTGGTTTCCCGAACAGTTTCTTCTCGTTCTTCCTTCACTGCCTTATGGAAGAATAGATCCGCCACTGCTGTCACCGATATCAGAATCTGCTTCATCAAAATGTTGTACGTTTTCTTAGCCAGAAAACTCGGCATGTCCATGTCCACGAAGGATGTGTAAAGCTGTGCGGGCTACAGCTTTACACATCCTTCGTGGCCAAGTCCCAGTACTCTCATTGCGAATATAAAACGCCTGTTAATTTCGTACGTGTGCCCAATGAAAGAGCAAGATGGAATCGAAACGATCGGGCAGTTGTCACATATCACAGCAATTCTGAAGCCCAGTCCACGCGTGTTGTCAGTTTGGAATTTCAAGTTCCCGTTGCACTCGCGACACTTCACCAAATTCGAGATGGCAGCAAACACGGTGACGAAATTTATGATCCGGTACTGAATGGAATCGTCCTGCGGCACTATGACTTACTTTTGTCTCTTCATTTTCTTCGCCGATGCACTGAAACTGCTATCGTCGATCTCTGGCGTTTTCGGGTTGAAAGACTGCTTCCTTTTTCGATTTAGATATTTTCGCGTCGGATTACTCTTGCGCGCACTTCGACTCACTTTGTTTCGACCCATCGTTTATATCTTTTTCACGGCGCGAAACAAACACCGGCACGTGTATGGCGACTGACACCAATGGAATTTGAGGTTCAAACTACATCGAAATAGTTCTAACGTGATCATAGATGGCGGCACAAGTTTCTAAAACATGTGCACGGCCTTTAAAACTGACCTGCAGGCTAGTATCACAAGCGCGAGAGAAATAGCGTTCGGAGCGGCTGGAGCGCCGCACGGTCGCAGCCCGACGGCCTGCACTGTTCGCTTCGGCGGTCGAAAAAAAAATACTTCTACATGTCGGATCACCATGAAATTTTGAAATATGATAGTCGAAGGATCATACTTTCGAATACTGACATTTTAGAAAAATCGATTTTTTCAAAATTATGAGTGCCCCTAACCCCTTAAAACAGTGCGCCTAGTTATGATAACATTCCTAAATCAATCCTCAAATCCATTCCAGAAAACATCCATAAATATATTATCAAAATCCTCAATTTAATTTACCAAACCCAAACCATCCCCCAGGAATGGAAGCAGGGTATAATTACGTGTATATTAAAACACGATAGCGATGCGCTAGAAGTCTCTAGCTAAAGATCAATTACCCTGCATAGAGTTCTAGGAAAAATATTCGAATCCATCTTCAAAAATAAACTCCTAGCTCATATCTCCCAACACATTCCTCCCTATCAATATGGATTCCTCTAAAATAGATCAACCACTCTCCCACTTACTATCCTAACCTCCAACTGCCAAACAGCACACATCGAAAACAAAAAAAACAGCTATATTATTCCTAGATATAAAAAAGGCCTTTGACTCAGTCTGGCATCGAGGTTTGCTGTTTAAGTGCAACTCCCTCAATATCCCATTACACCTAATTTATCTCATTGATAATTTCCTAAACAATCGACTCCTTAATGTCCGCGTCTAAAATACCATCTCCCGGCCCTTTATTCCTCAACAAGGTGTTCCCCAAGGCTCTCCATTATCTCCGCTCCTATACAATATCTATGTTCATGACATATACAACCCCAACCCACAGTACCTTAATCCCTCAGCATATTTTCTGCTCTCTGCCGATGACACTGCCCTTATAACACACCAAACCACCCTTCCTAAAGTTCTCTCTACTCTCCAAGGGCTAATAGATTCGCTATCTCTTTGGTTTGCCAAATGTAGAATATCCATTAATCCCAATAGGGGTGTCGAATTTTTGTGAGGATTCTAAGGGCTGATCGGTCTGCGACTTCGATATTATTTAATGTTGAGGGACTAGGGCTAAGAAAGAGGATTGAAGCATATTCTAATGGGGGGGGGGGGGGGATCATTTTATAGATGTGGACAGCTGTTTTTGTCGTGATCTCTTTATTTTGGAAGGTTAACGATCTGAAATGCCGCGCCCTATTTTGAATTTTTGTTTTCATGGTTTGGGGATGGAGTTTGAAGGATAGTTTGGGGTTGAAAGTGATGCCAAGATATTTACACGCAGGAGATGGGCTAATTACGGTGTTTGATATGGTTATGCTAAATGGGGAATTGAGCGGTCTGTGGCAGGGTATGAATAGCCTATCTATTCATACCCTTCCACAAAAACAGCTGTCCACATCTATAAAATGATCGCCCCCCCCCCCTATTAGAATATGCTTCAATCCTCTTTCTTAGCCCTAGTCCCTCAACATTAAATAATATCGAAGTCGCAGAACGATCAGCCCTTAGAATCCTCACAAAAATCCGACACCACAATAACCCACTCCACAACCCCTCTAATACCTTATTGTATGAAAAAACAGAAATAGTCCCTATCCAACAACGACTTACCCAACTATCCCAAAAATTCGCATCTAACCCACACATCCATGACATCCTTAATCACCTCTGTTTAGTATGAAACCCCAATATTTCTCCCAAATATTTATATTTATTTATGTTATTACTAGAGTAACGCCCGGTATTATAAAACGTTTTATTTCCTAAATAAAATTTACATTAGGTATAAATTAATTTATTCCAAAGATTTCGGTATTATAAACACAAAATAACTTTATTTGGCTAATAAATCTCCCCAGTAAATTATTTGTTTGTTTTTCTATCAAGTAAATTTTATTCTCTAAATAATTTGACAGTTAAAAGTCAAAAGCGTATTATATTATTATAATTACTTTAGATTCTACTATTTGTATTTATTAATTTCATTACGGTTATCATGTCTACCATATCATCCGTGTCAGATATAAGCCCGCTCATAATATCTTCCCTGACAGTGATTAATTCGAACCACAAGACATTCTAAGGAGTCTAAGACCTAGAGTTTTTCAAATCAGACATAACCAGGGATTTTTATACAGGGTGGCGCAAAACTACCGATGTGGTTTGAATGTTTAATAACTTTTTAAATTTATTTATATTTTTTATTTTAATTTCAGAATTTTGTATAGAAAACTTGGGGAATTTGAAATGGAACAGTACACACCAGAACAGCGATCAAAAATTGTTGAATTTTATTTTGATAATCAACGGTCAATTGTTTTGACGCAGCGTTTTTAATGTGCGTACTGGAGCTTCAGCTTCAACAATAAACCGCCTGGTTGCAATTTTCGACAACATGGTACAGTAAGACACCTTCCATGTACGGGAAGACCACGTACGGTCCACACGGAAGAAAATATCCAACGTGTTGTGGATAGTGTGCAGGACAGTCCAGAAACATCAACAAGAAGACGTTCGGCACAACTGGGGCAATCGCGGAGGTTCAGAGGATTTTGGCCACATTGCACATGTTCCCGTATAAGGTTCAGCTTGTGCAAGAATTGAAGCCGATAGACTACCAACAACGGCTTGATTATGCCATTTCATTCCGACAAAAAGCAGAAGAAAATCGCGGTTTCATTAACAATTTGATAATGAGCGATGAAGCCCATTTCCAATTGAATGGCTTCGTAAACAAGCAAAATTGCAGGATATGGGCTACGGAGAATCCAAGAAGAGGTCATCAGCGACAATTACATTCACTTAAGTGTACTGTTTGGTGCGGTGTATCGTCTGAAAGGATCATTGGTCCATATTTTTTTGAAAATACACATGGCGCCTCAGTTACGGTTAATGGTGCTGAATATCGAACGATGCTGGACAATTGTTTGAGGCCAGCTGTAGAAAACCATCCACAGTTGTGGTTCCAACAAGATGGAGCCACAGCCCACACTGCTAGGGACACAATGGCTCTGTTACGGGACCTCTTTGGCGAACGCATTATTTCGCGCAGAAGGGATTTCAATTGGCCCCCACGTTCATCGGATTTAACAGCTCCAGACTGTTTTCTATGGGGTTATTTGAAAGAAAGGGTATACGTAAATAAGCTAGCGACCATACCAGAGCTAAAACAAAACATTCGCAATGAAATTCAAGCCATAACACCGGAAATTTTATGAAAAGTTATGGAAAATGTACTGGAAAGAGCACGAATGTGTGAAGCCGAAAAGGGCCACCACTTGCGGGATGTAATTTTTCATACTTAAGCCACAAATATTCCATATTATTATACTGTATAACAAAAAAATAATAATGATAATTAACTATTAAATAAAAAAGTTATTAAACATTCAAACCATATCGGTCGGTTTGGCCACCCTGTGTATATGCATACGCTTTTTTAAAATTAGTTCCATTTAAAGTTTTAAACGAGTGTTTTCCACTCCCAGACTAAGCATGAAGTAAAATTTTGAGTTTAGAAAAGCCTGAAAGTTTGGTTTGGTCACGTAGCGCGAAGCGGGGAGCGACCAAACCAAATTTTCAGGTTCTTCTAAACTCGAAATTTTACTTCATGCGCCACGGGTATTAAACACTGAAAACACTGAAATATTGTGAACAAGTGAACTTCACTTGAAATCAGTGTCTTGTACGCGTGGCGCATGAAGTAAAATTTCGAGTTTAGAAAAGCCTGAAAATTTGGTTTGGCCGCTCCGCGCTTCGCGCTACGCGACCAAACCGAATTTTCAGGCTTTTCTAAACTCGAAATTTTACTTCATGCTTAGCCTGAATACTGGTCAGTTTCCTAGATAAAGGGGGGATTTAGGGGATCAATCCGCCTTGAAAAATAAGAGAAAGATGCAAAACAACTCTATTTTTGTAAGCGATTTATTTTACTATTACTTTTATATACATCTAAGCGAAGCATAAGGCCATTTTTTTCAAAAGTTTGACAAAAACAAGTACAAAAAATACTTAGATGTAATCCTTACAACCTAGCTTAACCTATCATTAGTATGTTGGTGCGGAATGTCTGCTTCTTCAAACCTAACCTAACATTGGTTTTTGCTAGACATACTAGACGAAAAAACCAAAGGAGACATGTTAGGTTAGATTCGAAGGACCAAAAATACCAGCGATTGCTATTTATTTGGTAGGATTGCTTGATAATACGCAATTTTATTTGCCCATTAATTTACTTGGTAAATAAATTTACTCCACAAATAGTTATCGAACCACAAGACATTCTAAGGAGTCGAAGACCTAGAGTTTTTCAAATCAGACATAAACAGGGATTTTTATACTTATGCATACGCTTTTTTAAAATTAGTTCCATTTAAAGTTTTAAACGAGTGTTTTCCACTCCCAGACTAAGCATGAAGTAAAATTTCGGGTTTAGAAAAGCCCCGTGAAAATTTGTCGAGGGTCGCGCAGCGACCCGAGACAAATTTTCTTGGCTTTTCTAAACTCGAAATTTTACTTCATGCGCCACGCGTACTAAACACTGAAAACACTGAAATATTGTAAACAAGTGAACTTCACTTGAAATCAGTGTCTTGTACGCGTGGCGCATGAAGTAAAATTTCGAGTTTAGAAAAGCCTGAAAATTTGGTTTGGCCGCTCCGCGCTTCGCGCTACGCGACCAAACCAAATTTTCAGGCTTTTCTAAACTCGAAATTTTACTTCATGCTTAGCCTGGGAGTGGAAAACACTCGTTTAAGTCTTTTATAATTTCTAATAGGCTTTCTTTTTCTTGTTCTGTGTAATTCTGTCATATTCCACGGTTATTCTCCATAATTCTAAGGAATTATACTAAATTTCCAATTTGATTGACAATTTAATTTGAAATATTAACAATTCAATTTAAAAAATTGGTGGTTCCAGCTATGGCCACAATGAAAATGTATAATTTCGGTCTGTAATCTACAAATTATATTATTTACTTCTAGAATTGCTATTTATTTGGTAGGTTTGCTTCATAATACGCAATTCTATTTGCCCATTAGTTTACTAGGTAAATAAATTTACTCCATAAATAGTTATCGAACCACAAGACATTCTAAAGAGTCGAAGACCTAGAGTTTTTCAAATCAGACATAACCAGGGATTTTTATACTTATGCATACGCTTTTTAAAAATTAGTTCCATTTAAAGTTTTAAACGAGTGTTTCCACTCCCAGACTAAGCATGAAGTAAAATTTCGAGTTTAGAAAAGCCTGAAAATTTGGTTTGGTCGCGTAGCGCGAAGCGCGGAGCGACCAAACCAAATTTTTAGGCTTTTCTAAACTCGAAATTTTACTTCATGCGCCACGCGTATTAAACACTGAAAACACTGAAATATTGTGAACAAGTGAACTTCACTTGAAATCAGTGTCTTGTACGCGTGGCGCATGAAGTAAAATTTCGAGTTTAGAAAAGCCTGAAAATTTGGTTTGGCCGCTCCGCGCTTCGCGCTACGCGACCAAACCAAATTTTCAGGCTTTTCTAAACTCGAAATTTTACTTCTTGCTTAGCCTGGGAGTTGAAAATACTCGTTTAAGTCTTTTATATTTTCTAATAGGCTTTCTTTTTTTTGTTGTGTGTAATTCTGTCCTATTCCACGGTTATTAAGGAATTCCACTAAATTTCCAATGTGATTGACAATTTAATTTGAAATATTGACAATTCAGTTTAAAACATTGGTGGTTCCAGCTATGGCCACAATGAAAATGTATAATTTCGGTCTGTAATCTACCAATTATATTATTTACTTGTAGAATTGCTATTTATTTGGTAGGTTTGCTTTATAATACGCAATTTTATTTGCCCATTAGTTTACTAGGTAAATAAATTTACTCCACAAATAGTTATCGAAGGAGTCGAAGACCTAGAGTTTTTAAATCAAACATAACCAGGGATTTTTATACTAACGCAAACGCTTTTTTAAAATTAGTTCTATTTAAAGTTTTAAACGAGTGTTTTCCCCTCCCAGACTAAGCATGAAGTAAAATTTCGAGTTTAGAAAAGCCTGAAAATTTGGTTTGGTCGCGTAGCGCGAAGCGCGGAGCGACCAAACCAAATTTTTAGGCTTTTCTAAACTCGAAATTTTACTTCATGCGCCAGGCGTATTAAACACTGAAAACACTGAAATATTGTGAACAAGTGAAGTTCACTTGAAATCAGTATCTTGTACGCGTGGCACATGAAGTAAAATTTCGAGTTTAGAAAAGCCTGAAAATTTGGTTTGGCCGCTCCGCGCTTCGCGCTACGCGACCAAACCAAATTTTCAGGCTTTTCTAAACTCGAAATTTTACTTCATGCTTAGCCTGGGAGTGGAAAACACTCGTTTAAGTCTTTTATAATTTCTAATAGGCTTTCTTTTTCTTGTTCTGTGTAATTCTGTTATATTCCACGGTTATTCTCCATAATTATAAGGAATTATACTAAATTTCAAATTTGATTGACAATTTCATTTAAAATATTAACAATTCAATTTCACAAATTGGTGGTTCCAGCTATGGCCACAATGAAAATGTATAATTTTGGCCTGTAATCTACTAATTAAATTATTTATTTCTAGAATTGCTATTTATTTGGTAGGTTTGCTTTATAATACGCAATTTTATTTGCCCATTAGTTTACTAGGTAAATAAGCTTACTCCACAAATAGTTATCTAATGATTTATTAATCGTTTCTAATACCGGGCATAAGTGAATACAACTTATAATCAATTTACAATAAATAAATTTCATCCTACATTACAAGCATCAACAATTCTATCAAAAACACAATCAAACTCAAAACCATTCCTGATAAATACAAAACAAAGATGGCCTTTAAATTCCCCAAATTGATCGCAATAAACTCCTGATTTTCATCAGCCTTCATACTAACAAAATCCTTAGGTCTCCATTTAAAAAGCAGACCGCTTTCGTGAATCCTCTGCGTCAACACCGAAATTCTTTTAGTAAAAATCGACCCTTTCGACAAATACATCAACAAACTGCTGAGCTGCTCAAAATTAATAGTGTCACAACGATGAATTCCGTTAATGGGAAAAGCAGCACTGGCTGATAAAGGAGGTATGAATATAACAAATTGTTCTTTTATGAATTTTCTCACAAGAAAATCATCGATTGCAACGACTTGTTTCGTGCGTTTTGCAATGATTTGCATGTGTTTGTTTGAATTCAGGCGAATGTGCTTGATTCCCGGTGGGGTGCCCACTACGGGGATTTCGGAGTTTGCAAGTTCTTCGATTGTTGAGATTTGTTTGGGGATTACGGGTTGGAACATGTAGGAGATTAGTAAGGTTTGGTAGCTGTTGATGATTATGAATACGAAGAAGAGCCAGGTTGTGAAAATGAACCTGAGGAAGTTTCCTTTGGGTCTCCACGAGGAGCTGTTGATGAAAGTCGCTAGGGTTATCACAAAACACTCTTGTAGGGTTTTCGGTGTTTCCCTCTTTATTGCAGTGTGGAGGAACAACGCTGTTACCAGAAAAGCCGTGAAGAGCAATAGCCAAATTTTCACTTGGAACATTTTGAAGATGTTCTTCCAAGATTCCATGGGCTTAACTGGTGGAATGTACATAAGTAATTTCACCATTATAAATGGGTAAGTGTAATCGAAATATTCTTCGATTGGTTGTCTTGAAAGCACACCAACAACCAAATCGACGTGGCGCAGTCTTAAATCTTCAAATAAGTATTCGAAGGTTCCGTTCGGCGAGGGTACCATCATATCGACCAATTTACCATCCCTCGTAAATATAGTTGAAGTAAAGTTGTTTTCAAGAAAGACTAATTTTAATCGCAACACCTTCCCAATTTCTCTAAGTGCCGTTATCATGAAACCTTTGTTCGTTTCAAAAGGTTCTTTTAAAATATACGGTTTATGTCGAATTGCGGATATTTTCATTTCACAATCACTGAAGTGCTCGAAATTAAAGCTCACACCCAATTTGAATGAGTTATTTTTACGAACATCTTTACAATTCAACAAAAAGTTCGGTTTAATTTCCCCACAACCGTTTTCCACAATTGGATTATAAGAATACACACCTCCATCAATTAATATCACAAACAAATTAATGACTTTCTTCTTCCAAACTTTATTAAAAATAACTTCCACCGCATTAATTCCATCGAGTAATATTATAATCTTTATATTTTCGGCTTTAAAAAAACGCTTCTTGATGAGTACATCGAGGCTATATTCAATCTCCTTGGAAGTTGTTTCAATTATATAAAAATTGTAATGAAATGCTGGAATAAAAGAAGTTGATTTCAGTTCAGTATTTTCGAGAGATTGCAAATAATTATTGTTGCGAATAACTGTTGTTGTTTTGTATAATTTAAAAATCGTACTGCCGTTGAAGTTTCCTAAAATATTGTCAACACACTCTGTTAACCAATCGTGCTTATTTTCTCCTGGAATTATTTTTTGTGCCTCTACTGTTTGTGATTTAATACTTAGTTTTAAGAAGATGAAGAAACATATTATTTTATACATGTATTATTGTATAAATATTTAAATAATTTAAAGGTATTTCAACACAGTGACCATTGTTCGATTGAATAAATCAATGTGAACACAATTTATAGAAATATATATGTCAGTAATTAGAGGTGTTCACTGGTTTTTGTGCGGTGTAATGATAAATGTTGTTTATTAATAGTAAATATACGAAAGGTTCAATTTAGATAGTGTATCTCAGCACCCCCCCCCCTGCTCCAACCACGTACAAAAGTAAAGACAGCAAATATTTTTTTGTATAGTAGTATAACCTTTATTTAGCATAATCCAATACAAACAAAATTCTTAAAAAACTCACATTTTTTCTTTAAATTAAAAATAATAGTAATAATAAAATAAAAATATAAAATCAAAACTACATTCTTCTCTACCCGTCGCAAAGGAGCTAACTAGGAGGGTAGATTGAAAAGTTTCCGGAATGGGCAAGAGATGGCGCGCGTATCTTGAAATTGTTATGATGGTTGTCAAGGCTAACCTATTTTAGGTAAACTGTCAAATGTTCAGACACGTGCGTCGTTCCGTTTTTGTTTACTAGGATATCTTGTGAAGCAAGTCAGGCACCTTTGGAAAAATGGATAAAAACGAATTTCGTGCAGTCATCAAACATTTCTGGATGGATGGGAAAAAGGCGACGGAGATACGAGATATTTTGCAGGAAGTTCATGGCACATCCACACCTTCATTTTCGACTATTAGTTTCTGGGTGAGCGAGTTCAAACGTGGCCGTACGAGCACCAAGGATGAACCACGCAGTGGACGTCCAAAAACGGCCACAAATCAAGAAATGGTCGACAAAGTCCATGATCTCGTGTTAGCCGATCGACGAGTAAAGTTGCGCGAAATAGTAGAGACCACGGGCATCTCATATGAACGTGTGCAAAATATCGTGCACGAACATTTGGGCATGAGGAAGCTGTCGGCGCGATGGGTGCCGCGTTTGCTGACTATGGACAACAAGTGAAATCGTGTGACCACTTCGAAAGAGTGTTTGGCCTTGTTAAAGCGTAATCCAACGGATTTTTTTCGCCGATTCGTGACCGTGGACGAAACATGGATCCACCACTACACACCAGAAACCAAGCAGCAGTCGAAATAGGGGATTTCTCCAGGCGAATCTGCTCCGAAGAAGGCAAAGACTGTCCCATCGGCTGGAAAGGTCATGGCCACCGTTTTTTGGGATTCGCAAGGTGTGATACACATTGACTTTTTGCAGAAGGGAAGAACTATCACGAGACAATACTACAGCGATTTATTGGATCAATTCAACGGCATATTGAAGGAGAAACGGCCTCATTTGCAGCGGAAAAAAGTGCTCTTCCACCACGACAACGCGCCGGCCCATTAATCCCGAATCGCCAATGCTAAATTGGTTGAATTGGGCTATGAGGTGGTGCCGCATCCCCCGTACTCTCCAGACCTGGCCCCGTGCGACTTCTTTTTGTTAGCAAACATGAAGACTTGGCTCGGAGGCAAGCGCTTTACGTCAAATGAGGAGGTCATCGCCGCCACTAAAGCTTATTTTGCAGAGTTCCCGAAATCATATTTTTCTGAAGGCTTAAAAAAGTTAGAGCACCGCTGGGAAAAGTGTATCGCCCTGCAAGGGTACTATGTTGAAAAATAAAAAATAAAACCTGTTCAATTACTACGTTTTCTTGCCCATTCCGGAAACTTCTCAATCTACCCTCGTACATATCCCTGGCCTTACTCTCATTACTTCCTTCACCACCTCTATCCCTCTTCCGCTCTCACACAAACTCTCGACACGTGTACTACCTTTCATACCTATTTTTATCCTCATTGCTGGGCATGCATTCATCCAGTGCTCTTATTCATCCTTCTCTCTCCCACAAAATACACATCTCATATATACTTCTCCCATCCATACCTTCCTTCATCTCTCCTCATTTCCACATCTGAGCTGCGCTAACAATCGTATCTCCTCCGCAACATCCCTCAACCTCTTACTATATTCAACCTCAAGCATTTTCCTCCGCGCTATTTTTTCTCTCACCATCAGCCCCGACCACCCCACTTTCTAGTCCAATTTTTCTCTCTCTATCATCCATCTAACATCCACACCTTTCACTATTTTTTTGTGTAATCAATAATATTTTTTTGTTATGGTTAGAGGGAAAATACACTTACGTAAGAGGTGTCGGACTCCTTGCGCCTACCGACTAAAACCCCTCCCACTGTCGCCTAGGACACCGACCCAGAACTGTTTAACACATGACTTCGGGTTGGGCCTCAATAACTGCCTTATAGGCCGCTTTTAGTTTACACCGTCTTCTTCGTATTTTTTACGAAGGACGTCTTCTCTGTAGTGAGCTATTGCATTCCACTGATTCTCACTCTCCAGCATAAGCTGGACAACGTTGTCTGGGGTCAGCTGGCCGACTTCAGCCTCTATGACACTTCTTCTTGACCCCCATCTCTCGCACAGGGTACACGTGTGTTCTGCGTCTTCTACATCGCATGCGCAATACTTACAGGCGGAAGATAATTTTTTTTCCATCCTATGAAGGTACGAGCGGAAGCATCCATGATCACTCAAAAAGTGCATGAGATAGTACGTGACTTCCCTGTGGCTACGGTCAAGCCACTGGCCCTATCTCTGGCTACAGTCTATGTGTCCATCTGCCCTTGTTTACGGAAGCCCATTGTTCTTCCTATTTTCAGATGGTACGCACTCTCTCTTGCTTGCTGGCCTGTAGTCGCCTGATCTTAGCCTTTTTGATGTATATTACTCTACGCTTCATCACTCCGGCGATAACAAGAACGGCTGCCTCCGAAACTGTGCGATATGCACAGGTTACTCTGAGGGCAGCTATTCTCTGTACGGAGGCTATGCGAATTCCATACGCATTTTGTCCCCTCATACTTCTGCCCCGTAGAGCAGTATTAATTGGACTGTTGACATTAGAAAGCGACGCTTGCTTGACTTCAGCCCGTGTGTGTTGGCCATGATTCTGTTAAGTGACGTTGTCACTTCGTCGGCTTTTTGCGCTACTAGCTGGATGTGGTGACCAAAAGACAGTTTATTGTCGATCGTTATCCCTAGATATTTAGCAGTTGGTTTTGTTTGCAGCTCTTCATCTCCTACTTTCATGTGAAGTATGGTAGGGATTCATTTAGTCGTAAGGATAACGATCTCTGTTTTGGCCACTGCTAGGGTTAATCCATGGTTGCATATCCAAGCCTTTACCCTCCGGATGACCTGGTTCAGTTTTAGCTGCGCCAGATCAACAGTCCGGGCCGCAATACGTGCGGCAACGTCATCTGCGTAGCCCACGAGGCTTGACTCCTCTAGCATTTCCAAGCGCAGGAGGCTGTCGTACGCGATGGTCCAGAGGCCTGGACCTAGAATGGAACCTTGACCTGTCCCGGCAGTTACCTTCATTGTCTTCGCCCCTTCTGTGGTTTCAAATTGAAGCCATCGGTCACTGAGATAGTCTCCCGCTATCCGGAGGAGAGCTAGGGTCCTAGAACCTTCTTAGTGCCTCGAGTATATCATTCCACCTGGCTGAGTTGAAGGCATTCTTGACATCTAATGTCACCAGCAGTACGATCCGCCGGGAGTAATGGTTACCTTCTTGCGCCTTTCCGACGGCCTCGACAACTTCTCAAACTGCATCTATTTTTCTTTTTGGTTTGGCTTTTGCCTGGCCTTAGTCTAGTATGACCATTAGCCATCAATCATTTAATATTAATTCAATTTTTGTAATGTAACTAATTATTATTTATTGTTAACATATATTTGGACTTCGCAACACATTCACACACATCCATTGAACCGAGGACGAATATTTCTCGTTAGAAAAATTACTCGCCCCCGCTGGGAATCGAACCCAGATCACCTCCGTGACCGATTGACGAAACCGGCGGCTCAACCGCTCGGCCACGGCGGGCCCCAACTGCATCCATTGTAGATCGTCCTCGTCGGAAGCCATACTGTCGGTCGGAGAGATTACCTGCAGCCCTGACTGCTGAAAGGATGCGCGACTGCAGTAGCTTTTCAAGTAACTTCCCGACCGTGTCAAGCATACATAGTGGCCGGTACGACGCTCTTGCCCTTGCAAATTGCGTGACACAGCGCAACATATGTCCATGAATGGCTCTTATCTCCCATCTAATGTCCTATTTTAATTCTTCTAATGCATGGGGCCTGTAGACTTGCACTCTCGACTTTAAACCTCCCCATAAAAAGAAATCGCAAGGTGATCTTGCCAACCAATTTACATCGCCATTTTGTGATATTTTTTTTTTTGAAACATCTGCCTCGACCGCTGCATACACACTCCTGCAGTGTGACTTGTTGCTCTATCTTGCTGGAACCACAATTCATTCATGTCCCTGCCCAACCTCTTAAGTTCCGCAGGTAAAACATGTTCTAGCATTATTAAATACCGCTGAGAATTTACAGTAACTGCCTGACCCTGTTCTTCGAAGAAATAAGGCCAAAGTATTCCGAAGGCAGAGACGCTACACCACACTGTGACTTTCGTCGAATCTAAGGGTTGCTCGTGAACTGCACAGTGTTGTTCAGACGACCAATAGCGCATATTTTGTTTGTTAACAAAACCCGATAAATGAAAATGCGTTTCATCGGATGGAATTAAATTATGCAAAACATTCGCATCATCACGAAGAAGAGCCAAAAAGTCTGCGCAAAAATCGTGCGGCTTAATCTCGTGCACCAATTGAATTTTATAGGGATGGAATCCTAAGTCCTCGTGTAAAATTCGCTTGACGCTAGTGTTCGAAATGTTTAATGCTCTTGCTTGGCGAACTGCCTACCGTTGTGGACTCGCACTTTTTCGATGTTCTCTGGAGTACGAACCAATCTCGGTCCCTGCGGTAAACGTTGTTGACATTCCCAGTTTTCATAAAACGTTAGTGTTTAGGGTGTTCCTTGAAGGAATGCTACCTCGCTGTGGAACGTTATAATGTTGCGCGAATTGCCGCTGAACCTCAATTATGGACTCGTTTCGAATAAATGCTGTTACATAAAAAATGTGCTGCTGCACCGGTCACGAATTCATGGTTACTAAACTATATTCTACCATAAACAAGTTCCCTACCTGAATTGCTCTCTCTCCTTTTTAGTACTTCTACCACAACGCTCCGAAAATCATCAACACCCGTTGGCGGACCCTGAATCCTTTTGCCAAGGAAATTGAGGATACCATATTCATATTTTATATTTTTGTGGCTAAACCGTACAAGATATTAATCATTATTAACAGACAAAAAAGTTTTCAAATTAACCAATCTTTGAAGTAATATTTTTTTAAATTTTTATAAGGTGCGCCAGTATAAACATAATTTCGTTTTTATGTTGTGGTACTACTGTTTTTCACTCTACTTCTTGTCAATCAATGATGACCATAATAACTTAAATGACGTGTTATATTATGATACTCAACCATAATAAATTTCAGTCAAATCGAATATAGCGCTCAATCGTTGCAAATAAAATTAATAATATTTTTTTGAACTTTAAAGACTAATTCCGGCTTAGCCGTAAATTTTTGGATATAGATAAGTTATGTTAAATAATCATATTTTTATCACAGGAACCCTGTATGTATTAGGGGGACCGGAAAGTAATGTCGTTTTTTTAGATTAAATTCAAACAACAACATTTTTATCGATATTTTAATTTAATCGATAACATAAACATCCTCATTTTCTACCATCTTTTGCCATCTAGTGTGCAAGTTTTCAATCCCGGATCGATAAAAATTTCTCATAAAAATATCTGGAGATAGCATTTTCAACTTCTTTAGAATTTAAAAAAAATCCACCTAAAAAATGCTGTAGCGATTGAAACAAGTGGAAATCAGATGGCGCAATATCAGGTGAGTATAGTGGGTGCGGCAATACTTCCCATCTTAGCTCATTAATTTTTTCTAGGGTTCATCTTGCGCAGTGCGGTTTTGCATTGTCGTGTTGCAAAATTACACCTCTTCTGTTAACAAGAGCTGGGTACTTTTCAATTAAAAATTGATGTACTCTATCCAATTATTCACAATAAAGGTCTGCATTAACAGTTTGACCAGGTTTTAGCACTTCAAAATATACAACCCTACCAGTATTCCACCAAACACACAAAAGCGCCTTTTTGGGGTGTAAACCTGGTTTTGCTGTAGCTCGTGGCGCGTCATTTGGAGAGAGCCACTGCCTTTTGCGTTTTGGGTTATTGTAAGGGATCCATTTATCATTCCCGGTAATCAGTCTATCAAAAAAGCTTCTGTATTATACCGCTGGAGCAATTAATTGCAGGTATTGGAAGGATTAGCTTTCCTCGGATAGATTGTGCGGGATCCAAACAAATTGTAATAGTTCAGGGTAGAGTAGTGGATTTAAATAGGATATATTGCATAATTGATAAGTACATGACAATGATATTGTAACGAGTTGAGAGTCAGAAGAACTCTGGTCTTGTCGTCTTCCGTGGTGGTATTTATATTAGATGTTGGTGCTGACTCGAGGTGATTGGGACGCTGATGGTCACAAGTTCACCGAGTAAAATGCTGACTTGTAGGAGTTGCGTAATCCGTCGGCTGGGCTGGCGGTCGCCGTGTCTGTCGTAAGTGGGGCACCAGGTGACCGTCTGGAATTGTGTTTGTTTGCGATTGCACTATTGAAGTGAGTAATGCTGTTTATGTTATCCGTATTAATCGCATCAATCGCTGACTTGCAGGAGTTGCGTTGTCCTTTGGCTGGGCTGGCGGTCGCCGTGTCTGTCGTAAGTGGGGCATCAGGTGACCGTCTGGAATTGTGTGTACGTTACGATTGCATTATTGAAATGAGTGATGCAATCGTATTTAATAATTAATAATTAATTTATGTCTATGGAGATTAGACATTCTGCCCGCCGGGAGTATGGGGCACCAGTGGTTGAAGTTGGATGGACTCGATTTTCCTTGGAACTGGATATCTTCTGTCATTCCTTGGTGTCTGGACTGTGCTGTATTCTGGAGACCTTCTGGATGCTGGAATGGGCGTCTTTGGAGGTTCGTTTTGACGTTCCGCTGGTGATCTTTTCCGATATTTCCTCCAGATTGTGTGGATAATTGCAATTCCCACCCCCAACATGCAAACTGTGCACAAGGTTGTGACGGCACTGGTCCATGAAGCGTGATATCTAATGTGCTTCCAGTTAATGGACGACAGCTGTTCCCCGAGTGCCACTTCTTTGCCGATTATGTCGGTTGCCATATGACTGTTTGATCTTAAAATGGATTTAAAATCGACCGGCTTCATAGGTGGTAATGTTTGTCCACCCATAAATGGAACGTCCGCCTTTTTGGAATATGTGGCCAAGATTGGTGTGGAGTCTATTCGGTTTGGTGTGAGAATCACATGTTGTGTGCGAATGGAGCAATCCTGTGTTATTTGGATTACACCCGTGGTGTTTAATTTAATATCCTCCCGTGTACCATTACAGGATATGGCTATCTTTATGGGCGACGGTGTGATGAAAAGCCATGTGTTTGACATGTGTAGTTGCTTCCATGTAATTGCGTGTAATGGAAACTTTTTTGTTCTGCATTGTAACTTATCTTCCCGATCAAATATTTGACTAATAACGCATTCGGGATGCGTCTCGATGTCCATGATTTGGGTAGGTGCGCAGAGGTACTCATGTCGTGTCAGAGTTCTGCAGGCGGAAAATTCTGCTTCTTGTAGATGGAAGTACAGTTGTTGATTGTAGTCAACTGCGATGATATCTTGCGATATGACTAGTGCCTCGTAATATGTACTGTTGATTTGACATGGTGTTGCTGTTGCTTTCATTAGAGTGAATTGCGATGTATCCACAATAAGGAAATGCCCATGAATGTGTATTGTGTTGCTCTCTTGTTTGCTTTGAACGTTGACGATAGGCGAGGATAGAATTTGTAGATTGGATGGGAGCTTAGCATTTGCGTGTTTTATGATGGATTGTATCTGAAGGGGAGGGATTAGAGCATGGAAATTGTTTTCGCTGTATTGGATGTTTAAGATTTGGGAAGATGATGGTAGGTTTCGCTGAGGTAATTGTGTGCTATTTGATAAGCACCAAGGAGATGGATATTTAATTTGTTTGAGTTGATTGCGGCATACCATTTTGACATTTCTTGAATTAGTTGGAAACCTTGGTTAATTTTTAATGGAAATTGTTGTAACTTCTGTGCCATGTCTTCTTCTGTATTGTTGAATGTTGCCATGGCTGATATCATCAATTTGGTTTGATGTTGTGCTGTATGGATGAGCTGCTTCTGCAAATGCTTACTTCCCCAATCTGCTTCAAATGATCCTGAATAGTTGACCAAGGTGCGTTAAGATTGTTCCAAAGTTCTTCAATGATCTGACCGAATGGATTTGCTTCCACTTCCGCTCTTAAAATGTCATTATCCAGGGTTGTTGGTCTTCCTGATCGATGAGAGTCAGAAAGACTGAAATCACTGGATTTGAACTTGGAAAACCACCTTTGGCATTTACGAACATCTAAAGCATTTCGATAAATATCGCAAATGCTTTTGGTAGCAACCGTTGCGTTACTATCCTTATAAAATTCAAAAAGCATACAATGCCGAATATGTATCTCTTCTGGTTTTTGACTGATCATTTCACCATGCATTGTAAAAAAGCTTTAAAATTTTATAACTTACAAGAAAACAAGTCACTCTAACCTTAAAATGTCTTTGAGAGTACTTTGAATTACCCAATGAGCTGCTAGGCGACCACAAAGACCAGTATGCGCAAAACCGACATTACTTTCAGGTCCCCCTAATATTTATTTTATTACTAGACTAAGTGAACACAACTTATAGTCAATTTATAATATAATAATATATTACGTAACGAGAGTAGTATGCAGTATATTACGAATGAGCGGACATGTTGCGCACGAGCCGCGCAGCGGCGAGTGCAGTATTCCGCGAGTATGCAATTGCCATACCACTCGAGAAACGTACGATACTTTACCTACGCCCTAACAAAATAAACAATGAGCATGAAAGAACAACTTATTTATTGTAATCATTTTTAATAGTACATGACAATGATGAAAACTAAATGACTACTACTTGATCAGTATATAGGGAATTTTTGTTTTAGGTAAACATGCATAAAGCTGGACAATTCCCGACATTCGTTGTTTTTGTTAGCACAGTATAGATAATATGGATTCGGATTTAATACGTTTAATGGGACTGTAAACACAAACAGTGAACGCAGTACAAACGTTTATGTGAGACTATTTATTTACAAAAGTATTTTCATAGTAACTATCACTAACATTAAATAACAAGTAGCACACTTTACAAAAACTACAAAATAAGAGAAATATAATTTAACATTCCCTCTTTTTGAGTATTTTGTTGTTTTTTATAAAGAACTTAATCCTAGTTCTGATCTTAATCTTGTAAATCTGTTATTAGGTAATGCTTTGGTACAAATGTCAGCAAGTTGATGATCAGAATCAATATACTTAACAAATATTTCTCCATTTTCAAACTGTTCACGTATAAAATGAAATTTAATATCTATATGTTTAGTCCTTTTATGGAATTCAGGATTTTTGACTAGTTTAATTGCACTTTGATTGTCAATATAAATTGTTGTTGGATTGTCTAAATGACATTCCAGGTTATTTAACAAAATACGCAACCACAAAATATCTTTTACTGCAGTACTAGCTGCTACATATTCAGCTTCAGTAGTACTTAAAGTAACAATTTTTTGTCTCGAAGATGACCAAGTAACAGGTCCATTGGCTAACATAAGTATAAAACCTGTTGTTGATCGTCTTGTGTCTAAGCCACCTGCAAAGTCAGAATCAGTATAAGCTGTAACATTGAATTTATTCCCGCTACACCCTTATTTTATACCTAGATCAACTGTACCTTTGAGGTATTTGAAAATTCTTTTAACTGCCTCCCAATGACTATGATTATAATTATTTAAGTATCTACTAACTGAATTTACAGCATATGCTATATCTGGTCTACTTACAGTGGTTAAAAATATTAGTGAGCCTACAGCTTCACGATATGGTGCATTACATAACTTTTCATTGTCCGGAAGGGATACTAATTTACAATTTGGATCAGCTGGTATACAAACTGGATTTGATTCATACAAATTAAAACGTTTAAGTAATTTATCTATGTAAATAGACTGATTTATGAGAACAATCTTTTCTTGACAATTTCTACTTATTTGCATTCCACAAAATATGCCTGACTCTATAATTTTTATTTCGAATGAACTAGATAGCATATTTATCATGAAATCTAATGAATGTTTGTTCTTTGCTATAATTAAGCCATCATCTACAAATAAAGCTAAGTATACTGTATCATCTTTTACATGACCTTTAAAAATACATTTGTCACCATTGCATTCGTTAAAATTAAAACGTTTTAAGAATGTAGAAAAAGTTTTGTTCCAGCACCTGGGTGCTTGTTTTAGTCTATATAAAGACTTATTTAATTTACACACAACTTCATTTGTATCTCTCTCGACTTTAAGACCATCCGGTATCTTCAAATAGATGTCTTCTTGGAGTTCACCATAAAGGAATGCGGTCTTGACATCAAACTGCACCATCTCTAGGTCCTTTTCTGCGACGAGAGCCATCAGTACTCGCAGGGAATCGTATCGTACGACAGATGAAAAAGTCTCAGAGTAGTCCTGTCCTGGTTTCTGCATGAATCCTCTTGCACACAGACGAGCTTTGTATCTATAAGTATTACCAGGGATTAGTGTTTGTAATTTAAATACCCACCTGGTGTCAATGGTTTCACATCCGACTGGTTTTGAAATTACAGTCCAAGTATTGTTCTTTTTATGAGCAAGAAATTCATCTTCTATTGCCTCTTTGCATTTTTCCGAGTTATCACATGAGATTGCTTCTTGATACGATGATGGGGCTTCACTATATGCAATGTCAGCTTCAAAACGCATTGGAGGTTTGAGATGATTCCTGTCTCTTAGATTGTGAGGCTCTGGTAAATTTTGTGTTATTGGTGTTTCATCTTCTTGAACTTCATTGTCTTGTACCTCTTCTTCTTGAATAACGTTAGGATCGACAGCAATTGAGTAAATCTTTTCTGTTGACGTACTGGGGACAGTTTTTGGCTCTTCATTAAAATTCACATCTCTAGATACAAAAACACGTTTAGTTACTGGATCGTACAGTCTGTAGTTCGATGAATCATTGTTGTATCCAACAAAAACTGTTTTATTCGATTTTGAAGTGAGTTTTCCTCTTAATACTTTGGGTACATGCATATAGGCATCTACACCGAAAATCTTTAAGTGTTCCAGTGACGGTTTTCTTCCCATCCACAACTCATATGGGGTGGATTCTTTTGTTTGATTTGATGAAGTACGATTTAAAATGAAAACAGCTGTATTTACAGCTTCGGCCCACAGATTTTCAGGAAGATCCTTTGACAGAAGCATTGTTCTGGCAGATTCAACAATTGTTCTGTTATCACGCTCGGCTCTTCCGTTTTGTTGAGGAGTGTATGGGGCTGTTGTTTCCATTTGAATTCCTTTTAGTTTCAAATAATCTTTAATTTCTCTATTATCGTACTCCTTTCCATTATCTTGTTTTGTTGAATTTATTTGCTGTCATTCTCTCATACTCTTTAAACTTTTCGAAAACATCTGATTTGTGTCGAATAAAATAAACATACCTAAAAGCTGATTTTTCATCTTTAAACGTTACGAAATACCTTGCACCTCCTAATGATTCCACTGGCATTGGACCACACACGTCACTGTGTACCATATCACCAACGTTTACATCCCTAATTTTTGGTGTTTTGTTGAATGGTAGGCGACATAATTTTCCGGCTTGACAAGCTTCACAAAAGAAATCACACGTATCTGTCAACTTTACACCGTTAATTAATCCTTTTGCAACCATTTCCTTGATTGCATTTTTATTTATGTGACCTAAACGCTCATGCCAGGTTTTCAAACTGCATGCTGATAAGTTTGCTTCATCTGGTGTTATCACTTTAAAAAACATTCTATAAATTTCGTTTTCTTGTTTCACTCCTAAAGCAACAGTTTCCCCTTGAGTTGTAATTTGTACCTGATCGTTCTTGAAATTGAATTCGAAACCTTTCGTAGTACATACACCAACAGAAAATAAATTCTTACGCATTTGCGGTACATAGAGTACATCTTTAATCTGTCTATTGATCCACTCATTGTTTATCAATCGCTTTATCTTCACTGTTCCCACTCCTAGAGCTTTGCATATATCACCATCACCAAATGAAATTTCAATGTTTCCACACGATCTTAAATTTGACGACCATTCACGACGAAATGTCATGTGTTTTGACGCTCCACTGTCAGTAATCCAAACATCGTTAACATTCTTGTTTAACAATTCCAACACTAATTTATTTTGTATTGTGTCCACACATCTGCTGATATTTTCTTTGGATGTCGCTGAGAAAGCACTCATGCGCGATTCATTCTTGTGTTCGCTCACCTGTTTCTGCTCTTTATTTTTCTTCTTAAAGCAATTTCGTGTAATATGGCCCTTCTTCTTACAATAAAAACACTCAAAACTATTTTTGATGGAGGATTTATTCTCGTTCCTGCGATTATTACGACTCGTTGCTGCGGCCGATGTGAAGTTTACGGGATGTTCTCGAAAATTGATTTTTTATATTGATACTTGTAGAATCGCGTATGGAATGGCCGAAAATGACGAAAAAAAAGTGCGGAAACCACGTTTAGCCCCATTTGGGGGCTCCGAAAGGGTGAAAATTGGTGTATTTCAACAGTGTTTTTTGGTGTGTACAAAATAAAATGTGGTGATTATATGTATTCGTTTCACAAAACTAAATGGTTTAAATGTGTTTTTATAAGGATAGGACTTACAGTTTGCTTAAAACTTTCACTTAAATATTACGATTTTTGACAGGTTATGTTATCACCTACTTCCATTGTTATTCATAGATATAGCACAATTGATGCTAAGGGACCATGGTTTTGAATCAAATTTAAGGTTCAATTTCTGTACACCAGGAGGCAGCAGCAATATTTTAAAAAACATCTTATACGTCTTATAAACCCGGCATAACAAACACGAGAAATTAGATTGTTGCTCCAATTTCATATTTAATAATTGTTTTTAAATTTATAACGCTGTCAACTAATCTAACAAAAACGAAAAATGAAATCAATGTTCCCATCACATATTCTTTTTTTTTTTTTAATTTATAGTGAGCGTTGGTACTTTACTCCTGGAAATGACACCAGGGTGCGCCTATCTCTTGTTCTGGGCAATTGTGAACCAGTTATCACATTCCATTATAGTATTATTGGTATCATTATGTTATATCTATAAATCAACAAAAGAAGTAATTGTCAACAACTTAACCTGCCAAAAATCGTAATCTTTAAGTAGAAGTTTTAAGCAATCCGTAAGTCCTATCTTTATAAAAACACATTTAAACAATTGAGTTTTGTGAAACGAATACATATTATCACCACATTTTATTTTTTTCCGGCTAAAAAACACATTTTAAGTAAACGGATTTCCAACCTTTCGGGGCCCCAAAATGGGGCTAAACGTTGTTTCCGCAATTTTTTTTCGTCATTTTCGGCCATTCCATCCGCGATTCTACAAGTATCAATATAAAAAATCAATTTTCGAGAACATCCCGTAAACTTCACATTAGCCGTTGCTGCTAAGGCACTTGATGATCATCGGCTTCAATCATCTTCTTTTCTTCTTTTATTAATCTCTCTTGCAGATTTTTAACTGTTTGATCCATCTCACTAACGCTGTCCCAGGCAGTAACAAGGGCATTGTATTTTGGAGGAAGGCTTCCAAGAATCTTCGCAATAACAGCAGAATCTGACAATTTTTCGTTCACGTCATTTAATTGACTCGCCATGTTTTGCACTTTTGCAATATGTTGCACAACTGAATCACTAGCACTCATTTTATATTCGTAGAATTTTTGTAACAGAATGAGTTTGTTTGATGTTGACGTTTGCTCGTGGATTGATATTAATTTCGTCCACATTTCATTCGCAGATTTGCAAATTAACAAGTACTGCAATTGAGAATACTCTATAGCTGAAGAGATTATGAACATTGCTTTCGCATCGTCTTTTATCCACTGTTTTCCTTCGGCACTCTGTCTATCAGCTGGCTCAGTTTTCACACCGGTTACGATGTCGTTTATGCCATTGGCGATAAATATTGCTCTCATTTGAAATTTCCACATTTGGAAATTATTTCCATCGAATCTCAAGATTTGACGCATGTTTAATTCGTCAGCCATCTTAAACTTTCTAAACTTGACACTTTCTTCTATCAAAATTTTCTGTCCACCGTTTTTCACTAATAAACCAGTACTCGGCCCGAATTACGTTTATTTCCGAAACCTTTTTGTGACTGGGCCCCCACCTGTCAGCAAAGTATAGATAATATGGATTCGGATTTAATACGTTTAATGGGACTGTAAACACAAACAGTGAACGCGGTACAAACGTTTATATGAGACTATTTATTTACAAAAGTATTTTCATAGTAACTATCACTAACATTAAATAACAAGTAGCACACTTTACAAAAACTACAAAATAAGAGAAATATAATTTAACAGTTTTTAAAAAGAGTTTAATTTGAAGCTATAAACGAGTGTTTTCCACTCCCAGACTAAGCATAAAGTAAAATTTCGAGTTTAGAAAAGCCCAGAAAATTTGTCTCGGGTCGCACAGCGACCCGAGACAAATTTTCTGCGCTTTTCTAAACTCGAAATTTTACTTTATGCGCCACGCGTATAAAACACTGATTTCAAGTGAGGTGCAACTATACATAAAGTTCACAATATTTGAGTGTTTTATACGCGTGGCGCATGAAGTAAAATTTCGAGTTTAGAAAAGCCCAGAAAATTTGTCTCGGGTCGCTGCGCGACCCTCGACAAATTTTCACGGGGCTTTTCTAAACTCGAAATTTTACTTCATGCTCAGTCTGGGAGTGGAAAACACTCGTTTAAAGCTTCAAATTTAACTCTTTTAAAAATCAACGAATGTTAAAAAATTCACAACTAAAATAACTAAGAAAAAGTAATGTGATTTTATAAAAATAATGACATACCATGGAATTAATACAACAATTGCCTGTATTCCCTGTTTTTTTTTTTAAAGTTCAATTTGAAGCTTTAAACAAGTGTTTTCCACTCCCAGACTAAGCATGAAGTAAAATTTCGAGTTTAGAAAAGCCCCGTGAAAATTTGTCGAGGGTCGCGCAGCGACCCGAGACAAATTTTCACGGGGCTTTTCTAAACTCGAAATTTTACTTCATGCGCCACGCGTATAAAACACTGATTTTAAGTGGGGTTCAAATATACATAGAGTTCACAATATTTGAGTGTTTTATACGCGTGGCGCATGAAGTAAAATTTCGAGTTTAGAAAAGCCCCGTGAAAATTTGTCTCGGGTCGCTGCGCGACCCTCGACAAATTTTCTACGCGGGGCTTTTCTAAACTCGAAATTTTACTTCATGCTTAGTCTGGGAGTGCAAAACACCCGTTTCAAGCCTCAGATTCAACTCTTAAAAAAACAACGAATAACTGAAGATTTAAATAAAATAAGTTGAATTTGAAATACGTATACTCTAAAGAAAAACTTCCTGTACATCAAAGGAGTGTCATTTGGTTGTGCGGTAAGCCATCAGCTGCTCAGCTGTCAGCACGTAATGTACTTGTCAAAGCTATTACGTGCATGTGTACGTAATGTCAATCATACTTGTCAAGATGACAGTGTAGTATGATACGATTACTAGGTATTGATTGATTGAGGAGAGGATTAAAAGACACAGTGTATTTTGGTGCCACAAAAAGTGTTTTATATCAAGTGTTAGAAAGTGAATTAAAATCTGTACTTTGGACCAGATCAGTAGTGCGTGATAATTGACTAACAGTGAAAATTTGATCAGTAGATATTGAAAGGCTCATAAGAAATTAAAAAATAAAATATAATTTGCACATATTAAAGGTGGAAACAGCCTATTCGCGGTCAAGGCCAGCCTTTTTTTTTTTTTTGTGTGGTCGATTTATTAGTTGTATGGCTAGCAAGTTTTTTTTTTGCGAAGATTTAAAAAATTGAAAATTTAATTCCTTAATAAATAAATAATTGATAATAAAATCTACGGATAAAATATTAATAATAACAATATAAATAAATAAAAATAGGAAATAATAAATAATAATAATAATAAAAATAAACGGAACGTTTTCAAAGTTTAATTAGACACATGAGTAATAGAGAGGGAAAACGCAAAGTACTTGATACGAGTTTTGAAAAAGGGCAAGGAAGTACAGTGTTTCAAAAAAGCAAAGTCACAGCAAGGTCGCCAATAAGAGCGAATAAGACAAATATTACCATGGAAGAAGTACTTAAAGCAATACAGGATTTGAGAGAAGAGATGAATAATAGGTTTGATGGAAGTGGGGAGCAAACTGAGATATTAAAAACAATCATAGAAAGCACAACAGCGGAGCTGATGCAAATGAAAAAGGAAATGAAAGAAAAGGAGGAGTTGTGGCATAAAGAGAAACAAGAACTAACTAAAAAAATTCAAAATATCGAAGAAAGAGCAGAACAGCA
The DNA here is from genome assembly GCA_932526585.2 of Philonthus cognatus. Classification (NCBI taxonomy): domain Eukaryota; kingdom Metazoa; phylum Arthropoda; class Insecta; order Coleoptera; family Staphylinidae; genus Philonthus; species Philonthus cognatus. Next base: position 104,571,159 of record OW052244.1, read on the forward strand.
GGAGAAACTTAGCAGAAGAAACAACATTGTGGTGATGAATTCTCAGATAAAGGGGAGTGATTTAGCAAAACAAGTTGAAGAGTTTTTGGATAGGGGAATAAAGGTCAGAACTAGCATAATTGAAGCATACGAAGTTAAAAGTGGAATAATTGTTGCGAAAATGAAAAACTGGCAAGAGAAAAAAGCGGTTATGGAAAGCAAAGGCAACTTAAAAGGTTCAAAGATATATATTGAAAACGATATGACAACACAAGAAAGAAACATACAAAAAGACCTGAGACAGCGCGCAAACGAAGAAAGGGAAAAAGGTAACAGTGCTAAAGTGGGTTACCAGAAAATTTGGATAAATAACGAGCTGTACCGATGGGATCAACTGGAAAAAAAGACAAAAAACTAATTATGATGGACACGCCGGCTAATCAACACTGGACAAACCAAGCTATGAATGATGGAAACAGAGAAGGAAATATAAGAGAAATAGGATGTAGTAAACATAAAAGGAGAAGAGGTATTAAACACGAGATAAAGAGACGGAAGAAGGAGGCGGACAGCTACAGGCTTAGAGTTGCTTTTTGGAATATAGCGGGCCTTAGAAGGAAAGTTGAAGATACACAGCTACGTACGGAATTGGAAGGATGGGTGGAAAACAAAGATATTGTAGGGCTAGTCGAGACGTGGGTGGAAGAGAAGGATTGGGAGGGAATTAAAGAAAAAATGCCGAAGGGTTTTAGGTGGAAATGTAGAGGAGCAACAAGGGAAAGCCAGAGGGGGAGAAGCAAAGGAGGGATTGTAACAGGAGTCAGGACAGCGGTAGAAGAAATGGAAAATGATGAAATAAATGAGGAATATGCGATGGAAAGAATATGTATAAGGGGAGAAGAGACATATAGAGTAGTGACAATATACAGTCAAAATAAAGTTAAGGATATTTTAAAGGTGGTGAAAGGAAGACAAAGAGAAAAGGGGGTGGGGGCACATTGGATATTAGGAGGCGACTGGAATGTAAGAATAGGCAACATGGGGATAAGGAGTGTAGATAAAGATGGCGAGGAAAATCGTGGGAGAAAGTCTAAAGATAGTAGCGTAAATAAGGAAGGGGTAGAGTGGTTCAATGATATAAAGGAGATGGGTTTTGAAATTTTAAATGGAAGTACAGAAGATGATTGGAATGGCGAATTTACATATGTCGGGCCGAGAGGGAAATCAGTGATTGACTATATACTGGTTGGTGAGGAAATAAGGGAAGAGGTGATGAGTTTTCGAGTAGAAGACAGTGGGGCTCAGACCATTTTCCGGTAATGGTGCAAATAGGAGAGGAAAACAGTGGGAAACGGGATATGGAGTCAGGGTTAGAATTTTGGGACTGGTCACAAGCTGCGAAATCTAGTTATGCGCGGAGAATAAAAAAGTGCAGCTTTGGAAACATCACATCACTGCAGCAACTAAGAGAAGAAGTAAAGAAGGCTATGACAAAATCTAGGAGAAAGAAAGACTGTAATGAAAAACGTGGTTTGACGAGGAGTGCAGACAAGTTAAGAATAATTTAAGAAAGACGATTGGAAAGTGGCGAAGCGGATATGTAAGCGATGAAGACCTTAGACTAACGAAGAAACAATTTAACGACATATGCAAGAGGAAGGAAGAGGAATGGACAAAAGAAGAAATAATAAGAGTGAGAAAAATAAAAAATGAAGCACAAATGTGGAAATATATTAAAGAAACAAATATGAAAACTAAGGGAGCCTGCGGGGAATTTAAATTAGAGGAGTGGTTAATCCACTTTAACCAATTATTAGGAGGGGCAGAGGAGATGGAACACGTAATGGAGCACAGGGGAAAATTTGATGGCCTGAACGATTTTAGTATGGGGGAGTTGGAGACGGTTCTGGTACAAATTAAGAATAAAAAGGCCGCAGGTGCTGATGGCATAAAAGCTGAGGCATGGAAGTTGTGTTCAGAGGAGGGGAAGATGAAACTGCTAAGGTTGTTAAATGGGATATGGAGAGGCGAGGACAAATTTCCTGAAGAATGGAGGGAGGGCATAATCGTTCCGGTGTATAAAGGTGGTGGCAGAGACGACTTAAAAAGTTATCGAGGAATAACCATAATGGATGCACTATACAAGATCATGAGCATGTTGGTCAAGGAAAGACTCGAAAAGGAAGTTTCCGACAAGTGTCTGCTACCAGAGATACAGGCGGGTTTCAGGCAAGGAAGATCAACGATGGACCAGATCGTAACACTGAACTGGATAGTAGAGAGAGCTTTAGCGAATAAGAAAAGTGTGTACTTATTGTTCATAGATTTAAAGGCCGCATATGATTCCATAAACAGGAGGCGTTTGGTAGAGTGTCTGAGGCAGAAGGGCGTATCAGAGCAAATTGTTAATTGGGTGAATGAGGTATACAGAGAGACTAGGTGTATGGTGAGAGTAAATGAGGAATGTTCTGAGGCTTTTGATGTGAAGTGCGGAGTGCGACAGGGATGCCCGCTTAGCCCACTCCTATTTAATCTGTACACAGCAGATATGGAAAGGGTTCTGGAGCTGGGTCAGGCAGGCGGAATGGTTGTTGGAAGGATGAAAGTGTGGAGTCTAGCGTACGCAGATGATGTTGTCGTACTGGCAAGTACAATGAAAGATTTGACAGAGATGAAGCGGACGCTAGAAAGATATATGGTGAAGCGAAAGTTAACGGTAAATGTGAAGAAAACAAAGTGGATGGTGTGTAAGAATAGAGGTGGAAGGAAAAAAAAGAGGAAAAGCTTGAATGGGGGGGGGGGGGGGTGAAGTGCTAGAATGTGTGAGTGAATTTAAATATCTGGGTTATCTGTTCTCAAATAATGGGAGCAGAAACCAACACATCGAGTATGTTTGTAAGAAGGCAAAAATGGCGATGGGACGATTGAGAGAAGTGTGGAACGGTAACAATATACCAATGCAAATGGCATGGTGGGATGCCTGTGTGAGAAGCATAATTATGTATGGAGTAGAAGTGTGGGGAATGAAAGGCCAGAGTAGGGTGGAGAAAATACACCTGCAATACTTAAAACGCATGCTGAATTTGGATGTCACAACACCAGGATACATAGTATTGCAGGAGTTAAACAGAATGCCAGTAGAATGGATGACAGTGAGAAAGGTAGTGAGGTTTGAAAGAAGAGTAGAAGGTTTAGAGGAGGACAGATTGTTGAAAGAAATGTGGAAGGTAAATAAGAAAGATTGGGAGAGAGGTATTAGAGGTATGTGGATGATTGAGAGAGAGGGTATGTACAACAGAGTTGGGCTAGCGGGAAGTACAGTAGAGGAAAAAATAAGGCAAGGAGAAAAGGTAGAGCTGGAAGTGACGAATAGACTGGAAAATGTCGAGCTCCAATCAAGACTGACGCGTATTGAGAACAGTTCATATTGCGGGAGATATAAGTCACTTTCAGTACACGGTGGGCTTCCCGGCTACATTACACGAGGGCTGACAAAGGAGGAGGTATGCATGTTAGCAAGAATGAGATGTGGAAATGAGGAGAGAGGCAAGAAGATATGGATGGGAGAGGAGTATACGCGGTGTGTGTTTTGTGGAGAAAGTAAGGATGAATGGGAGCATTGGTTAGGTGATTGTGCAGTGAGTAAAAGTATAAAGACGGAGGGTAGGATAAAATGGGAAATGTGCCTGTGTGAAAGCGGAAATGGAATCAATGTTTGCAAGAAAATAAAGGAGAAGAGGACACAACAGTGCGGCGGTCTGGTCCATTGAGGGTGGAGAGAGGTTTTTTTTTTAGTGCTTGATATAATTTGGTTGGGGGATAAATGGTTGGTATTTAAGGTTTTTTTTTGGTGTTTGTTTTTTTTTTTTTAAATAAGAGTGTATTGTTTTAATTAGAATGAATATTTTGTATGATTTGATGCCAAATAAAGGTTTACTTATATATATATATACTAGGTATATAAATTTAATCCTACATTACAAGCATTAACAATTCTATCAAAAACACAATCAAACTCAAAACCATTCCTGATAAATACAAAACAAAGACGGCCTTTAAATTCCCCAAATCGATCGCAATAAACTCCCGATCATCATCATCAGCCTTCACACTAACGAAATCCTTAGGCCCCCATTTAAAAATCAGACCGCTTTCGTGAAACCTCTGTGTCAACACCGAAATTCTTTTAGTAAAAATCGACCCTTTCGACAAATACATTAACAAACTGCTAAGCTGCTCGAAATTAATAGTGTCACACCGATGAATTCCGTTAACGGGAAAAACGGAACTGGCCAATAAAGGAGGTGTGAATATAACAAATTGTTCTTTTATGAATTTCCTCACAACAAAATCATCGATTGCAACAACGGGTTGCGCGCGTTTTGCAATAATTTGCATGTGTTTGTTTGCATTCAGACGAATGTGCTTGATTGCCGGTGGGGTGCCCACTACGGGGATTTTGGAGTTTGCAAGTTCTTCGATTGTTGAGATTTGTTTGGGGATTACTGGTTGGAACATGTAGGAGATTAGTAAGGTGTGGTAGCTGTTGGTGATTATGAATACGAAGAAGAGCCAGGTTGTGAAAATTAACCTGAGGAAGTTCCCTTTGGGTCTCCACGAGGAGGTGTTGATGAAAGTCGCTAGGGCTATCACAAAACACTCTTGTAGGGTTTTCGATGTTTCCCTTTTTATCGCAGCGTGGAGGAACAATACTGTTACCAGGAAAACTGTTAAAAGCAACAACCAAAGCTTCACTTGGAACATTTTGAAGATGTTCTTCCAAGATTCCATGGGTTTAACAGGTGGAATGTACATGAGTAATTTCGCCATTACAAACGGGTAAGTGTAATCGAAATATTCTTCGACTGGTTGTCTTGAAAGCACACCAACAACCAAATCAACGTGGCGTAGTCTTAAATCTTCAAATAAGTATTCGAAGGTTCCGTTCGGCGAGGGCACCATCATATCCACTAATTTCCCATTTCTCGTAAGTATAATTGAAGTAAAGTTGTTTTCAAGAAAGACTAACTTTAATCGCAACACCTTCCCAATTTCTCTAAGTGCCGTTATCATGAAACCTTTGTTCGTGTCAAAAGGTTCTTTTAAAATATACGGCTTATGTCGAATTGCGGATATTTTCATTTCACAATCACTGAAGTGCTCGAAATTAAAGCTCACACCCAATTTAAATGAGTTATTTTTACGAACATCTTTACAATTCAACAAAAAGTTCGGTTTAATTTCCCCACAACCGTTTTCCACAATTGGATTATAAGAATACACACCTCCATCGATTAAAATCACAAACAAATTAATGACTTTCTTCTTCCAAACTTTATTAAAAATAATTTCCACCGCATTAATTCCATCGAGTAATATTATAATTTTTATATTTTCAGCTTTAAAAAAACGCTTCTTGATGAGTACATCGAGGCTATATTCAATCTCCTCGGAAGTTGTTTCAATTATATAAAAATTGTAATGAAATGCTGGAATAAATGAAGTCGATTTCAGTTCAGTATTCTCGAGAGATTGCAAATAATTATTGTTGCGAATAACTGTTGTTGTTTTGTATAATTTAAAAATCGTACTGCCGTTGAAGTTTCCTAAAATATTGCTAACACACTCTGTTAACCAATCGTGTTTATTTTCCCCTGGGATTATTTTTTGTGCATCTACTGTTTGTGATTTAATACTTAGTTTTAAGAAGATGAAGAAAAATATTATTTTATACATGTATTATTGTATAAATATTCAATTAATTTAAAGGTTATTTCAACACAGTGACTATTACTGGATTGAATAAATCAATGTGAACACAATTTATAAAAATATATATGTTAGTAATTAGAGGCGTTCACTTGTTTTTGTGCGGTGTAATAATAAATGTTGTTTATTGAAAGTAAATACAGGAAAGGTAAAATTTAGATAGTGTATCTCAGCTCTTAGCATTATTAAATAATAATAATGGATTCCTAAATAATAGTAGTAAAAATACATTAAAAATTACAGCTTTAGTTTCCTGTACAGGGTGCCCGTATTTCGACAGAATGTTTTAGTTATTTGAAAAGATAGAGAGTCGGTTAAATTGGGGCAAAGTTGTGTATTATGGCCCTATAATACACAACTTTGCCCCAATTTAACCGACTCTCTATCTTTTCAAATAACTAAAACATTCTGTCGAAATACGCTCACCCTGTACAGGAAACTAAAGCTGTAATTTTTATTTATTATTAACAATAATCTGAAAACAATTTTGAAATATATTTTTTTGGTTTCGAGATATCAACAAAAAACTGATTTTTTAAAAAATCGTTTTAATTTTTTTATTCAAAAACTTATGATTCAGAACTTTGACAATATACAGACACTTTTTAATGAGGAATCTAGTAGAATATTTTTTTAAAGATAACTATAACATTTATCCGGGGACCATAGCCAACTTTTGTTTATCTTATGAGCGCCATTTTAGATATGATTTAATAAAGAAAACACTTAATTAAATTTCACTAATATTAGTGAAATTTAACCAAGTGTTTTCTTTATTAAATCATAGTTAAATATGTTTCACCACGTGAAAGATGAGAAACTTGTTCAAGATAGCCATTTTAGATTTTCATATTTTTTGAAAGAATATTTTTTTCTGAACTCAGTGATGTATCACATTCGTAATTTATTTTGGATTTGATGTTTAAAATTATCATATTTTCTATTTTGCAAAGAGTGCATTGGAAACAATGACGTCATATTTATTAATCAATAAAATCTTGACAGCAGTCAATCATTGTTAGCAGTCAAAATTATATAATAATTGTCAATCTTTTGTAATAAGAATAACAAGTATCGATTATCACACAAAAAAAATTGGTGATGTGTCCAGCATAGCACTTTCCCCGTTAAAGATATGATGACCTAAGTATCAATAGTATGGAAAAGTTGCACAAACTAAATTTATTCTACTTTTGTTATTATTATTCCAAAACTATTTACAATTTCAATATTCAATATTTATTGAGATATATTCAATATTCAATATTTATTGAGATGTAATGAAAATGGAGGAATTCGTTGTTTCTTCCATTTTCACTACATCTCAATAAATATTGATCACCATCACATTTAAGCGTTGTGTATTTTTAACTTTACTGTAAATCAGTGGTTTATACGCGTGGCGCATGAAGTAAAATTTCGAGTTTAGAAAAGCCCCGTGAAAATTTGTCTCAGGTCGCTGCGCGACCCTCGACAAATTTTCTACGCGGGGCTTTTCTAAACTCGAAATTTTACTTCATGCTTAGTCTGGGAGTAGAGGACACTCGTTAGTTTAAAATAGATCATAACTGGTGATGTATTTTAACAACAATTTTGGAAGAATATTTTTTTCTGAATTTAATGATGTATCATACTTAGAGTTTATTGTACATTTTATATGTAAAATTTTATGTTTTGTTGTTTGTAAAGAGTGCCTTGGAAACAGTTAAGTTTCCAAGGCACTCTTTACAAAAAACAAAATATCAAAACATTTACATTTAAAATGTACAATAAACTATATGTATGGTACATCATTAAATTCAAAACAAAATATTCTTCCAAAATTGTTGTTAACATACATCACCAGTTGTGATCTATTTTAAACTAACGAGTGTCCTCCACTCCCAGACTAAGCATGAAGTAAAATTTCGAGTTTAGAAAAGCCCCGCGTAGAAAATTTGTCGAGGGTCGCGCAGCGACCCTCGACAAATTTTCACGGGGCTTTTCTAAACTCGAAATTTTACTTCATGCGCCACGCGTATAAACCACTGATTTACAGTAAAGTTAAAAATACATAACGCTTAAATGTGATGGTGATCAATATTGAGATGTAGTGAAAATGGAAGAAACAACGAAACAACGAATTAAACTAACGAGTGTTTTCCACTCCCAGACTAAGCATGAAGTAAAATTTCGAGTTTAGAAAAGCCCCGCGTAGAAAATTTGTCGAGGGTCGCGCAGCGACCCGAGACAAATTTTCACGGGGCTTTTCTAAACTCGAAATTTTACTTCATGCGCCACGCGTATAAACCACTGATTTACAGTAAAGTTAAAAATATATAACTATGGTGGGCTATGGTCCCTGAGTAAATGTTATAGTTAAAACAAAATATGTTACTAGATTTCTCGTTAAAAAGTGCCTATAGAAAATCAAAGTTGTAAATGTCTAGGTTTAATTGTTTCTCAATAAAAAAATAAAAACAAAATTTCAAATAATCCGTTTTTTGACAATATCTCAAAACTGAAAGAAGATATTTCAAATTAGTTTTTAGATTATTATTGGGCTCTTAAATACGCAACTTTGCCCCAATTTAACAGACTCTCTATCTCTTCAAATAACCCAGATCCCCATACATTCTGTTGACATACGGGCACCCTGTTTATGAATAAAATAATTTAAATTAAAAATACTGTTCAATACTATGAACTAAAAAAAAGGACCTTTATTGGCATTCTTTATTACAAACAAACCAAAACCTATTCTAAAACTAAATCCCCTCCCTTCTATTTTCCCTCTCCCTCCCTAGCTTCTCCAACGTCCTTACCCCTATCCCATCTTCTCTCATCCACTCCATCACCCTTCTACTCCCTTTCGCTCTCATCTATTCCTCCTTTACTCCCTCGCATTCCTCCGCCAATTGGCTCCACGTATCCTTCTCATGTTCAAACAATACACACCTTCCATATTCTTCCCCCATCTACACTTTCCTTCCATTTCCTCTGATCCACACTTCGCCCTTGCCACAATCACCATCTCCTCTCTACCCCATCCCCTCTCTATCAGATATCTCGGCACTCTTCCATACACCTGCCACCTCCAATACATATCATTGTACTCACTTCTCTCGATACGCCCTTGCCTTTCCTGCCCTCCCACCTCCTTCCCTTTTCCCTTCACCGACTCATCCACGATCACCCCATTCCCTAGCCATTCCACTACTTTCGCCTCCGACAACCCTACCCTCTCATACATTTTCCTCCTGTTCCCCCTCCATCTACCCCCACACACGCTTGTCATCCATACATCCTTCACCAATCTCTCTTCCTCCAGTTACCACAATCTCATCTCATACCTCACCACTCACACCATTACCTCGCAATCTTAGTCTCCTGAAGCACTATGTAGCTGAGCGTGGACCTTTCCACCCCCAATATGCGCTTCAGGAACTACATCTGTTCCCTTTCCATACATAAGCACACGCATCCCATATTTTACATGCTACTCTCACATTATTCCCCACCCATTTCCCCCACTTTCCCCAAGCCATCCCCCACGCTTTCCTAGCCTTACTCTGCACCCATTTCACATGCTCCTCATACCCTCCCGTCCCTTTGAACATATACCCTAAATACTTAAAACTTTTTACCCTCTCAATAACCACCCCCTGACCGTCTGAGCTCGGTGTGACCGTCTGAGCTCGGTGTAAGAATAGGCTCAGAGTATGCCCGCTTGTCGTAAAAGGCGACTAATAGGGCCTTCTGTCCGAAGTCCTACACTATGTATCCTCACCTCACATCAAGCCCTTCCCGGCCGTCGTGTCGTGGCCAAGGGACTGCACAGGGTTCCTAACGATGCCGGCTGTCTTAGAACAGCCGTTATACCACGTGCCCTTGGGACGTATCTGATATGACTCAAGAGTGAAGGGGGTCCTGGCTTAACCGCCCGGGCCGAGAGGAGACAACCTCACATAAACCCCAAGGTCACGGTGGAACAGCCTATGCCTACTTCCATGGCTGCCAGCAAGCACTGGTAGCTGGCCAGATGGGTAAGTCTGGTCACCAATAGGCGGACTCTGGATACCTGCCGACCTCCAGATTTCAATAGGCTTACTCAGGCAAGGGAGCACGGCCTGAGTGGACCTTTATTTCTGCCCATCTCGTGTGATCATTTATGGACCATAAGAATAAAACCAAAACCCCGGACGAGGGGGGGAGCCTCGTGACTTTACAAGTGGAGGCGATGGAGACTGGGGTCAACCCCGCTCCAGAAAAGCCAGCACAGACCTCTCCAGAAGGCGAGCGGGAGACAGTTTCCCCTGGCACAGAGGAGAGGCTGTTAGCAGGACCCAGCGATGAAGACATCGAGAAGATGACGAACCTCTCGCTAAAATACAAGAAATTCGGGGGAGCCGCAAGAAAACGACTCTCCAGAATGCTCAAGAGCGGAATACCATACGAGACCGCCTTGAGCACTGTAATCGAGCAAGGCCGTAAACGTCGTGAGGCCGAAGGGACTGGTACCCACCCCGAAGGGGCGGAAATCCAACCCAAGGCCGACACGACAAAAAAACGGCAACGCTCTAACGTGACTACCCCTGAGCAGGGCGCAAAAAAGACCTGCAAGAAGGACACACCGACAGACGTCACTGCGAGGGTGTCGAAGCTGTCGTACAGGGCTGCAGTCGCGGGTATCAGAGTGGGTATAATCCACACTGACTACCCCGGCACTGCCCAGACGACTGAGCAACTCACGACACTTCGCAAAAGCATCATGGCGGAAGTAGACAGGCTGCCGGACAACGGACCGCCTGTCAGGTTCCAGGGATGCATAGCAAGGCCAGGCTGGCTGCTCCTGACCTGTGCGAATGAGCCAACCGTCTCATGGCTGCAGGAGGTGTTAGTACGCCTGCAGCCGTGGAGCGACGCGAGGCTCAAACTCGTACGGGGAAAGGAGCTGCCTAAACCAAACATATGCGTGGCCTATATCCCAGACGACGAAGCAGGAGAACGGCTCGCGTCAGAAGTAGTCCTTAGAAGACTGAGGGTCATGAACCCGGGACTGCAGGCTCAGGAGTGGGTAGTTCTACGCCATGAGGATGCAGGACCGGGGCAGACCTGGACGTTTTCGATGGACGACGGGTCATTGGCCTATCTCAAGGAGATGGACCTCAAACCCTACTTCGGCTATGGACAGGTGACGTTCAGGGTCAAAGGCAGGGACAAGGAGGCCAATAAGCCCCCTGCTGCAGAGCCAGGGGAGACAGAGGAGGAGCGGACTCCAACCACCCTCTCAGTCGACCAGGTGGCCGGCGGCAGCGGAAGACCAAGCGAACCCCAAAGGACACATCCTAGGCCTACATCGGCCAAGGGTAAGGGTCCACTAAGGGGCAAGGCACACCCAAAGAGGGGCGGTAAATCGACCTTCCGGGGAGCCAAATCACCGTCGGGTAAGTGATGTACCCGACGGTGAGATGTGTGCAGGCCAACCTGCACCATGCCAAAGGAGCCTCTTTTCTCCTTGGCAAACGGTTCAGAGAAGAGCGTGCAGATATCGCCTTCATACAGGAGCCATGGGTGACTAGCACAGGCCGGATAAGCGGCCTGAGCAACATACCAGGTAAGGTAATTACATATAGTTCGGGGCAAAAACCCAGAGCTTATATATTAATCCGTAAGGACATTGAATACTTTCTGTTGACAGGATACTGCATCAGAGATGTAGTCGCTGTGCAGCTGAAACTCCCGGTGGGGAAGAGCAGGCTGGACGTAATAGCCTGCTCGGCATACTTCCCGGGGGACAGCGCAGACCCACCACCTCCAACAGCTGTGAGAAGACTGGTGGCCCACAGCAAGAGGGAGAATATCCAGCTTGTTGTGGCATGTGACGCCAACGCACACCATCTAGCGTGGGGCAGCACTGACACCAAACCGAGGGGTGAGTCTCTATTAAACTTTATTATGGGGGAAGGGCTAGCTATACTTAATACTGGCAACGAACCTACCTTTGTTACGAAAAATCGCGCAGAGGTATTAGATATTACTTTCTGCTCAAACTACTTGAGCACAAAAATTTCCGACTGGAAGGTGTCAGAAGACCCCTCCTGCTCTGACCATCGGAACATTCAATTTAACATTGAAGCAGGCACTAGACCAATAGTGGAATACCGTAATGCTAGAAGCACTAAGTGGGACGGTTATACGCGTACACTTGGAGAGCTTCTGGGATCAACGGCACCCACTATTAAAAGTCATGAGGACATTGAGACGGCGGCGGAGCATATCTGCCGATCAATCGTCTCAGCGTACCATGAAAATTGTCCACTACAAAGGAAAAAGGACAGTAGAAATGTCCCCTGGTGGAACAATACATTAGAAAAAATGCGAAAAGAAGTCCGGAAACTATTCAACCGGGCTAAGGAGGCGGGCAAATGGGAACCGTACAGTACAGCTCTAACGGAGTACAATAAACAAATTCGCAGGGCCAAGAGGGAATCTTGGAGGAAGTTCTGCGAGGGTATTCATGATACTCCCCGTAGTGCAAGAATCCACAAGATTCTAGCCAGAGAGCCGGCGCAAGCACTTGGGTCGATAAAACGACCTGATGGCTCACATACGGCCTCTGGTAAAGAGACGTTAGAGATCCTGGCCCAAAATCACTTCCCAGATTGTTCCCTTCTAAGTAACGAAACACCGGATACAATGCTTCCACGGGATCGAACTAAGAGACCGGGGAAGCAGGACTGGAAGGTGGTAAACAAAATCGTTACCTACAGATCAGTAAGTTGGGCGGTCAAATCCTTCCAACCATACAAAGCACCAGGAATAGATGGGGTCTTCCCTGTCTTACTTTAAAAAGGCTTGGAGAAAGTAATCCTCCACCTTATAAGACTGTTCAGGGCGAGCCTAGCGTGGAATTACATTCCAACTAGCTGGTCGGAAGTAAAGGTAGTCTATCTACCTAAGGTGGGAAAAACAGATCCCCTACCAAAATCCTTCCGACCTATAAGCCTGATGTCATTTATCCTAAAGATCCTGGAAAAGGTGCTGGATGGCTACATCAGGAGGGAGATACTGAGTACTTAACCCTCTTAGTGTGCACCAGTATGCCTACCAAAAGGGGAAGTCAACGGACTTGGCGCTGAATAACCTAGCCGGGAAAGTTGCGCAAACCCTGGACTACAAGGGAATTGCGGTAACAGCTTTCTTGGACATAGAAGGGGCCTTCAACGCTGCTCTGACGGGATCACTCTGCAAATCCGCGAGGGACAGAGGGGTTCCACCGGCTATTACAGGCTGGATCAGAGCAATGCTCGACACCAGAACCGTGACAACGTCACTATGTGGCGACACGGTCAAGCTGAGGACTGCCAGGGGATGCCCGCAGGGAGGGGTTCTTTCCCCCCTGCTGTGGTCTTTACTGGTAGACGATCTGCTTGCAATAATAGATACGCTTGACGTCGAAGTGCAAGCGTATGCTGATGACATAGTCATTCTTGCAAGGGGCACGGATGAAAACCAAATCTGTGAAGCCATGCAGGAGGCACTGGATGCGACTCAGAACTGGTGTATAGGGGAACGGTTAAACGTAAACCCTAGCAAAACATCAGTTGTCCCGTTCACGAGAAGGAGGATCCTGAAACTGAGACCTCTTACTCTACGGGGAGAAACCATACCATTTGTGGAGGAGGCGAAGTATCTAGGAATCACCCTGGATAAATCGCTGAATTGGAACTCCCACTTGGACAAGACAATCAGCAAAGCAAGGTACGCCCTGTGGACGTGCCATAGAATTTGCGGGAAGTCATGGGGATTAAACCCCAAGCAAATGTACTGGCTATATGGTTCGGTCATAAAACCAATAATAACCTATGGCAGTATCGCCTGGTGGCCGATTACAACTCGAAAAACGGCCATATCAAGGCTCTCCTCACTGCAGAGAATGGCGACAGTGGCGGTAACTGGAGCCATACGCACTACCCCATCAGCGGCGCTAGAAATGCTACTGAACCTCACCCCCCTGCATATCCTAATACAGGGCGAGGCCAGATTGGCAACGTATCGATATCACCACGCGGCCCTATTGGATCCGAAGGTGATAGTCTGCACACCAAATGGGCTGTCAACTGCCATTGAGGCGGATGACACCCTAAGTATGAGGACTGACTACGCAGTCACGGACTACTGCGAGGATCAGCCGTACAAGGTCCTGTTCCCAAGCAGGGACGACTGGGAGCGACACAAAATCACCCCAGGAAAGGCTGACTCCTACTGGTACACTGACGGCTCAAAACTGTCCACTGGAACAGGAGCCGCAGTCGTCGGACCAAGGACTGAACTTTACTACAGCCTTGGCAGGTATGCTACCATACTTCAGGCTGAAATATACGCCATTGAAATGTGCGCCTACGAAATCCTTTCAAAGGGTTGGGCGGGCAGGACAATAAAAATATGTTCGGACAGCCAGGCGGCCCTTAGGGCCCTGGCATCTTCTAGATGCTCCTCCCTGGCTGTACGGAACTGCAAGGAAGCCCTCTGCCAAATGGCACAGGTAAACGGGGTCAGTCTGATGTGGGTGCCAAGCCACTCTGGCGTGGAGGGAAACGAATTAGCCGATTCCCTAGCCAGAGAGGGGGCGCGTACAGCCTACATCGAACCAGAACCCGCTCTGGGGATACCCAGATCAACAGCTAGAGACCGTAACAACGGATGGGTGAGACACGAGGCACAGGATTTCTGGCAAAACCGCCCTGGGATGAGACATTTCAGAGCGGTAATAAGTGGACCATCTGCGGCCAGGACGGCCTCATGGTTGAAGCTGAGCAGATCAGATGTCCACACATTAACTGCTCTCTTCACTGGACACAGCCGTCTAAGGCATCACCTTAACAAACTAGGACTAAGCGACACCACTGAGTGCCGGCTATGCCTAGAGGATGATGAAACAGCAGAGCACGTCATATGTGCCTGTCCAGCTGGCAACCAGATCAGGACCACGGTGTTTGGCACACCAAAGCTAAACCTGAAGGACCTGGAGAAAACTTCACCTGACAAGATCCTTGACTTCATCAAGAAGATGGACTTGGAAGGTGAGCTGTAAGGTCGGATGTTCGACCTTAATTGTGAGCCACAATAGATCCTTGCGGTCGCAGTGGAGGGTAGCATAACTACCCACTCACTTTCAATAGAATAGAACCACCCCCTTCCACTCCAATTCTTTGACCTCCCCCTCCCTCCCTCTATTTCGGAACTTCACCCACTTCGTTTTTACCACATTCACACTCATCCCTCTTTTATCCATAAACCTCTCCGCTCTTTTCATTAACCATTAATACCATGTGATCCGCATACGCTAACATCCACACTTTCCTCTTACCCATCACCACCCCCCGCCTGCCCTTTCTTCATCACCTCTTCGAATTCACTCATGTGTATATTAAACAATATCGGGCTTAGCGGACATCCCTGCTTTAATCCCTCCCAAGTCCTGAAACACTCTGACACATCCGTCCCCACTTTCTCCACCACCCATGTCTCCTCATACACTCTCCTCACCCACTCAACCGTCCCCTCACCCACCCCTCTCCTCCTCAAGCACTCTATCAGACTCACCCTCGGTATGGAGTCATATGCTGCCTTTAAATTTAGGAATACCGCATATACACATCGTTTTTGTTCCATCACTCTCTCTACCATTCGCGCCAGGGTAAAGACCTGCTCCCTCGTCCCCCTACCCCTTCTATACTCCCCCCCGCGTCTCTGGCAGTATCCCCTTCTCATCTACCTCCACCACCCGATTCCTCACTATCATCATTGCCAGCTTGTAGCCAATACTTGTTATAGTTACTCTTCTATAACTCCTCGCATCCTTCTCGTCCCCTCCTTTACACACATCATCCCCTCTCCACGCCTATAAGCTCACCTCCCCCCTCCACATCTGATTCAATAGCTCTCTGAATTTCTTCTTCCCCTTTTCCCCAATCTTTCACATCTCCGCTTTGAGACCATCTCTCCCTGCCGCCTTTCCACTCTTCACTTCCTTGAAGGCCCTTTCCACCTCCTCCTCCGTGAACTCTTCCCCTCTGTCTCCCCGTGTGTCTCATTCCAGGTACTCCGCTGGATGTTTGGCAACATTTTATTGAAATTATAGGTTAACAACATACTTCAATTATTACTATCAAAAATACAACTTGCCAATATAAGGAGAAAAAAAAACCAACTGCGGTCAGAATAAATTGTGAACAGAGTATACACTAATTTAATAAATCATTGGAACTACCGATACTAATAATAAATATTATTATAATCTCTGTCAGCACAGCTCCTGTAATTTTTATTAAATATTTACTGTCATTTCAAATAAATGATGAATTACACTATCTAAATTCAATTAAAGCTTCCGTATATTTACCATTACACCGCAACAGGCCCGGAACTAGGTCCTTAGGCGCCCGTGGCAAGAACCTGGCTTGCGCTCGAGGAATATTTGAAATTAATGAGAATCTAGGAAATTATTCACACGTTTGCGCTTTTTCTAGATACTATTGAGATACGCTTTCTCCTCTTTGTAAATCTCTCTTTCGTGAACATATTGCACAATAAAACCACCAGAATAAGCATAATTTCTACGAAAATTTCCTGGATCGACAACTTTCGGCGGACGCCCTCTTTGTGGTTTGATGATTCTCATTGTAGTTTCTCCTTATGAATCAAACGACATTAGCCGCAAGTCAATACAATCATTACTTCAAAAGATATCACGCTTTTCCGTTTTTTGGCAAATTGGCTACTGCCAATTCGTCGTTTTTTAAAAGAGTTCAATTTGAAGCTTAAAACGAGTGCTTTCCACTCCCAGACTAAGCATGAAGTAAAATTTCGAGTTTAGAAAAGCCCCATGAAAATTTGTCGAGGGTCGCGCAGCGACCCGAGACAAATTTTCACGGGGCTTTTCTAAACTCGAAATTTTACTTCATGCGCCACGCGTATAAAACACTAAAATATTGTGAACTCTATGTATATTTAAACCTTACATAAAATCAGTGTTTTATACGCGTGGCGCATGAAGTAAAATTTCGAGTTTTGAAAAGCCCCGTGAAAATTTGTCTCGGGTCGCTGCGCGACCCTCGACAAATTTTCTACGCGGGGCTTTTCTAAACTCGAAATTTTGCTTCATGCTTAGTCTGGAATTGGAAATACACGTTCTAAACTTGGAATATGAAGTTTAGAACGTGTATTTCCACTCCCAGACTAAGCATGAAGTGAAATTTCGAGTTTAGAAAAGCCCCGTGAAAATTTGTCGAGGGTCGCGCAGCGACCGGAGACAAATTTTCACGGGGCTTTTCTAAACTTGAAATTTTACTTCATGCGCCACGCGTATAAAACACTAAAATATTGTAAACTCTATGTATATTTGAACATCACATGAAATCAATCAGTGTTTTATACGCGTGGCGCATGAAGTAAAATTTCGAGTTTAGAAAAGCCCCGTGAAAATTTGTCTCGGGTCGCTGCGCGACCCTCGACAAATTTTCTACGCGGGGCTTTTCTAAACTCGAAATTTTACTTCATGCTTAGTCTGGGAGTGGAAAGCACTCGTTTTAAGCTTCAAATTGAACTCTTTTAAAAAACGACGAATTGGCAGTAGCCAATTTGCCAAAAAATGGAATTTTCTGGGCTTTTGCTAAACCGGAAATTTTACTTCATGCGCCAAGCGTATAAACCACAGATTCCAAGTGAAGTTCGAATATACATAAATTTCACAATATTTTATTGTATTATACGCGTGGCACATGAAATAAAATCTCGCGCGGCGCCCCTACGATTGATGAGCCCGTGGCAAATGCCACCTTCGCTACGCACTAATTCCGGTCCTGCACTGCAATAAACAATATTTCCATTATACCGCACGAAAAAAAGTGAACACCTCTAATTACTGGCATATATGTTTATAATTTGTGTTCACATTTAGCAACCTAAATTGATTTGCTCAATCCAACAATGGTCACTGCGTTGAAATAATCTTTCTAATAAAATATTGTGTTATACAAGCAAAGTTAAAGTGTTTTATTTTATTGAATTAACATGTATAACGAAGTAGAAGCCTCCACCGTTCATAATTTAATCTTTCTAATATTTAAATATTTACACAATAATAATGATAATAATATTAAACAGCTTTATTTGTAATCCCAAAAATAATGTAAAAATAAACAATATAATTCTTTTACATTACAAATCAAAAGGTGTATAAATGTATAGAATATTTTTCTTCATTCTCTTAAAACTAAGCAATACATCACAAACAGTAGATGCACAAAAATTACTTCCAAGAGAAAATAATAACGACTGGTTAATAGAGTGTGTTAATAATATTTTAGGAAACTTCAACGGCAGTACAATTTTTAAATTATACAAATTAACAACAATTATTCACAACAATAATTATTTGCAATCTCTCGAAAACATGAAATTGAAATCAACTTCTTTTATTCCAGCATTTCATTACAATTTTTATGTAATTGAAACAACTTCCAGCGAGATTGAATATGTCCTCGATGTACTGATCATGAAGCGTTTTTTTAAAGCTGAAAATATAAAAATTATAATATTACTTGATGAAATTCAAGCCGTGGAAATTATCTTTAGTAAAATTTGGAAGAAGAAAGTCATTAATTTGTTTGTAATATCAATTGATGGTGGTGTTTATTCTTATAATCCAATTGTGGAAAACGGGTGTGGGGAAATTAAACCGAGCTATTTGTTGAATTGTAAAGATATCCGTAAAAATAACTCATACAAATTGGATGTGAATTTTAACTTCAAGCACTTCAGTGACTGTGAAATAAAAATATCGCCAATTCGTCAGATGCCGTATATTTCAAAAGAACCTTTTGAAACCAATAAAGGTTTTATGATAACGGCACTTAGAGAAATTGGGAAGGTGTTGCGATTAAAATTAGTCTTTCTTGAAAACAACTTTACTTCAACTATACTTAGGAGGAATGGTAAATTGTTGGATATGATGGTGCCCTCACCGAACGGAACCTTCGAATACTTATTTGGAGATTTAAAACGACGCAACGTTGATTTGCTTGTTGGTGTGCTTCCGATACTTCCATTGGAAGAATATTTCGATTACACTTACCCATTTATAATGGCGAAATTACTCATGTACATTCCACCTGTTAAACCCATGGAATCTTGGAAGAACATCTTCAAAATGTTCCAAGTAAAGCTTTGGCTGTTGCTCTTAACAGTTTTTCTGGTAACAACTTTATTCCTCCACACAGCGATAAAGAGGGAAGCACCGAAAACCCTACAAGGGTGTTTCATGATAACCCTAGCGACTTTAATCAACACCTCCTCGTGGAGACCCAAAGGAAACCTCCTCAGGTTAATCTTCGCAACCTGGCTTTTCTTCGTATTCATAATCACAAACAGCTACCAAACCTTATTAATCTCCTACATGTTCCAACCTGTAATCCCCAAACAAATCTCAACAATCGAAGAACTTGCCAACTCCGGAACCAACATCGTGAGCATCCCACCGGCAATCAAGTACATACGCGAGAATCCAAACAAACACATGCAAATTCTTGCAAATCGCGCACAACTAGTCGATGCAATTGATGAATATGTAGTGAGGAAGTTCATGAAAGAGCGATTTGTTTTATTTCAAACTCCTATAGCGGCCAGTTTCGTTTTTTCCACTAACGGAATTCATCGTTGCGACACTATTAATTTTGAACAGATCAGCAGTTTGTTGATGTATTTGTCGAAAGGGTCGATTTTTACTAAAAGAATTTCGGTGTTGACGCAGAGGATTCACGAGAGCGGTCTGATTTTTAGATGGAGGCCTAAGGATTTTGCTAATGTAAAGGCTGATGATGATCGGGAGTTTATTGCGATCGATTTGGGGAATTTGAAGGCCGCTTTTGTTTTGTATTTATCCGGGATGGTTTTGAGTGTGATTGTGTTTTTAATTGAATTCTTAATGCTTGTAATATAGGAAATATATTTTTTTCTTCCTGTGGGGGCCTTTTTTGCGGATCCGGATGCACTGCAGCCTAGGTGGCTTATTGTACTGTGGGGGCCGTCTTTTTGCGGATCCGGATGCACTGCAGCCTAGGTGGCTTATTGTACTGTGGGGGCCGTCTTTTTGCGGATCCGGATGCACTGCAGCCTAGGTGGCTTATTGTACTGTGGGGGCCGTCTTTTTGCGGATCCGGATGCACTGCAGCCTAGGTGGCTTATTGTACTACCCCATATTGTCTTACTCACGCAATTATTCCAATCTCGATCCTGTGCACTAGCTTGTGCAGGTCCTTCAGCGGTTGCGTGTGGACATCATTTGTTACCATTTTACTGTTTCGAAATATGAGCTTTCTTTTGTTTTCCAGCGCACTGCAGCTACACAGAATGTGCATTGTTGTTTCCGGTGCCCTATCACAGAGCCGTCAACTGGTGTCGCCGTTGTGTAGACCGATTTTCCTTACGTGCTCTTTAACAGTCATGTGGCCTGTTAGTAGTCCTATAGTTGCTTTTAGCTGTGCCCTACTTAGTGTCAGTAGTTCAGTAGTAACCAAGCTGGTTAGAATTAGGTTCATTTATAATAGCCTTACTGTGTTTAAGGCCTGGTCTGTTTACCCAGTATTCCTTGTGATTGTTGCGAATCCACTATCGGACTTCTAGGCGACTCGACTTTTTTGTGATGCCCAAGACAGGTTCAGGTCCTATAAATGATATGGTAGCTCCCTGCCTTGCTAGCTCGTCAGCTTTTTCATTTCTCTCGATACCTGAATGACCCGGCGTCCAGACAAGTGTGGCCAGATGATTCAGTGTGTCGAAGCAGTCCAACACCAGTGTGGATGAAGTCTTTTGGCTCTTTAGGGCCTTCAGTGCCGCTTGGCACTGAAATAGATTTGCCTGTCACGACAGTCCTTCCCTATGTTGGTTCTTGCGCATTCTATAATTGCGAATATTTCGGCTTGAAAGGTAGCCCAGCGGGTGGGCATAGCCTGTCTTCAGGTTTTCATTGTAGATTCCTGATCTAGTACCTGTGTCTGATTTATAACTATCCGTATACCAGATCATGCTATGTTTGTGAATTTCTTCCCTAAAGTCGTTCCATTCGTTGCGGTCTGGAATAGTGGCTTTACAGAGTGCGTTTTCAAGATATATGACTATCATATGGTCCGATCTCATCTGAAAGAGAGGTCCCCCTATGTCTGTCAAGAGTCTTCGCCACATTGTCAACTCTTATATTGACTGATGATAGCTGCAGCCTGTGGAGTGCTGATCTTGCCTCCCCCACTATCAGAATATGAAGTGGTGTGAGGTCTAGGAACGTCTCCATGGATGCAGTGGGCATGGTTCTCATAGC
Organism: Philonthus cognatus; assembly: GCA_932526585.2. Classification (NCBI taxonomy): domain Eukaryota; kingdom Metazoa; phylum Arthropoda; class Insecta; order Coleoptera; family Staphylinidae; genus Philonthus; species Philonthus cognatus. The sequence continues at coordinate 104,592,265 of OW052244.1, forward strand.
CCCCGTTATGCTGACACAAGCAAGCCTTTGAATCTTGCTGAGGGTTTGTATGGTTCTGTGTTGCGTGACTTTAGGCCACCACACCAAAGCAGCATACATGATTGCGGGTCTGACCACTCTGGTATACAGCCAGTATACCATCCCTGGTCTGAGCCCCCATTGTTCGTCGTACGTTCGTCTAATTACCGCAAGGGTAATTTCCGATTTCCTTTTGATTTTTGAGATGTGCGAAGTTCAGGTGAGCTTGGATTCAAAGATTACTCCTAAGTACTTCACCTCACTAGGTCATCTCTGTATTATCGGGAAGAGTATCCTTTGTTGTTGAGCTCCACTAGCAGTCCATCCATGACCAGATTCCACAGCAGGGGTGAGAGAACTCCTCTCTGAGGACAACATCCCCAGTATAGCAATCAAATTTTGTGTACTAGAATTAATAAAACCCCTAACTTATATCATAAACAATTCAATTCAATATGGAATATTCCCTGATAAATTAAAAACGGCCATAATTAAACCTATATTCAAGAAAGGAAACTCAGAAAATGTAGAAAACTATAGATCAATTAGCCTCTTACCTGTGTTCTCAAAAATTTTCGAACAAGTCATGATCATTAGAATAAATACATTTTTTAATAAATCAAACATTATTAGTGATTCACAGCACGGATATCGCAAAGGGAAATCCACGTCCACGGCAATTTATGATTTTATAGAAAAAATTATAACGCATATAACAAAAGCCTATGATTGTGTGGATCATAAAATGTCGCTGTCCAAGCTCGAAGAAAATGGCATTAGAGGTAACGCCCTAAGCTGGTTTAGGTCGTACCTAAGTAATCGAAATCGGCGGGTGGTTGTAGAAGTGGACGGTATTGGGGCCCAATCCGAACCAGCTGCGATAACTACCGGGCTGCCCCAAGGGAGTTTAACAGCACCCACGCTCTTTTTATTATTCATCAACGACCTAAATTTCTATCTAAAATCCCATAATAAAACAATCGTCAACTATGCCGACGACACAAATGTACTTGTTGCAGGTAAAGATATCAACACATTGTTAACTGACACAAACTTTCTGTTTACTCAGATTCAAAAATGGTTTAAAAAAAATAAACTATTAATAAATAACCAAAAAATAATTGTTCTGCTATTCAGTCCGTCTAATAAATCCTATGACACTGAAAACATAAATCTAGACAATAAAAAAACAACTATATCCGACTCAGTAAAATTTCTAGGTGTTCACATTGATAACATAGTAAACTGGAAAAATCATATACAGAAAACAGAGAGTAAGCTCACTTCTGTTCTATACACTCTTAGAGAGCTCTCAAAATATCTTACTAAATCGGTGGTAAAAACAGCATGCAACGCTAACTTTGAAAGCATCATGAGATATGGCATAACTTTTTGGGGAAAGCAGTCATACGCAAAGAAAATGTTCATACTACAGAAAAAAGCACTTCGCATCATATATGGTTTGAAAAATAGACAATCCTGCCGCGAGGTTTTCAAATCAAATAACATCCTCACCTTCTATGGAATATACATTATGGAAACCATAATATTTTATCATAAACACGTAAAGGGAGGGGATAACAAATTAAACATATATAAAACCAGAACTAACAACTACATTATTCCTCGCCATAAAAGAAAGATTACAGAAGATGAAATGCATTATTCGGCAATTAAGCACTTTAATGCTCTCCCAGAGAACATAAAAACTTTAAAAAATGACCAAAACGCTTCAAAAGATCCATATTAAATTTCTTAATTGAGAAGGAACCATACTCACTGCAAGATTTATTATTATAACTAATTTATTATTATAATTAGTTTTGTGTTTTTAACATTATTATTACTTTAAGTATTTGTGTATGTGTGTGTGTGTATATGTATAGGAATGTAGTGTGAATGTATACTTTACTTATTTTGTTCTACTTTGTTATTATATTTAGTTAACCTGACGCAATTTTCACTTTGTACAAATTTTGAAACTTTGAAAATAAAGACATATTATTATTATTATTATCAACCACCAGCCACCCTGAATGCTAGTGTCTGGTCAACAAACGTATCATAGGAAATATTCATTTGTAAGTTTGTCGTGTTAACATTCAATTTTACTATACCTATACATGATAGATACAACCCTACTAAGCTTATTTAATAAAAGTAGAAGAGATTGCGAAAGGGTAATTTTTAAGTACGAGTATATTACACCAAGTCACATTTTTGAAATTTTACAATCTTATTAACCTCTCAATAGAGTAAAAAAATCCGAATTCCAATAGTAGAAAAAAACATATTTTTAAAAAATGTGACGGTGTAATTTACCTCCCACATGCAGATACAAATATACAGTAGATTCTATAAAAGTCACTAGACAAATACAGAGAGTTTTATATAACACCGAACATTTTCAACCAATACAATTTGACACCTTTAATTTTTAAGTTATGTGTAAATCAGGAAGCCTATATAATAATAATAATAATAATAATAATAATAAACGTCTTCATTCAAATTAAGAGTAATTTTACAAAACAAAATGTGTAACAAGTATAGGCGAAGTTCAGTCAGCATTATCTGTTACTGTTCTTCCACTTAACCTATTATAATTATGCCAGTTAAAACATATATATATAGAGGTTATAAATTGAGTATTAATAAACATGTACAAATAAATCTTATAGTCTCTTTGGTTTCTATACCCTATCAATCTCAGAGCTCATTTTGGGATATTAATTTGCGCATCTGTTTTTTGAATGTTAATAATGTCGCAGTTATGACCATTAAACATTGTTGTCAATCAATCGCAATTAATGCCTTAACTTGTACATACAGGGAGTTTTTCTTTCAAGTATGTCCCAATTACAGCGTATATGCCGTAAATCTTTAGATACTCATTGTTTATTTAAGAGTTCAGTTTGAAACTTGAAAGAGTGTGTTCCACTCCCAGACTAAGCATGAAGTAAAATTTCGAGTTTAGAAAAGCCTGAAAATTTGGTTTGGACGCGTAGCGCGAAGCGCGGAGCGGCCAAACCAAATTTTCAGGCTTTTCTAAACTCGAAATTTTACTTCATGCGCCACCGATGCAAAACACTGACATATTACGAAGAATAAAACACACCGCTAAACTTACCATTGCATCAGTGTTTTGTACCGGTGGCGCATAAAGTAAAATTTTGAGTTTAGAAAAGCCTGAAAATTTGGTTTGGCCGCTCCGCGCTTCGCGCTACGCGACCACACCAAATTTTCAGGCTTTTCTAAACTCAAAATTTTACTTCATGCTTAGCCTGGGAGTGGAAAACACTCGTTTAAAGCTTCAAATAAAATTCTTTTAATAAATCGAGCATCGGCAAATGTACAACATATGCTTATGTATACTTAAAAAAAAATTCTCGTTATGAAAATGTTCGGTGTTACATAAAACTCTCTGTATGTATGTTATAATTGGGAATACTTACAGTTACATATTTGGGGATAGAAAATACTATTTCAGTGTTTCTTTTCCTAAATTCCTTTCCGTTGAAAAAATATGTCTGTATTTTCCTTCTCCTATATCTTGTGTCTTTTCTTTGAACCAAACAATGCATGTTTATTGCGTTCAATTTGAAGCTTCTAACAAGTGCTTGCACTCCAAGTCAGATTTTCAGTGTTATCGGGGTGCGGGACGTCGCTTGGGATTTGTGCTAATTTTTATAAGTTTATAGAGAGCATGAAGTTTGCACTGAGCGACGTTCCTTCGAAACAACTCCGTTAGCTCAGTTATATACAGACACAAAAATAATTATAAAATAAACTTACCGATATCCGTAAAGATTGCACTCACTTTTGTTTATAAAAAATATGAAGTTAAAATGATGATTGAATATGAATGACTTGATTTCCAACAACAATATAAAATTTATTAACAACGAAAAACAAGACTAATAATGAACAAGAATTAATACGAATAGAAATATACAATGATTAAAAATAAACACAATGATAAATAAAATGAATAAAATGAAATGCAATGAATGAATATGATACGTAAATGAAATGAACAATGATTAAATTAAATCAACGTGATGATTGCGATGAATGAACGACTTACGACGTGAGTTAATGAATCGCGACACTGAAGTTACTTGGAACTTTGATGATAATGGTGATTGCTGAATGATGATGATTCACTTGACTGATGATACAACCCGAATGATGAAGTTCGACTGAAGTAAACTGATGATGATAGATTGAAATCTTGGAACTGGACTGATTAATAATTCAATCTCCAACTCCTTTTATTTCTTAGGTCTTCCCAACCACCGATGTCTTCGCCCCCGCCATGTATCTTGGGGGTGACGGTGATTGGTCGAAGATGGTGGTGGAGGAAGTTTTGGGGATGGGGTTGGGCCCTGGTGGTAACTCCTCCCTGAGGCCTCTGGTTTGGGACCTCTGGTTTTCGACCGCTGCGGCGTGTCCAAGTTTGTGCTGCAGATGTTACGGCCATATGCCTTATCCCTGAAATTTTCCAAAATCGGAAGAGATTTCTATAGGCATTGTTCCATGGTCGTAAAATATCTACAGCTCGCCGTGGGGTTTATGATGCCAATCCTCGGAGGGTAGGAGTATTTTATGACGGGCGCCCTCGGGGTGGTAAAATTCGGCCGAAGCTGGTCGCGCGGTTTATGATGGGGTTCTTTGAAAAATTCGTAAGTCGTTCGAATTGAATGTACGAGTAATTAACATATTTACAAAGAAAAAAATATATACAAAAGAACATCGAATGAATGGTTATGAACTTGAGTCATTTGGAATTAAAATGATTATGAAATGAAATAAGCAAAACAAATGGAGTCCGATGTTTTCGCGAATGTGAATAAAATAATCAAGTTACGACGTTTTCGATAAAACGCTGGTAACATCAGTCTGTTCTAAACTTGAAATTTTATTTCAGCGTCATGCGCACAAAACACTTATTGAAATGTTGATAGGCATACTTTCTCTGTAATAATGTACTATACGATTTGAAAAACAATCAATTATTTTATTTGTTAATGCTATTTTTATCTCTGGTTAAAATCTTAGTTTGTCAGATTTTATTTATTGTTTAACCGGAACAGAAATTTGCCTAGTACATGTATTTGCATATTATTTCCACTCTTAGTTAATCTTTTTATTTGCACCAGTTTTTCTGCTGTTTATTTAGCCCAGGGGGAGTCAGCCATAATTAATTTCAATTGTGTGTGTGTTTTTTTTTTCTGTAATAAGTCTTGTTTAAGAATCTCATTCGGTAAATCTGATATTGGTTAACCCATTAAGCGCCATTGATGCATACACGCAACATTACTAATTTTTGGTTATTAAATTACTAAATAAATTAATTTGATATATTATATTATTTGAACTGACTTGAAAATGTATGAAAAAAAATATAAATATTTTGTTATTTTGGTATTTCGATTGTTACTCATTTTAAAAAAAATAATGTGAATGTATTTCTAACTTCACAATATTTTAGCGTTTTATGCGCGTGGCGCATGAAGTAAAATTTCGAGTTTAGAAAAGCCTGAAAATTTGGTTTGGCCGCTCCGCTTCGCGGAGCGACCAACCCAAATTTTCAGGCTTTTCTAAACTCGAAATTTTACTTCATGCTTAGTCTGGGAGTGGAATCACTTGTTCTAAACTTCATACTGCACGTTTTTATATGAAATCGACGAATGCCTGAAATTTTACAGCATATACACTATGTGTATTTAAAAGAAAAATTCACAGTATTTAATACAATAAGTCATTCATAGATATAAAAAGAAGTGCAGAATTTTACCTAAAATCAACTTTTAGAGTTATCTCTATAATTGCTCGGCCGTTAATGGGTTAAATTAATCATTTATTTACAAATAAACATTTTACAAGCATATTACAAAATAAATGGGTATTAAAAATAACGTCAGCGAATGATTCAATATTTACTGAATCCTTAAGTCCATTAATTTGTTTTCGTGATTTTTCTCCCAAGCATAAATACAAGAAGACGACATTACATAAGCGATTAAGCTCGGCTCGGGAAAATGAAAAATGTCGTCAAATTATCCCGAGTAAATAGATAAATAAATCCAAGCCACCGGCGACGCGAAAAAATAAAACGGGACAAATAAACAATCCTCCTGGGCGCAAGAAAAATAAATTATTGTCGTCGGAAAGGACCGACTAGTATTAATAATACGATGTCAAAATAAATGGTGGCACGAAATTAACTTATAAAAAAAGACACGGCGTGTGATATAAACTTTTTGCTGTACCATAAATTGCCTGCTTTTATTAAATTTCATTTATTAATAGCAACCTAAGATATTGATAAAATTTGTAGGAAATATGAAATAATATTTCATACTAACGTTGGGGAAAAAATCAAAATCTTTAAATTGCAAGCCAGTGGCTTAGCCAGGATTTTGTCTTACAAATCAAATACGATCATGATTTTGGAAAAGGGTGTTTTAATTATTATTTATTATTATTATTATTCTTTATTTACGGAATTCACCTTTTTTACAATTGAAATTAACAACATTAAAGCAATAAATAACATGTAGGAATAAAATATTGAATTAAAAGATAAATATAAATAATTATGATCACTGGTCATTGTATGAAATTTGTCAACTTAATGCGCTTTAATCGGTTTTTAAACTGCGGCAGTGAAGATGTGAATAATAAAAAGTCGTTACTACGCGACAGTAGGTTTGCGTAACGCATCATACGATCCATGGGATTAAACATCCCATAGTTCGTTGAGTGAAATGCCAATCTAAACAAGGGTTTATGTCTAGACTGAGCATTTCTTGTATATTGAAATTTAACATCTCCAACAGTTCGCCGCAATTTAAAATCCCATTAACTAATTTAAATAAAAACACAATGTCAAGAAACTTTCTCCTCTCCGCCAACGATTGAATATTTAATCTAATCAGCATCTGGCTATGGCTAAAGATTGAATTAGGGCCATCCAGTCTAAACTGCATAAGTTTTAAAAATTTGCTCTGCACCATTTCCATTTTTTTAATTGCTGTACCAGTGTATGGGGCCCATACTGATGATCCATATTCTAGATGTGGACGTACGAGTGCTAAGTACAATCTCATAACTGTACTCGGACTAAAGTCACCAGTAAACCTTCGAATGAACCCCAACATTGTTAAGCTTTTATTGCAAATCAGGTTAATGTGTTTAGAGAAATTAAGGTTAGATGAGAAAAGCACGCCAAGATCTCTTATTTCAGTAACACGCTCGAGCTGATGGTCACTAATACTGTAATCGAAATTCATAAAATTTCGCCTGCAAAAAGAAATATAAACACATTTCTTCATATTTAAATACAGTTCATTAGCCTCACACCACAACTCAACATTTTGCAAATCCTGCTGCAATGCAAACTGATCATCAGCTTTACTTATATTTTTAAACATTTTTAAATCATCGGCGTAAAGGAGAAACCTACTTGATTTTATCACGCAGCCAATATCGTTAATAAATAACAAAAACAAAATGGGCCCACAATGCGAGCCCTGGGGTACACCCGAAATTATTAGTGAAATTATGCACTTATTTTCTTAATTTCTGTTTATTCTAATAATTTTTTTGTATTGAAATTCTAAAGCATAGCTATATTGATGAGGGATAAATCTCGAAACGCGTTTATAGATGGCTTAAGACTATTTCTTTAAGATCGCCTAAGATTCTTACAATTAATATTCATTCCCTGTAATTTTTTCAATTTATTTTAATTTCCTGTTGGTTCATTTAGTTTGGTGAGAGAATAATTTGACCTGATGTTGCATTTTGCATATAAATAATGCATAGAACAGTAAATCTGTCGTATTCGTTGTATAATTCAATATTCGAGAAGTATCGTATGCTCAATAAAATAAAACCTCTAGAGTGCCATGATTTAATCTTTTTTTAAATTTAGGTTGGCTACACGCTTTAGGAATTGGCATATAAAACGTCAGACATAATTTTAATGTATAATCTCAGAGGTGCCAACCTACAATATTTTTCATGGCACTCTAGAGATTCTTTTTATTGAACATACGATAGTTGTTTCAATGAATATTTGGAATATATTCTCAGCAAGAATACATTTTTCCAAAAAGTCAATATAAATTTTAAGTCGTTTTTTATATTTTAATAATTAACAAAGGGTTAAAAAAATTATCAAACATTGACAAACATCTTGCAAATCTTATTAAAATCTATTCGTATTCGATTTACTTCTTACCAAATTTACTGCGAATACTCAAATATTATTAAATATAGCCAGGAAGAGCTGAAGCAGAAATCTTCAAATTAGAAACACGTAAAGTGTCAATCTCTTTATATTTTTGTTTGTTTATTTTGTGTTATAAATAAGATAAAGTGTTTTTAAAATTGCACACTAAATCAATTAATATTTAATAGCACGCTGCACTCGAAACCGATGATCCGATACTTTATTTATGCTATAATTTATGTTAATAATGTTTCCTTAAATAAATACTTGGTTTAATAAATAATAACTAAATCTGGAAATTTCATTTTTTTTGCGGCAGTATATTATTATATTTGGAATGTTTAATATAGAGGGTAGAAAATTCAAATAAAAAGGGCATACAATGGCAATAAATTTAGATTGCCCAGCCAACGTACAAGCCAAGGAAGGCGGCGGTCGTTTGAATATATGGGACGACTTTTGGCCTCATTCTCGTGGATATTTAGAAGAATTATTCATATCATCCGGAATTGATTTATGCTCTCTCTCTCTCTCTCGGATCTCCGACCGAAAACGCGCGTTATGAACTTTAATATTTACCACCATTTTATTTGCAAAAATACATATATTTTTTATAGCTGATAATAATTATAACAATAATAATACTTTATTTAGGGAATACATCTTTTTACATTATTTCAATTATAATTTTACACACTTATAATATATAATAAACAATTAATATATAAACATACATATTCGATATAATTAATACAATATACTCCCAAGCCCTGTAGATAAAAACAATTAAACATGGTTGTATAAAGATAGATCAATCAGCTTGAATCGTTTCATAAATGATTTAAAAGATATACCGTACAGCTCAAAATGTGGTGATACACAAACCAAACCATACGACAAAGTGCATTATTGCTTGTGTAGTTGTTACGATGAACTGTTTCTCTAAAAATTAATTGTGAACGTGTATTAGATGGGATTAGAAACTTTAAACCAGTCAGTAATTCATTGCAGTACATTAGGCCTATTTTGAAAAGAATTCCCAAATCATATAGAACACGTCTCTCTTTCAAAGATGTCAACTTTAAAAAAGTTAGCGTAAAACTGCGACTGTAATTAATTCTAGAAATTCCCAATCTAAAGGATATTGACAACAAAAATTTGTTTTGTACCCTCTCTATTTGATCAATTTTATTGTTATAAAATGGTGACCAAACAGAGGAAGCATACTCTAGTTGAGTTGTTACAAGAGAAATGAATAAATGCTTGTACGTGTTCATTGAGAAATTCTTGCCAAATACGTTTATAAAGGCAAGCACTTGCAGTGCTTTGCAGCACATGCTGTCAATGTGCTTCGTAAATGACAAGGTACAGTCAAATATTACGCCTAGGTCTTTGACATGTGGAACTGTAGATAGCTGGTATCCATTGATTTCATAATTTGATTTAATGACCACGACCAAAGGAAATAGATACGCACTTGTCATTATTAAAATAGAGACGGTTATTCAAGCACCATTGATAAATGTTATTCAAATCTTGTTGCAAGACTGTGATGTCGTTAATGTTTTTGATTTTACGAAAAATGTTAAGATCGTCTGCAAAAAGAAGAAATTTACAATGCTTGATATAAAACTTAAGATCATTAATGAAGAGTAAAAACAGTATTGGTCCACAATGCGACCCCTACGGTACACCTGATGAGACAATAATTTCTTTTGAAATAAAATTATTGATTTTCACATACTGTAACCTGTCTGATAAAAAGCTCTGTATCCATTTAGTGATTTTTACTCCAAAGCCCATTCTCTGCAATTTATGCATTAAAATATCCTGCGAAACGCGATCAAAGGCTTTGGAGAAATCGGTGTACGCAGCATCAACTTGGCAATTACATTCAAAGGCATTTAAGATGTACGATTGGTATACAAGCAAATTTGATATTGTGGATCTCCTGGAGGAAAATCCATGTTGCTCTTCACAAATAACATGTTTGCAATGAAACGATAATTGATCAGCTATCAATTTGTCAAACATTTTTGGTATAACAGATTGAATGGATATTCCTCTGTAGTTAGCAATATTTTCCCTATTTCCACTTTTAAAGATAGGATTTATTGATAAATTGAATATTGTGTGCAGGGGTGTACATAATGAATAAATACATTGTTTTATAAAAAAACGATGATATGCCATCGGGGCCAGGTTTATATGAGTTTTCTAATGAATTTATTGCACGAAAGACATCACTAATATTGACAACAAACTCGGATAAGTTAACAAACTGATCATTCACAAAATTGTTACACGCCCCATCGGGTATTGGCACGCTATCATTGGTATATACACCAGAACAATAATCTGCAAACAACTCAACACAATCAACTCCAGAATCACTTGATTTTTCATTGATTAATAATTATTATATAGGTATTTTTTAATATCATTTTGGTTCAATAATAGAAATAAAAACTAAAATTGAAATGTTTACATGAGAATTTCCTATGATGCGTCTTGAAACCGGACACACTGTATAGTATTGTCCGGTTTCAAGACGCATCATAGGAAATTCTCATGTAAACATTTCAATTTTAGTTTGTATTTCTATTATTGACCCAAAATGATCAGAATAAAATTAGAATCATTCCTTCATCTACTAGCATTGTTTTCTAATTTTTATTTATGTTTGCTCTTTAGTTTCCTTCGAAATATAGCTTAAAAATAGTGAAGATATATTCGAAAATAAAATCCTTAAAATAGTAGTTGCTATGAAAAGTCAGTGTTTGTTATCTAAATTTGTTAAGACACAAAACATTAATTCAATTCAACATGAGTGTTTATACCACAAAAGAAAAAAATCTGATCGTAAAACGGACTGTTAGTGGATATTCTTCGCGTGCTAGGTATTTAACAGGTATAAATTTGGTTATGATTGGCATTACCCAAATTTCGATTTGTCCCAACATTTTATGTCCACCGATGGTACGACCTACTTCACAATGTTTTGAAAATTGCATAGCCAACTCGATCGGAGATTTTTAACTCTCCATTCGAAACCTAGTTTTGTTTTCTCTCTCTCTCTCTCTCTCTCCCTAATAGTAGAAATACAGAGAGTTTTATGTAACACCGAACATTATAAATGTTCATTTTCATATATTTTATTTATCAAACCAAAGCACGATTTGACACCTTTGATTTTTTAGGTTATGTGCAAATTGGGTTGCCTATATGACTATTACAAATTGTAGCCAATCAATCGCAATTAATGCATAGACTTGTAAATACAGGGGGTTTTTCTTTCAAGCATACATTTCCCAATTATATGCCGTAAATTTTTAGATAATCGTTGGTTTTTTAAAAAGAGTTCAATTCGAAACTTAAAATGAGTGTGTTCCACTCCCAGATTAAGCATGAAGTAAAATTTCGAGTTTAGAAAAGCCTGAAAATTTGGTTTGGTCGCGTAGCGCGAAATTTTCAGGCTTTTCTAAACTCGAAATTTTACTTCATGCGCCACCGATACAAAAGACTGACATATTACGAAGTTTAAAACACACTGCTAAACTTTACATTGAATCAGTGTTTTGTACCGGTGGCGCATGAAGTAAAATTTCGAGTTTAGAAAAGCCTAAAAATTTGGTTTGGCCGCTCCGCGCTTCGCGCTACGCGACCAAACCAAATTTTCAGGCTTTTCTAAACTCGAAATTTTACTTCATGCTTAGCCTGGGAGTGGAAAACACTCGCTTTTAAGCTTCAAATTGAGTTCCTTTAATAAACCGAGCATCGGAAAATATACAACGTATGCATATGAACACTAAAAAGAAAAATTCTCGTTATGAAAATGTTCGGTGTTACATAAAACTCTCTGTATAATAAATAACCTCAATTATAATTACAATGAAAATTATTGCTTGTTATAAAATAAAGTAATTTATAAGAATTAATTATTTAACTCCAATTAAAACGTTTTCTTTTTACGTGTGGTCATTAAAGTAGTTATCGGTTTAATTCAGGAAATTGCACTGTGCCTTTAAGCCCAGCGTGTGTTTGCGTTATATAGGCGAGAAGAGAGTAAATGGGGAATATTTCCGGTTGGTCTAAAGCCCTTCTTTTATCCCCAACAAAAAGCCGAGAGCTTAATTAAGTTGTAGACATTAGTGGGGATATTTTTTACTGTTACGCGATGCGATATCCGAGCGTCGGGCGTCGTCAGCATTAGAGGGTCCTCCACGGTCCTGAACATCCCCCTAATTCCCCCCAAATCCAGGAGCGGTAGCATGTAATATTCCCGACGACCCGTCCTCTGAGTTACTTCGAGTAAATCCTTTCTAATATCTTTAAATTCTTATTCGGAGCTACCTACCCATGAGTATTTGTGTAATATAACGCTTAAACTTGTAAACTTGCGTGACGCATGAAGATTTTAATATTTTGCAGTACTTTATTTCTTACAATAAGCGAGATCCCATAAGTTAATTAACAATGAATAATGATTTCAAAAAAATAGTTGGTTAAGTTTCAGTAATAGTTTGGTATTTTGTAAGGCTGGGAATTTTTCAAATTTAAGTACTCGAATAATCATTCAATATACTCGAATATTCGATTTATTGGAATATTCTAATTTGGATATTTAAATATTCAAATATTTGAATACTCGAATATTTAAAAGTTCAAATAAATATTCAAATATCCAAATGTTCGAGTTTTTGAATTCATAGATTTAAATAAGAAAAGAAATTAGTTATTATTAGAAAGTAATTATTATAAGTTATCAAGCGGAAGGGCGCCAACGAAATGTAGCCGTGTTTTGGTTTTAATTATATTCATCAAAATTCAAATCAAATACATAAAATCATAGTTACATATGTTTCATCACGTGGAAGCTGTGAAACTTATTCAATATTATTCCGTTCGGTCATTTAAAATATAAATTAGAGTAGGCTTTGCATGCTTTTGCACACATAGTTTACCATAACCTCAAATTTATTCCATCATTCAATTAATATTGATAAAATAGTGCAATTCAAAAACAACATTCTATATTCATCTACTTTTTAATATTTTATATAACTGAAGAAAAAAAAAAGGACCGGCTGTAATGAATTCTAAGCTTGATATTTTTTATGTCTACATTGTGCAGATTTACGACGGAATATTATTCATACAGCTGTAAGCTTTCACGCTAAGTCTCAGGACACGGTTGCAATGACGACTGCTGCTAAAATGACAAATTACTTTGGCAAATTGCACCTTCCACGACCCGACCACCCCTCGCTCCGCGGAAAATCGCAGATATTCATGAAATGAAAACTTTCTTCACGACGTTAAATTTAGTCTTTCAAATTAGGAATTATTAGTGATGCTAATCGCGTGGCGTCAAGGGATACATTTGTGCGAAGTTATATTATTCTTCAGAAACGACATTAATATAAGTTTAGTTTAGTTTATTGACGGATAATTTCCTATTCCAAAAATATACACAAAAGAAAGAGTATCAGTAAACAATATATAAAAAATATATATACATAGAAACTAAATTCGTGTAACCTTAAGAATGCACAAGTTAGTAAGTTAGAGTGGTGGAGATTAGGTCGAGACCCCATGACAACATCCACACAGTTTTTGTCACCCCGATGGCAGGTCGTGTATTCAGTTCGAAACCAATATTTTACACATCATTTAAATAGACTTATAGGTTTACTAAGTGGTAAAAAAAAGTGTAAAATAGATTTATGCGTTTTCTATATGGTCGAAAAAAAAATTGGAAACAAATGGCACCGAATAATGAGGGTGAAAAGTAATGATGTTTATTCGTTTTGTAAGTGCAAAACAGACAGAGAAAAACGAATCAATTTTTAAGTGCTCAGGTAATTTTCCGTTTCAAAGGCTCTATAGCTTTTCTAAAATTATTTATTTTTCAAATTCAAGAACAGTTTTAACAAAACAGGCCTTGGGCGTAGCCTGCCAGGGGGGGGGGGGTTATTCTACTTTTATTTTTATTATTGAAAAACAATTCACAAAAAAAGTAACCCCTCCATTTTCACTACATCTCAATAAATATTGATCACCATCACATTTAAGCGTTATATATTTTTAACTTTACTATAAATCAGAGGTTTATACGCGTGGCGCATGAAGTAAAATTTCGAGTTTAGAAAAGCCCCGTGAAAATTTGTCTCGGGTCGCTGCGCGACCCTCGACAAATTTTCTACGCGGGGCTTTTCTAAACTCGAAATTTTACTTCACGCTTAGTCTGGGAGTGGAGGACACTCGTTCGTAAATTTTCGAATTATCATAAAGTTGTGTATTTTTCGATGTCTGCAACTTTTGTTTGAACTTTATTTAATTGAATCGATAATAAAGCTACAGCTAATGAGTGATTAGTAAAATATATGAACAAAATCTTTTTCGGTTTATTGAACAAAAACAAAAAAGCTCAGGTGAAAATTGTTTGTATAAAAGTTGTGTATTCTTTCGTTGGTTACAACTTTTATTTGAGACATTTTTTAATTAAGTTAATATGTTTCTATATTTTTAACTTCATTTGAAATCAGTGTTTAATACGCGTGGCGCATGAAGTAAAATTTCGAGTTTAGAAAAGCCCCGTGAAAATTTGTCGAGGGTCGCGCAGCGACCCGAGACAAATTTTCTACGCGGGGCTTTTCTAAACTCGAAATTTTACTTCAAGCTTAGTCTAGGAGTGGAGGACACTCTCGTTCGTAAATTTTCGAATTATCATAAAGTTGTGTATTTTTTCGATGTCTGCAACTTTTGTTTGAATCTTTATTTAATTGAATCGATAATAAAGCTACAGCTAATGAGTGATTAGTAAAATATATGAAAACATTTTTTTCGGTTTATTGAACAAAAACAAAAGAGCTCAGGTGAAAATTGTTTGTATAAAAGTTGTGTATTCTTTCGTTGGTTAAACTTTTATTTGAGATATTTTTTAATTAAGCTAATATGTTTCTAAATTTTTAACTTCATTTGAAATTAGTGTTTAATACGCGTGGCGCATGAAGTAAAATTTCGAGTTTAGAAAAGCCCCGTGAAAATTTGTCTCGGGTCGCTGCGCGACCCTCGACAAATTTTCTACGCGGGGCTTTTCTAAACTCGAAATTTTACTTCATGCTTAGTCTGGGAGTGGACACTCGTTCGTAAATTTTGGAATTATCATAAAGTTGTGTATTTTTTCGATGTCTGCAACTTTTGTTTGAATCTTTATTTAATCGAATCGATAATAAAGCTACAGCTAATGAGTGATTAGTAAAATATATGAAAAAAATCTGTTTCGGTTTATTGAACAAAAACAAAAGAGCTCAGGTGAAAACTGTTTGTATAAAAGTTGTGTATTCTTTCGTTGGCTACAACTTTTATTTGAGACATTTTTTAATTAAGTTAATATGTTTCTATATTTTTAACTTCATTTGAAATCAGTGTTTAATACGCGTGGCGCATGAAGTAAAATTTCGAGTTTAGAAAAGCCCCGTAAAAATTTGTCTCGGGTCGCTGCGCGACCCTCGACAAATTTTCTACGCGGGGCTTTTCTAAACTCGAAATTTTACTTCATGCTTAGTCTGGGAGTGGACACTCGTTCGTAAATTTTGGAATTATCATAAAGTTGTGTATATTTTCGATGTCTGCAACTTTTGTTTGAATCTTTATTTAATCGAATCGATAATAAAGCTACAGCTAATGAGTGATTAGTAAAATATATGAAAAAAATCTGTTTCGGTTTATTGAACAAAAACAAAAGAGCTCAGGTGAAAACTGTTTGTATAAAAGTTGTGTATTCTTTCGTTGGCTACAACTTTTATTTGAGACATTTTTTAATTAAGTTAATATGTTTCTATATTTTTAACTTCATTTGAAATCAGTGTTTAATACGCGTGGCGCATGAAGTAAAATTTCGAGTTTAGAAAAGCCCCGTGAAAATTTGTCTCGGGTCGCTGCGCGACCCTCGACAAATTTTCTACGCGGGGCTTTTCTAAACTCGAAATTTTACTCCATGCTTATTCTGGGAGTGGAAAACACTCGTTACTTTAAAATACACTACAGCTGTTAAAATATTTATCGTATTTTGTCATTAAATCAATATATTGAGTGTATTTGATATAGTGATTTAAGTGACTTACAATCATAACATCATAATAGCGGAAATACAGTCCATTGAGAGGCCCAATCAGACAAAATCGTAGCATAGTCAAAAGACAGTCAATCAAGCCACTTACAGTCACAATAGTCAAAACACGGTCAATAAAGATGTAATATGACAAAATCCTATGATGGACCAAAGACAGTCAAGCAATTTATTAAGATTCAAAATGTCACACCAGTATTTCATTTATAAACAAATACATTTTCTATTAGTACAGTAATTAATCAGCTGGATGCCCGTCTTCAGGGGTGATATGTAAGCAAATTATGGGTCCTAGGAGTTGTCAAATGAGTGAGTTACTCAACTGTTTTCCAGGCACTCTTTACAAAAAACAAAAGATTAAAAATATTCATATAAAATGTATAATAAACTATAAGTGTGATACATTATTGAATTCAGAAAAAAAACATTATTTCAAAAAATATAAAAATCCAAAATGGCGCCCATAAGAAAAACGGAAGTTGGCTATGGTTCCTGGATAAATGTTATAGTTATCTTAAAATTAAAGTTGTTACTAGATTTCTTGTTAAAAAGTGCCTTTATAATGTCAATGTTATATATGTCTGGATTCAATGGTTTTTGAATAAAAAAATAAAAACGAAACTTCAAAAAAACGTGTTTTGACAATATCGAAACGAAAGAAGATATTTCAAACTTGTTTTTAGATTATTATTGGGCCCCGAAATACGCAACTTTGCCCCAATTTAACCGACTCTTTATCTCTTCAAATAACCAAGATCGCCATACATTCTGTTGAAATACGAGCACCCTGTATGTATATTGAAAAAAAAAAATGCCTATTCTGTAATATAATAAGTCATTTATAAGAATCGTAAAATGAAGTGCAGAATTTTACCTACAATCAACTCCTAAGTTAACTCTACAATTGCTCGACCGTTAATGGGTTAAAATCGTAAAACTAATACATTTAGGTATGTATTTGTTATTAGTCCAATTTTTGCTGACCAATATTATAAAAATTGCTTATAAAATCTAATTACACTGAACAAATTTACTCCTACATAACAATAATTAAGTTCACGTTAGAAATTGAGAAAAATAAAACGATCAACTTCCTAGACCTTTCCATAACCCGTTTTGAAAACAAACACAAATTCAATATTTTTCATAAACCAACCCACACTGACACTACTATACATTTTAATTCTCTTCATCCCATGCCCCAAAAGCTGGCAGCTTATAACTCTTTTATAAATAGATTATTAATTAAATGTCCCCCTGTCTGAGGTAGATTTTCAAATAGAATATAACAGAATTTTAACCGTAGCAAAAAATAATGGATTTCCGAGTCATGTAATAAATAATATTTTAGTTAAACAACAAAAACGACAAATAATAAGCTCGATTTACCCTATTATACAATCGAAAGAAGACATGATTTATGCATCAATCTCTTATATTGGACAACCATCAGTAGAAATAGGAAAAATATTAAAATCTAAAAAAATCAAAGTTAATAACGCTAAAGACAAAATGAATAAAAATAGTAACTCAGGCGTCTATTTGTTGGAATGCAACGATTGCCCTAAGGTGTATGTTGGACAAACAGGCCGCAGTTTCAACGAACGTATCGCAGAACATCAGAAATGCTACGAACATCAAAAAACTACGTCCACATATGCCAATCATTTAATCGAAAATAACCACAATTTCAACAATAAATTCAAAATCCTTCATATCTGTAACAAAGGTAGTGTTATCGGGGCGCGGGACGTCGCTTGCTGTTTATGCTAAATTTAATATATAATTTGAGAGAGCATGAGTTTTTCATAAAAAAACAACGCCCCTCCGTAACAACTCCGATTAGCTCAGTACTTTAACGCACACACAATAATAACAAAAGAAACTTACCGAAATCCTAGTTCAAAAGACACTCACTTTTATTATGTTTAATTTAAAATGATTTGTAAATTAACCTCTGACTTCCAAAAACAAGGATAAAATATTTATTCACGACACACAAAGCAAAATAACACAAGAATGATAATGAATGAAATAAATGACACAAATAAAAGAAAATAGAATAACAATAATGAACGAACGCAACGACTTACGAACTGATTAATTCGCGACACTTAATGATTTCATAGAAACTTGGTGAAACTTTGTTGATGATAACTCTGATGATGATAACTCCAATGATGATAGCTCCGAACTGTACTGAAGTTCCGAACTGTACTGACTTTCCTCTGTCTTCCGCTGTTTCTTATCTTCCCAACCACCGCTGTCTTCACCCCCGCCATGTATCTTGGGGGTGACGGTGATTGGTCGAGAACGTGGTGGAAGAAGCAGAGGGTGGAGTTTTCATATCTACCTGAGGCCAAAAAGTTTTGGGCCTCTGGTTTTCGACTGCTCCGGCGTGTCGAAGTTTGTGCTGCAGATGTTACGACCATAAACCTTTGTTCTCGCTGTTTTCCCGAAATTTTGAGAAATTCCCAAAGGCTTTGTTTTCATGGTCGTAAACATCTACAGCGCGCCGTGGGTTTTATGGCGCTGGTCCTCGGAGGTGCGGAATTTTATGACCTTCCTCGGGGTTGTAAACATCGGCCGGTGCTGGTCGCGCGGTTAATGATGGGGTGGTTTGCAAGTCGTCATTGTTGGTCACGTTCGGGGGAATTCAATGCTGGACTAATTTACATATTTACAAGAAAAAAATATATACAAAAGAACATCGAATGAATGGTTACGAACTTGAGTCATTTGGAATTAAAATGATTATAAAATGAAATGAGCAAAACAAATGGAGTCCGATGTTTTCGCGAATGTGAATAAAATAATCAAGTTACGACGTTTTCGATAAAACGCCGGTAACAGTAGGAAATTAAATCTGCTTGAACAACTGGAAATAAATAAATTTAATAAACGCGGCATTCTATTAAACGACCAAGCAGACGTAAATAATTCACCACTACTAAATTTGTAATTCT
Source organism: Philonthus cognatus (assembly GCA_932526585.2). NCBI lineage: Eukaryota > Metazoa > Arthropoda > Insecta > Coleoptera > Staphylinidae > Philonthus > Philonthus cognatus. The sequence goes on from OW052244.1 coordinate 104,611,625, forward strand.
GTAAATTTCAGTTTAAATATTTTTTCATGCTACATTTTCATTTCTGTACGGTGTAATTTTTCTTATTTTTAGCTTGTTGTATATATGTATATGGCATAGGTTAATGTTTTTATACGTTTTTGTGTATGTATATGTATATATTTACTTGTGTGAATTTGATTTTTATACTTATCTTTATTTATTAATTTAATTTGTCCTGACATTTTATCCTCTGTTTATACGATATGTTAACGTTTGTATATACTTATGTATGTTTATATGCATATATATTTCTCACATAATTCACTACCACCCCCCACCCCTTTCCCTAAGCAACACCACCTCCTCCACGTCATTAGTATTTAAGCGTTAGTTTAAGTTTGTAATTCATTATTCATCTGCCTGATGAAGCCACTGTGTGGCGAAACAATTGTTGCAGTGTCAATCAATAAACAGTGAAATCTTAACCAAGTGTGTTATTTACTAAAACTTTATTATTAAATATTAAATAATATACGATAAAGATTTATTAAATCAGAGCAGTTTAAATGAAACAATTTTCAATTTTATTAAAGAGTGTTTAAAAAAAAAGGAATAAAAAATACAATACATTAACTTTTATCAAATTAAATAGCGACCTACTCATTTAAGTTGTTTCGTGATTTTATAACTTAAACATTATTTCCGATAAAAGCAATGAAATATTCACTATTTGTTTTGAGTTATGTGAAGTAATAAATCCCTAATAAAACACGATTTAATTTCCTTTCTTCACTTATTTATTTTTGTTTGTTAAATGTACATTTCGAGTACCATGTACTCATTTTCAATAACTGAATTCAGTTATTGAAAATGAGTACATGGTACTCGAAATGTACATTTAACAAACAAAAATAAATAAGTGAAGAAAGGAAATTAAATCGTGTTTTATTAAAAGCAATGAAAGTTGAATTTTTGTTTCAAATCGCGATTTTAAAGACATTTTAATTTTGGCTTTAATAATGTTTTCTATAAAAACAAAATAGCCTGAATTCTTTTTAATAACTAAGGGAAAAGCCTGTGATTTTTTTAACAATCCAAAAAAATCATAGATTTTGTTAGAGAAATCATGATTTTTTAGATAAACATTTTTATTTTAAAAATATCTTGAAAATTGCAAATAGATGTAAGAATCTACGTGAATTTCTGAAATATTTTTGTAGAATAAAAATGTGTATCTATAAAATCATGATTTTTCCAACAAAATCTATGATTTTTTTGGATTGTTAAAAAAAATCACAGGCTTTTCCCTTAGTTATTAAAAAGAATTCAGGCTATTTTGTTTTTATAGAAAACATTATTAAAGCCAAAATTAAAATGTCTTTAAAATCGCGATTTGAAACAAAAATTCAACTTTCATTGCTTTTATCGGAAATAATGTTTAAGTTATAAAATCACGAAAGAACTTAAATGAGTAGGTCGCTATTTAATTTGATAAAAGTTAATGTATTGCATTTTTTTATTCCTTTTTTTTAAACACTCTTTAATAAAATTGAAAATTGTTTCATTTAAACTGCTCTGATTTAATAAATCTTTATCGTATACTATTTAATAATAAAGTAATCGAATAAGGTTTAATTTAAGTAGTAACATTTTCAGTATTTAAGCTTAATGTTAGTGATTGTATTAAAATATTATCTGCGTTACCTTAGTTTATAGTTTTCTTCTCATACTGTAGTAAATTCTAATATTATCCATATGTTGCTATATTGTATTTATATTCTACTAATGATATGACCCTGTTATTGGACTTTTACAGTCTGTTGGGTTATTAAATAAATAAATATTAACAACACCAACTTTTTATAGAGAGAGATGAAAAATCGTACAACTGTTTTGCACTCCCAGATTATCCCAGTAACATTTCGAGTTTAGAAAAGCCTACAAATTTGGATTTGTCGGAGCAAAGCCTGAAAATCCTTTAAGCAAAACTTCACTAACCTAAAACACTAGCGCTTCTTCTGCTCCTTCTTGCAAAACTTGCAGCTCTGTCGACCAGCCACAGCAATTACTGTCGTAGATAACTTAATAAATAACTAAAACACTACCACGAAATCGAAATCAAGCTCATAAACCTATCAGTGTTTTCTAAAAAGCGAAGAACCGATATACACCGCGTGAATAATCGATCTTAACTGGAGCTATAAAGGTGAATAAATAGAGACGCTCTTGAAATTGGCAAAGAATGCGATTTTTTTTTTCCGATGTTCGCCTGCATTTTTTGCTTGTTTGGTGATAAGCGAATGGATTTATTGATTGAAACCGGTTTTCATTTTTGGCGTTTCGTTAAATAATTGCGAATATTTATACACTTATAAATCAACCAGGATTCAAATCCCTTTAGAGGATTTAAAAGATGTATTTGAATATTTTTTTTCGACCAATTAAGAAATCAATCAATATATTTTTCCAGTTTTTTTTTCTATTTTTATAAAACCCATAAATCTATTTAAATTATGTGTAAAGTGTTTTGAAGTCTGTACACGACCCGCTGTCGGGGTGACAAAAAACTGTGTGGTTGTTTTGATCGGATCCTGGTTAGGTGATGGGACACCTCCCGACACTTCAAATTTGTATCTTTCTGAAAGGTGTACAGTCTAGTTCAACAGAAGTATTGACAAAAACGACATATAAATAGTAAAATAATACAAATAGCAATAATATGTATTATCAATAAGAAAACTAAAAAAAAACAATTTGTTTTTAATTTTTTTTTTAGTTTTCTTATTGATAATACATATTATTGCTATTTGTATTATTTTACTATTTATATGTCGTTTTTATCAATACTTCTGTTGAACTAGACTGTAGACCTTTCAGAAAGATACAAATTTGAAGTGTCGGGAGGTGTCCCATCACCTAACCAGGATCCGATCAAAACAACCACACAGTTTTTTGCCACCCCGACAGCGGGTCGTGTACAGACTTCAAAACACTTTACACATAATTTAAATAGATTTATGGGTTTTATAAAGATAGAAAAAAAACTTATAAAATTTGATTAAATTCTTCAAAATCAACAAAAATCATTAATATATGACATAATTATTTACCATTTTTACATGTCATGTTCTTAATGTATTCGTATACTCTATCCATTTTACATAGTCCATCGTGCCAACTTGACATAAGTCAGCGTCAGCCTACATTTGGACTATAATGACAGTTGACATATAAGTCGGCGGTAGCCGACATTTGAACTATGCCATTAAAACTACGCGCCCTACCACTGAAACCTTTAAAAAGAAAAATAAAAGCAATTCTATTCGACGGTGCCTATTATGACTGGGATGAGTTTCTCTTATTAAAATTGTAACCATCTAATTTAATTTAATTTTTGAATATTTCAAATTGTTATATGTTTTGTACTGATGTGTGTATGATCTGTGATCCTAAACATCAATAAAGTATTCTATTCTATTCCATAATGACAGTTGACATAAGTCGGCGTAAGCCGACATTTAACTAATCGTACCAAACGAGTTTGAATTCCACTGTAATGAGATCGCCATGTTATTTTTTATTCTTTGAGACAGTTATGATAGCCATTTTAACACTTGCGACATATTTTAAAGTAACGAGTGTCTTCTATTCCCAGACCAAGCATGAAGTAAAATTTCGAGTTTAGAAAAGCCCCGCGTAGAAAATTTGTCGAGGGTCGCGCAGCGACCCGAGACAAATTTTCACGGGGCTTTTCTAAACTCGAAATTTTACTTCATGCGCCACGCATAAAAAGCACTGATTTTCACGAGCCTTTTCTAAACTCGAAACTTTACTCCATGCGCCACGTATATACGCAGTGTTATTCATTTAAGACTAATAAATATTAGTATTAAATCACCAACACTTTACCAGCATTTGTTTTTATCTCTAAATTAATTTAGAAATTGAAATAACAGTTGTGATGTATTTTAAACTAACGAGTGAAATCCACTCCCAGACTAAGCATGAAGTAAAATTTCGAGTTTAGAAAAGCCCCGCGTAGAAAATTTGTCGAGGGTCGCGCAGCGACCCGAGACAAATTTTCACGGGGCTTTTCTAAACTCGAAATTTTACTTCATGCGCCACGCATAAAAAGCACTGATTTTCACGAGCCTTTTCTAAACTCGAAACTTTACTTCATGCGCCACGTATATACGCAGTGTTATTCATTTAAGACTAATAAATATTAGTATTAAATCACCAACACTTTACCAGCATTTGTTTTTATCTCTAAATTAATTTAGAAATTGAAATAACAGTTGTGATGTATTTTAAACTAACGAGTGAAATCCACTCCCAGACTAAGCATGAAGTAAAATTTCGAGTTTAGAAAAGCCCCGCGTAGAAAATTTGTCAAGGGTCGCGCACCGACCCGAGACAAATTTTCACGGGGCTTTTCTAAACTCGAAATTTTACTTCATGCGCCACGCGTATAAAACACTGATTTACAGTAAAGTTAAAAATATATAACGCTTAGATATGATAGTGATCAATATTTACCGAGATGTAGCGAAGAAATGGAAGAATAACTTTTTTTGTGAATAATAATAATAAAAGTAGAATAAATTAAGTTTGAGCAAGTTTCCATATTGTTGATATTTAAATCGTCATATCTTTAAGGGGGAAAGTGCTATGATAGACACATCACCATTTTTCGGTTCAATTCCGGTTTTCGTTCCGACAAAAATAACGTGTTTTTTCCGGTTTACGGTTCAGTTCCGGTTTGAAGTCCTGGTTGAAATGTCCTTCCTCTACATCTATAATTAATACAATAATATTGTAAATTATACCTACATCTCAGCTATAATTAACAATATTATTGTATTATTCATAGACCTAGAGAAGATATATTAAATTAAAATATCTCTCCTCTAGGCAGCGACGGCTCGCAGCATAACTTCAGGGTCGGCCACAGCGCCAAGGAACACAAAATTTGAGGTTAGGATCGCGCTTTATAAATACAAGGAATTGCACAACAAAGTCACCTTTCAGTAACGGATACATATTACCTTGGGTCTCTGGCCTACTCTGAAGTTAGGCTGTGAGTTGCCGCTGCCTCTAGGTCTACGATTAATACAATAATAACAATATTAAATATATATATTTTTAAAATAAATAGTATATTGTACAACGAGCATAGATTAATAGCCATTATATGCGAGTTATACACTATACTTTGTTCACGACAACAAAAATGTATAGCACAACATGTATTATAACTTTGGATCAAAATCACCCGTGCACATTGTCTGTAATATATTCAATAGTTTGCCTGCCACTTGTGACATATTGAATGACTCATTAGAATCAATTTTCTTTGTATTATTTGTTAATTTAATATGTAACTTAAAAGTTAACATTTTATTGTTTAGGTTTATCATTTATTTTGTTTATTATTATTTGGTAAGTATCATATTATTCTATTATATTATTGTACATATTGCCTTGTAATTAGGATTTTTCCTGTTGGGTAATAAATAAATATTATTATTATTATTATATATATTTATCAAATACGCGTCAGTCTTAATGGTCGGTTTTGTTTTCTAATAATTTGACAGATAAATGACAGATTGCGGTACTGTGATTTGAATGTATAATAGGGTTAATTCTACATTAACACAAATTTGAACAATCGTGCAACAATAAATAATACTCACACAGTCTACCCTAAGTTACATAGAAACACGCTCTTTGACAAAAAAAACGGACTCTTCCGTTTGGATGGAGTTTTCACAGTGTTAACGTTTGATCCGCTTTAAAAAACACTCACGGCGGATAGAAGCACAATTGTTTAAGCGATTTGAGATTGATTTATGTTTACAAACGCGTTTTACGCGGGCTAAACTAGTGAGAACGGCGGAGATGTTGACGCTCTACTTCGCACATTTATAAAATGAAAAGAAGCTGATTTGACTAGCACAGCGCTGTTACTACAAAAATGTAACTAGGCAATTACTTATATTCGTGTTAAAAAACCACATTTATCTCGCAAATCCCGTGTTAAATGTACTTGATTAACACGCAAGTACATTAAACACGGGATATGCGTGATAAATATGGTTTTTAACACGAATATAATTAACTGCCTTGTTAGATTTTTTTGGACCCCATTTATGCTGCCCACGCACTTAAATAATGCACATATCATAAGATTGTCGTGAACAAAATAAATATTCTTAATACCTTTTCAACGAAATTCCATTTGTAAACACACATATTTTATCATTTTGATTATTTTGACCCGCGGTTTTCGGCAAGTTTGAAATTCTAGTCGATTTAATCCCTCGGGCATTACGGGATAGAGGGAGGGACACGAGATGAGAAATCAAGTGGCGGAAGTTATATCCCCTTATTATTCACGACACGTCTTAAAATGGTGTCGGGGAAAAGCATATCTAACGTATCGTGAAGTCCGAGAGGAATCCACTTACACATCATGGACGGGCGTTGATTGATGGCGGAGGCGCATGCCGCTGTCCGGTGTGTTCAGCTGTTTTCCGTTTTCGGTCTACCGCCCTGAGGTTTTCGTGATTTACGATTTGTATCTAAAAGTCTTACAGCATTTAAATGAACCGACCGTTTTTATTTACATTTCTTGAAATGTATTTATAATAATAAATCTTGGGACGGGTCGTTAACTATATATACATGAAACATCTTAACAGATGTACTCGGTTTTGTGATTTAAAAAAAAAAAACATCCATTCCGTAACGGCCATCAGTGCTGGTTTAAGCTGTTTTTTTTTGTTGAAATAAATTATTTTATGGCACGGAATATCACGCAAACATTTCGCCTGGGTGAGCTTGGTAATTAATGCGGGGTCTTGCGTACTTTTCAGTCTAGATATCCTCGCGTAGAGTGTGGAATTATATTTAAACCGTTTCGGGATAAAACCCCAAAAATATATGAAAAAAATTAAAAACAATGCTATAATAGTATATTACGTAACGAGAGTGGTATGCAGCTTATTACATATAAGCAGACATAATGCGCACGAACCGCGCAGCGGCGAGTGCAGTATTCCACGAGTATGTAATTGCCAGACCACTCGAGAAACGATACTTTACCTACGCCCTAGCAAAATAAACAATAAGCATGAAAGAACAACTTATTTATTGTAATCATTTTTTGTAGTACCATGACAATAATGAAAACTAAATTACTACTACTTGATCAGTATATAGGAAATTTTTGTTTTAGGTAAACATATGCATAAAGCTGTACATTTTCCGACATTCGTTGTTTTTAAAAGAGTTCATTTGAAGCTGTAAACGAGTGTTTTCCACTCCCAGACTAAGCATGAAGTAAAATTTCGAGTTTAGAAAAGCCCAGTGAAAATTTGTCGAGGGTCGCGCAGCGACCCGAGACAAATTTTCTGGGCTTTTCTAAACTCGAAATTTTACTTCATGCGCCACGCGTTGAAAACACTGATTTCAAGTGAGATTCAAATAAACATAGAGTTCATAATATTTGAGTGTTTTATACGCGTGGCGCATGAAGTAAAATTTCGAGTTTAGAAAAGCCCAGAAAATTTGTCTCGGGTCGCTGCGCGACCCTCGACAAATTTTCACGGGGCTTTTCTAAACTCGAAATTTTACTTCATGCTTAGTCTGGGAGTGGAAAACCCTCGTTTAAAGCTTCAAATTTACCTCTTTGGAAAAAGCAACGAATGTCTGAAGATTTAAATTTACATTATATTAAATGGGTGGTAAGAGGGAGCCTTGTGGGACACCTTGCTGTAGGTTAAAAGGGTAGGTGATGTTGATTATTGTTGTTTTAATGTTGACAAAACATTACTTAAATGTGTTTGTTCAGTGGGATGTTTACCTAAAAGAAAAATGCTCACGATGTTTTTTTTAGAAGAGTTCAATTTGAAACTATAAACGAGTGTTTTCCACTCCCAGGCTAAGCATGAAGTAAAATTTCGAGTTTAGAAAAGACCCGTGAAAATTTGTTGAGGGCCGCGCAGCGACCCGAGACAAATTTTCTGGGCTTTTCTAAACTCGAAATTTGACTTTATGCGCCACACGTACAAAACAAAAATATTGTGAATTTATGTATATTTAAACCTCACTTGAAATCAGTGTTTTATGCGCGTGGCGCATGAAGTAAAATTTCGAGTTTAGAAAAGCCCAGAAAATTTGTCTCGGGTCGCTGCGCGACCCTCGACAAATTTTCACGGGGCTTTTCTAAACTCGAAATTTTACTTCATGCTTAGTCTGGGAGTGGAAAACCCTCGTTTAAAGCTTCAAATTTACCTCTTTAGAAAAAGCAACGAATGTCTGAAGATTTACATTTACATTATATAAAATGGGTGGTAAGAGGGAGCCTTGTGGGACACCTTGCTGTAGGTTAGAGGGTTAAAAGGGTAGGTGATGTTGATTATTGTTGTTTTAATGTTGACAAAACATTACTTAAATGTGTTTGTTCAGTGGGATGTATACCTAAAAAAAAATTCTCACGATGTTCTTTTTAGAAGAGTGCAATTTGAAATTATAAACGAGTGTTTTCCACTCCCAGGCTAAGCATGAAGTAAAATTTCGAGTTTAGAAAAGCCCCGTGAAAATTTGTCGAGGGTCGCGCAGCGACCCGAGACAAATTTTCTGGGCTTTTCTAAACTCGAAATTTTACTTTATGCGCCACACGTACAAAACAAAAATAATGTGAATTTATGTATATTTATACCTCACTTGATATCAGTGTTTTATGCGCGTGGCGCATGAAGTAAAATTTCGAGTTTAGAAAAGCCCTGGGCTTTTCTAAACTCGAAATTTTACTTCATGCTTAGCCTGGGAGTGGAAAACACTCGTTTATAGTTTCAAATTGAATTCTTCTAAAAAAACAACGTGAACATTTTTCTTTTAGGTAAACATCCCACTGAACAAACACATTTAAGTAATGTTTTGTCAAAATTAAAACAACAATAATCAACATCACCTACCCTTTTAAACCTTTTAACCTACAGCAAGGTGTCCCACAAGGCTCCCTCTTACCACCCATTTTATATAATGTAAATGTAAATCTTCAGACATTCAGTCGATTCCCATCGCTCGCGCCTCAAAACCAATAAAAACAAACACCGAGTTATTTGCACTGGTAGCAACACAAAAACATCTTTTACTGCTGAAACAAAAAAGGCATGGATCTTTATTGGGAACGCTCATAAATCAACTAATGTCAATGATATTCACGATCATGTGGCAAATTTAATTAACAAAACAGACTTCATTTGTGAAAAACTTGATACAATTTCTACAAATAAATCTAGTTTCAAGTTAGGTATTGAACTATCTGACTATGATATAGTTAATTCGCCATCAAATTGGCCAGAAAACATTATTCTTGATAGATATTTTTTTCGTAAGAGACACCAAAAAACTGCAATCCACAAAACGTCTAAACAAATTAAATTAAAATTATTATTCTTAAATTTACGCTCTATTAGAAATAAAATTTTGCAAATAGAAGCACATATTATTAATGAAAACATCCCATTTAATCTTATTGCTATTCAAGAACACTGGTTACAAAAATTTGAGATAGACTCACTAGTTATTACTAACTATAAGGTAGCTGATAGTTTCTGTCGATCAACACCATATGGAGGCTCCGCAATCCTTGCAAATCAAATAGAAACCAATCAGAATGTGCTGGATAATTTAAAAATATTTAGTATTGAACATGTCTGCGAGTTATCAATGACAAAGTTATATCTGAATAATATAATCATCATCAATGTTTATCGACCACCATCAGGTGATTATAACAGATTTATTGAAAATGTGGAACTTCTGTTAAACAGTAATTGTATTAAAACCTGCAAAATCATCATAGGGGGTGATTTTAACGTGCATTTTAATTCAACTTACGATAATCAAGCGATTTTACTTACTGGACTTATGAAAAGCCATGGACTTACTTCTATAGTATCATTCAATACACGAAATACTAATCAATTGGACAATGTCTTTACAAACATCGCTGTCGACGACATTTATGTATACCCAGTACAATGGGGACTAGCTGATCATACAGGAATAGGAATTGAAGTGACCTGTAACCTAAACCACGATACAACTACACAAAAAATGCACGTTAGACCAATCACACAAATCGGCAAATTTCACTTATATAAAATGGTAGAGGCGTATAAATGGGATTTTCTGGATAATGGAAGATTGTCAGTTTCCGAAAAATGTAATTCATTTTTAAAACAAATAACGACTGCAATGGAATCTGCTTTTCCGATTAAATCGTATGTGATGAAACCAAAGTCGCTATCAATAAATTGGTTCAACAAAAACCTTCAAGATCTTAGACAAACGCTGCAGTTCCTAGATGAAGTTCACCAACGAAATCCTAACAGTGCTTATGTAAATTGTGAAATCAAGCGATTACGGAAAGTGTATAGTGCTCAACTGAAACAAGCTAAAATTAGTGAAACAGACAATTTCATTCGGTCATCTGGTTGCAGTCCCAAAGCGATGTGGCAAATTGTAAATTCGTACAGACCTCAAACTCAACATTTTTTCACTGCTGTAGCGGAAAACATTGTGTCAGCAATTCCAAAATGTGGAACTGATCCATTGTCATATTTTAACAATATTAACATGTCGTGTTCAGTCCCTGTTTTTAATTTTAAATATGTGTCGGAAGCGAAGCTTCGAAATTTAATTGTAAATCTAAAAAAATCAAAAGCAAAAGACATTTATGGTCTGTCACTAGACATTGTTATCTGCATCAAGGACCTTATAATTCCTCCTCTTTGCAAACTATTGAATGAATGTATCAAAAGCAACATTTTTCCAGACTGCCTAAAGACTGCTAAGGTTATTCCCATTCTCAAAAATGGCAATAAAAATAATCCAGATAATTATCGTCCTATTGCTCTATTGCCAATAATATCGAAAGTATTTGAGAAGATTATGCACGATCAACTGTCTGAGCATTTCGATAAGCCTAACTTATTTCATGACTCACAGTATGGATTTAGAACTGGACGGTCTACGGCACATGCATTCGAGGATTTATTAGGTACTTGTATGAACAGTATGGATGAAAAGAAGTACCAGAATGTAACGTTCTTAGACCTGTCGAAGGCTTTCGATTGTGTATCTCATACTATTTTGCTGAGAAAGCTATATATGTACAATATCCATCCCGAAAGCTGCAGGTTATTATTATCATATTTGTCAGGCAGAAAGCAATGTGTATCAATAAATGGCCGAACATCTGATCATCTTGATACACAAATTGGGGTGCCCCAGGGTTCCATTTTGGGGCCACTATTATTTTTAATATTTTTTAACGATTTTCCCCATTGTTTTACTGACAGTAAAGTCGTGTTATATGCCGATGACTCCACCATATTAACATCTGATGATAATCTGCAGACAACTCTACACCTCAGTGAGGATGCACGGTCGAAGGCCAGTAAATGGTTCCAGTCAAACCTACTGAAACTAAATGAATCTAAGACAACTAACCTAATGTTCAGTCTACGGAATCTTGATTTGAATGAGAGCTTACATTTTGGTAGTTCCACTAAATTCTTGGGGGTGTATGTAGACAATAAATTGTTATGGCACGAACATGGGCATAATTTAAGATCAAAATTAAACAAAAATATTTTTCTGCTTCGAAACCTCAGTAATAATATATCTACAACAGTTCTAAGAACCGTATACTTCGCAGTAATTCAAAGTCATATATCATACGGCATTCTATCATGGGGCCATTCCTCCATCAGACATGATATCTTTGCACTCCAGAGACGAGCTGTTCGTATTATTGCTGGGGCTAGTTATACAGCCGATTGCAGAGAAATATTTTCACAATTTAAAATACTTACACTCCCTTGTATTTATATTTACGAATGTTTAATCCATACACATAAACATAAAGATCAATACCTTATGTATGAAGACAGACATACCTATAATACGCGGAATAAAATGAATATATGTCCAGATTATGTACGACTATCCATTACCAGAAGCGGCACAAGATATTATGCCAGCAGATTTTATAATCATCTACCAATGCATTATCGTGAACTGGATCTTAGCCATTTTAAGCAGTAAATTAAAACTGTGCTAGTAACATCAGCTTTTTATTCACACGATGAGTTCTTAAATTGCTCAATGCTATAATCAGTTGAACATGTTTCAATTTACTGCTCATATTTTGTAGTGTTTTTGTGTATTTAGATATTTAAGTATTATTATCCGTTTTTAGATTTTTTGATATTAATGCATTTTATACTTTTATATGTTTTTTTTTTGACTTGTGTAAACATTTTTGTATTGGCACGTAACTAATAAATAAATAAATAAATAAATTTTTTCCAAAGAGGTAAATTTGAAGCTTTAAACGACGCAGCGACCCGAGACAAATTTTCTGGGCTTTTCTAAACTCGAAACTGCGCGACACGATACAAATTTTCACGGGGCTTTTCTAAACTCGAAATTTTACTTCATGCGCCACGCGTATTGTGAACTCTATGTATACTTGAACCTCACTTGAAATCAGTGTTTTTACGCGGGGCGCATGAAGTAAAATTTCGAGTTTAGAAAAGCCCAGAAAATTTGTCTCGGGTCGCTTTTCTGGGCTTTTCTAAACTCGAAATTTTACATCATGCTTAGTCTGGGAGTGGAAAACGCTCTTTAAATGTTTCAAATTAAACTCTTAAAAAAAAAAACAACGAATAACTAAAGATTTAAAGAAAATAAGCTGAATTTAGAATACGAATACTTTTAAGTAAGAATACCTTATCAACATAAAAAACAAAGAATGACGACAGCAACTCACAAGGATAAGACAAAGGCCCAACAAAAAAAATAAAGAATGACGACAGCAACTCACAAGGATAAGACAAAGGCCCAACAAAAAAATAAACAAGTAGGAAGTAAAACAAAAAAACAAAATAGAATCATAAAAATTGGAACATGGAATATACGCAGTATACAAGGGAAACTACAGGAACTGGTAGAAGAATTTGATAAAATTGATATATTAGGAATTACTGAAACCAAGAAAAAAGGCGAAGGAATGGCTGTACTGGACGGAGGACACATATTACTTTATTGAGATGTAAAACCAGAAGAAAGAGCAGTTGAAGGGGTAGGATGTATAATAAGAAAAGAACACGACAAGAAAATAAAGACATGGAAATTCATTTCCCAAAGTATATTAAAAATCGAAATATAGATAGAACCAAATAATAAAACAACTCTGGTAATAGCCTATGGACCAGGAGAGGACGAAAGAATCAAGAAAAAGGAAGAGTTCTGGGAAGAATTAACAGAGGCCATCGGAGGAAAAGAAGCTGAGTAATTATATTAGGTGATTTCAATAGCAGGGTGGGGAAAAGAAGCAACGAAGCTATCGATGTTATAGGCAATCATGGAGAAGAACACCTCAACGATAATGGAAGAAGAATAATAGATTTTTGTATGGGAAATAACCTAATAGTGACAAACACCTTCTACGCCCATAAACACATACATAAATATACGAGAGAAGTCAAAAGCAGAGAAGAATGTTCAATAATCGACTATATATTAATAAACAGAGAATGCAGAACAGGTATCCACGACGTAAGAGTATACCGGGCAGCAGAAATATACAGCGACCATTACCTAGTGGGGGGAAAATGAAAGTTAATACTGTACACAAAGAAATAAAGATGAATATGAAACACAAACAATCAAAGGCGGTTATTAAATCATACAAGCTACAAGAAACAAATATAATGAACAAATACAGAGAAAAAACAGAAGAAATATTCGAAGAATCAATGTATGACTGGCAGGACATACAACTAGAATCACTATGGAAAAATTGGAAAGATGTAATACTATCAGTAGCAAAAGAGACCTGTGGCACAACAACTATAAACAAAAACAAGAAACAGACATGTTGGTGGAATGAAGAAATAAAGCAGCAGATTAAACTGAAAAAGCTATTATGGAAGACTTATTTACGGACGAAGAAGAACGAAAGTTTTTTCGCATACAAAAAACAGCGATTAATAGTAAAAACCATGGTAGCACAGGCAAAACCAGAAGAAAGAGCAGTTGAAGGGGTAGGATGTATAATAAGAAAAGAACACGACAAGAAAATAAAGACATGGAAATTAATTTCCCAAAGAATATTAAAAATCGAAATAGAGATAGAACCAAATAATAAAACAACTCTGGTAATAGCCTATGGACCAGGAGAGGACGAAAAAATCAAGAAAAAGGAAGAGTTCTGGGAAGAATTAACAGAGGCCATGGGAGGAAAAGAAGCTAGAGTAATTATATTAGGTGATTTCAATAGCAGGGTGGGGAAAAGAAGCAACGAAGCTGTCGATGTTATAGGCAATCATGGAGAAGAACACCTCAACGATAATGGAAGAAGATTAATAGATTTTTGTATGGGAAATAACCTAATAGTGACAAACACCTTCTACGTCCATAAACACATACATAAATATACGAGAGAAGTCAAAAGCAGAGAAGAATTTTCAATAATTGACTATATATTAATAAACAGAGAATGCAGAACAGGTATCCACGACGTAAGAGTATACCGGGCAGCAGAAATATACAGCGACCATTAACTAGTGGGGGGGAAAATGAAAGTAAATACTGAACACAAAGCAATAAAGATGAATATGAAACACAAACAATCAAAGGCGGTTATTAAATCATACAAGCTACAAGAAACAAATATAATGAACAAATACAGAGAAAAAACAGAAGAAATATTCGAAGAATCAATGCATGACTGACAGGACATACAACTAGAATCACTATGGAAAAATTGGAAAGATGTAATACTATCAGTAGCAAAAGAGACCTGTGGCACAACAACTATAAACAAAAACATGAAACAGACATGTTGGTGGAATGAAGAAATAAAGCAGCAGATTAAGCTGAAAAAGCTATTATGGAAGACTTATTTACGGACGAAGAAGAACGAAAGTTATCTCGCATACAAAAAACAGCGATTAATAGTAAAAACCATGGCAGCACAGGCAAAACAACAGACGTGGGAGGATTTTGGAACAAAAATGGAAAAAGACACCAAAACTAACCAGAAACTGCTTTATAAAGTATTGAAGAATCTGAAAAAAGGCAAACAGCACGACTTAAAAACGATAAAAGGAAAAGACAGCTGAATACTAACAAAAGAAAATGAAATCATGGAGCGATGGAAAGAATACTTTTCAGAATTACTAGATTATAAACAACAATACAGAATTGGTAGAGCAGACAGACGAAGAAGAAGAAGAAGACATTAAAATCGAAGAAGTAATAGAAGCAATAAAATCAGCGAAGAGAGGAAAATCAGCAGGACACGATAAGATTACAGCAGAGATGGCAAAAGGACTTGGCAGAAATGGTACCGCTATACTAAAAGATATCCATAACAAATGCTGGGTCACAGGAAAAGTGCCTGCCGATTGGAAGGTAGGAATCATAGTACCAATATTTAAGAAAGGGAGACTGTATAAACTACAGGGGAATTACCCTACTAAGTATTGTGTCAAAAATATACGAGCAAATACTGGAAAAAAGACTAAGAAGACAATAGAAAGACAACTTGCAGAACAACAGAGCGGTTTTAGAAAAGGACGTAGTGCCCAGGATCACATTTTCACAATAAAACAAATGATAGAGAAAACGAAACTGAAAGAGGGAAAAGCATACATAGCATTCTTAGACCTGGAGAAAGCTTTCGACAAAGTAGCACAAGAACAAATATAGAACAGTTTAAGACAAAGGGATATCAAGACAAAATTAAGACGGGCAATTGAAAGTCTGTATGATAACAACAGCAGCTATGTAAGGAGAGATAACCGACAATCCGAAAAATTCCCTATCAACGAAGGCCTTAGACAGGGAGGCGTAATGAGTCCAGCACTATTTATTATAATTATGGATGATATTCTACAAGAAACGAAAAAGCATGTGAAAACAGTACATATAGGATTTAATAAACTAAAACCAGTAGGAATATCTGAATGCGCGTTTGCTGATGAAGTGATGATATGCGCACGCAGAGAAGAAGACCTGAAGGCAAGTCTATTGATATGGGGAAAAGAACTTCGAAAAAGAAACCTAAACGTCAACATCAGTAAAACAAAGGTAATGGTTATAGGACAGGACAACAGACGAATAAATTTAGACATAAACAACCAAGAACTAGAGCAAGTCGACCAATTCAAGTACCTCGGAGTGACAATAGAAAGAAACGGAAACATGGAACAAGAAATAGACGAAAGAATTAGCTCCGCCACTAGAATTTTCTTTGCGTTAAGCAACTCATTCATCGGCAATAAAAACATCAGTAGGAAAACAAAAATGACAGTATACAAAACAGTATTCAGACCAATACTAACCTATGGGAGCGAATCATGGGTTCTCACAAACAGACAGAAGAGTAAGATACCGTTGATATGAAGTTCCTGAGAAGAGTGAAAGGTATAACCAGGAGAGACAGAATTAGAAATGAGGCAGTCCGAAAAGAATCTATAGCAGATAACATAGAATTGAACCAACTCAAATGGTTTGGACATTTATGCAGGATGAGTGATGGAAGACAGGTGAAAAACATCTGGCAGGCGAAGGCAGGAATAAAGAAAAAGAGAGGAAGATTAACAAAATCCTGGAATGACCAAACGACAGCAATCCCGAAGAAAAGAAATGTAAAATGGAATGAAGCGGAGAAGATGGCAAGAAATAAAGGAGGGTGGTCCAAAGTTGTGTACGCAGGAGATAAATAGAAAAGAGACTATTAAAATAGAAGCCTTACACCTAAGGGTAGACAAGGCAATAGATTATATATATATATATATATATATATATATATATATATATATATATATACTTTAAAGAAAAACTCCCTGTACATCAAAGACATGTCATTTGGTTGTACGGTAAGCAATCAGCTGTTCTGTTGTTTTCTATTAATAGAACAATAGCTGATATTTAGTTTGAAACTCTTGATAAAATTCAGGCGCGCACCCAAGGGGGTAATTCGTCGACTTGAGCTTTTAGTCTATGGTAGACAAAACGCGTTTTGTCCAATTTCGGGTTTTGTTTGTAAAGATGATTCCACACAACTTTTATTTGTTTGTCTTAGTCAAATTTTAAATCAAAAGTTCTTCTTCTCTTTCTGCATGTAGAAATGCTTTCGCGGGGGCGAACAGATTGAGTAATAAATTTAGCGAGAATTGCGGCAATCGAAACGATATTCAAGAAAACGACAGCGTCGTGGTAAATTCCGTCATATATCAACAAGATAACATTACATGGAAGGGCTCGTAAAGATAACCAGTCAGTTCTATTAGCATATAACTCAACAATATTCAAAGGAAGGACTGTAACTTAACAAGTTTTCCGTAATTCGCAAGTGCGACTTTCCACTTGTGAATCACGGAAAACTTGTTAAATTACAGTCCTGAGAAATAGCACCAAAGTGAATGAACTTTTTTCTCCTTTCCTGTAAGGATGCGTAAAAAATAGAGGCAATCTTTATCGCTCTTAAAAATAGGTCAATTGGTGGCGCGGTCTAGGAATATAAATGGCTTCGCTAGCTCCCCTAATTTGTGATTGTCTTTGTTTTACCCCTCCGAGTCGCATCCGTCACCCTTCTAGTTGGTCTGGGGGAGATTAGCTACGTCAGGTTTGTGGACCGCATGCGTAATCCCACCCGTAAATTTCCTACTAATTATACGAAGACCTGAATAAGACACACAGATAAGTTTAATTTAACAAAACAACCAAATAAAAAAGCAAACATTTATTATTAATACTAAAAATGGTTGATAAAAGATTAAATAGCTCATTTTGTGTTATTCTAATTAAAAATGTACTTAATCCGTTAAACTAAAATGTTGAATAAAGAATTCCTACGTTATTTTAACAATAACTTTATTTTACATGTTTCTATCCTCATCAAATATTTGATTATCTTATAAAAATATAGAGTAAAAAAGGAATGGGTCGGTTGAACACCCATATATCTCAATTATATAAAGATAACCCTCGCGGCGTGCACGGGTACGATTATTATGGAAGCGCCGGGCAACCACACTCACTCTACCCTCATAATCAATTAATGTAACATAAACAGTAATTTATCCCATAATTAAAATTAAATTCCACATCCTCCATATACCCATGTTCATGCGAAAGGCGTAAATTAATACCTCTCCACCATTAAAAAGGTATCTGCAATATACTAAAATACTAAAACGTCCGAGCTCCTTAATTAAATATTTATGGCGGGGAAAATTTGTAGGACGGTCCGTAATTAAATATTAACGTATTCGTTTGAACGTGAGTGTTTTAACGTTTAATGACGAATAAATAGAAGTGCAACTGAATGAAAAATTTAAGTGAAGGTAAACTTATACAACCCAATGTACAATTTTCCTAGCAGAAAATAGCGCAAGCGCCCTCTATTCTATTTCTGTCATAGTTATAGTGTATTATATCTTTTTGTTTCTTTTTTGAACTAGCGAATTCTGAAAATGCTTCATGTAGTTTTACATAATTTTTCTTGTCCCTATTCCATACAATGCTCATTCAACACTATTTTAATTTATTTAAAAGATGCTGCAAAATCAGTTCTTGTCATTTTGCCACAGGTTTGTCAGAACATATATGGCTGGCTGGTTTTGCATCTGGGTGACTTAATTTATCATGATTTATAAATTAACTCGTGGTGAAACGTATTTGTATTGGCTCAGTCAGCTAAGCCCTCCGAAGTTCGACTCTTTTGAAAAACATATTGCGCTAGACGGGACTTAGCTAGCGCCACAAAAATTAGAGCTAGTGTCATTTAGACAAGAAAGTTACAGGGGTTTGAACTTTCGAGGGGGCTACGTTGATGCTAGCCCCCCGAGTTTGGATTTTCACTATTCGGATTCCTCAGAGCTAGCACTAGTTAGCGCTACCAACTTAAATGCTAGCGCCACTCTGACAACCCCAAAAAATGATAAAACATTTTCAACCCTAGCCCCCCAAAATGAGATTTTTTTACTCAAATTGGGTGGAAAATATAGGTTAGAGCTAGCACCAGCAGAATATAAAAAAAATATTCTCTCAAAAATATCAAGTAAAAAAATATTTACATCCAAATTTTGATGCGAGAGCTTTCATATCCTGTATGCGTATTACCATTTACTTGCTGAATTTCAATACAAAATCATGTTTGACATATAAATTACCGCTTCCAAAAAATATTTTGGCGTTGTAATTACTTTATTTATGTTCATAGACACTGGCTATTAGAAACATGATGCCTAGAAGACAGTAGCGTAACTGACAATTGTGTTTTCACTCCTTGCTAATTTAAATTGTTATGACTCAAGAACTAACCGTACGATTTAAAAAACTCTTTCGGCATTGTAATTATTATACTAATGTTTATAAACACTGGCAACGTGATAGCTTGCGTTAGTAAGACAGTGGCGAAACTGACGATTGTTTTTTCACCCCATAATAATTGAAATCATTATAGCTCGGAAATTATTCGTACGATTTCAACAGTTCTTTCGGCATTGGAATTACTATATTGATGTTTATAAACACTAACAACACGATAGCTTACGCTATTAAGACAGTGGCGTAACTGACGATTGTTTTTTTACCCCTTGATAATTAAAATCGTTATAACTCAGAAACTAACCGTACGATTTCAAAAATTCTTTCGGCATTATAATTACTATACTGATATCTATAAACACTAACAACGAGATAGCTAGTGCTAGCAAGACAGTGGCGTACCTGACGGATGTTTTTTTACTACGTGATAACTTATAACGTTATAACTCGGCAACTAACCGTGCGATTTCAAAATTTCTTTAGGCGTTAAAAATCGTTAGGTACGCCACTGTCTTGCCAGCGCTAGCTATCTCGTTAGCAGTATTTATGAACATCACTTTAGGTGTTAAAGTGATGTTCATAAATACTGCTAACGAGATAGCTAGCGCTGGCAAGACAGTGGCGTACCTAACGTTTTTTTTATTCCTTGATATTTTAAATCGGTATAACTCGGGAACTAACCGTACGCTTTCAATATTATTTTTTGGCGTTAAAATATCTAAAGTAGTGTCTATTACCACTGGCAACGAGATAGCTAGCGCTAGCAAGACAGTGGCGTACCTGAAAATTGATTTCACTCTTTTCTAAACTCGAAATTATACTTCATGCTTAATCTAGGAGTGTAAAACACTCGTTGAAAATTTCAAACTGAACGCTTTTCAATAACAACGAATTCCTGAAAGTTTACCAAGTACACATCGGGTTATGTAAAGTAAAGTACATTTATTTACGGTAAACACCATTTGTACATAAAATTACAACGTAATATAATTAATTAAAAAAATATATATATAAAAATCAAATATAACAGCTAATCGACGTAATTGTGCGTGTATATATAGTAATTATAGAAATAACATAAATTGAATAACATAAATCATGGAAATAACATAAATTGCACAAACTAGAAATGACGTTTTAGCCTAAACTTTAAATTAGATAGAGTTGTGTTGAAAAGGTCAAACCATGGATGGGCACAATATTCATTCGCAAGAGCCATTAAGCGAGTCATCGAATTGTGAGATCCGGAAACTGTCCTGTGAGATTCAAGATAAAATAATTGTTTTGATCTTGTTGTCCTGCATGGGACCAAAAAAATGTATTTGCTCCAAGAGGAAAGGTGATTCCAAAGATCCATTAATTATCGTTAGTAGTGTACATAAGTCAGATGTTATCCGGCGATCATGAAGTGTTGAAAGGTTTAGTTCGTTCAAGATGATCTCGTAGTCGCCGGGGACATGTTGATATCCTTTCTTGTATTCCATGAAGCGAAGGAATTTCTTTTGAACTGATTCTACCAAATTGATATGCAAAGAAGTTGATGGTGTCCAGATACAGGTTCCGAATTCCAAATGACATCGTACGAGCGAACAGTATAAGGTGTACATACATTCAATGCTTAAGTTTCTTCCAAACTGCCTCACAAAACCCCACATTCGTAGAGCTTTGTTAGAAATATTTTGAATGTGTGTGGCAAAGGAGAGTTTAGAATCGAAGGTAATACCTAAATCCTTGATTGAATTAATCTTTGTGAGATTGGATGATCCGATGGTGTAGGTAAAGTTGACTTGGGTTTGGCGTCTTGTAGTGGACATTGAATAACATTTAGCGGTATTTAAACGTAACTTATTTGAAAAACACCACTCGTTTAGTTTAGTATTTACTATTTTAAATAGTTTGAGGTCATCAGCATACAATAAACATTGACAATGTTTAATGGTCGTTGTTAAGTCATTATTAAACATGTTGAATAATATAGGACCACAATGTGAGCCTTGGGGAACACCTGATGTTACCGGAAAGGGGTTTGAAATAAAATTATTTATACGAACATGTTGAATTCGATCGGACAAAAACGATGACAGCCATTTTACAGTATCCAAGTTTACACCATACGCTCTTAATTTTTCTAATAACAGATTGCAGTCTATTCGATCAAATGCCTTGGAGAAATCTGTATATATCGTGTCAACTTGACATCGTGATTCCAAGGCATTTGAGAGGTACTGTTTGTACTCTAATAGATTGGATGTAATTGATCTATTAGGCATAAATCCGTGCTGGTTGTCAGATATAAATTGCCGGGAAAGCCATTGCAATTGGCGTGCTACTATTCTATCAAGCAATTTTGGAATTACTGACTGAATAGCTACACCCCTATAATTTTCAACAAGATGCCTAGATCCTTTTTTAAAAATTGGAATGACGTAACTGGCTTTCCACTTTGAAGGCATTACACCCAAATTAAGCGATTTTAAAAACAGTAAATAAATAGGGCGACAAAGTGAATATAAACAATTCTGGAGAAAGTAGCTTGAGATGGCATCAGGTCCTGATGAGAATGATGGTTTAAGGCTTGCAATAGAGTTAAAAACATCTTGAATACTAACAACCAGCCGGTTATCATGAATAGAATATGAATGGCTTACGTTATGTGAATCAGAGGTGTAATTTGAAACTGTATATACGGACGAAAAATATTCCGAAAATAGGTCGACAATACCAGAACCGGAGTCAGCAGTGGTATCATTGTAAGACATTTCTGAAGGATAACTATTTTCATATTTGAGTTCTTTGACGTATCGCCAGAAATATTTAAGATTTGATTTTAGAGATGATTCAACATGTGATAAATAATCCTTATAATTTAAGCTTGATAAAGTTTTGCGCTGCTTACGAATATCAGAAAATAAACAATAATCATCGTATGAACCACTATCTTTATACTTTGCATGAGCTGCTTTTTTTATCCGTATTAAGGATTTTAATTCGCTAGACATCCAGCGAGGATACGATTTATTACTACTTTTAATATATTTGCAGGGAATTAAGCTCTCAATTGCTGAATTAATAATTGTGAAAAATTTGTCAACGTCCTGATCTATATCATCATTTGATAGTATTAAATCCCAATTAAATGTGTTAAAGTGCATATTTATTAAATCGTAATCAGCTAACTGAAACAAATATTTTTTTTCATATGTGGCTATGTTATTTACATGATCGACTGATAAGTTAATGTTATAAGCACAGTGATGAATACTAGTAGAAAGAAGTGGCTCAGCAGACGATGAGATTACTGCATTAGCAGCAGACGCAAAACATAAATCTAAAAAAACGCCCCGTGAATTTGGAATATTATTGATTTGATTGGCATTTAGGTAGCTATAACAATTTAAAAGCGTATTGGCAATAGTACAAGTAATAGGTTGGGTAGGGTTATACCATTTGATATGGGGTAAGTTGTAGTCACCACATATTAATATGTTGATACAGTCATGTAGTTCACAGATGTCTTCAAGGCGAGTACAATGTTGTTGGTATTTGTCAATAGATGAAGATGGAGTAATGTACACCCCCCCAACTATGTAAGATATTTTATTTAGTTTAAACATAACGATAATTTGCTCAATCGTGTTATCACATGAAATGAACGTTGATTTATAGCATTTTTTAATTGCGATTAAGATACCCCCACCTCTAACTTCACCATTTATGGAACGATCAGATCTGTAAATGTTATAATTAGATAGCTGGAGCTGACTACTTGGTATGCTTTCATAAAGCCATGTTTCTACAATAACTATTATATCATAATCGGTACTATTTACATTAATTAACAGATCGGTTAATTTTGTTCTAATGCCGCCACAGTTTTGAAAGTATATGTTTAGTTTTTTGTTGACGGTTTTGGCATGGCCTGACCTTTTATACTGTCCGATAAATACGGAACCCCATTACGGTACATAATGCGTAAATTGACTTCACCTTCCCGTTTTCTCGTTTCTAGTTCATTACCAACACTTGCATGTAAAACTCACTATATGTTATCCAATCAACCTAATCGTAACATTAGTATCTTTTCGATACTACATAATTGTGATTTAGCTCCTTTAGTTGCTATTCAATTTACTTTATTTTTATTCTAACACAATCTATCTCAATATCCTAATTCTACAATATACAGGGAGTATTTCTTTAAAGTATACGTATTCCAGATTCACTTTATTTTCGTTAAATCTTTAGATATTCGTAGTGTTTTTACAGGAATTCAATTTAAAGTTTTAAACGAGTGTTTTCCACTCCCAGACTAAGCATGAAGTAAAATTTCGAGTTTAGAAAAGCCCCGTGAAAATTTGTCGAGGGTCGCGCAGCGACCCGAGACAAATTTTCTGGGCTTTTCTAAACTCGAAATTTTACTTCATGCGCCACGCGTATAAAACACTAAAATTTTGTGAAATTTATGTATATTTGAACCTTACTTGAAATCAGCGTTTTATACGCGTGGCGCATGAAGTAAAATTTGGAGTTTAGAAAAGCCCAGAAAATTTGTCTCGGGTCGCTGCGCGACCCTCGACAAATTTTCACGGGGCTTTTCTAAACTCCAAATTTTACTTCATGCTTAGTCTGGGAGTGGAAAACACTCGTTTAAAGCTATAAATTGAACTTTTTTTAAAAAACAAGGAATATCTAAAGATTTAAAGAAAATAAGCTAAATTTGGAAAACGTATATTTTAAAAAAAAGCTCCCTGTACGTTATTATGTTGTATTCAACTTAAATATTATTAGGAAATTTCTCATATTAAGTTTAAGATTCATTTTTTGCAACTGATGAAGGAGCAACTCTCTAAGCAAACCTAAATATCTAATCCATGTTACATATCAAATATTTAGCTTAAATGTTTTGATAGCTGTTGCTTACATTATACGGCTGAGTCAACTAAGCCCCCCGAAGTTCGACTTTTTTTTCAAAACTTGTCAGTTACGCTACTATCTTCTAGGCATCATCTTTTTAATAGCCAGTGTCTATGAACATACATAAAGTAATTACAACGCCGAACCATTCCTTGGAAGCGGTATTTTATATGCCAATCATGATTTTGTATTGAAATTCAGCAAGTAAATGGTAATACGCATACAGGATCTAAAAGCTCTCACATCAAAGTTTGGATGTGAATATTTTTTTAACTGATATTTTTGAGAGAATATTTTTTTCATATACGGCTGGCGCTAGCTCTTGAGAAAATATTTTTTTCATATACGGCTGGCGCTAGCTCTAAGCAATTTTGTCCACCCAATTTGATTAAAAAAAAACTCATTTCGGGTGGCTAGGGTTACATTTTTTGTATCATTTTTTAGGGTTGTGGGGCTAGCTTTTAAATTGGTAGCGCTAGCTCTGAGGAATCCGAATAGTGTAAAAAAACTTGAAAAACCTAAGCTCTGGGGGCTAGCATCAACCTAGCCCCCCGAAAGTTCAAACCCCCACAACTTTCTTGTCTAAATGGCGCTAGCTCTAATTTTTATGGCGCTAGCTAAGTCCCGTCTAGCGCAATAGTTTGTTTCAAAAAAATCGAACTTCGGGGGGCTAAGTTGACTGAGCCATTTGTATTAATAATAGAAAATTGATAAAACAGTTTTTTTGTTTCACTGATTTAGTAAAACAAACTCAAGTGTTTTATTCAATTTTATAGTATTAATTACAATTATTTTCGGTTTCTACGCCTTCCATTTGATGACAAGAAAATTGCCAGGTCATATATATATAGTACATCTTTATTCAGACAATAATTAGAATTAGTTTTATAACATTTTTATATACATATAAATAATTTGTTAGTCTGTCTGGGCTATCGACCAACGGTCTTTCTGCCCTGTCTGAATCTACTATTTGTTATTTAAAAAATAATAATTAGTAGGTTGTTTAACTGTCTGGATGAAACGAGCTAATGAATTGGTGAAGTGTTTCTGTTGGGAATTTGTATTTGGACGTGATGTTAGGATTTCGGGGAATACAGAATTTATTGAAAATTTCAAAACTGTTCGGGCTGGTGGAGAATTTAATACTTAGGGTAAGTATACGCTGTTCTATTGGGGGTAGTTTTGTGGTTTTATAGAGGAGTTCATTCGAAGGGTTATGAAGAGGATTCTTGGGATGCCTTAGTTTGGTGATGGTTCTGAGTATTGACCTTTCGGCTACTTGGATATGATATAGAGTGGAGAGACGGATCTGGTTAAAGAGGATGAACTCATAATCCAACAAGGGGCGACAAATTGATGTATAAATATGGACTCTGAAATGCCGCGCCCTTGTCATATTTTAGATTTTTTAAAGAGTATGTGTAGTTTGAAGGATAATTTTTAGTCGAATAGGATACCATAGTATTTACAGGAATACACTGGGTGAATTAAAGTGTTATTGAGGGACACATATGGTGATCTGGGAGTGATTTTGTGGTAGGGTGCCAGGTCAGTTTTTCTTAGTCATTTGAAAAAATATTTAAATTTAACACGATGAATATTTGTTCACAGCACATTTACAATCGTGTTCACGATATTTTTATTTACCGCGTGACGCAGTAATAAAAATTAAACAACAATTTTAATATAATTTTCACGTATAACGTGAGCAGTATTTTTTAACTAATCTTATCGCACTGTATATATTTGATGGTTTTTCAGGAAAACTAAACAGTCGATATGTTGCGATCAATACTGATGGTGCAATTTGTGCTACTGCTAATAGCAGTTAATGATACTAGTGCGGTATGTATTTTAATATAGTATATAATATTTTATATCTTGTATGTTGTGTCTTTACTTAAGACAATATAATAATGTTGGGTTAAGATGATAACCGAATCTTGGAGTTAACTTAAATATTCTAGTCATAAAAAGTTCAGGCCGGTCGTCCACTGGAAGCGACAACACGCGGCTACGCGCTCACGCGATCCTAGCGGCAACATGCGTATACGCGCGATAGATCCCGACGTGTGTAAATCCAATGAATCTCGTCCACTGCAAGCGTGCGCGGACATGCGGATTCTCGCGTGTAGCCACTACTCTTGCAGCCGCCCGTTGCCGCTCATAGCGCGTGAGCGCGTAGCCGCGTGTTGTCGCTTCCAGTGGACGACCGGCCTCAGGGTGTTCCATTAATGCATTCTCGAAGGATATCTCAATTCTCCTTAAGGACAAAACAGCATTTTCTTCAATAAAATAGCTTGACACTAAGAGCTGCACAATCTAAATAATTTTAGATATACAGGGTGCAGCAAATCAAATTTTTAGGGTTTTCTGATCTCTAAATTTTACTTTATGAGCCCAGCGTATATAACACTAAACGTATTGTGAAGTTGGAAATATACTTCTTATGTCTAATAAATTTCAGCCAATTCTCATACTATCAAAATTGGAGCAATTTACAATAAATTTTAAAATATACTTAAAAGAAAAAATCTCTGTAGATACTTTCCGTTATTTGTTTTTTTACCTATAACCTGTCGATCGCCAAATAAATTGTTATGCGAAAGTAGCTTGCGTATTACAAAACGTTTAAAACCATTAGAACCAACTTATTTTGATACAGCTGAAAACTTCGCAATTGTTGCTAAAAATGGTTAACTTTGCGGTGATTCAAACATCTATTAATATTTGAATCATATAAACAATTTTTATTATTGACTATTATTAATTGTATTTAAAATGAAAACAAAAAATACTCGAAAGCTTGCCAGTTTTCGTAATACCATTAAAAAGAAGCTTTCGTTGCCCGGCGCATGCACCATTTATATCTCTAAACAAACGCTAATTTAAATCTCTGTGTAAACAAATTGTTAACGTTTGCATAATAATTAATGTATACTTAATCCATTATTTATACACATTTATTACTTAACAACGATATAAGCTAATTGTAGATTATTTCTTATAATGCAGAATAATAAAAACTAATTCTGGATATTTAATTAAAACACTTGGTTTGTTTCACTGATTTAACCCGTGGTCTCGTATCTATAAAATCTACGTAAATATTTAATTAAAATAATTCCGGGATTTATTAATTTTTCTTCACCATACTCTATCAAATAATAAATTAGAGAAACAAACCAAGTGTTTTAATTAAATATCTACAATTATTTCCAATTTCACGGGTTAAATGAGAAATTAATTAAATATATAATAAAAACTATTTTCAGTGTTTCAGTTGCGAGTATTGCACCAGCAATGATGGTTTGTTGTACGCAGCGTATTGTGATTTGTTTTGTGACATCAAACCCACAGCAAACAAAACAATTACAACAACGGAACAATCAACGACTAAAAGAAAGGCTGGATAAAGGAATTTCATAAAATGTTGTTGTATTGTTTAATCTGGAAATAAATAGTCTTTACTTATTGAATCTTTAAACTTTTAGTCATAGTTCAATAATATTTATTTATTTATTTACGGAAAAATCCATTATACATAATATGTTATAGTGATACAATTCAAATTTCATAATACAAAATATATATAAATACAAAAACATGTCTACAAATTGGCAAATTAAAGAGAACAACAAACATTTAACCGCTTAAGATTAGATATAAATTTAGGATACGAATTACCAAAAAGATCGAAATTTGGATTTAGGGATAATTTATTTGACGTACGCATGAACCGAGAAAGTGGGCTATTAAGACCGTAGTTGGATTTATGGAACGGAATGGAAAACAGTGTTGGGTGTCTGATTTGTCGATTCGAAGGGTTAATACAGAAATTAATTTGATTAAATAGATATAAACAATCCGCTTGGTTACTAATTAATTTATAAAAGAAGCTCAAGTCCGCGAAAGTTCTTCTACAACATAATTTATCGATAGTCAGCTCCTGACGAACTAAATTTATATTTTTATCTTTGTTGTAACCTAATTTAAATAGCATTATTTTCAAAAATTTATTTTGAATTGTTTCGATCTTATTGCTATACGTTACTTGATATGGTGACCAGACACTTGATCCATATTTAAGAACGGAACGAACATAAGCAAAATAAATGACTTTGAATGCTGTTGAAGATAAATCGACTGCCAATCGTCTTATATAGCCAAGCATCCTTAGAGCTCTCATACAAATTCTATTAATATGGCTACCGAATGTCAATTTTTTGTCGAACGTTATGCCCAAATCCACAACTTCATCAAGCTCATCTAATTCAAAACCGTCTATAAAGTAAAAACGAGAAAAATCCAAAGGAGTACATTTCCGGGAAAACCTCATTATTTTACATTTATTAATATTAAATAAAAGATAGTTTTTGCAACACCAGTTGTGAATTGAGAATAAGTCCTCTTGCAACAATAAGCAATCATTTGGTGAGTCGATTCTTTTGAACAGCTTCAAGTCATCGGCAAAATGCAAAAAAGACGAATGTTTAATGACTCGATGTATATCATTAATAAAAATTAAAAACAGCAACGGCCCGTAATGTGATCCTTGCGGAACACCCGAATCCACTTTGATTTCCTTAGAAAGATGGTTTTTAATTTTTACGCACTGAATACGATCAATTAAAAAACTTCTAAACCAATTGACTACATCAGCATGGATTCCTAGGGCAGTAAGCTTTCCAATTAGTATTTCATGGTTGACACGATCAAATGCTTTAGCAATGTCAGTAAAAATCGTGTCGACCGAGCTATTAGCTTCAAATGCATTTATAATGTATGAACTGAAAGATAAAAGGTTAGTTGAGGTAAATTTGCCAGATCGGAATCCATGTTGCTCATTTATGAACATATTTTTACACATCCAATTCAATTGAGTTGAGACTAAGCTATCGAACAGTTTCGGAATAACCGATTGTAATGAGATGCCTCGGTAATTTTTAATGTCATCTTTTTTGCCGGATTTAAACAAAGGTATAATATAACTCTTCTTCCAGCAGTTAGGGAAGACATGTTGCGACAACGATGCTTCAAATAATAAAAATATTGGAACTGTGATGGAGTAAATACAATTTTTAAGAAATATGGTGGGTATTCCATCAGGGCCTGTGCTCTTGCTGTGTTTTAAATTTGATATAGCCTCAAATATTTCGCTTTTGGATATTTTAAGTGGCATATGAATAACTTCTGATGAAACATTGAAAGATGGCATGTTTAAAGGTTAAAGGTTTATCTTTGCTATAAACTGTTTATCTTTTGCTAATAAATATTAATAATATTCCATTGATATTCGATACATATTACCCAAAATGTATATCTAGTATTTTTACAAACAGGTTATGAAAGGAATGTAACCGTATTTAATTTAATTATAAGTAACTTAGTATCAAACCATTGATAATGGACACTTCGTGTCCGAAATGTACATTTGGTTACAAAATAAAGTATTGAAGAAAGGTTCTAAGTGTTTTTTAATCAAAAATAAGTAACCTAAATCTTCATGCAACTAAAAAAAATCGACATTTCAATAACAGTTTCAATCTACAATTAATTTGTCTTAAAAAGACTAACCATTGAAACGTGGCTACCATTCCATACGACTATTGGATTATACCATATGAGAGAAAAGCTTGATCCTCTAGCATGCTATGACTTTTGTTTGCATTTAAATGTGAGTTAGTACCACTGACAAATCCGCGTGAACTGACGTGGCCAGACATTCGATGCCTGAGGGTAAGGTTATGTGTGTATGTATTTTGTATACCAAATCTTAATAGTGACAATTGCAGTGAGAACTATTATTGTTTTTAATAATTTGTTACCCACATAATATTTTTTAAAAATAATTTCATAGACTTCTAGAGGATAACATTTTGTTTTGTTTTTGTGTATTAGTAATAGTTATACGGGGCGTTCGATAATGAACGCCCAACGCAATAACTGTTAGTTATTGAACGATTTGAATGAACTAAAAACAAAGCCAATGGCTGTTTCACTACCAGTAATTGACAATAGTTATATATTTTTTAAAAATTACCTTCATTGCCAAATAGTAGTCATCTTTAAATTTTTAAATAGCTGCATATTTTTTGTCATTTTATTATATTAGAAATTGTTTTTCTGAATCCAATTATGCCTGATATGTTAATTTTAATTTAATATTTATACCTAAAAAAAAAATCAACTCTTGGTTACATGATTTTTTGGTTTATTGCCAAAAAAGGGCGTCTTAAAAAAATAGCGTTTTGACACTGTATAAAGTATAAGTATTCATGTATATGTATAGTTAATTTTTCTCCTGTAATTGGATTTTGTATCTGTTGGGAAAATAAATAAATAAATAAATAAATTGTTTATTGGTTTATATTTAATCTGTGTGTTTCGTTAACTAATTACATTCACAGTTTGTAATTATTTTAAATGCAACTTTAATATTTAACAAATACTTGTTTTTTGTTTTATGCATACATAATGTATACGCTGTAAATTTTCAGGTATTCGTCGATTTTATAAAAGAGTTCTATTTAAAGTTTGAACGAGTGTTTCCACTCCCAGACTAAGCATGAAGTAAAATTTCGAGTTTAGAAAAGCCCCGCGTAGAAAATTTGTCGAGGGTCGCGCCAGCGACCCGAGACAAATTTTCGCGGGGCTTTTCTAAACTCGAAATTTTACTTCATGCGCCACGCGTATAAAATACTGATTTCATGTGAGGTTCACAATATTTGAGTGATTTATACGCGTGGCGCATGAAGTAAAAATTCGAGTTTAGAAAAGCCTTAAAATTTGATTTGCTCGCTCCACGCTTCGCACTACACGATTACACGATTACACGTGGTGACAGGTCTGATGCGAAAGACTATAGGCCAATCTCAATTTTGCCAATAATATCCAAGATTCTTGAAAGGGTGTTATGTAATCAAATAGCTGCCTACTTTGAGAATAATGAACTATTTTCTGACAGTCAGTATGGTTTTCGTAGGGGAAGATCGACAGGGGCCGCAGTTGTAGCCTTTGTTGAGGAAATACTAGAAGATCTTGAAAACAAAAAACATTCAGCTACAACATTTGTTGACCTCAGCAAGGCATTCGACTGTGTTCCTCATGATCTTCTCCTGCGAAAGCTGTACTACTATAATTATCATCCAAAAAGCTGTCGGCTCTTGGTCTCATACCTGTCACTACGTCGTCAAAGAGTAAAGATTAATAATAACATATCTGAAAGCATGGGAATAAACAGTGGGGTGCCTCAGGGGTCAATTCTGGGACCCTTGCTCTTCCTGATATTTAATAACGACCTACCATTTCAAATAGATATGGGGTCGGTATTTTTATATGTAGATGACACTACCTTTAAAAGTGCTGCATCTAACATAAACACAGCGAAAACAAATAATGATACATCACTAGAAACTGTGTCTGAGTGGTTTGTTTCAAACAGGCTGTCCATAAATGACACAAAGACTGCGAACCTTATGTTCTCCTTATCGCCTACTATCCCATTAGGAGTTGTGAAATTTCTAGGCATACACTTAGACTCAAAATTGAAATGGACGCCGCATGGTGACGAAACATGCAGTAAACTATGCCGTAACATCTATCTCTTGAGACTTTTGTCATGTTCACTGCCTCAGAAAGCCCTAAGATCGGTATATTTTGCACTTTGCCAGACTCACTTGACCTATGGTTTGTTGTCGTGGGGACACTCGAGCATCACACCTCGGTTATTTGGTCTACAACGACGGGCAGTAAGAATAATTGCAGGTGCTGGCTATAGAGAAGACTGCAGAGATTTTTTTAGACAACTAAACATATTAACACTACCCTCACTATATATATTAGAATGTCTTCTTTATATATTTGATAATAGAGATAAGTATGTTACTCATACGGAGGTACATTCGCACTGCACTAGAGGAAGAGACAAGATCTATCCTAAATACGTAAGACTCTGTAAGACAAAGAATGGTGTTAACTATCTCGGTATTTCACGATTTTTTAATTTAATTTAATTTGTATTCGTATTGTTTTTTACAGTTCTAACTAACTTATAAATTATTTTAATTATGTGATAAATCTACCTCTTAGTGTAAGTTTTATAACATTTATATAGTGTGATTATTTTTAAATAGTTCTACACGAATCATTTTACTTTATGTGATATCAATCTACTATTAATTGTGATATATAGCGCAAGATATGTTTTTAGACAAGTAAACATGTTAACACTACCCTCACTATATATATTAGAATGTCTCCTTTATATATTTGATAACAGAGATAAGTATGTTACTAATACGGAGGTACATTCGCACTGCACTAGAGGAAGAGACAAAATCTACCCTAAATACGTAAGACTCTGTAAGACAAAGAATGGTGTTAACTATCTCGGTATTAAACTATATAACAAGTTACCCACCAGTGTCAAAAATAAGTTCAGGACTTTTTTTAAAAAATCAATCAAAACATATCTTACATCAAAAGCCTACTATAGTATAGAAGAATGCTTATTAGACAATTTTCACGATTTTTTAATTTAATTTAATTTGTATTCGTATTGTTTTTATTGTTTTTTAGAGTTCTAACTAACTTAAAAATTATTTTAATTATGTGATAAATCTACCTCTTAGTGTAAGTTTTATAACATTTATATAGTGTGATTATTTTTAAATAGTTCTACACGAATCATTTTACTTTATGTGATATCAATCTACTATTAATTGTGATATATAGCGCAAGATATGATATTGTGACTTGTGTAATGGCTGTGCTAACTAACATGAATAAATTATTATTATTATTATACAAAATTATCAGGCTTTTCTAAACTCGAAATTTTACTTCATGCGCCACGCTTATTAAACACTAAAATATTGTGAAGTTAGAGATAGACTTTAAAAATAAGTAATAATACAAATATTTAAATAACAAACCTTTTTCTTTACACATTCTCAAATCAGGTCAAATAATACAATGTATCAAATTAACTTGCATATCTAGTAAGTAATTAAAAAATAATATAATAATGTTGTGTTATTCTTATAATTCTATTCTACATGAAGTTCTAACGTAGGTACTTATTTGTTGGGTCGTTATTATGCATGTTTGACATAACCTCATAATAAATGACATTTGACACATTCTTTACAAGGCATACTAATTATAATTTTTGAAAAATATGATTTTAAATAGAAGATTAATTTTTTTTTTCCGACAGAAATATTGAACGAAAAACAAGAAATTTGGCATCATCAGAAAAATTAAGTCTAATGTAATAAAATTAAAAAATTATAGGCAGGCATTTAAAAATGTTAAGTTGGCTATTACTTAACAAAGAAGTTACTATTAAAAGAAAACAAACATTCATGTCATTTCTTAATATTTAAACGGCCATTGACTTTGGTTTTTTAGTTTAATAATATATAGAACTAATTATTGGCATATTATTATATTTTAAAATTGTAATATTGAGGATATTTGAAAATGTTGTTGCGATTGGGGCAATTGCGTTTGGGAAATTGCCACCATTCCGGTAAGCGGAGGTTTTGCGGGATTCATCTTATGGTTCGCTGGATATTGAAAGTGATCGAGAAGGTAACGGAAAAACTAGACGGCAAACGGACGGATGGATCTCCCTAAATTGATTAGTATCAATTTCACAGTCGTCCGACCGTGACTCCGATCACGCCTACAAAATAGCTTTTATTAAATAACATTCATTTTTGCTTTTTATCGAAGTCACAATCCACAAAAATAATCGCGAAATTTACAGCTGGCTATAAATTTATTCTTCTTGTTATTCTTTGCTAGTTCCGTTTTAACTTTATTACTATAGTACACTGGCGAAAGAAATTAACGCATCACGTTAATTTTTTTAATTTAAAAATAAAGTTTTGATGTTTAAAAACAAAAAAAATAACAACAAAACCAACTGAACTATAATAATGATTTTCAACACATTTTCTTTCATTAATGACTAAAATAATGTCATAAATAAAAAGAGGAAAAAAGTTAACATGTGGTTATAAGACTTAATATCTAGTGTTTCCTCCTCTTGCTCGAATAACTGCCTGACAGCGACGGCTCATACTGTTAATTAATGATCCAATTTCATCCTGGTTAATATCTTCCCAAATTTCCTGCAATCTTTGTCCAAGCTCTTGTTGATTGCTTGGACGCCGAGGAAGTGCTCTAAGGCGTCTTCCCATCGCGTCCCATAGGTGTTCGATCGGATTAAGATCGGGACTCCTGGCTGGCCATTGCATTATGTTGATACCCACTAGGTCAAGATGCTATTGTACAATTCGGGCACTGTGTGGTTTTGCATTGTCATGCATAAACAGGAAATCGTTTCCTCCAAAAGGAGCAAAAGGCATTACGGATGGTTCTAAAATGTTTCCAATATACGACGCTGCCGTGATGCTTCCTCCGTACGAGCCTCTAAAGTGATACCACCCCACACCATAACAGAGCCTCCACCAAACATAACAGTCGGAACAATGTTACACTGCGCATAACGTTCACCTGGCCGTCTGTACACATGCATTCGTCTGTCACTGCCGTAAAGACAAAATCTGGACTCGTCGCTAAAGATAACATTAACCCAATCGGCCTGTAACCAGTTTACATGTTCTTGCGCAAATGTTAACCTGGCTCTGCGATGGTCTGCGGTTAATTGTATATAATATAATATATAATATATATAATATATTTATTTCCAGAAACAAATGATTACATTCTTGGGAGTGTCAAATTGTGTGATGTGGCTTACATATTAAGCTTATTACATTACATTCAATAATTAAAATTCTAAATAAATGGACAATCCATACATATTAAAAACAAGATATAGTAATACAGTTAAAACTATCAATAAGTTAAAATATAAATATACAATTAAAATATCAATAAGTTAAAATATACATATAAAGTAAATAGGCTGTATTTGTAAAGGACAACGAAACAACACATTAAAAATGTTATAACTACAAATTGTTACAATATTACGCCGTACTTCTCATCGTATCACAGAATGTTGTATATTCACTGGTTGAGTAAAACACGTTTTCCAGTATTATTTGTTTAACTTTTTGATTGAATTTCTTATTGGTTAAATCTTTTAGATTGCCTGGTAGGGAGTTATACAGTTTGGCACATTGTACTATACAAGAATTGTGGTAATAGCTATGTTGATGTTTTGGTAGAGTTAGGTACCGCATCCTAATATTGTAGTGGTGTTGGCTCTGGTGTGTACTAAATGACTGGAGATTATTTTTGACAAACTTTAGTGATTCATATATGTATATGCTTGCGATAGGCATTATCTTTAGTTTTTTAAATAATGGTCGACAACTGGTGTTTGGTCTCTCGTTGCAAATAGCTCTAATTAGTCTCTTTTGCGTCGTAAATATCTTTTGAAAATTTATATCTGTAGTACAGGCCCAGAATATAATGCCGTATGTCATCTGTGATTGACAGTATGACAAATATACTATTCGTGCAGCTTCTTCATGAATATCTAACCTGGTGATATAAATTAAATACGAATATTATGCTAATTTAGTGCAAATGTATTGAACATGCTTATCCCATTTTATATCTTTTTGGATAATTACTCCCAAAAATGTTACGTGGTCTGTTTCCTGTATTGGCTCACCCTTAAGCTGTACCTCTGTCTGTTCCATCGGCATGCGATAGTTCATAATGTGTGTTTTCGACACATTCGCATTAAGGTTATTCTTGGTTAACCATTTATCTAGGTCCCTCATAATTTGATTTGTGGCATTATTTAGGGTTCGGATGTCCCGATCTTCCAAATTAATTGTCGTATCATCTGCGAACATTGTTATGTGCCCGTGGATCTCGTGTGGCATGTCATTAATGAACAATAGGAACAGTAAAGGGCTCAGAATACTCCCTTGAGGCAATCCGATTGTTTGTTGAATTATGCTTGACTGATAGTTTTCGTAATTTAAGTAAGCCGTTGTAACCTGTCTTCTCTCAGTTAGGTACGAGGATATGAGGTTGAAACAGTTTCCTTTCAAGCCATATGTATACAGTTTATTTAATAGGAGCTCGTGTGGTACACAATCAAAAGCTTTAGTTAGATCGATGAATACTGAAAATACGTGTTTGTTTTTGTCTAAGTTATTGAGGACATAATTGAGAAAATTGAATATGGCGTGTGCAGTAGTAATACCTTTTTGGAAGCCGTATTGTTGTTCGCAGAAGACATCTTTGCGCTTCATAAAGTCGAATATTCTATCGTAGAGGATTCTTTCGAATATTTTTGAGAAAACTGGTAATATAGATATAGGTCTATAATTTTGTATTAGTTTTGTATCGCCCTTTTTAAAAATAGGGATTATTTTTCCTAGTTTTAAGGCTGAGGGAAATATGCACTCTGTAATTGCGAGGGTCCTTTTGCCGCTGTTTTCGGAGTTAAATTAAAACCACGTAACCTTTTTCTGATGGTAACGGAACTTACATGAACATTGTGGATCTCTGCGAGCATATTTTGTAGCCTAGGAGCCGTAATAAACCGTTCGCGTAACGTCTGCATCATTAAAAAACGGTCTTGAACAGCAGTTGTGGCCCTTTTTCTCCCTTGTCCTGGCCTTCTTGAGTATGCCTGAGTTTCCCGATGTCTCTTCAAGACACGGGATACGGTCGATTGATTAACACCAAGACGCTGACTGATGTAACGCTGACTTCTACCTTCTTCTGCAAGTGTAACCACAATCACAGCTTCTTCACTGCTTAAATTAAGATTCGGACGTCTATCCATATTCATTCTTCACTATTTAGCACTTAATTTTAACAATTACTTGAAAACAAACTCAAAAGGAAATTTTATATGAACCTTTCTTACAGTCAGAATAATGAAAAGTGCTTAAATTTATTTATTGACAGAAAACCATGAGAACAAAAGACAAAACAAAACATGTAAAACAGCATGCTTGATAAGATTTCTTATTGTAAAAATATGTTTGTGTTCAAAGAAAACTCGATTCCAAGATATCAAAAAAAATCACAAATGATGCGTTAATTTCTTTCGCCAGTGTATATTAAATAAAAAAAACCTCTAGAATGCCATGATTTAATCTTTTTCTTAATTTAAGTTGGGTACATATTTTAAGAACCGACATATAATACGCCAGACATAATAATTATATATAATTTGTTGGCAACCTAATATATTTTCCACAGCACTCTGTAATAGGTCAGTAGGGGCCATGTGCAAATATTATTTTTGAATTAAATTAAAATATTAATACAAAAATCACCCAAGAAAATAATAAAGAAAAATCAACATCCAGTAAATACGAGAATAACATTAGTCGATCAAATTTTTTTATGTGAAAGAAATAACAAATGCAGCATCGCCTTAAAATAATAAACAAGTACCGGCGCGTGGAGAAATGCTAAGACATACAGAAAGATTCAGTTCAGGGTTTAACGAACGCAAACACAACAAGTGTGCAAAGTCAGGGAAATGAAGTTGACGTCAGAGAGGGAAGGGTTTTGTAACCATATATGGTAGTAGATAAAATTTAAGCAACAAAATTTGGGAAGGGGATAACTTTGAGAGCAGCAAAGAAACGATTCTAAAAATCAGTTAGTTTTTGGGACCGGGACGGAGACAGTCAGTATCTGAATGTAAATGGGGACAGTTAAGAATGGGAAGTTTCAGTGGGATGTGAGTTAGTGAAGTAATGTTGACGAAAAGAGTTAAGTATTGAGAGTTAGAGAATGGAGAATGGAGTTAGGGATAACAACGTTGGAGAGACTATCACGTAAGAGTAAAATTAATTCTACATCAAACCGACTAAGTTAAATGTTAGATGACCACCCAAGTGCTAGACGGACTGTCGCCATATAAAGACTATCTACCCTAACGTTCGTGGGAAACAACCCCATTATATAGTATCTTAAGTTTAGCAGGTGTACTAGACACCCTTTTTGTATTACATTTCATTATTTTCCATTAAGTGACTTTTACCATTAGTGTCGTAGATATATGTATATTTATTAGGTACCATTCTCTTTTAATTTCATCAAGTAACTTTTACCATTAATGTCTTAGACCTATATTTATTAGGCACCCTTAAGTCTGAAAGCCTTTTTCTGTATCGACGATAGGTAAATACCACCCTCGTGGGAACGTCCCCAAAAACGGGCCTCTGTCTGTCCTCACGCGTGTGGTCTTACCTCCATATATATACCCTTTCTAGAACTTAAGCAGTTAGTTAGTACCCAACCGTCATTCTGAATACATGCTGTATTGTAATTATTGTTATAAGAATAAAGTTAAGTTAAGTGTTTAAGTGCAACATTGACTTTTCACTCCCGGTATCCAACATATTATTGGTGTCAGAAGTGGGATAGTCGGGACGTTCATCCGGTTCGCGAAATAAGCCAACGAATTCGTCTTCCCAGAGGAAACTCCTGGTGCAACATAAGAAGATTTCAGGCCCGATCCAGAGAACGGCGATCAGCAACATTCCGACTGTCTGAAAATATTGGAACAACGGTGAGTCGCTTTTTATTCAGTCTTGCATCCTTAACTCTTTTTTCCTAAACAAACAAAAACATCATGCCTAACTCCGAACAAAATGACAATGCTAACTCACTTTCACTTGATTTCTTAATTAAACTTATTCCGAATAACTTCGACGGAGATAGATACAAAATAAGAAGTTTTATTAAGCAAGTCGATTCGGTTTTCGAACTCGCTAGTGATCAACAAATACCTCCACTTCTTTTATTTGTCAAAAGTAAAATTACGGGTAAAGCTCGCGAACAGATCGATATTCACTGCAACTTAACCACATGGGAGGATATTTCAGAATTATTAATTAATTTATATCAGGATAGGAAATCTCTTGATCAATTACTTGAAGAGCTAACTAATATTAAACACGAACAACATGAAAACGTGTCACAATTCTACCAGAGATTAGAAGATTTAACTTCCCGTACATTAGCTATTATACATTCAACCGAAAATGATAAAGAACGCCTAAAAGGACGCCTCCTAATGATTGAAGACATTGCATTGAACCGTTTCATCTATCACTCGAATCCTAATTTATCTCAAATGTTAAGGTATCGCGAATTTAAAACTATTAACGAAGCGCTTACCGCAGCAATTGCCGAGGAAAAAGCGTTGAGATTAACTTACAAGTCTATTGAAATAAAATGTAAAACTTGTGGAAAAAATAATCACCTTACAAAAGATTGCTTCCGCAATAAACCTCAAATCCGCACGAAATCTATTCATTTCTCTAACAATTCTCATAACTATCAAACTCCTAGAAATCCAGCGAATCAACAAAAACAATGTAGATATTGCAAAAGGCCAGGTCACGTACTCGAGGAATGTCGTAAAAGGCAATATAACAATTCAAAAAAATCAACATCACAAAATCAAAATAATCAAAATGCGTCAGTAAATTTTCAGGAGCGACTGATAAATCGAGTCCCTCCTCCTATACCAAACCAACAAAATCAAATCACTCAAGCACTGGAACAATTCCATTTATAATGAATTCAAACTTGCATCCAATCGCAAATTCCGAAATAAATTCTAATTCAAACTCGCATGCAATCGCAAATCCTAAATCCAAATCAAACATCCAAGAGAATCAATCTCTAATAAAAATTAAATCAAATCCTAAATCTAAGTTGCATCCCATAACTAATGAAGATACAAAATCAAATGTTGAAACGATCCAACACGTAAATATTTCTAATTCATTCTTCAGTTCAAATGATTTAATTTATGTTACATTTCAATCTGACATGTCCAATTGTCCAGATAAAACGATTAAATTATTAATCGACACGGGCGCTTCCATATCTTTAATTAAAGCTATGAGCTTATCAAAATTCAAAATCCACGATAAAAATCCAGTTGCTCTTAACGGATTAGCACCAAACATTCCAATTTACACCTTAGGTGAAACCGAAATCAACCTCCAAATTCACAATAAACGAATAAAATCTAATTTCCAAATCATAGATGCAATCACTAATATCCCTTTCGACGGCTTACTAGGCGACGATTTTCTAAGAACGCATAGCGCAAAAATCGACTATAGTTCTTTTTCTCTAATTCTAAATTCAATTTCTATTCCAATTCCAATTCATCGTAATACGCCTCAATCATCATCAATAAATATTACTGTTCAACCTCGAACGGAAACTGTCGTCAGAATCAACGTAAATAATCCACTCAACCTCAAAGAGGGTATAATTATTAATCAAAATCTCGCAGCCAATCAATCTCTTTTAATTCCAAATTCAATGGTTTATATCAATGACCAAAATCAGTGTTTAATTACGCTAATAAACAAATCATCAATAAAACAAATTGTCACAGTCCCTTCTATATCAATTGAACCTATTTCTAACACTCATTCAATCTTTCAAATAAATCAAAATTGCATAAACAATCCTGAAAGAGAAAAACTACTAAATCAAAATTTAAGGCTTGATCATCTCAACTCAGAAGAGAAAACTTCAATCACGAAAATTTGTCGAGAATTTAAAGATTTATTTTATTTACCAAACGATAACTTAAGTTATACAAACGCTACTTGTCATAAAATTCCCATTACAGACCCGCTTCCAATTCATACAAAATCTTATCGATACCCAGAGGTACACAAGAACGAAGTAAATAAACAAATCGAGAAGATGTTAAGTCAAGGGATAATAAAACCGTCCACCAGCCCTTGGTCCAGCCCCTTATGGGTTGTCCCGAAAAAACTAGACGCCACAGGCGAACGGAAATGGCGGATAGTTATCGACTACCGCAAATTAAATGAAAAAACGGTCGGTGACGCCTACCCTTTACCTAACATCGAAGATATCTTAGACCAATTAGGGCACGCACAATATTTCACGACGCTAGATTTAGCCAGCGGATTCCATCAAATATTAATGGACACTGATGATGGTCCAAAAACTGCATTCAGCACCCCCAATGGCCACTATGAATACACGAGGATGCCTTTTGGATTAAAAAATGCGCCTAGTTGTTTTCAGAGGCTAATGAATAACGTACTCATGGGGCTCACTCACAATCAATGTTTTGTTTATCTCGACGATATTGTCATTTATGGAGTCTCACTCGATGATCATAACCGTAAATTAAAAAACATATTCTCTCGCTTACGGCAGAACAATTTAAAACTACAGCCAGACAAATGCGAATTTCTGAACAAATCGTGTCAATATCTAGGACATATAATTTCAGACGAAGGTCTTAAACCTAATCCTAATAAAATAGAAGCTATTAAATCAGTACCTCGTCCACAAAATCCGAAACAGATCAAAATTTTCCTAGGCATGATCGGCTACTATCGCAAATTTATTAATAACTTTTCCACAATAGCCAAACCCCTGACGGTGTTATTAAAAAAGGATGTCGAATTTCATTGGAAAGATGAACAAGAAACAAGCTTCCAAACCCTAAAAAATAAATTAATTCGAGAGCCTATATTGCAATATCCAGATTTTACACAACCCTTTATCTTAACTACAGACGCCTCGAACGTAGGAGTCGGTGGTGTTCTTTCACAAATGAAAAACGGAGAAGACCTCCCAATCGCCTATTACTCCAGGTCATTAAATAAAGCGGAAACAAACTATTCAACCACGGAAAAAGAACTTCTAGCTATTCTAAACTCCACAGAACATTTCCGTCCTTATTTATATGGAAGAAAATTTACCATATACACCGATCATAGGCCATTACAATGGCTCTTTAACATGCAAAATCCCTCGTCACGGCTCGTTCGTTGGAGACTTCGTCTCAGCGAATATGAGTATGAAGTAAAATATAAACCTGGACGCATAAATTCAAACGCCGATGGACTTAGTAGATTATTTCCTGAAACAGGAATTGTTAACTATGTTAACAGTGATTCTTATGGAGAATTCATTAAATTCCATTATAACAATCAAGAAGTGATTATTTATGATAAGGAAAATCGACCACTAACTTCAATAAAAACTCCTATAGTAATGTTTTGGTCTCAGGATCTCGATGAAAGTAATCCATACTCAGATTTTATTCAAAGTCATTTTAATTTAGAAAATATTAAACCAACCATAAACGGTTGTAATAAACTGAGTAATTCTAAACAAACTGTCTATTTACTATTCCCTACTAATTTTCACTTCGATAAACTCGAATACAAGAACATTTTACATTGCTTGCAAACATTTAGAAAAACGATTAAAGATAATGAATTCACTTTAATACCACCAGATCATCATAATAACATTAAATTACCGCAATTGTATGAAATGCTAAAATTTGTCTTTAAAAACAATTTAATAAAAATATACAACACAACTAAAATCACTCCAAAGAATCAAGACGAGATAAAACAAATATTAATTGACAATCACGACAGCAAATTCTCAGGACATTACGGATTCAACAAAACCTATTCAAAAATTAAAGAACGTTACTATTGGCCTTCAATGAAATCAGACATAAGAAAATACATTAAGAACTGCCAGTCATGTCAGATTAATAAAACCGATTTTAAACCAACAAGACAACCTATGGAGATCACATCTACGTCAACCGAACCACTAGAACGTTTAGCATTAGATATTGTAGGTCCCCTACCAATAACAGAAAATGGCAATCGATTCATCTTAACAGCCCAAGATGATTTAACTAAATTCAGTTTCGCCGAACCAGTCCCCAATCACGAATCTAAAACAATTGCTAGTGCACTCACTCGAATAATCACATACTTCGGAATTCCTAAAACTTTATTAACCGATCAAGGTCCAGATTTTATGTCCAAATTAATTAAGGAATTAACGCGACTATTTAAAACTAGACATATATCCACCACACCTTACCATCCTCAAACTAACGGGGCATTGGAAAGATCACATCTAACTTTAAAAGATTACCTAAAACATTACATCAAACCTAATCAGTCTGATTGGGATGAATACATCCATTTTGCTATGTTTAGCTATAATAGTTCTACTCATAAATCGACTAATCATACCCCTTACGAACTATTATTTGGTCATAAACCATATTTGCCATCTTCCATAACACAGGAACCTAAACTACTCTACACTTATGATGATTACGTCAAGTCACTACAAAACAAATTAAACAATTCATTCAAAATAGCCCGCGAAAATATAATAAATTCAAAAAACTCAAGCAAACGTCTTTACGATAGAAAGAATAACTCGTGTGAATTTAAGGTAAACGATAAAGTCTACATTAAAAACAAATCAACTAACCCCAAACTTTCCAAGAAACTTTGTCCGAATTTCAAAGGACCATACAAAATAACACGAATCTTCGATAACCAAACAGTAGAATTGCAATTGAAAAACAAAAAGGTAAAATATCATAAAAACTTACTGAAACCTTCCTCGTTTTCAGATGACGACGATTGTAATCTTGATCCTATCGATCCTACCGATCCTGGTCCATTGTAATGATCTCTATCAAATATATCAATTAAACCAAACAAGCGGAATTTACTACAATAATTTAGGAAACGCTAGAATATCAAATTCAAAAATAACATTACTATCCCATTTAAACATTTCTTTCTTATCTGAGGCTCGCGGAACACTTGAGAATTCAATCCTCAAATCAATAAATCTTTGTGGTTCTCTATCAAAAGGCAATAAGAATTCACATTCGTCAATTTATTGCGAACAAAATTTAGGAAACATTAACGATCAACTAAAACTAATTTATAAAAAACAAGAAATATTGAATCATTATATTGGCAAAGAAAACAGGAAACGCCGTGGTTTAATAAATGGCGTATCTACAGCACTACGTTGGCTAATTGGTACACCCGATGCCAATGATGCGAAATATTATTCCGATAGTATTCACTCGATAATAGACGATAGACAGCAAATCAACGGTCTCTTAAAATCACAAATTCAAGTAATTTCGAGCACGATTCGAAATTTTAATAACTCTTTTGTTGCATTAAAGGAAAACGAATCAAAATTAAATAAAAATTTATTCAAAATTGCAAATCTTGCACAAAACAATCAAGGAAAAACCAATGATTTAGAATTGGATTCAATCATTATTCAACATATTTCAACATTATCCAGTCTTGCAAATAGAGTAATGGAGGAATTTGATAATTATATTCACGCCATTAATATTGCTAAACATGGAATTCTATCTCCGGAGATTGTCACTCCAAAAATCTTAATTAATGAGCTATTGAAATACAAAGGCGAATATGAACTTCCTTTATCACCATCTTATAAAAACGCTCTAACTTACTACAAATTAATACATTTAGATGTCATTGTTGATGAGCGAAACATTGTCATATTTGCATTGAATATTCCGTTATTAGACAAACTATCCTACACTATTTTTGAAATGATCCCGTTACCTATGCAACATCAAGATCCTCTAATATATTCCTACATACAACCTAGTTATCGATATCTCCTAATATCACAACCAAAAACCTTATATAACCTTATGCAAGATTTGAATAAATGCGACGAATTCATCAAAGGATCGTTCATCTGCCAAGGAGTCTCCACCACAAGAAGAACTGAAAT
This sequence comes from Philonthus cognatus, assembly GCA_932526585.2. Lineage (NCBI taxonomy): Eukaryota > Metazoa > Arthropoda > Insecta > Coleoptera > Staphylinidae > Philonthus > Philonthus cognatus. The sequence continues at coordinate 104,656,535 of OW052244.1, forward strand.
CGCCAATTGCGAAATCCAATTGTTGTCGCCGCATCTCTCCAAGATTCCAGAAGAATGTTCAACTAGAACCATCAGAGCCGATATCCAGACTTGGAAATCCATCCGGAATAACGAATGGATATATGTGTTGCTGAAATCAACAACGTTAACAATCCTCTGTGATGACCACATGGAGGACGTAATTCTTAATAAAACAGGAATCATCCGATTGTATCCCGGTTGCAAGGGATACACCGATTACTATGTTCTCGAAGCAACCAGCGAAATGTTCTCCAACATATCCGTCGACTACGTTCCAAAAATTAATATTTTGCAAGACGAATGCTGTGTCGACAAGAAAATCAACGATTCCATACCACTTCGAATACAACCCATTAAACTATCAAATATCGACCTCACCGAATTAAAGTATGCAGATAAAAAACTCAACGAATTCGACGAGTTGTTAGACCACGAAATGAACAAACCGTTCATCGTAAAACATACTAGCTGGTATACACTAATCCTTAGCCTGCTAGGTGTTACATTAACGCTAATGTTGTGTTGTAACATCTGTCGTTGGTGTGGTTGGTGGAATTTGTTAAGACGTCTTTGCTGCTTCACAAGGAATCCAAGGAATGGAGAATTGATGCCACCCATTATAAAAACTTCGTCAATTGCAACTTCGAATCGGACCTCCGATCTGAACGTCAATATCACACCGGAGAAATTGCAATTTACGAACGTGCCTCCGAAGAAATCGAACTTCAACCACCTCGTTACAATGCAGTAACGGCCTCAGCTCCCAGACGAGACGACAGGAGTTTCCCAAAATCCAGACGCAGCACCGTTCCTTTGTAGGACGAAACCTGTGTCTTCCCCCCATCTTTCGTCTTCAGCGGGGAGGTGTTAGATGACCACCCAAGTGCTAGACGGACTGTCGCCATATAAAGACTATCTACCCTAACGTTCGTGGGAAACAACCCCATTATATAGTATCTTAAGTTTAGCAGGTGTACTAGACACCCTTTTTGTATTACATTTCATTATTTTCCATTAAGTGACTTTTACCATTAGTGTCGTAGATATATGTATATTTATTAGGTACCATTCTCTTTTAATTTCATCAAGTAACTTTTACCATTAATGTCTTAGACCTATATTTATTAGGCACCCTTAAGTCTGAAAGCCTTTTTCTGTATCGACGATAGGTAAATACCACCCTCGTGGGAACGTCCCCAAAAACGGGCCTCTGTCTGTCCTCACGCGTGTGGTCTTACCTCCATATATATACCCTTTCTAGAACTTAAGCAGTTAGTTAGTACCCAACCGTCATTCTGAATACATGCTGTATTGTAATTATTGTTATAAGAATAAAGTTAAGTTAAGTGTTTAAGTGCAACATTGACTTTTCACTCCCGGTATCCAACATAAAATCAAACAATCAAAACCTGCGAAATAATTTAAACATCTGAGAAAGGGGGAAGATGGGGGGGGGGGGGGGGTGAGAATGAGGGATGTATGGTGTAAGGCCGAATTGAGCGAGAAAACCAGGTATGTCCTACTAACTAATCGAAACAGTCGATTGATGTGTTAGGCCAATCCGAGTTAGTATTGCGCTAAGTGTCCTACTAACTAACCACAAGAAAAAAATAACTCGATTATGAGTGGAACGAGGTGAAAGGTCGTTCCGCTCATTAATCGAAAATGAATGGCGATTGATGTGTAGGGCTGATGTGAGAGATTGTCCCACTAACTAATCGCAAGTGTGTCGAGTGTATGATGCTAGCTCCGAGATGGTTTTTGTGGGTTTCCCATCTCGTAATGCAAATGCAGGGGCTAGTTAATTTTGCTCCCACAAGTAGTCATACATTTTTTTGAGTTTAACCAAATGCACATAACTTCTAAGCATAAACGTTGGGTAATATATTTTGTGAATATAAATAATATAAGACATATCAATTCATTAGAAATGTCATGAAGGGTCAATAAACTTTGCATACGTTAAACTCATATCCTGTTTTATTTATTGTCCACACATCCTCCTAGTCAAATTAAAAGGGAATAAAGACACAGTATTTACGATAATGCATATTGACACAAACAACGAACCTGGTAAATAAATAAAAGGGTTACTACATACACAACACAACGTAAACAATAATACAAATTATAAATTTGTATAATACCTAGGGTCGAATCATGACAACTCTAGAGGTTTTATTTAATTGAACATACGATATTACTAATACAATTTGTTGCTTTAATGTTTATTTTGATTATCAAAACATATTAAACTATGTTTCTTTTTTAAATATGACCAAAGTTAGGCTGTATTTACTGCAAACAGTTGCAGTCCTGCTTTAACAGTTAGGTGTTTTAAATATCAAATTTTGAGATGTTGGTAAATAATTATCAATGTCACAAATAAATCATAATTCGTCAAATAAATTGTCACGATGCAGAGATTTTCAAAAAAGAAAACGCTACAATATGCAACCTTACAACATATACAGGGATTTTTTATTTTAAGTATATTTTCACATATTCCCTATAAACATTTGAAAAATTAATGAACATGTGATCAGAACTAGGCAGTATATTGTGAACTACACTTTGAATCAGTGTTTTATACGCGTGGCGCATGAAGTAAAATTTCGAGTTTAGAAAAGCCCCGTGAAAATTTGTCTCGGGTCGCTGCGCGACCCTCGACAAATTTTCTACGCGGGGCTTTTCTAAACTCGAAATTTTACATCATGCTTAGTCTGGGAGTGGAAGACACTCGTTACTTTAAAATATGTCACAACTATCAAAATGTGTGTCGTAAGTGTCATAACGAAAAACAATAACATGACTATATAATAATATATTTCAAATAATAGCTCTCAAAAAATTTACATTGAAAAATCGTAACATGTTTACCTAAAAGAAAAATTCCTTGAATTTAGAACTTTCTTAAAATTTGAACATATAAATGGGCAGATAATAAAGAAGGCAGATATTCCTGAGCAAGAAATATTACCTGATCCTCCTATCCTACCTGATCCTCAGAGACACTTTATTAAATCTTTAAATTGGTTGGCGTTCACTTTGTGGTACATCTTTATAAAATAATATTAAAACACTTAACTTTGATTTACCACTTTAATTTCGTAATTAAAGTGGTAAAACAAAGTTAAGTGTATTAATATTACACTTTATTAAATTGGTAATAGATACAAATAATTTGAGGCGGTGATAGGTAAATACATTTGTAATCGTAATCTTTGTGAGTTAATTGAATTGTCGTATTAAAGTCAATTTCCCTTCACACAACCTACAAATTAAAAGTTGATTTACAACATAACATGTGATTAATCTTGTCCTAACCTAAAACACACAACCTGTATCACACCACTAAATTCTTGAAACTTCAAATTTGATTGGTTATATTAAAAAAAAAACAGAGTAGTGAAAATCTTTATTACCATACTAATTACAAGGTGTAATACATAACATTTTTAAAAATAAAGTAAATATTTAGTTCTGGTAAATGGCTATCGGCCAGTGGCCTTTCTGCCAGTGTAGATGTTTATAAAGAAAAGTTTACATGTTTGGTGAAGTGATCGCGGTGACTATATATACATACAAAAAAAAAAAAAATAAAAAATAACTTGTTAATTCTGATTATAATGAGAGATGAGCTGGAACAGAGTGTTTGAGGGATTTAAGAATTTGGGGTCGATGGAGTTATTTCTGGGAATACAGAGTTGTGAGAGGATTTCGAAGTTAAATTGATTTTGTGAGAATTTTTTAGATAGGTGAGGGATTCGTTCGGCGATAGGAATGATTTTAGTTTTGTTATAGAGAAGGGCGTTTGATGGGTTGTGAAGTGGATTACTTGGGTGTCGAATTTTGGTAAGAGATCTAAGGGATGAGCGTTCGCTAACTTGAATGTTATGGAGGGTGGGATTGGGGGAAGTTGTGTATAGGATGGAGCCGTAGTCTAACAAGGGTCTGCATATCATCTTGTAGATTTTGGTGGCATTCTCTGTTGAAATGCCAAGATTTCGGTATGTTAGACTACGGAAGTGTCTAGCTCGAGCAGTAATTTTACTTTTTAAAATGGACGTGTGCTTTTTAAAATTAAGTTTGCCGTCTAATGTAATACCAAGGTACTTAATATAGGGTGCTGGGGAAATCGGATTTTGGCAAATAGATATGTTGGTAGGACTGTTCTTACGGTGGTAGGGAATAAGGAGTTGGGATTTATTAGGGTTAATTTTTATTCTCCATTTGGCAAACCACAGTTCGAGTGAGTCTATAAGTTGCTGTAGGGTTTGTAGTGCTTTTGAGAGGGTAGGTTCGTGGGTAATTAGGGCTGTGTCGTCGGCAAATTGCAGAACATAGGAGGCTGGATTGAAGTGAGCAGGGTTATGGTTGTATAGGTCAATACAATAGAGGTTATACAGTAGAGGGGAAAGAGGTGACCCTTGCGGAACACCTTGTTCGGGACTAAATGTTTGGGATGTCGTGCTGTGGATTTTTACGATAAGGGATCTGTTTACTAGGAAGTTGTTAAGGATAATAATTAGGTGGTTGGGTATATTCAGGGAGTGGCATTTATACAGCACACCTCGGTGCCATACGGAGTCGAAGGCTTTCTGTATATCTAAAAACAATGCGGCAGATGACCCGCCTTCGAGGTGTGTTGTTTGCATATTGGAGGTAAGGATGGTGAGCGGGAGAGAGGTTGATCTGTTGGGAAGGAATCCGAATTGGTAGCTGGGAATTAAATGGGATATATGGGACATAATTTTTTGTTTGATTAGGGATTCGTACAATTTGCCAACGACAGGAAGGAGGGTGATTGGTCGGTAGCTGGATACAAGGGAGCGGTCTTGGTCTCGTTTGGGTATGCAAGTGATGATACCAGTTTTCCATTCCGGTGGAAAGTAGCAGGATTGGTAGCAAAAGTTTAGGATTTTGAGGATGTATAGATGGGAATCAAGGGGTAAGGATTTCAAAATATGTCGTCGTATGTTGTCGTGTCCTGGAGCGGTATTTTTGCCGGTGTTAAGTGTGTTGAAGTACTGTTCTTCTGTCAGTTCGTCAGTAACGTTGGGTATGTAATTTGTATTGAAAAAGTCACTATACCAGTCATTAACTTGATTAAAAAAGTCATGGTCAAATGAAACGTCTTCTGTGTGTCGGTATGTGTCTTCGAAATATTGGGCAAAAAAAAAAACAGATTATACATGAAATGAATTTATTAAAAATCATAGTGAAACAAACAAGGATAAAGACTAAAGTTTAATTTTAATTACTAATATTACTGATAGAATTTTTTTTTATTAAATATTGAAAGAAGAAATCATAGTGAAACAAGCAAGGATATGGATAAAGAATAAAGTAGAGAAACACTGATTTTAGGTGAAGTTCAAAATATTCTGCTTAAGCAGTATGCTAAAAACGTGTATTCTGAACATCACATCACATCACTTCCAAAAAAAAAAACGACTTTAAAATCTAACGACTTTTTTTTCACCAAGTCTCAACTTTGACACAATGTTTCAGAAAAAACAGTTGAGATATGTTAATTCCAACTTCATAATTTTAAACGGTGTTTATATCTGAGGCTCCATTCTAGGGCCGTTGTTCTTTAATTTATATACAGCATTCCTTAAAAATTATATTAACTCATGCCAACTAATACAATATGCCGACGATAGTCAATTATACTATTCATTCCATCCATCTAACTATATTGCCGCTTGTAATATTATTAATTCTGACCTTCAGAAGTTCTGTGAAGCTGCTAAAAGACATAGTCTAATATTGAATGCAAGATAATTTTTTTCAACCGAAGTTCTTCTATTATACCAGACGGCCTTTCTAATGTGTATATTGATGGGAAAGAAATTGCAAAGGTTGATTTAGCGAGAAACCTTGGTGTTGTTATTGATAACAAGCTAAACTTTAGTGCCCACATATCAAAGGTAAAACAAAAGGCATACTGGAATTTGAAACTCTTGTATAATATTCGTAATTTCATTGACCCATCAACCAGGAAAATACTGTGCAACTCAATGGTCCTATCACACTTTAACTTTGCCTGTGAGGTATTTTCTCCATTCTTGCGGAAATCGGATATGGATAGTATTCAAAGAATGCAGAACAACTGTATACGATACATATTTGGTCTCAGAAAATTTGATAGGGTCAGTCATAAAATAAAGGATTTGAACTGGCTCAATATGTGTAATCGTTTCAGACTTGCAACACTAGTACTTTACCAAAAAATTATTTGTAACAAAATGCCAAAATCTCTATACACAAGAATTCATTTCAGACGATCAATGCACAGTGTAAATATACGAAGCAAAAATAATATTAGTATCCCAAAGCATAGAACTCAGTTTTATAAGAAATGCTTTTCATATAATATTACGTCAATGAACTCAATACCAGAAAGTTCTGAACGAAACATAAAACAATTTAAAAAACTTTTGTTTAGTAAGTTTAGCCAGTCCAGACAGTGAAGGTCAGAATTAGAATTAAAATTAAAATAAAAATTAAATTAAGATAATAGAACATGTACTGGTTTTGTATTTGTATTTGTATTTGATTTGTGTTGTGCTAGTTTTTAGTTAGGTTTGTGTATTAAAATTAATATTTGAAGGTTGAGTGGAAGAGCAGCAATGTCTATGACATATATGCTGAACTCCGCCTTTTTTCCTTTATACATATTTGTAAGTAATAATATCTATTGTTTATTGTTTCTTTTTTTTATAGTGATTCATGTATATATTGAGGAAAATAAAGACTTTAAAAAAAAAAAAAAAAATTAATGCTTTTGAAGTTGATAGAATAATTCATGATTTATTTATAATTTTCCAAACAAGACTACCTTAAAATATTACGATGTTTTCAATAAATCGTAATTTTTACATTATTTTTCAGCACAAACAGTTAAGATATTGCTTATTTTTAAGAACATAATTGTTTTTTTTTTATAATTTATTGAACAAACAAGCAAGGATATGGATAAAGAATAAAGTTGTAATTTAATTACTAATCGTACCAACTGATACAATAATGTTTTATTAAATATTGGAAGAGTTAAGCTCGAGTAACGTTATTACAAGTGTGAAGTTGGGAAAACATCGGATACGTCGGGGGAAGGATATAGAACTTTGAGGATCGTGACAAAAATGAAGGCGCTGGTTCTTGAATGTTCCACGAGAGGAATTATATGATTCAGCGGAAACATCTGCCATCCTGGCACTTTTCGAACACGGGCGCTTTAACAAGTTAATGCGAATAAAAAAAAAGCGGAAAGGGAAAAGCGACATTTACTCATTTTTCCATCCTCATGAAATATTGAAAAAAAAGTCGGACGGCATTTTACGCTAAATTGTTGCTAAGTTACCAACTGCCTTTCTATTATAGTTTTCGTCATTTTACGCTAAATTGTTCGTAAATTGTTGGTAACGTATCAACTGTGTTTCTATTATAGTTTTTGCGATCTGATTTGTAATGGCTGACGCTTTTCACTTTGGAAATTGCTGGTCTGAAGAAAGATACAAAGGCTCAAATACACATATGTGGATATATCGATTGATATATCACACGCACCCTGGCTTCTGACAAACACTACGCCACCAGCAAAAATATATATTGATGAAATTGCACGTCAATCATTTAGTATATTATACGGGTATTTTTGCAAATTGTAGCAACAAGTTCTAAAACAAAATTAATAAATGCATGTATACGTTGATATAATAATGTATTATCGTAATAAAATAACCAATGAAATTATTTAAATGTGGCAACGTTCTAAATATGAATGTTACATACACATTGATAGAGCGTTGTTATTAATCAAATAAGATATTAAATATGTCATTGTATAATTCAATATCTGGAGGTGTATTTGCACGAGAAGTAGTTGTTTCAATGGATATTTATTGACTTAAATTGTCTTATTTAATAAGACGTATCATTTGCATTTTAAACAAATATTTCGTAATTTTATATATTATGAATAGTTGATTAGGCGACCAAGTCAATTAGTTTTAAGCAGAGCTTCGAGCAGTTACATATGCATACGTTGTACATTTTCCGACACTTGGCTTATTAAAAGAAATTCATTTGAAGCTTTAAACGAGTGTTTTCCACTCCCAGGTTAAGCATGAAGTAAAATTTCGAGTTTAGAAAAGCCTGAAAATTTGGCTCGGGCGCGTAGCGAAGCGAAGCGACCGAGCCAAATTAGGCTTTTCTAAACTCGAAATTTTACTTCATGCGCCACCGCTACAAAACACTGATTCAATGTGAAGTTTGCGGTGTGTTTTAAACTTCGTAATATGTCAGTGTTTTGTACCGGTGGCGCATGAAGTAAAATTTCGAGTTTAGAAAAGCCTAATTTGGCTCGGTCGCTTCGCTTCGCTACGCGCCCGAGCCAAATTTTCAGGCTTTTCTAAACTCGAAATTTTACTTCATGCTTAGTCTGGGAGTGGAAAACACTCGTTTCACATTTAAACAATTGATAATTGATTATTGTTGTTTTATTATTAAAGTTTAAAGAAAAAAAGAAAAACTTTAAGAAAAAAATGGTGATGTATCCATCATAGCACTTTCCTGTCATTTAAACAATTGATGATAATTCACATACTAAACTTGTTTTACTTGTCAATTGGTTAAAAACCATTTCACATTAAATCAGTGTTGTGTACGCGTGGCGCATGAAGTAAAATTTCGAGTTTAGAAAAGCCTAATTTGGCTCGGTCGCTTCGCTTCGCTACGCGCCCGAGCCAAATTTTCAGGCTTTTCTAAACTCGAAATTTTACTTCATGCTTAGTCTGGGAGTGAAAAACACTCGTTTCACATTTAAACAATTGATAATTGATTATTGTTGTTTTATTATTAAAGTTTAAAGAAAAAAAGAAAAACTTTAAGAAAAAAATGGTGATGTATCCATCATAGCACTTTCCTGTCATTTAAACAATTGATGATAATTCACATACTAAACTTGTTTTACTTGTCAATTGGTTAAAAACCATTTCACATTAAATCAGTGTTGTGTACGCGTGGCGCATGAAGTAAAATTTCGAGTTTAGAAAAGCCTAATTTGGCTCGGTCGCTTCGCTTCGCTACGCGCCCGAGCCAAATTTTCAGGCTTTTCTAAACTCGAAATTTTACTTCATGCTTAACCTGGGAGTGGAAAACACTCGTTTAAAGCTTCAAATGAATTTCTTTTAATAAACCAAGTGTCGGAAAATGTACAACGTATGCATATGTAACGGCTCGAAGCTCTGCTTCGCGCTACGCGACCAAACCAAATTTTCAGGCTATTCTAAACTCGAAATTTTACTTCATGCTTAGTCTGGGAGTGGAAAACACTCGTTTTAAGTTTTAAATTGAACTCTTTAAAAAAAACAAGGATTATCTAAAGATTTACGGCACCCACGCTATAATTAGAACTTAAAAGAAAAACTCTCTGTTTGTACAACTTGTACTAAAATAAGTTGAGGCGTTGATTGCAATTGGCTATAATTTAATTTTAATTTAATGGTCATACAGGCAACCCAGTTTACACATAGCCTAAAAATTAAAGGTGTATTGAATGCTTTGATTTGACAAATCGAACATATAAAAATAAACATTGAAAATGTTCGGTGTTACATAAAACTCTCTGTATATATAAATAAATTTGAACTGTGTATTTCTATTTTAAATCATTTCTTTGCGAATCGGTGATTGCTTTGTAGAATTAGCAATCACAGTGCAATGGTCGTCCTGGGAAGGATAACACGTTCCGGACATCATTGGCAGTTTCGACGGTCACGTTCTTTTGATAAGTGGCTATGTGCTCGAGGTACATTCTGCCCTTGTTTCTCTTGGGTCTTGATAGACTAATAACTAGTCTTATGAACCAGCATAAAAATTCACGGTGTCTGGGCAAGTAAAGTTTGTTTCTACCTTTCTTGAACAAAGCCAAATCTTTGATAAAATTATATCACATTTACTATACGTACAAATAACTTATTACTAGTTATTAAAAATAATTATACATTAGCGCTCTTAGGCTAAATTTACAGGCGAATCAATACGGTTTAGCGTCTTCGGTTTTGTAAATGTTTAAAATTGTAAACCGTGTGTAAATATTTAATTTGTTTTTGTAAAATAAATGTTAAATTGTTATTATAATTACTGTGTATTCTTTCACTAATACTGATCCCTTTTGAAACTGGTAATTGTTCTGCAATTAGTGACATTAAATTAAGATCTTTTGCAAGCTAAAAATCCAGCCAATAAAATTAATATTGAATCAAACACTTACTATGTTTTTACCACAAAATATTTATTGTATGTATATATATCATATTACACAAATATACACATAAATTCACGACTTAAGTTTCGACGTTTGACGGTCATTATCAAGTATATTGATAATGACCGTCAAACGTCGAAACTTAAGTCGTGAATTTATGTGTATATTTGTGTAATATAATATATATACATACAATAAATATTTTGTGGTAAAAACATAGTAAGTGTTTGATTCAGTGATCATGAATTACCACGTAGTTACGGTCGCAACCATCATTATGATTAAAATTAATATTGTTTGAAAAAAACTTACTTTACATTTCTGCGCCGGTTAATTTATTAATCGGATTTTGATCAAATGGTATAAAATAGTTCATTGTAAAGGCTTTTTTCGTTACATATCATTACTTACACAAACAATGACCGTTTGCACCTAAGTCGATTAACTTAATCAGTGATTAGTACTTCTTAAAAATACATATTCTAACAAGATAAAGTCAAATTCAAAACTATTTGAATTCGAGAAAATAAGCTTACGCTATAGATGGCCTAAGACATTAGTTTTAATCTAAGTCCTCTCACTTCTAATTTGTTGCTATCTCTCCTTTCATTTTAAATTGTATTGTTAGTTGGTTTGAAGAGAATTTGACCTAAACGTTACATATACTTTAATAGCGTTGTAACAAATCAAATTAAATAAGATTTTAAATATTTCATTGTATAATTCAACATCCGGAGGTGCATTTGCACGGGAAGTAGTTGTTTCAATGGATATTTATCGTCTTAAATTGTCTTATTAATTAAGACACTGTTTGTATTTTCACGAATAGTTTTTTCGTAATTTTATATATTATACAAATATTCTATTAACAAATTGTTTACTCACTCGCGTATTGATGTAAACAACAAGTTTAACTTATCTTGCGAATTTATAACATTTATTTATTCATCAACGGGATCCATATACAACCGTATAATATAACCTTGTAATATTCTAGAATTTTGACTAAATCAGTGGTTTAATCAATGATTAGTGAATTGTTAAAGTTAATCAGTAAGCGTGCAATGGGCCTAAGACACTTAAACTTGTTTGTATAACTGAGGTTTTTATCGTTACTATACAGGGTGTCTACGCTAAACCGTTTGTTAAAAGTATATTGGGTTGCCATTGCACTAAAAATTTGAAAAAAATCCTTGTCATACGGTTGAATAAGTTCTCCTCATGTGAAATATTTTCAACTTTATATCACTTCCGGTTCTACCCGAAATAGCACCAAATTTGTTATTTTAAATAGAACACCTTGTATATTAGTAATTTTTTGGATTCCTTGTTTAAATTGCAACATATTTTATTCGAACATATGTACACTTATCTCTTATAGTTTTCAAGCAAAAAAAATATTTCTAAAATTTTGACCTCTAAAAGGCATCTTGAAATCTATCTGTAACTTCTCTTAAGTGTAAGATAAAAATATGATTTATATCTCTACTTGTACCTAGAAAACGAATCTTTGAAATAATTCGAATACCACTTGCTTTAGGAGTATAGTTGTTAATACTTTTTTGTAGGAAATCTTCCCCTCAATCGTACCACGTGATAAAAAATGGGTCATTCCATTTAAAAAATTGAATTACGAGATATTGAAAAGGGCACTTCGATATTGACATTTTAAGAAGACTTTTTGTCAAAATTGACGGTTTCCAATTAATATACTCATAGAGGCAATGAGTGTATTAATTGGAAACTGTCAATTTTGACAATAAGTGTTCTTAAAATGTCAATATCGAAGTGCCCTCTTCAATATCTCGTAATTCAATTTTTTTAAATAGAATGACCCATTTTTTATTACGTGGTACGATTGAGGGGAAGATTTCCTACAAAAAAGTATTAACAACTATACTCCTAAAGCAAGTGGTATTCGAATTATTTCAAAGATTCGTTTTTCGTCGCATTTATGCACGGAATAATGCGCACATAAGTCGCAACTGAATTTTAGTAGGCAAGTAGGATGCTTTTGTTTTGTCACTTATGTAATGCGAATATCAAATAATAAAAACAATTAGTACAAAGTTATTCAGAAATCAACAAAATGAATAAATACAACAATCAACAAATTATCAATGTATTCTTTATACATGGCAACTGAGATAGAATTGGTACTCGAACATGTAGAATATTTAATGAAACTTATCCACATTTGCCACCGATGAATAAGACAAGATTTACAAGATTGGAATCAAATTTTGTTCAATTGGCAGTTGCCATGTATAAAGAATAAATTGATAATTTGTTGATTTGTGTAATTATTCATTTTGTTGATTTCTGTAAAACTTTGTACTAATTCTTTTTATTATTTGACATTTCGCAATACAATCGCGACCAAACAAAAGCATACCACTGGCCTACTAAAATTCAATTGCGACTTATGCGCGCATTATTCCCTGCATAAATGCGACGAAAAACGATTTTTGAAATAATTCGAAAACTACTTGCTTTAGGAGTATAGTTTTATAATACTTTTTTGTAGGAAATTTTCCCCCCAGTCGTACCATGTGATAAAAATTGGGCCATTCTATTTAAAAAAATTGAATTACTAGATATTGAAGAGGGCACTTAGATATTGACATTTTAAGAACATTTATTGTAAAAATTGAAAGTTTCCAAATAATTCACTCATAGGGACACCCTCTAGGTACAAGTAGAGATATAAATCATATTTTTATCTTATTCTTAAGAAAAGTTACAGACAGATTTCAAGATGCCTTTTAGAGGTCAGAATTTTATAAATATTTTTTTTTTTTTCTTGAAAACTATAAGAGATAAGTGTACATATGTTCGAATACAATATGTTGCAATTTAAACGAGGAACCCAAAAAATTACTATTATATAGGGTGTTCTATTTAAAATAACAAACTTGGCGCTACTTCCGGTGGAACCGGAAGTGATATAAAGCTGAAAATATTTCACATGAGGAGAACTGATTCAACCATATGACAAGGATTTTTTTCAAATTTTTAGTGCAACGGCAACCCCATAAACTTTTAACGAACGGTTTAGCGTAGACACCCTGTAGTTTCGACAACTTTAACTTCTCATTATCAAACTAGTGCCAGTTTGCACTCCGGCCGATTAAATATTTAACAATCTATTTTTGGATAATTCTATTGCACTGCCATTTAATCAATGATTAAAATTTCGATTGACCTCAAATTTTTAATCGGTCGATTTTGTCAGATTAAGTACTGACATTTGCCGAAAGTTACTTCAAAATGGAAATTGAATTCAATTTAATAGAAGACGACGACGAACTGAATGTAATTGATTTAATTAACATTGATGTTCCACGTCATGTGAACTTCAGAATTAATTACTTTGATATCCTAGATGATAGCGGTTTTCGAAAAAGATTTCGATTGAATAAACAAAGCGCCTTATACTTATTAGCATTAATTGAAGAACAAATAGAATTTGCAAGTGATGGGTAAGTTTGTAATAAGTAATATTAAGGTTGACGGTTTTTATTATTCCCAATGTCCAAATTATATTTGTATAAACTCGTTTAAAGTAAAAACGTACTGTTACCGGCGTTTTATCGAAAACGTCGTAACTTGATTATATTTCATTCTCATTCACGAAAACATCGGACTCCAATTGTTTTGCTCATTTTCATTTCATCATAATCATTTTAATTCCAAATGATTCAAGTTTGTAAATATTCATTCGATGTTCCTTTGTATATATTTTTGTAAATATTATAAGTAGGTAGTTGTACATTTTGCACCGGAACGTGACCAACACAATACGGCTACGTATTAACAAACATCCCCATCGTAAACCGCGCACCAAGCCCAACGCCCGAATTTTACAACCCCGAAGACGCACCGTCATAAAACTCCGCACCTCCGAGGGCCACCATTATAAACCTCCTGGCGAGCTGTAGATGTTTACGGCCAGGAAGACAAAGCCTTTAGAAATCTTCGTCGGGTTTGGGAAAAACTCCGAGAACAAAGGTTTATGGTCGTAACATCTGCAGCACATCTTCGACACGCCAGAACGGTCCGAAACCAGAGGCCCAAAACTTTTGGCCTCTGGTAGAAGTTGCCACTGCGCAACCCCATCCCGAAACTTCCTCCACCACAATCTTCGACCAATCACCGTCACCCCCAAGATACATGGCGGGGGTGAAGACATCGGTGGTTGGGAAGATCGAAGAGGGAAGAAGTCAGTGATCCTTGGAACATCATCAAGAACAGTTGAGTCTAAACTCAAACAATTATCATTTCGTCGCGAGTCGAATCAAAAACCTCATAGTGCAAGTCACGACATCTTCAAGACAGTTCATCAGTGCGTAACCATTCCGTGTCATCAGTGTCCGCGTAAATCATTTTCCGTCGTTCATCATTTCATTTGTCAGTATTCATTTTTGTTAATCGTAAGTCGTCGTCACTGTAAATTATTGTATATTCATTTCGTATTTACGTTCATTTACTTTCTTTTCATCTGTATATTCATTGTCTTCATTCTTTTTCATCTTTTCGGTTTGGTTGTTATAATAAATTATATTGTTGTTGTTGGAATATTAGCGTTCACATATTCATTTTATTCAAACTAAATAAATTAAACCCAAAAATCAAATGAAGTGTGTGTCCGAAACCAGACAAAAAGACAACGAGGAAGTCTGAGTAAGTATATATTTTTGTATTTAACTGAGCTAACGGAGTGTTACGGGGAGCATCTTGTAAGTGCAAAAACCATGCTATCCATTTAAATAAGTCAACGACAAAGCACGAATATTACAAGACGCCACAACCCCCCGTTAACAGTACCTTTACATTAGCAACTGACATTTTGTCTCAATTTCTAAATAACATTTTTTTAAATAATTAATACCAACACAACATAACTAAAAATGGAGATTTTACAATTCGACAACATTAAATAATTAAATACCCTAACATTTTTATTTATAATCTATACAATGATTTCTATGATCGCCGATCTACTATAATCTGTTTAATAACTAGGAGGAGCGTTTTAAATTCCACGCGCCAAAACCTACAACTCTGATTGGCCGAGAGCGCGCCCATTTTACACTATGCTAATTACGTCATTATTAGACGCAACAGCTGACATAACCTTAATTCAAAGCGTTACCGAGTTGCAACTTTGTCTGTTTCGTAATAACCTTTTGTGCGTTATTTCTTTAGGATAGTTAAAAGTTAGTTTTGTTTATATTGTTGTGATGGATTATGGACCCAGTACAAGCTCGGTGATAATATCACCTTCACCTCCAAAAAAGCGTAAGAAGTTGGATTTGGGTCATTTATATCTGCCTGAAAAACAGTGCATAATAAATATGTATAAGCAAATGATAACAGATGATCCACATGTGAAAATGACTGCTGTTGTATCAGACATTGTTGGTGCAGTAGGTGAGATATCAAATAGCATAAGAATATGCATCAAATAATAAATTGTTTAATTTTTAGGAGTTTAAATTCCACTGTCTATCGTACCATTAGCGAATATAAGAAATCCGGAGAGATTTGTAGCCCTAAACAGCCTGGAGGACATAATTACAAGTTTGATGACGTAGTGAAGAGATACGTGCATAGTTTCTTCTATAAAAATGAACTGCCAACTTTGAATAAATTTTTAAAAGAAGTAAACGATCATGCAGGCATGCCGAAGATAAGTCGTTCTACCTTCTTTGGTTTTATGAAACAAATCAATTTTAAGTAGGATAGAGAACAGAGCCGGGCAGGATTCAAAAGAGGTATTCGAATACTTTAGTTTAACTGGATTCGTGATCCGGATTCGTTACATTTTTTTAAGAGGATTCGTATTCGAGTCTAAATGTGGGTGATTCAAATCCTTATAAAAGGATTCGAATACTTACAAAAGGATTTGAATCGTCAAAAATAATTCGAATTAATTGTGAGGAATAAGAAGAAAAATGTTTTTTTGTGTGTTTTTAAATTTCACGTTACATCACTCTTTTATACGCGTGGCGCATGAAGTAAAATTTCGAGTTTAGAAAAGCCCCGTGAAAATTTGTCTCGGGTCGCTGCGCGACCCGCGACAAATTTTCACGGGGCTTTTCTAAACTCGAAATTTTACTTCATGCTTAGTCTGGGAGTGGAAACGCTCGTTCGAAACTTCAAACTGAATGCTTTGATAAGAACATTAAATGACTGAAAATGTTTTTAAAGATAATAATATAGTTTTAAAATTTTGTTTAATATTAATTAAAGTAAAACTGACATGGTAGCCACAATCTGAAATGTTAAATTTTTTCGGCATTTCCCTGATTCAAGATTTTTTTCCCTGGCTTTTTAATATAACCTTCTCTGTGAGAAACCCCCATTTTGTTAAATTGTTTTCATCGTTTTTGTCTATATTTAAGTTAATTTTATAAATGTTTACGTGTTTTGTAATATATCATTTTGTAAATTTTTGTGGCGTTTGTCGTCGTAATGCCAAGATTTCTGTATGTTAGACTACGGAAGTGTCTTGCTCTAGCAGTAATTTTGTTTTTAATTATGGCTGTGTGTTTTTTAAAATTAAGTTTTGAGTCGAAGGTAATTCCAAGGTATTTTATATGGAGAGCTGGGGAAATGGGCTTATGACAAATGGAGATTGAATTTGTGTTCAGTATTCCGGCACCAGATACCCACAGACGCGTTTAGGACTTCAAGGTCCTCTTCAGTGTGGTCCCGACCCAGTGCTGAGGAATACTGACCATTTCTGACTATTTCAAGCCAATATGTGAAAACTATTAATGATTTCGATAGCTAACGCCATCTAATGCTTCATAGTGGCATCGTCAGTGACACGAATGCACAAAGTGCATATACAGGTCACTGTTTCGTCCATGAGCGAGCAGAACTCTGTTTGTGAAACCAGAAAACAAATATCAAAATTGAATATTCCTCAGCACTGGGTCGGGACCACACTGAAGAGGACCTTGAAGTCCGAAACGCGTCTGTGGGTATCTGGTGCCGGAATACTGAAGACAAATTCAATTTTGATATTTGTTTTCTGGTTTCACAAACAGAGTTCTGCTCGCTCGTGGACGAAACAGTGACCTGTATATGCACTTTGTGCATTCGTGTCACTGACGATGCCAGTATGAAGCATTAGATGGCGTTAGCTTTTGAAATCATTAATAGTTTTCACAAATGGAGATGTTGACAGGAATATTGTTGCGGTGGTAAGGAATAAGGAGTTGGGATTTGTTAGGATTTATTTTTATTTTCCATTTAGCAAACCAAATCTATAAGCTGCTGCAGTGTTAGTAGTGCTTTGGGTAGGTTCTTTTCATGAGTTATTAGGGCTGTGTCATCGGCGTATTGCAGGACATAGGAAGCTGGATTTAAATACATGGGATTAGAGTTGTATAGATCAATACAGAAAATGTTGTATAGGAGTGGAGAGAGAGGTGATCCTTGCGGAACACATTGCTCAGGAGTGAAGGTTTGGGATGTGGTACTTTGGATTTTTACTTTTAGTGATCTATTTATTAGGAAGGTATTTAGGATAAGAATTAGGTGTTTAGGTATGTTAAGGGAGTGACATTTATACAGCAGACCTCGGTGCCATACCGAGTCAAAAGCCTTTTGGATATCTAGAAAGACGGCGGCAGATGAGCGTCCTTCGCTGGGAGAGTAATGGATCTGTGGGGGAGAAACCGAATTGGTAGTTTAAGTTTAAGATGTGATCTATGGGAAATTATTTTTTCTTTATCTTTATTTCTTTTCTAAATAATTACACCAGTTTTCCAGTCAGGAGGAAAGTATTGGGAATGGTAGCAAAAGTTTAGGACTTTAAGGATATATTTGTGGATTTCAAATGGGAGAGATTTAATTATATTTCGTCAAATAATTACACCGGTTTTCTAGTCAGAGGAAAGTATTGGGAATGGTAGCAAAAGTTTAGGATTTTAAGGATATATTCGTGGATTTCAAATGGTAGAGATTTAAGGATATTTCGTCAAATAATTACACCGGTTTTCTAGTCAGAGGAAAGTATTGGGAATGGTAGCAAAAGTTTAGGATTTTAAGGATATATTCGTGGATTTCAAATGGGAGAGATTTTAGGATATTTCGTCGTATATGGTCGTGTCCTAGAGCAGTGTTTTTTCCGGCATGTAGTACTTGAAAATAATTGTCTTCTATCATTTCGTCAGTAGCGGTAAGTGGGGTGTTTACATTTAAAAAGTCTGTGTACCAGTCGTCGACATGATTAAAGAAGTTATTGTCGAATGAAGTGTATGTTGTGTGTCGGTAAATGTCTTCAAAATATTGTGCAAATTTGTCCGCTATTTCCTGTTTATCGGTTATTCTCTCCTTGGTCGCTGGGTCAGTAATTTTTGTTATCGTGCTTGTATTTCTGGATTTGCTAAGCTTCTTTATTTCTGTCCAGTATGTTTTACCTTTGCTGTTTTTTCTGACAGGCTGTCAACCAGGTGTCCGTCTTGTACTGTTTTATTAACTGTTTAATGTCTTTGCTTAGTTTGTTAAATATTGTCCGTAGGTCTGTAGTATCTATCTGTCGAATGTCTCTGTAAATTTGTCTTTTATATTTTATTAATTTCAGAATATAATTAGGAAGGGGATATTCATAGGATTGTTTTTAAATCTTCGGTGTGTTACTGCTAATAGATTAGGATAGCGTGTAATTAAATTGGGTAATAATATTGGAGTCGATAGTGGGATGGTTGGATATGAAATGAGTGCTGTTGGGCGATCTTATTAATTTTGCAATTTTTATGGTCAAGGATACTTTTTAATGATATTCAGTATTATTTTTATTTACGTAATTTTCAGGCATTCGTCGGTTTTATAATAGAGTTCAATTTGAAGTTTTGAACGGGTGTTTCCACTCCCAGGCTAAGCATGAAGTAAAATTTCGAGTTTAGAAAAGCCCGAAAATTTGTCGAGGGTCGCGCAGCGACCCGAGACAAATTTTCGGGCTTTTCTAAACTCGAAATTTTACTTCATGCGCCACGAGTACAAAACACTGATTTAAAGTGTATTCAAAAAAACACAAATACATCTTTAATCAGAGTAACAGGAAATCATATATTTATTCTGTTATCAACGATGTTCAGTGTTTATAATACATAATTAGGTTTTGAATATTTTTGTTAAAACAACTGGTAACGATATTTATATATTAATGGTTGCAAAAAAATAATAAAATCAAATTTATTCTTAAAGGATTTGTATCTGTGATTCGAAAAAACAGTATTCGAATTTTTGATTCGAATCGAATTTGTCTCTTACGAATCCTTTATTCGAGTATTCGTGATTCGAATCATATTAGGTGATTCGGATTCGTGATTCGAATCCTTTTTACGAGGATTCGTCCCAGCTGTGAAGAATATGCATCAAATAATAAATTGTTTAATTTTTAGGAGTTAAAATTCCACTGTCTATCGTACCATTAGCGAATATAAGAAATCCGGAGAGATTTGTAGCCCTAAACAGCTTGGAGGATATAATTAGAAGTTTTGATGACGTTGTGAAGAGATACGTGCATAGTTTCTTCTATAAAAATGAACTGCCAACTTTGAATAATTTTTTAAAAGAAGTAAACGATCATGCAGGCATGCCGAAGATGAGTCATTCTACCTTGTATAGTTTTATGAAACAAATCAATTTTAAGTAGGATAGAGAACAGAGCTGCGCGGGATTCAAAAGAGGTATTCGAATACTTTAGTTTAACTGGATTCATGATCCGGATTCGTTACATTTTTTTTAAGAGGATTCGTATTCTAGTCTAAATGTCGCTGATTCGAATCCTTATAAAAGGATTCGTATCCTTGTAAAAGGATTCGAATACTTACAAAAGGATTTGAATCGTCAAAAATAATTCGAATTAATTGTGAGGAATAAGAAGAAAAATGTTTTTGTATGTGTTTTTAAATTTCACGTTAAATCACTCTTTTATGCGTGTGGCGCATGACGTAAAAGGGTATCACCGGATAAGGGGGTGAAAAGTGCCCCCAATGTAAATCCACAATTGCGATACTCAGACGAAAGACAACTGAAAATACCGACATTCCCCAAATTTTCAGCTTCCTAAACCAATTTGTTACTGAGATACGAGGTAAGACGTGATTTTTCTATTTTATTTTTTTCTCAGCATCTACTGCGTGTATCGAGCTAAAAAAAAAATATGCTCAAAAGAAAACAAAAAGTTACATGTCGCGGTATTTTTTTCAAAAAATGTTGGCGCCAAATTCAAATATAAAAAAAATAAAAATGTTTTCAAATTTGATTTTCGCACTGTAGGCATTGGACTACTGTCTCAAATTATGTACATGTAATGTGCTTTTTAACCCTCTATAATATATATTTTTTGTAGATTTTTCAACAATGTGGAAGATAGTAAAATAAAATAAAAACCAACTTTACCGGTTTAAATATTAAAATTTCGCTCCCAAATTGCAATTAAAAAGTGAGTTTGTCCCCATTATGATTAATTCATATTATTATTAATATTTAACTGTCATTTCCAATTAGTTTCTCTTGTAATTTGTTAATGAATAAGATTTGTGATGTTAAATAGATTTAACATTACGTAATAAAAGTATTAAACTTAATTTTTAAATGATTTTTATGTTTAGCAGTTCATACTTGTTTTGCACAGGTGGCGCTACTGAGGCGACCGGCGACTCGTGCGCCTGCGCCACAATGCTAGTGTTTAGACGGCGCGGCGTACATAACCTCACCGTTGTATTATGTCGACTGAAAGCGAGCGTGCTTCATAAAAGCCGAAACACGTAAGATGTGTAAGCTGCAATATTTTGATTTGGCGATCAACAGGCCAAGTAAAGGTTATTCGGTCTAAAGTTGAAGGAGACCATTTGGCAAATGTTTTGCATAGAGAAATCGCAGTTGGTGATGAATTGTGCAATAAGTGTCGGGCTATTGTTTACATTAAAACTGACACAAACATGGAAGAAAGTCGAGTTTCTACCTTTGTTCAGAGCGACTCATTTTCATCAGAATTCTCGTCGCAGAATTCGATTTCCTCAAATTCAGCCGATGATCCGTCGTTCGTTATGAAGGAATTTGACCAACAGCCGTTCGAATTCGTTGAGTTACCATTTCAGCGAGTTGTGTCGACCCAAAAATATTGCTTTGTTTGTGGGAAGGCTGAAAATATTCTAGCACTTCCAAACGATGCGAGAAGACAAGCTTTCAGTAAAAAAAATATTTATTCCAAAAGGCAACCGTTGTTGCCCTGGTCACCTAATAAAAAAACGGTTTTACGAAGATATTTTGATGCAGCTCATTATCTATGCAAACTCTAGTTTTATCGATGTTAAGGATCTGAAAAACTATAAGCACTATTTGTCAGATCGTTCCGAATCAACCATTTTGGACAAATTGGGCGATTACAATATTTCGGAGGAGCACATTGAAACATTTACATGTATGTAGCAATTTAAACAATATTTTACTCCTTTGACATAAAATAGTAATTGCCTGGACAACTACAGATTGCACAATCATTTAACTGTGAATTCGTAGATAATTCAATGTTAAAACTGCGGATATCTGGGTAACAGCACTAAATCTTGTACAATTATTTAAATATTTTTTTGTATTTTGAGGTTTAACGTGGGAAAATCTCACAGAGCTTCGTGACATGATGACGTCAATGAGATCTTCTAAAACCCGAAGCGTGACTCAAGCACTCGTGGTATTTCTATATAAGATACGCACTGGAGTCTCGAATAGTTTCATATCTGCAACTTTTGGCTTAGGAAATGAACAACAGGTGTCAGAATATTGCAGTTCTGTCATCGAGTCGTTTGAAAAAGATATATTGCCTTTTCATTTCGGTTTCGGAACAATTTCTCGACAGGATTTGATTGAAAAGCAAACATCAACATTTGCGCAAGAGTTGTTCAATGCTGATAAGAAATTGACACTCATTTTTGACGGCACTTATGTCACGCACCAAAAAAGTAGAAACAATGAGTATCAGCGAAAATCGTACTCAGGTATTATTGTTTTCACTAGAATTAGTCGCCTCGGAATCAAATTGTTGAAATATTATCTTTTCGTTTAAAAAACATGCAATGCATTTTCCAGTTTCCATAAAATATCACGTGTTCAGAAAAATTTTTTTTTTCTGGAATGTTTTTATTACATTATATCACACTTATGAAATTGATATATCTCACCGCAGAAAAAAACTTATCTTTTAGGACAAAAGAAGAAACCGTTGTTGAAACCATTTATAATTTGTACAACAAATGGTTTTATTGTTAAAACGCTTGGACCATTCACTGCCAATTTAAATGATGCTCAAATAATGCGCCAAATCATGGAAGATGAAAATGGACTAAAATGTCTTTTAGAACAAGGTGATATTTGCATAGTTGACCGGGGATTTCGGGATGTCAAGACTGAATTAGAAGAGCAAGGATACACAGTCTGTATGCCTGCCCTTAAAGGTATATTTGTCATTTATCTTGACATTTTATTAATTTCGAAAGAATAATTACGAAAATGTATTAGAGGTTTATTTGCAATAAAACAATTTCATGTTTTGACATAAATTTTTAATTATTGCAGGCAAACGGAAGCAATTAACAACTGCTGAATCGAATGCATCTCAGATTGTAACTAAGGTTCGCTGGGTGGTTGAGGCGGTTCATGGAATCATAGGGCAAAAATTTAAATTGTTGCATCACCAACTCGGCAACAAATTGCTGCCTACAGCAAAAGCATTTTGCAGAATCGCAAGTTTTTTAAACAACAAATTCGGAAAGCGACTCAATTCTGACGTCAAGAATCGAGAAGAAATTCTTCGCCAGATTGCATCTAAGATTACCATGAACACGTTGGAGGCTAAAGTGGAGAAGAATGGCTGGAGCAGAAAAAAAGTCATTTTTCAGCCTTCATCTTCTGAGGATTTGGCTGACTTTCCAGAAATGACTGAGAATGACTTGAAAATATTTTTCACTGGGACTTATCAGTTGAAGCAAGCGGTGTCTTATTTGGCGGAATTATTGGATGAAGAGGGAACCCTAAAACTGCAGTTTTTGAAAGAACAATCGAATATTGTTAAAATCCAGGTTCCATCCCGACACATAAACGCGAAAACATATAGAGTATATATAGATTACGTACCGGACTCAATCGGAATAGCGGGAGTGAAACGACACTATTGTGAATGTGCGAACGGGAGTCGCACCCTGGGATGTTGTTCTCACATTGCTGCGATTATTTATTACTTAACACATGCGCGTTACTTAGCCAAAATTGTCAAACCGGCCGAAATTTTAAGTCGGCTGTTTGTGAACGACCAAGTAATACCTGTTATAGAAGAAGATAGTGACGACGAGTAGATATTATAAAGCATAACTAAAACTGAATACATAATTTTTTAAATGCCTTTACTCGTATCTTCTCGTACAACAATAAACAATTATGAACTGCTAAACGAAAATGTCATTTAAAAAATGAGTTTGGTAGTTTTATTACGTAATGTTAAATCTTTTTAACATCAGAAATCTTATTTATTATCAAAATACAGAAGAAACTAGTTTAAAATGACAGTTAAATATTAATATTAATATGAATTATTCATAATGTGGACAAACACATTTTTTTATTACAATTTTGGCGCGAAATATGAATATTTAAACCGGTTTATTTTATTTGACTATCTTCCACATTGTTTAAAATTCTACAAAAAATATATGTTGTAGAGGGTTAAAAAAACACATTACATGTACAAAATCTGAGACAGTAGTCCAATGTCTACAGTGCAAAAATCGAATTTGAAAACTTTAATTTTTTTTATATTTGAATTTGGCGCCAATATTTTTTGAAAAAAATACCCTGACATGTAACTTTTTTTTTTCCTTTTAAGCAATATTTTTTTCCAGCTCGATGCACGCAGTAGATGCCGGGAAAAAAAAACGTAAAAATCACGTTTTCCCTCATATCTCAGTAACAAATTGGTTTAGGAAGATGAAAATTTGGGGAATGTCGGCATTTTCAATTGTCTTTCGTCTGAGTATCGCGATCCTGGATTCGCATGGGGGGCACTTTTAACCCTCTTATCCTGTGATACCCTTTCGAGTTTAGAAAAGCCCAGAAAATTTGTCTCGGGTCGCTGCGCGACCCTCGACAAATTTTCACAAGGCTTTTCTAAACTCGAAATTTTACTTCATGCTTAGTCTGGGAGTGGAAATGCTCGTTCGAAACTTCAAAGTGATTGCTTTGATAAGAACATTAAATGATTGAAAATGTTTTTAAAGATAATAATCTAGTTTTTAAAATTTTGTTAAATACTGTTCGAAGTAAAACTGACATGGTAGCCACCATCTGAAACGTAAAATTTTTCCGACATTTCCCTGATTAAAGCTTTTTCCTCGGCCTTAAATATAACTTTCTTCTGTGGGAAACCTCACATTTGGTGATTTTAATTTAAATGATTACGTAATCAATTCTGAACTTAGCACTTGTTCGAAAACCCTTAAAAATTGTGTAGAATTTTTTGGCCTTGATCAATATAATTCTGTCTACAACCACCACCACAGGATCCTTGACCTGGTATTTAGTAATTTAACGTGTTCTGTAAATCACATGATGGATCCTATTGTAGTTCAAGACATTCACCATCCCGCTCTTACTATCGATTTTACCGTAAAAAAGCCTAATTTAATTACTTCATTCGCACAAAACTTAAATTTTAAATCGTTTAATTTCAAAAAGGCCAATTTCGTAAGATTATATGAATTAAATGAATGAAATAAAACACTTTAACTTTGTTTGTATAACACACTATTTTAATTTTCGTGACTGCAGTCACGAAAATTAAAATAGTATGTTATACAAACAAAGTTAAAGTGTTTTATTTCATCGAATTAACATGTATAACGAAGTAGAAGCCTCCACAGTTCATAATTTATATGAATTAATTTCAAACATTGATTGGAATGATGTTATGTCTTGTACCAATATCAACAATGCTTGTATGCGTTTTTATGAAAAGCTGCACTCTATATTTAAGGTCTGTGTTCCCTTCACTCGTAAACCATCAAATAAATATCCCATATGGTTCTTTTCTAATCTAAGAAATAAAATTAAAGAGAAGAAAAAATACTTCAAATTGACAAAAAAATATCCACTATCTCAATTCTTCAGACTTAAACTATCTAATCTCCGGCGGCAAGTAAGAATATTAAGCAAACACGACTTCTCAACGTTTGTTAAAGATTGCGAGAATTCTGTTCGTAAAACGCCGAAAAAATTCTGGAGCTATATTAATACAATGAAAAATAATTATGCAATACCACAGACTATGAGTTATGATGGCCGTGATATAACATCAGCCCAAGATATTGTAAATAGTTTTCTAAATCTTTTGAGTCAGCTACTGCTACGTCTTCCACTTGTACAAAGTCAATACATAATAATTCTATACACATAATAGGGTTTGATCAACCTGATATTGAAGATGCAATTAGCAAATTGGGTAATAAATTATGCTCTAGGCCAGATAATCTTCCAGCACTCATATTAAAAGATTGTCGTTACGTATTATCAGAACCATTGAAGCATATATTTAACTTATGCTTAAAACAAAGTATTTTTCCAGATATGTGGAAAAAGACTCCAATTTATAAGTCAGGCGATAGAAACTTGATTATCAACTATAGGACTATAGCAATCATTTCCAACTTATCAAAGTGTTTTGAATTTGTTTTGCGTGATCGAATAAGCGCATTTGTTAACTTGAATCTGGCTGATAATCAACACGGCTGCTCTAGACCAAAGCGATCAATGCTTAGTAATTTGATGCTCTACACGCAGCAGTTAACAAACTCCATCGATCGCCAGGTTCAGGTTGATGTCGTGTTTACTGACATCTCCAAGGCCTTTGACAGGTTGGATCATAACATCTTGTTGTCCAAACTGTATAATTTTGGGTTTTCGCTAGCCCTCTGCAATTTATTAAAAAGCTACCTGCATGAAAGACCGCTATTTGTAGAATATATGGGCTATAAATCTAACTTATTTTTGGCAACATCAGGTGTTCCTCAGGGATCAGTCTTAGGTCCGTTGCTTTTTAACTGCTTCATAAACGATATTGTTGAGAACTTAGATGTTGATTGCTTATTATTCGTAGATGATATGAACATTTTTAAACCAATTAATTCTATTACCAACTGTCTGTCCTTGCAACACAATATTGATATTATCCATTCTTGGTGCAGTTCCAATAATTTATTACTTAATACGAATAAGTGCAAAGTGATTTCCTTTTCACGAAATAAATCTTCCATAACACACAATTATAATATAAATGGCGTCCTAATATCGAGAGTGTACCACTTTAAAGATCTAGGTATATTTTTTGATGCGAGCCTCACATTCAATTTTCACATAGAAAGCATAGTCTCTTCGGCCAATCGTTTCTTAGGATTTATTTTTCGCAATTCCAAATTATTTGAAGGTTGTGATGCTATACTATCGTTATACTATGCGTACGTTCGATCTCGGCTCGAATATGGTTGTTGTGTTTGGAATCCATGTTATGCTAAATATTCTAATTTAATAGAATCTATTCAAAAACGCCTAGTTAAGTATTTATATATTAAGAAGTCAGGACTTTATCCAGACTACACTATAAACTATGAATCGCTACTTCAAGCTGTTGAATTACAATCTTTGGAACGTCGACGTAAAGCACATCTGATAACTGCGCTTTACAAATTATTAAATAATTCAATTGATTGTTCAGAGATTGTTGCTCAGATTAAATTTCACGTTCCCCATGGTTTAAGACACAACCGATTTTTTCAACTTTCAATTCAGTTTTGGTCAATTTAAATACAATTCCATGACTTTTCTCTGACTTTCCCGGTTTTAATGATATTCAGTGATTTTTTTATTTACGTAAATATCTGACTCCCTGTTACTCTGGTTAATATATTTGTGTGTTTCTGAACTCCACTTCAAATCAGTGTTTTGTACCCGTGGCGCATGAAGTAACATTTCAAGTTTAGAAAAGCCCGAAAATTTGTCTCGGGTCGCTGCGCGACCCTCGACAAATTTTCACGGGGCTTTTCTAAACTCGAAATTTTACTTCATGCTTAGCCTGGGAGTGGAAACACTCGTTCAACACTTCAAAGGCTCTAGCCGGGTAGGGGGGTCCTCCGGCCCCCGACTGCGATTCGCCTGAGATTTTGTCCACCTATTTGAATGTAAAAAAGATTATTATCTACCGAGTATCAGCCTGAAAAACCAATATCACAAATAGTTATTGCGAAAAAACCGTTTTTTTCACGTTTAAATTAAACATTCTCATAAAATAATTTTTTGTCGGAATTCATTGTGTCTGGTGGCAACTTTTTATTAATGAATGCATTAAATACATTCAAAATTTGATGTTTACGTGATTTGCGATGTACAAGTGGAGTACTAACTTGAGTGAAGTCGATTTTTTCTTGAAAAAATGGGTACGAAAAATGTGTTTTTTCATCTTTATTCACCTAATTTTTGGACTTCCTGAACGAATATAAAAAAGGGTTACTCATGAAATGTGCAGAATTTCATAAGCTTTCGAGTCCAGGAAACCGCAACCTTGTATGATTTGATGTACGACCTGGCGAGCCTATTTTGTAATCGTACTTTTTGTCAAATTATTCATATTTTCCGTATTATAAAATGTTATTTTACTTCAGTTTATTTCTAGAACTTTCATGTTGTTAAAATTAAAGTAACTTGATAGATAAATGATGGAACCTTATTGTATAATTAGCTGAATGTTTATTACTAGCGCATTTTACATTTTTTGTCGAGAATGGTTTGTATACATGTACCTACTAATTAGCCTTATTCTAATCGTCGTCGCTGTCATCGTTAATCACAGGATCAATATTGTTTCGATTGAAAATCTTTGATAAAATCGCAGCGGGCCTAACTATGCGCGATAGGTACCTTGCATGAGATAAATAGTAAATCACAGTCGCAACAGGCGAACAGCAACCAATGGTTCGCAATCCATTTGCACAGTCGCATGTGTATTGTCGAATACTGTCAACCCCAAATAAATCCGGGTCATATTCAATGAATACTTTGTATTGTTTTCGATTGATGTGACGTGATTGG
Source organism: Philonthus cognatus (assembly GCA_932526585.2). NCBI lineage: Eukaryota > Metazoa > Arthropoda > Insecta > Coleoptera > Staphylinidae > Philonthus > Philonthus cognatus. Next base: position 104,684,982 of record OW052244.1, read on the forward strand.
ATGATAATTTTTAGCACATTTTGTCTCGGTTTATAATAGCTAAGGTGAATCTCATCGTTATCCCCCATCATTTCAGCCAGATAGGAGACCGACTGTGCTAGTTGATATGTCCCCGTGAAGAAAATAATTAATTCTTCTTCGGTTAATTCGGGGAAATCTAAGATATCAGAAGAACTGATTTCTTTAAAAATTGAACGCTTTCTTCCCCAGCTCGCAACCTCTTCCGTAAGTGTATTTTCGAAATCTTTTCTCGCATTGATATACCTTACAATATCATCCTCCAACCCAACATCTGAATTTAACCGTTTCCCGTACAAGTTATTGATAAAACAAGCTATTTTAATGTATGTTCCGACAACAGGCAAGAGTTTGTTATCTAATTGGTGGTGTAGTAATTTAAACTTTTTGCCAATAATGCCGTGAACGGCTTCCACAACCCATCTTAATTTTGTTACAAGACGGGAATCGTTTGACTCTTTGGCCGTCAGCTGATTCCTCTTGCCTTTTAACGCTGGCATGAGGACAATGAAACCATCATCTTCAAGCTGTTTATGTATGTCCCTGAATCCCCGATCTAGTATAAAAACGTCGCCTTTCTTCAAAAGTTTCCTTATTCCGTTAGGATCTGACAACATATCCTTCAGTATATAAGCATCGTTTTGAGTCCCTAAATAAGGACCACCAATTTCCACAACATACCCGTCAGTAGCGCAAATCGTAAAAGGTTTGCATAAAGGAACCTTTTTCTGCCCGGAATACGAAATTCTCTGATAGTGATTATTTGCGCTCTTCTCGTGTCTGATGTACGTACCGTCCATTATAAGCACTAATCTGTTTTCCAAATTATGCAAACTTTTTACATAGGAGGATGTATGGTTCGCAATAAGATCTTCTCTGCTACATGAATCAACACCAAACTCGCGCGGTAAAACATCTTTCTCGAATGAATCCCTAACAGATTCGCAGAAATGCGATACACTCTGAACACTTTTCAAACCCAAAATTGAAGCTAACACATCATTCGAGTTTCCGGTTTTTAGCTTAAACAAAAACACAATTAAGGCTTGCAAAGAAGATCTGTTTCCCGTATTCCTCATGGAAGTCAACTTTTGTTGCAATTCCTGAACTTGATTCCAGTTTAACCCGGTGAATGCACGCAAACGTTCGTCTGAAAGGGAAAACTGTCCAATCTGCTCGTGCATAGTACTGTTACAATTATTGGACATCTGGTTAAGAAACTGCAACAATTCAGATTTCTCGATGTGTGATACATTGGAATAGGTCGCAATTTTGTCAATTTCGTCTTCATAAAAACGGGTTTTGATCATGTGTTCTTCGCAACATCTGTTACCTTTTGGTATAAAAATACGCTTTTTAACAAAAACTTGAACACGAGCGTCAAGTGGGACGACTTTCATCTGACGACCACTTTGAAGACAAACGCAGCAGCGTCTGTGGGAGGTAGCGGTTCTGTCGATTAGCATTTCAACCGTTTCCTCTGGAACCTCTTCTAAAGATGCAACAAAACTTGGATCGTTGAGCGAAGACATTGAATCAGGTGTATCTGTGGTAGTAGTCGACTGCGATGATAGGGGTTCTGCCGGTGGCGCCGTGCTGAGAGAATTGTCATCTGCACTCTGTTGTAGATCATTCCCGGAGTCAACTGATGATCGTGTCGATGGCCTAGTGGTCCATAACCGGCACTTCGAACATAGCTGATCATATTGTGAAACAGCTTGGTTCAACAATCGAGAGAAAAATTCGACTTCCTCGACTGTGCCAATTACTTTTCTTTGACCAACTGTAGCACGAAGAAGAACATTGCATCGTATACATCTTCGACCATCCCGAACCTGTTTGTCTGACATTTCAAACCTGCAACAATTATAGAATAAAATTATTTATACAAAAACTCATGTTTAATGAAAGAACAAATTAACGTATTTTAGGTTATAATTTAATTTCCAACTATTGAAATTCCAACTATTACGACATTTACGTAAGTATATCGAAAACAACTTAATAATAGATATTTTAATTACTCACGTCGAGGATGGACTGCATGTGCTTGCCGGTGACCAGGACCTTCAGGCACTTCTCCGAGGGGTCGAACTCCTGGGACTCCAGCACGTTGCCGTTGTACCAGGTCAGCAGGCCGTTCTCGAAGCTGGAGATGAACGAGTCGTCGTCCTGGCCCGGGAGGGTCGAGACAAGACGTCGTCTTGGCCGCGTTGTTCCCCCCGTGCTTGAAGCCCTGGTCCAGTATCACCGGCGGTGCCTGGTTGTGGTTCCGGCCAATCCACTGTAGCACGTCGGCTTTTGGTCCAACTGGAATGGAACACTTCCACAATCCTTTACTTTATTCCTTTTTATAATCCACAGCCTTTTACAATAAAACAAATAATTACTCACCTTGACGGTCATAAATATCTGTTGAGAAAAGGTTCATTGGCGTGTGCTGCACGAAACCAAACAAAGTGTGTATGGGAGGCGGTTGTGCGCGAACGCGGGCAACGCGCAGCGTGATTGTGTCGCCCTCTGTTGACTAGTGCTAGGGAGTTACCACTTGGTCGGTAAGCAGAGCGGACCGCACTCAAGTATTTGAACAATTATAATCGCACTGGTGCAATTAGCGCGGAAGTTTGAGGGGATAAAAATAGAAAACCTGCCAATATGTTCAAATATACACTCGAAGCTTGAAATAAGCAACTTCGAATTAGGCAACTGCTTAAATTAGGCACCAAAACGCGTTTGAATTAAGCAATACTTACTGGTTAAGCGCGCAGCGTAGGGTAATTTGAATTTGAAATTGGTGTTATCATTATATGACTAATTATTGTTGTGTAAATTGATGATTACATTTTTTAATGAATCAAAATAATCATTGTAATTTTATTGAATCATTATTCTATTGATTTACATTAATTTCAACAATATGAAAGTTCTAGAAATAAACTGAAGTACAATAACATTTATAATACGGAAAATACGAAAAATTTGACAAAAAGTACGATTACAAAATAGGCCCGCCAGGTCGTACATCAAGTCATACAAGATTGCGGTTTCCAGGACTCGAAAGCTTATGAAATTCTGCACATTTCATGAGTAACCCTTTTTTATATTCGTTCAGGAAGTCCAAAAATTAGGTGAATAAAGATAAAAAAACACATTTTTCGTACCCATTTTTTCAAGAAAAAATCGATTTCACTCAAGTTAGTACTCCACTTGTACATCGGAAATCACGTAAACATCAAATTTTGAATGTATTTAATGCATTCATTAATAAAAAGTTGCCACCAGACACAATGAATTCCGACAAAAAATTATTTTATGAGAATGTTTAATTTAAACGTGAAAAAAACGGTTTTTTCGCAATAAATATTTGTGATATTGGTTTTTCAGGCTGATACTTGGTAGATAATAATCTTTTTTACATTCAAATAGGTGGACAAAATCTCAGGCGAATCGCAGTCGGGGGCCGGAGGACCCCCTTACCCGGCTAGAGCCTTTAACTCATAAAATCGACTAATCGACTAAAATCGACTAATGCCTTAAGTCGATTTTAGTCGATTAGTCGATTTTATGAGTTAAATTTGAAGTGTTGAACGAGTGTTTCCACTCCCAGGCTAAGCATGAAGTAAAATTTCGAGTTTAGAAAAGCCCCGTGAAAATTTGTCGGGGGTCGCGCAGCGACCCGAGACAAATTTTCGGGCTTTTCAAAACTCGAAATTTTACTTCATGCGCCACGGGTACAAAACACTGATTTGAAGTGGAGTTCAGAAACACACAAATACATCTTTAACCAGAATAACAGGGAGTCAGATATTTAGTCTGTTATCAACGATGTTCAGTGGTAATAATAAATAATTTGGTTTTAAATATTTTTGTTAAAATAACTGGTAACGATATTTATATAATAATAATAATAATAATACATTTATTTTCAGTGTTTTTGCAAATACAATACAAATAAAATTTCATATATACAGCAATTACAAGAAAGCAGGTCAAGACAAAACAACAAGTTATATAACACAATATAACTATTCTTAATACTAATTCTAAATGTTAGAGTAATATTCATCTAAGTTATATGGTTCTATCAATAGCAGTTTATCGATCAACAATTTTTTCATGACTGCGTACGACTGTGCTGTTTTTATTGCGCTAGGCAAACTATCATAAACTTTAATACATGAGTAATACGGGCTTCTCTCAAACAGACACAATCTATGGGATGGAAGACTGTATTCAACACCATGTCTCGTATTGTATATATGTGGCATTAGGTGTTTTTCAAATAAGTATTTATGCTTCCATAAAAACTTTACGCATTCTAGAATATAGATACCTGTACACGTTAACAGTTTTTTACTTCTGAATAATCCCCTACAACTGCTATCAAATTTAATTTTGCAGATAACACGTAGAGCACGCTTTTGGGCCCTGAACACTGCAGTCATATCTGATGTTCCTCCCCAGAATATTATACCATACCTAATTTTTGAATATATGTAAGCATAGTAAAACATTCCACAAATTTTCTTATTTGTGTTCCTGGATAGAATTCTAAGGCCATACGTTGCTCTACTAATCTTGCTAATTACATGCTCAATATGGGATTTGTAACTCAGTGTTTCATCCAATATAATACCTAAAAATTTGCACTGATTTGTGAATGGATAAATTGTGTTATTTAAACAGATGTTCTGTGGGGTTGAAGTTCTTTGACTTGTTTTGAAATAAATACAGTTCGTTTTCTCTGCATTAAGTATTAAACAATTATCGGCAAACCACTTTTCTATTTTACGCATTATCACATTTCCTGTATCGATTACGCCACTGAGTGTGGATCCAAAAAGAATGATATTAGTGTCATCTGCGTAACTGATAGAGTGGCAGTCATTAGCTATGCTATTGAGGTCGTTAATAAATATTATGAATAATAGGGGACCCAGGATACTCCCTTGGGGAACGACCATATTAGTGTCAATCGTGTCAGATAGTACGTTTACGCCTGTATTAGTGTCCGTGATTTTCACCAATTGTTTCCTGTTTTGAAGGTATGAGCAAATCCATTCATTTTCTTTCCCTCGTATGCCATAATGATGTAATTTTGTTAATAAGATAGAATGGTCAACGGTATCGAACGCTCTTGACAAGTCTAGAAAAACTCCGCAGACTGTATTTACCTTATCTACATGTGAGTATATAGAGGTCAAGTAGTCAAACAGTGCTGTGTCAATGGATTTTCCTTTTATGAAGCCATGCTGGGTGTGACTAAGTAATTTATGTTTATTAAAAAAGTCAATTATTTGTAAGGCTACAAGCGATTCTAAGATTTTAGATAGTGTAGTCAGTAAGCTAATGGGCCTATAATTTTCGTATAATTGTGGGTCGCCTTTTTTGTAAATAGGTGTGATTATAGCAAACTTCATTTTGTCAGGAAAAGAGCCAGTTTCAAGCGAGTGATTGAAAATATGCTATACAGGGTCAATTAAACTATTAATACATTTTTTTTATTATTGCAATTGGGGTATTATCTATACCATAACTTTTTTTGTTGTCCATTTTGTTTAGGGTGCTTATAATTTCTGAGTTGGTAATAGGATGCAGGTGAAAAGATTTGTTATGCAGAGGTATGGTGCATAGGTATTGCGTTCGATTAGGAATAATATTGGATAGCATATTTGATGCAACCTCTTTAAAAAAAATATTAAAATTATTAGCCAGTTGTTCAGGATTATTCGTGATTGGTAATAATGATTTTTTATTGGCTCCATTGTTCGTAATTTTCGAAATCAATTCCCATGAGGCCTTAGATTTATTTGGATTTTTTTGCAATTGTTTTTCATAGAATGAATTTTGTTCTGCCTTTAGCAAACTGTTATATTTGATTTTTTCTTGTTTTAATTGATATTTATACTCTGGGTAGGAAAAGGACAGAGATTCAAAAATCTGCATGCGGGTTTTACATTGTTCTATTTCAACGTTACTGAGTTTAGGTTTGGACCTTTTATTTGTCAGTGTAATTTTTTTCACTGGGAAGTGCTTGTTTAAATATAATGTAAAAGTATTTAGGAAGTAATTATATTTATCATTTATATCGAGTGCTGTGGATATAAAGCTAAAATGTTCACCCTCTAAATCCTTACAGAAACCGTCAATTGCTGTGTCTGAAAATATTCGACATTGTTTGAAGCGTTGCTCTTTATGGTAGCATAAATTTGAAATAAGGAGTTGTTCGCGACGGACCCGCGCATTTTTAATTTCAATACATTTCTTATATCTGTATTTCTATTCTTTATTGTTATTTCTTTGTTACTGGAGACCAGGGCTGCATTTACAAGGGGCGACCATCGCCAACCCCAATGAACAGACTGTAAAACTCTTTGTATAAAATTTTTCCTCCAAACCATTGTGTCTCGCGAAGACGTGCCTCAGCGCTGGCAATAAAGATTGTCCAGCTTCGGAGTTTTACAGCCTAAAACTTGTAAAATGCAGTTCCTGAAAATCCAAAATTTCCAGAATATTCGTACGCTATCCTACTCTTTCTTGTGCAATTTTCTTTCTTTCCTTTACCTACCCTGACTACCCCACCACCTTCTTTCAACCAATCAAATCATTCCTCAAAAATTCACCCTGAGTCTCTTCTCCACAAGACTTCACTTCCAATCGACCAAGCGTACGAGTAAGTTATATCTTGTATTTCAAACTTGTGATTTTTGCAATTTATAAATATTTTCTAAGACTTCATTCATTTACTTTGTTCATTTTCTGATATATTTTAACTCTTTACACTTTCATCTTCATTTAATATTCTTTTTCAATTACCTTGTTATTTTGTTTGTATATATTTGTTTGTTCATCTTTGATGCACGTAGTTAATAATAAATCTTTATTTTAATTTTACGTGTTTAAGTAATTTTAAACCCAAATCGTCAATAGGCGTAAACAGGAGTTGAGCATCGTGATCTGAGGTATACATTTGGATTAGTTTCGTGTTAACATCGTCCTTTGCAAGGTTTGTTAGTACATTGTCGAGACATGATGTTGACCCAGTATAGTGTGTTCTAGTAGCTTCCGTGATAGTTAAAATGGCAGTATAGGATTGTAGTAGACTAATAAATAACAGTGAATCATATGTTCTAACAAGAGTGTTGATGTTAAAATCTCCTGCAATAAAAAATGGTCTACTACTTTTTGTTAGGAAATCTAGGATTTTGTCAAGTTTATTAAAAAAAATCATGAGATCTCCGTTAGGTGGTCTATATATGCATACTACATTAACTATAACATTATTAAGTTTCAATTGTGCTCCCGCACATTCCGTATGTTTACTATCAGACAATTGGTTAATGAATGTTATTTGTAATGATTCAATAAGGCGGTGACAATAAATTGCTACGCCCCCATGTTCGTTTCTCGCTCTACAAAAATACGATATTAGTTCAAAATCTTTTACTAAATTGAATGATTCTATTTGTTCATACGTTTGCCAGTGTTCTGTGATACATATGGCATTAAGTTCATCAATTTCATTTACAATATGTTTTAATGGCATATATTAATGGTTGCAAAAAAATAATAAAATCAAATTTATTCTTTAAGGATTTGTATTCGTGATTCGAAAAAACAGGATTCAAATCTTCGATTCGAATCATATTTATCTCTTACGAATCCTTTATTCGAGTATTAGTGATTCGAATCATATTAGGTGATTTGAATTCGTGATTCGAATCCTTTTTACGAGGATTTGTCCCAGCTCTGATAGAGACACGTTATTATATAAATTGCATATTATATTATGAACATAATGTAAATGTGTTTTATTTCACAGATATATGGCGATATGCCGTATAAGCATTTTAATTGAACTGACCATATCGTACGATGGAAAAGAAAATACTTAACCACAATTAAGAAGGAGAAAATGGATATTTGATTTTATTTAAAGAGTAATTATGAAATTATTTAAAATTGCCGCTAAATTTATCTAGTGATATTTTTGGTAACTTTTTACTGTAAATTGGGCTTTGGTACTTACTCCTTCTAGTTTTTAAACAGACTATAACAATGACGGTGCAAACAAAGCACCTTAATTAATCTAATAATTCATTTACTAATCACTGATTCAAATCGAGCAAGGTGCAAACAAAGCACCTTAATTAATCTAATCATTCATTTACTAATCACTGATTCAAATCGAGCAAGGTGCAAACAAAGCACCTTAATTAATCTAATCATTCATTTACTAATCACTGATTCAAATCGAGCAAGATGCAAACGGGCATAGAAGTTATAAAATAGGCTTTTCTCCGCAATTATTTATTGTGTATATTTCAAGTTATGTAATTCTTAATAAGAATAAGGAAAAAAGCACAAGTAAAGAAATACTCCATCAAAGAAAAATAGTCCGCGACCCATTATTATGTTTGCAGAATCGGAAATTGATCGTAACCGCTGACCGTAAAACAATATATTTAGGATAGTTTTATCGTCCTTTATGGTCCTGGGTCGGGCATTAAAGATAAACCACCAACGGATGTTTTTATACAATCGAGACTGAAAGCACTTATCCGATCCTTTGTATTCTGTCGGATGTGCGGATACCGACGTATAATTACCGAGAAACAACTTTTAATACCCTCGACTAAACGAAACAGATAAATCTTTGTCTCAATAGATTCTAAAAACACAACACTAAAACAATAATATACACGATATGTGTGTGTAAAACAGTCAGTGGAGAAAAAACAATTTTTAAAAATATATTTTGCCTTCATATTGTACATAGGTTAGGTTAGGTTAGGTTGTAGTGGTTGAATCGCACATGGAGGTGCACACTTAGGCCCGAAGAGAAAACATTGTGGTACCACGATTTAACAATTTTTTTACGAAAACCCTTGCGAGTTGATAACCAACTTTAAAAGGTTCTTAACATCTACAACCAGGTACGAACGGCATAGATATTAGATATGGAAAGTTCGAATCTTTTAGGTGATTCGAATCAACCAAATCATTTCTTAAAAGTGATTCGTTCTTTATGAATCGTTCGTAAACGAATCACTTATTTCTGTCAGATGTGCGGATACCGACATATAATTACCGAGAAACAACTTTTAATACCCTCGACTAAACGAAACCGATAAATCTTTGTCTGAATAGATTCTAAAAACACATCACTAAAACAATAATATACACGACATGTGTGTGTGAAACAGTCAGTGGAGGAAAAACAATTGTTTTAAATATATTTTGCCTTCATATTGTACATAGGTTACGTTAGGTTGTAGTGGTTGAACCGCACATGAGGTGCACACTTAGGCCCGAAGAAGGCCCATTGTGGTACCACGGGTTAACAATTCTGTTACGAAAACCCTTGGGAGTTGATAACTTACTTTAAAAGGTTCTTAACATCTACAACCAGGTACGAACAGTATATATATTAGATATGGGAAGTTCGAATCTTTTAGGTGATTCGAATCAACCAAATCATTTCTTAAAAGTGATTCGTTCTTTATAAATCGCTCGTAAACGAATCACTTATAAAAAAAATGATAATAATAATAATATAGTTTTCTGGGCTTTTCTAAACTCGAAATTTTACTTCATGCGCCATGCATATAAAACACTAAAATACTGTGAAAGTTATGTATGTTTTAATCTCACTTGAAATCAGTGTATTATACGCGTGGCGCATGAAGTAAAATTTCGAGTTTAGAAAAGCCCAGAAAATTTGTCTCGGGTCGCTGCGCGACCCGAGACAAATTTTCACGGGGCTTTTCTAAACTCGAAATTTCACTTCATGCTTAGTCTGGGAGTGGAAAACACTCGTTTAAAGCTTCAAATTGACCTCTTAGAAAAAACAACGTATAACTAAAGATTTAAAAAATTAAGCTCTCTGTACATCAAAGCGATTTCAAGTTGTACATTTTCCGACATTCGTTGTTTTTTTTAAAGAGTTTAATTTGAAGCTTTAAACGAGTGTTTTCCACTCCCAGACTAAGCATGAAGTAAAATTTCGAGTTTAGAAAAGCCCCGTGAAAATTTGTCGAGGGTCGCGCAGCGACCCGAGACAAATTTTCTGGGCTTTTCTAAACTCGAAATTTTACTTCATGCGCCACGCGTTGAAAACACTGATTTCAAGTGAGGTTCAAATATATATAGAGTTCACAATATTTTAGTGTTTTATACGCTTGGCACATGAAGTAAAATTTCGAGTTTAGAAAAGCCCAGAAAATTTGTCTCGGGTCGCTGCGCGACCCTCGACAAATTTTCACGGGGCTTTTCTAAACTCGAAATTTTACTTCATGCTTAGTCTGGGAGTGGAAAACACTCGTTTAAAGCTTCAAATTGAAGTCTTAAAAAAAACAACGTATAACTAAAGATTTAAAAAATTAAGCTCTCTGTACATCAAAGCGATTTCAAGCAATTCGGAGACGCCAAGGAAAAATTAAATATTTTATTTTGCAATATCCAAAGTCTTAGAAATAAAATAGAGTTATTAGAAGCGCTTGTATGTGATACTAATTTTAATATTATTTGTTTAGCTGAGCATTGGCTCACCAATGATGAAACTGAGTGTATCAAATTAAATAACTATGTTCTTGCGGAACACTTCTCACGCAGTATATTTATTCACGGCGGTGTGATGATTTTTATAAATAAATATCAGCATATCTCTCTTAATATAAATTTCAACTCAGTTGAAAAAGAATGTGAAATAACAGGAATATTAGTAGAACAATTTAATTCGATTATTATTACACTATATAGGTCTCCCTCGGGAAATTTTAACCGTTTTTTGGAAATTCTTAATAATGTTCTGTCTAACTTAAATGTTTTTAAATATAATATTTTTATATGTGGTGATTTTAATTGTAATTTTAGTAATGTGAATGATATGAATGCACAATGTTTGTGTGATTTTTTCAGTAGCTACCACATGTGTGCTTTAGCAAAGTTTCCTACACGAGGTAAGTCATGCCTTGACAATATATTTACCAATATCCACAATATTAACTTAGGAGTCAAACTAATTAGCATACCATTTTCTGATCATGATGGTATTGGATTAAGTGTTGACTTAAAACCACCGCGCCTTAAAGACAGTTATAGAATTGTTCGTCCAATTACGTCTTTGGGTAAATATAATTTCTACAATTCTTTAAATCGTACTAATTGGGATTTTGTTAGCAGTCGTGATACTAATTCGTCATGGCAAATATTTGTTGACATAATTAGAGATACTTTTGAAGCATGTTTTCCTACAAAAGTTAAACAAAATAATAAGAACAGCCAAGGGAGTAATTGGTTCAATGATGATTTGAAAAAAATGCGGGAACAACTAAACCTTGTCCATGAAGCTAGTGCTAGAATTAATAACGCTGGAATGAAAGAACTAAAAACAAAACTCCAGCGTGATTATAAAGAGGCAATAAGAACAGCTAAAATTTGTGCAAATGATAGATTGGTGGCTTCAGCAAATAGCCCAATAAAAGCAATGTGGAATATCATTAATAACCAAAGAAATAACAAACCATCTGTGATAAAAAAATGTGATATAGCACCCAGTTCATTTAATGATTATTTTATTAATATTCCAAATGTGATTACTAAGCAACTACCTGTCTGTGATATTGATCCTATAGATTTAGTAATTTCAAACATATCATGTGATCTCTTACAATTTAACTTTCGGCTAGTATACCAAGTATGTGTGAGAGACATGGTCAATGAGATAAGGTCTAGCGCGTGTGGCGACATATACGGTATAACAATTCAATTAATAAAAGATGTTGTTGATGTTATTATTGAGCCATTCACTAAACTTATAAACTCGATCATTGAGACTGGTAAGTATCCGGATGTGCTCAAAATAACAAAAGTAATACCACTGCACAAAAAAGGTGATCCAAATGATTGTAATAATTATCGACCGATCAGTATTCCTCCCATTTTCTCGAAAATAGTAGAGAAAATTTTGTTTAAACAAATTATTGAACATTTTGAGGAAAATAACTCCCTAAGCGACAATCAATATGGGTTTAGACAAGGGAAATCAACAACCGATGCAATATTAGATCTGTGCCAGAGTATTATTGCATCATTTGAGAAAGGTGAGTATATGTTCGCCTCATACTTAGACCTCTCGAAGGCGTTTGACTGTGTTTCTCATACATTATTACTGAGAAAATTATATATGTATAACTTCAGCCCACCTAGTTGTAGATTATTAATATCATTTCTTTCAAATAGATTACAGTCTGTGATTCACAATGGCAAAATGTCGGAATTGCTAGAAATCAAGTGCGGTGTCCCACAAGGGTCAACCTTAGGACCTTTACTGTTCTTATTGTTTATTAATGATTTTCCTAATTATATGTCAAATTGTAAAGTTGTGCTATTTGCGGACGATACAACAATTGTCAATTCCTCACAAAACTTGAATTCCGGTTTGCACGAAAACAAAAATCTTCTTGAAAAAGCAAAAATTTGGTTCAATGCTAACCTCTTGACTCTGAATTCCAATAAAACAGAAACAGCCATTTACAGTTTGAATACGCAGCAGCCTTATCAACACAAAACGGTCAGGTTCCTGGGTATTCATATTGATGATCAATTATTGTGGAATAGTCAAGCTGATGCACTAGCAGCAAAGTTAAACAAAAGCGTATTTGTCATTAGAGGACTTAAAAACAACATTACACCTCGTATGTTAAGAACGGCATACTTCTCTCTGTTCCAGTCACATCTCTCTTACAATATTGTGGCATGGGGACATTCCACAATCAGGCATAGGCTATTTGGCATTCAGAGGAAAGTGGTACGCATATTATTTAACCTAGGCTACCAAGCTGACTGCAAACCGGCATTCATAATGTTAAAAATATTAACACTACCTTGCCTGTATATATTACAAAGTCTGTTATTAATCAAATCATATCACGACGATAACAAAATAAATCAACAAAATCACAATTATCATACGAGAACTAGGAGTAGCCTAAGTATTCCGAATCTTAGGCTACAAAGATCTAGGAATTGTGAAAACTATTACGGTCTGAAATTTTTTAATCATTTACCACACAGGCTTAGGGTACTTGATATAATACAATTTAAAAATGAAATCAAGTCTTTACTTATTGAGAATGCATTCTATACCACAGAGGACTTTCTAAAGTATACGTTCTAGTTGCGATGTAGGTATATGGTAATTATATATCGCTGATATATTTTTAATTTTTATGTAAACAATATTCTTAAGATTTTTTATTTTTTATATGTGTGTTTTTTCTATTTTTTATTATATTATCACGAATACTGTACTCCTTGACGTATGTAAGCACTGCTTTAACATAAATAAACATTATTATTATTAAGTTGTACATTTTCCGACATTCGTTGTTTTTTTAAAGAGTTTAATTTGAAGCTTTAAATGAGTGTTTTCCACTCCCAGACTAAGCATGAAGTAAAATTTCGAGTTTAGAAAAGCCCCGTGAAAATTTGTCGAGGGTCGCGCAGCGACCCGAGACAAATTTTCTGGGCTTTTCTAAACTCGACATTTTCCTTCATGCGCCATGCATATAAAACACTAAAATACTGTGAAAGTTATGCATGTTTTAATCTCACTTGAAATCAGTGTATTATACGCGTGGCGCATGAAGTAAAATTTCGAGTTTAGAAAAGCCCAGAAAATTTGTCTCGGGTCGCTGCGCGACCCTCGACAAATTTTCACGGGGCTTTTCTAAACTCGAAATTTTACTTCATGCTTAGTCTGGGAGTGGAAAACACTCGTTTAAAGCTTCAAATTGAACTCTTAAAAAAAACAACGTATAACTAAAGATTTAAAAAAATTGAGCTTTCTGTACATCAAAGCGATTTCAAGTTGTACATTTTCCGACATTCGTTGTTTTTTTAAAGAGTTTAATTTGAAGCTTTAAACGAGTGTTTTCCACTCCCAGACTAAGCATGAAGTAAAATTTCGAGTTTAGAAAAGCCCCGTGAAAATTTGTCGAGGGTCGCGCAGCGACCCGAGACAAATTTTCTGGGCTTTTCTAAACTCGAAATTTTACTTCATGCGCCACGCGTTGAAAACACTGATTTCAAGTGAGGTTCAAATATATATAGAGTTCACAATATTTTAGTGTTTTATACGCTTGGCACATGAAGTAAAATTTCGAGTTTAGAAAAGCCCAGAAAATTTGTCTCGGGTCGCTGCGCGACCCTCGACAAATTTTCACGGGACTTTTCTAAACTCGAAATTTTACTTCATGCTTAGTCTGGGAGTGGAAAACACTCGTTTAAAGCTTCAAATTGAAGTCTTAAAAAAAACAACGTATAACTAAAGATTTAAAAAATTAAGCTCTCTGTACATCAAAGCGATTTCAAGTTGTACATTTTCCGACATTCGTTGTTTTTTTAAAGAGTTTAATTTGAAGCTTTAAATGAGTGTTTTCCACTCCCAGACTAAGCATGAAGTAAAATTTCGAGTTTAGAAAAGCCCCGTGAAAATTTGTCGAGGGTCGCGCAGCGACCCGAGACAAATTTTCTGGGCTTTTCTAAACTCGACATTTTACTTCATGCGCCATGCATATAAAACACTAAAATACTGTGAAAGTTATGTATGTTTTAATCTCACTTGAAATCAGTGTATTATACGCGTGGCGCATGAAGTAAAATTTCGAGTTTAGAAAAGCCCAGAAAATTTGTCTCGGGTCGCTGCGCGACCCTCGACAAATTTTCACGTGGCTTTTCTAAACTCGAAATTTTACTTCATGCTTAGTCTGGGAGTGGAAAACACTCGTTTAAAGCTTCAAATTGACCTCTTAGAAAAAACAACGTATAACTAAAGATTCAAAAAATTAACCTCTCTGTACATCAAAGCGATTTCAAGTTGTACATTTTCCGACATTTGTTGTTTTTTTAAAGAGTTTAATTTGAAGCTTTAAATGAGTGTTTTCCACTCCCAGACTAAGCATGAAGTAAAATTTCGAGTTTAGAAAAGCCCCGTGAAAATTTGTCGAGGGTCGCGCAGCGACCCGAGACAAATTTTCTGGGCTTTTCTAAACTCGAAATTTTACTTCATGCGCCATGCATATAAAACACTAAAATACTGTGAAAGTTATGTATGTTTTAATCTCACTTGAAATCAGTGTATTATACGCGTGGTGCATGAAGTAAAATTTCGAGTTTAGAAAAGCCCAGAAAATTTGTCTCGGGTCGCTGCGCGACCCTCGACAAATTTTCACGGGGCTTTTCTAAACTCGAAATTTTACTTCATGCTTAGTCTGGGAGTGGAAAACACTCGTTTAAAGCTTCAAATTGAACTCTTAAAAAAAACAACGTATAACTAAAGATTTAAAAAATTAAGCTTTCTGTACATCAAAGCGATTTCAAGTTGTACATTTTCCGACATTCGTTGTTTTTTTAAAGAGTTTAATTTGAAGCTTTAAACGAGTGTTTTCCACTCCCAGACTAAGCATGAAGTAAAATTTCGAGTTTAGAAAAGCCCCGTGAAAATTTGTCGAGGGTCGCGCAGCGACCCGAGACAAATTTTCTGGGCTTTTCTAAACTCGAAATTTTACTTCATGCGCCACGCGTTGAAAACACTGATTTCAAGTGAGGTTCAAATATACATAGAGTTCACTATATTTTAGTGTTTTATACGCTTGGCGCATGAAGTAAAATTTCGAGTTTAGAAAAGCCCCGAAAATTTGTCTCGGGTCGCTGCGCGACCCTCGACAAAGTTTCACGGGGCTTTTCTAAACTCGAAATTTTACTTCATGCTTAGTCTGGGAGTGGAAAACACTCGTTTAAAGCTTCAAATTGAACTCTTTTAAAAAACAACAAAAATCTAAGTATTTCAAAAAAATAGGCTGAATTTTAAAACGTATACTCTAAATATATTATGTATTAGTCACTTCTATTAATATATGTTGGAAAGAAATAGATAAAAAAAGGCGCCATAAACTGTTAGCAAAATAATTAAGTACTTATTTTTAAAGCTATTGTACTCGCTTATTAATTTTTATACTATATTTCTTACATTGTAATGTATACGTATATTTACGAATAAATACTTATTTTAGTTTTTTAATATTAATTATTTATAAATGTATTATAAATAATAAATTTCTATTATATACACGATCACTAAATTTTATATAGATATCACATTATGTTAAATTATTTTCATATTGTAAATCTGATTAGTTCTAAGGTTTGGATGGCAGAACAGTTTGGGGTATACTCCAAAACTGAATCCCGCCTTAAGATTAGCTAGTAGTAATCTATTTTGTTATTTTGGTCACTCATATCAACCGTGTATGTTATGTTTTTACTATTTGGCTAATAAAGAAATTTATTATTATTATTATAATTATATCATCAGATGTATAAAATTCTTATGTTAACATAATTGAAATTCGTTTAATAAAGTAACCGAAACGTCTAGTGATATCTGGTTCATTAGATGTTTCGGTTTCTTTATTAAACGAATTTCAATTATGTTAACAACGAAAAACTTTTAAATAGTTCAGATCTTTGTGAGACTGAAGAATTTTCAAATAGATTTTAATGCTATTTGCCTATTTGGCATATATTTGCTCATTTATAACTTATTTATAAACATGTTTAGGCAATATCTAATGTATTGAATTAATATATAGTTTAAAAAAAACAAACAAAAGTTGTAGATAATAAAGAAACACACAACTTTCACCTTAAGTAAAGTAAAGTAAAGTAAAGTTTATTCATGTATTACATCGGTGTACATAAGTCAGTGGGTATAATTAGTAGTGATTAAACATACAGTAATATTAAGAAATATAAATTAGTGATTAAAACAAAATGTGATCACAGTTTGAATAAATAATAATAAAGACATTAAAAAATAAAATATATGCAAGTACAAACATATTAAAATCGTCATAATAATAAAAATATTAAAATATCAAAAATATCAAAAATATAAAGTATATACAAGTACAAACACATTAAAATCAATATGTGACTATGTGTCACAGAGGTGCTGAAACTCATATGTTAGGCACTCATGAACACTATAGAAGGCTTTCATCTGTAGATATGATTTAATTTTATGTTTAAACTCAAGTGCGGACAACGACTTTATTGTATCAGGAATTGCATTGTATAGTTGTGGTCCATAATAGTTTACACCATTGTGACATTTAGTTAACCGCATTGATTTTAAACAAATGTCATGCCTGTGTCGGGTTTTATGTCCATGATACTGAGAATGAGTGCTGTAAGATAAAGTTTTTTAATGGAAACCCAAAAATAACTTCTATTAAAACAAAATCAAAAAACTAAAAATTTATTTCCAAAACGTCGGCGGATTAAGATCGAAACTTCGTGATTTTATTTTAAATTGTAACTGTTTACTTTATGATGTAATTGTCTTAGTTGAAACTTGGTTAGACGAATCCTTTCACGATTTAGAACTTGAACTTAAATCGTATGTAATATATAGATTAGATAGATCTTCGACAAACAGTGCTAAGTCTAGGGGCGGTGGTGTACTCATTGCGGTGCGGCGTAATATATCTAGCGAGCGTTTGGTTGCATCTGAAGTAGTAGAACACTTATTTGTTAATATAGCTAAAAACATTATAATTGGTTCTACATATATTCCGCCAGGAGCAAGCCTATCGTATTATGAGGATCATGCAACATCTTTAGATGGTATTTGTAGTAAGTTCAATGACTGTAAGTTTCTATTTTGTGGAGATTATAATTTGCCTAACGCGGTTTGTAGCATTAAATCGAACAAAACTTTAGCCAACGAAAATACTTCACATCAAGCTTATGTTTTATCTAATGTGTTAAATTACCACCATATAACTCAAATTAATAGAATTCCTAATAAAAGAGGCAATTATTTGGATTTATTTTTTTCAAACATTGGTGAAGATATATAAATTGCAAAGGCTATTGATCAATTATGCCGTTCTGATGTACACCATTATCCGTATATTTTAGAAGTAAATAATCAAAAGTTTGAATATATTATTATGCCAGAAATTCGGATTCACGATTTTAAACGTGCAGATTATTTTGCTTTAAATAATTATTTTTCTTATATCGATTGGGTTCATGCTTTGAACACTAATGATATTAATATTGCTACTGATAATTTCAATAACATTGTATATAGTGCATTTGAAAGGTATGTACCATTAAAATTAATAAAAGTTTCAACTTTTCCAGTTTGGTTTAGCAGTAACTTAATTAAACTAACTAAACAAAAAAAGAAAGCTCATGCTGTTTTTAAAAGTTCTGGTCTTCAAACTGATTACGTATATTTTAATGAATTACGGTCAAAATGCAAGAGACTTAACAATGAACTGTACACATCCTATATTGCTAAAACAGAAGCAAATATAAACATTAATCCTAAGTCTTTTTGGAAACACGTAAATCAGTGCCGTAACTCATCTAGTCTTCCGAAAAACTTATATTTACGAGATAAATTTGCAAACTCAATTAATGATTCAGTACAATTATTTGCTGAATATTTTTCAGCGGCGTATACAATTGATGATCAGTTTGTGGTACCCAATTTTGAAAATCAGACAATAATAAATTTTTGCAATGTAAATGTTACTCTTACTGACGTCTTTAACTCATTGTCTAATCTGGATAAATCATGCAGCGCAGGCCCTGATGGGATTCCAGCCTATTTTCTGGAAAAGTGTAAATATACTCTAGCTAAACCAGTTCTTCCAGTATTATCCCTCAAAGTTGGAAAAGTAGCTACTTGACACCAATTTTTAAAAGTGGCAGAAAAGAGAATATTGAAAATTATCGAGGAGTAGCTTTGCAATCCACAATACCAAAAATATTAGATCTGTTAGTTTCTCAACAAATAGTGTGGAACTGTAAAAATATAATAGTTGATCAACAGCACGGTTTTATGAAGAATAGATCAACTGTATCAAATCTTACTCTCTACCATACATACCTGTCGAATGCTTTAGAGAAGGGCTGTCAGGTTGATGCTATTTATACGGACTTCTCTAAGGCTTTCGACCGTGTTAATCATCGAATTTTGTTACATAAATTAGCGTCTCTCGGTTTTGGGGGCACTATTTTTAAATGGTTAATAAGCTACTTAACAGATAGAAAACAGGTAGTCAAGATAGGTAATACAATATCTACAGAAATTAGTGTTACTTCTGGGGTCCCACAGGGCTCCCATTGCGGACCAGTATTATTTGTACTATTTATTAATGATATTGGCCAGTATATTAAATATAGTAATTATCTTCTATTTGCCGATGACTTGAAATTGTTTAAATCTATTAAATGCCTGGATGACCAACACAAATTACAGTTGGATCTGAATAGTTTGTCCACGTGGTGTGAAACTAACAAATTATTTTTTAACTTACAAAAATGCAGCTCAATTTTATTTTATCGCCGTAACAGAATGGAATTTAATTATGCGATATGTAATCATGCATTGATTTGCGTTGATAACATCAAGGACCTGGGTGTCATATTTAATTATAATTTAAACTTTAGCCATCATATTAAACGCATATCTAACAAAGCACTGGGAGTCCTTGGTTTTATTGGACGCTTTTCGAAAGATTTTGATGTTTCCGTTTTACTTAAATTATATACTTCTTTGGTCAGACCTCACTTGGAATACGCATCTGTCGTTTGGTCTCCTCATACGAGGGTACTTTCAGCAGAGCTGGAGAAAGTACAGAGTCGCTTTTTGCGCTTAGTTTCTGCTAGGCTGGGCAACACTAGATACCAATTCAGCAATAGTACTATGCATAATATGTTGTGTCTCAGCTCATTGGAAAATAGAAGAATAATAAATGATTTGTGTTTTCTATTTAAGCTTATACACGGCGAGATAGACTGCCAAAGCTTATTAAAACAATTAGACTTTTATGTGCCTGCTAGAGGTCCCAATAGATCGAAATTTTTATTTTATTTGCGCTATCATGCAGTTAATTACGCAAAATTTAATCCAATATGCAGAATGATGAGTTACTGTAACGAATTAAACAATAACAATCATTTTTTATTACATCATTCTTCATGTTCAACATTTAAGGCTAATTTGAAACGAATCAATTTATCCGCTATTGTTAATAATGTTTTATCTTAATTTTAATTACTTAGTTTGTGAACTCATATAATTTTAATTCGATATTATATTATACAATTTAGTCTTTACTGTGATATTTTGCTCATCAATTACTGATATTAATTTCAATATGTTATTTGTACAATTTATTAGTTGTTTATGTATTTGTCTTTGTACCGATTTGTTGATTTTATCTCTAAATAATGTATTCACTCTTTAGTATTTTTTATTATTATCATTTTAACACGCGTAAAGTAAGAGTAACATGAACATGTCTAATACAATTGTTATTATTCTGTTATCCACTCTGTATATATAAACATACTAATATTATAAATTTATGTAAAAGGAGATTCCGTAAATAAATGAAATAAATAAATAAATAAAAAAGACGCTAGATTCTTTTTTACGTGCATTATACATTCAATTATGTACATACAGGGCAGGGTAAGAATATGTTCATCGATAAAAGCATGCTTACAGTCATCACTAAATCCGAGACCAAGAACTGCTCTTAGTGCACGTCGCTGAAGTCCAAACAATCTATTTATTATGGTTGAGTGTCCCTACGTCAGTATTCCATATGACACATGACTATGAAAGTGTGCGAAGTACGCAGCTTTGACAGCAGTGTGTGGCAGAGTTGTATGTAAGCGCCTTAATAAATAGATTGATTTGCATAATTTCTTAGCTGTCATTTTCCCGTGAGCATGCCAATTTAGTTTACTATCCAGCTCAACCCCTAAGAATTTAGTTGAGTTTAATTCTATGTTAGGTTTTAGTGAAAACGTAACATCAATAGTTTTATTGGAATTTAATGTGAGCTTATTGGATAGAAACCAGTCAGAAATAATATTATTGCAAATGTTAGTCTTGTTTAATGCATAGGCCAAGTCACTCGCTCTATTCATGAAGGATGTATCATCTGCGTATAATATTATTTTAGTCGCCGTACTGATGAACTCGGGTAGGTCGTTGATATAAAGTAAGAAGAGAAATGGGCCCAGAATTGATGCCTGGGGTACCCCGTTTAGTGTATTCACTGGTGATGATACTTTTTGACCAACCATTACTCTCTGTGACCTGTGGCTGAGGTACGAGTTAATCATACGACAACTTTTGGGATGGAAGCTGTAGTAGTAAAATTTTCGCAGTAGAATGTCGTGCGAGACACAGTCAACGCTTTACTAAGATCTAAAAATGATGCGGTAGTGTACATGGTCTGATTAAAACTTTCTAGAACTTCTTCCACAAAAGCGCTGACTGCATCTTTTGTCGACATTCCCTTTCGAAAACCGTACTGTGAGTTGTTTAATAAGTCATTCCTTTCAACGTAGACTACCATCTGACTAAGCAGGATTTTTTCCAGCACTTTTGAGATAATAGGTAATAATGAAATCGGGCGGTAGTTGTTAACCTCAGATTTGTTCCCTTTTTTGTGTATTGGTATGATGCAGGCCTCCTTCAAAGTGCGTGGAAACGTTCCTGTATCAATACATAAATTTATTAACTTCGTTAGAGGTGTGATAATTACATTATTTATTGTTTTTAGTATTCCCGAGGTCATACCATATATAACTCGCGATTGTGAATTTTTTAGACATTTAATTGCATCACGAACTTCAATTTCACTCACATTATGAAAATGAAAGTATGCATTCACAGTATATTTTGCATTATTACACATTAACCGCACGGCATCAGTAGAGGTTGGATTAAGTTCATCGACTAGTTTTTGCGCTATCGTACTAAAAAAGGTATTGAAATGATTTGGCAATATATCACAGTTCTTGTCACAGTGGGTAGAATTAGTATTTATTAAAGTCCACATTGCTTTCTGCTTGTTAGAACTATTTTGAATGAAATTATTTGCAGCTGCTTTTCGTGTTTCTTTTAAGCAATTCCTATAACTAAGTTTATAATTTAGATAGTTACGCTTTAAGTCCGGATATCGTTCGCTGGCAGCCTTTAGGAGTAGAAGGGTTTCACGCATATTACTAAGATAAGTGTTATACCAATGGAATTCTTTACTATTCTTAATTTTAATAGTTTTTACAGGAAAGCAACGATCTATAACATCTTCCAAAGAGTGCATGAACATTGAAAACTTTTCTTCAATTCCCAAATCATTGTAATGAATGTATGAGAAGTCCGTATTTTCAAGAATATGATGCAAATGAAACTTACCCTGCTCTGTTATTGGTCTTATAGCTGTTTTTTTTTTCAATTGCTGGTGGTTGTAAATCAATTTGCAAGTGAATTCCAATGTGGTCGGATAGACCCGGATCCGTGGGATGTACCCTAATAATACTTTTAGGAATATTAGTAAATATGTTATCTAGGCAGTTTTATTTTCTGGTTGAAAATTGAACCAAACTATACATATCAAATGATGCAAATAGATCATGTAACTGAATAGCTTTCGGATCGTTAACATTGTTAAACTTTACATTGAAGTCCCCGCTAAAAATAACATATCTACAGATGTTTATGCTGTTTAAGAGTTTGCCTACGATATTTATAAAATCATTAAATTCTCCATTGGACGACCTATATACGACTATTACATATAGATTTAATTAGGGAAAGAGCGATGCAGCTATTTCACAGTTTTTTTCCACTGACATGTTTGTAAGGTCAATTAAATTAATAATAATAATAATAATAATAATAATAATATTTATTGCGTGCCAGTACATAGAGTTTACACTAGTCATATAAGAGTATTTGAACTATAAAATAATATTAGACTATAAATAAAACATTGATATTAAGATTAAGTTAGTTTACGTACATAAAAGAGACAAAAAACAAAGAACAATAATGTTAAAAACAATGAAATAAAATTAGCTTAGTCTAATACATAAAATACAAAACAATGGTTTACTCGTAACCCGTTGGTGAGATATCACAGAATTTGTGAGCTAAACATTCATCAATGCTATAAAATGCCTGAATGGACAAGTATTCTTTAATTAACTGTTTAGATTTAATATGAGGAAGTAACTTCACTTGTTGGGGGAGTAAATTAAAGAGTTTCGGGCCATAAAAATGTATTCCATTTTTGCATTTAGTCAGTCGTATGCGACATGGATGGATGTTACTTTTATTGCGCGTGTTATGAGTATGTACTTGGCTATGAGTTGTATAGGATTGAATATTCGTGTGAGTGAATTTAAGGCATTCTAGAATGAAAACACACGGGACAGTGAGAATCTTCAATCCAATAAAAGCTGATCTGCAGTCCGCTCGATAGGGTATAGATGCTAACACTCTGACTACCCTTCTTTGAATAGAGAATATGTTCGAGCTTGCCGGAGAATGTCCCCAAACTAAGATGCCATACCTTACATGTGAATTAAACCATGCGTAATAGGCTGACATTAGGTGTTCAGTTGGCAAAGATTGGCTTAGGTTGCGTATTAAGTAAGTCGTTTTACATAGTTTATTACAGCATTCTGTGACATGCTTATGCCAATTCAACTTGGAGTCAAATTGTACTCCAAGAAACCTACAAGTACCAAGTTCGCCTGCACATGATCTTAGAGAGAAGGTTATTTTTTCAGTTTTGTCTATATTAAGGGAGAGGCTATTAGCATTGAACCAATCCTCCATCTGCGAAGCCAAACTTTCACTCATATTGAGTGCTTCTTGCAGATTATTCGACTTACAGATGGAAGTTGTATCATCTGCATACATTATTACCTTCGAGTTACAGAATTGAGGTGGTAAATCATTGGCATAAATTAAAAATAGCAGTGGACCCAATATTGAACCTTGTGGAACACCGTGGATTACTGTAGCCGCGTCTGACAATAAATTATTGAATTTTACTTGATGTGATCTACCAGTTAAGTAAGAATTTAAAAAGCGACAACTAAGAGGTTCGAAGTTGTAATAATATAGTTTTCGTAATAATGTACAATGAGGCACACAATCGAACGCCTTGCTGAGATCGAAAAAGGAGGCGACTGTAAATTCACATAGTTCATAGCCTGTTTCAATTTCTTCAGCAAGTGCCCTTATTGCATCAGTTGTAGAACGACCTCTACGAAAACCGTACTGGTTATGATTTAGGACCGAGTTAGAGTCAAGAAAACTAATAATTTGGTGGAAGATAATTTTTTTTAATACTTTGGACACAACAGGTAATAAGGATATTAGTCTATAATTTTGAACGTCATCTTTAGATCCTTTTTTATGAATAGGGACAATAACTGCCTCTTTTAGGCATTTTGGAAAGATGCCAGATTTTATGCATTTGTTAATTAACTTAGTAAGTGGGGAAATTATTACTTCACATAGATATTTTAGTAGTACACTTGACATTTCGTATTTATCGCGATAAGTTGTATTTTTTAAAGCTTTGATAGCATCTCTGACATTGATAGTACTGACCTCATGAAAAACAAAGCTACTGTTACATAATGGTATTTTGTGCATATATTGAATGGGATCAATGTTACCTGGGGCCATGTCTAATAAAATGTTATTAGCAATATTGTGAAAGTAGTTATTAAAACTATTAGGATCGATATGACTACTTGTGTCACTGACAGAGTGCTTATTTGGTTTTAATAGAGACCACATTGTTTTTAAGTTATTACCGGATTGTTTAACGAATTTGGCATTAGCAGAGACTCGTCTATCTTTAAGTGTTTTATTGTAAAAGTTTTTGTATTTAATGTATTGAGGTTTTATCTCTGATAATCTACAACTCGCTTCCTTCATTAAACAAAGCGTTTCCCTCATCTGCCTTAAGTCCTCCGTAAACCACCTTACATAAGTAGTTGACTTATGTTTTGATTTATGTAAAGGAAAACACTCATAGACAGACAGTTTTAAAATATCTAGAAACTTACCAAAGGCAGTTTCTGCACAATCAATGTAATCAATAAAGGAGAAGTCAGAACTACCAATTAAAGAAAACAGTTTTTGCTTACCTTTTTCTGTGAAAGGCCTCACCATTCTTACAGTTGAGTTATTTATTGTCTGATTTAGTTTAATTGTGAATTTAATTCCAAGGTGATCCGAAAAGCCAGTATCAACACTGGATGTTGTTATAAAGTCAAAGTCAATATTGGTAAAAACATTGTCAAGTATGTTATTATTTCTAGTTGGAAAATTCACAGCACCGTACAAGCCATAACACGCTAAAAGTTGACAGAAATGTGCAGTCTGGGAATCAGTCGTTTAAAACTTTAAATTGAAATCACCTCCTAATATAATACTCTTATTAATATTAAGACCATCCAACAGATCAGTTATAACACCATGAATATATTAAAATCACCAGTCGGGGATCTATAAACATTAATAACAATAAAATCATGTGAGGGGATGAAAGATGCAGCTAATTCACAATGCATTTCAATAGACATTTTATTTATGTCATATAGATAACTGAAGGGTAATGAGTGTTTAATCAACTGCATCACGCCCCCGTGTATAAATTTCTTGCGTGAGAAAAAAGATGCGAGATTATAATTACTATAGACTGACGCAACAATTTCAGCTTCAGTAAGCCAATGCTCGCAGATGCAAATGGCATCAAATGCGTAGTTGTTTTCACAGAAAAGGGATTCAATTTCATGTAATTTATTTCGTATACACTGTATATTTAAGAAGAAAAAATTCAGGTGGTTGCCGTTAGGTTTACATTTGGTCTGCCCTCGAGTTGTTGTATTTTTCGTTTTGTGTTGGAGTTTCTTCCAAGATGGAATAAAAAACGATCAACCATGACACCTCTCGGCCAGTTTTCCGGGTTTTCAGCCACTTCCAGGAAGTCGAAAGGAATTGAGATTTTGAACGATGCATATATATCTGGGTGTTTACTGTGTAGGTCTTCAACTGTAGCCCTTTGTATATTGATATTAGTTAGGTGCTTGCAGACATTTTCCTTGGTTGTTCCAGGTGCCATACGGTATACGTGCAGATGGGCTTTTCTCTCCACTCCAGAAATAGAAATAGCAGTTTTCGAAGAGGACGTATCCATAACACCATGAATTTTTGTTTTATTATTCTTTCTTGATTTTTTATTAGTAACATATTGCCACTCATTATTCTTATCAGTATGAGTCTCATTTTCGTGCATTCTTATACTATAGCTGTTTTTTAAGGACTTTGATTGACTATTTTTAGTACTTGAGTCAGATGTTTGCTCCTTAACTGCTGATGCTGCCAGACTAATATTTTCTAGTCCGTTTTCATTCGTTAAGTAAGATTCTACGTCGATGTTATTTTTTAAAGTTTCTGATTTATTCGATTTATTGTTCTGGATCTTTGAATTAGATTTTGATTTTGGCGCTTTAACTGCTGCAACTGTCGGTGCAACCTTTGCTGGGGTGCGAGTTAGATTGCCTACATTGTTTACGTTCGTTAATGCAGCAGTGGTGATTTTGGTTTGTTTACATTTGTAGTGATTAACCTCCAAACGTAATTTTTCATTCTCGGCTTCTAGACACTCCATCTTTTCAAGTAGTAGTGCATTGTTTATATTCATCTGATTAAGAAGTGCTTTCAAATTTGTATAAGCTTCCATTTCAAAATTTAAAGGAATATCAGAGAGGTTAGTACTTACACTCTTCATTATTAATGATGTGTCGTTGCCACAGCAGCGTTTTATTTTCTTCATGCAGCTTAAGTGATAATAAGAACCGCAGGTTGGGCAAATGCCTCCTGATCTTGCATAATTACCACAGGCGCACTGTTTTCTCACTAGTTCAAGTAAACCGTCTTGCACAGACGCCATTGATGATAGCGATTAATTAATAAAATTAATATGATTTTTTATCAACTGCATCACTTCCTTGTGTTGATATATGTCCCGTGCAAAGTAAGGACCTAATAGAAAATTATCTATGCGAAAGTTATCAATTTCAACAGTGCGTAACCAGTGTTCTGAAAGACAGATAATATCAAACATTGAATTGTGTTCGTTTAAAAACGCCTCAAATTCATTGACAACTCTTTTGTTTATGATCAGTATACGAAAAAGCCTAGCGGGTTTATTTATTTGATAATCACTTACAAATTGCTGCTTTATTATTAACATAATCAAAAGAAGTTTCAAACAAAAGATAATAAAAAAATACAACACAAAACTTTTGGTAAATTAGCTTTCATCTCAGTTATTTAGTTTATGAACTAGTAACCAAAACATCTAGTGGAGATCAACAACTCACCGACTATGGCTTTCCATGTCTCAATCAAAAGATGTTTTAAACAAAAGTTGTAGCCAACGAAAAGACAATCCACTTTTACCTTAACACATTTCACCTCAGCTTTTTTTGTTTTTGTTCAATAAACCGAGAAAGAATTTTTGATAATAAATACACAGCTTTATGACACTCCCAGACTAAGCATGAAGTAAAATTTCGAGTTTAGAAAAGCCCCGCGTAGAAAATTTGTCGAGGGTCGCGCAGCGACCCGAGACAAATTTTCACGGGGCTTTTCTAAACTCGAAATTTTACTTCATGCGCCACGCGTACAAATCACTGAATTCAACTGAAGTTTAAAATATACTCCTTAAAAATGATTCATACAAGATTGATCAAAGAGTATTCTCTTACAAATGTTTGACCGTTTGGACATGAACAATTTTATCAATGACATGCTGACTATTTCCCAATTTTTAATAGTTTTGACAGTATTTTCAAGTCGAAACGAACAACAAATGTATTTCCAAACTCTTTTGAGCACGATGGAATTGTAACAAACAATCAGAGCGACATTGTTAATCTATTCGCATCAGTTTTGGCTCAGTTTACATTGATTCCTCCAACTTCATCGATGTTGCTCAAAGTGATACCCATATTAATTTGCACTCATTGACTGATATTCCCATTTCATCTGTGCTAAATGAACTTTCTTCCCTTAACAATAAAAACTCCATGGGATCTGATGCCTTACCAGCTTTGTTTTTAAAGCAATGTTCCTTGTCGCTTAGTCGACCACTTTGGTTAATTTTCAACAACTCTTTGAAGAGTGACGAATTTCCTACCCATTGGAAGGACGCTCTCATAACACCCATTCATAAAAATGGTTCGAAAAACCTCGTCACCAACTATAGGCCAATATCGATTCTTTCCCATATACCAAAGATATTTGAAAAATTAGTAACTGCTCAAATATCCCCCCTTATTGATCCCTTAATTGTTGAGGAACAGCATGGATTCAGCCTTTCTACTGCTACAAATCTTTTGGTATACGGGAAATACATTACGAACGCCTTGGAGAGGGGTAAGCAGATTGATTCTGTATACACCGACTTTTCCAAGGCGTTTGATACTGTAGATCATGGCCTATTGTTAACCAAACTTCTCAGATTGGGCATACATGGCACTCTTTTTAAATGGATTCAATCGTACCTTTGCAAAAGAACACAAAGATTTCGTATTGGATCTCATATGTCTTTGTTCATTTCTGTGTCCTCGGGGGTACCCCAAGGATCACATCTTGGTCCACTTCTATTTAATATTTTTATTAACGATGTTATTTCACTCTTTCATCATTCGCAGTGTCTTCCTTTTTCCGATGACATGAAAATATTTTGTAGCGTCGATAACAGTCATTCATCTCAACTTTTACAACAAGATCTGCATAGATTTAATCATTGGTGTACCCTCAATAAAATGCAGTTGAATATTGAGAAATGCCATGCTATCAGTTTCTTTAAAATTAGATCTCCGGTATCCAATGGTTATTTTCTTAATGACCGGCGCCTCACGAAAATTAATTCAATTAAGGACCTTGGTGTGATTCTCACTAGCAATCCGAATTTCTCAGCGCATATTAATGTAATTACGTCAAAAGCGTTTCAAATGCTAGGTTTTTTAAAAAGAAACTGCATAGAGTTTGAAAACCCCTTTACAGTGATCAAACTTTATGTAGCATTAGTACGAGCCCATCCAGAATATTGTTCTTTGTTTTGGAGTCCTTATACCGCCATCAATGTTAATAAAATCGAAAGAGTTCAGAGTAAATTCCTAAGCTATTTACGTTTCAAATTTGGATTCGAAGATAGCTACAGCAACATATTAGTAGCACTCAATTTGCACACTTTAGAGCACAGACGATATAGTTCTGATGTTACTTTTGTGTACAAACTTATAAATGGACACATTAATTCACCCGTGCTACTTAATAGTATTACTTTACACGTACCTTTTAGGACTTTAAGAAACTGTTACATGTTCTCTGTGCCCACAAAAAGAACTGAGTACGCCAAACAGTTCGGAACAGCGCGTTTGCTTTATAATTGTAACGCTGTCTCTGTCGATGTTTTTAATATCACTCTTAAGAAATTAAGGAACTATATTTTTAATTTAAATAACTTTGTAGTATGTAAAAGAAATATTGATGTATCTTTTCTGTAATATTTTAATTTGTTTTGTGCGTTATTTTGTGTATATTTATTGTAATCTTACTTGTTTTAGGATCTATTACCAGTTTGTTTCATATTTTGTATTGTAAAATGGTTATCCGTAAATAAACTATATACAGCCTTTACATAAATGGTTGTCGTTATGTAACCATGTAAAATATTTTTATGCCGCTCTAGTAAAATGGGTTAAATTGTTATCTAGGCAGCTTAATTTACACACTATGAATTTAGCAATTAACGTTATATTCGTGCTACTGCAAATATTATTTGCTTCGAATGCAATGGATGGTTTATTGACCGAAATATAAGACAAAAGCTCGAATTCAAACCTCACATCTAGTGTTTATTGAATACATTTCAGACAAATAAAACAATCAAAATAATAATAAACATAATTATAAGTGCTGAAAATGTTCACCATTCGCCTGTAAACACATTTGAACCCGTCTTCTTTCATTGTCAAAGATATTGATCAGCATTTCAGGTGTTATCGTTTGACATGCAGTTATAATCGCTGCCCTCAATTCTTCCAACGTATGTAGTCGTTGTCGAAAAACTCTGTCTTTCAGGTATCCAAAAATAGAATAGTCCAGCGGACTTAGATCTGGAGAACGTGTAGGCCATAATCCTTGACTGCCTGCCTGACGATTTACCTCTCTGCACACTACCAGTTTGCCTGAAACGATTCACTATTCGTAGAATGTTTTGATAACACCAAATATTCAAATTGGTGATCCGGAAACTTCTGCTGAAATTCTCGAACACACTCTGGTATTGAATAGATCCATGCCCCATTTTCTAATCGCCCATTCCGAAAGTACGACTCGATTATGAAAGCATTATTCTCATCAGAATACATTTCGATAAATTGCTTTATTTTTGTTTGTTTGACAGACGACAGTAACAGGTGCACAATTTTAAAAAGGCGGCAAAAGCAGCTTCTTCCTTTCGCACACCTTCTCGTATGCCCTTCTCGCTTCCATCATCCTCTTTCCCTCTCCTCCGTTCTTTATATATTCTCTCATTACTTTCCTCACCTCCCTCTTCGCTCGTTTACATTCTTCATCAAACCACTCTTGCCCCTTCCTCCTTGTTCCCTTCACCTTTCTTCCGCATCCTATTATGGTCTTCTTCTCTATCTCCTCCATTGAACTTATCTCCTCCCATTGTACCTTCTCTAATTTCCTCCTCATGGCCTTAATCGCCTCTCTCCCACTCTCTAGCTTCTCATTTCCTTGCTCCTGTTTCCCTTCTTCATTCCTTCCTATCCTTAGTTCCACTCTCAACGGCAGGTGATCCGATCCCAGCACCTCCTCCACTTCCATCTTCCTCACTTCCTCTCTTGCTATTCCCTTGATTATCGCGTAGTCAATTACTGTTGATCCTTGTGCTCCCACGTATGTTTTCTTCCCTCCCCAGTCTCCTTCTGTGCACCCATTCAGAATTTCCCAACCCTCTTCCGTCGTCCACTCCTTCGTCCTATGCTATTACTTCCTGGATGTTGGCCTTCAAATCTTGTAGGGTCCTTGGACGGTTTACATAAACACGGGATTTCAAAAAGCCCATAGAGAAAAATGACAAGGGGTCAAATGAGATGAGGTGCTCTGGGAAGTGTTCCCTCAAAACAGCCATCGATGTTCTTGAAGTGTGTACCGTTGCACCGTCTTGTTGGAACCAAATGTCCTATAAGTCCAACTCATCTAGCCGTGGGAAAAAATATTCTTGTAACATGTTTAAACAACGGTCCGAATTCACTGTAAGCAGAGCTGGGCAGGATTCGAATCCTTTTAGAGGATTCAAAAGATGCATTCGAATACTTTAGTTCAACTGGATTCGTAATCCGGATTCGTTACATTTTTTTAAGAGGATTCATATTCGAATCCAAATGTAGATGATTCGAATCCATATAAAAGGATTCGAATCCTTATGAAAGGATTCGAATATTTATAAAAGGATTCGAATATTTATAAAAGGATTCGAATAATTATAAAAGGATTCGAATACTTACAAAAAGATTTGAATCGTCAAAAATAATTTGAATTAATTGGGAGGATTAACATGAAAAATTTCTTTAGTGTGTTTTTAAATCTCTCGTTAAATCACTGTTTTATACGCGTGGCGCATGAAGTAAAATTTCGAGTTTAGAAAAGCCCAGAAAATTTGTCGAGGGTCGCTGCGCGACCCTCGACAAATTTTCACGGGGCTTTTCTAAACTCGAAATTTTACTTCATGCTTAGTCTGGGAGTGGAAAACACTCGTTAGAAGTTTTAAACCATTTATATAAAAATATCGTTACCAGTTGTTTTAACAAAAATACTTAAAACCTAATTATATATTATCAACACTGAAAATCGTTGATAACAAAGTAAACATCTGATTCCCTGTTACTCTGATTAAAGATGTATTTGTGTGTTTCTGAACTTCACTTCAAATCAGTGTTTTGTACGCGTGGCGCATGAAGTAAAATTTCGAGTTTAGAAAAGCCCGAAAATTTGTCTCGGGTCGCTGCGCGACCCTCGACAAATTTTCACGGGGCTTTTCTAAACTCGAAATTTTACTTCATGCTTAGTCTGGGAGTGGAAACGCTCGTTCGAAACTTCAAACTGAATGCTTTGATAAGAGCATTAAATGACTAAAAATGTTTTTAAAGATAATAATCTAGTTTTCAAAATTTTGTTTAATATTATTTGAAGTAAAACTGACATGGTAGCCACAATCTGAAATGTTAAATTTTTCGGACATTTCTCTGATTCAAGATTTTTTCCCTGGCCTTTTAATATAACTTTCTTCTGTGGGAAACCTCCATTTTCTTAAATTATTTTCATTGTTTTTGTCAATATTTAAGTTAATTTTATAAATTTTTACGTGTTTTGTAATTTGCCTGCTGATTTTGACAAATAAAATTATGTCATATGGCTTTTTTTGTTAGTGTTTTGGTCAATTTAAATATAATTTCATGACTTTTCTCTGACTTTCCCGGTTTTAATGATATTCAGTGAATTTTTTAACTACGTAATTTTCAGGCATTCGTCGATTTTACAATAGAGTTCAAATTGAAGCTTTAAACGAGTGTTTTCCACTCCCAGACTAAGCATGAAGTAAAATTTCGAGTTTAGAAAAGCCCCGTGAAAATTTGTCACAGTTTAGTTCAGGTGCACAATTTTAAAAAGGCGGCAAAAGTGAATTGAAGTGATTACATAATTTCAACCATTGATGTACACGCTGTATATATTTTGCCACGTTCGACCGTTTTCACTTTAATCATTTTCTGATGACAGTAAATCACTAGATTGTTACTGAAAACTTCCAACAAACACCAGAATTTAGCCACGTCTGAATCACAAACAATTTGTCTGAATCCGAAAATGGAAAACACCAGATTTGATGACAAAATCACCGACTTGGCAACCCTGACGATATCCTTAGTAAGCTAAAAAAAAAGAGAGAATGTAACAGTGTGTGCGAGGAGAATAATTGATGACAGCGCATTTAGCGCGCGTGAAAACAGCGCTCCCCCAACAAAACGTTCTATATATTTCGCCATTTCGGTCATAGAGAACGTGCTGCCGAATGTTCGCCAACTCACAAAACTAATGTACAAAGCGGAGTTGAAGTTGCGCGCGGATTCGAGCGAACGAATTAGTCATCCGATTCGGGCGGATCCAGACCGCATGTATAAATCCGAATCGGGAATACGATTCCGCTCGCCCAAAATCGTTCGGTCAGTAGTCTCGAGTAAATGAATCATTAACGAATCAATTCTTCTTGAAATACGGAATCAGTTCATTCAAATCACTATACAGAATCGTTCTTTTCGAACGAATCATTCACGAACGACCCATATATTCTGGAGTTCTACTATCTTGGGTAGAATCTTATATCACCTGTCGTACACAGTTTATTAAAATAGGTCAATCGACGTCACGATCTATAAGCATCACATCAGGGGTACCTCAAGGTTCCCACCTTGGACCCCTTTTATTTAACTTATTCATTATTGATGTTGTTAGCTGTTTCTCATATGCCGAAACTCTGTTATTCGTGGATGACATGAAGATCTTTTTACGTATTAATTCATTACAAGACACAAATAATCTTCAAGTAGACCTTACTTCTTTTTGTAACTGGTGTAGGGCGAACAAACTGTGTCTAAATGTGGATAAATGCAAAATAATTTCATTTTCAAGACGAGCATCCTCAATAGATGCCGTTTACCATTTAAATAATAGGAATATAGAGCGAGTCAATTCTTTAAAAGATCTTGGAATTATAGTAAACAATAATTGGACTCTCCTTGAGAATGACTCAAAGTCGAAACTAGTTGGAATAAAAAACCAAAATATTAGTGAAATTTAACCAAGTGTTTTCTTTATTAAATCATAGTTAAATATGTTTCACCGCTTGAAAGATGAGAAACTTGTTCAAGATATAATTGGACTTTTTCAAGCCATATTTCAAAAATCATTTCCAAAGCATATCAACTGCTAAGTTTTATCAAGCGTAACAGCAAAGATTTCACTGACGCAAAAACAATATTACTCCTCTACAATTCCTTAGTACGTCCACATTTGGAGTATTGTTCATCTGTTTGGTCACCTTACACACAGTGCAACATAAATAAAATTGAGCAGGTACAAAAGAAATTCTCGAAGTATATTGCATTTAAATTCGATGTGCAGGATACATACCAAGGATTGCTATATAGATATGATCTTAAGAGTCTGGAGCAGAGACGCATTGACGCTGATATACTTTTGGTTTTTAAACTTCTGCATGGGCATATAGACTGTCCTGATTTACTATCAAAAATTGGCATTCGCGTTCCAGCTGGAATGCTGCGCAACGATGACACTTTTCATGTACCATTCAAAGGTACAGATTATGCTAAAAATTCGGCCTCTGTGCGTATTCTGCGGCATGCTAATATGATACAATTTGATATGCTTGCGGGAGAGTTTTCTAGTTTAAGAGCCCATTTGCGTAGCCAATAAAATGTTGTGTTGTATTTATTATTAACGTGATTATATTATATTTTTACATTTACTTTTTATTTGTGTTTATTTTAGTTACTTTAATATTTATTATACATTGTGATATTATTATTGTAATTTAATGTTTTTGTAAATGGTCCGCCGTATATTAATAAATAAAAAAATAATAATAATCTAATAGATATGAACCTCTTATTCCAGCTAGCTAGAGAGGGGCATTGACAGAGGTAGTGCATAACGCTTTCCTCCTCTTCTTCATCAAGGCACCCTCTACAGTAGTCCATATTGTACATAAAAACGATTATAATCGTTCACTAGCCAACAGAATTTGACTTTTTCTCTGTCCTTGGGACTAGACCTGAATTTTTCGATTGCTTGGGTGTAATAAAGTACCGAAATCGCGATGAAACCGCCGAGACTTTGGTTTTGAGGTTAGGATTCGCTAAAAACCTTTTTTTTTACTTTTTTCACTATCACTTTGGAACAAAGCAAGATAAATTGAATCTGATAATACTGCTTGAAAGCTTATACCCAGGGCTACATTTGGTATATAAATGACCTTGGTCGGGTAATCGAAACCCTTATTTAAAAAAAAGAATCCGTAAAAAAACCGCAAAAATAGCGTGTTTTGAAACATTTTTGCGATTTCAATCGATTATAAAAAAAAAACTACGCTAGATAGCTCAGATCAGTTTCGCTGACCTGAAAGCCTATTAAATGGGCTACAATTTCTGTATGGAACATCTCTGAGACTTAATGAGAAGTCTTCGAAATAATGGGTTTTGTTTGAAAAAATTGCGAAATTTGCAATTTTTTTGGTCTTTTTCCCTTTCAAATAGAAAATTCCACAACACATTTAAAATCTGTCGTAACCATTCAAATGCCTATTAAAAGGGCTACAATTTCTACATGGCACACCTCTGTTACGTGTTCAGAAGTCTTGTAAACATTAATTTATGTTTGAAAAAATCACGAAAACTGCATTTTTTCGAATTTATTTTTCATTATTCATCAATATTTTTCGGTCTTTTTCTCCTTCAATTATAAAATTCCACAACACATTTAAAATCTGTCGGATGCATTTGAATGCCTTTAAAAAATCTTGTTTGTAATGTAAAATTGAAACTGAAGCACGCAATAAAAATCTGCTTGTTGCATATGAAAGACTACAAAAAGGCTGCAATTCAAACGATGTTGGTCAAGTTATTCGAGTTATTAAGTTATTCTAGTTATTTGAGTTATTCGATACATATTCCAAACATATATCGATATATAAAATGTATACTCATTATATATTGGACCATATTTCAGCACACAAACGTTTTTTTCCAGTGACTCATTTCGCTGAAAAGTATAAGTTCTGATAAGGTATTAAATGTTGGAAAAGGTATTAAAAGTTGGAAATGTTGGAAAATCATCAGTAAAAATTTCATTTGCGATATTTACATTTTATTCAACTAATTTGTAAATTTACACTTTGAATGTAACAGATTTTGACGATTTTCGAACATGATCTCGTGGACTTTCTTGAACCAATGACCAAATATAATCTCCCAACATGTTGGCTTTACATTGTCGACCTTGGTAGCGTTTTTCGAAATCCAAGATTTCTTGGTGGAATCTCTCACCGTGTTCTTCAGAGTACACCCCCATGTTGTCCTTAAAATTGTCAATGTGGGAATGGAGCATGTGGACTTTAAGGGACATACGACAACCCAGCTCTTGGAATTTCTGGATTATGTTTGAGACGATAGTTCTGTAGTTGGGGTCCTTATTGTTTCCTAGAAACTTCCCGACTACTTCCTTGAAACTGATCCAAGCCGCTTTTTCTTCCCCGTTTAGTAGTTCAGTAAACCCCTCTAATCCCATCAGTTTTCTTACTTGTGGTCCAGTAAAGACGCCAGCTTTGATTTTCGCCTGTGATATTTTTGGGAAGATATCTTTCAATGATTCAAAAGCTATTGACTCTGTGTTCAACGCAGTGACAAATTGCTTTATGAGGCCGAGTTTTAAGTGCAGTGGGGGCAAAGGGATTTTCGCCGAATCAACCAATGGCTCGAACTTTACGTTATGTTCCCCTACGCAGTGTTCGTCTCGGTTCGGCCAATCTTCACGGATGTAATGGGAGTTCACATCTCTGCTATCCCATAAGCAAATGTAACATGGGTACTTTGTCCATCCGCCTTGAAGACCCATGAGAATCCCAATCATTTTGAAGTCCCCAATTACGTCCCAGCAGAAATTAGAATACTTAATAGCGCAAAGTAAAGTTTTTACACTCTCGTACGTCTCTTTAAATGTAGTTAAGTGGGCGACCGGTATAGATGGATACTGATACCCATTGTGGAGCAAGACGGCTTTTAAGCTGTTGGATGAACCGTCGATGAACAGGCGCCAATCTTGTGGCTGACACTCAATGCCTAGTGCCAAAAACAAACCATTAACATCGTGACAGAAGCAGAGATTCTCACTATCAGTAAAGAATGCAGAGTATGATTCGTGCCGCTTTCGATGACTTGAAACTGTCACATCACCGTCCACCATGTTCCACTGTTTCAACCTGGACGTCAAAATCTCGGCCTTATCTTTCGTAAGATCCAATTCTCTGATCAAGTCGTTTAGGTCAGATTGGTTCGGAAAGTGATGCTTAGGTGGTGTACTCGGGTGTTCAAACGACGACGCTGATCCCAAGGAGTCTTGTTGGAAGGCTGCACGTTCCACAGGTTCGAAGTAGGTTGGGACTGGAAGAACATCGCTATGAAGCACAGGAGCAGACGACGACGGAATATCCGGGTACACAATCTTCGCTGCATTTGGGCCCGCTCTCCTTTTCGAAGGGTCCGTGACACAGAAGAAACAGTCTGTGACATGGTCGGATGACTCCCTCCACATCCGTGGTACAGCAAATGGCATTCTCCTGTTTTCACCCCTCATCCAACCTATAAAATAACAGAAAAAAACTGTAATGTAGTTCAAATTGTCAACAAGCGATTTCGCTAATAAAATTAATTCTTCTCTGCATACATGTGGATTAGCACTGGAGGAATTAGTACTTATACGAGATCAACTTAGGTAAAAACCGGCAATATTCTTACATTTCCCTAAACAACACAATATTTTATTTGAATTTGATTTAGAATAAATAATTAAAAACGATCTTTTTAAACTTATTAAATTGTATAATACGTTTCCACTTAGTCGTGCACACGTAATGGATTTTACTATTTTTTTTAGCAACTCTCCTTATATAAAAACATTTTACTGAGTCATAAATGATACGAAACTTGTTAAAAGATTTACTCACGGTAAGTTCGATATCTAGTTATAAGAATTTAGTTTTTCATTTTTACCTCTCTAAATGATTTTATTTGAAACAAATTATAATTTAAAAAATACTTCTGTGATGTCAAAATTTATTGGTTATTTCAGTCCTCTAAAGTAAAAAAATAACCGAAAACGGAACTTACCTTCCAAATTTCTCCTGCACAATTCGCACGAGACATGGGGTACCCAGGTTTTGTCCTGATTCCGGATCAGAAAGCCAAAATACGATTCGTAGGCCTCACGAAGTTTTTCGCGATTCGCGAGAAAATGTTTGACATCTTTTTTTTTTAAATGCTCCACATATATAACAAAATGAGTCTGCTGGGTGCTTGCAGACTCTTCGCGAAGCCATCTGGGCAATTGTTTATGCACTAACAAATGTTTGTGGTATTAGTCCTCGAACATCAATCTGTTTATGTTA
Organism: Philonthus cognatus; assembly: GCA_932526585.2. NCBI lineage: Eukaryota > Metazoa > Arthropoda > Insecta > Coleoptera > Staphylinidae > Philonthus > Philonthus cognatus. The sequence continues at coordinate 104,723,234 of OW052244.1, forward strand.
GAAAGGTTTTTGACGCTTGGTTAGGAGACGGCGCTCGTCGGTGGCGCCACCTGTGCCGGTGCAGTGGCACTGCGTTCGTGTCGTTCGAATGGCGCGCAGAATTCAAATTCGTGGTAGCGAACCCCACGAGCCGTTGAGGTTACCAATTTATTTGAGATTCCACATTTGTTTGCAATTTCTATGATATCAGTCATTGAATATCATTCCGTTAATGATGGCTCAGCTCGGCGCCAGTGCGGTGACGCTTCGTTCGCTACGTGTGGACAAATTCCGAGCGGGGAAGATAAAATAGATACAAAACAGCACGAATTTGAATCTTCCCTTCGGGACAATAAAAACGTTAGAATGAACAGTTTATGACGAAAACTACAAATTCTTTCATATTTTTTAGACTGATTTTTAAATGCTATGTAAATGTCATTTAAAAATATTGATGAATAATGAAAAATAAATTCGAAAAAATGCAGTTTTCGTGATTTTTTCAAGCACAAATTAATGTTTACAAGACTTCTGAACACGTAACAGAGGTGTGCCATGTAGAAATTGTAGCCCTTTTAATAGGCATTTGAATGGTTACGACAGATTTTAAATGTGTTGTGGAATTTTCTATTTGAAAGGGAAAAAGACCAAACAAATTGCAAATATCGCGATTTTTTCAAACAAAACCCATTATTTCGAAGACTTCTCATTAAGTCTCAGAGATGTTCCATACAGAAATTGTAGCCCATTTAATAAGCTTTCAGGTCAGCGAAACTGATCTGAGCTATCTGGCGTAGTTTTTTTTTTATAATCCATTGAAATCGCAAAAATGTTTCAAAACACGCGATTTTTTTACGGAATTTTTGTTTAAATTAGGGTTTTGATTATCCGACCAAGGTTATTTATATACCAAATGTAGCCCTGGGTATAAGCTTTTAAGCAGTATTATCAGATTCAATTTATCTTGCTTTGTTCCAAAGTTATAGTGAATAAAGTAAAAAAAAGGTTTTTTGCGAATCCTAACCTCAAAACCAAAGTCTCGGCGGTTTCATCGCGATTTCGGTACTTTATTACACCCAAGCAATCGAAAAATTCCGGTCTAGTCCCAAGGACAAAATGGCTGTTGGCTAGTGTTATAAATTGAATGGACAATACGGGTTGAACGCAGCATTAATATTTGTAGTAAATTCACAATACAATTAATTAAACATTATTCGCTTTTACTAACCGATTCTTACTCGTTTTCTGTTATTTTCAGGAGAATTGTCAGGCATGTCTAAAATGGGGAAGTGATAATGATATCACTCTTGTCCGACTGACCGGCCTGAGCGTGTGCATTTGACATTTTCCCATTATGTGATATGATATAAACGTATATAAATTTAATTAGTCAGCCTTGAGTGTACACATTAGTTTCCCCGGTCGAGTTCAATCCATTACACAATTATCAGAGAGGGAGTGGCGAACAACCCCCCCCCCCCCCCTAGAACCCCCCTTTTCTAGGGTAGGTGTTTCATTGCTTTCAACGCCAGTTACGAGAAATTGACGTGAAAATAACGCAATTTGTTGTATAGGTCGAGATTCGAATTCCTATTGGCAGCAACAGTAGAATTAGCAAACACGGAACATTTCTCTAAAGAGGAAATTTCGTGGAAACTTCTTGTGTATTGAGCGCATTTGTACATACTGTATAGTTGAGACATACTGTATAGTTGAGGCTATTAGTTGTTAAAACTCCATAATATTACTTTAATTCAACACTTAATTTATTTAGGTTTCAAAATTATATTTATTGGACTACAACAATTGTTTTACCACACTGTGACTTCATCAGGTAGATGAATGGCACTTGTACCGGGTGGGCAAATAAGCGAGGTAAGCGGTGTATCTGAGCAAACTGCATCTTAATATCTAATAATAATAATAATAATTTTATTAATAAAGATATTAAGATGCGGTTTGCACAGGCTTACTGGTTGGTCATTTGTCTATTTTCTAGTCTAAAAAAGTCATATCAACGCATTTAAATGTTTTGAAAAAATCCAATATTTTGGTTATAATATCGAATAACGCCCTCTATCGGCGGCCGTGTAGGTCACAACTGTCATGATTACGAGAAACCTAAAAGCCCAAGAAATGCTCTTTTCAATTATACCAAATTTATCCAAATCCATTAAGCCGTTTCGAAGTTACAGGCATTTATTTAAAACAACATTCAAATACCCCCCACCACTTTATTTCGAAAGATAGAAAAAAATTGTTTGTACAAAAAATGTTCCACTTTAGGTTAGCATTAAAACACAAATACTTTTTTGTTACATTCATTGGGGAAAATCGCGAGAAACGTAACTTTATGTAATTCAAGATGGTGGAAACGCCCACTGGCAGCCATCTTGGAAACTTGAAAATAATTTCCAGCACTTTGCCCATACATTTTTTTACCGTAACTCTCTACGATCATTAGTTTCTGAGATAAAGCCGCTTACCTCGCTTATTTGCCCACCCGGTACATGTTTTTTTTTATCGAGATTTCCATAGACTCAACTTTAAAGGAAAGAAAATATCTATAGTCGTCTGGTTAGATGAATGAGACTATAACTTAAACAGATGACTATAGATATTTGCTTCTCTTTAAAATAGATCAAAATTTGTACAACACCAATACAAATTTATTTTTTAACAAAAACAATTCCACCATCAAATTATAATTTAATAATTATATTTCTTCGTTCATTATTATTCTTGAAATTAGCTTGTAACTGACAATTATCTTTGAAAAATAAAACGCGCATCGCCTTTTATTTTTCAAGGATAATTGTTACAAGTTACAAGAATTCGTGCACATCCTTTAGAAAAAATAAAATATTTGCATTCGTAAGTTATAAATTCTAAGAATTTACGTGTTTATTAGTTGGTACTTTGTATTTATCAACATTTATAATTGTTTACAAAAGAAATTCATAAAATGCATGCTCACATATTTTGTTTTGTTTTGGGCATATTTATCACTAATTGTTTGATTTGAGTTATGTGGAGTATTTAATCACAATGAAAAAACTGTTTTTATTCCTTACTTCACTTTTATAATATATATAAAAGCGAAGTAAGGAATAAAAACAGTTTTTTCATTGGGCATATTATTTATTTCCTTAAACAAAAGTGTAACAGTTTTAATGTAGGTTTTGTATTTAGCGCACAATTCAAACTTTTCAAAGTTTATAAAGTCACGTTAATAATCACGTTTTCTTTAATTCCTTTAACAAAAGTGTAACAGTTTAAATGTGGATTTTGTCTTTAGCACACAATTCAAACATATCAAATTTTTATAAAGTCACGTTAAAAATCACGCTGTCTTTAATTCTTTTAACAAAAGTGTAACAGTTTAAATGTGGATTTTGTATTTAGCACACAATTCGAAGTTATCAATTTTTTATAAAGTCACGTTTTTTCTTTAAGTGTATTTCAAAATAAAATTAAAATTAAAATAATAAAAAGCATTGTGCTGGTATCGCCCACTTTTTCAAAGTAACAGGCTAGACTAGAAAACATTTCAGTATTATAAATATGTAGATTACGTAAAGAATCGCACTTTTAATATTATAAATATGTAGATTACGTACAGAATCACACTTTTAATATTATAAATATGTAGATTGCGTAAAGAATCACACTTTTATTATTATAAATATAAAGATTGTGTAAAGAATCGAACTTTTAAATTTTAAATACGGATTCCGTGGTTGGTACTAATGAGCAGTTAATTCAATGTTATCAATATAATTTAAAGTCACGTTCATTTATTTGTTTAAAACATTAAATATGTGAGTAAAATTAATCCATTATAATAATTATTGCTTGCAATTGTTTAAATGTGTATAAAAATGGATTTTTTGTGAATTTTTTTTACTGTGTGCTTCGAAATGAATTCCATCACATTAACTGTTGTTTTCCTCGGTTGCCTAAGCGCATTCGCTTATGCTGGTAAAGAAAGTAAGTTATTTAATTTTAAGTTTTAATATTTTCAAATAATACAATACTGTACACACAATTTGCACCCAAGTCGATTAAGTTAATCAGTGCTTCTTAAAAACCCAGCAATAAATAGTTAATGACCCGATTCATTCGACCGATTAACATTCCGAGCATTCGTTGTGAAGTTAGAGCAATACCTTCACGACGTTTATTTGAGAGAGAGAGAGAATTTAGAATTTTATTTCAAAAACAATTACATATAAAATTACATGTTTTTTTTTTTATAGTATGCATGTAGGTATATAATTTGTAATTGTAGTTGATGAGGTTCCTTCCTTTTTTCCTCGCCTCGTGATTCCAGGATGAGAGATCCGATCTCGGGCTAGCGGTATTAAAGGATGTCTGTGTGTTAATGTATTTGTGTATTCTGTTTAGTTGATATCGTTGTTTAGTAGTTTGTTTTTTTATTTTTAACTTATGTTTATTTCGTTGAAATTATTTATTGTTTATTTGTGTTGGATTTTTTTTACTTTTATTTATTTATTTCAACTCTTTGAACACCTATCGTGCTTTTTTTAATAAGCAAATGTCCGATAAATAAGTTACAATTACTTTAAATATAGAAATATACAGGCTGAGTTACTAAGCGGAAATCGGTTTATAGTGGGTGTATCGTTGAAAATAGCAAAAAAAGTTTCAAATAAAAGTTGTCCAGAATCAAGTTTTTCATAACCTAAAATGATTTCTAAATATGGCAGCCTTGCGGTTATACCGGAAGTAAACACCAACTTCCTTATTTTAAATAGAACACCCTATATATTTTTACATTTTTGGATTGCTCGTTAAAAATAAACATGAGTTTATTCACACAACATTGGGTCTCAGTTAATAATAATAATAATAATAATAATACTTTATTAATGCTAAACACAATTGTAGTACACAGGTCAATGGAAACTACGCTAATACAAAAATATAAACGTACAATAAATATAAATACATGTAAGAAAAAAACGTTAAAATATTAAAAACACATTAAAATGAGGTAGTTATGTTCTGGAAAACAAAAAACTTCAGATATTAGATAGCTTCTAGAATTGAGCTTAAATTGTATTCATTCAGAAAATCATCAAAGCTAAAATAGGCTTTCTCCAATAAAAAACGTTTTATACAAACTTTAAATGTTTTTATTGACAATTCTATAATTATTGAAAAATTTGGGTCCCCAATATCTAGCTCCAGTGTGAGATTTAGTTAAGCGCATCATGTCTATATGGATATTGTTTTCTTGTCTAGTTTGATGGTTATGAATAACATTTATTTGGAGATATTCACTAATATTTTTCTTTATATGAATTAAACATTGATATACAGAGAGTTTTAAGTAACACCAAACATGCCACAAAATGTTCACTGTAAATTTTCCTATGTTCGATTTGTTCTGGGACGCATCAAAGCATTGAGTGCAATGTGATTGGCTATGATTTCCAATGGTAATATAGTCAACCCAATTTACATTCTTCTGGGTGCGATTTCATTGGTTACGGTTTTTAGTAGTTCTAATGCAAATTAGGACTAATGTAAATAGGGTACATGTAAAGCCAAAATAAAATATGTCAGTTATTAAACCTTGTGCGTTTATGGTAAGTGCAGTGTGTGGGAATATGGAACATACTTTTTTATCCAAAGCAAGACATCGGCATTTTAAGACAATCAAGAATACTACTGTCGTGAAACATACAGGGAGTTTATCTTTTAAGTATACGTATTCCAAATTCAGCCAATTTTCTGTAAATCTTTAGATATTCCTTGTTTTTTTTATAGTTAATTGCTGTCTTGAACAATCAGTCTTTCCGACCATATGGAAGCACGGTAAAATCCTACCCATTCCTAAAACAACCTCTCCTAATAGTTTCAAAGATCTCAGACTGATCTGCATTCTACCGACCTTATCAAAGATTTTAGAACGCATAATAAAAAATCAACTTCTGGATTTTCTTGAGAAGCACCAACTCCTTCCTTCAGCTCAATCCGGTTTTAGGCCAAATTATAGCTGTACAACTGCCTTACTTAATGTCACAGACGACATCATTTCCTCAACGGATAATGGCTTACTCACATCAATCGTACTGCTAGATTATAGTAAGGCTTTTGACACTGTCAATCACGATATCCTTATAGCTAAACTTCACTATCTAGGACCTACTAATTCATCAATAAACTTGATTAGTTCTTTTCTAAAAGGTCGTACCCAGTTTGTACAGATAGACGACGCAATCTCAAATACATGTAGTGTGGAGGCGGGTGTTCCTCAGGGATCCATCTTAGGACCAGTTTTATTTTGTGTTTATACTTCCTCTCTACCGTCAGTATTAAATCATTGCTCCGTAAATGTATACGCTGATGACACACAACTCATACGCATTCAATATTAATGATATATCCACCGCTAACCTCAATATTAACTCTGACATCAGTAAGCTAGTCGATACATCGCACAGTCATTCACTTAAAATAAATCCATCTAAATCATCAGCTATGCTTTTCGGTCCAAAAAAATTAATTCAAATAGCAAAATCAAAATTAAAAATCAAAATAGGTAATGCAATACTCCCGTTTGTTGACTCTGTACGAAACCTAGGTCTAGTAATTGATGATAAGCTACGGTTCTAATTACACATCAATAAATGCATACCTCGAGCATATTTTAATTTAAAAATGATTTACTCTAACCGTAATGTGTTGACCCTAAAAACTAAGCGACTGCTATGCGACACTTTGGTAGCCACTTCAACTTTGCGGATGCCGTATACAATGCCTGCCTAGACTCTGTAACAACGAAACGCATACAAAAGGTCCAGAATGCCTGTATTAGACTTATTTTTGGCATACGCAAATTTGACCACATCTTGAAGAGCTGAACTGGCTAGATATGGCGGAGCGCAGATTGTTACATTGCTGTGTGATATATAAGAAAATTGTTGAGAACCGCACACCCCCCTACCTCTACAACAAGATTGTTTATCGGTCTGATGTCCATAATATCAATTTGAGGTTTAGAGGAACCATCTCACCTCCTAAATTCAAAACCACATTTTTTAAGAGATGTTTTAAATACAATATATACAAAATTTTTAATAAAATTCCCTCTAACCTCAAACAACTGTCACCCTTTACTTTTAAAAAAGCCATGTCCCGACAAATTAGATCTAAAATTCTAGGTATCTGATTTGATTGGAGTTTTTTTTTTTTTCTCATTTAATTAAAGTTGTATCTTTTGTTTGTTCATTTAATTTTTAAGACTTATTATTATAATTATGTACTCCTCTATGGATTATCTTTCTTACCGAAGCAGGTTAAGTGGAAGAGCAACTAAAGTCATACAGACTGGTTGAACTTCGCCTGCACTACTGTATGTTATTCTCTTTTGTAATATTCCTGAATTTTTGAATAAAGACAATTTATTATTATTATTATTATAATACTTTAGTGAAAACGGATTTGTGATCCGGATTCGTTACATTTTTTTAAAAGGATTCGTATTCAAATCCAGACGTAGATGATTCGAATCCTTATAAAAGGATTCGAATTCTTATAAAAGGATTCAAATCCTTATAAAAGAATTCGATTCCTCATACACGGGTTTAAATCCTCCCAAATAATTCGAATCATCGTTATTAAGGCTGGGATTCGAAATCGATTAATTCAAATATTTAAATATTCTAATATGAATATTTCAATCACTAAATTATTCATATTTGAATATAAATATTTAAATTTTCGAATAATTCAAATATTTGTGAATGCATATTTGGTTACTTAACCATGAAAAATGTCCAACCTTAACAGTATATTTTTAACTTCACTTGAAATCGGTGTTTTATACGCGTGGCGCATGAAGTAAAATTTCGAGTTTAGAAAAGCCCCGTGAAAATTTGTCGAGGGTCGCGCAGCGACCCGAGACAAATTTTCTACGCGGGGCTTTTCTAAACTCGAAATTTTACTTCATGCTTAGTCTGGGAGTGGACAACACTCGTTCTTAGAAGTTTCAAATTGAAGGATCCCTCTAGATTACTAAGTTTAGTACCATTTTACAAAGGCTACAGCTCGAAGGACCAATCATGGTCTTCGGAGACCGAAGGACTACAGAGAATCAAAGTTTTTTTACAAGAAAACAACAAATATCTGAAAGTTTACAGCATGGATAGGAAAGAAAACATCAAATTTTGAAAAAATATCGAAGCTGGGTTGGTTTTCCGTGCATTTTTTACTTCACTTTAAATCAGTGTTTTATACGCGTGGCGCATGAAGTAAAATTTCGAGTTTAGAAAAGCCCCGTGAAAATTTGTCGAGGGTCGCTGCGCGACCATCGACAAATTTTCTACGCGGGGCTTTTCTAAACTCGAAATTTTACTTCATGCTTAGTCTGGGAGTGGACAACACTCGTTTGAACTTTGAAATTAACTCTTTTATAAAATCGACGTATGTAATATAATAAATTATTCATTAAAATCATAGAAAAAGATGCAAAATTTTACCTAAAATTAACTTTTAGAGTAAACTTTATAATTTGCTCGGATTTAAATGGATGAATATTCTATTCCTAAGAAAAACCGTATTTATTTAATATTAAAGTTGCATTTATTATAATAGCAAACTGTGAATCAATCGACAAAAAATCTAGAAATATCGAAAATCTCGACATGTAGAAAATCTTGACGGTCCACTCCCAGACTAAGCATGAAGTAAAATTTCGAGTTTAGAAAAGCCCCGCGTAGAAAATTTGTCGAGGGTCGCGCAGCGACCCGAGACAAATTTTCACGGGGCTTTTCTAAACTCGAAATTTTACTTCATGCGCCACGCGTATAAAACACTGATTTAAAATGAAGTTCAATAACACATATATCATCATTAATTAAAATCATTATTTAATCAGGTATTTATTCAGCAAATAAACATTTTTGTTAATAGAAACTGATGGAATAAAATGTTACTGGTTGCAATTAATAAATTCAAATTTATTTTTAAAGGATTTGTATTCGTGATTCAAAAATGAGGATTCGAATCTTTGATTCTAATCATATTTTTCACTTACTAATCCTTTATTCGAGTATTTGTGATTCGAATCATATTAGGTGATTCGGATTCGTGATTCGAATCCTGTTTTTGAGGATTCATCCCAGCTCTGATATATATATATATATATATATATATATATATATATATATATATATATATATATGTTATAACGTAGATTTTCGCGGGTGTAACATGTATCACTGTTTCTTCGGGTTTGGTCCCGCGTATTTTCTTGGCTCTGGTCCATTTTATTTTTAATTCGACGTTTCGATGACGTCGCAGTCATCATCGTCAGGAAAATAAAATGGACCAGAGCCAAGAAAATACGCGGGACCAAACCCGAAGAAACAGTGATACATATATATATATATATATATATATATATATTTGAAATAAAACAACACAGTTGGGAGGGTTTCACTTTTATTGTTGAACACTGCAACATGTTTCACCACACAGTGGCTTCATCAGGCAGATGAAATAATAATCATTATTTCATCTGCCTGATGAAGTCACTGTGTGGTGAAACATGTTGCAATGTTCAACAATAAAAGTGAAACCCTCCCAACTGTGTTGTTTTATTTCAAATAGTATTATGGAGTTTCATCATGTATCCGCCTCATCAATTAAATATATATATAATATAATATATATATATATATATAATATATATATAAATATATATATATATATATAAATATATATATATATATATATATAGTGATTATTACACTAATCAAGACTGTTATTCCTTACTTCACTTTTTATTTTTATCGTTAGATGTACATTTCGAGACACAAAGTGCTCATTATCAATAACAAACTGTTTGTTCGTCACGTTGAAGTTCATTTTATATTCACTGCTTAACTGTTTATTTTTTTTTAGGCTGTTTGGAACCCAATTGTGTTTCGGGAAATTTCTCATGTTGCATTATTTCCTGGAATAATGTAATAAAAAGTATTAATAAAAGTTCAAAGCCAATTGATCCGTACACAGAACCGATCATGGAAATAGTATTTGAACCAAAAAGCACGACAGAGACGACAGAGAACAAAACACTCACTCTTTCTGGTGTCACCGTTAATGGCATTGCAAATTACACTGTTCTTTCCGCAGCGTAAGTATTCGTTTTTTATCATACAGGGTTGCCCAACGACAATGAAACACGATTTTAGCAGCGATTATTTTATATATCGACATTGAATTTGTGTTCGGTATTCCGGCACCGGATCAGTATTGGTATATAATAAAATAGTGAAAATGCCCACTGAGCAAAAAACAAACAAGTAACGTTATAACAACATTAAATGAGCCGTTTATTTTGAAAGTGGCTTAAATCCATTTTTGAATTTTTTTCTGATGACGGTAGAAACGGTTATTATTTAACGTTATCTGTCATAAATAACAATTTGCGATTAAGAATATTTGAAGTATATGATAATTATTAACACATACGTTTTCACAAACAATTATTTATTAAAAAACATTATTTTGAAAGTGACCTAAGTCCACTTAATTAGTAATAATGTCCGAAAGTGCGGATCTTCAAATTTATGAAGGTAGTGATGAAGGTAATTTTATTTAATCATTAATCAGTATTAATTATGTTTAATTATTGCAGTGAAAATATTCACTTAATATACACTTACAATTGAATTTTAAGATAAAATATTAAATTTATAGGAATTATTACACCTTTGGGTATGAATAAAAGTACAAGACTATTTAATTCAGAGAGTGAAGACGAGTTGGAGAATATTGATTTTAACCAGAATCGCAAGAGAAGGAGAATTTTAGAACAATATTCATCATATATTTAATTAATTTCTTAATTAGAAAGGAATCACTTGGTTTGTTTCACTTAATAAATTTATTAAGTGAAACAAACCAAGTGATTCCTTTCTAATTAAGAAATTAATTAAATATATTTTAATCATGTTTCATCAAGTGATCAATGAGAACCAAACTAAAGAAATATTCATCATTTGAAGATGAAGATGCAGGTGAGGTTTTTCACGACAATACCTCTGGAGCAAGATTTACAGAAAAGAATGGTGACACCTACATTCAAAAATTGCGAAAAATTAAACGAAATACCGGGAAAAAATACTATACTCAAACTGGAAACATTATACCTGCAAAAGTGTTTCAAAATAAAAATTGCCTTTGTCGTAAAGTTTGTATAAAAAATTATGAAGAAACAGAAAGAGAGAATACTTTTGAGAAGTTTTGGAATTTGGGAGATTTTAATAAGCAAAATGTATTGCTATAGGAAGCTACCGAACGTTATGCTGCGAAACGAAGACGTCCAAAAAATGGAAAAAGTTCGCCAAGAAATTATAGTTTTAGGTATTTTTTAAATTCTAAAATCGGGAAAGTTTCCGTCTGTAAAAAATTCTTTTTGGATACCTTTAATATATCTGAAGGACGATTAAAACGTGTAATAAACTCGGCAAATGTAGGGAATGATTTACGTGGACATATGGCTGGATCATCATTCTAACGAAGAGAAAAAGGATGTTCAAAACCATATTAAAAGTTTTTCCAAATTTGAATCCTATTATACTAGATCTCATAACCCTGATAGAAAATATTTACATCCTGATCTAACTCTAAAAAAAAATGTTTAATTTCTACGAGCTTTATTGCAAGGAAAATAATAGAAAAGCAGTTAAAGAGTGGACTTACAGAAATATATTTAAAAAGGATTTTAATTTGCATTTCCACCAACCCCGCAAAGATACATGCCAAAAATGCGACCTATTAAACATAAAAATTAAAGCATCGGATGATTATGATGAAAAGAATAAACTTATGAAAGAACATGATGTCCATTTAAGACTAGCAGAATCAGCAAGGAAATCATTAAAACAAGATCAAGAACTAGCATTACGTAATCCAGATCTTTATTTCGCATTTTCTTTCGACTTGCAAAAAGCATTACCTTACCCAAAGTTGACTACTTCAGTAGCATACTATAAACGCAATATGTACGTTCTAAATTTGGGAATTCACAATTTTCATGATGATAATGTTCACATGTATGTTTGGGATGAAACTATTGCATCCAGAGGTTCAGAAGAAATAGCTTCATGCATCTTGAAACATCTTCAAAATTTAAGAAGTCATAAACATATTATAGCTTACAGTGACATGTGTGCAGGACAAAATAGGAACATTAAAGTAGCTTTAACATGGCTAAAACTTGTCCAAACTGTTGAACATAATGTAGAAATAATAGATCATAAATTCCTAATATTAGGACATTCGTTTTTACCGAATGATGGAGATTTTGGCGTCGTAGAAATGTCATTAAAGAAAAATAATTTAATGTTTGTTCCTCAAGATTATTATAATGTTATCAAAAAGTGCCGGAAAGGTAATAACTTTCTTCTAAATGAAATGAAGCAAGAGGATTTCAAATCAACAAGATTATTGGAGGACGCAGTTTTTCAAAGGTTGAAGAATTCTAACGGAGAAGCAATAAATTGGTTACAAATAGTCTGGATGCGCTTTTTGAGAAATGAACCATATAAAATTTTCTATATGATATCAATGGATGAGAATGCAGAGTTTAAAATCCTGGATTTATTACCACGTCGGGGTAGACCAAGAAAATTTGAAAATATTATATTGACACCACTTTAAAAAAATGTAAGACCAATTCTTAAATGTAAAGGAAAATGTGGTAAATGGTACCACTGTGACTGCATTGATGCAACGGTTGATTGTATTGCCTATTATTTATTATCAACAAGCAAAGAAACGTACTGGTGAACCGTGGATATGCTCTAACTGCTCTGATGATAACAACTCAAGGAAAATGAGCACACTCTCAACAAACTGCATAAGGGATGCTATACGTGATGTATTAAAAGAAGAATTGCCTGCTTTGCTAAAAACTGAATTTCATAATGCAATGGTTGATATTAAAAATGAAATCAGTAATATTAAGAGTCGCTTAATTACTATAGAAAATTCTCTTGGTGATTCATCGCCTGAGGTATTATACGAAAATTCAATTTTAAATGAAATTGAAGAACGACAACACCGTGCTTCTAATATAATGATATTTAATTTACCGGAAAACAATGGTAATTTTGATGAGAAGAAGATGAAGGACACAACTGCAATCAAACATTTATTGGAGCCCTCCATTGCATTCAATCCGAAATCTATCATTCGCATTGGGAAGGAATCAAGTAAACCAAGGCCAATTAAAGTTTGCTTATCTGATCATCATTCGGCTATTCAAATTCTAAAATCAGTTCGTTCGATAAATACCGGCAACATTAAATTTTCTGCTGATCGTACGGATAAACAACGTAAACAGTTAAAATTATTAAATGATGAACTTGTGTTGCGGAAGAATCAAGGAGAAATGAATTTGACAATTAAATACATAAGCGGCTCTCCAACTATTGTTAAATCTGATTCTAACAGGAGTAGAAATAAAAATGATCAATCAAAAAACTAACGATCTACTTCCATAACGTTGGCGGCATAAAATCTAAATTACGCAATTTGCATTCCATAGTTAATTGTTCTGTTTATGATATTATTATTCTTATTGAGACATGGCTTGATGATTCAATAAACAATTCAGAATTAAATTTACCTAACTTTGTAATTCATAGGCTAGATAGAAATTTACTAACCAGTACGAAATGTAAAGGTGGAGGAGTTCTTATTGCAGTAAAATCACATCTCAATTGCTTAAAACTTGATTCAATAATATATTCTATTGAACATTTATTTGTTAAAATTAATAATAATTTGATAATAGGCTGCACCTACATTCCACCGAATTCTTCTTTTAATGTTTATGAAGATCATGCTGAGGCAATTGAACAAATTTGTTTACTTAATCCTGACTCGAAACTAGTTCTTTGTGGTGACTATAATTTACCCTCAGCTGTATGGGACATGTCCGGCTATAGCCTTTTATCTGATTCAAACACCTCTACCTTTGCAGTTGCCTTCTCAGATTGTTTTAATTATAATCAGTTGCATCAAAAGAATCATTTACCTAATGACCGAGGGATTTATCTTGATTTAGTTTTTACGAATTTATATAATCTAAATGTTCTAAGATCAACTGATCCGTTATTTGAAAATAGTCATCATCATACATCATATGAAATTTCTATTTACTTAGTTGATTCGCCTAGCATAGTAAGAACTGAATATATTTAGTATGATTTCAAATCTGCTGACTTTAGTGCTATAAATAATTACATTTCTAGTATAAATTGGGAACATGTATTTAATAAACCAAATATCAACTGTAATGTGGAAGATTTATACAATATTATTAAGTATGCAATTGATACGTTTGTACCGACTAAACTATTTAGAACATCCAACTATCCTAAATGGTTTAATCGTGAACTTATTCATTTAGTTAGGGCTAAAAAACAAGCTCATTGTGATTTTAAAAAAAGTGGTTGTCAAAGTGATTATGATAAGTTTAAAAGGTTGAGATCGTTATGCCGTAATTTATGTAATTCACTTTACCAATGTTTTATCACTAAATCCGAAAATAATATAAATCATAACTCTAAGTATTTTTGGTCATTTGTAAATGAATATAAAAATATCAAAGGATTTCCAAAAGTAATGTTCTATAATAATAAACATTGCACTACAGGTTCTAGTTGTGCAGATCTATTCGCTGATTATTTCAGTAGTGTTTATTGTGACGATAACATTAATTCTCCTTCCTTCAATTATGACAATAAAATTTCATTTTCAAATATCTCTATTGATACTTCTAATATTTTTAATTCAATTACTGGTTTATCTGATTCTTTAAATGCTGGGCCGGATGGTGTACCTCCTTACTTCTTAAAAAGATGTGTTTTCTCTCTTACTAATCCCATTAAGTTATTATTCAATAAATCTTTAACATCTGCAGTATTTCCTACTTATTGGAAGGACTCATTCATTAATCCGATATTTAAAGATGGTAAAAGAGATAGTCTTGAAAATTATAGAGGTGCTTCCATCCAGTCCACTATCCCAAAGATATTTGATAAACTTATATCGGAACAACTTAGATGGAGCTGCAAGAACATAATATGCGACGAACAACATGGATTTTTTGAGGGGAGATCTACAACATCTAACCTGTTGTCATACCAGATGTATTTAATGAATGCTTTGGAAAGAGGTCTAGTAAATTCCATTTATACAGACTTTTCTAAAGCCTTTAACCGTGTCAATCACTCAATTCTTTTGAAAAAAACTCGAAGGTCTTGGCTTTAGTGACAATATGGTAAAATGGTTTTCCAGTTACCTAAATAACCGACAGCAGTTTGTTAAAATTGATAATTTTATATCTAAAGCAGTTTATGTGACATCTAGGGTGCCTCATTGTGGACCAATCTTGTTCTTGCTCTTCATTAATGATATTGGTAGTATCATACAAAACTGTAGGTACCTTATGTTTGCAGATGACTTAAAGATTTTTAGAGTCATTGAAACGGCTACGGATCAGAGACTTTTACAACATGATTTAAACAATTTATCTACCTGGTGTACCAACAACTGTCTACAACTTAACTTAAAGAAATGTATGGCTCTATCTTTTGGTCGAAATAGACGTAATTTAGTTGAGTACTCTATAAATAACTACAATTTACCATTTGTTGAGAAAGTGCGTGATCTAGGGGTTATATTTGACTGCCGCTTAACCTTCATCCCACATATAAACAGTATTATAAGTAGATCTCTTTCGACGTTAGGTTTTGTAAACAGATTCTCTAAACAGTTCAGTATAAATACATTCAGAACTCTTTACGTTACTTTAGTTCGCCCTCATTTGGAGTACTGTTCTGTAATATGGACACCACATTTTAACAACCACAGTGACTTAATTGAAAAGGTCCAAACTAGATTTTTAAATTATAGCCGATCTTATATGCTAAATGTATTAAATTTAAAATCTCTGCGCTACAGAAGAGTTATGCTAGATTTGTGCTATGGGTACAAACTAATTAATGGCTTTGTGAACAGTAGCATATTGGTTGGGGCATTAAACTTTAATTTTTATTCATCCACTGTTCTACGAAACAAACCTTTTATTAGCTAATTGTAACTTGAATTTTATAACTATCATGTGCATTGTATTATTTGTTATATGTTTAATTTACACACATTTATTATATATATATTTAATGTAAAATGGAGATTTCCATACAAATAAAAAAAAAATTACGACATCGAAGTACAAGGACATGATGAACTTACTTCGATATATACCAATTTTTATGTAATTTATATAGTTAGAACATTTCTTGAATAGTATAAATTATGTTTTTAAAGTATTGTATAAAATAAATTGAGTATTGTTTTTCAATTTGAAGCAATTTAAAATATGTCGAATGGACTTAAGCTCCTTCAAATTTTATAACATATGTAGGTGTTAATTTTGAAAGTGGCTTAAATCCATTTGTGGTAAGAAAACAAATATTATTCACTTAATTTTTGGTATTATTTTAATAGGAATTGTAAATTTAACTCTCTTAGATAAATTTAAGCAGTGTGGAACATTGCTATCCTATACGTATATTTTTAATATTAATGAAATGCAAACTTTTAAATATCTCAATTTAAACATAAATGGACTTAGGTCACTTTCAAAATAAACGGCCAAATGTTGTATTAATGTTGATTAAATATTACTTCAATGTGTTTGCTCAGTGGGTAGAATCTTTATATGAACTTTTATTTCCATTTAAATAATAAATTACTTTATGTCGAAGTAGACCTCTAAACAAACAATATTTCTGCGTTAAATTAAACAGTTAAAAAAAATCTGTTTCCGCCATTTTGTTACGAAAGGTTCAATGCATATCTTTCTAAAAGAACATTTGTAAAATTTTATCTTATAAAAACACTGGAACTGAAGTCCGATCATACAAATTTTACATGGTCCAGCCCCCTTTTAGGGAATTTAGATGGCTACCCCATCTAATCCTCTGTAGTGGCATCGTGTGTATGTTTTTGAAGGTCTTACAATGGAGTTGGTATATTTCTTGTATCGTATGTTTAGTAAAATAAAACCTCTAGAGTGCCATGGAATATATTGTAGGTTGGCAACTCTGAAATTATAGATTATAATTATTATGTCTGACGTTTTATATGACGATTCCTAAAGCGTGTAGCCAACTTAAATTTAAAAAAGATTCAATCATGGAACTCTAGAGGTTTTTTTTATTGAACATACGATAGAATTTAGTGAGACCGGTTTTTCGACTGTTTAATTTCTTTATGTTTTATTTTTAGGTGTAACCATAGTACCTATTCACTACAGTTACACTACGGATCTATTAAAATACAGGGATATATGGTCGGAACGGTTACAGTAATTGCATGTAAGTATTAACTTAAAATCAAATGAGAGCGAAAATTCCGGACACGCTTACATGGATTTTTTTTTAATTTCTCTAAAAAATAAACTTAAAAAGAACATTATGGCAAATAAAAATAACTTATAAAACTGTTGCTTTCTACAAAAGTAAAGGTCCACATCCTAAGCAGTATATAGCGCGTAGCGCTACGCGACCAAACCAAATTTTCAGGCTTTTCTAAACTCGAAATTTTACTTCATGCGCCACGCGTATAAAACACTGATTTCAAGCGAAGTTTATTCGTTCACAATATTTCAGTGCTTTCAGTGTTTAATACGCGTGGCGCATGAAGTAAAATTTCGAGTTTAGAAAAGCCTGAAAATTTGGTTTGGCCGCTCCGCGCTTCGCGCTACGCGACCAAACCAAATTTTCAGGCTTTTCTAAACTCGAAATTTTACTTCATGCTTAATCTGGGAGTGGAAACGCTCGTTCAAAGTATATATATTTTGAAAGGGAAATATCTGCTTAACATCCACACGAAATTTCATGAATGTAACGCGAACAATTTTAAAGATACAATTTAATTTTATCATCAAATTTCTATAAATGAGGCTGAATGTAAATTCATTTTGAAACAACCCAAAAAATAAGAATGGAGTATTTTTTCAATTTTTATATACAGGGTGATTTACGACGTTTTCCCGCCTTAAGGGATGTATGTTAGAGGTCATTTTAAGCAAAAAAGTTCCTATGAGCACGCGTCCGATTTTCAAAAAAAAGCGAGTTTTTTTTAATTCAAATATTTTCATATTGAATCAAAACATTTTAACATTTTTTGTATCTGTACCAACAATATCGTTTAGATCTCGAGTTTGCATTAATGTTTTTTTTGTAAATAATCCTTAACAAAATTGCAATGTGTGCAGGTTGTACTGACAGTCTTAAATATATTCTAATATTTCTGTTATTAGATGACATCAATGTAAATTTGCAAATAGAATTAGTTGCATATTCTGACCCGGTGCGAATAGGTGCCGTCGATGCGACCGTAAATATCGCCAATTTTGACATGACTCACTCATTTCAATGGGTAGTTGATTCTATTAAGGAAAACTACAAAGTTAAAGAGGGTTTTGAAGCAAAAGCGAAGGAAGTCATCAAGAATGTACTAAAAAAATCCCACAACAACATTTGCGTACTATAAACTTCTCTGTATACTATACACAACTATATTATCTATATTATTATTATTACTATATTATCATTTAATTATGTATGTTCTTATTAGAGATTTTATGGTAGGGTCAACTGTTACTGAATTAAGTCGACCTTGTGATTTTAATGCCTTTTGCCGCCGTTTCCACGCTTGACGTCAATAACCAATTCCAACGCGTGACGTCAATTCCACGCGTGACGTCAGTAACCAATTCCAATGCGTGACTTTAATTCCAACAAGGGACGTCAACTCCACGCGTGAAGTCAATAACCAATTCCAGCGCGGACATCAATTCCATGCGTGACGTCAATAAGTAATTCAAACGCGGGCGTCAATTCCACGTGTGACGGCAATTTCACGCGTGACTTCAATAACCAATTCCAACGCGTGACAATAATTTCACGCGAGACGTGAATAAGCAATTTCAACGCGGTACGTCAATTCTACGCGTGACGTCAATAACCAATTCCAACGCGGGACTTTACGCGTAGAATCGACGTCACGCGTTGGATTTGGTTATTGACTTCACGCGTGGAATTGACGTCACACGGAGAATTGATGTCCTGCGTTGGAACTGGCTATTGAAGTCACGCGTGGAATTGACGTCACGCGTGGAATTACCGTCACGCGTGAATTGAAGTCCCGCGTTGGAATTAGTTATTGACGTCACGCGTTGGAATTGGTTATTGACATCACGCGTGGAATTGATGTCCCGCGTTGAAATTGGTTATTGACGTCACGCGTTGGAATTGGTTACTGACATCACGCGTGGAATTGATGTCCCGCGTAGGAATTGGTTATTGACGACACGCGTAGAATTGACGTCACGCGTTGAAATTGGTTATTGACGTCACGCGTGGAATTGACGTGTCAATTCCACGCGTGACGTCAATTCCACGCATGAAGTCAATAACGTGACATGCGCCACGCGTAAAAACGCAGATTTCAAGTGAAGTTCGAATGTACATAAATTTCGCAATATTTTAGTGTTTTATACGCGTGGCGCATGAAGTAAAATTTCGAGTTTAGAAAAGCCCAGAAAATTTGTCTCGGGTCGCTGCGCGACCCTCGACAAATTTTCACGGGGCTTTTCTAAACTCGAAATTTTACTTCATGCTTAATCTGGGAGTGGACAACACTCGTTTAAAGCTTCAAATTGAACTCTTTAAAAAACACAACAAATATCTAAAGATTTAAAGAAAGTACGCTGAATTTCGAATACGTTTTCTTTTATTATTACAGTTATTCGAGGAGTTTTTCTTTAAAGTATACGTTTTATAAATTCAGCCTATTGTTTTAAGTCTTTAGGTATTCGCTATTTTTTTCAAAAGAGTTCAATTTGAAGCTTTAAACGAGTGTTTTCCACTCCCAGACTAAGCATGAAGTAAAATTTCGAGTTTAGAAAAGCCCCGTGAAAATTTGTCGAGGGTCGCGCAGCGACCCGAGACAAATTTTCTGGGCTTTTCTAAACTCGAAATTTTACTTCATGCGCCACGCGTATAAATCACTAAAATATTGTGAAATGTATGTTTTTTTTTTTGAACTTCGCTTAAAATCTGTATTTTATAAGCGTGGCGCATAAAGCGTGGCGCACAAAGTAAAATTTCCACTTCATGCGTGGAATTGACGTCACGCGTGGAATTGACACGTCAATTCCACGCGTAACGTCAATAACCAATTTCAACGCGTGACGTCAATTCTACGCGTGACATCAACAGCCAATTCTAACGCTTGACGTCAATTCCACGTGTAACAACAATAACCAAGATCTTCAAATTGGACGAGGTCGACTAAATTGAGTTGAGCCGACCTTATAAAATCAACAACCTTGACTTTCGACGTCAAGTGAGGAATCCGTGAATATCGGATTCAAGATCTGTAATCTCGTAAGAACGAATTATCTGTCTATTGCTTGTTCTATTTAACTAGGCGAGTATTGCGAAGAAATTTATATATTTGTGAGTTCCATAAAAAAAAATAACACAATTTCGATCACTGCTGATAAATTAAACAATTTTATGACGTTTATTTAATTTCGAAGCAGTAATTCACTTTTGATTAATTAATCAAAAGTTTCGCGAGATGCGACTTGTTTAACTCACTAGAAGTAAATTACGATATCGAAATTAAAAAAACATAAAATGTGACTTGTTTAATTAAAAAAATTACACAATTTCGATCACTTCTGATAAATTAAACAAGTCGCATTTTATGACTTTTGTTTAATTTCAAAGCTGTAATTCACTTTTGATTAATTAAGTAAATTACGGCTTCGAAATTAAATAAAAGTCATAAAATGCGATTTGTTTAATTTATCAGAAGTGATCGAAATTGTGTTATTTTTTTTAATTAAACAAGTCACATTTTACGTTTTTTAATTTCGATATCGTAATTTACTTCTAGTGTGTTAAACAAGTCGCATCTCGTGATTTTTGGTGTTATTAGCACGAATTTATTCTAATGTTACGCCTACTTAAATAAAACGAGCTATAATTACTATTCAATTATTTTTAATTTAATTACAATTGCTTGTAATGTATTGTATATTTTCCGATTGTTGGATTCTTCTGTTGGAAAATAAAAAAAATTATAATTGAATAGACTATTTCCAAAAACCCCTAAATCCATTTAAAAACAATGGACTTAGGGGTTTTTAGAAATTATCTATATTTTCTTAAACCCAAGGGGTTTAGGAAAATATAGATAATTGAGTCGCCTATTTACAATTTAAAATTACATTTATGATCTACTGTTTACTCGTGTAATGTATTGTACATTTACGCATTGTTGGATTCTTCCGTTGGAAAATAAAAAATGTTATAATTATCTACATTTTTTTATTGAACCCCTTGATTTACGATTCAAGATTACATTTATGATTTTTTTCTACAATTAATTTTATTGTTTTATATGTTGAAACAAAGATTGCTTATTTTTTAGCAATAAGTTTAGTTGATTTTTTTTTTTTTTAAATACGTGTATTTTTCAGCGACGGCTCGCAGCCTAATTTCAGGGTCGGCCACAGCGCCAAGGCACACAGAATTTAAGGTTGGGATAGCGCTTTATAAATACGAGGAATTGCACAACAAAGTCACCTTTCAATAACGGATACATATTACCTTGGGTCTCTGGCTGACCCTGATGTTAGGCTGCGAGCCGTCGCTGCAATTAGATGTGATAAAAAATAAGTATGGCGTCCATAAGAAATAAGAAAGTTGATGATGGTTTAAAAAAAACGAAGCATGTTATAAAGAAATCAATTACTCCAACTGTTAGATAATAAAAAAGTGCTGTAAGAATTTGAAACACCTTTTTTAAAGCGGCGCACAGTGTGCCAAATCCGAGCGCGAGCGCCAGGGGGGGATTTTGAGGAAAAAAATTAAATTAAAAATTTCGAGAAAAAAACATATCCACTCCATTGTATACACCATTTCATTTCTTTCTGGATCTCGCCTAGCTATGGAAAAGTGACAGTTTAAGTATTGTAAATGGGGCTGGTTGTGTTTTAAATCAGGGTTTTTAAATGTCACTGTCAGATCGATTTTAAGGTTATAATTTCTGACTATTGTGATCTTACACTGTTGCCTGTTTTACAAATTTTCAGATATAAAAGGATAATAATATGCAGTTTTAAGATTAACAAAATTTACTACTTGGTTTTTGTACATACAAACACAGCAATAATATTGTATATAACAAATATAATGAATTCGGCTCTGCAAACTTATTTCGTCATCCATTTGTATTTCTCGCTTGGGTCTTCCCGTTAACACATTTTGATCAACTCCATCCATCCACCTTAATTTTGGCCATTCTCTCTTCTGTTGGCCCTCAGTATTTTTTTGTAGAATTGCAAATTTATTCCCACCCTCTTGTGATAGTGATAATTTTCATGTCAAACAATTTTTAAGCCCTCATTCCACTTTTATTATTTAGTCAAGAGAACCTACATCTGAATCTTCTGATGTTTGTTCTGAGCCAGATTCCCCAAGCGAAATAATAAAAGGAGGAATGGTTTCAAAAGAAAGGTTCCCCATGTGTTTTGTCCAGTCATCCGAAATAAGTTTTTCACAATGATCACAGAAATGTTGCCACATATCGGATGTACATTTTGAGAGAGACTCAAGCCATAAATTCTGAACACGATCCTTAGATGGTTGCTTAGAATTTATGTGCTTATTGTAGTAAGTCTTACAAAACCCCCATGCCATTTCAATTGGATTGTATTGACAATGGTATGGCGGTAATCTAAGAACTTCGTGCCCGTTCTTTCTCAAAATGTCATCAACTACGTAAATTTTGTCATTTGATCGAAAAGGTATAAATAAAGCCCATAGTTCCTTTTTGGTTAATTTTGGATTGAATTTTACATTGTGTTTAACCAACCACTCCTGCATTTCGCATTTCTTACAAGAAAATGAAGGAGTTTTGTCTAATTGCACAGAATGGTATGCAGCATTATCCATAATAACTACACATTTCCCTGAAAGCTTAGCCAAAGCAGGAATAAGTTGATTAACCACCCAATTTTGAAAAGTATTACCATCCATTGTGGCATGGTAATCTCGGTCATTGTTTTTCGAATGTAATAAAAAATCGCACCCATCCAAAAACCCACCCCTATACCCAGCATGTAGAATGGTGAAGCGTTTGCCTTCATTTTTGAATTTAGTTGGATTACTTTTTATATCCGTTTCATGTACCCAGCGTCGAACCACGGATCCATTCTGATATATCCATGTTTCATCCAGGTATACGAATTGGATATCTTCACTGGAATTTTGATACTGTAAAAATTTTCTAAGGAAAATAATTTTAGCTGCAACAACATGTTTTTGTTCAGAGAGAATTTTGCGCCCATTAATTAATTTGAATTTATACCCCATACTTTTAACAACCCTATAAAGTGTTGTTCTACTCCCATGGAACTCATAATTTTCTTTCATATCATTCAAAAGATCTCTCAAAGTAAAATACTGATTTCTAGAGTTATATTGCCAAATTAGTTGTTGCAGATCTTTTCTAGCTAGGTGATTCCAAAAATGGCTGTTTTTAGATCGTTTGCCAGAAGTAGTAGATTTCAATTCGTCAGGTCTTTGTCGTAAAATTAATTGTAATGAAGATCTCCCTACCTGAAACGTAATTATCTTTAATTAAATATGTAAGATAATTAAAATACTAGACATACCCCAAAAATATCTATTAAAATCGTAATAATATTGAGATGCTGTAGATTTGGATTACTTTGCCTAAAATGTTTGTAGGATTTCAGAATTTGTAACCTTTTTGATTCAGAGATAATCTTTGGCATGTTAATATTTAATATGTGCCTGAAATTATTTTTCACTTTGACATTGACACAGCATTGCAACACTAGATTAATTTGATTTAATAATAAAATGCTCGAAGAAGCGACCGCGTGGCGAAATAATTGTTGCAAGATTAACAATAAACCTCTTGAAAATTAAAAAGAGGATTACTTATGATATCATAAATTATTGCAACACTGTTAAAATAAGGAATCAGGAGTGGCAACTAATAAAAAATGTAAATGTTGATACTGCAACATAACAACACAAAAGCATGGCTAGGCGAGATCCAGAAACAAATGGAACAATGTATAGATACACGAAACCCTTCTAATCTTGCATGTTTATATTTTTCAACCCCCTATATTATTAACAATTAACGCTTAAAGTTGTGCGATTTAGAAAACATCAATTTTACGGCATTGCACTCGCAAGTTTAAATAATTTATTACATAGATAGTAGGCGTACTATCAATATAACATTATACACTATTGTTTATAACATAATACTGTATATTATGGTTGAAAAATCAAGTCTCTAAATATTTTAGAACAAAAGTTAAAAAAAAATTTAATATGAAATATATTTTAAAGATAAATTTTAACTTTAGAAAGTGTTATAAAAAAAATGCCAACTCAAAGAGGTCTGGGACTATCACTAAAAATTAGTTCTATGTTTTCTCTAACTACCCTCAAAATTTCGTATCTCCAGCGGTGCGTTTTTGGGGCACCGGTGGAGATACGAAATTTTGAGGGTAGTTAGAGAAAATATAGAACTAATTTTTAGTGATAGTCACAGACCTCATCGAGTTGGCATTTTTTTTATAACACTTTCTAAAGTTAAAATTTATATTTCATATTAAAAATTTTTTAACTTTTTTTCTAAAATATTTAGAGACATGATCTTTCAACCATAATATACAGTATTATGTTATAAACAATAGTGTATAATGTTATATTGATAGTACGCCTACTATCCATGTAATAAATTATTGAAACTTGCGAGTGAAATGCCGTAAAATTGATGTTTTCTAAATTGCTCAACTTTAAGCGTTAATTGTTAATATTATAGGGGGTTAAAAAATATAAACATGCAAGATTATAAGGGTTTCATGTATCTACAATGGAGTGGATATGTTTTTTTCTCGAAATTTTTAATTTAATCTTTTTCCTCCAAATCCCCCCCTGGCGCTCGCGCTCGGATTTGGCACATTGTGCGGCGTGGCGTCACGGCAATGGAGATTTCGATTTTTGACAATAGTTCTATGGAACATTACAGGATGGCGTTATTTTCGAAGCAACGCTTTTTTGATGCAACAAATTTCTTCATAATGAATTTTTAAGCTATTTTTGGGCCTGCCCGCCCTGCCATTTCTGCCGTTTTTGCCATTCCTTTTGGTTTTTCCTTCTTGTTTCATACACTGGCGAAAGAAATTAACGCATCACATTATTTTTTTTAATTTAAAAATAAAGTTTTGATGTTTAAAAACAAAAAAAATAACAACAAAACCAACTGAACTATAATAATGATTTTCAACACATTTTCTTTCATTAATGACTAAAATAATGTCATAAATAAAAAGAGGAAAAAAGTTAACATGTGATTATAAGACTTAATATCTAGTGTTTCCTCCTCTTGCTCGAATAACTGCCTGACAACGACGGCTCATACTGTTAATTAATGATCCAATTTCATCCTGGTTAATATCTTCCCAAATTTCCTGCAATCTTTGTCCAAGCTCTTGTTGATTGCTTGGACGCCGAGGAAGTGCTCTAAGGCGTCTGCCCATCGCGTCCCATAGGTGTTCGATCGGATTAAGATCGGGACTCCTGACTGGCCATTGCATTGTGTTGATACCCACTAGGTCAAGATACTGTTGTACAATTCGGGCACTGTGTGGTTTTGCATTGTCATGCATAAACAGGAAATCGTTTCCTCCAAAGGGAGCAAAAGGCATTACGGATGGTTCTAAAATGTTTGCAATATAAGACGCTGCCGTGATGCTTCCTCTTGGTATGACCACCAACTCCGTACGAGCCTCTAAAGTGATACCACCCCACACCATAACAGAGCCTCCACCAAACATAACAGTCGGAACAATGTTACACTGCGCATAACGTTCACCTGGCCGTCTGTACACATGCATTCGTCTGTCACTGCCGTAAAGACAAAATCTGGACTCGTCGCTAAACATAACATTAGCCCAATCGGCCTGTAACCAGTTTACATGTTCTTGCGCAAATGTTAACCTGGCTCTGCGATGGTCTGCGGTTAATTGTGGTCCTTTTGCCGCTGTTTTCGGAGTTAAATTAAAACCACGTAACCTTTTTCTGATGGTAACGGAACTTACATGAACATTGTGGATCTCTGCGAGCATATTTTGTAGCCTAGGAGCCGTAATAAACCGTTCGCGTAACGTCTGCATCATTAAAAAACGGTCTTGAACAGCAGTTGTGGCCCTTTTTCTCCCTTGTCCTGGCCTTCTTGAGTATGCCTGAGTTTCCCGATGTCTCTTCAAGACACGGGATATGGTCGATTGATTAACAGCAAGACGCTGACTGATGTAACGCTGACTCCTACCTTCTTCTGCAAGTGTAACCACAATCACAGCTTCTTCACTGCTTAAATTAAGATTCGGACGTCTATCCATATTCATTCTTCACTATTTAGCACTTAATTTTAACAATTACTTGAAAACAAACTCAAAAATAAATTTTATATGAACCTTTCTTACAGTCAGAATAATGAAAAGTGCTTCATTTTATTTATTGACAGAAAACCATGAGAACAAAAGACAAAACACAACATGTAAAACAGCATGGTTGATAAGATTTCTTATTGTAAAAATATGTTTGTGTTCAAAGAAAACTCGATTCCAAGATATCAAAAAAATCACAAATGATGCGTTAATTTCTTTCGCCAGTGTAATTTATGTTTCAACATATTGCTCCAATTAAGTACGTGTTTGGTTAGTGATAGTTATCAGGAACATGGATTAAATTAGATTGATAACTCATAGGGGGCTCCACGTATCATGATTTTAGTTAACCGACCCACTCGATGGGACAGCGCTGCAATCGCAAATGACGTCATTGGGCGCGGGGAGCGGGCGGGCTTCTTGCTAAGCGGGGTGAGCGGTACAGGGGGTCATAACATTGAATGAAGGGTGCGGTGCGGGGAACATCGCACGGTATTAAATTACCGTGCGATGCGAAAAATAACAAAGACCTAATGAACATGTTAAATTTATATTTTAAAAGTTATTACAAATATATTTCACTATATGTCAAAACCTAATTACATTTCACTTCTCAACAAAATGTCTGCAATTCGTCAAAAAATGCATTTTAGAAATTAAATAAGAGGTCTCCTTATCCGGATAAGGATGTTGGCGTAAGTAGTGTTCCATACAGTGAATTTTTCTCTAAGGTAAACATATGTACAAGCTGTAAATTTTCCGGCATTCGTTGTTTTTCAAAAGAGTTCAATATAAAGCTTTAAACGAGTGTTGTCCACTCCCAGACTAAGCATGAAGTAAAATTTCGAGTTTAGAAAAGCCCCGCGTAGAAAATTTGTCGAGGGTCGCGCAGCGACCCGAGACAAATTTTCACGGGGCTTTTCTAAACTCGAAATTTTACTTCATGCGCCACGCGTATAAAACACTAAAATATTGTGAAATTTATGTATATTTGAATTTCACTTTAAATCAGTGTTTTATACGCGTGGCGCATGAAGTAAAATTTCGAGTTTAGAAAAGCCCAGAAAATTTGTCTCGGGTCGCTGCGCGACCCTCGACAAATTTTCACGGGGCTTTTCTAAACTCGAAATTTTACTTCATGCTTAGTCTGGGAGTGGAAAAAAACACTCATTTAAAGCTTTAAATTGAACTTAAAAAAAACAAGGAATATCTAAAGATTTACAGAAAATAGGTTGAATTTGGAATACGTATACTTTAAAGAAAACTCCCTGTATGTATAAATACAAATAAAATATTTCCAGAAGAAAGTTATTTTTACTGCAAAAATGGTCAGCAAAAATATTAAAGGGAAAAGTATTTGGTATATAGTGAAACTCATTTCGTAAATCGGGAAATATTTTGACTTATATTTGACAAGGTGAAAGATATTTGGGATATGGTGAATCTTATTTGAACAATTAGTAAAATGCAATAGAAAAACCGTGTAATTGAATTTAAGACATTATTTTATGTTCTGGGATCGTACTTTGTGACTAGATGGAATTTTAGAATTGCTTGCTCCAACAGCAATGGGAACATTCTCCATGGAAGTATACTCCTAGCCCGGTGTGAAGAAAATCTTCACATCCGTGGTTGTTTCATGCATGGTACTTGAAGATCATTCACGAATGCTAGGAAGAAATAAAGAGAAATAATGTAGTAACACCCTGGTTTTAAATGTGTTTGACTACAGATTTAATTAAAAGAATAAACAATGGCTTAAAAACTTAAAATATTACATAAACTTACAGTTTTAATTATTAATGTTATCGCAAATCCCTAAGAATTGCTTAATCCAACAATAACGGGGATATGATGAAAATATCCAGGACCATGGATATTTAGTATACTTGAAGATCGTCCACATGTACTAGGAAGAAATAAAGAGAAATAATGTAGTAACACCCTGGTTATACATTTGTTTGACTTATTTAAAATAATACACAATAGGTTAAAATTTAAAAATATTATATATACTTACGGTTGTAATTATTTATATTTATTAACGCTCATCTCGAGACGATTTCGCCTTATCGGCATTTTTGTGTCTTCAAATCCGACGGATCTGACAGCTGTTGATTGAAAACGAGCCCACGTTAAAAATTGCGGGAAATTTGAAATTCCGACATATGCGCCCTCCCATCGAGTGGGTCGGTCAACTATATATGTGAATTTACAGAATCATATGGAGTCGACTGGGTCTGATCAGGAACATCCATGGGTGGCGCCAAAAACAGAACACGGGCTGACGCCCTCCCGGTTTAAGGGTCATGTAAAAAAAGCAGCTGCAGCTTGCTGCAGATAAATCAAATAACTTAACGTACTATAGTTTAACTAACAAATTTTGATATATTATGTGTAAGGCTACGTGGGGGGTAAAGTAGTTAAAAGTTTCTCAAACAAATAAATAAAATTGAAAATTTTAATATTGTTTTTGTGGAAGTCGCACAACTTACATATTTCGAAATGTATACTTAAAAAAAGGAGTGATAATAAAGTACATACCTTCTTTTTGGAATTGAATTACGAAACAATCGCAAAACTGAACGATAATAGAGAGAGAAATAATTATGTTGCTAATTGAAATTCCATATTCCATATAAGCCCAAGCAGGCTGGCTTCAGAAAAGTCAAGAGTAGGCTCGACTACAGCCCGACCGGTTCAAGAATGGGTTAGGCCAGCTGCTGGTCTGGCTCACCAGGCCGGCCTGATGAGGCAGCCCAGGACCGGGCCGAGAGCTGTTCTAGGCCCAATACTAAAAATGTTTGGTTATAGCCAGGATTTGAGACTGCTCGCTCAGTTTTAAATCCTGGCTATAGCCAAACATTTTTTGTTTAAAAAAAATTAAATTGAGGAGCATAATATTTAAAATGTTTGGCTATAGCCCGACCGGTTCAAGAGTGAGTTCGGCCCGGTCCTGGGCTGGCCAGCCCAGGACCGGACTGAGCGCTGCTCTAGGCCTAATACTAAAAATGCCAAACATTTTTAATATTGGACCCCATGAATAAATTTTTTTTAAACGGAAAATGTTTGGCTATAGCCAGGATTTGAAACTGCGCACGCAGTTTCAAATCCTGGCTATAGCCAAACATTTTTCGTTTAAAAAAATTTTAATCATGGGGTCCAATATTAAAAATGTTTGGCTATAGCCCGACCGGTTCAAGAGTGAGTTCAGCCTGGTCCTGCGCTTGTCACCAGGCCGGGCCCTGCCCGGCCTGGTGAGCCAGCCCAGGACCGGACCGAGCACTGCTCTAGGCCTAATACTAAAAATGTTTGGCTATAGCCAAACATTTTTAGTATTGGGCCTAGAGCAGCGCTCAGCCCGGTACTGGGCCGATCTCACTCTTGAACCGGTCGGGCTATACCCAAACAGTTTTAATATTAGGCCCCATGATTAAATTTTTTTTAAACGAAAAATGTTTGGCTATAGCTAGGATTTGAAACTGCGCGCGCAGTTTCAAATCCTGGCTATAGCCAAACATTTTTAGTATTAGGCCTAGAGCAGCGCTCGGTCCGGTCCTGGGCTGGCTCACCAGGCCGGGCAGGGCCCGGCCTGGTGAGCCAGCGCA
Organism: Philonthus cognatus; assembly: GCA_932526585.2. NCBI lineage: Eukaryota > Metazoa > Arthropoda > Insecta > Coleoptera > Staphylinidae > Philonthus > Philonthus cognatus. Next base: position 104,753,450 of record OW052244.1, read on the forward strand.
GGACTGGGCTGAACTCACTCTTGAACCGGTCGGGCTATAGCTAAACATTTTTAATATTGGACCCCATGATTAAATTTTTTTAAACGAAAAATGTTTGGCTATAGCCAGGATTTGAAACTGCGCGCGCAGTTTCAAATCCTGGCTATAGCCAAACATTTTTCGTTTAAAACAAAAATGTAATCATGTTGCCTAATATTAAAACTGTTTGGGTATAGCCCGACCGGTTCAAGAGTGAGATCGGCCCAGTACCGGGCTGAGCGCTGCTCTAGGCCCAATACTAAAAATGTTTGGCTATAGCCAGGGTTTGAAACTGCATGCACAGTTTCAAATCCTGGCTATAGCCAAACATTTTTCGTTTAAAAAAAATGTATTCATGGGGTCCAATATTAAAAATGTTTGGCATTTTTAGTATTAGGCCTAGAGCAACGCTCAGTCCGGTCCTGGGCTGGCTCACCAGGCCGGGCAGGGCCCGGCCTGGTGAGCCAGCCCAGGACCGGGCCGAACTCACTCTTGAACCGGTCGGGTTATAGCCAAACATTTTAAATATTATGCTCCTCAATTTATTTTTTTTTAAACAAAAAATGTTTGGCTATAGCCAGGATTTAAAACTGAGCGAGCAGTCTCAAATCCTGGCTATAACCACACATTTTTAGTATTGGGCCTAGAACAGCTCTCGGCTAATCATGGGGCCCAATATTAAAAATGTTTGTCTATAGCCCGACCGGTTCTTATAATACATAAGATTGAAGGTCTGGTCGCCTTGAAGAAATTCAACTGTGGACTCGGCTAGGTCCCGGAGATATCTAATTATTAATTTCTTTTCATTATTCCTCACAGATTTACCTGGCATCAACTAGAGTGGAGAAGGGTGGGAGGAGGGAATTGTTGTGGCTGATGTACAGGGCAGAGGTTTATGGTGTGTTTTTGTTTGGCACATAAAATTCAAACAACATTTTTGGGATTAAGAGATATAATCTCAGGGTTGAGGATGCGTATTATAAAGCCTCTCTTCAATCAAAACCGTCTGTGCATGACAAAAGTCATATCCTACACGAGGTAATCCTGTTTATACAAAACACAGCGGATCTAGGCCAGATAAGGCAGAAATAAAATCATTACTTACAATATAAAGTTTAGTATTTAATACCAATAAAATGTATTATTTCTATTATTATTGTTTTATTATTATAGTTAATTAGTACTATATGTACGCCACTGACTTCTTCACCATACCTTACATAGATGAATTAATTTCCATTTCAATCAAAGGGTTTTATCAGTACCTACTTAATACATAACATAATTAAATTAAAACTTTACTTTTTAGGTTATGTTATACATTTTTCTGCTTTTTCAGTATATAGATCTGATAGCATTATTGCAACTAGATAATCACACATCAATTTTTCTTTACTTACTCAATTATAGTATATAAAATTGCGGTAGACTTTTGATTTTAATAAATCTACGATAGCCGTTTACGAAAATCAACTCGGATTAATCTGAAATATATCTGTAGGCTAACAAAATTGTTTGCAGCACAACACGAATTAACGCTTACACGTGTTAGAAACAAAATAGAGTATTTTAATTATAATATTAATCTTAGAATTCATAATTGTAATAATTGGAGCAAATTTTCGTGAACGGATATTATTTATTTAATTTTATTACACCTAACGCCATCTATTTTTAATATCATCAGTTAAAATAGTTAAGATCTAGAGATCACTAATATAGGATCTAGAATTGTATATCGATTATTTAAAATAAACGTGAGTAGATGTCAATTGTAGTGCAAAATTAATATCGTGATAATGGTTGTATACATGAAGGTAATACTACAACTTCGATTAATTCCGTTATAATTTAGAACATAATTTCATCGTGTGCCCAATATATACCTGCAATGTACGTATTTAGCCGAAAATACGTACATTATAACCTCAAAATTGGAACTTAAAATACGATTTGCGGCTAAACGGTAAGTCTCATCACAAAAATGAACTTAAGTTCTATGCTTCCCATACACGTTTACCCCCGGTTCAGTTTACAAAATCTCAAAAATCGACTGAAGCTAACAAAAAGAATTACCCTTCAATCTCAAAATAACTTTGGAAATAACTTTCAACTAATAACGTTTTTTGCTGGTTGCTGTAAGCCATTGTGACTTAAAAAGATCTGACGTTTTGTAAGCCAATTTCTAACATGTGTGCCAACTTAATTTTCTTTAAATAATAAATCATAGCACTCTTGAGGTTTTTTTTTAATTGAACATACGTATAATACATTTTTGACTTTTAAATGTCAAATTATTTAGAGAATAAAATTTACTTGGTAGAAAAACAAACAAATAATTAACTGAGGAGATTTATTAGCCAAATAAAGTTATTTTGTGTTTATAATACCGAAATCTTTGGAATAAATTAACTTATTCCTGAAGTAAATTTTATTTAGAGATTAAAACGTTTTATAATACCGGGCATTAAATATAGTTGTAACAAGTGTGTTTAAATAGCAACGTGTTAATGCGAATAATAGTAAAACCTTATTCTTATTATTTACGTTTTATTTGTAAGAAGTTGGCATATCTGAAATTTGACGTTAAAACGGAGGTGGAAATGGAAAAATCCAACATGGCGCGCCTTATCTAGGTGCTGTCTCGTGCGTGTCTTCACTCCGATTACGTTTTTAATCATTCCCCGCTCGCGTGCAAGTGCGTTTTCGCGTGTTTTCCGTTTCCCGGGACATTTTCGCGACGTTCAGAAATCCGACGAAACACCGGGAAGATGAGCGTTGACGCTTACGGTCCGAGTTCGCAAACTCTAACGTTCCTGGACACCGAGGATGCTGATTTAATCGGTGCGGACACGCAGGGCTCCGATTGCGATTTCACTGATTTCACAATACCGTCACAGACGCAGGCATCACAGCCGACGGCGAGTGCGGCGGCAGGAAGTGAAGGGAATACCGCCTCTGATTCGGTTCAGGTACGGTTTGGTAAACAATTCGGAGAATTATCTGAAATATTGTGGAGTTCTAGATATACCTACTAATTATTACATATGTTAATGTTGCCTGGATGTTTTTCAAATAATACAATAATATTCGTTACATGAATTAGTGCAGCACTTAATCTGTTCGTCACATGAACTGTGCACCTGCAATTGTAAATGTTACCCTAGGTGTGTTCGTTACATGAACTAGTGCAGCACTTTTTACACTAAATCTGTTTGTTACATGAACTTAACACCCGCAATTGTAAATGTTACACTAGGCCTGTTCGTTACATGAACTAAAGCAGCACGTTTTGCATTGAATCTCTTTGTTACATGAACTGGACACATAGAATTGTAAACGTGAAGTTACAGTAACTCAAACTGTGACATCACAAACTTGAACTCTTCAAAATAACAAACCTAATGGGCTCGTTTATAACCTCCACTAGGTTATAAGAATTACCACGGCTAGGATCGAATCAGCGGTGCTGGGTTCTAGGGTCAATATTGATTCTTTCTATTGTTATGTTGTCGTTTATTTTGAAACAGATAACTAAAATTTGGGCGCCAGCCACCGAAGGGGAATGAACTGTTACTTTAATTTACCGGGGGTTAGTAGAATAATGTTCTATCGTAAACTTAACAAGCGATAACAATTTATTGACTAGTAGTTGGACAAATAGTGAAATTTAAAAATATGAGTTTAGTAGATCGACTAGAAATTTTGATGTTTTTATGAATTTACAAATTTTATATTTATAGCCACTCACAACAAAAAAAAGCTAAATGAATGATACTGCGGTTTAATCGGCCGTTCCAGGTAGCATTTCATGCCTGTATCGGTGTAGGTATTGGCTCGTCCGGTTCCGGAATTACGCTAGGTAGCTCACCAATTTAAAGGTTGTGGTCTTCCAGCTAACAGCAGCAGAAGTAGGTTTTAGTGCACTATGCCACATACAGGATTGTATACAAGCAGCTATGGCTCCTGTCCTCTCTCGTTTACGGGGCCTTCTTTTGCTCTTCTAACTCGGATATTCTCCTTCGAACATTCAGCCAACTCGGGAATGTACTATAAGCGAAAAATATACGGCAGAATTTTTGAGGCCCTACGTGGCTATTAGATGAATACAATCAAAAAAATGCTTCGACACTTGCGCGAGGAAAGGTATAATTAAACGCTACTAAAAGAGCAAGGCAAGTATTAACAAGTTTAAACATTTAATTTAAAGAGAAGGAATACATTGAAGTTGAAAATTAGTATCATTAGCATTAATTAAAATTAATAGAGGGAAGTCGGTAAATAATAACCCAAGAGAAAAAAAGAAGATTGCTAGTAACCCTCAGCAAAATTACTTATGATGAATTATAAATTAATTAATTGAATTTAATTACTCATAGAAATTACGCTACAACAATATAAAACAAAATTCAATTAATAAATAAAATTACTTATACAGAATATTAGATTAAATTTAAAGATAAGGAGTATATTATATTATTATTTGTCTTATTCGAAATCTTTGAACACGCACACACACACACACACACATATACTAAGCCACAACTAACGAATACAACCAACAAAAAAAAACATCCGGACGGAGTTAACCGTGCAGGGCAGTGTGTGCTAAGCAATAATGAATTTTCGTTACCAGAGTTTTATCAGGGAGGTTTAGTTCGGTATCATTTCATTGAACCCGAAATTCATTATAATCACTTTCAATTCATATTCCGCCACTACAAGGCGATAAAAAAAAAAACAACGGCCACACCGTTATCAAACAAACATCAAGTCGAAACGATTTCCCTGATTAACTCTTAAGGCTATAAGTGAGCAAATTATTTACGTGATAAATTAATTAATCCTCATAATTTCTATTTGAAAATCAAACAAAAACGCTCACCTAGCACACACGTCCGCACGCTCCTCCGTCCATTCCCAGAACCCCCTTCTTCTCGCGGAAGACCAAAAAAAAAAAAAACCGCCTCGCTTGCGCTCGGCATTTCAATATTTATAATTTTCGTGGTTTAAAATATAAATGCGACAGGATCGTAACGAAAAATTTTGCATTCATTGAAAACGACACGTTACACATTCATCAAAACATTCAACATGTTTGGATTTGTTTGTGATGTATGTTGGTTCCTCCAAATATTCTAATATTTTTACACTTTGTTTTATATCGTTATATATATACACATAATTATGTTTTACAAATATTTTTATACATTGTAGACCTTTATTTTTTGTTTTCTATCTTATTTTGTTTTTATATTTTTATAGTTTAGCTAGTTTGTATAAGTAAATTCTAATAGATTTAAAAGTAAATGGAATGCATAAAACAAGTACTTGTACTTAAAATGTAGACCATTGGACGCAACAATTTAGGAAATAAGTAATAACAATAAAATAATAAAAATGTGATATATAAATGTGATGATCTGTAAAAAATCTATTGAAATTGAATAAATTGAATTGAATCTAATGATTTTACAATTTCAAAAATCCCAAACATGTTCACGATTAGTGATCCGGTCATCAGAGAATTCCCTAACAGAAACTGCAGTCACGAAAATAAACTCCAGTTAGTCTATTTTTTACGATTTCAAAAATCCCAAACACGTTCACGATTAGTGATCCGGTCATCAGAGAATTCCCTAACAGAAACTGCAGTCACGAAAATAAAAATATTGTGTTATACAAACAAAGGGCCCGTTCATCAAAACATTCAACATTCAAGATGTTTGGATTTGTTTGTGATGTATGTTGGTATCTAATGAACGGTACTCCGGTCGGTCTATTTTGTACGATTGCAAAAATCGTAAACACGTTCAGGATTAACAGTCCGATCCTCAGAGAATTCACCAACAGTTGGCAGTAATCTCTCACCTGTTGTCTCTGATGAACGGGCCCAAAGTTAAAGTGTTTTATTTTATTGAATTCCCCAACAGTTGGCAGTAAACTCCCAACTCTCTCTGATGAAAACGGGCCTATTTATTGTACAATCATACAAATGATCATTGATCTTTTAGTCTGCTTTTCTTTTTCTTTTTTTGTTTTTTTAATTGTAAGTTACTATTTATTATTTTAGTTGAATGGAAAAAATAGTGTCGGTAAACTCCCGTCGACGTCCAACACGGTCCTCGGAGAGTTGCAGTTCGAAGAGGAAGATGAGGAGTTCGACAGCAAGGAACTTCCGGATTACGCATGTAAATACTGCGGGATACACGAGCCGAATTGCGTGCTCATGTGCAATCTGTGCAAGAAGTGGTTCTGCAACGGAAGGGGAAACACTTCCGGAAGTCACATCATAAACCACTTGGTAAGCACAATAATATTAATAAACAAATAAAAATTGGGATTTTTACTAAAATAATTAAATAGTTTGCAGGTTATCTAACCTAACTTCAGTAATTGTGATCTAACTTAATTTGAGCAGCTATTAGCTAATCTAACCTTAGTTAAGATGTTATGTTATGTTTAACCCATTAAGGGGGTATTACCACTAGGATAGTGTTTTTTTGACGGTTTTTCAGAATTTTTTTTTGGGTAAATTTAATACATGCGATCTTGCTGTTTCTTGCAACTTGTTTCTAGATTCATGAACTATAAAAAAATGAATTTTAATTCTTTTCAATCGTCCTGCTTGACCTCTAATTCTGGCCTCAAATAAGTCCGTGTCCGCCGTGTTTTTCCTCATGGCCGGAAAGATTTTTTCGATTCTGTGATTTGAAACGTAAAATGAAGTAGTAGTCATTAATCTGTATTAAATTATCTGGAGTTTGAACCACCGACAATAAAAAATCTCGATAAATAACAAAATGGAGGCTATTCGAAAAAAGTGGTCGCTTTTTGCCCTCCTTTTTCTGACTTTAAGGCTCTATGAAAAATATCAAATATTAATATATTTGAATGACTGTGGTTCAAACTCCAGAGGATAATGTGGAGAACTGAAAACTAAAAGCTCAAGTCGATCCGTTTCATAGTTTGAAAAGAAAGTTTCCGGCCAGCGAAAAAAAAGTGGTTTCGAGAAAAACGCGTTTAAAGTTTTGAAACAATTTTTAACTATTTTTGAAGATTTTTGGCTTCACTCAGCTATGCCAGCTCCGTACAGTAGGCCCTCCTCTTCCTCTAAAAACTGGGTTTAAATGATTTGCTCCTGCCAGCGTTGTTGGATGGCCTTCTAAACTGCTGGAGTCAGGCAAAATTCGTCCCACGTCTCGCGCTCCGCACTGGAATGTCTTGGCTTGCAGGCCGATATGGATTCCCAGTGTCTCCATCGTCTTAAAAACTGCTGAGTATCCGTCGTTGAAGATGCTGGTAGCTATGAAAGATGCGATAGCGACGGTTTTTACACCACAGTTGAGGTGCTTCGAAGTCAGCTTCCAGACACAAGCATTCAAACTTTCGTTTGAGTTCTGCGTATTTCCACCCAGCCACCTACTCAGCATTGTTTACTTCAACAAGCAAAAAACGAACTAACGATTTCGCGTATTGTAAAACGGTTTTGTGGCATGAAACTAGATACTATCAAGTATCATAATATGCAAAAAAAATAAAATCAATTTTTATAAACTTTCGAATGGTAATACCCCCTTAAGCGCCATTGGTGCATATGTTACGCTCAAAGATCGAAAACGCTCACTGAGCGAAATAAACGATCGTAACACGTTGCAACGGTGCTGAACAACCAAATACCAAAATAACATATTTATTCTCATTGTGGCCGTTCAGCACAGTCCGAAACACCTTGCGGGCAATGTTTAATCGGCCACGACGCATTCTAGATGATTGAGGTTAGGTTGGGTTAACTTATGTTAGGTTAGGTTAGGTTAGGAATAAGTGGGCAGCTTGGTGGTGTAGTGGTTAGAGTGTTGTACTGCCACGCCACGGACCGGGGTTCAAATACCGGCCTAACAAGTTGTCTGCATTTATATAGGTTAGGATAAAAATGCCAAACACTCCGTCTTCTCGGATATGACGTAAAATGCATGTAGGACCCGTGTACTGCCTGGATGTTCCGTGCACGTTAAAGATCCCTACCGGTGGGTTGGAACTCCTCCCACCGGGTTCGGCAAAATTCCTGGATAGCTGTAGACCTAATCTCCGGCGTCATGATTGGCCTTAGCAGCAGAAATAGATGACGTAAAACCCCGAAATAAAAAAAATAAAAAAAAAAGGTTAGGAATAAGTGAATAGTCATGTCAATTACCTGTGTTTCAGTTGGCTATTATTCTAAATAAAGTTTCATGTAGAATTAAGCATACAATAAAGGTTTTCAAATTTTAATTTATTTTGTCTGTTATTCGTTAAATATTAAAAGCACGATCGGTTTATGAGCTTCCTATATCATCCAGAACGCGTCGTGGCTGTTTGGACGTCCGCAACGCGTTGCGGACTGTGATAACCGGCCACGTCGCAAAAAAATAATGTTATTTCGGTATTTCGTCGTTCAGCACATTCCGCAACGCGTTGTGGCCGTTTATTTTGCTCAGTGAGCGTTTTTGATGTTTGAGTGTAACACATACACGCAACATTATAATTTTTTGTTAATTAAATCACTAAATGAGTTAATTTTATATATTATATTATTTGACCTGATTTGAAAATGTATGAAGAGAAATGTGAATATTTTGTTATTTAATTTTTTAGATTATTACTCATTAAAACAAATACATCAGTGTATTTCTAACTTCACAATATTTCAGTATTTTATACGCGTGGCGCATGAAGTAAAATTTCGAGTTTAGAAAAGCCCCGTGAAAATTTGTCTCGGGTCGCTGCGCGACCCTCGACAAATTTTCTACGCGGGGCTTTTCTAAACTCGAAATTTTACTTCATGCTTAGTCTGGGAGTGGAATCACTCGTTCTAAACTTCATATTGCACACTTTTATAAAAAATCGATTAATGACTGAAAATTTACAGTGTATACATTTTTCATATTTAAAACAAAAATTCACAGTATGTAAAATTTTTCTTTTAAATATGCAAAATGTATACACTGTAAATTTTCAGGCATTAATCGATTTTTTATAAAAACGTGCGATATAAAGTTTAGAGCGACTGTTTCCACTCCCAGATTAAGCATGAAGTAATATTTCGAGTTTAGAAAAGCCCCGCGTAGAAAATTTGTCGAGGGTCGCGCAGCGACCCGAGACAAATTTTCACGGGGCTTTTCTAAACTCGAAATTTTACTTCATGCGCCACGCGTATAAAACACTGATTTCTAGTGAAGTTCAAATATACATATATTTCAAGATCATCATGAGAATTTTATAAATTGATGAAAATCTCGAAATATTGATCTCACGAAATTTATCTAAATCGACAAATATCAGAAAATCTCATAAAAATTTTATAAATCGACAAAACGAGTGTTTTCCACTCCCAGACTAAGCATGAAGTAAAATTTCGAGTTTAGAAAAGCCCCGTGAAAATTTGCCACAGTTTGTAAAATTTTTCTTTTAAATATGCAAAATGTATACACTGTAAATTTTCAGGCATTAATCGATTTTTTATAAAAACGTGCGATATAAAGTTTAGAACGACTGTTTCCACTCCCAGACTAAGCATGAAGTAAAATTTCGAGTTTAGAAAAGCCCCGCGTAGAAAATTTGTCGAGGGTCGCGCAGCGACCCGAGACAAATTTTCACGGGGCTTTTCTAAACTCGAAATTTTACTTCATGCGCCACGCGTATAAAACACTGAAATATTGTGAAGTTAGAAATACACTGTGATTTTTTTTTAATAAAATGAGTATTGATCGAAATATTTACGTTTTGCTTCATACATTTTTAAGTCAGATCAAATAATATAATATATCAAAGTAACTTATTTAGTAATTTAATTAAAAAATATTATAATGTTGCGTGTATGCATCAATGGCGCCTAATGGGCTAACTAAAGAAACATGAAAACAAAAGAAAAGAATTAACATTTATAAAAAAACATTGCACAATCTTTAGGTTACAGCAAAAACACAATAAAAAAGCTCATCTAATAGACATAAAATGAATCATAAAATTAAATCTAGCACAAAACTCAATACATCAAAAGAAACCAATAAGAGAAAATATGTTAAATTCATTTACAATCCAACTATTTGTCGCCAAATAAATAAAGTATTCAGAAAATTTAATCTAACAACTGCGTATTACAGTGAATCGAAAGTAAAATCTTATTTGAATAACACTTTAATCAGTAATGATAGTCTACACCAGGGATGCACAGACTTATTAAGACTAGGGGCCACTCGGGCAAATTATGAACTGATGGCGGGCCGCCAGAAGTATAGGTAATTAAAGACAATAAAGAATTGATAATAATGTATTAAAATTGAAAAAGAATTTATTAATTTGAAGCGTGGCACTGCATTGTGCTTACAATCTTTTTTATATTTGGCTCAAATTTACTTGTAGCAACACGTAAAACTGCTTGCAAACTTTCGTTTGCAACGCGGTTTCGATTTTTTGTTTTATTATTATTTAGTATTGAAAAGGTTTGTTCACATATATAGGTAGAACCAAATAAGCTGGCACATTTCAGAGCGTTTATGCGCAACTCTTTGTACGTATTTTTATCAATGCAGCGGTAAAAGTTCAGTCTCCTTCGTTGAATTTGTTTCGTAAATCTTGGTCGTTTTGAATGTCGATAATTTCTAACTGCATTGACTCTGGCGCATTTTCAACTGAAATCGTGAAAGGATTGCTGAATATGTCCAACAGAGGTTTCACTTTTTTAAACTCCGAAAATCTGTCTTGAAAAGATTGAATCAAAATATATAGCTTTTCTACATAACTGAAATTAATCGCAGTTTTGTTGAATTTTTCAGCCATTTTCTTATAATTCGGAAAATGTAAAATGTAATTTCCAGAATTCAATTGCGATCTGAAAAGTGTCAGCTTGCATTGAAAGGATGATACATGAGCGTAGAGCTGGGATATCATTTGAGTTTTGCCTTGAAGCCGTGTGTTCAAGACATTCAAATGATTTGTAATGTCAACTAAAAAAGCCAAATCACACAACCAATCAGGATTTTTAAGTTCCGGGACATCCCTTTGCTTTTCCGCCAGAAATATTCCAATTTCTTCTATTAAATTTAGAAATCGTTCCAGTGTCAATCCACGACTTAGCCACCTTACTTCTGTATAATACAGTAAATCTCCATATTCGCTTTCGATGTCATCAAGGAATTGTTTGAATTGCCTGTGATTGAGTCCTCGTGATTTTATGAAATTTACAGTCGAAACTACCACTTTCATGACATTTTGAAATTCAATTTTTTTAGAACAGAGGGCTTCTTAGTGTATAATGCAGTGAAACTGCGTGAGATCTTCAGCGTTTATGTTTTTTTCTTGCAGATGCTTTTTCAGCAAAGTAACTAGCCCAGAATTGACACCAATCATCGAAGGAGCACCGTCAGTAGCAACTCCCGATAATTTTGATAAGTCCAAATCAGTTTTTAAACACTCATCCAAAAGTACATTGAGTATATCAACTCCTCTGGTTTGACCTTTCAATGAACACATTCCTAATAACTCTTCTAAGACTTCAAAATCTTGAGTAACACCTCGTATGAATATAAGAAGCTGAGCTGTGGAACTAATATCAGTGGATTCGTCGAGTGCTAATGAAAAAAATTCAATGATCTTAGTTTTTTCATTTAATTTTTCCGCAATATTACCTGACAAAGAAATAATTCGTCTTTGGATAGTCATACGATTCAGTTGAATTTTCTCAAACTTTTTTGCTGCTTCTGGACACATTTTCTTAGCGGCAATTTCTATGCATTCTTTTACAAAATCCCCATCATTGAAGGGGCGACTTCGCATTGCTATCATTCGAGAAATTTCATAACTAACTTCTGTAGCTGTTTCTGAATCTTGAATGGGTTTTGTAAACATAGCTTGCTGACCAGTAAGCTCCCGTTTTAAAGACAACATTTTTTGCTTTCTTAATTCGCCTGTAAACTTGGTAAAAGTAGGATGCTGCGTTTCATAGTGCCTTTTTACATTGTATTCCTTTGCAATCGCAAATTAAACAAACGACTTTGTTATGCGACCATACAAAAAAGTATTTCTCAGTCCAAATTTCTTGAAACTGCCGATTTTCATCTTTAACCTTACGTTTTTTACTAGGCCCTGGCTTGTCCATGTTGCGTTCTAATCCTGGCTATGATTAACACAGCACCTAAAAACAATTACAGTACCTACTTAAATTACCCATCCTTTTTTAAATTACCAAAAATAATTGATTAAATATGTAGGGAAACACTTATTAATAAGAGAGTTTTACTTACGATTTCACAACACAATTATACACGGCACTTGACGGGAAATCTACGTTGAATGTGGATCAAAATATATGACACCGGCTAGTCGAGTTAAAATCTACACTAGAACTATTGACACTTCACTCAAATTAAAACCGAAGTGTCGGTCGCTGCGGTTAGCGTGGCTTTTATACCGCGCGTATAGAGTCGAAAACTGTCTGGAGAAATCTCGAAACCGACTCTGCAAGCTTCGTGTATCTACCTACGCGAGCAATCGGGAATTCGGGACTATTGCTATCTCGCTTGCTCTAACAATATAACCCGTGGATAAGCCTCAAGAAAACGAATTTAACCGAGATCGGCACGAACATTACCGACCGCTGTTTCCGACACATGCACGGCGCACCAGGGGGTGTCGACTCTTTTGGGCACTTAAGAGCGCGCGCGCGAGATTCCAATTACTTTTCGAACATATTTTTTTTTGGTTTTATTCTGCAATAGAATTCAATATTTTTCGAATGTATGAGAGTATTATTTTTGCTGTCGGCGGGCCACCAGTATTCGACCGGCGGGCCGCAAGCGGCCCGCGGGCCGTGGTCTGTGCATCCCTGGTCTACACAAATCCGGTATATATTCAATTAGCTGTAACAACTGCGATAGAATATACATTGGTCAAACTCAACGAAATTCAATCAAGAGATTCAAAGAACACAATTATCACATAAAAAACCAAAACCCAGATAAATCAGCTATAGCTTTCCATAATTTCCAAACCGGCCACCAATTCTCATTACACAACGTAAAATTATTAAAACAATCAAACAGTTTCAGATTAAACATGTTGGAATCAATAGAAATGTACAAATGTAAAGACAAGTTGTTAAATTTCGATTTAAGCCCACTGGAAAACCCGCTTTTCAATCTTATTCCGAAAAACAATTGTAAACCGGCAAACACCTCCCCCAATATCAATAATCCCGGTCCACCAATAGATACCCGACATAATTAGATTTAGGTTTTCCCACTAATCCCTATACCGTATATAAACAGTCGTAATTAGTTTTAAAGCATTCAGTTATTGAAAATGAGAACATGTTACTCGAAATGTACATCTAACAATAAAAATAAATAAATGAAGGAAGGAAATTAAATCGTGTTTTATTAGTGATTTATTACTTCACAAAACTCAAAACAAATAGTAAATATAAAGAAACATGTTTGTGATAATTTATAAATTTATAACATTTTTATATTCTCGGTGTTCAATTTGATCAGAGCTTTTAAGGGTAAAATTAAAATTAATGATTGCATTTTAAGTTCCAATTTTGATATATGTATGCTCGTCCAAATTTCATCGTTTGTGCAATTTATCCCAGTATCCCAAATCTGGTTAGCCTATAAAAAAAAAAAACGAATATAGATCTGCGTTAAGCATAGATTATTAATTGAATTGTACGAATTTGTTATGTGATTCTTCTAGGTTCGTGCTAAGCATAAGGAGGTTACGTTGCACAAAGATGGACCGCTGGGTGAAACGGTATTGGAGTGCTACAGCTGCGGAGTCAGAAACGTCTTCGTTTTGGGCTTCATACCGGCCAAGGCTGACTCTGTAGTGGTTTTGCTGTGTAGACAGCCTTGCGCTGCTCAAAATTCACTAAAAGTAAGTAATATAGGGTTCTCCATTAAGGGGGTCTTCCGGTATAATTGACCCAAGCTTTGGATTTTTTTTCCAGGGAACTGGTAAGAGTTAGAGACCTGGGTTTTTGTTAAATCTTTATTCATCCTTGCTCTACAATTGGGATTTTTGTCGAGTCGAAAAAATCAAAATGGCGTCCAATATGACGGCTGCCCGGCGGAAATGTTCCAAAACTGCGAGCAGCCTAGGGGTCGCTATTCGTCACCTAGGCACAAAATCAGCTCAGTTTCTTGAAGAGTATAGTTCAGAGAATGGAATGAACTACGAAATTTTGAAAAAACTCAAAATTTGACAAAATGGCGGGCATTTGAAAAAAAGTCGTGTTTTTCGGTCAGGCTGTAAAAAATCTTTAAAATTGCAAATTGCACCGGGAGGTTAGTTCATTCCATGAAGAAAAGTGTTTTCAATAACGGAAGCAAAGAACGAAGTCAATTGGTTGAACCGTTCAAAAGCTAGAATGCTCGCAGTTTTGAAAAATGTAGTTTCGAGAAAAACGCGTTTAAAGTTTGCGCGCGCGACAAAAGTTATACCTGCGCGACCCATACCGCTCGGGACGGCGATGCATTCAAAGGCCTGCAGCGACGTAAATATTTGCCGGATCGAAATATCCTTTTACCCACATATTCTAGACATGTGTAGCTTTGATTTCATACAAAAAAAAAATCGGTTTTTTGCAAAAATTATACCGGAAGACCCCCTTAAGAGGTCCCATTTTAACTTACCTGGCATTTTGAAACTATTTAATAGAGGGCCTTGATTGTTTGACACTTGTCAAGTGAAAAGTGTACGATTTGAGAAAATTGAAAGACGACATGACGAACGCTGCAATCTGTCTGGGCGAAATTTGCACCATATTGATAATGAATTTTTACTATTTCTATACGTTGTTGGAGCGTATATCCAACAACGTATAGAAATAGTAAAATTCATTATCAATATGGTGCAAATTTCTCCCAGACAGATTGCAGCGTTCGTCATGTTTTCAGTCGGTATGAATCACCTTCTCGCCGTGTCATTGTAAAACTTATCAGTAAATTTGAGCGAACTTAACAAATTACTGATTTAAAGTTGCCAGTTCGTACTCCTATCGCCAGGTCAGCAGAGAACATTACCGCTGTTGCTAAAAGTGTTGCTGAAAAATCCGGGTTTGTCTATCCCAAGACTTTCACAACAATTAAGCATTTCAAAGACTAGCTTTCATCGCATTCTGCACAAGGATTTTAGTCTGCATGCTTATAAAGTGAAGACTTCTTTCTTCGGGGCTGCATTAAGGAAAAAGTCTATGCTAATAGCCCACAAGCAATTCAAGTGCTCAAAGAAAATATTCGAGCCGTTACTGGTCAAATAGAGCCAGAGCAGTGCGAAAATGTGATGCAAAACTTTCTCAAAAGAATAAGTTATTTGCAGAAAAAGCCGAGGTGGCTGTTTACCACATATCATTTTCCACAACTAATCGTGGAGTTTGTACTTTGTTTTGAAATAAAGGGTTCTCCATTAAGAGCACCCATTTTAATTACCTAAAAACAATATTTTTTTTATGAAATAGTGCCAATATTTATTTTATTTTTATTTATTTATTTTATTTTTATTTATTTATTTTGGCACTTTCATAAAAAAAATATTATTTTTAAGTAATTAAAATGGGTGCTCTTAATGAAGAACCCTTTATTTTATGCTTTTCTAGTAAACCACAATGTTGACGAGGTTGTAGCTTCAATTCTTTTTATCAATACATTTTGTTTTTAGGATATGAATTGGGAGCAGGAACAGTGGAAACCCCTGATATCCGATCGCTGCTTCCTGTCGTGGCTAGTTAAAGTGCCCTCCGAGCAGGAACAGCTGAGGGCCAGGCAGATATCGGCGCAGCAGATCAACAGGCTGGAGGAGCTGTGGAAGGAAAACGTGGACGCAACGTTCCAGGATCTGGAGAGGCCGGGAGTCGACGAGGAACCACAACAGGTTAGTTTACGCAATGAATTTTCTCTTGTAATAAATAAAAAAACGTAATGGTCAAAAGGTACAGCAAAATTCTTCTTCTCTTATACGAGGCACATCCAGAATGTATGTTTCCCGATTTTTTTCCCTTTAAAGTAAACGTAATGAGCCGTGCCAATTGCGCATACGTAATAGATCTATGACGTATCAATCATATGCGAGTCGAACAGGTCCCGCCTAGTGCCAGTAGTGTGGCAGCAGTGGTCCGAAAAGGAAGCTCTTATTCCTTCTCCCGCCGCCTGCGAGGTTCAGTCCTTGATAAAATTCTTACTACTTACTACAACGCTTGAAATGCGAAAATATTTTGATATATTCTTTTAAATTTTATTTGTAGAAGACAAACACCTATATAAAATTACTTAATGTTAACACGAAATACAATAAGTTTACTTACATTGAACCGCTTATAATATATCATTATATTACTGAGTGCCTTTTCAATTATTTGTCTTTTTAACACATTTTTAAAAATATCCTGTTGCTTTATTTTTTTGAGGGAATCTGGTAGTTTATTATACAGTGCAAGCCATCGATATATATAATATATTTGTAATATATTATATATATATATATATCGATCAAACTAACGTGTGTTTCTTTGTGAGAAACGCACGTTAGTTTGATTATACAAAAAATCAGGATGCATAATTACCTAAACGATTTTTCTGTGTTAAAACGTTAATCGCCGCGGGACCTAAACCCAAATTTAACACGGCACAAAATTAATGCCGCGCGGCGATCAACGTGTTAAACAGTTGAAAATTCAGTTGGTATTTCTTTTTCTTGTTTCTTCCTCAACTGACAATTTTTGTATCCTTAGGTCCTCTTGAGGTTCGAAGAGGACCTAAGGATATTGTCTAATACCTAAAAAAGGTATAAAGGTTTGTCCATACTAAACGAGCATTCGCGATGTTTATTTGGTATGGGTGCTCTTCAAGGATTTGAGAAAAGAAGGAAGATTTTGATATTTTATGCTGTCCGATATTTGACAATTTCTGTATCCTTAGGTCCTCTTGAGGTACGAAGACGGTTACCAATATCAGAACATCTTCGGGCCGCTCGTCAAACTCGAAGCGGACTACGACAAGCGCCTCAAGGAGTCCCAGACGCAGGAGAACGTCGACGTCCGCTGGGACGTGGGACTCAACAAGAAGACCATAGCGTACTTCACCCTGGCGAAAACCGATGGTGACATGAAGCTGATGCACGGAGACGAGTTGAGGTTGAGGTATGTCGGCGAGATGCACAGACCGTGGGCGGGTGTTGGACACGTGATCAAAGTACCCGATAATTTCGGAGAGGACATCGGGATCGAGTTGAAGAATTCGAGCGGAGCACCTGTGGATTGCGGCAGTAATTTCGTTGTTGATTTCATCTGGAAGAGTACCAGTTTTGACAGGATGCAGTTGGCTTTGAGGAAGTTTGCAGTCGACGATTCGTCTGTTTCTCCTTACATCTATCATAGATTACTAGGTAAGTGTTTAGATTCAAGTGGATCAGGTAAAAGAGACAAAAGTGGAAACAATCAAGTTTGGTTGGGACAACAAAATTTGAATATCTTTTTGAATATGAGGTGCGATCTAGTTATAAAAAAAAGACCTTTATTGGCATAATCGCTACCCCCTCTCTTCCCCCAACTTCTCCAGCGTCCTTACCCCGGCCTCATCCTCTCTCATCTATTCTGTCACTCTTTTATTCCCTCTTACTCCCACCCATTCCTCCTTCACCCCCTCGCACTCCTCATACATTGTAAATACATTGTAAATTTTACGATATTCGTTGTTTTTTAAAAAGATTTGAATTTGTAGACTAGGGTTTTCCACTCCCAGACTAAGCATGAAGTAAAATTTCGAGTTTAGAAAAGCCTGAAAATTTGGATTGGCCGCGTAGCGAAGCGGAGCGGCCAATCCAAATTAGGCTTTTCTAAACTCGAAATTTTACTTCATGCGCCACACGTACAAAACACTAAAATATCGCAAAGTTTAACATATACAGCTTTAGCAATTTAATATGTAGATGTGAATAAAATGTGAGTCAAATTCTGCGCTGAAGAAATTGTTTAAAACAGTGATTATAGGCAATCCAATTACTTTAGCGTATATTAGGTTGCCTATAATCGTTGTTGTATCTGTGTGTTTTTTTAACTTCACTGTAAATCAGTGTTTTATACGCGTGGCGCATGAAGTAAAATTTCGAGTTTAGAAAAGATTCAAGTGGATCAGGTAAAAGAGACAAAAGTGGAAACAATCAAGTTTGGTTGGGACAACAAAATTTGAATATCTTTTTGAATATGAGGTGCGATCTAGTTATAAAAAAAAGACCTTTGTTGGCATAATCGCTACCCCCTCTCTTCCCCCAACTTCTCCAGCGTCCTTACCCCGGCCTCATCCTCTCTCATCTATTCCGTCACTCTTTTATTCCCTCTTACTCCCACCCATTCCTCCTTCACCCCCTCGCACTCCTCATACATTGTAAATACACTGTAAATTTTACGACATTCGTTGTTTTTAACAAGATTTTAATTTGAATTTTTAGACTAGGGTTTTCCACTCCCAGACTAAGCATGAAGTAAAATTTCGAGTTTAGAAAAGCCTGAAAATTTGGATTGGCCGCGTAGCGAAGCGGAGCGGCCAATCCAAATTAGGCTTTTCTAAACTCGAAATTTTACTTCATGCGCCACACGTACAAAACACTAAAATATCGCAAAGTTTAACATATACAGCTTTAGCAATTTAATATGTAGATGTGAATAAAATGTGAGTCAAATTCTGCGCTGAAGAAATTGTTTAAAACGGTGATTATAGGCAACCCAATTACTGTGGCGTATATTAGGTTGCCTATAATCGTTGTTGTATCTGTGTGTTTTTTTAACTTCACTGTAAATCAGTGTTTTTAGCGTGGCGCATGAAGTAAAATTTCGAGTTTAGAAAAGCCTAATTTGGATTGGCCGCTCCGCTTCTCTACGCGGCGAATCCAAATTCTTAGGCTTTTCTAAACTCGAAATTTTACTTCATGCTTAGTCTGGGAATGGAAAACACTTGTTAAAAGCCTCAAATTAACCGCTTTGAAACTACGAATTCCCGAAAATTTAATAAACTGTAATTATTGGGATATGTATACTCAAAAGTATGGTGTCTTAGACACGTTTCAAACGTGTTTTAAACATGTTTTTAATTCTTAATGTTTAAACGCTGTTTCAATAAAAAAAAACACGTTTTATTAAAAAAAAACTGTTTCAATTAAAATTTAAAAAAAAAAACGTTTTTTTTTTAACAACCCTGGTTATGTAGGCTCTTAAACTCACAGCAGCCTTGGTTAATACATGTTTTTATCTTTACCAACTCAGCAGTCATCTTCCAAGTATAGAGAATTGGAAACATGGTGTTTCCAATTGTGTAATATTATGTAAAATAACGCTTATTGCATTTATTTTTTAGGTCACGAAGTCGAAGAGGTCCTCTTCAGATGCCACCTGCCGAAACATTTCAGTGCTCCGGATCTGCCAGACCTCAACAGGTTTGATCATTTTCTGACATTTATATCTCTCTATTCAAAAATTATTTATCCACTTTTCTTCTTTTTGGATAGCGATTAAAATTACTCAAGTTAGTTTGCTTAAAACAGGTGGCATTTACACTGATTAGGTTGAAGAGAGTTGCTTATGTTAGATTAGTTGCCAAGTATTTGGGCTATTCGTGACGTGTACTAAAGTTAGGTTATGTTAAATAACCGTCACAAAAGCTTGGTTAGATTGCCATTACCGAAGTTTGACATTCACTGAGACTAGGTTAAATAATGGATACAAAGGTTAGGTTAACTCAAGGGTATTTAAGCTAACCTAACTTTTGTAAATGCCTTCTCCTATTTAAGCTAATGCCCGCAGTACACACTCGCCATGTCGAGGCGAGTGTGCGATTATTTTTAATACATATAAATGGAGTGGACTAATGAACAAACATTAGATTTTTTGGAGGGTTATGCAGAAGAAATATTAATATGGAGCCCATCACACTCGCAACACAAAAACAAAAAAATGTGAATGATGCGTGGGTTCGTTTATTCAAGACTATGAAACTACACGAGTGTGTACATGGTCATCTCAGCCTCTCGCCTCTCATCAAATGTCTCGCACAAGGGGCGCCTTGGGCGAGTGTGTACTGCAGGCATACGATACAGTTTGGGTTAGAAAGAATTTTTTATCGATCAACTACTTCTAAAAGGGTCAGTGTAAAATCTGAAATTTGACAGGAGCACATAATACTTGTTAATATTTATATGAGCTGGCGTAAGCATTCTGATTTTTGTTATGGTATGTATAACATCATCATGAGTGATTTTTAATAAGTATTTTGAGTAGATGTTTATACTAAGATTAGTAAATTAATAATATCTATATTACAAGGATTTTTTTTTAAATCAGGATTTACGGGGTTTCGTAAGTATAGTATGTTCAATAAAAAAAAATCTCTAGAGTGCCATGATTTAATCTTTTTTTAAATTTAAGTTGCCTGCACGCTTTAGGAATTGACATATAAAACGTTAGATATAATAATTATAATGTAAAATTTCAGAGTGGCCAACCTACAATATTTTCCATAGCACTCTAGAGGTTTTATTTGATTGAACATACAATAGTTGAAGTAGGTTATGTTAAATGATAGTGACAAAAGTTACGATGCCACTATGAAGCATTAGATGGCGTTAGCTATCGAAATCATTAATAGTTTTCACAAAAGTTAGATTTAGATTAGACCTCCATAACCCAAGTTTGACAGTCACTGAGGTTAAGTTAATTAACCTAACCCTTGGCATGTACATGTTATCAAACCTAATTTAAATTAGTATCTAAGTAAACCTATTCTACACTAATTGATGTTAGATTAGTAGTCAGGCACTTAGAATAATTTAAATGATTTTAGATATTGATAAGGGAGTTAAAAAAAAGACCTTTATTGGCATAATAATACAGGGCTATTTAAATAGAAAAAACAGATTTCAAACATTTATTTCTTTTAAACTACAAAAGGTAGAACTATAATTCCAACGTTTCTGGACAGACAAAAGTTTCAAATTTGAACAGCCTAGGCAGAAGTTCCAACCACGGCCGCATTGGTGCTGTTGCTTGTCATCTTTATTGTCTTGAAAAAGCACTTTGTGTGCTGCAATTAGCAAAACTAGAGTCCATTATTGAAGTTCAACGTGTTTTTTATCGCCTCGTCATAAGCAGATTTACCAGTGGCATTGAAAATTCGTAGACGATAGTTGCATCTACAAACAGAATATCACGGGACGCCCACGCATGAAATGTATTCTTACAGTTTACGAAAGGAGCCTACAAAAATCCACAACACGGGAAACACATGGTGCTCATATTGAATGCATAAAAAATTGAACTTTTCTCTTTCCAGGAACGTTGGAATTGTGTTTCTATCTTTTAACCTTGTACATTACATCTACACTAATCGCTACCCCCCTCTCTTCCTCCTGCTTTCCCTCTCTTCCCCCAACTTCTCCAGCGTCCTTAAGGGAATATCTGTGAACATTTTAATCAATTTTACAATTTTTAGGAATGTTTTTCTTTTAAATTTTTGTTAATCGATTTTTTACACTTCTACAGATCCCAGGTGTACGCTGTCAAGCACGCCCTTCAGAGGCCGCTTTCTTTGATCCAAGGCCCTCCCGGCACCGGGAAAACGGTCACCTCGGCGACCATCGTTTACCAGCTGGTGAAACAAAATGGTGGTCCCGTTTTGGTCTGCGCGCCCAGCAACACTGCCGTTGATCAGCTCACCGAAAAGATACACAGGACTAATTTGAAGGTTAGTTAAAACAAACATCATTTCAAACAAAAGATACACAAGACTGATTTGAACGTTGATTGATTTACAGAAACAAAATCTCAAATCAAAACCTAATTATAAGCAAGATTAAAAATTAAAGAGGTACACAGCGTTATACAAATAAAGTTAAACAGCCTTATTCAGAGAATTAAAGGTTCCAATGCAATAACCAGCCAAGTCCAGTTTTATAAAATGTTGAGGAGAGACAAAAAACTGTTTACATGCAAGAAAAAAAAACATCCATTGATAATGGTCACTTTGTGTTGAAGTGTACATTTGGTAATTCAAATAAAAGTGTGAAGAAAGGTTATTAGTGCTTTATTCATCAAATTAATTTGATCTTCACGTAACTCACAATCAATTAAAAAAAAAACAATGATTATTATGCATTCAACTAACAATACACCAAAGCACTGCAAATTTAAACCAGACAGTTGCATGCTATAACACAGAATTTTAAATTTTGTAAGAATATTGAATACTTAACCCATTTTCTCATAAAAGTGGACTTGGCTGATTATTGCATTGGACCGCTCAATTAGCGCTAATATCATTATAGTTTAATGCTAGTTAATTACTATCAAACCCGTACAAACATGATACAATCATTTTGTGTTAACAAAAAAAATCTACATGTTATTACTTGGTTTTAAACTACTGATAGAGTAAACGTGGCAACATCGCATTTTCATGTGTACCAACTATATTCTAATTAAATTTGAACCATTTAGAGTTATGTCATATTGTTTATGTTTGTGATTATGTGTTTCTTCCGCTGCATTATTTAATTGAAATTTACTTCAAATTAATGATTCTACTCCTTGGTTAAGCATGAAGTAAAATTTCGAGTTTAGAAAAGCCTGAAAATTTGGTTTGGTCGCTCCGCGAAGCGGAGTGACCAAACCAAATTTTCAGGCTTTTCTAAACTCGAAATTTTACTTCATGCGCCACCCGTATAAAAGACGGATTTAAAGTGAAGTTCAAAATATACTGCTTAGGTATGTACAATTATAAATCTTAACTAAATCATGACTGCAATTAAATAAAGTCACTTGTAGATAAAACACTTTTAACTTTGTTTAACCACTATATTTTGCACTTAATTTGTGACTAGTTTCGACTATCTAGTAGTCATCAAACTAATAGTTAGTTTAGCTTTATAGTCGAAACTAAAGTCACAAATTAAGTGCAAAGAATAGTGGTTAAACAAAGTAAAAAGTGTTTTATTTACAAGTGTATTTTACAAAGTGAACGCCTACAACACAAAACAGTTAAAAAAATTCGTTTTGCTACGGCATTTGAGGTTATGTATAGCACAGATCTCGTGCCTTAAACTAAGAGTACGATGTTATCAAATAATTAGTTGTAAAGTAACAATGGTAATTTACTAAAGTGTTTAATTAATACGAAAATATTAATATCAACCTTAGTACAGTGTTCAAGCTGTATGCTAACGTCTATAAATAAGACAGAAAGCATTTTATTTTTATTGTATTAACATGTGTAATGAAGTAGAAGTTTCCACCATTGATAATAATACTAATGTGTTTTTTTTATTAAATTAAATTAGAATTATGTTTTATTAATTCTAATTTAATTTCGATTCCCTTTTTTCACTAATTTATTTTTCACTGTTGTACGTTTCCAAAACCATGTATTCTTTTACAATAACTGAATATTAAGGAAATCAAACCGTGTTTTTTTGATGACTTCATATTACTCAAAACAAACAAATCATGTTTTAAATGATTGCACGGTATTTGTGCGATTATTTAAAACATGATTTGGAGTAGGCTTTGAATTTTAAACTTGATTGGCACCACTGATTGTTAACACATAATTTACCATAACCTCAAATTAATTCTATCATTCAATTAGCATTCCGGGACCCGCATAAAATAACTGCCCCCTACTTTAATTCATAATTTAAATGATCGCACTGTATTAGTTAGATCGCCCTTGATTGTTTTATTAATTAAACTTATTTCTGATTACAGGTGGTGAGACTGTGCGCTAAATCACGCGAAGCCATCGATTCCCCCGTCTCCTTCCTCGCCCTACACAACCAGATCCGTCGCATGGAGACCAACACCGAATTACAAAAATTGCAACAGTTAAAAGACGAAACCGGTGAACTGAGTTCGGGCGACGAGAAACGCTATAGGGCGCTGAAGAAGAGCGCCGAAAGAGAACTCCTGGAAGCGGCTGACGTTATTTGTTGCACCTGCGTGGGTGCGGGCGATCCAAGACTGGCGAGGTTGAAGTTCCACTCGATTTTGATTGACGAGAGCATGCAGGCTGCCGAGCCCGAATGTATGGTACCGGTCGTTTTGGGAGTAAAGCAGTTGATCCTAGTAGGCGATCACTGTCAGTTAGGGCCTGTTGTTATGTGCAAAAAGGCGGCCAGGGCTGGATTGTCACAGAGCTTGTTCGAACGTCTTGTGGTATTAGGAATACGTCCATTTAGGTAAGTTTGCTTTATTATTATTATTATTTACTATTATACCTTAAAAAAGGTATAGAAAAAAGGTTCATTTGATATGAATGTTCTTCAAAGATATTGAAATCTTAGACAAGGCAGACAGCCCATGTAACGCAATAATGAGATAATGAATCCATCGATATTTATTGTCTGATTCATGAAATTTAGTCTCTCAAAAAATTTGTAGTTCTATTATAGACATCACGATTGTAAACTGAATTTTATCGCCAGTATCTTTCTTTAACAGGCTTGAGGTTCAGTACAGGATGCATCCAGAGCTCAGCCGATTTCCCTCCGACTTTTTCTACGAGGGCAGCCTCCAGAACGGCGTCTGTGCCGATGAAAGGCGACTGCCTAAGGTGGACTTTCCCTGGCCAGTCGGCGATCGTCCGATGTTCTTCCACGTCACCCAGGGACAAGAGGAGATAGCTGGCAGCGGTACTAGTTACCTCAACAGGACGGAAGCCGCGAACGTTGAGAAGATCGCCACCAGGTAAGAATATAATATATTTTTTATTGGTACATTGCCATATAAAAATGACCTCATAGCAGTAATAACAATTATGAAATGAATAGTAAAAGCTACATCACATAAACGCGAAAATATAGCACACATAAAAACTCATTTTTTAGATAAGTACAAGGTATAAGTA
Source organism: Philonthus cognatus (assembly GCA_932526585.2). Classification (NCBI taxonomy): domain Eukaryota; kingdom Metazoa; phylum Arthropoda; class Insecta; order Coleoptera; family Staphylinidae; genus Philonthus; species Philonthus cognatus. The sequence goes on from OW052244.1 coordinate 104,778,388, forward strand.
AGCTCTTCATATGTTTTCTTAAAAAAAAACCTTTATTAGCATTCTTCATTACAAACAAAAAAAAACTTATTATAAAACTAAATCCCTTCCCTTCTGCCCTCCCTTCTATTTTCCCTCTCCCTCCCTAGCTTCTCCAACGTCCTTACCCCTACCCCATCCTCTCTCATTCACTCCATCACCCTTTTACTCCCTTTCGCTCCCATCCATTCCTTCTTTACCCCCTCGCATTACTCCGCCAAGTGGCCCCAAGTATCCTTCCCATGCTCACACAATACACACCTTCTATATTCTTCCCCCATCCACACTTTCTGTCCTCTCTACTCCGATCCACACCTCGCCCTTGCCACAATCACCCTCTCCTCTCTACTCCATCCCCTCTCTATCAGATATCTCGGCACTCTTCCATACACCTGCCACCTCCCATACATATCATTGTACTAATATCTCTCGATACGCCCTTGCCTTTCCTGCTCTTCCACCTCTTTCCGTTTCCCCTTCACCCACTCATCCACTTTCACCCCATGCCCTAGCTATTCCACTACTACATTTTCCTCTTCTCCCCCTCCATCTACCCTCACCCCCACACACGCTTGTCACCCATACATCCTTCACCAATCTCTCTTCCTCCAGTTCTCACAATCTCATTTCATACCTCACCACTCTTACCATTGCCTCGCACTCTAAACTCTCCCTATTAGTCTTCTGAAGCACTAGTAGCTGGACCTTTCACATCTCCGATTTGAGACCATCCCTCCCTGCCACCTTTCCACTCTTCACTTCCTTGAAGGCCCTCTCCACCTCTTCCATCGTGAACTCTTCCCCTCTGTTTCCCCGTCTGTCTTCTCCGATCCATCCTGGTACTCCGCTCCCTTCCCTGCATTTTCTTGTCCATTCTTTTAGTGACACCCCACATTTCCACATTTGTGCCTCTTTCTTACAATCCCTCAATTCCTCGCTCGCCTTTTCCACTGTCTGCCGCTTCTTCTCACATATATCATATCTCCTCCTTACTTCCACCACTCCCCTCTCTCCCGCTCCGCCTCCTATACACTCTCTCACTGCCTTCCTCAAATCTTTTTTTGCCTGAATGCATTCCTGATCAAACCATGTGTCAGCATCTCTTCTCTCACCCTTTATTTTTTTTTGAAGTCCCACTATTATCCCCTCCAATTAGATCACTCATACAAGAAAACTGGTGTCCACACGTCAGTCAATTTCATATTATAGTTTTATATATTTCTCACCAATTCTGCAATCGTTTGCAATGGTTGAAATAAATTAATATTTCAAAACGATAAATTTATTTACTGCTTTTATTTGCTTTGTAGGTTTTTGCGCGGCGGCGTTAAGCCCTCGCAAATCGGCGTGATTACACCTTACGAAGGCCAACGTGCTTACCTTGTCCAGCACATGCAGTACCAAGGGTCACTGCACAGTAAGCTCTATCAGGAGATCGAGATAGCCAGTGTTGACGCCTTTCAAGGTCGCGAGAAGGACATAATCATTATGTCGTGCGTGAGGTCCAACGAGCACCAGGGCATCGGGTTTTTGAATGACCCGAGACGTCTCAACGTTGCATTAACCAGAGCCAAGTACGGGATCATCATCGTTGGAAATCCGAAGGTTCTGTCGAAGCAGGCGCTATGGAACCACCTATTGACATTCTATAAGGATCAGAAAGTAAGAAGCTTTCAATTCTTCTATCTTCTAGATTATTTTTATAACAAAAAAAAAAAGACCTTTATTGGCATTCTCTATCACAAACAGCAAACAAAACTTAACATTCTATTAAACTAAATCCCCTCCCTTCTACCCTCCCTTCTATTTTCCCTCATCCTCCCTAGCTTCTCCAACGTCCTTACCCCTACCCCATCCTCTTTCATCCACTCCATCACCCTTCTACTCCCTTCCCCTTGCATTCCTTTGCTAAGTGGTCTTACGTATCCTTCCCATGCTCACACAGTACACACCTTCCATTTTCTTCCCCCATACACACTTTCCTTCCTCTCTCACCTCTCTACTCCATCCCCTTTTTATCAGATATCTCGACACTCTTCCATACACCTGCCACCTCCCATACATATCATTGTACTCACTTCTCTCGATACGCCCTTGCCTTTCCTGCCCTTCTACCTCCTTCCCTTTCCCCTTCACCTACTCATCCACCTTCACCCCATTCCCTAACCATTCCATTACTTTCGCCTCCAACAACCCTACCCTCTCATACATTTTCCTCCTCTTCCCTCTCCATGTACCCTCACCCCCACACACGCTCGTCACCCATACATCTTTCACCAATCTTTCTTCCAGTTTTACATGCCACATTATTCCCCATCCACTTCCCCCAAGCCATCCCCTATGCTTTCCTAGCCTTACTCTGCACCCATTTAACATGCTCCTCATACCCTCCCGTCCCTTTAAACATCAGCTCTAAATACTTGAAACTTTTTACCCTCTCAATAACCACCCCTTTCCACTCCAATTCTTTCACCTTCCCCTCCCTCCCTCCCTCCCTCTATTTCTGAACGTCATCCACTCGTTTTTTCCACATTCACACTCATCCCTCTCTTATCCATGAACCTCTCCGCTCTTTTCAACATGTCTTTCATCCCTTCATACTCTCTTGCCATTAACACCATGTCATCCGCATACGCTAACATTCACACTTTCCTCTTAGGTAAGGATATACTGATTTAGCTTTTAATTCTTCTATCTTCTACATTATTTTTATAACAATCAGTACCTAATCCTATTCTCTTTCAACGGACTGTAATTTAGTTCTTCCTTGATTTTACTAGGTACTCGTTGAAGGCCCCTTAACCAACCTGAAGGAATCCCTCATCCAGTTCGCTAAACCCAAAAAGCTAATCAATTCCGAGAATCCTGGCAGTCACTTTATGACCACCGCGATGTTCGACGCCAGGGAAGCCATGGTGCCCGGCTCGGTGTACGACAGGACCAACATGGCCATAAATGGCATTGGGGGCCATGGTCAGTTCGGTTACATGAGGGGCGGAAACACGGGTAACGCCATGGACGTATTCGGACGTACCCACGATCCTATCTCTTACATCAGCCCAGAGAGGGCGCAGGCTGCGATCAGTAATTTACCGGTGCCGGTGGGGATGTTTATGAATATGGCTCACATACCACCCAGGTAAGAGTTATCAATTAGTAATAAATCAGGCTTACAGGTAGAAAGTACCCTGGATAGAGAAAAATAAATAGTGAAAAATTTCAATAAGTTTGAATAACTTATTAAATGATATTTGAATTTGAATTAAAGGCACTTGGTTTGTTTCACGAATTTCTTTATTATCCAACTAGTTTTGACTTATCGTCATTCTGAAGGAATAATGTGATGTGTAATAAAGAAATTCATGAAACAAACCAAGTGCCTTTAATTCAAATTCAAATATTAGTTAAAATGTGTCATCAAGTGATCAATGAGAACCAAATTATGAGTTTTAAAAATGTTAAATGTATCATTAATGACGGTTGATGATTTATTTAACATTTTTTAATAAAAGTTGTAGATATCCTCGAAACATTAAAAATATCGAAAAATGTTTAAGTGTCCAACATTTGACTTAAGCATATAATGACTTTAATATTAAGAAAAGCGAAAAATGTTACTTATAAAAGTTGGAGGTCTCATCGAAATAGTCAAAATCCACATATGAAAAGGTTTTCAAGTTATTTCGTCTTTTATAAAACGAAGCGCTCAGAAGAGAGCGATCGTTTTTTTTTTCACCGAAGCGCCCGGTTTTGCGAAAAATGGCACAACACAAAAACCATTCAAGCTACAGAAAATTATAAAATATGGATTTTGACTATTTCGACGAGATCTACAACTTTTGTTAGTAACATTTTTCGTTAGTGTCAAGGCCGTTGGCAGGAAGGGGGGATATTGGGGTTCAAACCCTCCCCAACATTTTTAAAATGCAATTTTTTTATGTAAGAAAAAACAATATTTTTACTATTAATCCCCCCCTTTGACTTAAATACGCGTGTAAACGAACTACTGTACAGGCTCTCTACCACATAAGGGGCAGCGTTTAAATAAACAATACCTGCATTTGAAATTACCATACCTTTAGTAGATAGCTCACAAATAATTATTAAAAATAATTAATAATAATAAGCCACATGTTTGTGGTATCTGGTATACGCGCACATTGCGTATTTTAAGAGAGATTCCACATAGACTGGTAGTTTTTAAACGATTTGGATATCGAATTACACCATCCAGAGAAAAGTGGGTCAGATTGTGAAGAATTATGTCTATGTTATCGTTTTCATAAGTACCCATTGCTGACTAAATTCCGAATATTTTCTAAACGTGTTAATGAAATTCAATATTTTTCCTTATTAGGTTCACACTTCACTTTATCTCCACTCTTATTGAAATGTTTAGATAAGAGCGGCGAGGGTGGATGATTTTTAAACATAAAAATAGTTTGCTGTTTAGTCTATGGTGAAACTTATTCCATGAAACATCTACATTTTGTAACATGGCGCGATACGTTTATTCAAACATTGAATTGGCAGACATGTTTCTTATTTACGGTGAAACTCGGTGTAATTCCGCGGAAGCTGTAAGAATTTATCAAGAGCGATTTCCTGAACGACACTTACCACCGCCAAACCGATTTAGAAATTTATTACAAAAAGCACGCGACACTGGAAGTTTGCAGCCCGTCGCCGGAGCCGTCGGAGGTGGTGACCGTCGAATGCGATATTTGCGAGCGGAAGATGAAATTTTGAATCTGTTGGAAGCGGATCCTGGTTTAAGTACCCGTATTATCGCCGCTCAGCTAAATGTATCGCACACATTTGTCAGCAGTGTTATACGAGACAATAATTTTTATCCGTATCATTACCAGCGTGTACAACATCTTCAACCCCATGATTTTCTCAAAAGAATTGCATTTTGTCAATGGATTTTGGCACAAAATGTTCAAAATCCTAACTTTACCAAAGACATTTTAGTGACCGACGAATCGTGCTTTACGCCTAATGGAAGTTTTAATTTCCATAATATGCATGTTTATGCAATAGAAAATCCTCGTGTTACGCGTAGAACTCATTTCCAGCATCGCTTCTCCCTTAATATCTGGGCAGGAATTTTAAATGATCAATTAATTGGGCCATTTATGTTCCCATTTAATTTGATTGGAGAACGATATTTACGATTTTTGCAAGATGACCTTTTAGATCTTCTAGAAAATGTACCCTTAGCGGTTCTTAGAAGAATGTGGTATTTGCAAGATGGTGCGCCAGCTCACTATGAAAAGCGCGTTAGAAGATATTTGGATGATGAGTTTCCAGGACGTTGGGTTGGTCGTGGAGGCCCTGTACCATGGCCTCCAAGAAGTCCGGATTTAAACCCCTTAGATTTTTTTTCTTTGGGGATACTTTAAAAGTGAAGTCTACACTACGGAAATTGACAATGCTGAAATGCTGATACAACGAGTAAACGCCGCGGCTAATACCATTCGTGAAAAACCTTGTGAAATGTTTGCTACTGTTCGTGCAAATTGGATACGTAGAGCCCAAATGTGCATTGAGTGCGGCGGACGTCAATTTGAACACTTATTGTGATTTTTTTATATGTGACCCAGTTTCATCTAGTAATTCTAGACAGTGTGTGTGTGTGTAGTGCGTGCTAAGTGATTTATACGTCTCGCAGTAGTAACAGTAAATAAACAATACCACAAATGAGTGACCTAGTTTCATCTAGTCATTCGAGACAGCGTGCGTGTTTAGTGCGTGCGAAGTGATTTATGCGCCTCGCAGTAGTAAAAGTAAATAAAAAATACAACAACTTACGCATCCACGAAAAATATCATGAACACAGGTAACCAGAAGTTCTCAAAAAGTAAAAAATGCATGAAAAATTATGAAAAATCCAATATTTTTTTTCCGATTTTATTTTTGCTGCAATTGGTGTCAAAATATTTTGTGTATACGCCCTTAAGATAATGTACATTAGTTCGATTACACGCTGTATAATGAATAGCAAAAATATTACAAATAAAAGTTGTAGATCCCATCGAAATAGTCAAAATCCATATATCAAACTTTTCTGTAGCTCAAATAGTTTTCAAGTTATTCTGTCTTTTATAAAACGAAGCGCTCAGAAGAGAGCGATGGATGTCTTTTACCGAAGCGCCGGGCTTTGTAAAAAACGTCACAACTCGAAAACCATTCAAGCTACAGAAAAGTATAATATATGGATTTTGACTATTTTGACGAGATCTACAACTTTTGATAGTAACATTATTCGTTAGTGTCAAGGCCGTTGCCAGGAAGGGAGGATGTGGGGGTTCAAACTCTCCCCAACATTTTTAAAATGCTAATTTTTTTTTATGAAAAGCGGCCTTGTAAGAAAAAAACAATATTTTTACTATTAATCCCCCCCCCATTGACTTAAATATAAAGAATAGGAAAAATGTTACAAATAAAAGTTGTACATCCCATGGAAATAGTCAAAATCCATTTATTAAACTTTTCTGTAGCTCAAATAGTTTTAAAGTTATTCCGTCTTATAATAATAATAATAATAATAATAATAATCTTTATTAATGTCCACAGGTACATTCGTCAGAATCAATACATAAATATACATTTTCCCTTATAATTATTTAAACATAAAATATAATTTTATTTAAATTTAATAAGATATTCATCCAATGAATAGAAGGCATTATCCAAGAGTAGCAATTTAACTTCAATTTTAAAATTAGCGTGTGTTAGATTTTTATATTTAGATGGAAGGGTGTTATACAATCTTACTCGAATCGCATTTGCATTTCTTGTTTTAATATTATTTATATCGTGGTTAGTGGAATAATTATCTATGTTTTCATGCATATATGTGAGACATTCCAAGATATATAACGACGGTAGTGTAAGCAAATTTGATATTCTGAAATATTCTTTGCAATCTTGTGTATATTCCAGCTGACAAAGAATTCTTACTGCTTTTCGTTGAGCTGAGAATACTGCATTTGCACCTGACGAGTGACACCACACAATAATTCCGTAACGTATGTATGATTCGATTAAAGAAATATAACATGCTCTTAGAGTATCATAGCTCACTACAGGTGCAAGCCGACGTAACAAAAATACATTTTTATTAATAGTTGATGTTATTTTGGACGTATGCGTTTTCCAGGTTAGTTTACTATCAATATGAAAGCCTAAGAATTTTACTTCAGTTACGAAGTCTTCTGGGATTGTTTTTAAGGAGAATTGAATATTTACAGTTTTATTATCATTTAAAATTAATTTATTTGCAGAGAACCAATTCAATGCATTTTCCCGAGTATTTAAGTTTTCGCTCTGTAGTTCTGGTTGCGACCTTCCTCGATTTACTAGCGTTGTATCGTCTGCAAACAATACTACATTATCTTCGCCAATATATTTACAAATATCATTTATGTATAGTAGGAATACCACAGGCCCTAGCTTTGAGCCCTGTGGCACACCTACATTACTAATGTATTTATTTGACAGCTCTTGTTTGGATTTTACCTGCTGTATACGATTGGTTAGATAACTTATAATTAGTTTACAGCTGGAGTGGTGAAAATTGTACATATATAGTTTCTTTAAGAGAATTTCATGGTTCATGCTGTCAAACGCTTTCTGCAAATGAAGGAAGGTTGCTTGTACGAGCTCATGGCTGTTAAATGCATCTAGGCATCTTTCTACTAGGTTCAAAGTAGCAGTTGTAGTGGAATAGCCATTTCTGAAACCGTATTGACTATTGGATAGCAAATTAGATTGGTTGATAAAGTTAATAATTTGTTTTTTTAATATATCTTCAAATACTTTTGAAACTGTAGGTAATATCGATATTGGCCTGTAGTTATTAACATCGTTTTTAGATCCTTTTTTATAAATTGGTATGACAATGGCTCTCTTGAGGCATGATGGAAATATTCCTTTTTGAATTGATATGTTGATTAAGCGGGTTAATGGTGGAATTATTGTTTCTTTCACAGATTTTAGTATGTCGGCTGTGCATTCATAGATGTCCCTGCTCTGACTATTTTTCAATGTCATTATAGAAGACCTTACATTCGCGCTAGATACTGATTCAAATTTGAAGTAGTTATTGTCATTTATAGATAGACTAGGTAATATAAGATCTGTAACATTAAGTGTACAATCTTCGATATTATTTGTATCAGGTGCAGTCCTTTTAAAATGTGAGGCAAAATCGTTTGCAATAGGTGTGTAGCTGTTTGGTGTTATACTAGGTCTATATGAATTTATAATCGTCCACATTACTTTTTGATTATTTCGTGACCCATTAAGTTTAGCATTATTTATTTTGCGCGTTTCATTTATAATTAAGTTTTTGTATTGAGTTCTTGTTTTGTTAAGTAATTCTCTATTTTGGTTACTTTTATTTTTCTGATATGCTTCATCAACTAGTTGTAATGTTGCTTTCATTTTTTTAATATTTATATTTATTTTATTCGAATGGCGTGAATTTACATTATGATATTTTTGGGGGAACGATGTGGTTATAGCGCAATGCAAAATATCCATAAATGTATCGAATTTGGCATCAAGTGAGCCATAGTCTTTATCTATAAATGACCAATCGGCGTCATTCAGTAGATGAAACAACCGGAACTTACCCAAATCAGTAACAGGTCTCGTTATTCGTGTAACCTGAACATTCTGCTTTGAATAAGTCTTCAGTTGGACATCGAGGCCAACATGATCTGATAAACCTGTGTATAAGGGGTTGACTATTAATGTGTGCAAGTTACTAAAAATGTTGTCTATTCTGTTATCAAAGCGTGTGTTAAAGTGAACTAATGGACGTAGTCCAAAACTTATAAAGAAATTGCATACCTCAAGAGCGTCTTTGGAGTTGTTTTTAAAATTTATATTAAAATCACCTCCAACGACAATATTTTGTGTAAGATCTATTGATGTCAATAAACTATTTATTCCATTAAGAAACGTATCGATATTACCACTAGGAGGTCGATATATATTGATTACAATTACATTGATGTCGGGCAAGAATGTAGCGGAAAGTTCAATATGATTTTCTACCGAGTAATTATTTATTACAGGCTCCGATAGAATATTATTGGACACTAGTATAAGTGACCCTCCATATGCCTGTTTTCTAGTGAAAGTAGAAGATAGACTGAAATGTTTGAAATTTAGTAGGTTTGTTTCATTATCAGTGAGCCAATGCTCAGTTACGCAGAATATTGATATAGGGTTCTCGTCATTTGCTAGTAAGATATCTAATTGATTTATTTTACTTCTAATTGATTGGATGTTAATGAAAATTATTCGGTAGAGTTGTTCAACTTCTGTTGAATTCTTTGAAGTCGGTATAAAAAAGGATTGACATACACGCCTTCAGGCCACATATCCGGGTCTTTGACGATATCGGAGTGAGATTTATCCACGATTAGTTGAAAAGAAGAGTATTCCTCAGGACGTTTTGATACCATTTTTGTGCAGGTCGCATTTTGAATATTTATTGATTCTACATGCTGCAGCAGGGCTTCAGGTGTTACTGTGGGATCAAGGCCAGTGATGTAGAATTGTGATAGTAATTTTCTGGCTTTAATACCCATATCTCGTTTTGAGTTTCCAGCAGTTCCTGTTCTTCTTTTGTTCTTTCTTCTTTTGACTAATATGAACTCCTCCGCTTCAGGGTTTAATTCCTTCTCTTCATTTTCTTCTCCTCCATTTGGGGTGCTGACTGTAGGTCCGGTGGATGGTAATGTTGTTTTATTTAAATTTAGAGAGGCAATTGTATTATATGCAACTTTATTTTCTGTTTTAGTGCCATCTGTTTTCTTTTGGTCTAATTTCATTCCTGTGATATTTGTAGATTTCTTCTCCGTGTTAATGTTGGTTTGCATCTTCTCTGAGGGTTTGTTTACATGTTTTTTTGTCTCCTTTAAATTTTGTGTTGTTATTGTTTTAATTAGGTTATCCTTTTCAATTAGATCGTTTGATAGTTTATGCACTTGGCTATGTAAGCTGTGCATATCCCGTTTTAAGTCTCTTATTTCACTACGCATTCCAATAATTACCTGAAGACATATTCTCTGGATTCCCTGTTTCTCACATTTTTCGCATGCCAGAACGCCGAATTTATCCTCGTTTTTAATGCATGAGGAATGATAATTATTTCCGCAAATAAGGCAAATAGATAGTTCTTTCCTGTATTGTATTTGTTGGTGACAGCCGTAGCATACACAATTTTCACTAATTTCTATTATAGTTTGATTTAAATCACTTTCGGATAGCGAGCGATGTTCACGGTTCGCCATTTTAATAAACGAAGCGCTCAGAAGAGAGCGATGGATTTTTTTCACCGAAGCGCCCGGTTTTGCGAAAAACGGCACAACTCGAAAACCATTCAAGCTACAGGAAAGTATAATATATGGATTTTGACTATTTCGACGAGATCTACAACTTTTGTTAGTAACATTTTTGGTTAGTGTCAAGGCCATTGCCAAGGAGGGAGGATATGGGGGTTCAAACCCTGCCCAACATTTTTAAAATGCTATTTTTTTATGGAAAAAAGCGGTCCTGTAAGAGAAAAACAATATTTTTACAATATTTTTAAATTTGTGGGAGTTCGTTGTTTCAAAGCGGTTAATTTGGGGCTTTTAACGAGTGTTTTCCACTCCCAGACTAAGCATGAAGTAAAATTTCGAGTTTAGAAAAGCCTAAGAATTTGGATTGGCCGCGTAGCGAAGCGGAGCGGCCAATCCAAATTAGGCTTTTCTAAACTCGAAATTTTACTTCATGCGCCACGCTTAAAAATACTGATTTACACTGAAGTTAAAAAAAAAACACAGACATACAACAACGATTATAGGCAACCTAATATACGTTAGAGTTATTGGGTTGCCTATAATCACTGTTTTAAACAATTTTTTCAGCGTAGAATTTGACTCACGTTTTATTCACATCTACATATTAGATTGCTAAAGCCGTATATTTTAAACTTTACGATATTTCAGTGTTTTATACGCGCGGCGCATGAAGTATAATTTCGAGTTTAGAAAAGCCTAATTTGGATTGGCCGCGTAGCGAAGCGGAACACTGATTTAATATAAAGCTTAGCGGTGTGTTTAAAACTTCGTAATATGTCAGTCTTTTGTATCGGTGGCGCATGAAGTAAAATTTCGAGTTTAGAAAAGCCTGAAAATTTGGTTTGGCCGCTCCGCGCTTCGCGCTACGCGACCAAACCAAATTTTCAGGCTTTTCTAAACTCGAAATTTTACTTCATGCTTTGTCTGGTAGTGGAAAACACTCGTTAAAAGCCAGAAATTAACTGCTTTGAAACAACGAATTTCCGCAACAAAAAAAAAAACTATAGTCATCGGTATACAGAGAGTTTTAGGTAACACCGAACATTTCCAATTTTCATTTTCGTATATTCTATTTATCAAATCACAAAGCATCCAATACAATTTGACACCTTTCATTTTTAGGTTACATACAGAGAGTTTTTCTTTCAAGTATACTTGTCCCAATTACAATGTACATGCCGTAAATATTTACGATAATCCTTGTTTTTTTTTTAAGTTCAATTTTAAACTTAAAACGAGTGTGATCCACTCCCAGACTAAGCATGAAGTAAAATTTCGAGTTTAGAAAAGCCTGAAAATTTGGTTTGGTCGCGTAGCGCGAAGCGCGGAGCGGCCAAACCAAATTTTCAGGCTTTTCTAAACTCGAAATTTTACTTCATGCGCCACCGATGCAAAAGACTGACATATTACGAAGTTTTAAACACACCGCTAAGCTTTATATTAAATCAGTGTTTTGTACCGGTGGCGCATAAAGTAAAATTTCGAGTTTAGAAAAGCCTGAAAATTTGGTTTGGCCGCTCCGCGCTACGCGACCAAACCAAATTTTCAGGCTTTTCTAAACTCGAAATTTTACTTCATGCTTTGTCTGGGAGTGGAAAACACTCGTTAAAAGCCAGAAATTAACTGCTTTGAAACAACGAATTTCCGCAACAAAAAAAAAAACTATAGTCATCGGTATACAGAGAGTTTTATGTAACACCGAACATTTTCATTTTCGTATATTCTATTTATTAAATCACAAAGCATCCAATACAATTTGACACCTTTCATTTTTAGGTTACATACAGAGAGTTTTTCTTTCAAGTATACTTGTCCCAATTACAACGTACATGCCGTAAATATTTACGATAATCCTTTTTTTTTTTAAGTTCAATTTTAAACTTAAAACTAGTGTGATCCACTCCCAGACTAAGCATGAAGTAAAATTTCGAGTTTAGAAAAGCCTGAAAATTTGGTTTGGTCGCGTAGCGCGAAGCGCTACGCGGCCAAACCAAATTTTCAGGCTTTTCTAAACTCGAAATTTTACTTCATGCGCCACCGATACAAAAGACTGACATATTACGAAGTTTTAAACACACCGCTAAGCTTTATATTAAATCAGTGTTTTGTACCGGTGGCGCATAAAGTAAAATTTCGAGTTTAGAAAAGCCTGAAAATTTGGTTTGGCCGCTCCGCGCTTCGCGCTACGCGACCAAACCAAATTTTATGGCTTTTCTGAACTCGAAATTTTACTTTATGCTTAGCCTGGGAGTGGAAAACACTCACTTATAGCTTAAATTTAATTCATTTAATAAACCGAGCATCGGAAAATGTGCAACTTATGCATATGGATACTTCAAAGAAAAATTCTCATTATGAAAATGTTCCGTGTTATATAAAACTCTCTGTATGTATACCCAACAAAATTAAGATTTAAAACATGTTTAAAACATGACGGCTGTTTTTAAACATGTTTAAAACACTGTTTTATAGCAAAGTGTTTTAAACACAACAACCCTGGTTCAATCCCTCCCCACAATTTTTAAAATGCTAATTTTTTTTATGTAATGCAGCTTTTACTGTAAGAGAATAAGCAATATTTTTACCACTAACCCCGAATTTTTTTCCTGGCTACGGTTAGTCTCATTTTCTTTATTTTGTTGCCAAAATGAAATTCCTTTTCATTCAGAAAACTTCGATTCATAAAAAAAAGAGAATTTTTGTTCCAAAAAAAAAGGGCCAATGAGGCAGGCAATGAGTTAAATCCCTAACCTTTTCTCTTATTTGCTGTTATTATTATTATTTTAGTTTATTACTTATCACAATAATAATAATCGTATTATAATTTACATTTATAAATAACTAAATTTTAAAATATTTATTTGCAGGTTTTACAATCAGCACCAGCAAGCGATGCAAGCACGCCAAGCCCAAACCCAATCCCACCAGCAGCAACAACACAACCAGCGATCGCAACGCAATAAACAAATGAACAACAATAACAACAAGAAAAACAACAAAACCCTCAGCCAAGAGCAGACGCAGCCGTTCAGCCAGAGCCTGCAGTTGACCCAAACCGGGGGGATGTCTCAATCGGGTGGCGGCGGTCTGTCCCAACCGACCACCGGCTTTGGGCTATCGCAGCCCACCGACTTGAGCCAGGACCCGACTTACAACATCGGTGGCAACGACTACCACTCGCAGATGGAGGGTTTGTTATCGCAAGACTCAACCTACCAAGGCGAGCGGTCCTATTACCAGCACCAGCAGCAGAACGTCCACTTCTCACAGCCGAGATATTAGTTAGAGAAAGGAAAGACAGAGGGATGACGCCTAAACAAAAAACATACAACAAAAAAAACACATGTGAATTTTTAAAAAGCAAATACCGGAGAGGAGGAAATAATCTATTGACGAAATCCTGAAAGAGAGTTAAAAATAGATGTAAAGAAAGAAAGAGAAAGAAAGAGTTAGAGAGAGAGAATATAAATCATATGAGATGAAAAACAACCGATGCAAAACGTCGATTGGAACAATTGTCGTCGGACGTTGTTGAAAGGAAGGAAATGTGAATTTCGATGATATTCTCAAATTATAATATTATAATTAACGCGCGCGCACATTACAGAAAAAAAAAATGAAAAAATGAAAAAATGAAAAAAAATAAAATGATAAAAAAAATTAAGAAGAGGAGATTGATATTCAGCAAATGGATAAGGCATTGGAAGCTGCAGGAGGAAGGGAAACAAAAAAGAAATAATACTTAAACATCTTTTAAAAGAAAAAGGAGGAGAAAAAATGATTATTCGAAAAAATAAGTTGATTCATACTTAAACATCTATTGAAAGAATAAAGAGGGAAAAAATGAAGGTACGGTTATTCTATCAAATAAATTGATTCATAATTTAACATCTATGGAAAGCAGGAAAAAAAAGGAGAAATAATTAGTCTTACAAATTAAATCATTCCCTAACATCTTATGAAAGAAGATAGAGTGAAAAAAATTAAGGAATAATTATTCCTTTAAACAAATGGAATCTTCTTCTGTGGAAAGATGTTAAATTATGAATACAAATTGATTGATTAACATCTTTCGAAAGAAGAAAGATTCAATTTGTTTAAAGGAATAATCATTCCTTAATTTTTTTTCTCTTCTTTCATAAGATATTAGGGAATGATTCAATTTGATAGACTAATATAACCTCCTTTTTTACAATAATCATTTCTTAATTTTTTTTCAACAGATTTAAAACAATCTGTTGAAAAAATTAAGAAATAATTATTCGATAAAACAAGTTGATTCATACTTAAACATCTATTGAAAGAATAAAGAGGGAAAAATGAAGGTACGATTATTCTATCAAACAAATTGATTAACAATTTAACATCTATGGAAAGAAGAAAGAGAAAATAATTGAAGGAATAATTATTCTATCAAAAAAAAAATATTTAAAAAAAAAAGATTTTCTTATCAAACAAACTGATTCATAATTCAATATCTATAAAAGAAGAAAGAGAATACAAGTGAAGGAATAATTATAATACAAAAAATGAAAGGATTATTCTATCAAGCATTGAATCATACTTCAACATGTACTGAAAGAAGAAAAGATGAAGGAATAATTATTCTATCAAAAAAAAAATATTTTTTCAAAAATGAAATTTTTTCTTATCAAACAAACTGATTCATAATTCAATATCTATGAAAAGAAGAAAGAGAATACAAGTGAAGGAATAATTATAGTACAAAAAATGAAAGGATTATTCTATCAAGCATTGAATCATACTTCAACATGTACTGAAAGAAGAAAAGATGAAGGAATGATTATTCTATACAAATGAATCAAATAAAATGGCAGATTCTATAAACGAAATAATCTCAGTTTGTTTTTTATTCGAGATTTGAGTTATGGAATGAAATCCAGGAAGAATTATGAAGAATGCTATGCCTAATATTTGTATTATTTCTTTTATTTTTAATGTTTAACACATTACCTACCGGAATTCTTTTTTTTTTAATTTGGCCAAAAAAATATTAAGCAAAAATCAACAGCTATTCCATTAATTTTGGAAGCAAAAAAAAAACACTAAAATTTCCTTTCAATCCTTTTTTTTTAATTTGGTCAAAAAATATCAAGCAAAAATCAACAGATATTCCATTAATTTTTGAAGTAAAAAAAAACACTCAAATTTCATTCAGAAAATTTCGATTCATATAAAAAGGGGAATTTCTGTCCTAAAAAAAGGGCAAATGAGGCAGGCGGGTAATGAGTTAAATCCCTAACCTTTTCACTTATTTGCTATTATTATTATTTTAGTTTATTATTTATCACAATAATAATAATCCTATTATAATTTACATTTACAAATAACTAACTTTTAAAATATTTAGGATAGCATTTCTTGGTGTGTTTAATTAAATTAAATGTTTTTTTTTTTTCGACGCCCGTTATGGGTGAAATGGAATTCAAATAATTAGATATGTAAATTTTTGTTTTTAGAATATCTATTGTTTTATTTTTTTCAACAGGAAAATTATGTTTTCCATAATTATGCATGAATTGATTGATTGGATTATTCTTAAATATAACATTTTTTAATTCCTGTTGTGTTGAAAATAAACTTAAACCACTTTAAAAACTCTCTGTTTGTTCAGTTTTTGATAATCCCTGTAAATGTCATAAGAAAATCTGTTATTGTTTTGTTTTATTATTTTTAAATTATTATACAAAATTTCTAATAATTGTATAGTTTTATGATCAACTTTAAGTGTCTATAATTTTATTTGCAGTATCTAACTCCTGAAGTTTAGAAATATCTTTGTTTCATAGATAATAGAAAATTAAGTGAAACATTTTTTTTCTAAAATATTGGAATTGATTGAATTATTCTTAAATACAGGGTAACTTAATTTTTTTTAAAAACTTAATAAAATCCATTGTATGAATCAGAAAAATTTGATTTTTTTTTTATAATGTAGGCGCATACCTAAAGTTTTGTTTTACATAGTTTAGAAGATCAACTTGATTTGTTCTTCTTAACTTTGTAAAACAAAACTTAGGTATGCGCCTACATTATAAAAAAGAAATAAAAATTTTCTGATGACGTCCCCCATTCTCCATACACTGTGTAAACCGATTTCTGGCATTTGTCATGACTCTTGCCAACAAAAAAAAAGACCTTTATTGGCATATCCTAAAGCTATTTACAATGTCAACACTATATTCTTACAATCTCAATACTATATTATTACCCCTCTCCTCCCTCCTTTCCTTTCCCTCCCCAACTTCTCCAGCGTCCTTACCCCTGCAATCTGTTTTCCTAATTCTAACCCTTAGCGAAGCCACGTCTTGTCAAAATATTTCTTCATTATTTTAAGCATTCTGCATTCTATTATTTTTCTTCCCTTCACATCTTGCCCTCTTTCTCCCGTCCCACTTTCTTCAGCGTCTTTACCCTAGCTTCGTCCTCCCTCATCCATTCCGTCACCCTTCTATTCCCTTTCACTCCCACCCATTCCTCACTCATACCCTCACACTCCTCCGCCAAGTGCCTCCACGTATCCTTCCCCCATTCACACAACCTACATCTCATATATTCTTCCCCCATCCATCTCTTCCTTCCCCTCTCCCCAGACCCACACCTTGCCCTCGCCATTATCACCCTTTCATCCCTGTTCCACCCATCCTCACTCATGTATCTCGGCACCCTCCCATATACTTGCCATCTTCCAAACATATCATTATATTCACTTTTGTCTATCCGTCCCTGTCTCTCCTGCGGTTCCACCTCCTTCATCTTCTCTCTCATCCTCGCCGCCACCTTCACCCCCCTACCCAACCATTCCTGTACCTTCCTCTCTGCCAGTCCTCCCCTTTCATATATTCTGCTTCTCTCTTCCCTCCACCTCCCCCCTTCTAGTTTCATGCACGCCTCCCATTCTATTCTATTCTATTGAAAGTGAGTGGGTAGTTATGCTACCCTCCACTGCGACCGCAAGGATCTATTGTGGCTCACAATTAAGGTCGAACATCCGACCTTACAGCTCACCTTCCAAGTCCATCTTCTTGATGAAGTCAAGGATCTTGTCAGGTGAAGTTTTTTCCAGGTCCTTCAGGTTTAGCTTCGGTGTGCCAAACACCGTGGTCCTGATCTGGTCGCCAGCTGGACAGGCACATATGACGTGCTCTGCTGTTTCATCATCCTCTAGGCATAGGCGGCACTCAGTGGTGTCGCTTAGTCTCCTCCCATACTATTCTCACCAATCTCTCCTCTTCTACTCCGCATAATTTCATTTCATACTTCATCACTCTCCACCGCCTCACATTCGAATCTCTATTCGTTTCCTGCAACAGTATATATCCCGGTGTCGACTTCTCTAGTCCCAGCATCCGTCTCAGGAACCATAACTGTTCTCTTTCAATCACCTCATACGCTCTCGTTCCCCATGCTTCTACCCCGTACATTAGTATCGGTCTTACACACGCGTCCCACACCTTGCATGTCACTTTAATACTATTCTCCATCCATCTTCCCCATTTTCTCCATGCCATTCCCCATGCTCTCCTCGCTTTTCCTTGTACCCACCTTATATGCTCTTCATACCCACCCGTCCCTTTAAAAATAAATCCCAAGTATCTGAAACTTTTCACTCTCTCAATCACCTCTCCCTTCCATTCTAGCTCTCCCACTCTCCCCTCTCTCCCTTTATTCCTAAACCTCATCCATTTCGTCTTCCCCACATTCACACACATTCCTCTCTTATCCATATATCTTTCCACCCTTTTCAACATGCCTTTCACTCCCTCCCAATCTCTCGCCATCAACACTATATCGTCTGCATACGCCAGTAACCATACTTTCTCCTTTCCAATCACCACTCCCCCTTCCTGCCCCTTTTTCAACACCTCTTCTAGTTCACTTATGTATATATTAAACAGGACCGGACTCATGGGGCACCCCTGTCTCAAGCCCTTCCATGTCCTAAACCTTTCCGA
Source organism: Philonthus cognatus (assembly GCA_932526585.2). Classification (NCBI taxonomy): domain Eukaryota; kingdom Metazoa; phylum Arthropoda; class Insecta; order Coleoptera; family Staphylinidae; genus Philonthus; species Philonthus cognatus. The sequence goes on from OW052244.1 coordinate 104,796,746, forward strand.
TACTTCTTCCCCCACCTTCGCTTCCACCCATGTTTCCCTATACACCTCCCTTACACACTCCACCACTCCGTCACTCACTCCCTTTCGCCTCAGACACTCTACCATATCTTCCCTCGGTACTGAATCATACGCCGCTTTCCGATCTACAAACACCGCATACACACACCCTTTCTCTGTCATCCTCGCTAGGGTAAATACCTGGTCCCTCGTTCCCCTCCCCCTCATAAATCCCCCTTGCGACTCTGGCAGCATCCTCTTCTCTTTTACCTCTACTTCTAATCTGTTCTTCACCATAATCATCAGTATTTTGTATCCCGTGCTCATAATCGTCACCCCTCTATAGTTCTCTGCTTTCCTCTCATCTTTCCCTTTATATATTGGGCATATCCTGCCTACTCTCCATGCCTCTGGCATGCTTTCCCATCCCCTCCATATTCCATATGCTAGCTTTCGGAATTTCTTCTTCCCCCCTTCTCCTATCTCTCTCCACATTTCTGCTTTCAATCCATCTCTTCCGGCCGCCTTTCCTCCCTTCACCTCATTGAACGCTCTTTCTGTTTCCTCTACCGTAAATTCCTCTCCTCCAATCCCTCGCCCTACTTCTTACTGTCCCTTGTTCACCGCACTCCTCCTTACACTTTCTGGTCCAGTCTTCTAACAACACCCCTATCCTCCTCATCTCTTTCCCTCTCCTCAATACATTCCACATTTCTCTCTCGTTCCTACACTCCTTCATTTCCTCCACTGCTCTCTCTGCCACTTCCAGCTTCTTCCTTTCGCACACCTTCTCGTATGCCCTTCTCGCTTCCATCATCCTCTTTCCCTCTCCTCCGTTCTTTATATATTCTCTCATTACTTTCCTCACCTCCCTCTTCGCTCGTTTACATTCTTCATCAAACCACTCTTGCCCCTTCCTCCTTGTTCCCTTCACCTTTCTTCCGCATCCTATTATGGTCTTCTTCTCTATCTCCTCCATTGAACTTATCTCCTCCCATTGTACCTTCTCTAATTTCCTCCTCATGGCCTTAATCGCCTCTCTCCCACTCTCTAGCTTCTCATTTCCTTGCTCCTGTTTCCCTTCTTCATTCCTTCCTATCCTTAGTTCCACTCTCAACGGCAGGTGATCCGATCCCAGCACCTCCTCCACTTCCATCTTCCTCACTTCCTCTCTTGCTATTCCCTTGATTATCGCGTAGTCAATTACTGTTGATCCTTGTGCTCCCACGTATGTTTTCTTCCCTCCCCAGTCTCCTTCTGTGCACCCATTCAGAATTTCCCAACCCTCTTCCGTCGTCCACTCCTTCATCCTATGCTATTACTTCCTGGATGTTGGCCTTCAAATCTTGTAGGGTCCTTGGACGGTTTACATAAACACGGGATTTCAAAAAGCCCATAGAGAAAAATGACAAGGGGTCAAATGAGATGAGGTGCTCTGGGAAGTGTTCCCTCAAAACAGCCATCGATGTTCTTGAAGTGTGTACCGTTGCACCGTCTTGTTGGAACCAAATGTCCTATAAGTCCAACTCATCTAGCCGTGGGAAAAAATATTCTTGTAACATGTTTAAACAACGGTCCGAATTCACTGTAAGCAGAGCTGGGCAGGATTCGAATCCTTTTAGAGGATTCAAAAGATGCATTCGAATACTTTAGTTCAACTGGATTCGTGATCCCGATTCGTTACATTTTTTTAAGAGGATTCGTATTCGAATCCAAATGTGGGTGATTCGAATCCATATAAAAGGATTCGAATCCTTATGAAAGGATTAGAATATTTATAAAAGGATTCGAGTACTTACAAAAAGATTTGAATCGTCAAAAATAATTTGAATTGATTGTGAGGATTAACATGAAAATGTCTTTAGTATGTTTTTAAATCTCTCGTTAAATCCTGTTTTATACGCGTGGCGCATGAAGTAAAATTTCGAGTTTAGAAAAGCCCCGTGAAAATTTGTCTCAGGTCGCTGCGCGACCCTCGACAAATTTTCTACGCGGGGCTTTTCTAAACTCGAAATTTTACTTCATGCTTAGTCTGGGAGTGGAAAACACTCATTAGAAGTTTTCAACCATTTATATAAAAATATCGTTACCAGTTGTTTTAACAAAAATACTTAAAACCTAATTATATATTATCAACACTGAAAATCGTTGATAACAAAGTAAACATCTGATTCCCTGTTACTCTGATTAAAGATGTATTTGTGTGTTTCTGAACTTCACTTCAAATCAGTGTTTTGTACGCGTGGCGCATGAAGTAAAATTTCGAGTTTAGAAAAGCCCGAAAATTTGTCTCGGGTCGCTGCGCGACCCTCGACAAATTTTCACGTGGCTTTTCTAAACTCGAAATTTTACTTCATGCTTAGTCTGGGAGTGGAAACGCTCGTTCGAAACTTCAAACTGAATGCTTTGATAAGAGCATTAAATGACTAAAAATGTTTTTAAAGATAATAATCTAGTTTTCAAAATTTTGTTTAATATTATTTGAAGTAAAACTGACATGGTAGCTACAATCTGAAATGTTAAATTTTTCGGACATTTCTCTGATTCAAGATTTTTTCCCTGGCCTTTTAATATAACTTTCTTCTGTGGGAAACCTCCATTTTCTTAAATTGTTTTCATTGTTTTTGTCAATATTTAAGTTAATTTTATAAATTTTTACGTGTTTTGTAATTTGCCTGCTCATTTTGACAAATAAAATTATGTCATATGGCTTTTTTGTTAGTGTTTTGGTCAATTTAAATAAAAAAAAAGACCTTTATTGGCATATAAAAAATAAAATTAAAAAAAAAATAATAATAACAAAATAATAATAGAACAAAAAAATTAAATCATTTCCTTTCTTTTTTCCGCTCTCCGCCAACCCAGTACTGTTACCATCTTTACGCCAGCTCCGTCCTCTCTCATCCATTCCGTTACACTCCTTTTTCCCCCCAGCCATTCCACATTCGCCCCTTCACACTCCTCTCCCAAATGACTCCATGTATCTCGTCCACTTGCGCACAACACACATTTACCATACCTTTCCCCCATCCAGACCTTCCTTCCTCTCTCCTCCGAACCACATCTAGCTCTTGCCAGGGTTATCTTCGCCTCATTCGACAGGTCACTATTGGATAGGTACCCTGGCACTCTCCCATGCACTTGCCATCTTTCGTACATTGGATTGTATCCACTCCTCCCGATGCACCCTTGCCTCTCCTGCATCTCCACCTCTTTCCACTTCTCTTTCATCCAAGCTGCCACATTCACCCCCTTCTCTAACCATTCATTTACCCTATCCGCAGACTCTCCTGCCCTTTCATACATCTCTCTGCGCTTCATACTCCACTCACTCCTCCCTAATCCCTTGCACGTTCTCCATACTTCTTTCACCAGTCTCTCACTTTCCAATTCACACAACTTCATCTCATACTTCACCACTTTCTCCATTGCCTCACCATGTATACTCATTCTATTTGTTTCCTGAAGCAGAATGTATCCAGGGGTTGACCTTTCCAACCCCAGAATCTGCTTCAGGAACCACATCTGCTCTCTTTCAATGCATTCATACTCATTTATACCCCATGCTTCCACTCCATACAACAAAATGGGCTTCACACACGCATCCCACAGTTTGCACGCCAATTGGGAGTTGCCAGCAAACCATTTTCCCCACTTCTTCCTTACAATACCCCATGCTTTCCTCGCTTTCCCTTGTACCCATTTGGCGTGCTCCCCGTACCCACCTGTAGCTTTAAATATGAAGCCCAAATATTTAAATTCTTTCACCCTTTCAATCACCTCCCCCTTCCACTTCAATTCATCTACTCTTCCTCTGTTCCTAAATTTCATCCACTTTGTTTTCCTTGCATTAACTTGCAGCCCTCGCTTGTCCATATACCTTTCCACCCTCTGCATCACCTCCTTCATCTCTCCCCAGTTTCTCGCCACAAGTACCATATCATCCGCATACGCTAGCATCCATACCTTCCTTTTTCCGATCACTACCCCGCCCGCTTGCCCGTTTCTCAAAACCTCTTCCAATTCGCTTACATATATGTTAAATAATAACGGGCTCAGCGGACAGCCCTGCCTCACCCCCGTCCACACCCTAAACCTTTCAGCCACATTCCCTCCAACTTTCGCACTCACCCACGTTTCCTCGTACACTCTTCTAATCCATTCAACCGTTACTCCGCTCACTCCTCTCCTTCTCAGACACTCCACTAACCTTTCTCTCGGAACAGTATCGTACGCTGCTTTCAAATCCAGGAAAACAGCGTACATACTCCCTCTCTCTTCCAGCACTCTCTCCACCATCCTTGCCAGCGTAAATATCTGGTCCCTTGTTCCCCTTCCTTTTCTAAAACCCCCTTGAGTCTCCGGCAGTATTCCTTTAATTTCCACCTCCTTCTCCAATCTATTTTTCACTACTGTCATTGCAATTTTGTACCCGGTGCACATAATTGAAATTCCTCTATAATTTTCTACATTAGATTTATCACCTCCTTTATGCACAGGGCACATAACTCCCACACGCCACGTCTCTGGAATTTCCGCTTCTCCCCTCCACATTTGGTTCAGCAACCCTCAAAACCTCCGCTTTCCCTCCTTTCCTATCTCCTTCCACATTTCTGCTCTCAGCCCGTCCAGCCCCGCAGCTTTTCCAGCCTTTACCTCTGCAATGCGTTTTCTATCTCCTCCTCTGAAAACTCTTCAACCTCTCCCGCTACCCCTCGTTCCCCTACCCCTTCCGGCTCTCCAGCCATTCTATTACATTTCTCTGACCATTCTTGCAAAGAAACTCCTATGGGCCCCTTAATTTCACCTCTTCTTAGAATACCCCATATCTCCCTTTCAGTTCTACACAATCTAATTTCCTCGGTCGTTCTCTCCAAAGCCTGCCTCTTCTTTCTTTCGCATACTTTGGCGTACCTAACCCTCGCTGCCACCACCCCCTGCTCTTCTCCCCTACCCAAGCTCCACTCCCTCACTGCCTTCCTCACTTGCCTCGTTACGTCATGACACTCCTTATCCCACCATGGGCAACTCTTTCCGCCCCCCCCTTTTCACTATTCTTCCACAACCCACGATTATCTCTTCCATCTCTTCCATTGTTTTTACTTCATTCCAGTTTATCTTCTCCAAGCGCTTTCCCATGTTCTTAATCGCCCTCACACTGTCTTCTATCTTCCACGCCTCCTGCTCTTGTTCATTTCCCTTACATTCCCCCATTCTTATCTCTAGCATTATTGGCAAATGGTCCGACCCCAAGACTTCCTCCACCTCCATTCTTCTAACTTCTCCCCTATTTAACCCCTTTATTACGACATAATCAATTACTGAAGATCCTTGTTGTCCCACATACGTTTTCTTCCCGCCCCAATCACCTTCTGTGCATCCGTTTAACACCTCCCATCCCTCTTCTATTAACCACTTCCCCATTCTCCTTCCCTCTCCGTTGATCAGTTTATCCTGGGACGTCCTTACTATTAGTTTACCTTCACCACACACTCCTCCCCACATCTCCCCTATTCTCGCATTAAAATCTCCCCCCACCACACGGAGGGAGTTGTTGTGTGGTTGCCTTTCTCATCTACGACTTTCTGCACTTCGGCCCAGTTCTTATTAATATAAATCACCCCTACTTCCAATTGACACTTCCCCCTTTGGCATTTAACCCACGCTACACCATCTACCTCTTCTACAAATTCCACCTCCCCTGTTTTTAGGGACCACTTTGTTCCCACTATAATACCACCCTTTGCTCTCCCTCTCTTTGCCTCCTTCGTTGCCCCTTGTACCGACCACCTAAGTCCCCCTGGAAGTGATTCTCTCACATTTTCCCACTCCTCCTCCATCATCCATGTTTCCAATAATCCTACCACATCCTCTCCTAACACCCACTCCTCAAAGTCTTTTTGCCACCTCCCGCCCTTACACTTCGACTTTATCCCGACCACATTCCAAAACCCCACCCTTATGCTCTCCTCCCTTATTTTTCCCTTCTTCCTGCCTGTTTTCGTGTCTGTCTTTATGAGACACACATTTTCTTTGTTACTTAGTTCCTCATCCTTGCCGCGTATTTCCCTACTGTCCCTTATTCCAATTTTAGACTTGCCTACATTGTTTGTGTTTCTTTCTTGTTCATTGCATTCGTCCTGTTTCTTAGCCTTAGTTGTCTTCGTATGATTCGTTATCTTCTTTATTCGTTTTTTGTACTCATATGGGGCTCGCATTCCTCTAGCCCTTCTTTGCGTTGATTCCACTTATATATCTTGTCGTTTATTTTGAGTTTTTGATAGCCAACTCGTATTCTGTTTACTTTTGTTTTCTCTTCTCTCGCCATAATTCTAATCTCCCTTTGTATATATTTAAATATAATTTCATGACTTTTCTCTGACTTTCCCGGTTTTAATGATATTCAGTGAATTTTTTAACTACGTAATTTTCAGGCATTCGTCGATTTTACAATAGAGTTCAACTTGAAGCTTTAAACGAGTGTTTTCCACTCCCAGACTAAGCATGAAGTAAAATTTCGAGTTTAGAAAAGCCCCGTGAAAATTTGTCGAGGGTCGCGCAGCGACCCGAGACAAATTTTCGGGCTTTTCTAAACTCGAAATTTTACTTCATGCGCCACGCGTACAAAACCCTGGTTTAAAGTGAAGTTCAGAAACACATAAATACATCTTTAATCAGAGTAACAGGGAATCAGATGTTTAGTCTGTTATCAACGATGTTCAGTGTTAATAATAAATAATTAGATTTTAAATATTTTTGTTAAAGCAACTGGTAACGATATTTATATATAAATAGCTAAAAAAAATATAAAATCAAATTTATTCTTAAAGGATTTGTATTCGTGATTTGTAAAAACAGGATTCGAATCATATTTATCTCTTACGAATCCTTTATTCGAGTAACTGTGACACAGGACTAGTTACTGGGCACTATGACCTGAATAAGCACAAACATAGGATGGGTCTTGAGAAAAGCCCCCTATGCCGTGGGTGCTTGGAAGAAGAGGAAACTCCCCAACACCTACTGTGCACATGCGAAGCCTACAAACGGCAACGCACGGAGCAACTCGGGAAGCCCGTGCTTCCTGAAGAACAGCTGAAGAACATCCCCTGGCCCAAACTCCTGGACTTCTTAGAAGACACAGGAATATACAGGGAGTAAAATAACCAGAGGAGCACAAAAGGACCACGGAGACAGTGCAGGGACGCTAAGCGATACCACCTCATGTGGAAAAAAAAAAAACTGTGATTCGAATCATATTAGGTGATTCGAATCCTTTTTACGAGGATTCGTCCCAGCTCTGTTACCGTTGCACCGTCTTGTTGGAACCAAATGTCCTATAAGTCCAACTCATCTAGCTGTTGGAAAAAAAATGCCTGTAACATGTTTTAATACCGGTCCGAATTCACTGTAATTGTGACTTCATTTTCCTCAAAGAACCAGGGACTAAAAATTCCAGCTGAGGAAATTGCACACCACACTGTGACTTTAGGTGAATGTAAAGGCCTTTGATGCAGTTCTCGAGGATTGATGTCAGCCCAGAAGCGCATGTTTTGTTTATTGACGGATCCGCACTAATGAAAATGGGCTCCATCACTTACAAAAAAAGCGTGCTCAGGAACGACTTCGAGAAGTTCACGCGTTTCTTCGAGAATTGAAGTCACTCTCAGAAAGTTCCTGCACAATTGCCATTTTGTAAGGATGGAAATGAAGATCAGCATGAAACATTCTCCTTACAGAATGATTGGAAAGTTCAAGGATAGACGAATGTTTGCGCGCAGAACGCCGTGGTAATTGCAACGTTATGTTATGGGGTCGGTGGGTCGTGTGGCCTCTGGGCCTTTCGAAGTTACCTCGACCTAAAAGATCTTTTGTAACTATCCCTGACCTACTTGAGTCCCTCAATGTCTAGACTTCTTATGAAGTCTACTATAACTTGAGGGTTAATGTGTACCAATTCCTCGGTGTTTAAAGTGGCCGATGACAGGTAGTTCCCTCTTTGAAGGGACAAGGCGGGGCATTCACAATGGTAATTGCAACACTCAAGCTCGCACTGCCTCAATGTTCTCAAGTGATCTAATGGGCCGAGGGACTTCAGTTCTTCGTCTTGTCACACTTGCAGTTTGTCTGAACATTTTTTTTTTCCACATGAGGTGGTATCGCTTAGCGTCCCTGCACTACGTTCTCCGTGGTCCTTTTGTGCTCCTCTGGTTATTTTACTCCCTGTATATTCTAAGAAGTCCAGGAGTTTGGGCCAGGGGATGTTCTTGAGCTGTTCTTCAGGAAGCACGGGCTTCCCGAGTTGCTCCGTGCGTTGCCGTTTATAGGCTTCGCATGTGCAGAGTAGGTGTTGGGGAGTTTCCTCTTCTTCCAAGCACCCACGGCATAGGGGGCTTTTCTCAAGACCCATCCTATGTTTGTGCTTGTTCAGGTCACAGTGCCCAGTAACTAGTCCTGTGATTTTCCTTAGTTTCATTCTGCTCAGTCCTGACAGCGCTAATGCGCTATCAGGTACCGGGCCATCTAGGAAGAGTCTCGTGTGCCTCATTCCCATTTGGTTGTGCCGTGCCTTTGTATGCTCCTCTGCTAACTTGCGTCGGATTATTTCCTTTCCGGTTTCATGTGGTATTCCGAAAGCGGGTTCAGGTCCTATAAATTCACCTGTTGCCCCTTGTTTGGCCAGCAAGTCGGCCCCCAAGTGTCCAATAATTCCTTGGTCCTTGGGTATCTATACTAGCTGTGTTTTTGTTGTTGTCGCCAGTGCGTCCAGCCTGTTTATGCAGTCTATAACTAGTCTGGACTGAACTATCGGCGAGGCTAGCGCTTTTAGGGCTGCCTGGCTGTCCGACATAATGGTAATTGGTCCTTTGTTGAGTCCCGACTCCATTATGTGGTGGGCACACCAGTCAATGGCGGCCACTTCAGCCTGGAAGATGGAGGCATGTTTCCCCAGAGCAACCGTGAATTGTTTGCTCCGGTTACAGCCTCCATAGATACCAGCCCCGGTTCCTTTTGTGTTTTTGGACCCGTCTGTGTACCAGATGGTTCCTTTACTCGTTCCCGGGTATGTTCCATTTGTCCATTCACTCCTCTGTGGTATGATTATTTTGAATCTGCGGGATGGGTGTACGATTTTAGTGAAATCGGACCTCATTTTTAGGATTTCTTCTTCTTGTAGCACTTTAAATGTTTCCGGTCTAGATGACCCTACATTTAAAGTGTGTCCATTTATGTGCAGTCTGTAGGCTGCCTGTCTGGCTTCCATCATAACATATAGATGTAGTGGTGGAAGCGATAATATGTGTTCCATGGTTGCTGTGGGCGTTGTTCTCATTGCCCCAGTAATCAGCAGACACGCCTGTCGTTGCACTCTTTCGAGTTTTACGGCTGCGCTCTTGGTTTCGGTTTTTTCTCCCCAAGCGAGCGCCGCGTATGTCACTATGGGTCTTATGACCACGGTGTATAGCCATTTGGTCATACTGGGTCTCAGTCCCCATGTGCGTCCTACCATTTTCCTGGTCGCAAAAAGTCCTCTCATGGCCCTTTTGCTGATGTTCTCCAGGTGGAAGTTGAAGTTCAATCTGGTATCAAGTATGACCCCTAGATATTTTACTTCATTTTTGATTGGGACTTCCATTTCATACATGCGTAGCGATGTTATGTCATCGGTTTTTCGTCTCCTGGTGAAGGGGACTATCGCCGTTTTGGCCGGGTTTACAGCTAGCCCTTCGTTCTTGCACCATCTTTCCACGGTAGTTAGTGCCCTCTGCATCAGGCTTGATACAGTGGTCCCAAACTTCCCGCTAACTAGAATGGTCAGATCATCTGCGTACCCCAGGGCATAAATGCCCTGGTTTTCAAGTAGCAGCAGAAGGTCGTCCATGACGAGGCACCACAGGAGCGGCGAGAGAACCCCTCCCTGGGGGCACCCGCCAGCGACCACCGCTTCTGCTGTCTTTCCGTATAGAGTAGTTGTTACAGTCCGGCTCCTGAGCATCTTGTTCACCCAGTGTCGGACCTGCGGGTAAATCCCTCTTTTCTCCATTGCTGTTGCTATGGAGTTGAAGGTTGTGTTGTCAAACGCCCCTTCAATGTCCAGAAAGGCCCCCAACGCAATGTCTTTGCATTGTATGGTCCTTTCGCATCTGCTCATAGTGACCCACGTAATAATTAATTTGCAGTCCGGGACAGGGGCCAACGGGGCTAAATTAAAGTAATTCCGAAAGGCGCGCTTGGTTGCGATCACAGAACATCCGCTCGAAAAATAAGCCTCAACGGCAAAAGCACACTCCTCACCGTTCCAGCGCATGATGGCAAATGAACTGTGTCGGGATAAAACTTTATAGTCCCACCTCTCAAACGAAACCACTAGCGCTCCGCTACATCAACCGACTCAATGGCACCATTTAACAAAAGGAAGTTATGCTGCCGCACCATGTACAACATTTTTTAATTCCTGTTGTGTTGATAATAAACATAAAAACTGTTTGTTGTCAAGTTTCGACAATCCCTGTAAATTTTATAAAAATCTTGTTATTTATAAATCGTTAACTTGTTCCTCGTTGATCTCGGTAAAACATTTCTACTAATATATTGGTTTTTAATTTAAATTCACTTGGTTTGTTTTACTAATAAATTTATTAGTAAAACAAACCAAGTGAATTTTAATTAAAAACCTATATATAATAATAATAATAAATGCCTTTATTTGTCATACAAAAATAAATACAAAATAGAAACTTATAAGCGTAGGCGAAGTTCAGTCAGCTTAACCTGTTACTGATCTTCCACTTAACCTACGAAAAATTAAACATAAATTTAATTGCAACGTGTGAGGGATAATAGACAAACATATTTCGTCGTCAATATCTCGAATTAATTCTGTAAATTCAAAGCTCATTTTGTAGTAACAGAGAGCGCAAGTGACATCTGAAGCTGTTGAATTTTAATTGTTTTAGGTTTTGGGGAATTTTATTGAATAATTTATAGATGTTGTAAGAAAAACATCTCGAATAAATAGCAGATCTGTGCTTCGGTGGCGATATGAGTCCCCGGAACCTAACATTGACATTATGAATATCAGTCCGAAACACAATTCTACGATATAGATAAGAGGGTTTGCGGAAATTAATTAACTTATAGTAGAGTAAACAAGAATCAAGAATTCTTCTGTTATCTATTTTGTTTTATCATTTTTAAATTACGATACAAAATTCCTAATAATTGTATAGTTTTATGATCAACTTAAAGTGTCTATAATTTTATTTGCAGTATCTAACTTCTGAAGTGTAGAAATATCTTTGTTTTATAGGCAATAGAAAGTTATGTGAAACATTTTTTTTTTTCTAAAATATTGTTTTTATTTAATTAATAAGAGTGAAATATAAAATTTTTAGGAATTCTTACAAGCTAAATTTCAACGATAACATGTTTATGATAAAATCATTCCATACAATCATTAATAACAAAAAACATAAACTAAAAATAAAACAAAAACACATTTAATAGCGCTGCTAATATAACAAACAAATTTTAATAATAAATATATCACACGGTATTGATTAAAATATTTACAGTACCTGTGATTTTTTTCAATATAATTGTTGAAAAATATACAAACATCGGGTTTTATAAACTCGAAAAAATCACTGTTGGCCACAAATTTGTCTACTATTTAAGTAATGCCGGGTTTCATAAACACAGTTTAAATTGAATTATAGTTATTTATCGAATAATAGTTAAATAATTATTAAAAAATTAATGAAATTATAGTTTTTAACGTTGGTTGTTTATTATTTAATCAGCAAATTAAATCTATGAATAAAATTCGTTTATAAAACTGGACATGAGACAAATATCTCATAAAAAAATTACCCTGCATATCTATAACCAAGGAAATTTACTAAGTAATCTTCTTTTGTGAAGTTAAGGGCCTTGGCTTGAAAGCCCTGATTCTTTGTCTTAGAACAATAATCTGTTATTTCAAGAGATTATGTTAGGCATTTTGGGGCTTAAGAGGAGGATGACCGCTATCTAAATGTAGAAAACTAGGCATATTGTCATCTTAGGGAGCGGAGGTCCGTATCTAGGGATGAAATCTTTAAAAAAAAGAGATAATTTTTTTACGTTTAAACCACGGCCACCTCCTCTTAATAATGAAAAAGAATTTTCCCCAATTATATACACAAAACACCTTAAAGGTTAATAAGTATCGTGCTAACCTTGAAAATACGGTAAGTTTTTCTTTTAAGTGTACATATCTCAATTACAGCATATACGCTGTAAATCTTCAGGTATTTGTTATGTAGTTGTATGAGTTACGTGAAGGTGTTAAGTCACTTAATTAAACACAGTTATATTCCTTTCTTCACTTTTATTTTTTTTGCTAGATGTACATTTCGGGTACTAGGTACCCATTATCAATTGATATTATCCTATTGAAACGCTTTTTAGCTTAAAGTTTTGCAACCACTTGCAGAGCTAGTTCCCCCAGAAATTTTAGCCCCTCAACCAAAATCTCGTACGTGTTATTCTCGGGTACCTAGTACCCGAAATGTACATCTAGCAAGAAAAATAAAAGTGAAGAAAGGAATATAACTGTGTTTAATTAAGTGAGAGGTATTTGTTGTTTATTTTTTAAGTTCATTTTAAATGTTTCAACGAGTCATTTCCACTCCCAGACTAAACATGAAGTAAAATTTCGAGTTTAGGGAAGCCTAAAAATTTAGTTTGGTTGCGTAGTGAAGTGGAGCGAATAAATCGTTCAAATTGAACACTTTAAAAAAACAACAAATGTCGGAAAATTTACAGCATAAGCACATGTATATTGAAAGTAAAATTCTCTGTATTTGTTAATATTAATTAAAAACTGTATGAGCGTATAATAATGTGCTAATAAAAGTTCGTTATGTACAAAACATTCTTAAAAAATATACTCTGCCACGTTACGTTGAGTAAGTAAAGAATGTAAAAAACTAGGTGGGCATCAGTCTCTACTTAATAATACTACTTAAGTCATCACTTGCTTTTTTATTTCCTATTTTAAGAAAGATGACGAAATGTGAAGAGATTTCAGTTGATCACAAATGTTCCCAATATACTTTAATGATACTTTAATTCGGTGATCTATCACACTAATAGTTTATATTAATAAACTATTAGTGTGATAGATCACGGAATTAAAGTATCATAAAATTATAACATTTTGATTTTTGTAAAGGAGTGCCTTGGAAATAGTTGAGAACCTCACTCAAGAACGAAATGTACTTATTGCCCTACACATTTTCTTCCATTTAACCGATTTTCTATCTCTTACCGTTTAGAAGATACCCATGTACGGACTGTTTAATTGGGACATCCTGTATATTTTTATGATTGATGCTAATTAACGTTTTTGCCCTATATCAAGGGGAACCGATGCTTATGTTCTGGTTCCAAATCCTGATTATTTATGACTAAAATTCTGCATATTGAAGAAATTTCTCCAAATATAACAACACTGCTACAAAATTCAAGAAACTTATCCATCAGCCTTCACAGACTTGGGCAACCAATTTCTGATTTACTCTTCACATATCGTACAACCCTTTCCTTACTTAACCCCGATAATTCCCTAACTATATGTCTTCTTTATATCCCTGCTGCTCTTAATCCAACTAATCAACCCTATAATTATAAACAACGACGCTATAAAAATATGGTAAATACCGTACGCCAAAAACTGATTACGGGGCGTCAGCGCTAAACCCACGTTACTCGTAACCAAACCTAAAGTCAGACCGCTCTGGATCAACAGAGCCAGGAACATGTTCAACCCAAAAACCAACCCGTAACTGTCCTCCACGATAAACTTCGCGATCTCCGAACTGGCTATCGTGATCATAAAATGGTAGATCGCGCAGAAGATGATGTAACACGCATAGCTGATCCAAACCCTTTCCGACTGCGAGCTAATCAACGTTATACTAGCCGCAGTTATGGAGCATATCGATAGGATTAATTCCCCTTTTTGCTTCCAATCCACCCTCAGGTAACCGGCCAAGAGCGCGCCGAGGAAACCCAGAACCGTCGCTCCCGCTTCGACGGTGCCGTTGTAGACGATGCCCCCGCCGGCTTCTGTCTGTATTTGGGTCCACAGGGGTTGCATGTAGAATTGGATTTGGATGAAACCCGCTGTGGTTAAGGCCCACCATAAGGACCATTTGACGACGTAGCGGTTGTTGTAGGACTTGACGAAGTGCGATTTCATCAGGGTGAACGCGTTGCGGTATTTCGTGGGGGTCATCATGCGCTGGTTGGCTGTTTGGTGGAAGTAGATGCTGCGCTTCACCGAGGGTAGGAACATGGCCCATACTGTTGCTAATATCATTGCTGAAACAAAGAATTGGCAATGAGATAAAAAGTAATCACATTAGGAAGCCGTAGCCAGAAAAAAATGATGATGTGTCATAGCAGAGCTGGGACGAATCCTCGTAAAAAGGATTCAAATCACGAATCCGAATCACCTAATATGATTCGAATCACGAATACTCGAATAAAGGATTCGTAAGAGATAAATATGATTCGAATCAAAGATTCGAATCACGAATACAAATCCTTCAAGAATAAATTTAATTTTATAATTTTTTTGCAACCATTAATATATAAATATCGTTACCAGTTGTTTTAACAAAAATATTCAAAATGTAATTAATTATTATTAACACTGAACATCGTTTATAACAGACTAAATATCTGATTCCCTGTTACTCTAATTGAAGATGTATTTGTGTGTTTCTGAACTGTACTTCAAATCGGTGTTTTGTACGCGTGGCGCATGAAGTAAAATTTCGAGTTTAGAAAAGCCCGAAAATTTGTCTCGGGTCGCTGCGCGACCCTCGACAAATTTTCACGGGGCTTTTCTAAACTCGAAATTTTACTTCATGCTTAGCCTGGGAGTGGAAAACACTAATTTAAAGCTTCAAATAGAACTTTAAGAAAAAACAAGGAATATCTAAAGATTTACAGAAAATAGGCTGAATTTGGAATACGTATACTTAAAAGAAAAACTCCTTGTGTCTGCTTGTTCCGAAGAAATATGAATAATTATAAACCATAATGATGATAACAATTAATTCTCAAAAAAACTCGTTAATTAATATTATACACAATTGACGTTTCTTAAACAAAGGCGGCGAGAAAGAAAAAACATGTATTTTTAATCTTCTAGTAGAAATGCGTTTTATGTTAAGTAAACTATCCATCTTTCAGCTAGTAATACAAGTTCTTTCTGCTAGCAGCAATTGTCCTTTTAGTAGTAGATGAAGCAACTACTATTTTGTTCCTTCTACTATTACTAGGACTTTCTGCAACTAGTTGTAGTACAGGCTCCGTCTGCTGGTGGCAAGACACGATAAGCCAGAACCATCTGAGCTAGACGCTCTGTTAATAGCAGTAGTTCTTTCTGCTAGTAGAAATAGTGTTTTTTGCTATAAAAAAACGACTGCTAGGTCTTTCTGCTACTAGTAGTAGTGCAGGCTCCATCTGCCGGTGGCAAGATTTGAAGCTAGAACCATCTGAGCCAGAAGCTTTGTCTGCCAATAGCGGTAGTTGTTTCTGCTAGTAGAAATAGCGTGTTCTGCTAAAAAGTAAACGTTTCTATCAGTAATAGTAGTTATTTCAGCTAGTAGTACCATTTCTTTATGCTAATAGCGTTCGTCCTTTCAGTAGGAGAAAGAACAAGTATTATTTTGTTCCTTCTACTACGAGTAGGTCTTTCTACTACTAGTACGGACGGAACCTGTACTACAGGTTTCGTTTGCTGATGGCAAGACATCTGAAGCTAGAACCATCTGAACTAGAAGCTCCGTTACTAGCGGTAGTTCTTTCTGCTGTAGTAATTCTTTTAGCTAGTAGCAGTTGTTCTCAAGACCGTAGCCGTGAGGGGGGATGTGGGGGTTCAAACCCCCCCTGAAATTTTTAAAATGATAAATTTTTGTATGTAAAAGCGGGACTGTAAGAGCAAAAAAATATATTTTTTTCTAAGCCCCCCACCCAGTTTTAATAACCCCCTCCGATTTTTTTTTTCTGGTTGCGCCCTTGGTCGTTCTTTCAGCTTAAAAGTAGTTTTTTTGTTCTACTACCACTAGTTTTTTCTGCTACTAGTAGTAGTACAGACTCCCTCTACGGAACTAGAAGCTCTGTCTGCTAATAGTACTTAGTAGTACTAGTACAGGCCTCGTCTGCTGGTAGTAAGATATCTGAAGCTACAACCACCTGACCTAAAAGTTCTGGCTGGTAATAGTGCTAGTTGTTTCTGCTAGTAGAAATAGTGTTTTCCGCAAAACAGACCATTTTCTTTAAATCTTTAGATATTCCTTGTTTTTTTTTTAAATTCAATTCGAAGCTTTAAACGAGTGTTTTCCACTCCCAGACTAAGCATGAAGTAAAATTTCGAGTTTAGAAAAGCCCCGTGAAAATTTGTCGAGGGTCGCGCAGCGACCCGAGACAAATTTTCTGGGCTTTTCTAAACTCGAAATTTTACTTCATGCGCCACGCGTATAAAACACTGATTTAACGAGAAATTTAAAAACACACAAAAGACATTTTTCATGTTAATCCTTACAATTAATTCGAATTATTCAAATCTTTTTGTAAGTATTCGAATCTTTTTATAAATATTCGAATCCTTTTATAAATATTCGAATCTTTTTATAAGGATTTGAATCGCCCACATTTGGATTCGAATACGAATCCTCTTTAAAATACGTAACGAATCCGGATCGCGAATTCAGTTTAAAGTATTCGAATGCCTCTTTTGAATCCTCTAAAAGGATTCGAATCCTGAATGATTCGAATCCTGCCCAGCTCTGTGTCATAGTACCACAGCGGGGTGGCGACCAACCGGGAACGTAAGGGATTTTATTTATTGGGAAAAGTTACGGAAATTCGGCCTCGAGCGGTCCGTTTAAGCCAAAATTGACAACCGAGCACCTAACCCCCCTCTTAGGCATTATTTCAGAAAGCTTGATGTCATCCATTTATTGTCACAATTCAAGGGGATTTTATTTAGATAACAAATTCCGAATTTACTTAAATTTATTCCTGTAACATTTCTAACAACTCGCAAAACTATATGCAAATCAACCAATTACCAGGAAATTCCAACAATAATACACAATTAATTGTTCCTTGAAACACGACCTATTGTCTCTTAATTATTTAAATTAAAGATTACTTAATTTTGACGTCAATAAATAAAGATGTTTCATATAAATGCTATATATTCATCTTTATTTGTGGAATCTTAATAAAATAGAAACAAATAATAAAATATTATGATAAATAATAATTTATTTAAATAATAAACTTTTTCATAAAATATATGTAAACTAAAATTAAAATATATTCAATTGTAATTGTGATAATTTTTTTCTTTTATCTCTCTTATAAAAGTACTTAACTGATTGAGCGCTTGGGATGTGGAGTGTGATCTGGAATAAGCGAATCTGAAAAAACGTCAGACATTCCACCAAATTTTATACGCTTGGCTTGCGTTACATATACCGAATGAGACCCCCGGTTAATTCCGGTGTAAATCAGTGCTCCCGTATAGTGTACAATTCGCATGGAATTACCATTTCCCATATGTATGAAACTTTTTTTATACCCATGGAAAATGGTAATTCCATGCGAATTGTAGAATATACTATTCTCGAGCTTTAACCATTTTAATTCAATAACAGCCATAGACTGTTTTTTTATTTAATAAACAATCAATAATAATTTATAGATACATCAATAAAAAAACTAGCATTGGTCATCGACACAAAACGATTTCATTGAAACAATTTATAGACACCAAATCAGCCGTTTATTAGGTATGCTGTTTGAACTCGTACGAATTTATTTGAATGTATTATTAGCCAATGTACTGTGTTGTCTTGATAATTTTAGACCTAGTAATAAAACAAATACATGTGCAACTAACAAATAAATACTTATTTAAATTACGTATAGTTGAAAGTTAAAAGTATAACGCAATAACCACATAATATTATTTTATAACTCTTTTTGAATAATGCACATATTTAACGATATTCCGATATTATTCTACAATTTTCCTTTTATTTTACAACTCTCTTATTATTTTACAATTTTTTTATTATTTTACAATTCTCTTATTATTTTACTATTCTCTTATTAAATAATTCATGCATTCCATATAATTGGAAATTGATTTCCAATAATATGTACGCGATTTAAAAGTAAAGAAGAAATAATTGCATATAATTTGTTTTTGAAATGCACCACACGAATGAATTAACGGGTAAATATTCCGTGAAAATATAGAAGTAGATAACAAAATATACATATCAATCAATTTTACTCCTATTATGTATTTACCCTCATTTATTATTACCGGTTAATTACAAAAAGTTATTATCCTTGTTTGTAAAGGAAATAATAATGTGGTACATTTTAATTATTTGTTTTAAAAATATAAATATTTTAATCGCGAGCGACCTCTTTTAAAGAAAAATCAATTCTAACGTAATGCAAGAAAAAACGAATAGCTTTAAAACTTCTGAAAACTAAAAGAATCCCATACATTATTTAAATCGACTTATTAATATGTGATAGTATTATTAATTATTGCTATTACATTTATTGGATTATTGGAACATGGCTTTTAATTAATATTCATATACGAAATAAAAAATACGTCATAAAAAACCAACACAGAATGGACCCATTAATAATTCAATAATTTATCGTATCCAGTTTAATAAGCGGTTGATTTAACGACGACCGCGACCATGAACTACAACTACAGACTAGCCATTTATGCCATGCACATTATTGTCAATAACAACAGAATGTCGCGATATTTATTATAATGAACTATGATAAAAAAAATATACACAATTCGATTATTGTGAAAAATGTACGTGTACACAATGCGGGGATATTAACTTTAATAATGCATGTATTATAATTTATTGTTGGTATTTTCAATAATAAGTTGAAATTTATTAGAAATATTTGTTGTCTGTATTGGAAAACTTTATTTATTTTATATATATTTTTACTTTTCCCGTATGTATTATTTTCGTGGACATTTTCAAATCAAAAATATCCGTTTTTCTTCAGATTTTAGAAGAATATTTTCTTTAAAAAAATTGTAAAAATTGAAAGTTTTATACAATCAACATGTAGTTTACAGAATTTATTCAAAATTGATTTCACTTACATCTTATACTCTTGAGCATAGAGGGCGCTATTGTTTACACTATAATAGTGTCCACCCTGGGTGTTTTTGTTGACATTGAAGGCGCGTTTGATAAAACGACCATACCGAAGATAAAAAACGCGTTTAACAAGCGTGGAGTACCATCTAAAATGTGTGACTGGATTGGCAATGCACTGGCCAACCGTATAGTTACAGTGGAACAGGGTGGGTAACGGATCACCTGTAAAATTGACAGAGGCTGTCCACAAGGAGGTGTCTTATCACCCCTACTATGGAACAGAGCTGGGCAGGATTCGAATCATTCAGGATTCGATTCCTGGATTCGAATCCTTTTAGAGGATTCAAAAGAGGTATTCGAATACTTTAGTGAACACGGATTCGTGATCCGGATTCGTTACATTTTTTTAAAAGGATTCGTATTCGAATCTACACGTAGATGATTCGAATCCTTATAAAAGGATTCGAATTCTTATAAAAGGATTCGAATTCTTATAAAAGGATTCGAATTCTTATAAAAGGATTCGAATCCTTATAAAAGGATTCGAATTCTTATAAAAGGATTCGAATCCTTATAAAAGAAATCGAATCCTTATAAAATAATTCGAATCCTCATACCCGGATTCAAATCCTCCTAAATAATTCGAATCATCGCTATTAAGGCTGGGATTCTAATTCGATTAATTCAAATAGTTAAATATTCTAATATGAATATTTAAATCACTAAATTATTCATATTTGAATATAAATATTAAAATTTTCGATTAATTCAAATATTTGTGAATGCATATTTGGTTACTTAACCATGAAAAATATCCAACGTTAATAGTATATTTTTAACTTCACTTGAAATCAGTGTTTTATACGCGTGGCGCATGAAGTAAAATTTCGAGTTTAGAAAAGCCCCGTGAAAATTTGTCTCAGGTCGCTGCGCGACCCTCGACAAATTTTCTACGCGGGGCTTTTCTAAACTCGAAATTTTACTTCATGCTTAGTCTGAGAGTAGACAACACTCGTTTGAATTTTAAATTTAACTCTTTGAAAAAATCGACGTATGTAATATAATAAATCATTCATTGAAATCATAGAAAAAGATTCAAAATTTTACCTAAAATTAACTATTAGAGTTAACTTTATAATTTACTCGGCTCTTAATGGGTAAATATTCTATTCCTAAAAAAACAGTTTTTATTTAATATTAAAGTTGCATTTAATACAATAACAAACTGTGAATAAATAGACATAAATCTAGAAATATCGAAAATTTTGACATGTAGAAAATCTTGACGGTCCACTCCCAGACTAAGCATGAAGTAAAATTTCGAGTTTAGAAAAGCCCCGCGTAGAAAATTTGTCGAGGGTCGCGCAGCGACCCGAGACACATTTTCACGGGGCTTTTCTTAACTCGAAATTTTACTTCATGCGCCACACGTATAAAACACAGATTTAAAATGAAGTTCAATAACACATATATCATCATCAATTAAAATCATTATATAATCAGATATTTAGTCGGTAAATGAACATTTTTGTTAATAGAAACTGATGGAATAAAATATTACTGATTGCAAATAATAGATTCAAATTTATTTTTAAAGGATTTGTATCCGTGATTCAAAAATGAGGATTCGAATCTTTGATTTGAATCATATTTTTCACTTACGAATCCTTTAATACGCTTTGATTAAAACACTTGGTTTGTTTCACTGATTTAAATCAGTGAAACAAACCAAGTGTTTTAATCAAAGCGTATTAATTAAATATGTTTCACCACGGGTTAAGTGAGAAATTAATTCATCATATACGAATCCTTTATTCGAGTATTCGTGATTTGAATCATATTAGGTGATTCGGATTCGTGATTCGAATCCTGTATTTGAGGATTCATCCCAGCTCTGCTATGGAACATGGTTCTGGACAGCCTTCTCGAACAACTTTAGCAACTAGGCTTCTGTGTGACAGCCTATGCTGATGATTGTAAGTGGCAAATTTGAAGACGTTCTATGCGACCAAATGCAAGGAGCTCTAAATACAGTTTCGCGGTGGTGCAATGATCACTTCCTATCGGTGACCCTACTAAAACGGACATGGTCATGTTCACCAAGAAACAAAAGGTGACGCAAAGAGCACCAAAATTATTAAATACGATGCTGCAGTACAGCGACGAGGTGAAATACCTGGGCATCACTCTCGACAGGAAACTGAGCTAGAAGAAGCACATCGACATCAAAACAGACAAAGCCATAAGGGCCTTTTTGCAATGTGGTCGGGCAGTGGGGAAAACCTGGGGGTTGAAACCGCGCACGACGATGTTATACACAGCCATCATAAGGCCCATGCTAACATACGGCACTTTAGTTTGGTGGCCCAGGACCAAACAGCTAACTACGAGGAAGCGACTCTCGCAAAGTGCAGCGGGCAGTCTGTCTAAGCATAACAGGCGCCATGCACACTACTCCAACGTTGACGATGGAGGTCATGCTATGCCTTTCGCCACTTGATATTCACGTGGAGAGGGAGGCCGTGGCGACCATACTTCGCCTTCAAGGCAGTGGGATCTGGAACAGTAACCGCTGTGGGGAAGTCAGAGGACACCTCTGGAGGAGGGTCTGCAAAGCCAAGCCTCTTTTAGAGGCTGGCACTAACTACTGTAGACCGACACTCATTCGGAATGCGCCCTACACGGTTACCATTCAACCCACTAAACAAATTAGAGAGTCGGCCATAAGGATCTACACAGATGGATCTAAAAGTAGGATAGATCAGGGATTGGAGTATTCTCCAGGACCCTGAAAATCCAAACAAAGGTCCCGATGGGAAAGCATGCCACCGTCACACAATTATGGGTATAACAAAATTGAATTTGTGTTCAGTATTCCGGCACCAGGTACCCACAGACGCGTTTCGGACTTCAAGGTCCTCTTCAGTGTGGTCCCGACCCAGTGCTGACGAATACTGAACATTTCTGACTATTTCAAGCCAATATGTGAAAACTATTAATGATTTCGATAGCTAACGCCATCTAATGCTTCATAGTGGCATCGTCAGTGACACGAATGCACAAAGTGCATATACAGGTCACTGTTTCGTCCACGAGCGAGCAGAACTCTGTTTGTGAAACCAGAAAACAAATATCAAAATTGAATTTGTGTTCCTTGAAGTCCGAAACGCGTCTGTGGGTACCTGGTGCCGGAATACTGAACACAAATTCAATTTTGATAATTGTTTTCTAGTTTCACAAACAGAGTTCTGCTCGCTCGTGGACGAAACAGTGACCTGTATATGCACTTTGTGCATTCGTGTCACTGACGATGCCACTATGAAGCATTAGATGGCGTTAGCTATCGAAATCATTAATATGGGTATAACACTTGCGGCTGAGAACATCATAAACCGTAAAGTGTCAAATGAAGCCATACTGATCCTAACGGAGAGCAGGCAAACGCTACTGTCTCTAAAGAAATCACGTACAACTTCAGAGGCAACATTAGAGTGCCACAGAAAACTTAGGCAAACAGCAACATTGAAGTCTGCTGGGTGAAGGGGCACGACTTGAACACAGGTAACGCGAGAGCTGACGCACTGACAAGAGCAGCGGCTGGGATGGACATTCTCTCACCGGAGCCGCTAGTGCGCCTTGCACCTCTGTCCCTGTGCAATATGGTACAAACCAACGCACTGGAGAAATTCAGGAAGCGTTGGGATGACATCGAGGGCTGCAAGCTCTCTAAGGAAACACTATTGTATCCCAACGAGAGATCAGCGAAACAGTAGCTGCAGCTGACCAGAGGGAACCTTAGGCGCATAACTGCTGACCTGACTGGTCACTGCGGGGTAAACGCACACCTATACAGGATGGGGATAGTTGACTCTCCATCCTGCAGAGGATGTAACATGGAAGACGAGACTGTCGGACACATTATCAGCGATTGCCCGGCACTCTCGTCAATTAGAGGCTCTTTACTGGGTGAAAGATGGCCTACAATGGCCTATATAAGGGATCTACCCACCTCGGCTTTGCTAGACTACCTAAACCAGGTGGGCTGGCTGAGCTGAGGCTGGGTAATCGACGGGAGCAAGCACAACAGGCGTAATGAGGCCTAAGTGCAGTGCAGAAATACGCACTCCCCAAAGAACCAGAACCAGTATCCCAGTATTTAAGTGAGTAGCACAAACTGGCATCCATCTTGACGAATTTAGGCGCCAAATTCAAACTAAATCAAATTAACAGGACGCGGTAATCATTATAGAATATGATTGGTTTAATATATAAAATTACGAAAAAACTATTCGTGAAAATGCAAACAATGTCTTAATTAACAAGACAACTTAAGACGATAAATATCCATTGAAACAACTACTTCCCTTCTTCTTCTTAATTCTTCTTCTTAATTAAGACATTGTTTGCATTTTCACGAATAGTTTTTTCGTAATTTTATATATTATGTTTAAAGTGTGCAAACTATAAGAAGCGTAAGCTTATTTTCTCGAATTCAAATAGTTTTGAATTTGAATTTATCATGATTAGTTTAGTTTGAATTTGGCGCCTAAAGGTGTCAAAATGGATGAAAGTTTGTGCTACTTTCTTAAATACAGGGACACTACACTATAACGTTGTACGGTATGTATCGTATGTTTAATAAAACAAACCTCTAGAGTACCGAGATTTTTACTTTTTTTTAATTTAAGTTAGCTAGGCGTTTTAGAAATTGACATATAAAACGTCAGACATAATAATTATTACACATAATTTCAAAGTTGCTAACCTACATATTTTCCATGGCACTCTAGATTTTTTTTATTGAACATACGATACAAAGTGTACAGATAATGTGTGTGTGTTAAATAAATTACCTCCTAGACTTATGTAGTTGAGCTGTTTGTAGTCCATAGTTTCAGTTGATATCAAAATTTGAGCAAGAATACTGGAGAGGGATCTCCCGGCTAGAATGAAGGCCCTGGCGTGGCCGCTCACTTCTTGATAGTGTTCACTGTCTACTTTGGCATAAATGTAGGTGTAGTAGGCGATTTCTGTCGCCATAAATGTTCCATATATTCCCTGTAATAGAATAATTAATTCAACTATAAAATTAAGAGGACGTGCAAAAAGTTATTCAATATGGTACATTGCGTTCTGCAAATAAATACTTAGTTTAAATATTATTAAACATCTACTAAAGCTTTTTCTACAACTTCCGATCAAAGGCGGATAATCAGAAATTACATATATTTAAAAATGTATCTTACCAGGAGTTTTTTTTACGTATACATACCCCCATTATATGCTGTAAATTTTTAGATATTCGTTGTTTTATTAAAAGAGCTGAATTTGAAGCTTAAACGAGTGTTTTCCACTCCGTGAAAAGCCCCGTGAAAATTTGCCCGAGACAAATTTTCTGAGCTTTTCTAAACTCGAAATTTTACTTCATGCGCCACGCGTGTAAAACACTAAAATATTTCGAAATTTATGTTTATTTGAACTTCACTTGAAATTAGTGTTTTATACGCGTGGCGCATGAAGTAAAATTTCGAGTTTAGAAAAGCCTGAAAATTTGGATTTGCCGGGGCGCGACTCGCTTCGCTCGCGCGCCCTGCAAATCCAAATTTTCAGGCTTTTCTAAACTCTAAATTTTACTTCATGCTTAACCTGGGAGTAGAAAACACTCATTTATAGCTTCAAATTTAACTGTATTAGAAAAAGCGTATGGGAGTTTTTCTTTTTGGTATACGTATCTCAATTATTTGCTGTAAATTATCAGCTATTCGTTGTTTTTTTTTAAGTTCAATTTAAAGAGTTAAACGAGTGTTCCACTCCCAGATTAAGCATGAAGTAAAATTTCGAGTTTAGAAAAGCCTGAAAATTTGGTTTGGTCGCGTAGCGCGAAGCGCGGAGCGGCCAAACCAAATTTTCAGGCTTTTCTAAACTCGAAATTTTACTTCATGCGCCACACGTATAAGACACTGATTTTAAGCGAAGTTCGCTGGTTCACAATATGTCAGTGTTTTTAAGGTTTAATACGCGTGGCGCATGAAGTAAAATTTCGAGTTTAGAAAAGCCTGAAAATTTGGTTTGGTCGCTCCGCGCTTCGCGCTACGCAACCAAACCAAATTTTCAGGCTTTTCTAAACTCGAAATTTTACTTCATGCTTAGTCTGGGAGTGGAAAACACTCGTTTAAAGCTTCAAATTGTGCTATTTAAAAAAAAGCGTATGCATATGTACACTTAAAAGAAAAATTCCCTGTATATAATTCACGTACATTTTTCCAGCCAGTAAAATTTTAACTATCATTTTTAAAGTTATTCGAACTTTCGACAGGGATTGGAAACCAAGGCAATGGCTTTCTTTTGCAAATATAATGAAACTCGCAACAAAAAAAAAAAAAAAACAGGAAAACTGTACCCCCATTATGTGCTGTAAATTTTAAGAAATTCGTTGTTTTATTAAAAATGCTCAATTTGAAGCTTAAACGAGTGTTTTCCACTCCCAGGCTAAGCATGAAGTAAAATTTCGAGTTTAGAAAAGCCTGAAAATTTGGTTTGGTCGCGTAGCGCGAAGCGCGGAGCGACCAAACCAAATTTTCAGGCTTTTCTAAACTCGAAATTTTACTTCATGCGCCACGCGTATTAAACACTGATTTCAAGTGAAGTTCGCTCGTTCACAATATTTCAGTGTTTTTAAGGTTTAATACGCGTGGCGCATGAAGTAAAATTTCGAGTTTAGAAAAGCCTGAAAATTTGGTTTGGTCGCTCCGCGCTTCGCGCTACGCAACCAAACCAAATTTTCAGGCTTTTCTAAACTCGAAATTTTTCTTCATGCTTAGTCTGGGAGTGGAAAACACTCGTTTAAAGCTTCAAATTGAACTATTTAAAAAAAGCGTATGCATATGTATACTTAAAAGAAAAAATCCCTGTATATCATTCACGTAAATTGTACCAGCCAGTAAAATTTTAATTATCAACAATTTTAATTATCAACAAACCAAGGCAATGGCCTTCTTTTGCAAATTTAATGAAACTCGCAAAAAAAACAAAAAAACTGTAAAAATAATTTCTTATGCAAGTAAATCTTTATTATCTAAGAAATTGTACATTACATGTAATATAATGATAATAAAACATAATATTCTCTGATGTATTCCCAAATGAGGGCTATCGACCGTAGGTCTTTCTGCCCTTGTTTTCTTTTTTCTTCTGCCTTCGTTTATAGTAGTTGGGATTTATGAATGGGTAGGGATTTATGAATGTAGTGAGGATATATATTCGAATAAGGTGATGGTTGGGTTTTTGAATTTAGGAGGAATGTCAGGATTTCTGGGGATGCACATTTGCTTGAGTAAGACATAATTATTGTCATTGCATGCGAATCGTTTAGCTAGGAATCTTAGTCTATCTTTAATGGTTATTATTTTTGTTGTTTGATAGAGAAGGATATTTGACGGATTATGGAGAGAATTTTGGAGGTGCCTGAGTTTTGTAAGAGTACGAAGGGATGATCTCTCCGCAATTTCGAGGTTGTTAAGTGTGGATTTGGAGGGATTTAGGTACAGGATGGAGGAATATTCTAATACAGGTCGACAAATCATTCTATATATTCGTGCACTGGTATTCGTACTTATTCCCTGACTTTTATATGTCAGGCAACAGAAATATTTTGAAATTGAATTTGTGTTCAGTATTCCGGCACCAGATACCCACATTCGAGTGCGCTCCGGTTTTTACCTTGCGGTGTATACCGATAGAGCGTCCGTTTTAGGGAACGGTGGATCACCGCCATACCAGCGAAACCACTACCCGTCGGAGACCAACCCACATGTGGACCGGAGGGGCGGATAGACACCCCTGGGCTTTGCAGGCCCACCCCCGACTCCTCATTTAATGGCGACAAGCACCAGGGCTAAGTGAACCCCGCCGTGTGTAGGTTAGCCCTATCCAAGATAGGGACACAGACTATGCGTGTGCTCAGGCTTATACCGGTCGGTGTGTGCCTTTCGAGCGTCCGTCTAAGGACAGGTGAATCACCGCCATATCTGCGAACCACTGCCCGCCGGAGACCAACCCACGTGTGGACCGGAGGGGCGAGTAGGCACCCCTGGGCTCTTCAAGGCCCACCCCCGACTCCTCATTTAGCGGCGACAAGCACCAGGGCTGAGTCAACCCCGCCGTGTGTAGGTTAGCCCTATCCAAGATAGGGACACGGAGGTTACCTCAAGAAGGTCTACAACTCCGACTTGGACAATCGTCCCTTTCAGGCATCCGCCGTCCGAAGACTCTGGTCTGCCCCCGCCGCCTCCTTAATAGGTGCTATGACGGGACCCCCCAGATAGGGACACAGAGGTTACCTCAAGAAGGTGTACAGCTCCGACTTGGACAATCGTCCCTTTCAAACATCCATCGTCCGAAGACTCAGGTCTGCCCCCGCCGCCTCCTGTTGTTTAGGTGCTATGACGGGACCCCCACCAGATACCCACAGACGCGTTTCGGACTTCAAGGACCTCTTCAGTGTGGTCCCGACCCAGTGCTGAGGAATACTGAACATTTCTGACTATTTCAAGCCTATATGTGAAAACTATTAATGATTCCGATAGCTAACGCCATCTAATGCTTCATAGTGGCATCGTCGGTGACACGAATGCACAAAGTGCATATACAGGTCACTGTTTCGTCCACGAGCGAGGAGAACTCTGTTTGTGAAACCAGAAAACAAATATCAAAATTGAATTTGTGTTCAGTATTCCTCAGCACTGGGTCGGGACCACACTGAAGAGGACCTTGAAATCCGAAACGCGTCTGTGGGTATCTGGTGCCGGAATACTGAACACAAATTCAATTTTGATATTTGTTTTCTGGTTTCACAAAGAGAGTTCTGCTCGCTCGTGGACGAAACAGTGACCTGTATATGCACTTTATGCATTCGTGTCACTGACGATGCCACTATGAAGCATTAGATGGCGTTAGCTATCGGAATCATTAATAGAAATATTTTGCTCTTTTTATAGTCGCTGTTTTTATTAAGGATTTGTGCTTTCTGAAGGATAATTTGTTATCGAAATGGATACCGAGGTATTTACATGTGGGAGAAGGATGGATTATGGTGTTATTTATGGATATCGATGGGCAGTTGGGTGTTAACCTGTGGAAGGGTAGGAACAGTTGGGATTTATTTTGAGTCTCCACTTAGAGAAAGAACCATAAGGAGCTTTCTGTAATTAAATTTTGAAGGGAATCTATTGTTGAAGTTAGGGTATAATTTCTTATTTTTACAGATTTCCTGTTTTCTTTTGCGATTTTCATTAAATTTGCAAAAGAAGCCCATTTCCTTGGTTACAGATCGATAAATGATTCATAATTATTATTATCTAACAAAATAATTCATTAACATTATCTATCCATCCGGGTTTATCTAAAACAATACCGTTATACGAGTAGATGATATTGTTCATATCGCGATTCATACCAAACCGCAATCAAAAAAACTAGATACAGAATTTTATCCAAGAGCAAACATTCAATGAGTAATCGGAAACAAGGGTGGGTATTGCATTACACGAACTGCTCATTACTAATGCAAAGGTTGACTTTTATTGACCGACACTTTCAAAACATACGATACACGACAAAAAAAACATTCTGCCGCGATTAATGTAAATTACGACCACCCGGATTATTCCCATCGATCCACACACTACTCACTCATAACATTTATATATAATTGTGGTATATTTGAACTCAATATAATTTCGACGATTTAGAAACCTTGACTAGAATTTTCGAAGGTTCCTAAAATATTCTACATGTATTAATAATAATAAGTAAGTACACTTCACTTTGTTATACCACCTTCATTTATAAAAGTGGTATAAAAAAGTTAAATGTATTCTTTATATCAAATTGAAAATGTACCACGAAGTGAACGCACAGTGGCGCAGCCAGGATTTTGTTTTAAATATGTACAGTTGCGAAAGAAAAAAACTAGTACAGCTAAAAGTTCAAGCTACTACAAAAATATAGTTTTTTTTTTCTTGTAAAACATGTCATGTATGTACAGTTGCGAGAGAAAAAAACTAGTACAGCAGGGAGTTCAAGCCACTACAAAAATATCGTATTTGTTTTTCTTGTAAAACAAACTTGTTATGTACAGGGCGGCCCAAATTGGATGTTACTATAGGGAATCTCGGTTCTTAGAAGAGATAGAAAAAAATCCAGGCGTATCCTCGAGCTCTTTTTTCGAGACAAACTCAATGCTGAAAACAGAAATTAACTATCGCCTTTTGTTTTCAAGTTATAGCCAAAAATTCAATATTTTCCATTTTCGATTTTTATTAATATCTCAGACATTTATTATTTCATCAAGATAAGAATTGTATGTTCTAGAGATATGTTTTCGAAGAGAATCGAATGCAATTTACAGCTATCTTTATTAATAAAAGAGATACAGCCCAAAGTTGTATTTTTTTTAAATAGAAGTCATAGTTGGCTGTGCTATTAATTTTTTTTTATTTTTTCCCTTTTCATTGATATATAACATGTTGATGTTTTATTTGAAATTTATTGATATATATTATATTTTATTGAATTTTAAATATTCTTATTAATCGCAGTAGATATGTTTAATATCAATAAAAATTGATAATAATTACAATAATTTCGAAAAAAAATAATGAAAATAAATGGATATTATACCTAGGTTTTGTTTATTGACCAACCAGATTTCAGATTTATTTTTCTTAGGTTCTTTGATTATTTATCATGAAATAATGTTGATATATGAATGCCATGTTGCCATTGATTAATTATTTGACAAAAAAGTGGGATTAATAAATGAAACCTGTTCCGCCGCGAAATTAATCTTTACGACAGGGTAATTTAGAACGTGGCAACCATCTGTAAACATAACCTCAAATTTATTTTGAAGACAAAAGTCACAATTACAACCAAAGTATCCAACCAATTATCCAACGTTATTAAAAAAATCACCAAATCTGGTTGGTCAATACAAAAAAAAACAACGATTATACTAAAGATTGACAGAAAAATTACAATAAATGCTCAAATTGATTGCCATTGTTCAAAATGCATGAGTTACATCTATTTATGACACTTCTACATGCATTATGAATATAAGATATAGAATTTGCAATATTAATTAATTTTTGTGGTAAAATATTGATATTGTTATTTAATTTATACAAACTGTCCTTTATATAGCCCCAAAAAGAGAAGTCCAGCGGTGTTAAGTCCGGAGATCGCGGAGGCCATTTTATCGGTCCATTTGTGCTCCAAAATTACCATTTAATAAATTTGGCACTTCTCTGCAATTATTGGGAGGTGCGCCGTCATGTTGGAGATACAAATGTTTCCCTTAAACAAATGGCAAATTGTCCAAATAGTTCTCAATAATATTTTGTTGTAAAATGTCTGTATATTTCCGTCCGTCCAAGTTTCCCTCGTCAATTTTGTAACACAAGATTCGGTTTCCCAGTAGAGCACACCAAACACTAAAACCAAATCTACCTTGTCCCTTAACATCAACAGTTCGATGAGGGTTAGAATCGGCCTAATAATGGGCATTGTGCCTATTAAATATTCCTGCGGAGCTTTTGTATGCCTCGTCGGTCCAAATAATGTCGTTGTAAAAGTTCGGATCTGTTAAACATCTAGCTTTGTACCAGTTACAAAATTCTAATCTTCGTTCAAAATCCTCAAGGTTCAAATGGTGTCTTTTTCGAATCATTTAAAGACGGATTTTTTTTCAGAATCCTTAAGGCACGATTTCTTGAAATTCTTTGTTCGTCTTCTATTTCCCTATTTGATATTTCTAGATTTTCAATTACAGCCCCAATAATACTAAATCCAGCTTCTTCTGCGTCTAATATATTATATTCTCTGGATCTCGGGATAGTAAAGGAACCGTGGTTGCTGAGATTCGTCTTCAACCGCTGGAATATGGATTTATCGGGCTGTCTTCTCTCCGGATATCGAGTATAATATATTTCCAATGCAATATTAGAATTACTGTTGCTTTAAATAAAGCATTCTATAATATCAAACTTTTTGTAATTTTCGTACTTCATGTTTAAACACTTAGTTTATTAATACACAACACAAACCAACAAACAACTAATATAATAACAAAGTTGTTGTTTTTTGTTTCATGCGTAACAGGCATCATTTTATTTACAAGCCTACTGCGTTTATTGAGAAATATTTAAAATTTAATAAAAATATAATATATCTCAATAAATTGCACATCTAACATCAACATATTATATATCAATGAAAAGAGAAAAATATAACAAATTTATTAATAGCACAGCCAACTATAACTTCTATTTAAAAAACTATAACTTTAGGCTGTATCTCTTTTATTAATGATGATAGAAATACTCTGTAAATTGCATTCGAGGATGCGCCATCGATTTTTCTCTATCTCTTCTAATAACCGAGATTCCCTATAGTAACATCTAATTTGGGCCACCCTGTACAGGTTAACAAAATTTTTTTTCTTAGCCACAAGACGGTGCTCTTGTTAGCATGCACTCAAATTCAAATTCATTTATTGTGCTAACAGCATCAGCCTTACACGTGTCAATACATATAATATATAAACCTTAATCTAAAAACTTATACAAAAAAAAAAACTAAATAAACTAAAGTACACAGAGAGGTTACACTTACATATATTATAAACACTATAAATAAATAATTAAATAGATAATAAAAAAATAAATAGTTCAATAAATAGTTTAAAACAGTCTCTACTAAATAACAAATAAATAGGTGAAGTGTATACAAAACAAACATTTAAGTCCTAAAATTAAAATTCAAATATTCGTTCCAGCTGTAAAATGCATTCTCAGTCAATACAGTTTTAATATAGGATTTGAAGCTTTTTAAAGGCAAATTCCTTACATGAGAGGGCAGTACATTAAAGAATTTAACGCCATAGTAACGTACTCCAGTTTGGGATTTGGTCAACCTAATCGAGCTTTGATATATAGCATTTTCATTCTGTCTAGTGCAGTAGTGATTTACACTTGGACAAAGTTCGTAGCTGCTTTGATGTTTTTTTGTATACTTAACGCATTCATATATATATATATAAGCATGAAAGAGGTAAAATTTTCAATTCCACAAAGGTCTGTCTGCATTCTTCACGATAACCGAGGTTATTTATTATGCGCACTGCTCTACGTTGTAGTTTAAAAATCCGGTGTCTTATGGCGGAATGACCCCATACAATCAGTCCATATAGGATTTGGGATTGAAATAGTGAAAAGTATACAATGCGTAATACATCCTTCGACACTTGCTGAGACAGATTTCGCATAGCAAAAATGCTAGAGCAAAGCTTCGAGGCAAGTGTAACACCGTGATTCTGCCACGATAAATTCGACATAATGTTCATGCCCAGAAATTTGACAGTCTCGACTGGTGCATTCTTCTTGAGTGAAAACATTAGAGTGACCGATTTGTCACTGTTAAGTTTAAGTTTATTGCTATTAAACCACTCCATTGCATCCGACTGTGCCTCCATATTAGCTATACTACAAGATTCTGTACATTCCGTATTATTTATCAGTGTTGTGTCATCTGCATACAAAACAGTGTGTGTTGCTTCGTTTATACTGGGTAAGTCATTGATATATATCAGGAACAGTAATGGCCCAAGTATTGATCCCTGTGGCACACCGAGATGTATAGGCAGGGCGCTAGATATAGTACCATTTAGGATGATAAGCTGAACTCTATTAGATAGGTATGATACGATTAGTCTACAACTTTCTGGATGTACGTTGTAAAAATATAGTTTTATTAGCAGTATAGTATGGTTGACACAGTCAAATGCCTTGGAAAGGTCGAGAAATGATGCTTTACAAGCCCTCTTGTTTTCAAATACATCATTTATCATCTCCACAAGGTTGCTAATCGCACTTCATTAGCAATGTCTCTAATGCTAATACCGTCTCTAAACGGGCCGTTATTATCGGGTTTTGCGTTTCAGTCAGTTGAGGCATGTCGACGTTAAATAAATTTCGTTTGACATTTCCACAGATTTGTCAATTTGATTGACAATTTAAAAAATCAAAATAAGTCCAGTTCATATAGCCAAATATTCAGTTTTTTTCTCTCGCAACTGTAGTATAGGTGGTGAACAAAAATAAAATACCAACACATTTTTCTACAGTTACAACAAACATAAATTAATTCTTGAAATATACGAATACAAAAATACGTAGCGAACATATTTGCAAGGTAAAATTATACAAACACAACACGCCCGTATTTTCGCGTAATCGCCATAAACGTATTAAAATTATAGACGCTCGGTTAATTTTTTATGTACATTTGTCATGACGTCAAAATGCGAACACGTGAATGTATCGCGATTTTATCACAAGCATCAATTTTCGTTTGTTTGTTTGTTATCTGCATCGTATAATAAAAATAAACCACCTAAGTGTAATTAGCATGCAACTCGAGTTCAAGATATTATTAATAAACATTTGCATGAGAGTGATAATGTTATTTGTTGTTTCAGTTTTGATGTTGTCAGTTGTTGATTAGAACCGTAATAGTAGATTGTTTGACAAGTTTTGAAAGCTTCGTATTGCATGCGAATAGCAAATTGCATTTTGAGGGTAAATGCAAGGTATGAGCATACAATGCAGCTTTCAAAACGTGTTAAACACTCTGCTTTTCCTACGACAAAACACCGGCGGAGCAGAGTATAACCGTTGCCCTGAAAATCAGACAATTGTCTTCTTCAAAGTATAATAACTTTCTAAGTTTAGCAAAACAGCCTATACATCTCATCTGAAGTATGCAAAAGCGATTATGAAATATAATTTTGTTTAAGGTAGGCGTTACTTTTGATACCTTTATTGTATTTTTGGTCAATTTCGGGGTTACGGTTACACTGTGCGGCGTTTATTATTCTTCGTCACTACTTATTTACCTTAAATAATTTTGACACTGACATCCTCAAACGTCTTTACTTTCAAAACTACTCGTAGTTTTGAAAATTCAATTGTCAATACTGTCATTACTTGTCAAAATACAAATATACAATTGTCACCTTTCAATGCACAGATATAGCGACGAAATGTCTGTTTTCGGGAGCGGTCGAAGGAAAACTCTGTTGTTTTTAATATGACCAACCTTAGGGTGTATTTACTGCGAATAGTTGCAGTCCTGCTTTAACAGTAGGGTATTTTAAACATCAAATTTAGAGATGTTGGTAAATGATTATCAATGTGACAAATAAATCATAAATTTTCACGATGCAGAGATTTTCAAAAAAGAGAACGCTTCAACTTGCAACTTTAAAACACATACAGGGATTTTTTCTTTTAAGTATACTTTCACATATTCTATATAAACATTTGTAAAATTAATGAACATGTGATCAGAACTTAGTCGAAGTATATTTTGAACTTCACTTTAAATCAGTGTTTGGTTGCTCTTCAGATCGAAATACTCCGATTTTTGAATTGTTTGAGCCGGGTGTAAACATGTGTGGGATACACAAATGCTAGTATAAATTTCTTGCGCAGACTTACCATTTAGCCGTAAATTGTATTTTAAGTTCCGATTTTGAGGTTATATACTTTGGTATTTTTGGGTGAATAAGCATATTACAGGTATAAATTGTACACATAATGAAATTATTTCCAAAATTATGACATAATTAATCTAAATTGTAATATTATCTTGATTTATACAGCCAAAATCACAATATTAATTTCACACTAAATCTGACGTCTTCTGACGTTTATTTAAACTAATGGATATATAATTCTAGATTGATTATTATTAATGTTTAAATTATGAGTATTTTAGCTTTTGGTATAAAAAAATAGATGGCGCAAAGTGTATTAAAATTTAAAAAAAGATCCGCTTACTAAAATGTTTTTCCAATGACTGAGATTATAACATTTTTTTAAACCAATTAAATTTAATAATTTTTTTTAACGGAATATGTTTAGCTACAGCTAGGATTTGAAAGTTCGCGTGCAGTTTCAAATCTTGGCTATAGCCAAACATTTTTAGTATTGGGCCTGAGTAATAACCAGGCCGGGCTTCGCCCAGCCTAGTCCGGCGAGTCAGAACCGGGCCGAGTCTACTCTTAAAATTCTTTAAGAACTGGCCTGTTCGGTCGGACCACCAATCTTAAGTATTAAGTACTGGCCAGAATATAACAAACATTTTTGGTAAATGTGTAGAACACGGCACATACTCCATTTTGACAGGTTCCCGCATGTGCAGTAGCGCCCACTCCAGTAGTCCTCAATAGGTTATTTGTGTACATGTGTGTTTTCTATTAAATTTTAACAATTCTATTAATTTCTTTGATTCAAACATTATTATTGATTCTATAAACGTCATCGATTCTATTCTATATTCTATTTAATTTAATAATTTTTTTTAACGGAATATGTTTAGCTACAGCTAGGATTTGAAAGTTCGCGTGCAGTTTCAAATCTTTGCTATAGCCAAACATTTTTAGTATTGGGCCTGAGTAATAACCAGGCCGGGCTTCGCCCAGCCTAGTCCGGCGGGTCAGAACCGGGCCGAGTCTACTCTTAAAATTCTTTAAAAAGCTGGCCTGTTCGTTCGGACCACCAATCTTAAGTATTAAGTACTGGTCAGAATATAACAAACATTTTTGGTAAATGTGTAGAACACGGCACATACTCCATTTTGACAGGTTCCCGCATGTGTAGTAGCGCCCACTCCAGTAGTCCTCAATAGGTTATTATTATAAATTTTATAATAGGTTATTATTATAAAATTTTAATAGAAAACACACATGTAGTTTTCTATTAAAATTTTAACAATTCTATTAATTTCTTGGATTAAAAGCATTATTATTGATTCTATAAACGTCATCGATTCTATTCAACCTCTTATTTACTCATCTAACCTAAGCATACACATCCGCCCGCATACACACACCCATACAAATAACCTGTTTAGAATCACTGGAGTAGGCGCTACTGAGCATGCAGGTTCGCGGATCTTAATGTGGACGTGCCGTGTTCTACACATTAGTTAATAATAATTAATCATACTATTTTAGTTTCCGCGTAAAGGTAGCGGCATCTATTTTTTTATATCATAAATTAAAATACATGTAATTTTTTAATGGATCAAATTTATGTATCCATTATTTCAAATAAACGTCAGTACACGTCATACTTAGTGTAAAATAAATATCGTGATTTTGGCTGTATAAATTAAGGTAATACTATAATTTTGATTATTTACGTAATAATTTTGGAAATAATTTCATCATGTATACAATTTATACCTGTAATATACTTATTTACCCGAAAATACCAACCTATTTAACCTCAAAATTGGAACTTAAAATACAATTTGCGGCTAAACGGTAAGTCGTCGCAAAAACTTTATCTTAATATTTCTGCGTCCCACACACACTTACTTCCAGTTCCGCTGGCAAACTCTCAAAAATCTTAGTATTCCCTTCTGGAGAACATCCCAGTGTTTAATACGCGTGGCACATGAAGTAAAATTTCGAGTTTAGAAAAGCCCAGAAAATTTGTCTCGGGTCGCTGCGCGACCCTCGACAAATTTTCACAGGGCTTTTCTAAACTCGAAATTTTACTTCATGCTTAGTCTGGGAGTGGAAAACACTCATTAGAGTTTTCAAATTGAAAGATTTCAATAAGATCACGAATTTCTGAAAATTTACATTAAAAAATCGTAACATGTATACCTTAAAGAAAAATTCTTTGTATCTAGAACTTATTTAAAATTTGAACATATAAATGGGCAGACAATAAAGAAGACAAATATTCCGGAACAAGGAATATCACCTGATCCTCCTATCCTACCTGATCCTCAGAGACACTTTATTAAATTGGTAGTAGATACAAATAATTTGAGGCGGTAATAGGTAAATACATTTGCAATCGTAATCTTTGTGAGTTAATTGAATTGTCAATAGTAATATATTAAGTGCATTAAAAATGATCGAAAATTTTGCACGAAAAGCCGTTGCCTAGAAACTGCATGACTCCATTTTGATTGTGATTTGACAAATCACAATCAAAATGAACGAATGTAGTTTCTTAAAGGCAACGAGCTTTGAGTACTAAATTTTCAGAGCATTTTTAATGCACGAAATGTATTTAATAGACTATTTCCTGAAAAATACGATTTTTAATCAAGTTGACGTATTATTTAAAATATTAATTATCAATCAGTGTCACTTAATGTGTCAACATGAATCGCTTCGGAAGTTTTTCTTCGAAAGATATATCGAAAAATATCGAGAAAAATTCATCCGAAAATACAAGAAAGAGTAAAGAGTTCGTTTCGAGACAATTTATGACATTCTGTGATGAAAGAAAATACGAGTTAGATCAAAAAACTTCAGATGCTTTCTTGGCAGAAATGCTCAAAGACTGGGCATATAATATGAGGAAGCAAAATGGAGACGACTATAAAGAAATGACAGTCAAGACAATATGGAATACAACAGCTAAAATATTAATGGACAAATATTATAAACAATATGGGCGCAAGATTGATCCGTTTCAAGAAATAGAATACAAAGAAGCGAGGGAGGCACGAAATTCAAAAAGAAAGGAGTTACAAGTGATGCCTTCAAAACGCAAGCAGAGTTCAGCCTCCCGAACTCATGATGAATTTAAAAAACTTGTAAATTTTTGCGATGAGGATACCCCAGACGATCTCCAGAAAAAGGTTTTTTATATGCTGTCATATGAATTAGCTTGGAGGGGAGGTGGAGTTAAGTGCTTACTAAATTATTTTCATGAAGAATTGGATTAGAAAAAACTGCACAAGGGGAAAGTAAACGCTGTGCCGAATCAAAATGGTTAATTCCTAATGAAACTAATCTGAATTTGTGTCCTGTAAGATTATATAGTAAGTTTATAGAAAAACGACAACATGTAAAAAGCAATCGTTTTTTCTTAACAGCAAATCCATATTGGCAAGTAAATACTAATTGGTATAAGGATGCCCCAGTTGGCAGAAACGAAATTTCAAAGTGGACTCTAAATACTGCAAAACAAATTGGTCTCAATACTGTAACAACAAAAATTACGAATCACTCACTACGATCATCAGCTGTATCTAATTTAGCCAAGGAGGGAGTAGGTGAACAACAGTTGCTTAAAATTACTGGTCATTCAAGCACCAACTCAATTAAACCTTACCTTCAATTGGATAAAGAACATCACCAACAGATAATTAAGAAAATGAGAGGCGAAGGCTATTTAGAGGAGGACAGCAATAAGGCAGTTGATGTTTCAGAGTCTTTGTCTAATCAAGAAACACACAACACAATACAAGCAACTGCATCTACATCAAAAAATAATTCCACAATTTATAATAATTGCGTTTTTAATTGTACTAATGTAAATGGTTCCAATTTTAGTAATATGTTAGATTAATTAAAAACCTTATTTTTAGTTCTGGAAATGGTCGCATAAATTATTCTCAATACTTTCCAGATTCTTTTAAAAGAAAAACTTTCGAATCGATTAATTTTGAAAGATTGAGAGAAATTGATTGATACCTGACATATGACGTCACAACAGTGCAATTTTCACTGTAATTTTTCGTAGAATTTTCACCTACTATGCAATTTTCGCTGAAATTTAATTGTGATTGGGCAATGAAAATGAATTCTCGTAATATGATTGGTTGACATTTTTTGAAGGAAATAGTCATATTAATGTTAGATTTCCCTTCACATAACCTACAAATTAAAAGTAGATTTACAACATAACATGTGATTAATCTCGTCCTAACCTAAAACACATAACCTGCATCACACCACTAAATTCTTGAAATGTCAAATTAGATTGGTCATATTAAAAAAAAAACAGATTATAAGGCCCAGTTGTACCAAAAACATTGAACCCGAGTTCAAATTGAACTTGAGTTCAAGATGACAGTTCCGATTGTTCTAATGTCACTTTGAACTGAAGTTCAGAGTTGAACCAGTTCAACTTGTTTGGTGCAAGTGGCCCTAAAAGTGTCGAAATTGAATGTGCTGTTCTTCTAAATTTAAAATAATTAAACAGTTTATTTGAACTAGAGTTGGATTGCGCAGGAATTTGTTGCATGTGTGAGGAATTGGAGGAAAAATGTACACCCACATAGAGCCGTAAAGTCCGGGAAAGGGGATGCATTTTTGATGGGGTGACGTGAATGCGGTCTCCTCAATAATTACATAGCGTAAGTGGAATGGTGTGGGAATAGGTCAATGTCGCGTGTAAGCCGATACAGCCGGGAGTGTAAATACAATCCCCACATTGTCGATTAAATATTCATCGAGAAAATGCACAGTTGAAAACAGATGGAATGCATGAAATTTATTTACTGATTATATTAAAAGTCTAATCACTATCTTAAAATATGTAATATTGTATACAGGGTGTCAATTTGAAAACAAGCCAGCCAGAATATCTTTGGAACCGTAACAATTAGAGAGAATTTTTCAAAACCGTTTCTAGGATATGGAGGGGGAACCATTTTAACCCACATAACAATCTTCTGCAACCAACCCCTTAGGCTGTAGCCACCCTTGCCCATTTCTTTAAATGGCACGACCCTACTTGTGATATATCATTAGAAAGGTCTTTCAAAATGCCAATCAGTGGTACCAACAAAAACTTTTATTGTTACATAAAAAATGCAAACAAATTTAAATCAATTTATTTTATTTTAGAATTGTTGTCAAATTAGGTATTACAATAATTTATTTTTACAAATTACAAATGAAAAAGCACAGATAAACACAATAATACCCAATCTTTATCCAGAGTTATCTATTGTTTTATTAAAATATGGACAACTCTAAATAAAATATTAAAGAAATAACAAAACTTGGTTCAATGGAATACATTTATTAACTGAATAAATTGCACCTGTTCGCAATATAAAAAAAAATCATTTTAAGCATACTATAATTTAATAATTATTTGTTTTTACATTTTTTATGTAACAATAAAAATTTTAGTTGGTACCACTGATTAGCATTTTGAAAGACCTTTGTAATGATATATCACAAGTGGGGTCATGCCATTTAAAAAAAATGGGCAAGGGTGGCTACAGCCTAAGGGGTTGGTTGCAGAAGATTGTTATGTGGATCAAAATGGTTCCCCCTCCATATCCTAGGAACGGTTGTGGAAAATTTTCTCTAACTTTTACGGTTCCAAAGATATTGGTGGCTGGCTTGTTTTCAAATTGACACCCTGTATATTCATAATCATTTGTTGTCGCATATGGGTTAGAGCCCTGCACGAGCTGTTTTTTTTTTGGCCCGGCCCGCTGGCAAAATTTGCAAGCCCAGCCCGCCCTGGTCATGAAATAATTGACTTGAGCCTGGCTCGTTCAATAATTTAGTCTGAATAATTTAAAATTTGTACGAAGTTTTAAAACACTTACTTCGCTATAGATATAGTTTTCAATCAAGGCCATAGCCAGGGGAGGATATGGGGGTTCTGTCTACGGCCTTATTTTTAATTACAAATAAAAACAAACTTTAAAAAAATTAATCAAAAAAAGGCCTGCTCGTTCTCACATTTTGGATTAGAAGCCCGGCTCAGCGCATGCAGTGCTCTAATATGGCTGAAACTACGATATGCATGCACGTAACTCTTTGTGTTAAGGAAATATTTTGGAAACGTCCCGGCGCTTCCACCATGTTTGCTAATTATTTTGTTTGCGAATGCCGTAGTAAGGAAATCTTGTTGCTAGAAATAGGCAATTCACTCTTGAACCACTCAATCGATTCGTTCACTAAAAAGAACGCTCGTGAACAGGTTCGCAAACAAAAGTTGCAGTTCAGGAGCGAGTTTGGATCCGGTCCTGAACCGGTTCGTTAGTGAGTTGAGATCCGCTCCTGAACCGGCTCGCGAAATGAGTGGTTCAGGAGTGATACACCCACAAAACGGTTTGTGAGCGAGTTAGGATGCGCTTCTGAATTGGTTCACGAAATGAGCGGTTCAGAACTGTAACAGTCACTAAAAGGGTCATTGATATAAATATGTTCACAGCAGCGGCGCCTCGCAGCCTAACTTTAGGGTAGGCCAGAGACCCTAGGTAATATGTATCCGTTATTGAAAGGTGACTTTGTAGTGCTATTCCTTGTATTTATAAAGCGTGATCCCAACCTCAAATTTTCTGTGCCTTGGCGCTGTGGCCTACCCTGAAGTTAGGCGGGGAGCCGTTGCTGATTCACAGCGATTTAAGACATGTTTTCAATATGTATCTTATTCTATAAATTTCATTTTTAAGCTAATTATTATTCTATATTTAAAATCAAGCCATCATATCTCTAACACGTTGATCGCCAAGTTTATACCAAAAAAAATATTACCTCAGGCCGCTGCTTAAGTTTATGTTCCAATTATACAGAATAATAGAGCAAAAATTTGAAGGAACATAAAGGTTTTTAAACGTTCAGGCCACCTAGTTTATAGTTATACTAGTTCCATGCCGCAGGCAGCACGGTGCTTTAAGAGTTGTTTCTGGATGCGGCACAAGTTACATGCCACGGGGCCTAAACGCAAATTTAACTGCGGCACAAGTGAATGCTGCGTGGCGATCAATGTGTTAAGTTACATTGCGGCACAAGTGAATGCCGTGCGGCGATCAATGTGTTAAGGAAATGTTTGCAAGTATCTCTTAGAAAAAAGCCTCCTTTTTTAGATCATGTTGCAATACTAGAAAACACACTATTGCTCGGATGTAATGAAATACAAATGATAAACTTGATTAGTTTAACCGTTCATCAAAATTCAACATGTTTAGATTTGCTTGTGATGTATGTTGATATCTAATGAACGGTACTCCGGTACGATTGCAAAAATCCCAAACACGTTCACGATTAACAATACGGTCATCATAAAATTCCCTAACAATTGGCAGTAAACGTCCAACTTTTGTCTTTGATGAACGAGCCCATTGGTTATTTTAATTAACGTGCAGTAAATGAAATGCAAACTTTAACTCACCTCGAGAATCTGCAACGATAGCAAACTAGTTGTAAACGACAACATCGACCATATCGCCACCCCGGACAGCCCCAGCAGGACGATCAACGGCTTGTACCGACAAATATCCGTTATCAGAAAAACCAGCATCAGATGACACAAGTAACTGTAAGTGCCGATCGGGTAAACCTCCTGCTGGATCTGGCTGTCAGTCAAGTTCCTCCACGGCCCGATCAGGTATTCGTAGATGAAGGGCTCGGATGGCCTAAACTCCTTGATCAGCCCGAAGATGCTCAGCCCCATCGAGATCCTGAACCACTCCATGCTGCAATAACGCAGCACGTTGTCGTAGATTTCATCGCACTTTATTTTGGGCATTTTGTATGAATAACTATACCACTAGTTATGACATCAATAAGTTATTATTAGTTGTTTGTTGAGATTTACATTGGAGAGGTAGAAACGCGAAGTGTCGATTGCGATGGATTGAAATGTACTGACGGAATTAAGGTTATGCAAGTGTCAGATTTGAATTTCGATGGAATTTGCGCAATTTTCGCCAAGTGCGAGGACATCTGTTGGGGTTTTGCGAAAACGATTACAGGTTTCTTCAAATTAAATAAATTGATTTTGAGATACGTGAAAATCAAATTAATTTGACGAATAAAGCACTAATAACCTTTCTTCACACTTTTATTTGAATTAACAAATGTACATTACGGACACAAAGTGACCATTATCAATGGATTAACACTGAATGTTAATCCATTGATAATGGTCACTTTGTGTCCGAAATGTACATCTGGTAATTCAAATAAAAGTGTGAAGAAAGGTTATTAGTGCTTTATTCGTTAAATTCTTCAAATTAGTTTAGAATTATAATTTAGTTGCCTATTTCTAAAAACCACAAAATCCATTGATTTCAAATGGATTTAAAGGGTTTTAAATTTTTTTCGATTTGTACCAGGAGAATACGAGAGCAAGGAGGCCTTTGACAGGATTTTTGTTTTTTACGTTAATCCATTGTTAAAGTTTTCTTTGCAAGATTTGGTGGTTCTGAAAAGAACCGTTTGTTTTATTTTGCATTAGAAGATGGCTGCTTAAGATGATGGTCAAGAAGTGGCTTGGAATTCTGAAGAGGCATTCGATGTTGAATTAAACGATTGGCGAGGAATCTGGAACAGAAAAAAACAAGTTTATATTTTTGCAATTTTCTCAATCGCGGCTGTTAACTCCGAGGGTGAGTAAACGTTAACTGTCAAAAGTGACGCCAAAAGTGAAAAATACGAGACTACAACTCATAGCCTACTAGAACGAATTTTAAACCAATGAGATGCAAGGAAAGCCGTAGGTACATGTCTATCACCGCCATATAAAAAACAAAAGAAGCGGTGGGTGATAAGTTGTCCTGTCATTCGAAACATCAAAATAGGTAAAGTTTAGTGCAGTGATATTAATAGAAAAGTGAAAAGTGCGATGCCAAAATACACCGTCATGAATAAAGAATCACAGTGGCGGCAGTTTACGAACTTTTGTGCGGTTAAAAAATTCTCAATCAATAGGGAAACAACAATATCACAGATATTTTGTGGTGGAGGCGGTTACTTTGTGATACATTGTAAATATTTAAATAATTAACACTGATTACTTTTTTGTATTCACTTTTTATTTTGTACTGTGACTAGTTTCGACTCAACAGCGAGTCATTCTCAAACTAACTCAGTCGGTTAGTTTGAGAATGACTCGCTGTTGAGTCGAAACTAGTCACAGTACAAAATAAAAAGTGAATACAAAAAAGTAATCAGTGTTAATTATTTAAATATCACAGATGTCGATAATGTTAAGGGATTCACATTATTTTATTCGTTTATTCTTTCACTAAATATAACTCGTGATA
Source organism: Philonthus cognatus (assembly GCA_932526585.2). NCBI lineage: Eukaryota > Metazoa > Arthropoda > Insecta > Coleoptera > Staphylinidae > Philonthus > Philonthus cognatus. Next base: position 104,840,866 of record OW052244.1, read on the forward strand.
TGATTAATTATCGATGATATTTTGTCGTTGAAACCGAAGCAGCACATTCAACTCGTGCTGTGCACTCGTTGAATCTGCAGCTCGGTTTCAAGTCCAAAATATCATCGATAATAGTCATACCACTCGTTATATTACGGCTGAAAATATTTGACCGATATATCCGTCAAAAATTTGCATTTTGTCAATGTCGGTTATTTACGTTTCAGTAAACGTCAACTGTCAAAAGTGACGTGAAACCTGAAAATGAGTTAAAAAATATTACATCCGTCAAAACGCGAATTAAACGAATTAAATTTTCTGACATTCGTTATTTTTTAAAAGTCTTCAATTTGAAGCTTTAAACGAGTGTTTTCCACTCCCAGACTAAGCATGAAGTAAAATATCGAGTTTAGAAAAGCCCTGTGAAAATTTGTCGAGGGTCGCGCAGCGACCCGAGACAAATTTTCTGGGCTTTTCTAAACTCGAAATTTTACTTCATGCGCCACGCGTATAAAACACAGATTTTAAATGAAGTTCGAATATACATAAAGACAATATCTTAGTGTCTTATACGCGTGGCGCATGAAGTAAAATTTCGAGTTTAGAAAAGCCCAGAAAATTTGTCTCGGGTCGCTGCGCGACCCTCGACAAATTTTCACGGGGCTTTTCTAAACTCGAAATTTTACTTCATGCTTAGCCTGGGAGTGGAAAACACTCGTTTAAAGCTTCAAACTGAACTCTTTAAAAAAACAACGAATGTCAGAAAATGTACAGCTTATGCACATTTACCTAAAGTTTACCATGAAGTAATCACATTTAAATTCAGCGCGCATTTGTGACGTAACCGATCTCTACCCCCACTCCAAAATCTTCGATTCTGTAGATCCTTCTTACCGTATACTCGACCGTCCTTGCGAAACGGTATCTATGATCGTGTTGCTAATTTCAGGTTAGTGTTTTGATTAATGGAATTCTGTGTTTGTTGCTGGCGCTGTAGTAAAAATTCCACAACTTTATTCATCAATCGGCGACCGACGGTCGGAGAAAAGGGAAACTACATACAATTGGAATCGGCGTGCGGTGTAAGTAGAAAACTTAACGCTATCATTATTTTAACGATTTTGAAAAATGATAAGGACCGACATACAGAGAGTTTTATATAACACCGAACATGTTCATCCAATACAATTTGACACCTTTATTTTTTAAGGTATGTGTGAATTGGGTTTCCTTTATGACCATTAAATATTGAAGCCAATCAATCGCAATTAATGCCTCAACTTGTACACACAGGATGGTTTTTCTTTCAAGTATACATGTCCCAATTACACCGTATTTGTCGTGAATCTTTAAATACTCGTTAAAACAAAATCAATTTGAAACTTGAAATAAGTGTCTTCCACTCCCAGACTAAGCATGAAGTAAAATTTCGAGTTTAGAAAAGACTGAAAATTTGGTTTGGTCGCGTAGCGCGAAGCGCGGAGCGGCCAAACCAAATTTTCAGGCTTTTCTAAACTCGAAATTTTACTTCATGCGCCAGCGGTACAAAACACTGACATATTATGAAGTTTTAAATACACCGCTAAACTTTACATTGCATCAGTGTTTCGTACCGGTGGCGCATGAAGTAAAATTTCGAGTTTAGAAAAGCCTGAAAATTTGGTTAGGCCGCTCCGCGCTTCGCGCTACGCGACCAAACCAAATTTTCAGGCTTTTCTAAACTCGAAATTTTACTTCATGCTTAGCCTGGGAGTGGAAAACACTCGTTTAAAGCTCAAATTAAATTCTTTTAATATACCTAGCATCGGCAAATATACAACGTATGCTTATGTATATTTAAAAGAAATTTTTTTGTTATGAACATGTTCGGTGTTACATAAAACTCTCTGTATGTAGAAATCGACGCATATTGATTTTAACATCTTTTGCGTTCGTTTTATGTTATTGGAGGAGATATGAATAAAGTGTTTTTTTTAAAACCTCACACAAAAACCAATGTTATACGCGCCTGGAGCAAAGAACGCAAATGTTGAATGTTGAATTGTAAAAAATACATTTTCACAAACAAAAGAAAACCTGTGTAACATAACCTCTAAATCAGGGTTTCTTAACTGGGGGCGCATGCCACAATAGGGAATCGACGATATTAGCAATCAAGACATTTCCTACACAATAACGGACAATGACAGAACACAATAGCTCCAGGCGGAAAGTTGATAGCCAGTTGCCAAATTATTTAATGTGTATGTTATAGCAAGAAATTGCCGGCCGACGCGTCAGCGGCTAGGCTCGAAAACGATTTTTACTTTCCCCCGTATGTAATACAAAGGGAAAGTATTGTTTTCGTGAAAATTTTCGAATCAAAAATTTTAGCGGAAATATCCGTTTTGAGGTCCCCTGAGTCGAATAAGACCATTTTTGAAAAATGTCTGTCTGTCTGTCTGTCTGTCTGTCTGTGTGTCTGTGTGCGCTGTACCGCAAAAACCGCTAAAGATATCGAGATGAAACTTGAAACTTAAGCTTTTTGTTACAATCTGAAGAACTGAAAAGCTTTTGGTGAAAATCGGAAAACCGGAAGTGGTACTTTACTCTTAGCGTTTTTCAGTTTTTTCAGATTTTTTCAATAAATGTTTATCAAACAAAAAATTCTTTCAAATAAAAGTTGTAGATAATAACAAAATGAAGATGTATTGTTCACTTATTTTTTGTCATAGCACTCTTAGTTTTTGAGATATTTAATAAATAGTGTTTTTTTATTTAGTCATTGATTTGTGTCAGTGTGTGTGTTGATACAATTGCAAAATGTTTCAAATAAAAGTTGTAGGTAATAAAATATTAAAGATTTTTTGTATCTTCACTTTTTGTCATAGCACTCTTAGTTTTTGAGATATTCAATAAATAGTGTTTTTTATCTAGTCATTGATTTGTGTCAGTATGTGTTGATCCAATTGAAAAATGTTTCAAATAAAAGTTGTAGTTATCAAAAAGTTGAAGACATTTTGATAATAATAATGCTACAAATATTTTAAAAGTGATTTAATACGCAATTTACGGGGGAAAGTACTATGATGGACACATCACCATTTTTTTGTACGAATTGAACATACTATTTTTTCTCCAACCTTTGAATTTTTAAAAAATTAATAACTTTTTTTTCCAAAAAAAATATGTATAAGTATAAGAAATTTATTCACTATTAAACAAAGTTTGAGAAACAATTATAAGCATAATTTGTGGGAAAGTTTCACTTCCCTCTTCTGAACACTTTAATAAACTCCTTCGTACTTCAACAATTCCAACATTTATTAACTATATACGATTTATGTGTACAAAAATAACGAATTCCACTTCCCCTTTTTTCTACTGTCTTTGTTATTATTGTCTGTCAGAAAAAAAAACTCTCTCATTTTTTTATTAATTCAGCGCACTCTCCGATTCCGATATTCGGCCATCCTGCGATTCATCCGACTCGGATGAATAGTCCCCGTCACCGCATGGTTTCAGGTACTCGGCGCACGTAGAAGTTCGACTGGGCCCCTCATGACTTCCTTCTCGTAGAACGTCGTACGTATCGTTTGGCTTGATTTTTACAACAGATATTTGTTTCGAATCTTCAGCCCTGGACCAAATTGCGTCCTTTTAATCGCCACGATGTCTCCCATTGTGCACTGGTGAGCAGGTCGTCGACGTCGGTTGTAAGTACGCTTGTTTTCCTCTTGAACGTTGAATATATGCTGCTTGGCTGCTTCCCTAGACTCATCCCGCCTAGCTTCGAATTCTTCAATGATCTCTTCGTTGATGAGTTTCATAATCTTGAAGTCAGCTCGATTCTTCATCTTAACCCCCATCATGAGTTCAAATGGTGTCCGTCCGATATTGCGACTATAAGTCGAATTCATCGCTCGCTGAACGGCTTCAACATGCTTAAACCAGCGTGCAGGGTCGTCGAATGACAATTTGGCTAAAATAGAGGCAATGGTCAAATTCATTCTCTCAACTTGCCCATTAGCTCGAGGCAGCCCTGTCGTAATGAGAAAATGAGAAATATTCTCTACAGCGCAGTACTCTCTGAACTCATTCGACGTGAACGCCGTGCCCCTATCTGATATGATTTGAGCTGGATTACCAAAAGCTGCTTTCTGGGCTTCTAACTTAAGTACCACCTCGTTTGACGTCGTCGACTTTACTGGATATAGCCAGATGAATTTTGTGAAACTATCCACCACAGCTAAAATGTGTTTGTATCCTTTCTTTGTTGATTCCAGAGGTCCGATGTGGTCAATATGATACGTGTGAAGCGGTGAACTCTCTTTAAATAACGGATGGAGTAAGCCCTCCTGCTTACCGGTCTTTCGATTTACAAGTAGACACTTGACACAATTACGGATAACTCTCAATCACAAATAAGACAATTAACTTTGTTTGTATAACTGAGGATTTTATTGTGACTATAGTTTCGACAACTTTAACTTTTCATTATCAAACATAAAGTATGTTTGATAATGACAAGTTAAAGTTGTCGAAACTATAGTCACAATAAAATTCTCAGTTATACAAACAAAGTTAATTGTCTTATTTGTGTAAATAATGATGTATAACGAAGTAGAAGCCTCCACAACTCTCAATCATATTTTGAATTGTGGAGGCTTCTACTTCGTTATACATGTTAATTTAACACAATAAAACTCTCAATCACCTTATTCACCTCTGGAATATAATACTCCTGTTTTAATTTTTCTTTAGTCCGCAAAGCGGCGTAATGACCTTTCTCGTGAGCACTCCCGACTACTTCATACCGCATCGAACGAGGTACTACCAGCGTTTCACGACCCTCGCAAAATTTAAAGAGAATTCCATCTCTCATCACGAAGTCCTTGACTGGTGTCTCCTGTAAGTGGTCCTAGATCGCATTCAAGCCATTATCAGCTTGTTGAGATCGCTTGATCCTGGCAATCAGTCCGTCTTCGGTTACGTAGAAAACTTGGTGGTGACGACTAAGAGCGTCCACGTGAGGAATCCTCCACCCACTCCGATGTTCAATACTGTAATTAAACTCCTTCATTAGCATTGCCCATCGTGCTACTCTAGATGCAAGGTCCCTCTTGTCCATTGTTTTTTGTAACGCAGAGCAATCCGTTACCAACTTGAACTTGGTTCCCAATAGATACACACGAAATTTCTTCAATGCAGCCACTACAGCGAGAATTTCAAGTTCTAGTGATGAGATAAATTTCTAGCAGAGCTGAACTCGACGTCAAATCTCTGATCCAATACATCATTGATGGTATTGAAGATAATTCGGGAACCAAAATTATTTTGTACGGAGCAAGAAGTCTGAAAGAATTCAAGGAAAAGTTGCGATATTATGAGTTAGCCCATGGAAAAAGTGGTCAGAAGTCATTTAGAAATGACAAGCAAACGAAAAACTCTAAGACCGACACTCATCGTTCGTTCAAAGATGCCAAGTCGTCAGCTGAAAGCGGGGCACCAGTAAAGAATTTTTCATTCGCCAGGTGTTTCAACTGTGGAAGCAAGGACGGGCATAAGTCAAGCGAGTGCCAGTTTAAGAACAGAGGACCAAAATGTTTCCGTTGAAATGATTTCGGACATATTGCTTCCAATTGTATAAGGAAAGATTCCGGAGAAAGCAGAAAAAAAGAGCCGTGTGTAAAGTTTGCCGTGGAATCACCCAATATCAAAACAAAGAAGATATCAATCGATGGCCACAAGATTGATGCCTTATTGGACACCGGGTGCCATCTCAATCTCATACGAGACGACATCTATGCCGACATAGGAAGACCTGCCATCGTCTTGAAAGGATTTGGCAAAAGCTACGTTTCGCCACGAGGGTATTTTATAACTACAATTGGCGTGGATGATGACAGTTTTCAGGTAGACATTTACTTCGTCTCTATGGACACACTGAAAATACCAGCCATCATTGGAAACGAGTTATTGGACCAAGCCGAAGTAATCATTAGTAAGAAGGGAGTGAAGATAACGAAACTGAAAAAGGAAGCATTCTTAATGAAAATAGACGTCATTCAAGATGAGGACCTCGACATTGACGCGACAACGACCGAGACGGTATCAAAGATCAAGAACCTGATTGCTAGTTACCAGCCGGTGAAAAATAAGAGTACCACAGTCAAGATGAACATCGTCATGCACAAGGGAGATCCCGTGTACTGCAGACCCAAACGTTTGGCTCCAGCGGAGAGAGAAGTCGTGGACAATCAAGTTCGAGAGTGGCTGAAGGAAGGTATCATTGAACCGAGTAGTTCTGAATATGCAAGTCCAGTAGTAGTTACATCAAAGAAGGATGGTACGTCAAGATTGTGTATCGACTATCGTCGGGTAAACAAAAATGTGGTGAGAGATAGGTACCCACTACCACTAATGGAGGATATACTTGAAAAGCTATGCAATGCTCGGGTGTTCAGTACGTTGGACTTGAGAAACAGATTTTTCCATGTGAATGTCGCTCCACAAAGCCGAAAGTACACTGCGTTCGTTACACATAGCGGTCATTATCCATTTTTAAAAGTGCCGTTTGGATTTTGTAACTCTCCTGCAGTTTTTCAGAGATTTATTAACTGTGTTTTTCGAGATCTTGCAGTCGAGGGGATCGTCTTTATTTATATGGATGACCTTGTCGTGCCCGCGGGAGATGAGGAGGAAGCTTTGAAAAGCTTGGAATGTGTGCTGGCAACAGCTCAAGAGTACGGTTTGGACATTAAGTGGAGCAAATGCCAATTCTTGAAGAGAAAAATTAAGTTTTTGGGCCATATAGTGGAAGATGGCAAGGTTTTGCCTTCACCCAGAAAAGTGTTGGCTGTTAAACATTATCCAGAGCCACGAAGTATAACAGATGTTCACAGCTACTTAGGACTGACGGGATATTTTCGTAAGTTCATGCCGAATTATGCAAAGATTGCGAAGCCATTGTGCGATTTACTGAAGGGGAAGCAGGAGTTCAAGTTTGGACCAGAGCGGAGGTCTGCATTCATCAACCTGAAGAGCTTACTGATGAAGGATCCTGTACTGATCATCTTCAATCCTGTGTACGACATACAGAGGGTTTTATGTAAAACCGAACATTTTCATCCAATACAATTTGATACCTTTAATATTTAAGTTATGTGTACATTGGGTTTCCTATATGACTATTAAAAATTGTAGCCAATCAATCGCAATTAATGCCTCAACTTGTACATAGAGGGAGTTTTTCTTTCAAGTATACATGTCACAATTACAGCGTAATTGCTCTACATCTTTAGATACTCGTTGTTTTTTAACATAGTTCAGTTTGAAACCTGAAATGAGTGTGTTCCACTCCCAGACTAAGCATAAAGTAAATTTTCAGGTTTTTCTAAACTCGAAATTTTACTTCATGCGCCACCGGAACAAAACACTGACATACTATAAAGTTTAAAACACACCGCTAAACTGTACATTGCATCAGTGTTTTGTACCGGTGGCGCATGAAGTAAAATTTCGAGTTTAGAAAAGCCTGAAAATTTGGTTTGGCCGCTCCGCGCTTCGCGCTACGCGACCAAACCAAATTTTCAGGCTTTTCTAAACTCGAAATTTTACTTCATGCTTAGCCTGGGAGTGGAAATCACTCGCTTAAAGCTTCAAATTAAATTCTTTTAATAAACCGAGCATCGAAAAATATGCAATAAATGCATATGGATACTTAAAAGAAAAATTCTTGTTATGAAAATGTTCGGTGTAACATAAAACTCTCTGTATACATAAGGCTATAATACTGTTTTAAACTAACTAAAAAACCCAAACTAAATCAGGGAGGGGGGGGGGTGTCACCTAGAAAAGGTTGAGAGCCCCTGCTCTAAATATAACTAGAGTAAATGTTAAAACACATGAAAATGCGAAATTGGTACGTTAATTTTATAACTAGTTCAAAAATAACTAATAGCATGAAGATTTCGATCTATTAATAAAAAATGTTAGTATCGTGTTTATGGAAATTAACTAGCATTATAATGGTTTGTAAATTAAATTCACTTGGTTTTGTTTCACTTATATACAGGGTGCGCCACGAATAACGCCCATTAAAAGTTTTCGGGATTCCTGACAGAGGAAAAATTTGAAAAAATTCTACATTGCACGGTTGAATGCGATCACCTCATGGAAAATATTTCGACTTTCTATCACTTCCGGTTGTACCGGAAATGGCTACCAACTTTGTTATTTTAAATGGAACATCCTATATATTAATTTTTTTTAGATTCCCCGTTCAATTGTCTACCCTCTCATATGAATTTATGTCCACTTAACTCTTACAGTTTTTGAGTTAAAAATTTATTTGTCAAATATTGACCTCAAATAGACGTTTTGAAAAATGCCTATAACTTCTAGTAGGGACAAGATAGACAGACGAGCGGCATCTTGAATTGTTACCTCTAGATCCCTCTAGAATTAAAAAAAATGACATCTGTCAATTTTGACAATAGGTATTTCAAAAATGTCAATATTTCAGTGCCCAATGACCAATATTTTATCTCATATGGTGATTGGCAAGACAATTTGCAACATAAAAGTATTATGTCTCCCTATATGGATTTATTATTTTTACATAGATATTTAAGTATGGTTTTAGACTGATTTTATTAAAGTAGTAAAAAGATTATATGTTAAGTATTATTATGTGATAAATTTATTATACATACACAATTTATAGATTAAGGATGATCAAATGTTTATTTTATATATATATATATATATATATATATATATATATATATATATATATATATATATATATATATAGATATACATATATTTTTCTATGTTATTATATAGCAAAGATGCTAAATAAAGATTATTATTATTATTATATCTAGAGCAAGTAGTTTTTGAGTTATTTCGAAATTTCTTTCCTCCCAGAATGCTTGCACAATTGAATAATTCCTGTACTATTCACACGTGCACCATAGTAGGCTACAGTCAATATTCGCTGAACTGAATCTGTCAATATTTTTGAACGCTCCGTTCGAGTAATATAAAAATGAATAAGTATACCAATCAAGAAATTATGAATTTATTCGTCATACATGGTCAGTGCGACAGAATTGTTGAGAGAACTTGCAGAATTTTCAACAAAACTTACCCACACTTACCTTCGATGGATCGAAGAAAATTTAGAAGACTGGAGTCAAATTTTGTACAATTTGGAAAACTAAACGCAGAAAAAAATCAACCAAAGCCAATAACGCAGAACGAGGAAGTTCAAGTGAATGTTTTGGCTTATTTTCAGCTGTAATATAACAAGTGGTATGATTATCATCGATAATATTAATGAGTGAAACCGAGCTGCAGATTCAACGAGCCCGAAGGGCGAGTTGAATGTGCTGCTCCAGTTTTACGAATAAATATTATCGATTATTAATCATACCACGAGTTATATTCGATGAGAGAATATAACGAATTTCACTACATTTCCGTCTTGTAAACCTCACCCCATCGCCCGGTTGACACATTTAATTATCGACTGCCAGATTTGACAAATAATTTTCGTAGCAACGACCAAAACAAGGTTATAGGATTCTATTACCGCTGTGATAACATGTATCTATGGAAATACGCGATTCTGATTGGACGGAATGTAGTCATGTGCTTGAGTTATATTCTCAGCCATAATACAACGAGTGGTAAGATTATTACCGATGATATTTTGAAGTTGAAACCGATCTGCAGATTCAACGAGTCCGTAGGACGAGTTGAATGTGCTGCTTCGGTTTTAACGACTAAATATCATCTGGTATTAATCGTACCACGAGTTATATTTAGTGAAAGAATATAACGAATAAAATGTTATAATCTTACTTATCTGAAACTTCCTAGCGGCACAAAACTCAGAAAATAGTCGCCAATGCGACTCTCTATTTCGCACTGTGTTTTTCGGTATCGTATTTTTCACTACTTCACTTATATTGCTGCTAGAAGCCGTACCAAAACGATTTCCAACGTCCATTTTAATATTTGGAATTCTGACGTCTAACCACTTTTACGTTTAAAAAACAATTTATGACCACAACAAACATTACGATGATTTTTTATCATCGCTGCGATACACATACTGCTACGTATGTACTTGCATCTGATTGGCTAAAAATACATTCTAGTAGGCTATGAGTTGTATTCTCAAGCAAATCCACGCGCATCCACCCGTAGTTGCCAGGAGGATTTGGGAGTAAGCAGAACATCACTGCGAAGAATTTTGAAAATATATCGTATGCATAATTATAAATTTAATTTGGTGCAAGAATTATTTCCTCAAGATGCAGTGAACAGGATTGATTTTTGTGAGTTTTTGTTGGTTAAAAATCAGGAAGACAATGACTTTTTAAAAAAATTATTTGGACCGACGAATCAAATTTCTCTCGCGATGGTATTTTCAATAGAAAAAACAAACACATGTGGTCAACTGAAAATCCACATGCAACGCTTGTACATAAATCCCAACACAAATTTGGTTTCAACGTATTTTGCCTTTTGATGGACACGCGTGTTACTTTTTATTTGTACCACGAAAGATTAAATAGTGGTAGATATTTACAAATTTTAAGAAATTTTGTAGAGAATTTTTTGGATGAGCTTCCTTTGAATTTAAGGATAAGTTCATTGCATCAGCTCGATGGAGCCCCAGCTCATTGCACACACGAAATATCGCAGCAACTGACGAATATGTTCGAAGATAGATGGATTCGAAGGTTAGGTCCGTGGAACTGGCCCGCTAGATCTCCAGATCTTACTCCACTCGACTTTTTTCTTTGGGGTCGTATAAAAAATAAAGTTTATGCCACTGTCGTCAATACCCGAGAAGAATTGGAAGCAAGGGTGCGAGCTGCATTCGCGGAATTAAGTGCAGAAGAAATTAGGCGAGCAACAACAGAGGGTGTCGCAACACGTGCTGCACAGTGCTTATACGTTAATGGTCATCATTTCGAACAATTGTTATAATTTTTTTTCTGTTCTTGCATTTAATTATTCGTTTGAAAATTACTTTATTTCAATCTTCTTGCTTTTGTTTTGTTTGTAAGTTGTAAGTGTGGATAAGTTTCGTTGAAACAACAATTCTGTCGCACTAGCCATTATGACGAATAAATTTATAATTTCTCGATTGCTACACTTATTTATTATAATATTACTCGAAGTGTTCAAAAATATTGACACGTTGGAACGAATTTTTCTAGATTCAGTTCAGTGAATATTGACAGTAGCCTAGTATGGTGCACGTGTGAATAGTACAGGAATTATTCAATTGTGCAAGCATTCTGGGAGGAAAGAAATTTCGAAATAACTCAAAAACTACTTGCTCTAGATATAGGGAGACATAATACTTTTATGTTGCAAATTGTCTTGCCAATCACCATATGAGATAAAATATTGGTCATTCCATTTGAAAACATTGAATTATGATGTTTTTAAGTGGGCACTGAAATATTGACATTTTTGAAATACCTATTGTCAAAATTGACAGATGTCAATTTTTCTAATTCTAGAGGGATCTATAAGTAACAATTCAAGATGCCGCTCGTCTGTCTATCTTGTCCCTACTAGAAGTTATAGGCATTTTTCAAAACGTCTATTTGAGGTCAATATTTGACAAATAATTTTTTAACTCAAAAACTGTAAGAGTTAAGTGGACATAAATTCATATGAGAGGGTAGACAATTGAACGGGGAATCTAACAAAAAATTAATATATAGGATGTTCCATTTAAAATAACAAAGTTGGTAGCCATTTCCGGTACAACCGGAAGTGATAGAAAGTCGAAATATTTTCCATGAGGTGATCGCATTCAACCGTGCAATGTTTTTGTTTTCCAAATTGTACAAAATTTGACTCCAGTCTTCTAAATTTTCTTCTATCCATCGGCGGTAAGTGTGGGTAAGTTTTGTTGAAAATTCTGCAAGTTCTCTCAACAATTCTGTCGCACTGACCATATATGACGAATAAATTCATAATTTCTTGATTGGTATACTTATTCATTTTAATATTACTCGAACGGAGCGTTCAAAAATATTGACAGATTCGGTTCAGCGAATATTGACAGTAGCCTACTATGGTGCACGTGTGAATAGTACAGGAATTATTCAATTGTGCAAGCATTCTGGGAGGAAAGAAATTTCGAAATAACTCAAAAACTACTTGCTCTAGATATAAGGAGACATAATACTTTTATGTTGCAAATTGTCTTGCCAATCAGCATATGAGATAAAATATTGGTCATTCCATTTGAAAACAAACATGATGTTTTTAAGTGGGCACTGAAATATTGACATTTTTGAAATACCTATTGTCAAAATTGACAGATGTCAATTTTTTTAATTCTAGAGGGATCTATAAGTAACAATTCAAGATGCCGCTCGTCTGTCTATCTTGTCCCTACTAGAAGTTATAGGCATTTTTCAAAACGTCTATTTGAGGTCAATATTTGACAAATAAGTTTTTAACTCAAAAACTGTAAGAGTTAAGTGGACATAAATTCATATGAGAGGGTAGACAATTGAACGGGGAATCTAAAAAAAATTAATATATAGGATGTTCCATTTAAAATAACAAAGTTGGTAGCCATTTCCGGTACAACCGGAAGTGATAGAAAGTCGAAATATTTTCCATGAGGTGATCGCATTCAACCGTGCAATGTAGAATTTTTTCAAATTTTTCCTCTGTCAGGAACCCCGAAAACTTTTAATGGGCGTTATTCGTGGCCCACCCTGTATAAGTGAAACAAAACCAAGTGAATTTAATTTACAAACCATAATATTTTAAAATGTTTTAGCAAGTCATTAATGAGAAAAAAGTGTCCGATATAACTAGCATTAAACTAGAATGATATTATAAACAGAATTTCTATTGTTCAGGCTTCTTGGCTTTACAGCTGTATCAACTAAAAAGAACTTGATCAATCATAATAATTACATGAACTCAATAATTATATCTAACAGTCAACACAATTTAGTAATTGAAAGAACGAAGCAATCGATAACTTCCAAACAACTTGTTTTCATCATAAAGACAACGTATTCGGTTAAAAAATGTTGATAACAGAAAACCTGCTGTTTATCCTTAAGTGGAGCTCATTTTTAGGCTTAATTCCACAATTTTCCAATAAACCGGAAACTTTTAAAAACACAAAAATACGCGGTTTAATCCAAATAGTAGCCACTATTCTGGGCTTTATTTATTTCACTTACGGACAAATTTGTATAACAAGGTTTACAAGGAACGTTCATAAATATTTGACCGTGATCACAATTTTTTGTCCCGCGATATTTTACGTAATTGCAAGCTGGAATTTAACGAATTGTGCGGATAGTTTTAGGAAGATGTTCAACCATTTTAATTATTTCGACGAGCGCTTGTATAAATTACGCCGGATAAAACCACCGGCGGTTAAATTTTTCACGTTGTACGCAGTGGCAAACATTCTTTGCTTATTCTCTTTTATAAGCTTTGATTTTTATAATGTGACTGTAGTGGCGAATTTGGAAATGATGAAATACAACGCTTTTTCCTTAATCATGTCGTTTTTAATGTTGAATGCGATTTTTCTCGAGGTTGGACTTTTACGTGGGATTTACCTTCGTCTGAATGAGTTTAACAATCTCTCGAAAATTGATAAGTTGTGCAGTTCAGAAATAGATGACTTGATCAGTATGGATGGTAATATTGGATCGTTGTTGGTGCTGTTTAATAAACGTTTTGGCCTGCATCTGTTTATTTTGCATATTCATTCGTTCTTGAATGTATTGCTGAATTTTCATTTTTTCTTGGTGTTGGATATGGACGCTCCAATTGTTAAGATGATTAATTTGATGTGGACAAGTTACGTAGGGGTAAATATAATTTTTTATCAATGTTTATATTTCGAAGGATCAAACGTATGGTCTAAAAGTGAATTTTAATATTATCCAATCGCTTGAGTTTATTTTGAAAAATAATGATCTGCCCATCATAGCGCTTTCCCCATCACCTAAACAATTGATAATTGATATAGTAAACCTATTTTACTTGTACATTGGTTAAAGACCATTTCACATTAAATCAGTGTTATATACGCGTGGCGCATGAAGTAAAATTTAGAGTTTATGTAAAGTTTATTATTTAGTATTTTCAATATTTAACACTTATTTAAATATTAAGTAGGTTCTTTTATTCTGGGTGAGGTTAAAATAACTTGATGTTTTTATATAACGAATATCAATTCTATTTTCTTAACTGAGAAACTTGTGAATATTACAATATAATATATTTAGAGACTAGCTTGCTTAACGAAGTATATTGAATTTAATCGGAGTAAGTAATATTTTTACTGTCTTGCGTTCGAGAGTCAAATCAGAAGTCACCGAAATAAAATCTAATAGTAATGAATAATGGTTCTTCGTTAAGCAAACAATGCGTAAGAAGGGGCACGCATAAGCCGGGGTGAACTTTATCATCTTTAGCGGAATTTTTCCATTAAGTACAAATTCTAATTAACTATTTATTCTTTCCAGGCTTATCTGTGCTCTAGCATTAGCAAATGCATTCTGATAATAATAATAATAATAATAATAATAATAATAATAATAAAATTTATTGTCCATTGATGTACAATCAGTAACAGGCACATATAAGACATATTCACAGATAACAAATATTTACAGCTAATTACTAACATAGATGAAATATTCATTTAAATCGTAAAACGCTTTCTCGGTAAGAAATTGCATGAGCATTTTTTTAAACAAAGTTATCGATGGTGCATCTCTAACAGATTTTGGGAGGTGATTAAATACCGTAGCACCGAGCACCGGAGGTGATCGTTTTGTGACATTTAATCTGTATGGTGGTATATACAGGGTGTCTATAAAAGAACTCCGGGGTTTAAAAAATTAATATTTTTTAAACTATAAAAGATAGCAAAATTTGATCAATTCCTTTGAAACAAGCAGCTCAAACAGTTTTACTCATACCAATTGGGAATGTTTCTCTCAACAGTTGGCAGCGCTGCGGAGCGTTGACCTTGAAATTACGTAGCGGCTGCGGCAGGCAGTCAGTGTCGTCTGGACTGCCGCGCTATGGCGACGCCTCAACAAAAGGCTCAGTGTGTTATTTGGCTCATAGAAACTAATTCTGTTGTTACTGTACAAAGAAACTTTCGTCGTAGCTATGGTGTTGACCCGCCTACAGACAAAACAATTCGTCAGTGGTTAAGTGCGTTCAAGGAAACAGGAAGTGTTTTGAAGCAAAAGTCGCCGGGTAGGCCGCGTGTGTCTCAAGAGAAGGTTGACAGAATCCGAGCTTCATGCACTCGAAGCCCTAAGAAATCATTAACAAGACGCAGTCTGGAATTGGGGTTACCAAGATCAACAGTCCATAAGGTAATTCGTAAAAGACTTCGTTTAACTGCCTACAAGATTCAACTTTTACACCATATCAAACCGGCAGACAAGGTTAAGAGATTCGACTTTTCTGTTTCCATGCTGAATAAAATTAATGAAGATAATGATTTTTTAAAAAGTGTGGTTTTTAGTGATGAAGCTACTTTTCATGTGAACGGAACTGTAAACAGGCATAATTGCAGAATTTGGGGTTCACAGCCGCCCCATGAGTTTATTGAGTACGAACGTGACACGCCCAAAGTGAATGTTTGGTGTGCTCTTATGCATGACAGAGTCATAGGTCCCTTCATTTTTGCCGAAAGGACTATCAATGGTGATGTCTATTGTGACATGTTAGAGGAGTATGTTTATCCTCAGTTGCATGACATTGAGGCGGAGAAAGGTTTAGTTTACTTCCAACAAGATGGGGCGCCGCCACACTTCAGTTTGCGTGTGCGTGAGTCACTGGACGCTCGTTTCGGTAACAGGTGGATTGGAAGGGAAGGACCTATTCCATGGCCACCAAGGAGCCCTGATATGACTCCGTTGGACTTTTTCTTCTGGGGGCATATCAAGAATCTTGTGTATGCAGAGAAAATTCGAGATGTTATCCATCTCAGGGAACGAATAGTGAATTGCGTGGCGTCCGTTCCCCCAGACATGCTCGCCAGGACATGGGAAGAGGTAGATTACCGTTTCGACGTGTGCCGTGCCACTAACGGAGCTCACATTGAACTTTACTAAGTTGTTAAAAAATCTAGAAAATGTAAGCTTTCTAATCATGTATAAAACATGTATGTACGTTTTTTACTTTATTAAAATATTTTGTCTTAAAACCCCGGAGTTCTTTTATAGACACCCCGTATATTCTATCATTATATCGGGTTTCATATGAATGGATGTGTTTCGCTATGGCAAAATCTGACTTATTTTTAAAAATGTATATACTCAATTCGTATATGAATAAACATGGTAAAGTTAGTAAGGCATATTTAATAAAAAATGGTCTACATGATGTTTTGCGATCTATACCAGCCATGGATCGTATACATCGTTTCTGTGATATGAATACCTCCTTCCACGATGAGGACGCTCCCCAAAGACACAGACCATATCGCAATCGGGACTCGATTATACCTATGTAGAACATTTTTAATTGTCGTTTAGTGAGATACTCTTTAAGTACTTTTAAGCTGTAGCATGATTTTGAAATTGATGTTGCTAGTTTTGAACAGTGATCTGACCAGTCTAGATTTTCATCAATAGTTAATCCCAAAAATTTAGTACTCCGGGCTGAAGATACTAGATGTTGGTCCATCATAATATTTAGTTTAAGATTTTGTTTGCATTGTTTCGTATGGAATCTAATATATACAGTTTTTGAATTATTAATTTGAAGTTGATTGTTCTGAAACCAGTTGCACAATTGACTGATTATATTATCGGAAATGCTTTCCAGGTCCGAGTTTGCCTTTGCGCTTATTATGGTTGAGGTATCGTCAGCATACATGTGAACTGGGTTGGGAACATTGGCCACTATGTCATTCATATAGAGAATAAACAATATGGGGCCCAAGATGGATCCCTGTGGGCACCCATATTAATTACTTCGGCCGATGACACGAATGCAGTTCTATTTTTTTCAGTTGTATGTGTTATTTTTACGGATTGTTTTCTGCTTTCCAAATATGACCTAAACCAGTTGCTGGGAACACCTCTAATACCATAGCTATTTAGTTTATCTAGGAGCAAATTAATGTTTATACAATCAAACGCTCGACTCAGATCAATGAATAGTCCCACGGGGTATTCTCCTTTTTCAATATATCTTATGATGTTATTGTAAAACGACAGTAGTGCGGTTTGTGTGGAAAATGATTTTCTGAAACCATGTTGTGAGTTTGTCAGAGTCATGGATATGTTTAAGTACTGATTAAGTCTGTTCAACATACACAGTTCAAATACCTTGTAGAACGGTGACACTAGAGCTATAGGCCTATAGTTATTAATATTTCTATGATCCCCCTTTTTATAAATAGGGCAGATAACTGTTTTCTTTAATATTTCAGGAAAAACTCCTTGCTCCAGGGATAAGTTAATTAAGTATGCCAAAGGTTCCAATATAAACATAGATGATTTTTTTAATAGAATATTTGATATTTCATCAAATCCACACGTTTTTTTGTTTTTTAATTTATTTATAATAAGCAAAAGTTCTTGTTCATTGAATGGGTTTAGGAAAATTGAATGAGCTTGTGTTTTAATGTGTAACGCATTATTTGTTTGTGAGAGGTCCTTAACTATCTTTAGAGGTTCGTCTTTAAAAAATGAGTTGAACATGTGGGCAAGTGAGTTGGGGTCTTCGATCTGTTGATTGTTGTGATTAAGTATAATATTATTCCTACTTTTGTGACAATTTCTATTCGAGACTTCATTTATTATGTGCCATCAATCTTTAGACAAATTTTTTGAGTTAATAATTTTGATTTGATAAAAGGATTTTTTGGTTCTCGTGATTAGTTTATTATGTCTTTTATGGTCAGCTTTATAGCTTGATTTTAATGGTGGATATTGTTTTTGTAATAAATAGAGATCATGCATTTTCTTACTAGAATTTCTAATTTCAGAATTTATCCATGTTTGCTCAGATCGCCCTTTTCTTGCACATATAGGGAAATGTTTATTAAAGTAATAAGTGTAGATGTTATGAAATGTTTTAAAATTAGAGTTCAGATTGTTACCAATATAGACATCGTTCCATGATTCGCATTGCAAATCTGAGATGAAATTATATACATTGTGATCATTAAAATTTCTGCGTTGTTCTCGTGGTTCGGTAGTATTGCATTTTAATTCAAAATTGTAATATATGGATTTGTGATCCGATATTACGTTGTCTATTGTTAACGTATTTCGGGAATTTAGGTTGCTGTATATGTGGTCAATACACGTTGAAGAGGTACCTGAACATCTAGTATCTTCCATATTGACTTTAGGTAAATTGTATGTTAATAACAAATTTTGTAGTGACTCATAATCTTGCAATGGTAGGTTTGAGTTTAGATTGAAATCTCCACAAAGCACCAGGGGAGTGTCTATTGTACATATTACGTCTAATATATGTTGCAGTTTCATTAGAAATAGTTCAAAATTGCTGCCTGGGGGGCGGTAACAAATTATTATCCGGATGTTGTTTTTTTTATTTTTAGAGATCCAAGTTAAGCCACAGAAATAACATTTAGTAATGAATAATATTTAAGTAAAAATAAACAACAAACATCAATAAGTGAAACAAACATAAATAACTTTAAATATGATTATCAAAAATGCACGATACTAAAGTATTAAATTATATAAATGAAATAAATATACAGATTGGCACATTACATTTAGAAAAGAGCGCAATTTGAAATTGAGATCTTTTAAGAAAACAACAAATATTTAAAAATATACAACACGTAATTGGGATATGTATACTGAAAAGAAAAAAATCACAGATACAACTGTCGACACTCTCTCTAAAAAATTTGAACCACACATTCCACATCAATGACTCATAGGACAACTCTCCCGAGTTCCACTATATTTATCTATTCTAATGGTTTGTGTAAGAATCTAATTTTTAAGCACAATTAAATTATTATTATAATATTAACAGCAATTCTCTTAATAAGGCTTTTTGACTACATCATTGCATTAGTAGTATAATAATTACATCATTGCATTAATAAATTACAACAGTAAACATAATTTGGTAAATGAACAAAGCAATCAATAACATTCAAATAACACGTTTTCATTATAAAGACATCGTATACATTTCAATAATGTTGATATCAGAAAACCTGCTGTTTATCCTTAAGTGGAACTCATTTTTAGGCTTAATCCCACAATTTTCCAACAAACCGGAAACTTTCAAAAACACAAAAATACGCGGCTTTATCCAAATGGCAGCCACTATTCTGGGTTTTATTCATTTTGTCTACGGAATAATGTTTGTATCAAGATTTGCAATTAAAGTTCACATATATTTAATCGTGATCACAATTTTTTGTCCCGCGATATTTTACGTAGTTACAAGCTGGAATATAACGAATTGTGCGGATAGTTTCAAGAAGATGTTCAACCAATTTAATTATTTCGACGAGCGCTTGTATAAATTACGCCGGATAAAACCACCGGCTTTCAAATTTTCCACGTTGTACGCAGTGGGAAACAACCTTTGGTTACTCACTTTTATAAGTCTTCAGTTTTATAACCTTACTGTATTGGGGAATTCGGAAATGATGATATGTACCGCTTTTTCCTTAATCATGTCGTTTTTAATGTTCAATGCGATTTTTCTCGAGGTTGGACTTTTGCGTGGGATTTACATTCGTCTGAATGAGTTTAACAATCTGTCGATCAATGATAAGTTGTGCTGTTTTGAAATAGACGACTTCATCAGTATGGATGGTAATATTGGATCGTTGTTGGCGTTGTTTAATAAACGTTTTGGCCTGCATCTATTTATTCTGCATATTCATTCATTCTTGAATGTATTAGTGAATATTCATTTTTTTTTGGTGTTGGATATGGACGCTCCAATGGTTAAGATGGTTAATTTGCTGGGTCTAAGTTACGCAGGGGTAAATATATTATTGTTCACGACAATCTTATAATATGTGCATTATTTAATTATGTGGGGAGTATAAATGGGGTGCATTTAACACACTCAAGTACATTAACCCATTAACGGATGAGCAATTATAAAGTTGACTTTAAAAGTTAATTTTTGGTAAAATTCTGCAATTCTCTTTATGATTTCTATGAATAACTTATTATTAACTCTTTCGATTATTACTCATTAAAAAATTAGATCAGTGCGTTTCTAACTTCACAATATTTCAGTGTTTACACGCGTGGCGCATGAAGTAAAATTTCGAGTTTAGAAAAGCCCCGTGAAAATTTGTCTCGGGTCGCTGCGCGACCCTCGACAAATTTTCTTAGGGCTTTTCTAAACTCGAAATTTTACTTCATGCTTAGTCTGGGAGTGGACGACATTCGTTCTTACAAGTTTCAAATTGAAGGATCACTCTAGATTACTAAGTTTATTACTCAAAGAAGCATTTTACAAAGGCTACAGCTCGAAGGACCAATGATGCTCTTCGGAGACCGAAGAACTACAGGGAATTGAAGTTTTTTTTACAAAAAAACAACAAACATTTGAAGGTTTACAGCATGGATAGGAAAAAATTACCAATTTAAAAAAAATATCGAAGTTGGGTTGTTTTCTGGGAATTTTTAACTTCGTTTTAAATCAGTGTTTTATACGCGTGGCGCATGAAGTATAATTTCGAGTTTAGAAAAACCCCGTGAAAATTTGTCTCGGGTCGCTGCGCGACCCTCGACAAATTTTCTACGCGGGGCTTTTCTAAACTCGAAATTTTACTTCATGCTTAGTCTGGGAGTGGAAACACTCGTTCTAAACTTCATATTGCACGTTTTTACAAAAAAATCGATTATGTTCGAGATCTGGTTCAATGGTTCTTCAACCAGTGCTCAGAGGAGAACAACAACTGTATTTCGAACAATATTATTTTTTAACCTGGATTCAAAATTGTCTAGGAACGCTCTTATTGTTTAATTATTATAACCACACAACTTATTTGCTAGGTGACAGGGTGTTCAGAAAGAATACTCAGGAATAGTTTCATACATTTATTTTCAATAATAAATCAACATAGCTAAAGATCTCGAAATAAATAAGTCAAACAAGATTTAATCAACTTTATTTCGACAAGTATCTTTAATCAGATTAACATCGATAAAAGAAACAAAGATATAGAATGTAATAATAGTCAGTAAAGGAATTCAAATAAAACACTGTTCATCACTTTATTTGTATAACAATTGGTTTATTTGGTGACTATAGTTTCGATACTACACGTATCATTATCAAACCGTTAGTAACAAAAAACTACAAAGGAACATTATTTATATTTGCAAATTTTCTAATAACAGCGTTAAAGAGGGGGGTGTATTTAAGGTCAAGCTGGTCGTTAATTACGGGAATTTCCCGATTAGCGCGGGCTCTGTGAATCTCCAAAGACTCCAGGAGGTCCATCTTTCTACCCTTCTTGACCTTAAATACACCCCCCTCTTTAACGCTGTTATTAGAAAATTTGCAAATATAAATAATATTCCTTTGTAGTTTTTTGTTACTAACGGTTTGATAATGATACGTGTAGTATCGAAACTATAGTCACCAAATAAACCAATTGTTATACAAACAAAGTGATAAACAGTGTTTTATTTATGTTCAACAATGTATAACGAAGTAGAAGCCTCTATAATCAGTGAATTAATCAATGCTAGTGTAGCAAAACAGGCAAAAAAGTACTTTAAACTACATCTGAAAGTGAAATTAGCATCTCTTAACATTAAGTTTAACCAACAGTGCTTAAAAATGAATATTATTCCAAAATATGCACAAATCAGGAATAAAATAAAACAGAATACGAGAGCAGCAAGAATTACAGTGAAAACCGCCGAGAAAACATGGGTTAAGGAGGAAGTGAAGTTCTGGTTCCACAAACGAAATACTCTTTATTATTATATAAAAGTATTGCACTGTGAACTGACATCGTCATTACATCCAGTAGAGTTTGATCTCTTAGATGATTACGTGAGAGAAAAAGTAAGCCGTATTTCCCACAAAAAATTTTGTGCCCAGAGGAGAAAGCTGAGAACCCTTCTAGCGGAGAAACAACACAGCGATAAAGAAAAGGAAGTAAGAAGCCATCCTAAACAGTGTACACAGTTCCATCCAAGTGTTATAAATAATAGTGATGTGCAATTCAGTAAAGAAGAAATGGATTTTTTAAAACTAGGCCCAAACTACTCACCACATCTTGCGCCCAAGTCATCGAAGGAGATTTTAGTTGTGGAAGCGGAATTAGCTTTAAATAATGTCCCTGATTGTGAATACAGTAAGCAAAAAATCAGTAAGATAATCCAAAACTCAAAACTTAATAATATAGACAACAAAATAATTAAATCAATTAAAAATAAAATTAAAGATAATAATTTAGTTGTAACCAAAGCAGATAAGGGAAACTCCATAGTAATTATAGATAAGCCCGCATATATTTCTAAAATTAACAATTTTCTTAATAGCTCAGATATCGTAATATTAAAAACAGATCCCACCCAAAAATTCCAAAAAATTCTTAAATCTATAGTAGACACATCTGATTCCATATTTGACCACAATTTTAACAAATATTTCCTATTTCCAATGAATCCCATTTGTCCATGATTATACGGTTTGTTGAAAATTCATAAAGATAATTCCCCAATCCGTCCGGTAGTATCCTTCGTAAATTCCCCCTCTCATAAAATAGCTTGCCACCTAAATTCCTTATACAGAGAACTAACCGATTTTAGAGACCCTAATTCAATTAAAAATTCTAAAGAATTAACTGAAAAACTAACAACAATACAATTCCCAACTAACCACAAACTTGTTTCATTCGACGTATCTAATATGTTTGCGAAGATTCCACCTAAAGATTGTATACAGTTAATTAAAAAATAATTTGATAATTGTAATGTAAATATATCAGTTCAAATAGAATTTATTAATATTTTAGAAATCATATTAGATAACAATTACTTTTCTTTCGATAATAAATATTATAAGCAGACAGAAGGGTTAGCAATGGGTTCACCATTGAGCCCGTTGCTAGCCGAGATATTCATGTGCGACCTTACCAATTCAATTTTAAATTCACAGCTAGGCAAGAAACATATTAAAGTGTGGTATAGATACGTCGATGACATCATAGCTTCTTTCGTAGGTACTAATAGACAATTAACACAATTTTTAGATTATATTAACTCGTTACATCCAAATACAGTATTTACAGTAGAAACAGAAACTAACAATAACATACAATTTTTAGACCTCTCAATAACACGTACTAATGAATCACTAACTTTTGATATTTATAGAAAACCTACTTTCACAGACCGTGTAATTCCTAACTGTTCCAACCATCCCTATAAACATAAACTAGCTGCCTTTAACTCCATGGTAAACCGAGCTTTTATTGTTCCGTTGTCAGAAACCTCATTTAAAAAAGAAATAGATATTATTAAAAGTATAGCTGTTTCAAATGGCTATACTACGTCAATAGTAGATAAAATAGTTAATCAATACAAAATTAAACTTATTAGAAAATACATACATGCCGGAATCGAACCTAAAACACAAGCAACATATCGTTCCCTTACTTACTTTGGAAATATAACTAACAAAATTAAAAATATTTTAGCAAAACACAAATTAAATATAGCGATGAAACCATTTACAAAAATTAAAAATCATATTTTTAACCATAAGACTCAGATACCAAGTATTTACAAATCAGAAATATATAAATTAACCTGTAATGATTGTAAGGGAGTGTATATAGGTCAATCTGGTCGTAATTTTAAGACCAGACTCAGTGAGCATCTTTACTCTTTTCGGCATAGATTAATTGATAAGTCATCTTTCGCCAAACATTTGATTGAAAATAACCATTCTTTTGGCGAGGATGTACTTTCAGTTATTCACTTTGCCGAGAAGGGTAGAAAGATGGACCTCCTGGAGTCTTTGGCGCTAATCGGGAAATTCCCGTAATTAACGACCAGCTTGACCTTAAATACACCCCCCTCTTTAACGCTGTTATTAGAAAATTTGCAAATATAAATAATGTTCCTTTGTAGTTTTTTGTTACTAACGGTTTGATAATGATACGTGTAGTATCGAAACTATAGTCACCAAATAAACCAATTGTTATACAAACAAAGTGATAAACAGTGTTTTATTTATGTTCAACAATGTATAACGAAGTAGAAGCCTCTATAATCAGTGGAGTAAAGGAATTCTTTATTAATCCACTCAACATAATATCAGTATAAGTAATGATAATCAACTCAACAGTAAATAAGTAGACTTTATTAAGCAACTCAACATAAACTCAATATAAATGGTAATAACAAAGTGGGTAATAGGTTCAGCAAATTAAATAGAATTTTATTAACGTTCAACAGAATTTCAATACATACAAAAAATATTAAAAGGTTAATCGGTTACAAGAAAAATCACAAAATACTCCAACACAAAGTAATCAAAGGAAACATGTATTTATGGCGATTACAAATATTATTACAATGATCTATAATCGACAGAAGTAACACTACGGCGCGCGCGTTGTGTTAAGGTTCGCAACGTAAGTCGTGCAGGGCAGTTCTCTCGTTAGCAATTGAAAAGAAAATATTGAAATGTGAAAATTGCAAAGTTAAGTTACGAGAAATAAGCTATGCCTTTATCAACAAAGGGGAGTGAAGCAAATCATTAGTAAGATTTGTTCACGAATTATTATCCAAGTTTGTGAATAATAGTAGAAATAGAAACAGCGTAATAATAAGAGATTAAAGGGACAATTCTAATTAGGGAGTGTATAATTATGAGTAAAACAGAGTTTATTCAAGCTAAAGTTCAAGTGAATGATTTACTTGCATAAATTAGTTTTTAGAGTTAATCAGAAGTAATACATGAAATGTGAAATTATGTAATCAAGAATGAGTATAATGATTGTGGGCTATCACAAAAGAAGCCGGAAGTTAAATTTAGAAAATCGAATTACTTAATATTTATTTTAAAGGAATTTATTACATCACACAGTGTTTATAACTTTGATTCTTTAACTTAAGAAAAGAAAAGTTTAATGTGCAAATAATTAAGTGCAGGAGATGAAGCTAGTTATATTTAATAAAACAGAAAGAAAGTATTAAATAATTAATATCTTAATAACTAATTAATGTTCTAAGGCAGTGGTGGGGAAACTTTTTTTAAGACGGTCCATTTGTAATAACCAGACAATCGTAGCGGGCCAAAGAATAATGCTTAATCGTAGGTAGGTATTTTTTATGCGGGTCGTCACATTACGAAGTAAGAACGCGTTCAAACATTCTCACGACGGCACTCTTAAACGGGCCGGATTAAACCTTTCCGCGGGCCGGATTTGGCCCGCGGGCCGTAGTTTCCTCATCACTGTTCTAAGGAATAATGGATAAATAATTAAATAATTAATAAAATTAATAATCAAGCGACACAGTTTCAAAATGCTGCAACGAGTAGCAAAAGGATAAGTCCCCTTTAGCAGCTAAGTTCTCATCACAAACTGTTTCGTAGTAGCCTCTTAAGATTGAAAGTTACTACTATGTAAGCTTTGTGTAACGTGATGCAATTAGTTTAGCATTAATGTGGTTTGTGAGGGGATTCAGAAAAACGTGGTGAGAAATGGCCTCGTGAACACGATTTCCTGGTTTGCCAAGAAAATTAGAGAAAACGTGGTAAGAAGTAGCCTCGAAAACACGTATCCCTAAAGCAATTAATCCAAGTATGCCCGGAAGCAGCCCGATCTTTGCATACTCAGAGAAACTACCCCCTTTCAGACAATATATAGTAAAATTATCTAACTAGCTAGAAATACGTGATGGGAAATAGCCCCAAGAGCACGGATTTCTTCTTGAAAATTCTCAAAGTATGCCCGGAAATAGCCCGAAAAACGCATACTCCGAAGAGAATTCAAAGCTAGCAAGTTAACTTCCCTGATTCACTTCACAAACACACCTAAGTACTTAATTGATTGAATTTAATTGAAAGTTGCACAAACACTGTGAGATTAAATTAAATTTATAAACTCTGTTATCGGAAATTGAATATAGAAATGGAATAATTTATTACGTGAGAAACTGATTTAAAGTAATTGTTAATTAAGGCATATGTTATATTAGGACTCTGTTTATGTGTTGCACTTGGGAGGACAATGTAAAGACAATGTTTAAATTTGGTCTCCCAAGGGGAGCCCTTACCTTAATTCAGAAGATGTTTATTGTTTGAAAACTAACGAGAGAATGTGTTGCCTTTTTTTGGGGGGGGGGGGGGGGGGGGGAGGAGGAGAAAATCCTCATGGATACCTTCTGTTGTCCTGCCCACGGATGGGAGGGATAACAGTAGGTTATGTCAGACTCTTACTGACTAAAACCCCCTCTTGTATGTCAAGTCCGATAAAGAACTTTTTATACTTTATAGGAAGAAGTAGTAAAAATGGCTTTGTAGAAATTGACTGGTGTGAGTACTATAGCAGTATTCATATATTGGTTTCGAGTGGATGGGGTAGGATTTAGGAAGGAAGCGGTTTAAAGTTTCACTACTTTAAACTTTTTTCCTAAAAATTAAGTGACAACGTCTAGGTGGAGTGGACATTTTTTCCTGGTTCGGAAATTTTCAGGTACACCTAAGTGATCCTGGAGGAGGGAGACGTCGAATTTCGAGCAGTTTTTAATCGCCAAATCGCGAATGAAAACCTGGAGTTTTGGCACTTTCGTTTCGCTTCGTAACTGGATGTGTTGCGCTAAGCAGCGCGAGTTAATTTGTATAACGCGAAAGCGGTGGGGGCACGCGAAAATCTTCGCCTTATTCCGTCTGACGTGTAAGGAGCGAGCGCGCCCGAGTTGGCGGTGGGGCTCGACGCGGATCGGTCCTGGATCGGATAAGTTCGTCCGTCCGCTCCTGCTCAGCACTCTGAAAGTCCGGGAGCAAGCCTGGCTGGTTTTTGCCTAAGCGGTCCATGACCCCGGGTTTTTATGCTTTGAGAACGAATTAAATTTAGAATAGAATGCCAAAATCAGAAGGAATAATATTTAACCTTTTAACTCTCGCAATTTAATTTAGAAGTAGAAAATATTAGTTGCACTATTTAACAGATTAATGACTAAAAATTTACAGTGTATACATTTTGCATATTTAAAAGAAAAAAATCACAGTATGTAGAATGTTTCTTTTAAATATGCAAAATCTATACTCTGTAAATTTTCAGGCATTAATCGGTTGTTTTATAAAAACGTGCGATATAAAGTTTGGAACAAGTGTTTCCACTCCCAGACTAAGCATGAAGTAAAATTTCGAGTTTAGAAAAGCCCCGCGTAGAAAATTTGTCGAGGGTCGCGCAGCGACCCGAGACAAATTTTCACGGGGCTTTTCTAAACTCGAAATTTTACTTCATGCGCCACGCGTACAAAACACTGAAATATTGTGAAGTTAGAAATACACTAATGTATTTTTTTTAATAAGTATTAATCAAAAAAATTTAATAAGAAAATACTTACATTTTTCTCCATACATTTTCAAGTCAGCTCAATTAATATAATATATAAAATTAACTAATTTATTAGTTTGATTAACAAAAAATGTATAATGTTGCGTGTATGCACCAATGGCACTGAATGGGTTAAACACGGGATTTGAGTGATAAATGTAGTTTTTCAACACGAATATAAATAATTGCCTAGTTAGATTTTTTGCCGCTATGCAGTAACAGCGCTGTGCTAGTCAAATCAGCTTTTTTTGTTTTACACTTGACGATGGTAGTTCTCATAAGTTTAACCCGCGAAAAACGCGTTTGTAAACATAAATCATTCTCAAATCGGTTAACAATTGGACTTCTATCCATCGCGAGTATTTTTTGAAGCGGAACAAACGTTAACACCGTGAAAACTCCATCCAAACAGAAGAGTTCGTTTTTTGTGCAAAGAACGTGTTTCTATGTATAGTCTATTCATCGCTCTTTTGCTGAGCAATAAAAATCGCGACCAGATCATAACCTCTAAAAATCGGTAGGACCCCCGACCGCTATGTAATGGATACATTTCTGCGGGGGATGGGCCCGAATTTCACGCCTTATTATAACATCTGGCGTTCCGGAACCGAATGCAAAATAGGAAAGGGTCTTGAAAGGAAAATACTACCTGATACCATTGACACACTTTTACTTATATGAATTGTAATTACTACAATTAACTTAACATAAGTTAATAAATTCCTCATAGTTAGTTAAGTATAACACTTAATTCGTTTCATATTTAAAACCTAATATAAAGAAAATGAAAAAGGAAGTGAGCAACGAAAACAACAAAAATGCAGATTACGGGTAATGAAAAGATATTGATTTAATACAAAAATATTTTAATTGTTCTAAAAGCCCAGAGAATTTGGCGAGGTCGCGCAGCGCAGCGTACCGGCCGAGCCAATTTCGGGCTTTTCTAAACTCGAAAATTTACTTCATGCGCAGCCGAGCGTATTAAACGCTGAAATAACTGAAATATTGTGAACAAATTAACTTTACTTGAAATCGTCGTTTTATACGCTCGGCTGCGCATGAAGTAAAATTTCGAGTTTAGAAAATCCCGAATTTGGCTCGGCCGCTCCGCTGCGCTGCACTACCACGCCAAATTCTCTGGGCTTTTCTAAACTCGAAATTTTACTTCATGCTTCGCCTGGGAGAGGAAAATGCTCGTTTGTAAATGTTCTGTAATGTAAAAAAGAAATATAATTCCCCGAACTACATGAAAGAGACTAATAAACCACATACGGGATTTGCCAGAGAATGAGTGAAAAGCTTTGCATAGCACTACTCGATAATCAAATTTGATTAAACCATATTTAAATAAAAATATAAAAAAACAAAAAAAATATACCGTGCATCTCGCTTGAAGACGCATCATAGGGAGTTTTTATCTTTATTATTGAACTAAAATGATCAGAATAAAATTCGAATAATTCCGTTGCCTACTAGCATTCATTTCTAAGTTTAATTTTTGTTTTGTCTTTAGTTTTGTTTAAAATATCGCATAAAAACAGTGATAACTACCTGGATAGATATAACTTTTTTATTAAACATTTTTCAACAAAAGGTTATTTATAAGAATTTACCTTATAAGAGATGTCACTTAAATTAAAATTTTTGAGAAACATTTTGAAAGAACAAATATATATACCGGGTGACCCATTTTAATGAGTCACCCGGTATATCATATATTTCAATTCCGCCATTAGAATTAATCTAAATGTATAATTTCAACTTGATATGAGTATTATGACTAACTTAGGTTTTTTCTAAGAAGTTTACAAAAGTATAAAATGTTTATGCCATGTTGGTTTTTATTGGATAAATATTACCAAATTGAATTAAAAAGTGATCATTTATTGGAAATACAATTATATATATTAATACAATTATATATACCGGGTGTGGCACTTAAGACGCCTCGGACCATAGCTCCTTTACGATAAAAGCTATCGAAAAAAATGTAAGAGCAAAGTGGTGCATAATTACCGTCGCTATGTTTAAAAAATATTTCTAATCATCAGTGGCGTGCCGTACTCCAATGGGGTACCAAACTTATGTTTTTTTAAATGGAATGCCCTATTTTTTATTGCAGATTTGGAAAGTACTCGAAGAGTACTTATTTTTTTATCTAACATGTTATACCCTTCACTTTAGCGGTTTCGCTGTTATAACCCCTTCTTTCAAAATTGCGCCCCATTTTTGAGATTGTTTTGTAGAGAAACTAATTGACGCCGGCGCCTTAATTTTGAATTGAGGTACAGGTTAAGACCTCGTATACCTTTACATAATTTTTTTTCGGGTAATTTATGGAAAAAAAATAATTTTTGATTGAACTTCGCATGTTGTCATTTTTTTCGAAAATTTCAAATGGCACCCCCCTAAAAAAATTACGGCGTTGTACAGCCAAAACTTTAAATTTTTCATTGGTACAAAAAAAATTACACATTGCATAACAAAATTTCGGAGAAAAAAGGAATTTCATCGCAAATGTCGGGAAACGTTTTCCGCTCCCAAGAGTGCCATGAGAAAACAAAAACACAAATACGGTCAACATAATAGTATGTACCTATTTATTCAACATGATATGAAAAATGCAGATAAAGAAAATTTAACAACTTAAACTAAATGTTCGAAATGACGACCTTCCTGCTGGAGGCATAACCGCAACTTCGACTCACAGGCTCTAGACACTGCCCTAAGGACTTCTGGTGATATACCGCGGAAAGCCGCGCGGATTCTCTCCCTCATATCCTCGACAGTAGTTGGTACCGTCCTGTAAACCTCGTCTTTGATATGGCCCCAAAGGAAGAAGTCAAGGGGAGTGAGGTCTGGTGATCTTGGCGGCCACCTCACAGGACCCCCACGACCAATCCAGGAGTCCGGAAACGTTTTATCAAGAAATTCCCGAACGACACGGCTAATATGTGCAGGAGCTCCATCGTGCTGGAAAACTATCTGTCGTAGAGCGGCTAGAGGGACATTTTCCAAGAGATCATCCAAGTCGTCGCGAAGGAACCTCAAATAACTGTTGCCGTTCAGGTGCCCCTCGATGAAATAAGGACCCAAAAGGTGTTCTCCAAGTATGCCTCCCCAAACATTCAGCGACCATCTTTGCTGGTGGTTTATCATTCGCATGGCGTGTGGGTTTTCATCGGCGTAATAATGGTAGTTGTGGCGATTGGCATGCCCATTTCTATGGAACGTCGCTTCATCAGAAAATAATACGCGCATAAGAAATGATTCCTCCTGCTCAATTTTGTTGCTAGCCCACAAGCAGAAATCTTGCCTCGCATGAAAATCTTGAGGTTGCAATTCTTGGTGCAGTTGAATCTTAAATGGACGAAATTTGTACTTTTGAAGAACACGATGTACGGATCGCGTTGAAATATCGTGATTCCTACTAATATCACGGATACTGGTATGAGGATCTTCAATAACTGCCTCCAGAACCTGCAGTTCATTATTTTCGGTAAAAACTGTCTTCTTTCTAACTCTCCTTGGCCGTTTCACATTTCCCGTAGTAGTAAATCTCTCCAACACTTTTTGAAACGCACGTTCATTTGGATGTGCCCTGTGCAGATATCTCGCAGCGTACACTCGTGACGCCAAGAAACAATTCTTGTTACATTCTCCAAGAATAAATATCATGTCAACCATTTCCTCTTGAGTTCGGAACATTTTTAGAACGTTTATCAAAAATGACTTATGGCTGCTACTGGCGTCTAATAATTTACTTTGACAATTACCACTCTTGGGAACGGAAAACGTTTCCCGACATTTGCGATGAAATTACTTTTTTTCTCCGAAATTTTGTTATGCAATGTGTAATTTTTTTTGTACCAATAAAAAATTTAGAGTTTTGGCTGTACAACGCCTTAATTTTTTTAGGGGGGTGCCATTTGAAATTTTCGAAAATAATGACAACATGCGAAGTTCAATCAAAAATTATTTTATTTCCATAAATTACCCGAAAAAAAATTATGTGAAGGTATACGAGGTCTTAATCTGTACCTCAATTCAAAATTTAGGCGCCGGCGTCAATTAGTTTCTCTACAAAACAATCTCAAAAATGGGGCGCAATTTTGAAAAAAGGGGTTATAACAGCGAAACCGCTAAAGTGAATTGTATAACAAGTTAGATAAAAAAATAAGTACTCTTCGAGCACTTTCCAAATCTGCAATAAAAAATAGGGCATTCCATTTAAAAAAAACATAAGTTTGGTACGCCACTGGAGTACGGCACGCCACTGATGATTAGAAATATTTTTGAAACATAGCGACGGTAATTATGCACCACTTTGCTCTTAGATTTTTTTCGATAGCTTTTATCGTAAAGGATATACAGGGTTTTTCCATTGCAAATCCAATGAATAAAGCATCTAAACCTAGATCGGTGTCGGTTTCAGGGAACATTTCAAAAAAGATTATTTTTGCTTTCCAAAAACTCGCAGGTATAATTCATCGCAGGTAGTTATAATTACATTTTGTGCGAGGCGAAGTAGAAACAATTTAGAATCCTTGTCGGCCCGCTCCAACTACCCCCCGCGCTGATCACCCGCAGAGCCGGTAGCCGCAAGGTTGTATAATGATGATAATTATATTGAGGGTATTCAAGTTCGATTTTTATTGCTCAGCAAAAGAGCGAGGAATACACTATAACTTAAACGAAAGGGTAGACTGTGTGCAACATTATTTTTTTGTTAATAAATTACTAAATAGGTTAATTTGATATGTTATATTATTTGACCTGTATGAAGAAAAAGGTAAATATTTTGTTATTTAAATATTTCGCTTATTACTTATTTAAACAAATGTCAATGTATTTTTAACTTCACAATATTTCAGTATTTTATGCGCATGGCGCATGAAGTAAAATTTCGAGTTTAGAAAAGCCCCGTGAAAATTTGTCTCGGGTCGCTACGCGACCCTCGACAAATTTTCTACGCGGGGCTTTTCTAAACTCGAAATTTTACTTCATGCTTAGTCTGGGAGTGGAAACACTCATTTTACACTTCATACAGCACGTTTTATATAAAATCGACGAATGCCTGAAAGTTTACAGCGTATACATTATGTATATGTTAGACTTTGGCTAATACACTCAGGGATTAGTAACAGGGACATTGACCACTGGTCGACGTCCCTATTAATAATCCCTGAGTGTTTCGACGAAGTATTACCATTACTTCCACCTGAGTTTAGCTAAAAACATTCACAAAAAATTTATTCTTCTTTGAAATCGTTTGAAATTCTCAGGATTTACCTAAAAGTGACCATTTTTGAGATAACTTGGAGAGACGACAAAAAAGTTTAGCTAAAACATTCACAAAGAATTTATTCTTCGTCGAAAATGTTGAAATTCTCAGGATTTACTTAAAAATTACAATTTTGGAGAAAACTTAGAGATACGACAAAATAGTTTAGCTAAAACATTCATAAAAAATTTATTCCTCGTCGAAATCGTTTGAAATTCTCAGGATTTACTTAGAAATGACCGTTTTTAAGATAACTAAGTATCATATTATTCTACTATATTATTGTACATATTGCCTTGTAATTAAGATTTTTCCTGTTGGGTAATAAATAAATATTATTATTATTATTATTATTATTATTATATTTAAAAGAAACATTCACACTGTGTAATACAATAAGTCATTCATAGAAATCATAAAAAAAGTGCAGTATTGGGCCTACATTGAACTTTTAGAGTTAATTCTATCACTGCTCGGCCGTTAATGGGTTAACAGAGTTATTAGAAGATTAATTTTCAGAATAGACATCCTATAATCTGTTTTTACTTTCCCCTATATGCAAAACCAAGGGAAAGTATTGTTTTTTCGAAAATGTTCAAATCAAACATTTTTGTGGATATATTTATTTTGAGGTCCCCCGAATTGATTAAGACCATTTTTTAAAAATGTCTGTCTGTAAATCTGTCCTTCCATAATTCTGTCGCCACAATAAAGTCTAAACCGATTGAGCTGTTGAGTTGACTAACTTTTGTTTGTTTTGTTTTTTGCACTTTCCTCAAAGAAAATGTAATGCAAGCTTATGAAATGTGTACACACGGTATATGCCGATATGAGCCTGTGCTACGAAATACGTACGGATACGCATTTTTTTCAAGCATCGTACACAAGGCACGCATTTGAAATTCAAACTGCGTAGCGAAAGGGTTAATAAAGTTGCGAAAACCTGCCATATATTAATAATATATTAATAATAATGTAATTTTTCTTTTTCAGATTAACACACTCATTATAATAGTTTGGTGTGAGAAAATAAGTTCAGAAGCAAAAATCTCCGTAAAGCATTTATGCAGGAATCAAAGTTTGAACGCACACGACCCGATTTTCGTCAACAAAATATCGGCACTGATCAATCAAATATCGGAAAGGGAAGTGATATTTTCGGCTTGCGGATTTTTTAATGTGAATTTTAATAACATTTTCAACTTTATGAACATTATTGCTACTTACCTTATAATACTAATTCAACTTCCCGATAAATAAAAACAAGATATTACAATTTGTAATAATTAGTATTTCATTTACGTTGTGTTGTGTTGTATGTTCATGTCTTACTATTCTGTTTGAAAACTAAAGTATTACTTCAATTTATTTTACAGATTCATAACCCGAGGACAGCTAAGAGACTTAGCAAAAACGTATCGATAATTATTCGTCACAAATAATAGAAAAGTTTCTTACGTCTTAAAGTAGATTTGCATAAATGAAAATAATTCAAAAATATCTCTATAATAATGAACGGATCAGGAAAAAATCAAATTATGTCTATTCTCAACTCTATATATACAATCCAATTTATTTATTTCTAAATAGTCTGCTCTACATTGTATTTTTTTTTTTTAGTTTTCAATAAAGACAATTTATTATTATTATAATATTGACTAAACTTAACCCACCCATGAAAGTATCATTTACTTTCATGGGTGGGTTAAGTTTAGTCAATATTATAATAATAATAAATTGTCTTTATTGAAAACTAAGAAAAAAATAAACCATGTAGAGCAGGCAAAGTTCAACCAGTCAAGTATGACTTTAATTGCTCTTCCACTTAAGCTGCTTCGAGAAAATAAAAATTGATAGAGGAGTACGGAGTTATATTATCAAGCTTAAATAAAAGTAATTAGACTTTTGTTAAATAAACCTTGTATAAAAAATCTTCTTTTCATAATTGTAAGCGATTCATTATTAACTAATCCAGTTTGGTTTGATATTATTTGAAGTAAAACTGCCTATAATTATTTACTTTTTAAATCAAGTTGTTTTATTTTAATTTTTCTATGCAAGGTTTTTTATAAAAGCGTTCAATTTTGAACTTTTAACGAGTCTTTCCACTCCCAGATTAAGCATGAAGTAAAATTTAGAGTTTAGAAAAGCGTGAAAATTTGGCTTTGCCGGGGCGCGCGAGCGAAGCGAGTCGCGTCCCGGCAAAGCCAAATTTTCACGCTTTTCTAAACTCGAAATTTTACTTCATGCGCCACGCGTATAAAACACTAATTTCAAGTAAAGTTTAAAGTATATTCCTTATAAATAGTTTGTCATTTTGTTTATGAAACAAAATTATTCTTTCCGGTACTTTTTTTTTCAATGTAAAATATTGCGTCGCATTTTGTCTAATAGTCCTTAGACACAACGCGTTTTGTCTAGATCAGTGGTGGGGAAACTTTTTTTAAGACGGGCCATTTGTAATAACCAGACAATCGTAGCGGGCCAAAGAATAATGCTTAATCGTAGGTAGGTAGTTTTTATGCGGGTCGTCACATTACGAAGTAAGAACGCGTTCAAACATTCTCACGACGGCACTCTTAAACAGGCCGGATTAAACCTTTCCGCGGGCCGGACTTGGCCCGCGGGCCGTAGTTTCCCCATCACTGGTCTAGATAATGTGGGAAATGACAGACGAATGCAATTTTATTCGGCTATTGTCTAACAACATTGGACAATTCGCATTTTGTCTAGACAAAACGCGTTTTTTCCGCATTTCGTGTTTTGTTCGCAGCATATACATTAACATTCTACAATTTAGTTAGTCTTGGGGGAGGGGGCTCAAGCCTGCGAGGTAACCCCTGGGTGCGCGCCAGGTTCTCCTTATTACTCTCTTCGCCTCCCGACACTCTTAGTTAAACCACAGTTCGTATATATCCAGTTAGCCAGTCACTGTATAACATTTGGTAACAGCATTTGGAGGCTGCATCCAGAAGCAAGACCGGTGATTGGCGTATATAGTCGTCCGTCTTACTCGTCCCCTCAATCTTGACCATAGTCTCTCCTTTTCTACTTGATTTCCAATTCTCCCATAAGCATTGGCTCCCCTTGGTTTAACTATGGGCACCCCCTCCACTGCTCCTCGTTTCCCTTCCACATCCTGCTATAACCTTCTCTATTTCCTCCATGTTTTCCACCTGACTCCACTTGACCTTCTCCAATCGTTTACCCATCCTTTCCATTTCCTTTGCTCCATCTGCCAATTTCTACCAGTCTGCTGCTGTTCCTTTTGCTTCCCCATCCGTATTTCTATTGATATTGGTAGATAATCTGACCCTACCACTTCTTCGACCTCCATTCTTCTCACTATTCCCCTATCTATTCCCTTTATTATCACAGAGTCTATCACCGACGATCTATGTTGCTCAATGTAGGTTCTTTACCATTTCCGTTTAAAATATCCCATCCTTCCTTCAACATCCACTCTCCCATCCTTCTTCCTTAACTATTG